>JBBBDQ010002062.1:312500-1725000 GCA_037127315.1 Ascarosepion bandense | reverse complement strand
AGTCCAGGAGTGTGGTAGCCCATTGTTGTAACCGATTGGTGGTATACACCGGAATTCTTTTCTTGGACACAAAAATGCTTATCAGAGGTTTATGATCTGTGACCAAGGTGAAATGGCGTTCATAAATCATTTTGTGGAATTTCTTTATGGCATATATTATTGCCAAAGCTTCTTTCTCGATTTGGCCATAGTTCTTTTCTGCAGGTGTCAATGACCTAGACGCATGCGCAATAGATTTCTGCCTGCCATCAGGAAACACCATAGTCAGAAGCATCGGAAACTACGACAATGTCCAAGGATGGATTGAAGTATGTCAGAAGAAGATCTGAAGAAAGTGAAGCTTTAATTTTGGCAAAGGCAGCTTTGCATTCTGGTAATCAGTTCCATGTAACTTATTTTTTTAGGTGATTCAGAGGAGACCGGATCCGATGTAACTCTGGCAAAATCGAACTGTAGTGGCTTACTAACCCAAGAAAAGAACGTAAAGTTTTGATGTTTATTGGAGCTGGCATGTTTTTGATGGCTGAAATGTTCTCAAGGTCCGGTTGTCGGATTGCTTTATCAAAAATAAATCCAAGATATTTTATCGACGTTCGGTAAAATTGACATTTCTCCGCTGGTACACGAAAACCATATTGTTGAATATGTTCGAATACGGAGATTCTTCTTCTACGTGCCTTGTCTCTTCAGGACGTAGGCGATCATTGCTTTCCACTTTTCCCTATCCCTGGTGGCTCTGAGCACGCCTTCTCCTGTTACACCGTGCAATCCTCGTTCCGTCATTAGGTCCTTCAAATATGTTATCCGCTGTTTTCCCCTGTCTCTTTTCCTCTCTATTTGGCCTGTTAGTATCAGCCTCTCCAAGCCCTCTTTTGTCATGTCCCAGGAACTTCAGCTGTCTCTTCCTGGTGCTCAGTATTAATTTCCTTTTTGTTCCATCATTTTCAAGACCTCATTATTGCTCACATGCTCGATCCATGATATTCGCTGCATCCTTCTGTAGAACCACATTTCAGTTGCTTCAAGTTTTTCCTTCATCTTTGATGGTATTGTCCAGCATTCACTGCCATATTGAAGGACGGACAGCACGTAGCAATCTAGTACTCTCTTCCTAGTTTCTGGCGAAATTGTCCTGTTTCTCAATATTTGGAATGCTTCCTTCGCCATGCCAATTCGCCTTCGGATGTCTGTGTCGCACTTTCCGTCTTCTGTTATAATGCTTTCAAGGTATTTAAATTTTTGTACCTGCCTGATTTCGCATAATCAATAAAGCATCCTTCTTCATTTGTATTGCCATTTCGGAGAGCCTCCTAATCATAAATATTTACCATTCTTACCGTTCAAGAAAGCAAGGCTTTCTGTAATAATCTGTAATAAACTTATCTGACCCAAAGCATTGATGTTAACTTCTTATGCTTTGCTCATTCTTTTTTTATTTTTGTTCGTATAAATCTTTAGCTTTGTCATGCTACAGGAAAAATATTGTACTTTGAGTAATTTCAAGTAAGGGATGTCTACCTTGACTCCCTACCTTGACAATTAGTAGTTCTGGCTCAGTTAACATTTAAACATAAATCATTAGAACTGGAAACATTTGATTAAAAATTAAATTATGTAATAGGAAACATTTTTCTCATACAAGAATATATGATTTCTATTGGTCTATAATCACATGTATTCATATAGATTGACGCACACGCACGCACGCACACACACACACACACACACACACACACACACACACACACACACACACATACACACACACACACACATAGAGTTATATATAGATACAAAGAGTCATGCCAACTTCGAAGTTTTGTGAGGACACCATAATGGTGTTCACACTCGCCCTGCTTTTTCTTTATATAAAATATGGTGTGGTTTTGTAGGAATGGTCTTGTTTGTAATTAATTAAGTATTCGATTTCCTTCTTGTTTATGATTAGTTGATTTTTTCTTTCTTTTGATTTTTTATTATGTATTTGTTTGATTTATTTTTATTTTTAGTGTTTCTGTGAATGAGTGTTTGTTTAGTTTGGATGGGCTATTTTGTTTTATTGCCCTCTTTTTATTTGTTCGATCTTTCTTTTAATGTGTTGTGACGGTTTATTTTTTTTTTTGGGCCATGGTTGGGTTTTATTTCGTTTGTGTTTGTTGGTTTTACGTGTGTTTGTTTTTATTTTTGCTTTTATTTTTATTTATTTATTTTATTTTTATTTATTTTTTAGTTGTGTTATTTTCTGTTTTTGTTGTGACGAGGTGTTTGTATGTATTCTATTTTTGGTATTCATATTATTTGTATGTTTTTGTTTATCGTTGTATCCTATCTGCAATTATATTTTTAGTTTTTAGTTTTTAATTTTCCATTTTTATTCTTTATCATTTTAATTATATTGTTTATATGACTATCTTTGTTTGATTTTGTTGTTATTTATTGTTATTTGTGAAGCAAACAGATATTTATTCGCATGTATGCATTTTCTCATTACCTCGATTTTTTAAAATTTCACTTTGGTTTTTAAAATTGATTATTTCTTATTTCCTTTCTAGAAATAAGCAATAATCATAATTAAACATAATTATGCAGGTTTCATTAAAAATGACAGAGAAGGTTTGATGGTTATGTTTTTTATGTATTTTTTTATTTTTCTATATTTCTGAGATGAGGTATTATTCGGACAATTTGTACGCTACAGCCTTCTTAAGGTGCTAGCAATTTCAATCTGAATCTTTTATTACTATGGTATATCATTCTCATTCCTTGTGCAAAGCCTTTTTTGGTAGTCATGAGTATTCTCCCTTTAACCAGACTCTCCAAGTTACTTGTTCACCGCTGCTGTAGCTTGATAATGAACTCACAAATCTTTTGATCAAGTCATTGGAACTGAATAACACTGGAACTAAATAACACTGGGCTATGTGTCCTTAAGGACAAGAACAACTGAATTTCTAAGACTTATAAACCTAATCTTCAGTAACCATTTTTTACCGGTTCATATTGCAATTTTTGATGTTAATGGTTCTCTCTAATACTTTTACCAGAGTCCATATTGCAATTTTTATACTAATGGTTTCTCTATTGCAATTTTGACACTAATGATTTTCTCTGGCATTCCGTATTACTGGTTCCCATATTGTATTCATCTCTATGCTTGGTCGGCTTAGGAGATTTTGTATCCTTGCATATGCACTGATTCCCTAAGTTTACGTAGTTTCCAGTGTCGTTCTCTATTATTTCAGCTTCATCCTATAGGAGGCAGGGATCCCCTTTCTTCCTCCATATGATGTCAGCTACGCCAGATTTCTTTATCTCCCCTCATGTAATGGCCTTGCGATGTTCTTGTAGCCTTACCTTAAGGGGGCGGCCTGTTTCTCCTTTAAATTTCCTTTCCACAGAGACTGGAATGGCGTACACACAGCCCTTAGTCATGTCTTACAAGAAGCTGGCACGAATATCAAACCGCCAGACATTCCTACACCAATGCAGCGAACTACGACTCATCTCTACAGGCTTGGCACCGAGACTTGCCATCAATTCAAGGATAAGCGGGACACGCCCTGGTCCGAGAACGTATACAGTACAACCGATAATGACACAAAAATTTCATTCCAATATCTCCCAGGGGCTCGAGGCTTTCCTCAGTATGATCACTGATGAAGAAAACGGAAAAAAATCCTGCACGAGTTGGACAAATACTTCAGGCAAGAATTCGATGCAGTCAAGGTCCGCGAAGTACGGAAACTAAACAGATTAAAAGATCTAAAGATGGCGCATGAAGTCCATCACCCACCTGTGAAGGCAGTTGTCAACATTAGTCAACATCAGCTGAGTGCCTCTGAAGAGTCAGTGCTAAACAAAGTCTCAACTTTGCAACAACCATCAGGCGGATACCATACTTCGACATCATTGTCCGTATTGTAGAAATAGCCTTGAACATCCCTCAGGCTCAGGCGGATGAGCTAAGATGGAAAGTGAGACAATCAAGTCACCCAAACCAAATCAAACACCACGAAAGAAGAGAGGCTGGCAATCAGGACCCTACAGAGGAATTAGAACATCACCATACTACCAGCTGACAAAGTCAATGTGACTGTAGTGATGGCCAAAACTGAATACACCAATAAACTAGAAGACCTAATTAAAAATGCAAAAAAAGACCCAACAATGAAAACGGAACGACAGCTGTCGTAGATCTTAATCAAGAACAAGGATCACTCCCAGCCTAAGACATACAGGCATTTGTCTCAACGTTACAGCGAGCTACCTAACATGTGTGATTCATAAAGACGGTATTCCATTCAGGCAGATTGTTAGCAGCCTAGGCTCAGTGTGCCATCCTCTGAGTCGCTTCCTTGTAGATATAATTGACCCACTGATAAAAAAGTCACCATCATATATTCGAAACTCCGACTCGTGGAAATTATCAAAAAGGCTTCTATTCGATGCAACCAGATGGTGAGCCTGGATGTGGTGAATCTGTTCACCAAGGTACCCACAGTGAAGACACTATCGGTAGCCAGAGACAGACTCACCTCGAACTCATCCTGAGGAGAACTACCAATATTCCACTAGATAACCAACATATATCGGCAGGATGAAGGCTTAGCAATGGGCTCGCCATTATCACCATCACTGACTAACATATACATGGAATACTTTGAAGATATGTCATTAAAAACAACAGCTCTAAAGCCAATTCTATGACTAAAATACGTTGATGACACCATCATACTCTGGCCAAACCAGAAGGAAGTCCAGACGCTACTGGCGCATATCAATTCAATAGGATCATCCATACAATTCACTATGGAAAAAGAGAGCTAACAACGAACTGGCATTCATGGGTGTCCTAATACCTGGAACAGAAGTGGCGTTCAAGACATCCGGATACCGCAAGCCAACATTCACCGGACAATACCTTAACTTCAACTTCCACCACCCATACAATGTAAAGAAAGGGATCATCCGCTGCCTGTAACATTGAGCAAAAGTCATAAGCGGTGACGCAGAGACATACAGAAAATGATCAGTATAAGCAGTACCCTACAACGTAACAATTATCCAGGGTACATCACAACAACTCCAATAAACATGGAAGCGGGGGTGCATGAGGAAAACAAATCTCAAAAAACAGCCTTGGTCTGTCTACCCTATATGAAAGAGTTATCGGATAAAATACAAAGGATCCGTGGTCCATATAACATCAGGACGATCTTCTGAAGTGGTTATACACTTCGCAGGTACCTTTCTCGAGTTAAACCTCAACAGAGGAAGAGATGACTAAGGGCTGTGTGTACGCCATTCCATGTAACTGTGAAAAGAAATTTAAAGGAGAAACAGGCCGCCTCCTTAAGGTAAGACTACAAAAACATCGAAAGGCCGTAACACGAGGGGAGAGAGAAAAATCTGGCGTAGCTGACCACATATGTAAGAAGAAAGAAGATCAGCGCCTCCTCTGAAATGAAGTTGAAATAATAGATCGAGTACGCCACTGGAAACTACTTAAACGTATGGAATCAGAGCATATACTAGGTTACAAAAATCCCCCAAGCCGACCAAGCATAGAGATGGGAACCAGTAATACGAAATACCAGAGAAAATCATTAGTGTCAAAATTGCAATATGAACTCTGTTTAAAAATACTAGAGAGGCCATTAACATAAAAATTGCAATATGGACTGTGGTAAAAGTACCAGAGAAAACCATTAACATAAAAAAATACTAGAGAAAACCATTAACATTAAAAATTGCATTATGAACTGGTAAAACATGGTTACTGAACATTAGGTTTATAAGTCCCAGAAATTCAATTGTTAAGGACACATGGCCCAGGAAATATAGTCGTTAGTTAGTTCGAGTGACTTGATCTAAAAAATATTTTTTTAGAGTATTGATAACTGGTGCGGTATTGAAATATGTTTATATTCGGAGTTAATGATTTTGTCGATGGTTTCAGTAACAGGGACGTTTGAAAATAAGTTTTCAATGTCGAGGGGCGCGAGGGTGCCTTGGTTTGGGGTTGTGGATTTAAAAATTTGAAGGGATTCGTGGGTTGACTTGATGCTGTAATTGGAAGGTAGGTATGGCGTGACGATATCATTCAGGAATTTAGACAATTGATATACGAGTGTAGTTAAATAAAAAAATTAAATTAATAATCTATTATACAACATTTTAAGCGGCTAACCTCATCATCAAAAACATCAATTCAACCGCGGGATCCAAATTACAATGAACCAATATTATTTATGAATTAACATGTCTCTTGAAGAACTACGTTCTTGATCTTAAAATTCGTAAAGAATTATATCGGTCATACCACTACGAAACTGACTTGAAGACTCGAGATTCATCTCTTTGAACGGAACTTGATTCGATCGCATTTAAACATACACGGAGACCTACCAAACCCTATTCAGAATATACTTGTTGACAACAAAAATATCAAAACATCATCCACATGCAAAAAAATGATTAAAATAATGGAGGCTTTATTTATAAAGAAGAAAAACCCACAATTAATAATAAGATCAATGAACTTGCTATCACAGCAAGTATTTTTTTTTCCATGATATCTTTAAAATAAAAATGTCATATTTGAATAACATCTTGGTGAATCTTCTTTATTTTTGATTAATCTCTTTTATTTACAGAAAACTGGAAATCTCATCTGACAACGTTATCAAACAAATGAGGAAGATGTTAAAAATCTCAAATTTTGAATTATAATCCGACAAAAAAAAAACACGATACTTCCGCTGAACCTCGATTTTTTCCTTCCTTATATATTTTTCTCTTTTTTAACTTTTCGCCAAATCGTTTTCTTCCCCACTTCACTTCCTCTCACCAATTCTTTTCTATTCATCGCTTCAATAATTTTCCTTGATTTACTCAGTAAATGAACATTGAATTCATTTTAAAAGTGACATAAAATACATTTTATTCAGTTTATATTATTTGATTGCCATTTAATTTTGTAGTTTGTTCATATTTTCACTGACTTGGGTTGAAAAGCTGTCAAATTTTATTTTCATTTTTTATTCGAATTAAAGAAATATAAAACATTTGTCTTTTTCTCGAAGATATTTTTAAAAAGCTTCTTGTTGAAAAAACATCAAAGTGGAATCCTTGCTATTATATTTAATAATTTTTACAACCGAGATTTAATTGTCAATTCGTTTCGTTTTCATCTGAACTAGTGTTTTGAAATAGCGACCCAGAATGAAAATCGGAGAGCTGAGTTTGAATTCCACTCGGGTTCATTACATGCACTTACACGCTGATATGCTTCGGAAAACTATGAATCCATCTCCATCATCCAACTATGGATTCGTTTTTAGGACCCGAATCTGGAAATAATAATATTAATCTAATATCTATTAGCAAAAATTGAGTATTCTTACAACCCCTAGCAAGTTTCCGGCTTTCTTTACCCACAAAATGTTAATAAGCAGTAAATATCTAACCAATCAATTAATCAATTTTAATTATAGTATGTATATTGAAAAGTATAAAATGTGTTGATATTTCACGAATTAATGAAATAGTTTTCTTGTGAAAATATTAAATAGAAATATCTTAATATCTAGTCATAAAATATCAACTATATTTTATAATAAATATGCATATAAATTTATTTTACAGACGTAGCATTAAAAATGTTACGTTCTTTTGAATTTACATAGTGTCACTTCAGTAAGAATTTAAGATGAACATAGTCATTTTCATTTCATGTGAGTATAAAAATGAAAAAAATATTACCCAGGACCCTCTAAATAAACAAAGCGAATAAAATGATCTTTTTGTCTGCACAGACCCGATTGATTGAACCGCTTTAAGTAAGCGTAAATGAGAAGCGGACCGTGTCCTGCGCAATTCTGTGAAAAAATCATATAGATATTTACTCGTAATATACTCGTACAAATGTTTGCTAGCATATATATATATATATATATATATATATATATATATATATGGCCAGCATAACTTAATTTAAGCATGTTTGATTTAGAACTAGTGTTTCTATTTTAATTTCTATCCTCTTGTAGTCACGAATAAGAATCTTGGCACGTTGATTAAAAATGAAATATATGCGCTTTCATTAGTTTTATTTTTAGTTTTAAAGACGCAAGTACTTTCAGTCTTGTCTAAAATCATATTTGAGTGTTTTTTGTTACAACGTAATGTAGTGTATGTTATAAAAAGTTGTACATTATGAATTTTTTTTGCTTTAACTGTTACGAGTAGGAACGAGCGATCTCGATTTCAAAATTATAACATGTAAGGGTGGTAACTTAGTTTTTGATATCAATAAAAATTTCAACATACATGTTCTAAACTACTGTGTTTTTCTTAAAAAAATACAGACTATATTTTTTAAAATCCTACTGTTATAGAAATTTTCGAACATTGTTACTTTTGTTTAGTGCTCTATTTTAATTTTTTGAGAAAGATAGCTTCGAGAATTTGAAGGTTTGGGAGAGCCGAATACAGAGAACTGGTGCACACAGTTTACCACAAGATTTTGAATTGAGAGTTGTCTTTAGGGCGCAGTCTGTTCTTATATTTAACTTTAACTCATAGCTGACAGGAGAAAAGAAATTTCGTACCTCTTCCAAAGAATTTGTAAGTGCTTGACTGAAATTCGAACACGGCTATTCGATTCCTCAATCCGATCCACTATCTATTACTCCACAATACCTCCGTCAATTACATGATAGGACACATGAAGCTACGACCAAAAAGTCGAATCATCCTCATTTCCTCCGTGTTCCAAAGCTAATGAGAATGTCTCTCTCTGACAACTTTTCTTGCATTAAATGAATGCCAAATTAAGCGCGTATTTTAAACAATTTTGAAATGCGAAGACTTATAATTACAAACATTTTAATTTCAGCCTTTTCTTTTCTGTGAATGGTCTATCAGGCCAATTTGTTTTTTTGTTTTTTATATATTTTGGGGTAATACATAAAAATTGTGTATCTGAGAAATCCTATTCACCGAGAGTTAGGGTGAGCGGTATCTGCATATCTTGGTGTTAAGTTATTAATTAGTTTAGCCTGTACAATATATTAAGTTTGGTATATAATAAATGTTTTTTGAATTAATAGTTTTAATTTTAGTAAATGGAGTCTGTATTTGACAGTATATACTTCTCAAAGTATTGTTTGTGTGGATTCAGCGTTTTGCAGTCTAGGTACAAACAATAAAAGATTTACATTCATACCTTCAATTAAGCACCTAGGAAGAAATAGAAATATCTCTCTGGTAGAAAGTTTGAAAAATACAAATAACACTGACATCTGATTTTAACAGATTTACTAAAATTACACAAAAAATAACTTGAAATACTAAAAAGCAAATTTATTCAATAAAATCGTCATTGGCTTCTACCACGGCCTCCAGACGACCTCGGAATCTCCTACAATTCTGAACGGTTTCTTTGTTTAAATTGGTAGATGCTGTCATAATCCTTATCTTCAGTTCTTCTTTGGAGTTACAAGGAGCTTTGTTAGTTTCTCGCTCATCTATGCTCCACAAATAATAATGATCAAGTGGGTTGCTGTCTGTAGAGTTGGGTGGCCAGATGTAAGAGGTTACATGGTTGCAGAAATTGTCTTACAGCCATGACTGTGTTCTCATGCTCCTGGCATGGTGCAGAGTCCCGTTGCCAGGCATAGGGTCTTCCAACAGCCACTCTCTTGAGGCAGGGTCGCACTACCTCCTCAAGGGACTTCATGTAGGTATTCATATTGAGTCCGGGGTGCTGTTGGAAAATGAATGAATGAATGAATGGTGGCATAACGTTACCATCAGTAGTCTTCACTCTAAACACATTCGTAATCACAATTAGACTAATCCATCTCTTTCCGAATTCTCTGTAATAGCCTAGGATTTACACACAAACACTCTGATGTTCGTATTGGAGCTTTTGGCATGAATGCTAAGCAGTACAGTATGTCGTTCCTAAATTTATAGCGGAGTGAATTGCGTCATGGTGCTTTTTTTTCTCACAGCTGGTACCCAACTGACCCAAATATACTATGCAGATGACAAAATAAAAACAGTCAACGCACATGCGAGAAATTAAAAATATAAAATAATGAGAATTTATCTATTACACCCTGTATATTTCGATGTTCTGTTAGCTTTTGGTAATTTTATTTCCTAAAAGCTTTGGTCAGCTTTTTACACCTCGTGGCTATATTGAGGAAAAACCGAACATTTATGGCTACTTTACAAATATTCAGGGACCTCACGTCTACTTTTCAAATATGTTTATAGCTATTTTTTTGTTAGATTCCGAGACATTATTGCTACTTTGCTGAGATACTTAGACTTAATAACTACTCTTTCAACATTTGTATAGCTTGTGATTACTTTTCTAATACTTTAAGATATAATGGCTACATTTCCAAGTGTTTTGTGAAATTATGCTTATTTCCCGACTTTCCTTCCAACTTATAACTACTTTTCAAGGACATTGAGAACTTATTGCTACTTTCCGACATTCTAAAGTATTATACCTACTTTATCCGTTATTCTGTGAGCTTGAAGTCACCGGCAATACCGCGTGATTATGGTTACTTTCCAATATTCCAAGAGTTTATGGCATCTTTTCTTATAACCCGAGAGTTTATGGTTAATTTTACGTGGTTCTGATGAATTCTGGTTATTTTATAGACATTTGATATATTATGATATTTTTTCGATATTTCCAGCATTTACGAGTATTTTTCCGAAAATATATTATCTTAAAGCAATGTATCCGACATCCTGTATATTTCAATGTTCTGTAAGCTTATGGTAATTTTATATTCTGAAAGCTTGTATCTGCTTTTTACACCTCGTAGCTATATTGAAGAAATATTTATTTATGGCTACTTATGGTTCATTTTTCCCAATACCAAGCGAGAACATGTGACTACTTTTCCACCTTATAGTCATTCCGGATGCATTCTTTTCGAGATTCCAAGATCTTATTGCTATTTCTCTGATATTACACGATATGTATCTATTTCTGAAAGACTCAGAAATCTTATATTCAACATTCCTAAATGCCATTAATTTATGACTACTTTTTCTGATTTCCTGAGAAATTATAGCTTCTTTTCTCTGGTATTAAAAACTTATTGTTAATTTTCAAAATTCCAAGACTTGCTAAGAGCTTATGTATATTTTGACTTTATTCTGAGAACTTATGGCTATTGTTTCCACATACTGAGCTACTCCCTCATTGTTTCATGGACGTAAGGATACCTTTGAGATATTTTGAAACTCAGAGTCATTAAGCGAAGCTCGTTACTGCCTGATATCCAATTACCTTCTGAATATTTTTCTGAGATTTTGCCCTCTTTTCCTGGATGACTACTGCATTTCTATTTTTAGAGTTTATGCATACATTTAAGAAATTCTGGACATTTCCCAACATTAGGAGATAATATAGTATGGCTATGGTTATTTTTTCGACATTCCGTGAGCTTGTGTCTACTTTCCAGATATTTTGAAAGTTTATGAATACTTTTTTCCAAATTTCCAGATTAAAGTGTTAACATTTTTGCTCGAAACAATTATACAGATATATTCGAAATTCTGAGCTAATTTTTTATCATTTTTAAATCATATGGTGACTTTTTCGAGATACTGAGAGCTTATTGATACACTTCTCTGGTGACGGAGCCTTATCGTTATTTTCCCAGGATGAATAGAGCTACGCCACCAAAACAATAAAAGTAATAAAATATAATTTAAGATACAGAGCAAGATAAAATATTAATATATAAGAAGATAAAAACATTTCAAATCTATTGATTAGCTACAAAGGTATTACAAAAAAAATAATACCCATTTTGTTGTGACTTGCCTGAGAATAATGATAAAGCGCGAGACGGGTAATTTGCGAAAACCGGATTTATATTTCATAAAAGTTACGAAGTGGGTTTGGATAATTATTATTTATCGGATAATCATCATTTAGGCCAAAGAATAGCAATAATAATGTTTAAAGAATGGAATATTTGTAAAAATAATACATATAACAACGAATAAATTTTATTAGAATAACACATATAATGAAGATATTTTTCTTTTAAGTCAAATAATGAAAGAATTTATTTTTAAGAATAATGCTTATAAAAGAGAATTAATTTTGTAAGAATAATGACGAGGAAATTTCTTCTTTAAGAATAATGTATATAATGAGGCGATAAACATGTGTAATGTAATAATGTTGGACTTTTTAAGCCTAACATATAATGCGAAAATACTTTGTAAGAATAATGCATATAATGATGGAATCACTTTTTAAAGATTAATGCAGCTAGTAATTATTTTGGAAAAATAATGCATATAATGAGAGAAATACTTTTGTTCAAAATTCTTTTTTTAAGTACAACACGTATAATGTGGAAATTCTTTTCAGAATAATGCATATAATGAATGAATTTATTTTGTAAGAATAATATATATAAAGGAAGAGATTTTTCTTAAGAATAATGGTTATAAGAAGTAATTTAATTTTTAAGAATAAATTATATAATGAGATAATTTCATTTTTAAGAATAACACACATAATCAAAGAATTAGTCTTGCAAGAATAAAGTGTATAATATGGCAATATGTTTTGTTTAAGAATAATTCGAAGAAGAGGACATTTCATTTTACGAATAATGCATGTAACGAGAAATTTTTTTAAAGATAGTGCATATCATGTGAAGAATCAGTTTGAAAGTATTATTTAATAAGAGAATTTATTTTTTAAGAATTTAGAGGATTAATATTTTAATAGTAATGCATACAATCCGAGAAATTCATTTTTAAATAATGCATATAATGAGGGACTGTTATATACCCTTCATGTATATATAAACTTGCAAACCAAAATGACTCTCGTCTTCACTGATAAACACGGACACGGATATCTAAAAATATACAATTATATTTTTATTCTTCTTCTTCGGTGATGTGATGTGGAGTATGATGATGGAATTTCTTTTTTAAGTTATACCCTGGTAGAATTCCGTTTGAATTTCTAAGATGTGGAGTTATCATTGTTTGCTCTATTTACATTCGGAGTATTGTCTTAATCTTTCTTTTGTTATGACAGTGTTTTGACCGTTATGGCTCTGGTATTCATCACGTGTGTATAGACCCGGGTAGCCTATATGACATTCTGAACTGAACTCTCTATTTAATTTACGGAGGTAGACATTTCTCGTTCTATTGTCTAAGGACATCTTGTCTAGTTCTTACCTTTGGTACTGCTCAGTTTCCACTTTTCAAGTGTTCATAAACCAACGCTTTAATCCTCTAGGTTATTATCTCGTAGGGTAATTATCTTTGGAAAACCTGGTACTTTAAACCTAACCTGTATGAGTTAAACAAAATGAATCTGAAAAGGAATGCTTAAAATTTTACTCGCTAAATTTTTGAAATATTAAATAACGATTCTAATTTTTAAAGTAGTATTTGTATTTTTTATTAACTTAGGTAGGTACTTTCTAGAATTTAGTTACTTTGGTAGAAAAACAATGTCGCTAGAAAGGTTAGATGTGGCAAAAGTCCAGAAGTATGGGGCACCAAGTGAGGATCGAACTCACTACTCAAATGTAAAGATTCTAGAAAGAAAGCTTTCCCTCGATGTCGCTAGAGAGAATCGAATTGATTTAAACTTGTTACAAATCGCTCTGCAATATTGATCTTTGTATGTCCATGTAATAAGATTTTGTTGTCGTTGTTTTGTTTTTGCAATGTTTATTTTATACTAAAATTAAGTACTTTATAGAGAATGGGATGTTGACTTAGACGGTCCTTAGTTTTCGGTTCCAGCATGATTTGGATCGTGAATATCATATAAATAGTTGCATTTTTGTTGCCTTGCATTCTCAAGATAAACTAATCGTAAACAGCGAAGACTCAATGCCAAAACTCAATCACAGGAAAATGTCTGATAACGAAATATACGTTCTCATTTAAAGCATTTTATATTCAAATAATATCAGTGTGGTCAACAATTTTCAGAGATCTCTACAATTATCTTAATTAGATATCAATAGCGGCTGTAATGAGTACGTCCGTCCTCAACACTAATGAGTTGAGAAAATATTATTGGTAGGTGGCATTTCTGATAAATCAGCCATTCTCATCATGTCAAATAGGGGTAGAAGAAAGCATATAAATTCGCATGTGACTTACAGTATCGTTCATAAATGAGGAAAACTCTCCCATCACTTTGTGTAGAAAGTGAATTTATTTCTGTAAATTAATAGTTCACGTGGAACATTAAATATCCATTATCAGATTTTCTGTACCGAATATCGTTGCCTAAAATATGCCCTTCTGTTTATAAAGGATTTAACATTTTTATATGGGTTTTATTTCCTACTTCTACTTAGTCATATTTCAGTGAAAGGTTCCTGTGTGGTTGTCGGTCATGTAAAATGGTCCTGTACAAGGTACATTTCATTATTTTAGTAGAAACATTAACAGCATGTCCATTAGTAGAAATTTTAGCTGATTTTCTCAAGTTTCGTCAATCAATAATCTGATAAAACAATCATAACTTGATATTAGCTGATATGGTTGACATGGTTACTTCTGTAAACTATAGAAAGTATTTGCATGATTTTGGAAGCAGTGCTTTTGCTCAAACTTCGTTTTGTAAGTTATATTTGCGACTGCTTTTGTTTGTGAAAATAAATAAAACGTTCTGCATAAGAAAGAACTCTTCTGATTTGAAGAGAGTTTTTTTCCCACATAATAACATGACATTATTAGAACGATTTTAGTATGACGAACTCTATTTATATTTAAATCGACTAAATTGGTTTAAAAATATACTTAAGTAAAAATGATGTAAACTTTGTGGTAGGAATCAAAGATAACACCTAATTTTTTATTTTGATTGAATATCTTTCCACTAAAAATAATCAAATCTCATTATATTTATATAAAAGAAAACTAACTTTCTATTAAAATGATATCGTTATAGTATACGCCGATACTGTAGCCAGCTTGACAATTTCATATGTGTTGACTGGTGTATACCGTTAATATATTAGCTATCAGGTATGAAGAGAAAATGAAAACTAGAGGAATAATGCTTTCCTATACCTGATATAATCAAAATGTTTCTATAAAATGCGGTTGAAAAATAATTGACATACAAAATCGAACAAATATTAGCATAATTTCGGACTATGCAACAATCAAAGCATAATTGGATTCATTGAACTGATTATCAAGTATATAATTCTTAGTGTAAAATAGAGTCGGCTCCTATTGTAGCAAAATTGTAGCAAAATTGAATAATACATGTTTTCTCAGAAATCTAAAACATTTCCATTATTCACTGAAATTCTTATTTCTTATGCTGACTGATGAATTTTTCTCTATTAACCATCTGGATTGAATATATAGCACATTGCACTATTTCGATATTTTTAATAAAAATGAATTGTGAAAAGTATCTTAATAATTTTATGTTCTCCTCTGCGAGTGATCAAGTCAATGGTTGAGTTATTTTTATTCAATAAATTTTCAATCTAATAGCAAATTTCTACTGGAGCAAGTCTCCCAAATACTCCAACATGCTTGATAGTATTCTAGTTGATTTTAGTAGTATCGTTGTCTGGAACGTCTCTTCCTCCAGCATTTTCACTTCGCTTTTCAAGATTGATGCTAGCGTTTCAACTAACACTCGAAATCTTGTAACCTTCTTTAGTTCATCATTGAAGTTTCGGATGTTCCTCCACACTAAAATGTTTAGTGCAATAGAAAGATTCCTTTATAAAACTCAAACTCTATGAATTAAGTATCGGTGTATTGTTTGTGCAAGAACGAGATACAACTAATGGTAACGAGATACAACTATGAATATATGAACGAGATACAACTATGAATATTTCTCAAATAAAACAAATATATCCCAAAGTAGAAAACGAATATAAAAGGTTGGTACTCATCTTATAATCGTTATCCTACTTTTCATTTCTTCCATTCATGATCCATGTGGAGTGAGTAGACATTTCAAATCAAAATAAATAACAGAACTGACCAACTAACAGAATTGGCAATGTTTGCAATAAGCAATAACAAAAAAAAAAAAAAGAAACTAAATAAAATAGCAAAATTTCACAAACTAAGAATTTGCGTTGATACACAAACGCAAGTTCGGACAAGCGAAAGTAGCGTTCTGTTGTTTTGAAAACAAGAGAGATCGGAACTGAGTCCAATGAAACTACGAACCTACCTATTTTATTGGCTGGGGAAAAGTTCACAGCATGCATTTATGTCCTTCTACTCATAAAAGAGAAAGTGAAAGTGTTTTGCAATTATTCCAACAAGGATTGGGTAATCACTAATGCAGATTTATAGACGAGATTATTTCTATTAGAAAACTATGAAGAAAGCTCCCAATTTTTGTCCATGTTCCCTTATTGTACGTTTATTTTATCATCGTTTGTCTGAAAATCTATGTTTTCTGTAGCATTATTTATTTATTTATTTTTTTTTTTTTTTGCTACCAGGACAATTTTCCTACTGACGACCGATGTGAAAATACGTCGGCTCATCGGTGTCAGCAGGGAGACCATGGAGAAGGCTTTCAAGAGCCTCGAAATTCTACCAAAAGTCCTCACGAACAGGTAAATACCATGTGAGACATCCTACTGGCAAGTGTAGAAGAAGCCAAAAAGTTGGCGGGTAGCTTACAGACGACCAAGAATATATGGACACCGGAAGGTGGAGGTTAACACTAAACGAGGTTCACAAAGATCTCGCGGAGAGGCGACTGGAGGTCTTCTTTTCCAGATTTGGGCAAATCTGCGATGTATTAGCCGTATCCAGGAAAGCTGTCATTGCAACGGAGGACTACAAATCATATCGCCCATACACTATCTTGTCGCGGTCGGACTATCTTTGTTATTATTGTAAATCACTGTCGTGCCCCAGGAAGAACGCAACATGACCAACATCATCAGCACAACAAGCAACACCAAAAAGGCAGTGGGAGTAGAAAAAACAGTGGCTTCAGTGAGCGACCGTAACGAAGAGGTGAATGAGTTCAGTGACCACTCCTCCCTTGTAGGATGTCCCACCACAGAAGGCTGCATCACTTAAAACAGGTAAAACAGTAGCAGCAACCAAAACAACAGAAGCAACCAAAAGAGAAGCAGAAACGGAGAGAACATCAGTTCAGCTGCGGCTTCAGGAGCAACAGCACCCGGAGAAACAGTTTCAACCACAGCAGCAACAACTATAGTAACCAGCAGCGGGACTTATACATGGAGGTTTAGTAGTGCCTCCTCGTCAAAAAGGAGAAGAGAGAAAGAAATGGAAGAAGAAAAATTGACCACGACGGATTAAAAGTCAGGTCGAAGCAGGGCGAGAAGTCTCAGGAAGAAACCAATACCCAAGAAAATATTTGTCGTGAACCTTGAGACCCCTTTCCAAATGAACCTATGTCAAATTCTAAATACCAGACGGAGCGTGTCTCCTTTTTCAGTCAGTTGGAGCTGTACCTGGTGGATTCTCTGCGCTTAGTCTTAATGGGGGACTGGAATACTATTGCGGACATCACCATAGACAGGGATGAGGAGAAAACGAGAGGACGAGAAATTGTAGCTTGGTTGATTTGATTGGCGATTGTCGATAGATCACCCAAAACGGAAGATATGGACATCTACCCGGGTGGCTAGGTACCTGGATAGAATGTTAGTGAGTAGGATCGAACTGGATTTACTATATTATCCCACGTTCCACCGGTTAGATTGTTCGGACCACAGACTCTTCTGTACCTGAATGGTCCTAAGTCTAGAATAGCTGGACACTGAAAGTTCAATCTACCTTTACGGGACAGACGGGAGAAAAAAGGGACATTTGTACACTATCAATTTTTTAATTCTTTTGTCATGGGGGTTTTGGGAGATTCCATGTGAATATGTGGTATTGTTGTACATATCGGACTGAATGGGGATGGATGAGATCTTTTAAACTGCACTTGGTGAAGAGGCCGTGAATTTGATTAACTAAGCCTCGGATAGTTAATCTTGGCCAGCCTCTCCCTACATCTCCTTCGGGCTTGTAACAAAATTGCTGTAAATAATCAACAATAAATCACCATTCCTACAAGGATCGAAACCAACAACCTATTTAAAGTTGTATTTTCTTTTTACATCTGGAATTTGCACATAAACCCATGAAATATCCACAATTCTTGAGAGGTTTTTAGGTAAATAAGACCATAGTAAGGAGGAAAATACCCGTGTTTGAAAAGTAGATAAAAACTGAAATTGATATAAGTTTTATCTATTCTATTCTAAAAGGTTACTGCTGGCTGGCGTGAGGCAATAATTTCTACTTGTTTTACTAGAGCATGTGTGACGCTTGCCATATACTTTACATTATATACGATAATATTTCAAGATGAAAAGTAAGGAATATATTATTCTAAAAAATTGTCAGATATCTTGAAAAGGGGGTTCAGATGCTTCATTCCCTCCTCTAGGTATAATGGAAGGTTCCAGAAAACATTTGACGCCAACCAGAAAATTCTAACCTCTTACAATCGACTTGCATTATTCTTGTAGATTTACTTCATTTGCATTATCTAACATTCTTATATCACAATTTTTTCCGTGTACAAATGCACTGATTTTTTTTCAATAGAGGCGACATATAATATGTGTAAACATATATGCGACTACGATAAATAAGAATCGATCAAGTAACTTACAAACGAACTATTAGTGTGAGTGAGGACTGATCCTATCACAGTAGAAGTTGTTTTCTGTCATTTTCTATTGGCAAATATGTCAGATATCAATCTGTACACTGCTTTGATGAGAGGAAGCGTATTCCAGGCACGTAATCTTGCAAGAGAAAGCTGACAATTATTTACCAGTTGTTATGTTATGGAGAGCTTGCTGCTTGCCTGATGGTAGTAGATTAGGTACCTCCAGTAAATCGCAAAAAACTGCATAGTTACATTTAAACTGAATATTTAAAAATGGGAAAGTTTTTTTAATTTTTATTTTAGTTTTAATTGAAAGCTAAATGATTAAATTTACTATTTGCAGTAAGCAAAATACTCTGATTTATTTCAAACAAAAGTTATATTGATTGGAATATAAAAGTTTGACATTTTATATTTCAATTTTTGAATTTGCCGCCATTTTTGAGCGATTGACACATTTGTAAACAAAAGTTAATTCTCGGTTTTAAAAATCTAGCAAAAATAAAATATATATCTGTGACACATTATTTTTGGAAAATTAAAGAATTTATGTTAAATTAATATGATTACTTATTTATAGCGTGAAATTTAGAATAAGACTATTTTTAATCACAAATTTGAACTTTTTGACGCGTCGTAAATCAAGATTTTCTTGACAGGTTCTTGATTAGAGATAAAGTGTATGCCGTTTATAAGGGACAAACTTGTACTAATTTTTTTAGGATAAGGAAGGAAGCGCTAACCTTTTAATTTGAATATAGAAATTACCATACAAAAAAAAATAAAAAAAGTTCAAATTATTTTAAAAATATGGGATGCAGAACGATTTTTATTAAACTTTTCAATTTTCGATGATTATATTAATAATCAAATCTTAACTAAAAAATCTGACCGCAACAGTTCTTTAAAGATTTTTAAAATATTTTAAAACTTTATAAATTATTATAATAACAAAAAAAAAATGAAAACAATTCTTTTAAAATTTCATTAGTTATCGATTTCTTTTCTTCAGACCGTAATGTCCTTCATTTTTATTATTTATTCAAGCAATTAAAAGCTTATCAAATTAAATATCAGAGTTTTATTGGATTTTTTTTATTTTACTCTTCGGAGCAGATTTTCGGATACGGTTCGAAAATTTAAAATAAAAAAAAATTATTTATATTCCCCAATGAGTCCTGCGTTAATTAACAAAATTATAGACCGCAACTCTGAAATTTATTAAAGTTTCATGGATTTACGTGGAGTGGGTAACAGAAGTAAAAAAATATCTTCACCAAGATTTTTAAAAAATAAAACTTTCAAAATGAATTTCATTCATTTGTGATAGGTATCGAAAGTTTCATTAAAATCTGACAATTATATGATTTTTGCGAGAATTTCCACATTAATGCATTTGTCAACGAAAAAAGTGGGTGATATAATTTTTACGTTTTCCATTGTAAACAGTCGTAACGTTTTGGTTACCCGCTAACTCAAATCAAAGCAATATTTTCTGCCAAAATTTCGAAAATGTTAGAAAAGATTAAAAATTTGTTAAAAATAATTAAAAATTACTTTGATATTTCCTCTTAATAATAATATAAACATTTTGATGAAAAAAGTTCGTTTTTATTAGGTTAGGGGTCTTTTTTATTCATACTATGCTGCTTTTTAGCGATTTAGTGGAGGCACCTAGTTTCAAATAGGTAATGAACACTAAACATAACGTCTTAAGAAATTAGTCATGATTACAATCGATAGATTTCCAATAAAATCTACAAATTATTTACATTTTTACAAAGTTTATGTTTATTAAGTTTAAGTTTGAAAGATAATTCCTATCATTAAGTGACACCAACTTATCAGCCAAAAGTCGAGTCATTTGACCAACTGGAATGTTTCTCTAAACATAGGTACATGTGTGCAAGTTTTTAATTATCATAATTCCTTACGTATAATACGCATTTTTTTTTCAAAAACATAATGAGCAAAATTAGGGGCGCGTATTATCCACAGTTACAAAATATCTTTAAAAAATTGCCGTTACATAGGTCGACTTCTGTTGCGAAATGACTACTCATCACAAACATACGACAATTTGACACTAACATTCGACGATTGCGACCCCATAAGGATAATCATATGTACCTAACAATACTTAAAAATAAAAGTAAAAAATGTGAATTATCATAAAACTAAATTAAAATAAAATATGAATTATCATAAAACTAAATTAGAATAATATCAGTCTAGGTTTAAAACCATTTTTGTGAAAAGCTTACGGCTATGCGACGAACTATGGGTGATGCCATGTTGCTTCTGAGTGATACTTTCTGATTGGTCAAGACTACCGAAATGAGAAAGTTTATTTTAGCGGAAACGGATATTGTTAAACTTATGTGTATAAGCTAAACGACTAGCAGTTCACAACATTCTTTCGAGAACAGATCTCATTCTTACAAAATCTTATTCTTACTGTGACACTATCTCACGCGGTGATGCTTTCACTTCTCCCGTGGGGATGCTTTCCTTTGGTTGGTTTAAAACAAAGGAGAGAGAAATTGATATTGGTGATATTATTAGTGTTTTATTGCGTCACGCGATGTGAGCTTAGAAAAAACATTTTAGTACCATCAAGTGCTTCTAAAAGCACGGAAACATAAAATAAAGTTATTTTGGATAAATATACATTTCTCGTCTTTCATGATTTACGCCTCTTTTCATGTTCAGAATGGATGTCTCTTAGATTTGAAATGTATTCCGCTAATCTGAAAACGCGTAGACAAAACAAATGTCAGAGTGATTTGATAAGGTCACCCAGATGTCAAGGCTGCTGTGTAGCCCAACAGTCCGAAGTGACTCGAGCTGGATTCGGTTCGATGTGAGTTGGCATGATCTCATTGGTTGAGCTAAGACATCCGCAAATCGAAGGGGCGGAGACCGATTTTCATTGGCCGAAGACTGTGAGCCGGCCGGATCCCCAGAGAGGATCGAAATTGGTTATAAAAATAGATTCTCGACTAGAAAAGCGAGATGGGAAGCAGTTTTTTCAGAGTCTGTGGAAGTCTTTCGAGTTAGGTGACAGTTTTTGAGTTAGAGCTGCTATCAATCGGAATGTAGCGGCTAGGGGAAAAATGGCCCAGCCGGAGAGCCATGACCCACGGCTGGTCGCCCACCATGGAACTTATGGCTAAAGAGTTAATTTCGAATGAAGCCTGCCGGAAATTAACTCAAAGAAGTTAATTTGGAATAATGCACCATCGACATAAAACCCGAAAGAACGTTATTGTTTTGTTTTTTTTTTGTTTTTTTTTTATCACGGGAAAATCGAAAATTCTGAATCTTCGTTCGTTCAACCTCGGCAAACTCCGTTAAACTCCGATAAGGACCCGAAAGAACTTTGCTGTTTTAAAAGTTATATAGGAAAATGGACAATCCTGATTATAGAGAATTAATGAAAAAACTTTTAATGAAATACAAGAGACTTTAGCGAATATTTGAAGAGATCTGTTTATTTCAACGCTAACGAAACTTAGACATTTTACTTGAAGATTAGAAGCTTTGATGCTTTTGGCGAACTCTCTCTCCGTTGTAAAAATCATTTTCGACGATTGTATATCATTTTCGACAACTGTATTCTTGGGAAAAGACAGACATTGTTTTTTATTTATATAAAGACATTGCTCTCCATGCGTGTTCGACTTCGTTCTTTATTTTATTAATTTTGTGTGTGTGTGTGTGTGTGTGTGTGTGCCGTGGTGTTTATATTTTTTTCAACTCATAAGTGTACACCAGTGTCCGGACTGGCTAAAAGAGACGACTATTGAAATTGCACGACGAGACTTCTGGGATCTAATCACAACCTGGGACAGTGACCCGTTGTTGCAAAAGACGTCCTGTAGTCCAGCATTTGTGGCGACGTCATCGGACGGGATTGTCCCAACCAGCGACTGCAACCAGACCAACCGTACGACCGGGTGGCAGTGTCACCACTGGGATCGTCACGACCGTCATCGAGGACGAGTGTCACATTAGACAGCCAGCCAGCCAGGCTGAGGCGTCACATGGGAGTGCCAACCGGTGCAGAGTGTCACATTACTCTAAAACACACCTGGTTAAAAAAGAATTCAAGAAGTTACCCCAGTGAATTTAAGAGAAAATTTATTGCTGTGGCTGTACAAGTGGAAAATCATGCAACAGGAAGAAAGTACGAAATAAATGAAGCAAGTATAAGATAAAGAAAAAAATCAAGAAAAATTTTGACAGCGAAACCTTCAAGAGCCGTCGGTAGAGTAAAGGTAGCCAAGTATCCTCAAATGGAAAAAGAATTATAGGAAACTGCAAAAAGGTGGGCTGCTGGACTTACCATAGAGCTATATAGAGCTGATGGCAAGTTATTGGCCCTGAAAAAATGACAAAATTGCCTCATGATAAAGAAGAAAATGTTAAAAAATTTCAGAGGTTTGTGCTACACTTGAGGAAAGAACACAACCATGATATTAATGACATTGGCAATGCAGACCAGACACCTTTAGCCTTTGATTTTCTACCATCTCAAGCACTGGACTTGAAGGGAACAAGCAGCATTACTAGAAAATCTACTGGTAATGAAAATAATAGAGTTACAGTTATGTTGACGGCTCTAAAATGAAGCTCTACATAATTTTTGAGATAAAAAAAACTTTGCTTAATAAGGCTAAATGGCCACATAGAGTCCATGTAAGGTGCCCTCTCAAAGGTTGGATTGACAAGGCACTGACTCAAGACTAACTCAGTACTGTATGGCGCCAACGTCACTCTACAAAGAGAAGGATGTTAGTTCTTGATGCTTCCAGTGTCTTGGGATGCAAAAGATCAAGGAAATCCGAGATTTCTCTCAGAGCTTACTTGGTGGACATACCGGGTTGCATGACCAGTCAATTGCATGTTTGTGCAATAAACTTTCAAACAAATAGATGCTATCAGGTAATCAGGAATTCACTCTACTTCAGTGGAAACTGCAAGATAGCTGATATAGAGGTAATCGCTAGGTGAGTAACAGAAGTCTAAAAGGCTGTTAACCCAGCCCTCGTCATTAGAGGCTTTAAAATGTACTGTATTACAAATGTCATAGATGGCACTGAGGTTGATATCCTCTGGGAAGATATGGAGAAAGAGGAGAAGGCTAGTAAAAACCAAGAAATGGGAAAGGTGATTAATGAGGGCTTATAAAATGACACTTGCCGCATAACTTCAGAGGTGGACGAAAACATTTCAGCATCTTCTAAAATATTCTGACTAAGAGATTAAATACCGAGATTTTTATCCAGGGTTGAATATTTTTTAATTTTTGTTTTTAAATTAAAATACTTTTAAAATATATTTTTAAATCAAAATCCCTTAGTAATATGTCTAATTTATTGAATCTATCATTTTGTTATTATAGATATAAGTTTAAATTTAAAATTTCATTAAAGAAAATGTTTTTTTTACATTTAAAAGAAAAATATTTTTTATAGAAAAATTTTTATACTTCACAGTAAGATGAACTTCTTCTTCTATGTTCCCTGTACCTTTAGGGCGTAGGCGATCATGGTTTTCCACATCTCCTAGTCCCCGGTGGCTTTTAGCACGCTTTCTCCTGTTACACCAAGTAACCCTCGTTCCGTCATCCACCTGATCCACCTTCAAATATCCGCTGATTTTCCCTGTCTTTTTTTTCCATCTTTCTGGCCTGTTAGTATCAGATTTTCCAAGCCCTCTTTCCTCGTTGCATGTCCCAGGAACTTCAGCTGTCTCTTCCTGATGCTCAGTATAAATTTCCATTTCGTTTCCATCCTTTCTAAAACCTTTCATGCTAGATCAATGATATTTGTAGCATCCTTCTGTAGAACCACATTTCAGTTGCTTCAATTTCTTTTTTCATCTCCGATGATATAGTCCAGCATCCACTGACATCATATAGCAATCCAGTACTCTCTTCTTTGTTTCTCGCGAAATTGTCCGTGGACGAATATATGTGTGTGTGTGTGTGTGTGTGTGTGTGTGTGTGTGTGTGTGTGTGTGTGTGTGTGTGTGTGCGCGCGCAGCCCGTGCAGAAAATCCTATGGAACGAAAGAAAAGTAGATATTTACTCACGGTTGACTGGAAGTATACATTTATTTTACACTGAGAACATTATAACATAGGTACATACATAATCAGTCCCAAGTTACTGGATTGTGTGTCACGTGACTCGCATGGACCTACTTTCAGAGGCTAAAAAGGGAGGTACTCTTTTTTGAAACAAGAAAGGGTTAATTCGCTTGTAATATGTTTTTATTCCTACTAACATCTCTTTTAAATTTGTCGCTTCAGGTGAGGATCAACCTGCAAGTGCTGTGCTGGACGGCGGGTGCGAATAGACTTCCGAATGTTTGGGTTCTGTGTTTCAGCTTTGGTGTTCTGGGGAGTTGCTGGAGTTTGCTATGGCAAGTCAAAGATGTCCAACAAGTTGTACCAATACAATGTTAGGGTCTTGTTGTATTTCTGCTGGGAGATGTGATGGTCTCAGGTGGTTGGAATGTCGAACCCAAATGGAATTTTGGATATTTACGTCATAAGTGACTTTTCCAGTTTGGCATACTTCACATTCTTGACATGGACATGTTTCTGTGTTGTTCCGGTAGTCTCTTGTCAAGACTTGTTGACTGGGTAAGAATTTTCTTTGAAAAGAACTATGGTGGCGATTGTACTGCCGTTCCATTTTTGTGTTTCTCCTGCTGGAGTGTTGGGGTTTTGGACGTAAGACGTCGATGTGCAATCGGATTTTCCGATTCATCAAGGATTCGGCAGATGAGCTACCATTTGGTGTTGCCCTATAGCTTGTCAAAAAGGTTTCCGGCATTTCTGACGTTGACTCTTTTCCTCTGAGTTTTAAAAGTGCTCTCTTGAAGGTATCCACAAGACGTTCAACCTGACCATTTGACTGTGGATGAAATGGTGGTGTACGAATGTGGTTGAATTTGGCTAAAGTAACTGCGGTGCCATTGTCAGAGACCAAAGAATCTGCTAAAAGTTTTCTGAAGTTTGGAAATTGTTTCTTCAGAAGTGATGCGGGACAATGGAAAAATCTCAGACCATTTGCTGTAGGCATCTACAACAACGAAAAAGGATTGTCCATTGGTGGGTCCTGCAAAATCAATGTGGAGGCGTGACCATGGGGAATCTGCAACAGGCCATGAAGAAAGTGTAGATTTCCGAAATTTAGCTGCTAGCTGGCATTTGGCGCAAGTGCGTGCGAGGTCTTCTAGCTGCTTATCCATATTTGGCCAGTAGACGTAACCACGTGCTAAAGCCTTCATACGCCTAACGCCTTGATGTCCAAAATGAAACGGTTTGATAATCCTGTCTTGCAAAAAAGAAGTACACCATCAACCGCGAATAAGGAGGATTTCCGTTGGAAGAATGGTAGTAATTGTTTATTTGGGGATACTGTTGGCCACTTGGTACGGTGGTAGCGGATGACTTGCTGTAGTAGAGGGTCAGAAGCTGTGACTTATTTAATCATGTGGGAAGTAACTGGCAGTTCCCCTAATGTAGCTGTATAGAAGAGATTTCTGGCTCCAAGGATATTGCTGCAACAACTGAATCTTCAGGCAGTTTTTGGTGCCTGTTAGTGAGTCTCGATAAGGCATCTGCATGTCCAATCGAATTGGTTAAAAGGTACTTGATCGAGAAATCATAATCCAGGAGTGTGGTAGCCCATCGTTGCAACCGATTGGCAGTATTCACTGAAATTCTTTTCTTGGACCCAAAAATGCTTATGTGACCAAGGTGAAATGGCGTCCATAAATTATTTTGTGGAATTTCTTTATGGCATATATTATTGCCAAAGCTTCTTTCTCGATTTAGCCATAGTTCCTTTCTGCAGGTGTCAATGACCTAGACGATTGCGCAATAGCTTTCTGGCTGCCATTAGAAAAGATGTGAGAGATCACGGCGCCAACGCCATAGTCAGAATCATACGACAATTTCCAAGGATGGATTGAAGTGTGTCAGAAGATCTGAAGAAAGTGAAGCTTTAATTTTGGCAAAGACAGCTTTGCACGCTGGTGTCCAGTTCCATGTAATCTCTTTTTTAGAAGGTGGTTCAGAGGAGACCGGATCCGATGTAACTCTGGCAAAAATGAACTCTAGTGTCTTTCTAACCCAAGAAAAGAACGTAGAGTTTTGATGTTTATTGAAGCTGGCATGTTTTTGATGGCTGAAATGTTCCCAGGGTCCGGTCGTCGGCCTATTTTATCAAAAATAAATCCAAGATATTTTATCGAGGTCCTGTAAAATTGACATTTTTCCTCTCGTACACGAAAACTATACTGTTGAATACGTTCGAATACAGAGATTAGCCGTTGTAAAAGTTCATCCTGGGATGTGCCTGCGACGATGATGCCGTCGATAAATGCTGTGGCTCCAGTTATACCTGTGAGCATGGCATCTATAGTCTGCTGGAATATAGCTGGTGCTGTTTTGACTCCAAATGGAAGACGGTTATATCTAAATAAACCCTTGTGGATGTTGATTGGAGTCCTCATGAAATTCCATTTGCAGAAATACATCTGAAAAATTTAATTTTTGCGAAACAGATTCCACCATTTAACTTGGCAAAAATGTCTCCAGGTATTGGCCGGGGATATTGGTGTGTATCTAGCGCATTATTTAATCCTGTGGAATAATCAACACAGATGCGGACTTTGCCATTTGTTTTCCTAACTACAACAATAGGGGTCGCCCATCTAGAGTAGTTTGTTGGCTCAATTACTTCTTTGGGGGCGATTCAGTTCCTTTTCAACTATGTTGAGAGCTGCGTAAGAGACAGGGCGTTTGGGCCTAAATATTGGCTTGCTTACCTGCCTTCAATTTGAGAGTGGCTTGAAGTTTCGTGCAACACCCAAGATCCCCTCGAAAAACATCACTAAACTTAGACTGAAGTGTCTGAGTAAAATATTTTTAAATGTCTTGAACTGACTTGAGAGAAAATGTGTTGAAAACAGATTTCAATGGACCAGTGAAAAGATCAAGTTCTTCAGTCTAGTCTAGACCGATCAGATTTAGATCTGTATCTGTCATGTAGCAAGTTCCAGTGAATTGTTTATCACGGAAAGAAACAGAGCAATTTAGTTCACTAGTGAGTTGAATGTCATTTCCCGATGCGCCCTGGGCAATGTGGTTTGTATTCAGTAGATCAGGTTTGCCAATTTTACTCCACGTGTTCCGTGAGATGAGGGTGATATCAGATGCTGTGTCGAATTGAAAACGAACTGGGAAATCGTTCAGACCAACACAGATGTATTTTCTGCGGGATTTGAAATCAGTTTTGAAGGAAGCAGACACTGAATGTGATTTTCTCCTCTGCTTCATTTTTTTATGAGTTCCATAAGCAGACTTAGTTTGATGATCAGCAGATTTGGCTGTTGGAGGATGACAAAACTTTTCTTTGTGGCCACGTTTATGGCACACCTGGCACTTGTTTTTTTTTTATGGACAGGACAAAAGCGTGCTAGGTTACATTCACCGCAAGACCAGCATGCAGACGGTGGAATTTTCTTTTCTTTAGGGTTGTCATTCGAATAAATGTGACTAACTTGAGAAGGATGGAAAGGTAAAGTGGATTGTTGTTGAACCAACGTGGTGTCTTTTCTTAAATTTAACAACCTGTTGCATTCTGTTGTCAAATCCTGGACTGTTACTTTTATGTCTGTTTCAAGCTTTACTAGTAGTCGGGAATGTATTTCCGAATCGTGGGGTGATTGTAGTCCTGCTATGAATACTAAATATTTGAACTGGTCTTCTGTGAGCGTCTGAAGGTGGAATCTCTCACACTCACGATTCACGCGTCCGGCGTAGGTGACGAAATCGTTTGACTGGTTTTTGGCTAGTTTGAAACAGTTGTAACGAACTTTGAACAGAGATTGTTGTTCCCCGAAAATGTCCGTTAAAATTGTAATGGTCTCGGTGAAGGTCAAATCGGAAGGTCGTTTGGGTAAAATAAAATTTACGAACCTTTCGTTTTCTTTTGTACCTCACTTCCGTATGAGTAACCGTTTTTTCTAATCATCGTCTTTGTTTGGAAATTCGTGGTGAAAAGTGTCTTTCCATCGCGAAATCCATGAATCAAATGTATAGCCGTTTTCGGCGTCGTACGTAAATTCTGAAATTGTATTCGAAAGATCGACTCTAAATGAATTACCGGTGTCTTGGAACTGAAATTGTTGGGTTAAAGTTGTTATTAAATTCAGTTGAAATTTTTGAAATTAATCTTGCTGTTGTGAGAAAATTTGTTTCAGAACTTCTGCAGAAATAGACATTTGTTTTTAGTTTGACTGTTTAAAATCAAAATAAATAGTTAATTCCTCGACCCCAGTTGTTATGAACTAAAATGCCTTAATTGACAATATAATTCATGGTCCGTGGACGAATGTGCGTGCGTGCGAATGTGCGTGCGTGCGTGTGTGCGTGCGTGCGTGCGTGTGTGTAACACGTGGAGAAAGTCGTTTGGAACGAAATAAAAGTAGCTGACTGGAAGTATACATTAAAATTTTGCACGGAGAGCATTACAACAGAGCTACATACAGAATGTTACTGGGTTGTGTGTCACAACCATTAGGGCAGGAGAATATACCATTGACAGCCATATTCCAAGTCTGTTGATTCGCGCGTCTCACGTCTGAATGTCGCGTTGATCACGTGACTTGCGTGGACCCACTTTTCAGAGGTGAAAAGGGAGGTACTCTGTTATGGAACAGGAAAGGGTTAATTCGCTTAGAATATGTTTTTATTCCTCCTAACAACTTTCAATTTTTGTACCTGCTTGATTTTAGTATGCCTCACCTGTATTTGGTATTTTGGGCTGCCTTTTTTGCTTATGACTATGCATTCGGTTTTCTTGAAGTTTATTTGTAGTCCTTTCTTGTCACTCTCTTCAGCTATCTTCTGTATGAGGTCTTGTAGTTTCCTTTCTGTGCCTGCTATCAGCACTGTATCATCTGCGTACCTTATGTTGTTTAAATTGTGGCCTCCGATGACGTATCCTGGCATAACTTCTAGGGTCCTCAGAACAGTCTCTCTGTACAAGTTGAATAGATTCGGTAAAAAGATACATCTTTGTCTTACTCCCCTTTCTAACTTTTTATATCTGCTGAATTCTTTACCAGTCCCTATGCAGGCGGTTTGCTGCCAGTAGAGATTCTTGATTACTCTTAGGTCTTTCCCAAATATGCCGAGGCTGCCGAGCATCTCCATCATTTCTTTGTTGCGTATTTTGTCGAATGCGATTTATATAAAAAATGTTTTTTTCTTTTTTTTCTTTTTCCTTCCCTTTTCCTTTTTTCCACAGAGTAAGTCGCACGTTTACACATACTGAGGCACATTGTCACCAGGACGTGGAATAATGATTAGCAGGAGTGACCAAACCTTACCAGGTCCGAAACCTTACCATATACACTCATATATATACATGCATACATTTACACACACACACACACATATATATATACTCACACCTGCACACACACACACACACATATATATATATATATATATATATATAAACATTTATAAATAAAGAAATTGATTAATCAATAATAAATCATGAACTAGGAAAGGAAGGTTTAAGTTTTTAGTAAAAGGGGCTTTTAAAATAAGAAGGTATAAAATAATATTAAGGCATCTGTCTACTACGTCGATATTCTTCGCCTTTTCTATTGAAATAATGTTTTTATCGTTCCATTTCGTTCCTTTGCTCTTTCTTTTTTTTTTTTTCATTTATTTATGCGTTCATTTCAGCTCTAACCACAGTCGACACACTGGCCAACCAAAGGATTGATTTGCGTTACCCTTTGCCACTTTTTCTTTTTTCTTTTTCCTTTTCTTCTTTAGTAAGTTTGTTGGTATCGACCCTCCTCTGTGATAATCTGAAGAAACCCTTAAAAGATATATATATATATATATATATATATATATATATATATATATATATATAACCTAAAGCGCCAACAAACCTTCCAAACCGGATCTTTATTTATATATATAACTTAAGTGTAGATCCAAAATAAAAAATATTAAAGTGTCCAAATCAATACCTGCTTTTAAATTTACGTAAGGAATTCATAAGCGAATGCCGCCATAAATCCACTAAATACCTGTGCCTTCCTTCTTTCTGTTTATAGGAAATATTCTCTCGCAAATTACTCGAATATCGGGCCAGCAAAAGAAAATGCTAACAATTCAACTCGCCGGTCCAATCTCGCCAACTGCTATCCACCTAACCAGTTAAACCTCCTCTTCGCTTCGAGAACGACTGCTTTTATCGGCCGATCAATTTTTTCCATTGGCCGACAACACAGAGAGGACGCCAAAGATTTGCATACACTCCCATAGCGACTCCTGCGGCGGACTTGTTTTGGGTATGTAATTTTCTTTTTCGCCGCATTTTACGTCGTAGTATTAACGCGACGCGCTGTCGCTTGGTTTGACGAGGTAAGTCGCCGTTTTCTTCGCTATACTGTTCTTATTTAAAACTCTATTAAATTACATATAAGAACCTATAGACCAACACTTTAGCCCTTACATTTCCTGCACCTTTATATATATATATATATCTTATTTCTGTTTGTGTTTTTCTAAGACTTAGTTACTCATATAATTTCCCTGCGTTATGTTATAATTGTAACGTGTGGGTGCGTGTATATATGCATGTGTATGTACTCTTGTAAATAACTGTGTATGTATGCATGTATGTATATGTGGGCATGTGTATATATATATATATATATATATATATATATATATATACACATCTTGTAACATTAAATATTTATATATATATATATATATATATATATATTTATAAAAATAGAATTTTGTTGAAACCCACCTTAAAATTTTTTATGCAAAATACATATAACTTTTTAATTTAAACAAACGAGCTTATTTTGGTAAATTTTTAGCAGAGCCCTATATAAATTATAAAGAATAAATATAATATTTCGGTTCCTTTCAAACGAATGCTGCCATAAGTTTTTTAATTTAAAATTTAAAATTTAATTCGTGAATTTCGATAATCTTTTAGAAATCGATATTTAAGTTATGTGCGTGAGGGTGTGTGTGTGTGTGTGTGTGTACTTGTAAAAATAGAAATGGAATTTTTTGAGATCTACCTTAAAATTTAAAATTTATCATTAATTTTGTATATCTAAAATTTCCTATAACATTTGTTCCATTTATTATTAATTTAAACAAAGATCTTTTTAGTAAGTTTGCAATCGTTATTTTTTCAACCATTTCTTTCAACATTGAAGTCGTAGTCAGCCGTTTTCTTTCGTTTCTAAGTTAATTTTTTATAGCTTACTGTCCAGTTAACCTTCCCTTTTTCACTCCTTTGCTCTTTTTTTCCTTTCCGTTCCCCTTACTACTTCTATCCCTGTGACATGGCCAAATTTTAACTTCTGAACTCTTGGCTTTTACAGATGAGGTGTAAAATTCTCTAATATCAGCCAGGGATCTCTGCCAGCTTTCGATCTTTCTTACTTTCTTACATTCAAAAATAGTTAATTCTGCCCCATGTTTTTGGGCTTCTACTGGTATTAAAATCTTGTAACATACTTGAATTAATAAAGGTTTTGTTTTCCGCCGTTGCTGACGAAGCGAGGATTTCCTCATTGAAATGGCCATCTAACCGAATCAAATTTCGAAATTTTTGTTTTATTTTTATACATTTGGCACTGTAAATAGAACATACTATTTCAATCGATCCTTCCACTTTGATCAATTTTAATATTAATGACATCACTATTAATAGGATCGGGTATTTGGTGATTTACCTATTTGCTCCTCCTTTTATATATATATATATATATATATATATATATATATATATATATATATATATATATTACGCACAACGCACAAGAAGAGAAAAGTGAAAGGCCACCTAATTTTTTCTGTTATTAGTAGTACTTTCTTTTTTCTGTTCTTTTTTCTTCTGTCCTTTTTTTTAACAATGCTAGAGATTTCTGTAATATCTGGAATGTTCACTTTTTCATTTTTAGAACTGCACAACTAGAAAGTTTGTACAACGTTTAAAGTTCATTTTTCTGTTTTCTCTTTTTTAGTCTTTTCTTTTCAAAGATACATACACCAGAACATTCCACTATGTTCAAAAAGTATGTTTCGTCTGTCTCTTTTTTCTCCCTTCAAATTTTACCACACCCACAGACACCCGATGGGCGACCATACATTGTAGATGTATATCATTTTAAGTTTGCCTGAGAAAACAACAACTATTCGAGGCTGATAAGATCATTCTACAAACTTATCTTACATGACCTACGTTACATTATATCGTTTGTTTACGAGTATTAATTTTTTTAAAAAGATCTTACTGATGACTAATATTTTCCTTCCGGATTTAGATAATCATATAAACGGAAATATCCAACCAAATTCATTTTCAAATGTGATAATTTGAGCATTTTTTTTTTCGGATTAGTCGGTTTTCTTACTTAAGGTTTATGAAAGAAACATATTTTATTCATAGTTTTAAATAACAGTAAAGTGTGCTGCTGAGTTTAGTGTTGACTGGTTCACGGTTGTGCCCGAGTCATACTCTATATTTCATTTAAGATTGCAAGAGTTTTTATTTATCAGGTCCCGCAAACCTTCTCTCTGTAAACAGCATGAATGTTTGCTGGAACTCGCTATCATTAGCCTCTACTACTTCTTTCCCTTTCATATTGTAATTCTCTCTCTCTCTCTCTCTCTCTCTCTCTCTCTCTCTCTCTCTCTCTCTCTCTCTCTCTAAGTTAATTACCCGATGAGGCCTGAAGAGCGGGAGCGGAACCAATTGCTTGTTATTAAAATGCCCACTAGTATTCAGCTTTATACTTTCATATCTATAATTTTATTCATAATAAAACTATTATAACTTACAGCTTAGTTAAAGTCGTTAATGCCTGATTTCTGCCACTAAATTCTATCAATTTTTTGTCAAATTTACCATTAGTAACTGAAACTAATTATCTTCTTTACTGTCAATAAATAGTAAAACATATTTCTGATATTTCATTTTTCAATGTTGACTCGGAATTATATCTTCCCTAATTCCCTTTTGACTTTCCTTCCTCTTTTCCAAGTCTTGATTTCTTTCATTACTTACTTACTGTTTTTCATTATCTACTTCTTAAATATACTTACACACACACTCTCTCTCTCTCTCTCTCTCTCTGTGTTTCTTTCCCTCTCTTTCTCGTTTTACCTTTTCCTTGTATTGTTAGGTTTATCTTCACGAGCCATCCTTCATGGCACTATAATTCCCGTTATTTGCTCATCTAATATCTTATCTTCTTTATAATTCTTTTTCTGACAATACTCAAGTTCTTAATTCAAGAAGTTCGACTTTGCGTTTATATCTCACACTTAACTGAAATCTAAATGAAAACTCTGTCTCTCTTAGTTTTATTAGTTTGTGATTTTGTATCGGCTCTTGCTTCTTCATCGCTCTATTCGTGGTCAGGCACATATGTTAATTGCTATCTGAGCTGACGGGACGGCCGTCACTGATTCAAACAGTATGACATTTGTGGTCCAAGCAACATTTGATTAAATAAAATCGACATCAGGACACGTAAACACAGTATTCTAGCCATCTTGCCAATATATTTGGCAGCTCTAAAGACAATAATAGAGACCATTATTAGACAACCACTCCTCTATTTCTGTAGTTCTTTTCATTCTACTTCGTTGAAATCTTGACACGATACAAAAATAGGATCACAACCGGGTGCTATTAATTTGCCAACAAATAAATTAATTTTTAACAAAAACGAAAGAAAAACAGATTCTCTATCAATGTAGTATATTTCGTTTTCTGAAAATTATGGAACAATCCCTATATTACTAGAGGATATATATAAATTATTTATGCCTTGATACATGAAAATTCGAACGGACAATTATTAGAAAATTGAGACAAAAATGAAAAAAAAATTAAGTGAATTTCGGACATAAGTTATTCGGGGTGCGTGGGTAAATTGCCGTGTAAATTGCGAGCGAGCACACACATGCACATACACGCACACATACACAAAACGATAATTACACTGATATTTCATTTTAACGGATACATTCACCAAAATTACACAATTACATTTTGATACAAAAAAAAAACTTATGCCTGCCAGCTTATGTGCGTCAATCTCTTCGCTTGTGTATAAGCTTGTGTATAAGCTGTGAGAAAATGCAAGGTCTCCTCTCTCTTAACTGCAATGTAGGGCTTTAGTATCTTATCGATAATTATTTCCCTCTTTTTCTGTTTATTAATATTAGTCTATTTACGAATGTTTATGTTAACACTTTTATGTCTATCAATATTAATTTGTTCATATATATCATACATCAACACTAGTATATTCATATATATTTTTTCACTTACCTCCACAGACACGGACTTCCTAATGTTTAAAATGAGTTTTTAAAAATTAAAAATATTATTTGAATCTAATACATCTGCTGACATTTCTTTAATCCAGATGTTGTCCAAGCAACATCCGATTAATCAAATCGATGTTTCTGGGCTATTTTATCCAATCACATCACGTTTTCTCAGTACATATAATTTTTATAATGCCAAAATACCCATTTAACAGTAATATGCCAGGGTTAAGTAGAACCAACCTTAAACGTTTTCAGGTCAGAATAACTTATCATAAATTATGTAATGAATAGGTAATGAATATTTATACACCTTGGTTCCGCTTAACTGGAATGTAATTGGCTGGTGTCAGCAATAAATATAGACTAAGGCGAGGACGTCCACAGAGATCCAGAGATCTATTGGTTTTCCACTAAAGATCAACCACTAGAGGTCTACTGACTACGCCTACGTCTCAGGATACTGCATACGACGAGTACCGTCATTACGGCTAATTACTAGATTGTTCTACCCGGTTACATTTGTCTAAACCATTTAACTACCTCAAATGATATATATATATATATATATATATATATATATATATATATATATATATATACATATATATATATATATATCCCTTTCCGAGACATATCAATAAAAGAAAAGTATTCCAGTAACTTAAAGAGTGCATCATCAGCACTTTCAGTTCAGAAATGCTTTTATCAGCAGAAAATGAATTGCCTACTCTTACTTTTAATAAGTAATAATTTTGATGAGTCCAGAAGCACATAAAGACATGCCAAAAAGCTTTTCAATTGTGTTAATACGCACCAAGATGTCAAACTGCAATAAATGAACTTTTGGTCAGACAAGATGCTGATGGTGTTGAGGATGGGTAGAAAAAGTGCCTGGTCGGCTATGCTTATTGTTTGCAGCTATTTTTAGCGCTATAAAAGAAAATTTTAATCTAGCTAGTCTCAAATACACTCACCTAGCACTCTAACAACCAACAATTATCAATGTTCCTATGTTTGTTATACAATACCAGACCTCCGTATATAAGCGATATAGCAAAATCTTATGACAGTTTCAGGCTTCAAGTGAAAACTACTAATAAAACTAAAATTGCTGTTCTTGAATTATTTACAAAAAGCTTATTCTATAAAAAGTAGAGAAGAAACAGAAATCACAAAGTTTTAACAAGCTAGGGACACTGAGGGCACAAATTTCCAGTGAGATATCCAGTTTTCCAGTGAGATATCACTCATAAAATCGATCATTTTCAGGTCAATTTATCTGAACTGAAATAGCTTAGAATTCATTTTGAATGTTATTTAGATACTTTTCTTGAATGTTAAATCATTTTAACATGAAACAAAATGTTTCAACTATGTCAATCGCATATTTAAGTCGTTGTATATCTCTGTGAATTAGACATTTCAGCCGATTTTAAGCAAAATAAAAATTATCTGCACTGAGAAAATGTGATGTGATGGGGCAAAATGGACCTTATTTTCAGAAAAAGCAATAACCCGAAAACAAGTGCCCATTGCTTAATAGTATTTACGTTGAATAATGTTGATCAGTGTTCAGTTTCAAGGTAAATTAATATTTCCCATGAGTAAAATACCTTGCTGCATTTCAAAACTAATTTAAATTGGCTGGACGAGTTTCATTTTGAAATTGCTAACCATCACTTTTAACGCCATTTTAGCCGTCTTTCATCACAATGTAACCTTATTTATTAAAAAATATTTCCAAAATAAAATATACTTACCTGAAATATTATTTGGAGAATATTAACTGATTTAAAGTTTCTTCTTCTCCCTCTTTATGTTTTGGAAGTTGGCGATAATGACTCTCCACATTTTTCAGCTCTTAATAGATTTGTCATATTCTTTTCTCCTAAATCCTGTTTCGCAATCAATTATGGCATGCGCTGTTTTACTCCGTCTCTCTTTCACTCAATCTGTGCTGCGAGTATCAAATTTTCAAAGCTCTCCTTCTTCATTATGTGCCCAAGACATTTCAACTGTCTCTACTAAATGTTAAGGTTTCTTTTTGTTTCCATTTTGTTTAAAACCTCATCGTTCCTCACATGTCTGGTCTATGGTATCCTCAGCATCCACCTGTCGAACCATATTACTGTTTCTTCTGGTCTCTTCCTCATCTTTGAGGGGATTGTGCAGAATTCACTGTCATATAGGAGGGCAGATATAATCAGTATATTTATATAGTTCAGTGTATATATATATATATATATATATATATATATATATATATAGTTCAGTACCCTTTTTGTTATTGCTAACGAAGTTTTTCAGACTATTAGTCTGCTTAAACTTTGGAATTTGTCTACCCCAATGCGTCTTCGGATTTAATTTTCACAATTTCCGTCCACTGTTAAAACACTTCCCAGTTGTTTAAACTTCCCCACTTGTTGATTTGTAACTCCGGCTTGTAATTTGCAAACAACTATTCTGTTAATATTGTGGCTTTCGATAATGAATCTTAGTAGAACTTATAATTTTCTCAATTGCTTCGGTTTATCGGGTGAATAAGTCCAATGAGAAGACACATCTAAGTGTTCAAGAGTTAGTCAGCTTTCATGTTAGAGAAAATCTGCTCACAGAAATAAGTTGAACCAAAAACCGAAAGAAGAGCATAAGCAATTTTCTTCAAACAAATCAATGATCTCGAGAGGAATGCCCAACAGTTGAGAATAGCAGCAGACTTTTCTAAATTTTCGTCTTCCAAAGACTTCAACAAATCGCGCTATTGAAAATCGCTTGGCTTGCCACGTGTGGCATACGTGCCATAGGTTGCCTACCCCTGTTTTCAACTATTGTTTTTCTTTCAAACATTACAACTTAGATATTTTAAAGACTTACTGTTATAGGCATTCTAGAATATTGTTACTATACTTATGATTAATATTGTTTAGTTTCGGTTTAAATGTTTTAATAAAACTGACTTTGAGAATTTTTGTTTATTATTTTCATGGTGGAGTATGGATGTATAGTCAATTAGTATTTTTTGAAATCGTGAATGTGAACAGGAATATTCATTTAAATGTTTGGCAATCGATGATGAATAGGAAATATGCAATGTAGGTCTTCTTGATAGCGCTGTTGTCGTGTCACCAACATATATATTTGCTTTTGTCTCAGAGAAAAACCTTCAAAGGTCATTTAACAAAAATCCGACATTGTATATCAATTCATATACAATGTCGGATTTTTGTTAAACGCTGGTTTCTAGAGAGGGTTTGTTGCAGTAATAATAATAATAAGAAGAAGAAGAAGAGGAGGAACTGAACTGAATTCTCAGAGCAGAATTATTGCTATTCCATCCCAGCGGTTCAATATAGACTCAGCATTTCAACTGGACTTTGAATGACATCAGACGAATGGATTCTAAGACAAGAAAGCGTCTTTCTAAGCATAACATAAATTTTCCAAAGGCTGATTCATACATTCATAGATTTTTATATATATATATATATATATATATATATATATATATATATATATATATATACCCCATAAAGAAGGTGGAAAAGTTCTTATTCACCTAGAATTGTCATACAAAACAAAATCTATTGGTTAACATGGAAACAACAAAGGAGTGGATGATATTCCCTTTAAATGTACTTATATGTCTCTGTTATCCACAATTGAACATTTGCCGTCACACGTTTTTTTTTTTAATATTTAGAAATTTCTCTTGCACTCGGACTTTCTGTTCTTTCTGTTGTTTCTCTTTCTCTGTCGATATGTATCTGATATCCCCAGTACCCGAATGAAACGCCCACTCCCCCAGCCAGTGGGCCATATATAGGGGTAACTGGTACTAATTAGAATTATCTGACTTGGTTTCAGTCAAAAAATGGTAAATCTGTATTGAAATTTTTTAGCTTTTTTTTATCTTACTGGCTGTGAGATCATCGTACTATTTTGTTCGTGTTCAGTCTAAACTGGCGTCAGATTTCATCTATGCTTGAATTTTTTAAACGTAAGTCATTTTAATGTATTTTTAATTTATGTTTTTTCTCCTTTTAAATGTGTTTTCATGTCTCTGTTATTCATAATTGAATCTTTTCCGTCAAATCTTTTTTAACTTTTAGAAATTTCTCTTGCACTCGGACTTAAAACTTAGTTAAAAAGAAAGAAACATTATTTTTTACTTTATTTTATTTCTTTCAAATTAGATTAGATACACTCCCGATCAAAAATTTAAGACCACTTAAAAATCTTTAAAAAGAATTTTTTTTTTACAGATAGATTTTAAGCTCCTTCCACTTAAGGTTACCAATACTACAATCTAAAAGGTTATGGAAACAAAAAGCTACATTCCAAACATTTTATTCAGAAATTTACGTTTTTATAAAATGAGGCGATTTACACATGATCAAAATTATAAGACCAGAGACAAAAATTTTACGAAATTGTACAAAAAGTGTATGAAAAGTGTATGAAAACATTCAACAACAAAATTTAATAATAAGTTCTACCTCCACTGCCTTTGATGACTTCAAAAATTCTGTCAGGCATGCTAGAAATAAGTGTTTCCATTAAGGTGCGGGGGATGTTGCTTCTGAAGATGGCTTCACAAAGTTCATTTTTTGTTGAATATTGTTTGCCATTTCGATAAACATCTCTTGTCATCCATCCTCAAACATTTTCAATTGGGTTCAATTCCGGTGAGCATGCAGGATGCCCCAAGAGATGGACCCCATTTTCTTGTAGAAAGGTCAAGGTCCGTCTTGCAGCGTGGATTGCAGCATTATCCTGTTGGAATAACCATCCATCCCCACACAAACGATGGCCCTCTGTTATCAAAGATGCTTTTTGTAGCAAGCTAACATATCCAGCCGCTGCCTGACGACCCTGCACCACCTGGAGCTCCATCGTCTCTCTGTAAGAAAAGGCACCCTCTACCTGTATGACGTGTGGAGAAAATTTCAGGAGGCATGTTTTTCTTATGCCAATATCGTTGGAAGCCATCAGGACCATCTAGATTGAATTTTTTCTCATCAGAAAACAGGACTTTCTTCCACTTCTCAGCATCCCATGTTTGGTATTCACGGCCAAACTTTAAGCGTTCCACCTTGTGACGTGGAAGCAGCCAAGGAATTTGTTTACGCTTTTTATTTACCATGCCTTTTTGTCGTAAGTGTCATTTGATGGTTACGGGACTGCAATCAGCATCTGTGACTGCCTTAATTTGACTAGAAGAAAGTCCCCCGTCTTTCATAACAACCCGTCTTATTCTCCTACTCAATGCAGGAGAAATTTTTGGGGTCTACCAGAGGATTTTGCTTTTCCATAATTCTCGCCCGCTGTGACAAACCTTGCTTATGGAATTCTAGAATTCGAGAACGCTCAACTTTGGTAAGTTTGCTTGCTTTAGGCATGGTAACACCTTTACGCAGTGATTGCTAATCTCTAACTGAACTAAAAACATTGGAATTACCATAGATCTAACAATTTATACCCCTGATCTTATAATTTTGATCACGTGTAAAAAGCCTCATTTTATAAAAATGTAAATTTCTGAATAAAATGTTTGGAATGTAGCTTTTTGTTTCCATAACCTTTTAGATTGTAGTATTAGTAACCTTAAGTGGGTGGAGTTTAAAATCTATTCGAAAAAAAATTCTTTTTAAAGATTTTTAAGTGGTCTTAAATTTTTGATCGGGAGTGTAGACTCTACTATCGCCCGATTCTACCTCACACTTTTAATGAAAAGGAATAGAGGCCCTCCATTGTTCCCTGTTTAAGAAGTGGGCTTCCTCTCTTCAGATCCCAGTATCGGTGCTTCTACAATCTTTCTGCGGTGTGCGAGGTCGGTGGCAACGTTTCTTCATTGTGAGGGTACTGGAGTGGCAGTTTTCTGGTCGATCCTTGTAATCTGGTAGTTAGGAGCGCTAACTTTTACACAGCGTCTAGAGTGGCTGCTTATATTAACAATTGCATAATATCGGGGTTCTTGCAGTGCCACGTCACGCATGGATAGGTGTCCCTGGAAGCGTTTCCCTTGGGCAACCCCGAGGTCACACTTTGCTGCAGTCCACACTAGCTCCCTTCCAGCGCAAGGTTTCTCCTCAACAACAACATGAAAAACCGTATATCAATAAACCAGGCAAAGTAAAAACACCTAAGCCTCTCAACATTTCCTTAAGAAATACCCGTGGTATTCGTACCAACTTTTATAGCGAAAAAAAACTTTTCTCCGCGAAAATTCCCAACATTCTAGCGCTCTTAACTCATCAATTTCCTCCTCTAAACTCTCAATTCCTGGCTACCTTCACCTCTTAAGGAAAGACTCCTCGGTACATATGCATGGTTTGGGAGTTTACCTCAGGGAATACCTCCCTCTAGCTAAGGTGCGATCCCTTGAATCCCCTGACCACCCATACATGTGTCTCCGTCTTTCACTTCTCAACTCGGTTAGCTATCGTTTCTTTCTGCTCCGACAAGCTAAGCTCACTGGTGACTCCTCCACAAGAATTTACTCGAGCAACCAGACTAGCAACAAGGTCCCACCCTTTTACAGTTAAATCTACCAAATGCAGCCGACAATTCTTCTCCATCAGCTTCTTTTCTCACACGTCCCGCCTGTGAAGCTCCCTTCCGTATACTTTCTTTCTTGACGGCTACAATTTCTATGAATTTAAATGCAATATCAATTCCTATCTCTTATTCATTTGACTAAAACCCTTCCCTCGTCCTTTCTACATCACTCTGTGCATCTTGTTCTTTTCCTTTCTCACTCTACCTTCGCATTTGTCATCACACCTGTATTTCCATCCTTCTCTTGTACTTTCTTGAACACCTCCTGTAACTGGTTCGTCTTTCTCTTAGCTATCCTCCTGCTTAAACTTTTACATTTATGTAGCCCCCTGTGCATCAATGCCGGCACCGCATTGCTTGGGGTGAAACGATTAAAAAACAACTAGTCAGTCAACACAAAAACAAGAAGAAAAAATACTCAATCATGAAAGAAGGCTGTAAATACAAACGAAATTTATATTTAGTAGATTCTGCTTAAAACCAAAACAGCAAAAATTATAAAAAGAAAGCCAAGGATAAAGCCAAGGATAAAGCTCTTGAATAGATGAAACAACGCTTGCAAGACAAACCTCTGCATGGTCAATATCCAGAAGGTGATAATAAAACTGAAACGGAAGGCTTTATTCCTGAAGGGCAAGACAAGAGTCTTTTCACTGGGAACTTTCAGGGAAATATATTACATTATAGAAAGGATCCAAAATGCAGTACGCGTTTACAGACGCATTTACGCGTGTGTGTTTGTATAAACTGAACTCAACATTTTTGCCTTTTTCTAACCAACCGATGCTGGTAAATGTTTCAGAATAGAATTTTATGTATAAGAACAATATATCATAAGGCATTCAAGTCTTAAGATCCACCCTAATTAAAAAATATTGGAAATAACTTGTTTTGCGGTTGCCAGGTTTTATCATCCAACCTATGTTTTTTTGTTGTTTTTTTTTAATCATTTCACCCCGAGCAAGGCAGAAACGCCACTGATGTGCAGAGGGTTACATAAATGTAAAAAGATTAATTAGAAAAGAGTGAGGAGTACAAGCTAGTTAGAAAGGAACAATAGAAAGCTGAGAAAGCAGGTGCAATGACAGATACATAGGTGGAGAGAAAGGGAAGGTTATACATGGGAGGGGAGAGAGCTATAGTCCAGTGGTTAGTAGATGAGTATTAACTTTGCATTTAAATTTCTGGGGGTTGTAGCCGTCAGGAAAGCAAGAATACGGGAGTGAGTTCCACAGGCGAGAAGTGCGAGAGAGGAAGCTGCAGGAGTAGAATTGTCGTCTGCATTTGGCTAACCTGACTGTGAATGGGTGGGACCCAGTTGCCAGTCTGGTTGCACGGGTAAACACCTGTTGAGGAGGCATCAGTGACTTAAGCTCATCCGAGCAGAAGCCATGAAAGTATTTATAGAAGAGACAGAGGGAGGCCACATTTCGACGATAGGAAAGTGGCTGCAGCCGAGTCGCCAGATCAGTACCTATCACATTACAGACTCTCCTTTGGAGCTTGTCAAGAACACTGAGGAGAACGGCAGGGGCACCTGACCATAAATGGCAGCAGTACTCCATGCACGGACGGATGGTTGACTTGTATATATGCAGGATGGATTCAGGTGGAAAAAACATCCTGGATCGACATAGTGACCCAATCTTCTTAGCAGTAGATTTTGCTATGGATTCAATATAGTGGTTCCATTTGAGGTCTGAGGACAGGGTAAGTCCGAGGAGGCGTAGTGTATTACTCTCCGGGAGAATCACCTGGTCCATGCTTATGGGAGGCAGAAGAGGTTGCCTGTAATGGTTGACAGACAAGAGCTTGGTCTTAGAGGAATTGAAGTTGACAAGCCACTTCTTGCCCCAGTTCACCACAGAGTGTAGATCCCACTCAAGGCCAGCAGCGAGATTATGTCTGTCCGCCAAGACAGGTTTCTTACTGGAGCGGGAGTATATTGTAGTGTCATCTGCGTAGATGCCTACTTGGGACTTGATCTCATCTGGGAGGTCGTTGATGAAAATTAGGAAGAGCGTCGGGCCCAGGATAGAGCCCTGTGGGACACCAGCATTCGTGCTGTAGGACGAAGAGGCACGCCTATTCAGAACGACCTTCATTTTGCGGTTATTTAAGAAAGATTGGATTAGGTCAAGCAGGCGACCGGTAATACCATAACTGCGTAGTTTGCATAGGAGGCCAGGGTGCCAAACCCTGTCGAAAGCCTTGGAGATGTCCAGAGCAACCGCGCGAGCCTCGTCAGACTCATCAAGGGCCCGTAGCATGTACTCCGTTACAGTTGTTAGCAGGTCGGCCGTGGACCTGTCAAAGCGGAATCCATATTGCCTGTCGGAGAACAGTTTGTGGGCGGTGAGATGATGAACTATTTCAGCATTGATTATAGCCTCGAATACTTTCCCGAATATCGGTAGAAGACTGATAGGGCGATAGTTGGATGGGTCCGAGGGTTCACAACAATTCTTAAAGACAGGAACGACTGAGGAGAATTTCCAGCATGCAGGAAAGCAGGAAGCAGAAAGGCAGTAGTTAAACAGTTTAGAGAGGACAGGGGAAAGTTCAGGGGCACACCTCTTAAGGACTATCACCGGGATTCCATCGTCTCCACACGCCTTATGGGGGTCGAGTTTTGAAATTACTCTGGATACTACTGTCGGGGTAATATATACGTCGTGCAGTTTGGCCTCAGTTCTAATAGGGAAGTCGGGTGGGTGCACTCCGGACGAGTCGAATGTGGAGTTGGATGAGAATCTGCGGGCAAAGCACTCAGCTTTGTCCGCAGATGACGTGAGAACCTCAAATCCATGGATTAAAGGAGGTATTGAGGATTTCCTATTTTTGAGCACTCGTTTACAAATCCTCCAATAGTCCTTGGAGCCGAACTTGCGGTCAGCTATGTGCTGTCGCATTCTCTCAGCAAACAACTGTTTGGCGTCATTTAGGGTTCTCTTGCACTCACTGTGCAACATAAATCATTATTTACCAATTTAATATCCGACCTACATAGAATATTTGCAATAGAACTTCGCTTAATGTTTTTATTAATAATAAAATCTATTTCCCCCACGATTTAATTTCACTTATTGAAATAGTGTACTTATTTGATTCAAATATGTTTTTTTAATTCAGTTAAAATGGAATTAAAATTCGGCAAGGCCAGTTAAGCGCCTACCTGCTAAGAATACACGAAGTCAAATGACGAACTTTCAGCACCTCAGCCGAATGTGCAACGACGTGACGGCGAAAAGATCACCGATTTTGCAGGCCGGCTCGAGTCTACGATCAGAGACGTAACAGTCCATATAAAAGCGAAGTTTCAGACGGACAACAACTTCAAAATGAACGCCGACACTGATTTTTTCTCATGGGGATAATGCTCCTGGCCTCCGAACATATACTCTCACATGGTAAAGACGATGAACAGCCTTGATATAGCAAGTGACGCCTAACGCTACCTCGACCGCGGCATAAAAATCGACGCTATCCCTAATGTAATGTACGCACAAAAACAGCGACCACAGACACAAACAAATCAAGGTGTTCATCAGGATCTTGCCAAACCTGAAGAGTTAAATACAACAGATACACCAACAGATATATCACCCGATGCACGAGAATGAATCACAACGACATAAACCTGAGACGGATCTAGAAACACACACACAAACAACTATAATAACAGAGTCAACCATTTTGTCTGCAGAAACTACGTGAGTGGCCTCGCATATTTCAAAGACCAAAATGATCTTTACTTCCACCCACCTCGTGCTGAAACACACATTGCAAACACATCTACTGTAACACTATTTCCACGCCGGTCTATATATATATATATATATATATATATATATATATATATTTGGTTTAATACAACGAAGTGAGAGGAATTGATATTAGTGATATTGCTAGTTGTGCTTTATTGTTATGTGAGCTTACGTTAAAAAAAAAAGATATTTTTAATACTATTATGTACTTGTAAAATCCGGGGAATAGAAAAAGTGGCTGATAATTGGGGAAAAAAGAGAAAAATATAGTTTCTTCCTTTTTCGTATACGGAACGAATTGTTTTGACTTTTGAGCCAGTGGAAGTTTGAAAAAATGGCCGTAGCCATAACAAAATGTTAGGATTTCCTTGATGAGGTCAGGTAGGGTTAAATCCTCAAAAATTATTCCTGGGAACAGATTCTAAAATCGAAAAACAGATGATGTAATTGAAAGAAAAAAGACAGAAAAACATTACGTCATGTGAGCTGTTGATATTTCATCGTCGAGCCATGGCTCCCCTTAAATCGTGTGGCTGGTAAATAATCTCATTGGTCAAAAGCTTTAAGTCGCATAGATCCTTCGAGAGAATTGGATACAGCTATAAAAATCCGAACAATGAGAGTTGTTTGGGTAGTTTTTAAATTGCAGTCGAAATGTAACGACTGAAGGGAAAGAGTTCCCAATTGAGGAGCCACTCAAAGGCTGGTCGCCTACCACAGAACTCATGGCTGAAGATGTAAAGAAACGTAAAAAAAGCCTGCCCCCGATTAACTTAAAGAGATAATGTCAAATAATGCGCCTCCGATAAGAACCCCGAAAGAAGTTTATTGTTTTAAAAGTTATTTGGAGACTTGAAAGCTCTGATTATTCTTAACGAAGAGTTCGCACTGTAATAAAAAGATTTGGAGAGAGATTTTCAGGCGACAAAGACCAAACGACCCCCACCCACCGCCCAGTCACACTGTTAATGGCTGTCTCTGAAAAGATTGATAAAAGCCGAAAAGACATGTTTTTATCTGGAGAATTGACAGCCTGATTATTTTTAAAAATTGAAAGCTCTGATTACTTTTAACAAAACTTCGAAAGGACTTATTTTTATTTGAAGATTGAAAAGCTCTGATATTTTTAATGAAACTTCGAAAGGATTAATTTTTATTTGAAGATTGAAAGCTCTGATATTTTTAAACGAATCCTTTCTCCGTTGTAAAGTTGAATTTCGACAATTGTATTTTCTGCTTTTGTAATTATTTTTTTATAAAAACTTTATTTCGTAACTCATCCAGGCGTCTTCGAATTTATTCATTTATTTATTTATTGGTGCCGTAATTATTTTATTTTAACACAAGTGTACACAAGTGTCCGGTCTGAATATGATAGAAATACGGCTACCGGGTTTTCACAACGTGACTTTCTGAGATCAAAAGAACACTGCGTGGGCAGTGAGTTCGTTGATGTACCAGACGTCTTGAAAACCAGCTACGGTGACGAGATCATCACGATTAGCGGCCTGAAATCGTCGTCATAACTGGTGCCGTTTCGACATCATCATCGTGGCAGGCTCCGGACCATAGAGGCAGTGAACCAATCAACTAGCCGGCAGACGTGTTACATTACAACAGCCACAGAACAACCTGAAAACACACACCAATTTCATGATACGGATTTTCGGTCAGGACCAGACCAGATGTGATGGCTTAGTGCACAGTCTAGAATATTAACAAACACCATCACTTCTTCCACTCCCTGCATCCACACTCGCACCGATCTCCTTTCACAAAACTAGACATCCCTATCGGCGATTTCACTTTCTCCGAGATAAGCATGCTAGATTCAGGGTGCACCACTTGCGTAATACATGTCTCTTGCCTATCTGAGTAAGCAAGGAAACACATGCAAACATCAAATACACACATAACTAGAAACTGCGGTGTTGTTTCCGTCATTGGTGAAATAATCGGCGATATCAGCGTGGACGACGCCAGCTCAACCACATCTCAGAACATGAATATACTGGTCACTAATGCCACTATACCAATCTTTGTCGACCTTTTTATGTCATGATACGCTAGCGTCGCACACTATAAACAACCGAGACGCCACAGTCGAATTCCACCGGGTCTTGGATGGCGTAACCCATACAGCACCTCTGATCTCAGTCACTAATCCAGAAACACCTTACACCTCCACATACGTATATAGAGTCCAACCCGACATGAGCCAGCTTATAGCGAAACCCGAGGACAATACCCAGTCTGTACAGCAAATCTGTACTGGCTTAGAAAAAGCACAAGCATAGTCCCCCATGTTCACCCCAACCGCAATGAAAAAGAAGTCACGGCGACCCTTCTCTTCAAATGCGCCAAATATAATCCGCGATGACAACAATCAGGATACATTCATTAAGCCAGTGCGCATACCCACTAATGACCAGAAAGCAACACCCGATCTTTCATGTGCTGGAAGCTGACGTCGACGTTGGAATTAACGCCCGACCACTGAAGGGATCATCGAACTCAGCTCCGATCTGAAAGGGTTCAACAGCACTGTCTTCGCCATCAAAAAGAAATACGAACGAATCCGCGTATTGGCCAATTTCAAGAGGACCCACAACAAGCTACTCAGATTTAAATCCATATCTGATGCTCACGGTCGATTGTATTTTTAAGAAGATAGGCGAAGAAAAATACTTTTTATCCCTCGATTTTTTCAGCGGATACTGACAACTTCCCATCAGCGAACCTAACCGCCACGAGACCCTGGAAGGTTCGATGTTACCAATATACACGCCTAACCTTCGGTCTAACATCTTATGGTCAAATCTTTTCTCGATGCATAGACGATGCATTGACCACCGTCATATCACAGGTGAATATCTCATCATACATGACGGCAACCTTGTCCACGGTCAAAGATTTCAGGACTACATCATCGCGCTTAAACAGCTATTCATCGTTCTACAAAAATTCGGAGTGAAACTTAACCCCGAGAAGAGCACCTTTCTCGCTTCAGAAGCCAAATTTCTCGGTCGCATTGTTGACAGCGAAGGGTTCAAACCCAACCCAGAATACATCCGTGCCAGTGTGAGATGAAGCCACCCACTACAAGAAAGGAGCTGCAAAGTCTCATAGGACATCTAGTCTAGATACACCCATTTCTGGATACTAGCCTTCACGAATGACTCAAAACATTTTCCCACTTGAGACTCCTTTACATGAACTCAACAAGGCTAACAAACAGTTCATTTGAACAGAAAAATCTGACAATGCTTATCATCTCCACCAGTTATTTCCAGATTTCATTCAACCTTTCACACTCACCACTGACGCTAGTAACGTCGTGTATGGTGCCATCCTTATGCAGAAGGCTGATAACAGTAAAAAAAGATCATAGTCCTGGCTTCTCACACCTTCGGTCCAACAAAATCAAGATGGTCCACTACCAATAAATGGGCCATATCCAAATTTGATTAATTTCTGCGCAGCCGCTCATTCATTATTTTCACTGACCACCATTCACTTACGAACGTGAATTCAATAACGCCAAAAATTGACTATGGTAAGAAGTAACATCCAGATATAAATTCGTTTTAGAACTCACGGAGGGCGACTCCAATAACATGCTCAACAGAGGACACGGTCTAACCAGCTTAACCGGCCAGTCAAAACATTAAAACTCCACATCTACGTCTCGTCGTGCTGACTCGGAAAAATCAAGGATACACAATTGCTCCCTGTAACACACACGCGACAGACCTTCAAACTTCACAAACAGGCCACCGATGCATTTTTTTTTTTTTTGTCTTTCGCGCCTCGTCAACTATATCATGTCGTCGGATATCACTTCTGGTGATATGTGACGACATTAACATCGCAGCTGAACAAGATTCCGACGATATGATGGTAAGGATAACCAAAGCCCTGCAAGCGGTGGACTCAGGTAAAACGTCTACATTCAGCATCACGAATGATCCCAGTGACCACCGGACAACAATCTATCAAAAACATCTACAAGAGTTCTATCCGTCCTGATTCTAAAAGTCTCCCAAAATACACTCAAACTCATCGTAACGTACAAACGCCGAGCTAAATACTTACACTAAGCCCATAACTGCATCAACCACTCTGGTATCAGTCGGATGCGCCCCCACTTATCAAACTGTTGGTGGGAGTTCAAACATCGTGACATTACGGCATACGTCCAATCAGGCAACATCTGCGTGGGACGCAGGGGAATTACGGCAAGCGTTCAAACTGACCCAGCGGACATTGTAAATGAGGTAAATGACTCTGCGAGGTTGTATACAGACTCTGAAAGGACAAACACTATCTTAACGATTTTGAACAGCCATTCACTGACACCAACTGTTCCTCCGCCACCGGGAGATACCCTGTATTGTACCCTCCGACCGTGGCACCCACTTCACAAGCGAAGTGTATTAGATTTTCTGCGAGATGACATCAGTCACGCAGAACCTTCACTGACCTTAGTTCTGGTAAAAATCGAACGATAACATCGCACATTAAAGAACGTTCTCTATATGCTCTGTGAATGGACCAATGTCATCGAATCTGTTGTGTCGTCTCCAACAGGGCAACTGAAATTTCGCCGCATTCCGTCATTACTGGTCGGCAGCACAACATCGGTTTGCCCAAACTACTTACGGCATGCTGATAAACGCTTTGCTGTGACAAGTTCAGCAACACGTCGCTCTAGCAAACAATGAAGCCGACCACAAGACGAACAGACAGCTGAAACATCTCATTAATAAAGATCCGATACGGTTCAGAGACAAGGTCTTACTCCACAGACTTCATTCAGCCACAGATCACATCTGCCTTGGACAGGCAGTTACCAAGTTATCAAGACGAACGACATGGTACTCCAAATTGCAAACGGTCTTGAAGAAACTAGTTGGGTCTATCGCGCTCACGTACGTCGACTTAAAGAAATCCCCAAAAATAAACACGTGATCAGCTACCGAAACATTTAAAAATTTCATTGTTCACAAAAAAAAAAATAGAAAAACACTGCACTATACATGCAACACATCAACTCGTCCATGAATCAGAATAAGATCTAGAGGAGATGATATAATCTTCCTAAAACCAGGTTTTTCTGATTCATGTTACACAAGCTTTTACCACTGGCCGGATGTGGACACTCTGAAACCTAAGACTCAAACATCCCGTCAACTGCGCATCGGCTCCGCACATAGCTTTCGTTTTACTTACACACTAAAAAATACAATCTAGAATTTCCACCCAGTAGCACCCACTCCCACCTAAAGAAAGAAAATACAAATTGAAGCCGATCTGAGTCTAAGAAAAAGACATAACGCCTATCAAAGGACATTTTCAGTAGAACACAACAGCCAGTATTCACAACACTCGTCGGTATGCGACATCCCATTTCTAAAGAACACCCGCCAAATACCGTTACCGCAGTAAGTCACAAATCACCCTCCCTCTCCTACCGTACTCCTCTGCGGACGACTTTTACGATTCTATTTATCTATTTCTTTCAACGGAAGACATTTATACAACTTTACCATTCGTTGTATTTTTACATTAATGCAATTGTTTATTTCATAAACCTCAGTTGCTTCTTAATTGTTCTGCTACCATACGCTTAATTGTCAAAAATTTCATATATTTTTTCATTGGTTGGACAGTGTTTGAAATCTGAATGTCAATATATTATTGCTGTTGCTTTCTGATATTTCAGTAATATATTTTTTGGAAATATTTCTATTATCTTGTTTTTCTTTTTTAGTTATTTCAGGACCGTTGATTGTATTTATTCTGTCTTGTATTTTCCTTTCTATAAGAATCATTTGCTTATTAATCTTATTTATATTACCGTCGTTGTTCCGACTGAAAAGGTTGTATATTCTCTTTGCTTTTTTAGTATTTGACTGAAACGTCAGTATTACTGAAACATGAACATCAGCAGCTGATGTTATCGATCACATTAGTCATGCATCTCAACTAACAAGCTCTTATATACTGTACATATTCTTATATAGATATATATATATATATATAGACAAATCAAACTGCCTTCAGTCTTTTTAAAGCAAGCATATGGTGTGTATGGACTAAAAGCGAGTGTTTATTTTGAAACCTCTTTTAATGACACACATAAAAATGATCAACAAGTCATTTCTTCTGCCATTATCCTTTCAACCAACTCATGATTCAGTATGCCAATCTGCTTTTAGACGAGTGTGTAGCAGCTTCCTCTCATTACAAAGGATAAGTGACGTTGCCGCTACAACATTTTACCATCTTTACCAAAGTTTAGGGCCAAAACAGGTGTCAACTTCACTGAAACTATATCTGCTAAGAGAAAAAATTATTTTCTTTCACTTTTTAATTATACGTTTTACTAAAATTATTTTATTTTATGTATTATGAAATATAACAATATCTAACCGCTTTGGTGCGTTTCACAATGGCAATCCTAGCAGCTACCCTTTGACAATGAATGTATGCAAAAAGAAGTACCTACTACCATCAGATTTATAATAATCTTCAACAAGCAACTCTATTATTTACTGTTAAACTACAACTACCATACTGTAACAGATTAGAGAATTTTTATTTGTACAAAATTATTTTAAGGTGCACTAAATTAGCTGAATGTTGAGAATACTTTACTCACTGTTTTATGTGTATATTGTCAAATAGTTTTTCTGCAGTCTCGAATGAAACCAAACACACACACATTCTCTCTCTCTTTTTCTCCCTCTTTCTCCCTCACCCTCTCTCTCTTTCTCTCTCTCTCTCTCTCTATATATATATATATATATAATAGATTTATTGAAATAGACGCCTCTTTTTTGCTTGTTATTTGAATTAAAGTTTATTAAATCTACCGCACTCCCGAGAATTTTATGAGACTTCATTTCTGACTGCAACTTGTTTTTACATATGACAATGAAATATCAACTTGATTGTTTCCATCAATTTTCAATTCCTATTTAGGAAAAAATTTAAACGTGATTGTATGCGAAGTGTTACGTACTATTTTGTATTAGGCGAAGAAGTCCCCCAAACAATTAATAAAAAGAAAAATGCACTACAAATAAAGTAAAATAAACTTTTGTTTATTTTCGTAAAAAAAAAATAAAACAATTATTTTTTATGCAAAAACTGGGAATGTGAGAGGGAAAGGAAGGACGATGTGTTGTGAGCGAGATGAGAGAAAGAGAGGGTGAAAGAATGTACACTGATACGTAATACTGCCTGTTGTGTGAACTGCTGAATTCTGTGTGTGTGTGTGTGTGTGTGTGTGTGTGTGCTCCGAGCTGACCATGTGCCTCTCTGTGGTTTGAGCTGGCTGCTCTTCCTTCCGGCATTGAAAGTTTCTGCTTCCCTTTTATCATGATGGTGAAGATCCGGGAGATCAAAAAATGTGTTTCTTATGTCGAGCCTTGATTGGTCGAAAATTCTAATTTTTCACCACGTGGTGTGCTTTCCACTACATCTGAGCTTTTGAGTGCGTCGTCCTTGTTTTTCACCCCAAAGGGTATGGTAAGGGGTGAATGCCCGCGCAATTGTATTTTTTTGAGATACACGTGGTGTGAATTAATTTTAATATGTGTGTGTGTTGAGTTTGAAATGAAATAAGAAACAGCACAAATACCTCCCCAGATTGGAAAAAATATGAAAGATACATATGTTTTTCAATATGTAATATATTCCTTAAAATGTTTCGGCCAGTGGACTTTTCTGCCGGTTTTTGTTGTAGGTGTGATGTCAGTATTTTGTTTTTCAGCTTCCTTATTTTCTGTGTGAATATGTTTTTGTGGGGTATTGTATGAGGTTGTTCCTCGATATACGCTGGTTTAATGCGATCAATAGCGATATTATCTTTCTTTTCTTTCCTCAGAATAGTAAAATATTTTTCATGCCTGTCCAGAACTTGGTATGGTCCTGAATAATTTGGACAGAGTGGTTTTAATCGCGTCATTCCTGATAAATATTTATTTGCAGGTGTGAAGGTTGTTTGGGATGTAAGTTTGTTTCTCTGCTTTCCAGGTGGGTGTGAAGTTGAGAAGAGACATTTTATGTTTTAATTCTGTTACAAACGTTGTTGTAGGTAAAATATCTGTCTTGTGATTAAAATACTGTCCGCGTAGGGTCAATGCTGATCCGAAAACTACATCTGCAGGTGTGCTTTGTAAATCTTTCACCGTGTTTCTTATCGCTAAAAGGATTAGTGGTAAATTGTCTGTCCAGTCCGCATTATTTAAATTCATAGCTAGAGAAGCTTTTAACTGTCTGTGGAATCTTTCAACCATCCCATTTGCACAAGGGTGGTAGGCAGTTGTTTTGATGTGATTCGTTCCTAACAATTGGTTAAATTCAGCAAAAAGTGTTGATTAGAACTGTGAACCTATGTCTGTTGTGATTACTGAAGGTACTCCAAAAATCTCTATCCAGTCCTGCAGTATAACTCTGGCTATTGTTGCGGCTGAAGTGTCTTTGACTGCTATGGCTGTAGGCCATCTGCTAAATTTGTCAACTATAGTAAGAATATGTGTATATCCTTTTGAGGTGGGTAAAGGTCCTACTAAGTCGACATGAATGTTGGTGAACCCAGCATCAGGTGTGCTAAAAGTGCCAAGTGGTGATTTCGTGTGTCTGTGGATTTTATTTTTTTGGCAAGGTATACAAGTTTGGGTCCAATTGCGAATGTCCGTGTTCATATTGGGCCAAACAAAGCGTTCTGCTATTAATTTTACAGGGTGTGATAAGTTGTGAAAATGTTGAAAAACTTGTCGTCTGATGTATATATGGACGCGTATGTGTTTGTGATACATCACAATAAAATTTCGTTGTACCAAATGGAATGGGCATTTCTTCTAGTTGTAAGTATGTTTTTTGTTGTACAACTGGAAGTGTTTCGTCTGTTTTCTGCTCTTGTGCGAGTAATTCCATATTTAAAGAACTGGAATTTAAAGAGGCTATTGTAGATCGAAATAATGCATCTGCTATAATGTTCTCTTGTCCCTTAATATATCGGATGTCTGTGGAGAACTGGGCGATATAATCGAGATGTTTGATTTCTCGTGGACCATATTTATCTACATGTGTATGTAGTACATATGTTAATGGTTTGTGATCTGTATAAATGCAAAAATTCCTTCCTTCCAGCAAGTGTTTAAAATATTTAATTGCAAGGTAAATTGCAAGATGCTCCCTTGAAAAAGTGCTGTATTTTGTCTGTGTCTTGCTTAGCTTGGCAGAAAAAATGATATAGGAGTCATTGTGTTGTTAGCAAGTTGCTGTATGACTGCTCCTACAGCTATTTCAGATGCATCTGTTGTAAGCGTAAGTTTTGTGTCCTCACTATCCGTTACGTAATTTGATTTTGTACAGTTGGCCAAAGCAGTTTTAGCTTGTTTGAAGGCTTCTAAGGTAGGTCCTTCTAATTTTAACTGTTGGTTCTTTGTTTTGTTTTTTAACAAATCTGTTAACGGTGCAAGTAATGTAGAACAGTTCGGTAAAAATCGTCTGTAGTAGTTAATTACTAGTATGAATCTGCGTACTTGTCTGACGGATGTTGGTTGTGGGAAATTTGAAATTGCACTTACTTTCTTGGGTAGTGGAGATATTCCGTCCTTGAGGATTGAATGTCCGATGAAATTAACCTTTGGTTGGCTGAAAATGCATTTCTCTGTATTTATTTTCAGACCGTAATGTGATAGTCTTTCAAATGTTTGCTCTAAGTGCTGTCTGTGCTCGTCGAGGTTTCTGCTGGCGATTAAAACGTCATCCACATATGCAAATATAAATGTCAAACCTCTAAAAACTTCGTCTATTAACTTTTGAAAGGTTTGACAGGCGTTCCTAAGCCCAAAAGGTATCCGTACAAACTCGTAAAGGCCAAATGGTGTGGTCAGTGCAGTTTTATGAATGTCTTCTTCTGGCACTGAAACTTGGTAGTACGCCTTTACGAGATTCAATTTAGAAAATATGGTGGCGCCTTGCAGACCGATGGCAAAATCGAGAATATGTGGAATAGAGTATCTATCCTGGACTGTTTTAGCATTTAACCTTCTAAAATCGCCACAAGGGCGCCATGTTGTATCGTCAGACTTTTGCACCATGTGTAGCGGTGAAGACCAAGCACTTTTCTAGGGCCGGATGATCCCTTGCTGTAACAAATCTTGAAACTCGTTTTTTGCAATCTTATATTTATCCGATTTCAATTGTCTGGGGGTGGCATAGACTGGTTGTCCAGTTGTCTTGATGTAGTGCTTGGCATTATGTTTTATGGTGTCTGTGTTTTTAAATGGCTGGGAGAGTTGTGGATATTTTTGTAATAGTTGACGGATGTACTGGTCCTCGGGTAAGGCAGAGCTGATTCCAGTAGATTGGTATTTCGAGGTGATTCCTCTTACTGAAATCTTGGTTTGATTATCTATAAGGGTGTGATTAGTCATGTCGACAGACAGATTGAATCTGGCTAAAAAATCTGCCCCTAATATAGGTGTTGTTACACTGGCTATGGTAAAATTCCACAAAAAATTCCGTCGCATGCCGAGATTGATATTCAGTGATTTCTATCCGTAAGTTGGTATTTTGGTACCGTTAGCTGCTTGAAGATGATAAAACTGTAGCATAGCCGCCTGATTTTGTGTTGGTGGTATCACGCTTATTTCAACTCCGGTGTCTATTAAAAAGTTATATCCATGAATTTTGTCACGGATATAAAACAGACGACCTTTTGTCAAAAATCCAGCAACAGCCGTCATCTTTACTGGCTGGAATTTCCGTTTCCCGCATTTGCGCTGTTGAAAGAACAAGGGCGTGTACAGCGTCTCGCCTCAGTACCGAACCTTCTGTGGAAGTAACAAAATTCATCTTTTCTATTGCGGTTGTCAGTCCGGCCTCTGCTGAAACTTCGCTTTCTGTAGCCTGGTCGTTTATCGCGGGGGTACCTCGTCGTGTTTGTAGATAGTCTTGTAATTGTTTAGACAATTCTTCTACAGTTGACTTGAGGTCGTTAAATTCTCTGTCTCTTTGTTGGGTTGTTTGTGGTTCCATTATGTTCTTCCTTTTCGTTTTGTTTTTTAAATGTAGTGTCTCACGTCGGTAACCAAATTCTAGACAGCGAAGAAGTCCCCCAAACAATTAATAAAAAGAAAAATGCACTACAAATAAAGTAAAATAAACTTTTGTTTATTTTCGTAAAAAAAAATAAAACAATTGTTTTTTATACAAAAATGTGGTTGTCCGTAAAGCTGTAAAAAGGAAGAAAGGAACTGGGAATGTGAGAGGGAAAGGAAGGACGATGTGTTGTGAGCGAGATGAGAGAAAGAGAGGGTGAAAGAATGTACACTGATACGTAATACTGCCTGTTGTGTGAACTGCTGAATTCTGTGTGTGTGTGTGCTCCGAGCTGTCCGTGTGCCTCTCTGTGGTTTGAGGAGGGCTGCTTTTCCCTCTGGCGTTGAAAGTTTCTGCTTCTCTTTTATCTTGATAGTGAAGATCCGGGAGATCAAAATGTGTGTTTCTTATGTTGAGCCCTGATAGGTCGAAAATTCCTATTTTTGATCACGCAATTGTATTTTTTGAGATACACGTGGTGTGAATTAATTTTATTGTGTGTGCGTGTGTGTGTTGAGTTTGGAAAATAAAATAAGAAACAGCACATATTTCCCAATATTACGTGCTGTGGTTTTACAATGTAACAGAAATAGGCACCCAGGTAATGCTCACTGGTACACAGTCTACTAAATCAGCCTGCCAATAGGTTTTGTTATCTACTCGGTATCAGTTACAACACACGGTTTTGTAAAAAGTGTATTGGAACAATGGTTAATACTAACGAGTATTCTAACTCATTAGAACATTTGCCTAAGTAATAGCGATAGAGTATTGAGAGGCTAGTCTATGGGATAAATGTTTCAGAGTAGAAAATAATTCATCACTTCCAAAGCTACGTAAAAGCTTTTAAATTCTGTCGGCATTGAGGACAGGCCATCATCAGACCAGATAGTACAGCATTAGCTCCATTCTTGGTCTGATCTGACTCGTGTAAAGATAGAGCAAAACAGCAGGAGTTGGACATTTTCTGGGTTGAGACCTGGAACCGACCATTCTTTCAGAATCTTAAGCGATGGAACGAATATACGTGTTATATTTAAGGACTGATGCCACACCTTATCAAAGACCTTCGAGATATCTAAGGTGATTGGTCTTGAGATGTATTTATTATCTAGTGCTTCACTGATTCTATGATGATATCACTCTCTTTCGTATACATAGTGCATACACTAGACGCGTTCCATGGGCGTGAGAAAAGTTTCTTTCTCAGGATACGTTTAAACACTTTTGCCAAGTTGAAGATTTGAGCCAAGATCTTGACAAACTACATGGATTTTATCCGAGCAGTAGCCTTCGTAGATTCTAGGATTTTCATAAGTATAGAAACTTGTTGAGTCGATATAAAAGTGTCACAAATCTCGTACTCTTATATTGGCAAATATATTTGTGTTTGGCAAATTCGACACCGTAAAACTCTTCACGGATTTGTTCGCAGAGATTACTATCGTCTCTGCAAAAGTGTACTGAAATCTTCAGTTTCTTCTCTCTTCAATCACTTTTACATCTACTGCATATGAAGCAGAGGGCTTTGCTCAGAAATTCTCTTGCAACTCTACTCTCAACTCTACCAGATGCTCCTTAGAATGGAATTCTACTGAGAAATAACTCATAACTCCGTTCATGTTTTCTACTGTATAAATTAGATTCCCACAAGACATGTGGTTTCGACGGTATCCCTACAATCGTTGTAAAGAATACGCTCCTAAACTTACTCCTGTTCTCTCCAAGCTTTACAACAAATGCCTCAATTTTCAGCTTGTTAGAAGTCCTCCTCTGTAGCTCCTGTTTTTTAAAAACTCCGGTAAACACTCTGAACCCTCAAATTATCGCTTTATTATTCTCTTACTCTTTTTAGTAAATTATCCGAGGTTTTAATCAACGCTAAATTTCTTAAGCTTAAACATCTTACTTCCTATGGCTTGCTCTTGGACAAAATATAGGTTCTGTTTCACCAGTTTACTGCTGGTGTGAATTTGTCTGTAAAGATTTCGACAAGAAGGTGAAGCTCTGGTTCTAGATATCTCAAATACGTTCGAAAGGATTTGGCACGCTAGCTCAAGATCTGTGGTGTCACTGGATGAATATTTGACTTAATCCAATTGTTCATAACAAGACTTGTAATTAAAATAATGTCGAAAAGCGTATGCTTCTAGATAATTTCATACTAACTCGAGAATCTCATGACGCTGTCCTTGGGTCCACACTGTTTCTGATCTTCACCAATAACCTTCTCGATGTCATCACTTCCCAACTAGGTATTTATGCAGATAACACAACTATTTACTCTTGACTTAGTTGCCATTCCGTCAGATCCGATAAAGTAATCAGTGGTTAACTGGTGCAAGAAATGGCTAGTAAATTTCAACGCCTCAGATACAAAACTGATTTCATTTCATCACCCCAGAAACATTTTCCAGTCTGTCATAATGATGGTTGGTGCTAAACTCCAGGGGAGAAACACTATACAAATTCTTGATTTATTCATATACCATTATTCTGTGTGTGGCTTCAAAAATCAATGTATGTTTGCGCTGTTACTTTAATATGATGTGGTATTCGCAAAATGCCTACTACTTCAAAAGAATTTAATTCTACTTTCCGTGTGAATGTCTTTAGCAGGTATCACTGGATTAAGTACCCAATCGATGCTCACTACCATGAAGGCTAAAAATTGTATAAATCCCTATTTATTTTATTTTTTAAACGATACTCATGATTGAGTAGATATTCCGTTTTTAATCAAATAGAATATTTTTTATTCCTACCAGCCTGATTATATACGATAAATTTTGTGACGAAAATATGTGCTATTCTGCAGGATTCGAACCTGCGACCACTATCAACATGAGGGAAGCCACCAATTGACCTGGAGCTTCTTAGACCGCTTAGCCACGAATGATTCCACAGTATAATTAAAGTCAGATTAAGCCTTATGTACCACTATTTTCGACTCTACGTAAATAACCATCTCTGCGCTGAAATGTATCGTAATGTCAACAAATGTAAACATACAATGTTACGGAGAGTCCCAAAGATTAATGTAATGCATTTAACAACTGACATATTTATTAGATCAATTGGTAGCTTCCCCTCGTTTACAATTGAAAAATATTCAAAAGTTCTACAATATAATTGTATTGAAGACTTTTTAATGCAACTGTGTACTGGTTTAATTTAATTATGACCTGTAATTAATTAAATAATTATATAATTTAAAGGTATACTATATTTAGGAGTTAAAGTGCTCAATATCAGAAATAGAGTGTATGTAAATATAAAAGTAGACATTAAAGTCATCACCCAGAGGTGGCTTCCTGTTTCATGCTAAGCACAATCTCAAGCCCGTAACAATTGCGTATAGCATGAAAGATACTACCGACTCTGGGTGTTGACTTCAATGTCTATATATTATAGTGTAAAGGATTTTCGATTATTACAATGGATAATACATATTTCACCGCTTTGATGTTCTTATCGCGGCTCGTCAGATCCAAATGGTACAACAGTAGGCAATCGAAATATCACCCCCCAAAATATTTCTTCTCTTTTATTCAATTCTACGTAGAAGCCCACATGTCCATATTAGGACAGACATTCGCGACGGTTATATACGAAAAGGTTCTCGCCCATTCGAAAAAGAACCTCAAAGAGAGGGGAAGGCGAGGATACAGAAGGGTTGACGATTGATTAATGCAAAGAAGAGAAAAAGTTGAAAAAGAAAAAAGGAAACGAGAGAACAAGACAAAAGGAAAAAGGGGAAGCAGATAAAATCAGAATGGAAAGCAAGAAGAGAAAAAAGAACGGACAAAGAGACACAATAGGGAAGGGGCAAAAAGATACAATCACAGGAAATACCGTATCACAAGAAATGAATGTTGACGCCATTTCTCCTGATAGCGTCTCAAAACCCCTAACTGTTTCCATAGAAAAACCTGGAAAAATTTAACTATGAAATTTAATTTCAAATATACTGGGATACATTTACGGTACGGAAAAATCTTATATCATAATTTTAATACAATTTGAAAACATAATTGCTCCTACTATAATTTAAAAATTTATTCTAATTTAAAATAATTTTAAAAGAACTGAAAATACCAAAATTAAAAATATAATTAGAGAAATAGGAGAAAAGAAACGTTACCAGGAATTTTTACTCATAAATTAAAATCTACCTACTATAGGGAATCTTTATGGTGAAAGTAAATCAAATATCCTAATGTACATTATACCCCTAGTCGTAATGTTTGTTTTTTAACTATAGTTAAAATAATAACTCTCACTCGAAAATATAATTTCTTAAAATACTTTATTAAAATACGATCCTAAAGATTATCTAAGATACGAGTAATACTAATAATAGTTAATAGTAAACTAGAAAATAATATTACCAAATGAAACAATAAAGAGATAACAAATCTATGCATACATACGCATATACACATATAAATTATCATAACTGCACATAATCGACCTTCTAAATAAAAAGAACAAAGACCGTAGGAATAAAAGAAAATAAATCCCACACCACACCAATGGCAATTCCATCCACCTATAAATAGTGGTAAATTAAATTATCGACACTGCATAAAAAAACTATTGACACTGCATAAAGGCAAAACAAAAAGGACCGTATGTCCCAATATGAGATACCTAAACTAAACAAGAAAGTGACCTGTCCGAAACTAAGCTATCCCACACCCTTCTAACTACGAACGGATGACTAGACCATTCCACACCCCGCATTTATTTACATCGTTCTCATTAACAGGGACGCCAACTTCAACTACACTTGGACAGTAGCAAAATAAATACAATGTCTACCCTTCCCTTAAGAAAACCATAAACCCCCATATAAGAACTACCCAGACAAAATAAATAAGGAACCTGTCTTAAAGTAAGCTACCCCTCCGAACCCATATCTCTAAGGCTACAATGCGGCCGACAAATTTGGAATAAGCTCCCAACACAATATATATATATATATCTGGAAATCCCCTTCCGTGGTTCCTATATATAAACATACTGGAGAAACCTCTGATTCCGTTAATTATCACCCTATCAGCCTCCTACCGATCTTTGGCAAAGTGTTCGAAGCCATCATCAACGCCGAGGTGGTACATCTCTCAGTCCACAGATTCTTCTCTGACAAACACTATGGTTTCCGCTTCACCAGGTCTACTGCTGATATGCTCACGACCATCACTGAGTATATACACCAGGCTCTCGACAAGGAAGGCGAAGCCCGAACTGTTGCCCTAGACATCTCCAAAGCTGGCCTTCTATGCAAGCTGCGGGGCTATGATATAACTGGACAATTGTTTGGCCTAATCCAGTCATTCCTTTCAAATCGTACAATGAAGGTAGTATTGAACGGACAAGCCTCCCAATAATATCACACGAACGCGGGTGTCCCTAGAGGCTCTATTCTAAATTCTACGCTTTTTATAAACGATCTCCCCGATGTAATAAGATCCAAAGTAGGCATATACGCTGACGACACTACGCTTTACTCTCGTCTCGATCAAAAATCTGCCGAGGCTGACAAAGCAAACCTCGCTGCCAAGCATGAAAAAGACCTCCAATTCGTGGTGAACTGGGGTAGGAAATGGCTCGTAAATTTTAATGCTTCCAAAACGAAGTTGCTATCTATTAACCATTACAAACAATCGTTCCTCCCGCCTATTAGTATGGATCAGGCTAGTCTCCCTGAAAGTAAAACACTGCGCCTCCTCGGGTTAACTCTCGCATCAAACCTCAAGTGGAATAACTATATAGAATCCAGAGCGAAATCCGCTGCTAAGAAGGTCGGTTCTCTGTGTAGGGCCAGGAAGTTTTTTCCCGTCTGAAACAATTCTGCACATATACAAATCTACCATCCGCCCGTTCATTGAAGATTACTGCTATATCTGGTCGGGTGCTCCTGCTATCCACCTAGGTGTCCTTGACAAAATCCAATGGAGAATCTGAAATGTGATCGATCCCGACTTGGCAGCTAGGATACAGTCGCTTTCTCACCAACGCAGTGTGGCTTTCCTATGTCTCTTATACAAATACTTTCATGGCTTCTTCTCCTCTATGAACTTAGCTCACTGGTAACCTCTATATATGAATTTCTTCGAGCCACAAAATTAGCAACTAGGTTCCACCATTTTACTGTGAAACCAATTAATTGTATACGCACATTTTACTCCATCAGCTTCTTTTCTCGCACTTCCCGCCTGTGGAATTCCTTTCCGCTCACTTGCTTTCCCGACAGCTACAATCTTCAAGAATTTAAATGTAAAGTCAATAGTCATCTCCGGTTTCACCAACTTGCATCCTCTCTCTCATGCTCTTTTCTCCGTCCATCCCACTCTCATCAATATTCTCATTCTTCTCATACCCTATTACTGACACCCCCTGTCACTCTTTCTCATAACATTCCTTCTATGTAACCCCCTGCACAACAGTGGCAGTAAAATGTCTTGCTTGGGGCCACACGATTATAATATATATATATATATATTGCGTATTTATATTATATATTTATATATATTTTGTGTACTTAGGCAGCAAATGTTCTTTGAGGCAAATATTATTTAAAACAATAGATCTTTGTGTCGATTAATTTTAATAATTGACCGAATGCAAATGTCCCGAAAAATATAAACTGCTGTCATTAATAATCTAATCCAATGAGCTAAAGACATTTCGTCATTTAAAATAATTTTCCTCAAAAAAATTAAACAATATAAAACATACACTTATCAGTAACTGGTACCCGAATTATATAGTCGACTATCAAGTCAAATTTCATTTAAATGGCAACAATTTCAATAATAAAAACCGGAGTCGTTAATATAATATTGGCAATAACGCTATTAACATCTATTACTAAAATCAAATGTACCACAATTACAAAAATGGCTAAAACAGCAACATACATAGATATATAAAATCCGTCGATAATATAAATACCTCACATTTATTATTTACCACAAAAAATCCAATCCAGCAAATTAGTTATTAAAAATTATATGTCAAAAACTTCCAATCAAACCAATGTCTTGTTTGAATATACTTACCCTCTCCGAGAATGTTTCTTCATAAATAAAAATTATAAAATATAGCACAACCAGGCTCAGAGAGACTTACCTGCCACCTATCATTAAACTTCTACTTGCAAATACAATCAAAATACTAGCAAAAACAAATAGTAAAAATAGACTTATGATTCCTAAAGAAATATCATACAAAAAACATCAATAAAAAATAGAAATGTTAATTTATGTGTCTGCATCCTCACATATATATTAAAAACACACATCAATCTTACCTACGTCTCGACACGCTTTGCTGACGTCACAATACTCACAAGTTCTACAAAACTCTCTACCAACTCTCGACAATAACTTCAGAACGTCGAAAGCTTGTACTATGTTCCTTGTACTTTAATTCCAAAACAAAGTCCTTACCTGTGACTCCAGAATGAACTCTCCCTAACACTATATATAATACGCCTCTCAAGAGAGAGAGAGAGAGAGAGAGAGAGAGAGAGAGAAAGAGATAGATAGAGAGAGATAGAGAGAGTGAGTCCAGTTGGTAGTAGTTCACTCCAAACCAGACTGACAGTCATACTAATACCTTCCACATTTTGTATTGTTATTTCTTGTTAATATATATTTGTTATTTCTACCCTTGTGGTCGTGTTGCTCTCTGCGGACCTTAACCTGGTCCATAACAGTGACGACGAAGATATTGAAGAAACGGATTCTACTTGAAGGACAAAAGAAAAAAACGTTTGGCCATCGTTCGACCACAGCAATGGTGACTAAGATACTGAAGAAACGGATTCTACGCGAAAATAAAAAAAAAAATCTTTTTGGACACCAGCCATAACAGCGGTGGCGAAGATATAAAGAAACGAATTCTACCTGTCGACCATAACAGTAATCGAATTCTACGCAAGAAAAAAAAAGCGACCAGTATTCACAACAGTGTTTTTCGAAAACCGTAAACGCAAAACACAGAAGAACTAAAACAGGGTAATCGGCATAACAAGAAAGGGAAAAAAATCTGTAAGTCGATTTTTTCTTTAACCAAAGTGATTTTTTGCTTTTCTTCCTTGTGCGAAGAAGAAACAAATAAGTCATTATTTTTTCCGAACAAGAAAAGGGAATGTTTTTTGACCGCCGTAACTATAAACCTTATGTATGTAAATAACGTATTCTGAAAAAAAAAAGAAAGAAAAAAAGTGAGTTTTTTTCTCCTCTCCTCTTGGCAAGAGATACATTGTGTTATAATTAAATTACGTTGTAAATATGGAGGACTTGAAGACAACCATGTTGGAACTAATGAGAATGCAGCAAAAAATGAGGAAAGACAGATTAGGCTCGAAAAGAAACAATTAGAAATTCAACAGAAAAATGAAGAAAAGCAACTCGAACTACAAGAATTACTACTACGAGCAGTGACAAATACAAGGCAAAATTCTAAAAATGAATCGGCATTCTCGCAAAAACTATATGGAGCTCAATCGAAGACTTCACTTATGCACTGGACGAAAACAAAACCTTCGCTGCTTACTTCAGAAGATATGAAGATTTATATGAGAATGATTGCAGGAATTGGTCAGACGGGAAAAAGTGCGTCTACTACTTAGGAAACTAGGGTCAAGCGAACGCACTAAATTCGTAGACTACATCCTACCGATGAAAACGAATGAGTTGACTTTCGGGGAACCTGTGAAACTCTTAACGGAATTATTCATCCCGAAAAATTCGCTATTCCACACAAGGTGGAAATGTTTAAACTTAACAAAAAACGGATAGCGAATGCTATATAACATTTGCTTCCTTATTAAACAAAAACTGCGATGACTTTAAGTTATCCGAACTCAGCGTTGACAATTTTAAATCTTTGATATTTGTCCAAGCCCTGGTTTCGACTAAAGGCGCAGTGATCAGACGGAGAATTCTAACAAAACTTGAGAGTGAACCAGAATTGACGCTACAAAAATCAGCTGAGGACTGTCAGAGATGTATGAGAGTAAAAAGGACTCGCTCACAGACGGAAAGTACAACGAAAAACATGTTTTTCAGCCCCCCAAAACAAACCAAACCAATTACTTTACTACAAAAATGAAACCTCAGAAGAAACCACCACCCAGTCCATGCTACCGCTGTGGAAGTCTGCGTTGGTACAAAGATTGTCCATACCACTATAAGACCTGTCTGTCATGCAATAAAGTGGGATATAAAAGTTCGCACTGCAAAACAAAGAAAGAAAACAAAAGCCAAGTGAGAGCCACTAGAACTGACCAAGCGGACGGGATAAATATACAAAAATATGTACAAGTGGAAATGTTAAGCTAAACATCAGAATACAATTGGATTCTGGATCCGATTTAACTATTATTAGCCTACAGACATAAAAGAAATTAAACAAACCTACCATGTTGAGAACAGATTAAGTAGCCAGGTCGGTAACAGGAAGAAAAATCAAATTTGAGGGGGAGATTATCACAAATGTGACGTTCAACGGGATGACCAAGAAAGTAAAGATGCTTGTTCTAAAAATTACGGAAAATTTATTCAGAACTGACTGGATGCAGAAATTTGACCTCTGGGATTTACCGATAAATACGTTCTGCGAAAAAGTGGAAAGTTTATCACCCGAGGCAGAGAAATTGAAGGAGAAATTAAAGGAGAGTTTCCCCGACATATTTTCAGCCGGCTTCGGGAGGTGTAAAAAAATGGCGGCAAAAATCGAACTAAAAGAAAATGTACAACCCATATTTAAGAAGAAAAGAAATGTACCTTTTGCATCAGTACCGATTAAAGAGTATCACTATCCTCTCCCTAGTCCAGGGGAAATATTCACAAAGTTGAACGGAGGAAAATTTTTCTCAAAGATAGACTTGAGCGAAGCATATTTACAAATACCAGTAGACAAGGAAAGCTCGAGGTTGTTGTGCATAAACACTTAAAGGGGGTTATATAAGTTCCAGAGATTAGCATTCGGGATCAAGGCCGTGCCGGTGATATTTCAGCAAATAATGGACACTATGCTAGGCGGACTGGATTTCACGATCGCATACATTGATGACATCCTGATAAATAGCAAAAATATTGAACAACACTGGGAAAACGTTCAAGATGTCTTCACGCAGATACAAAATTACAGCTTTATGGAAAAAGAAAATAAATGTGACTTCTTTATGAAGGAGATAAAATACCTGGGCCATATTTTCTACAAAGAAGGAAGACGACCAGACCCAGAAAGAGCCACGACACTAAGAAACATGCCGGCTCCAAAAGATATAGCCGAGTTACAAAGCTTTTTGGGCTTAGTAAATAATTATCAAGAGTTTATACCTAACATGAACAAATTACGCGCACCCCTAAACGAACTGTTGAAAAAGAAAAAGTTTTGGAATGGTCATCCGAATGTCAGAAAACTTTCGACAAAATCATTAAGACTCTAACAGCAGATTTATTTTTAACGCAATTTAATCCAAAATTGGAAATAATAGTCACGAGTGACGCGAGTTCCTGTGGTGTTGGTGGCATGTATACTTCATAAAATGCCGGATGGGACACTAAAACCCATTGCACATGCGTCAAGTACGTTACTACCAGCTGAAAAAAATACTCGCAAATTGAAAAGGAAGCGTTGGGGATTATTTTTGCGGTTACGAGATTCCACAGATATATATTCTTTACAGACGGGCCACAAACTGTTACTGACATGGCCTGGATTTTGTCGGCTGGATGGCATTTTGTCGGCTGTTAATGCTTCTTGCCATTCTAGTTATATGCTGATTGCCGAAGTTCACCCGGCCCTTAGCAATTGTAGCTCTTCCCAGCCTGTCTATAACATCTAGGCCCAGCATTACATCGATTTTCGGGACGTGTTTATCCAGCACAACTCGGAGTTGTAGCAGTATATTCCTCACCACGATCTTGACAGTGGTCTCTCCACAACACTTCACCTCTCTGCCATCTACCGCTGTAATACTGCTGGCTCCATTCCAAAAGTCGGCGACACTTGCAGTTGTACAACCGGTATCAACAAGGGCTTTAGGCCTCTTCCCGTTGACAGTGACCATTATCTGTGGCAATAAACTCTCAGACGCCTTTTCAGAATTAAAGGGGTGATTACTGGCGAAATAGCACCCCTTTATTCGTTTCTCCTGAGGTGAAGGACAATTCCTACAAATATGCCCAACCTGGTCACACCAGAAACAGATAATGTCCGGCCTTGGTTCTCTACAATTTCTCATCAGGTGGGGCCCCTGATATCTAAAGCATTTTCCGATGATTTTACTGCTTTGTCTCCTCACTTTCTGCTTCTTTTCGCAAAGTGTGTTTGTTGTAGAGGTTGCAAATGCCCCCAGTTCACTGGGATGTTTTGTCAGCACCCTAGCATGCCGCAAAATTTCCTCTACCTCCATGATTTCGATCTCGGTCAATCGCTGTAGTTCCATCGAGATGCGATCAGGAAAACCACTCACGAAAGCCATTTTAACAGTTTTCCCAAGGCTTCGTCCCGTGTATCTGACCAATCCTGCTAGTTGTTTTATTTCTGCTGCATACACGTCCACTGATTCTCTGGTCCAGGTAACTCTTAGCTTGTTATAGGCCTTAAAATCACCCACCGAAAATACTGTTTTTAATCTTTTCTCAATATTCTCAGTATTGGTCTGATCTTTCTCTCCCATTTCCAGATAAACCGCTCGTGCATTCCCCTCCAAATACATCGGGATAAATGTTGCTATGTCATCGATCTTTTGCAGCTTCACAACCAGCTTCAGCTTAATAAGCCACGCGACCACATTGCCTTCTCTCGTAAACGGCCCCAGGATGTCACTGCTTAACTTCACTTGTTCGCCCATTTTCTCCGTTTTCCGAAATAACTTGTGGTTTTTGTTCTTTTTAACGTCACGTCTCAATATTGTACGTACACAACTACAAATAACAACGACACTTCTTCGAAAATAGAGGTTTTTTTATGAAACCTGGTAGCATCTTATTTGCATAGGAAGAACAAAATTTTACGTTACTTTGCGAGACCCGCCAGCATATAATCAGACGCGGCTACCATATTTCTTTCTTTTTCGTGCATAACAGGACCTTACACGCTACATGAACGCGTACAGATTGAGGTAAGTACAGGCAGTTTATCACAGTTGCATTGAACGTAATATGCAAACTGGAACGCGGGTTAGTCAATTTAAGTATACTTTTAGTAGAAATAAATATATACAGTCTTGAAGTGAAAGAGTATGTCTGGGTAACTAATTCTAGCTGAGTAGAGCTCAGAACAACGGCAATTACAACAGTGATTCCAGAACCAACTCCAACTAAATCTCCAATTAAACTCAACCAAACTCACTATTTATTTTGTATAATATACAAAATTGTGGCGCAAAGCCGAAAAGGGAAGGTGGGAAAGGTTGGTACTCACTGAACTATCCTACACCTAGCTAAACATTATCACGATCCATTCACTCATTACAATTTGCACAATCACCACAAGAACCCATCCATCAACTCCCAATCCTTCATACACCACAATGCCAGAAACTTACAAGGGACACCTAAAAAAGTGGGGAGATAACCCATGACAATAAAAATGTATTTATATACAATATGACACGGACGTTGGTAACAGACAATGCTATGTACAATATAATATAAAACACTTAATGAAAAATGAAATGATGGGAGGGGAATTAACCCAAAAATAAACTGAAAATACAACAAATTTTTTAACTAAAATAATAATCAATGTTAGTAAGAACCGTCCATCCCAGAAAAAAAAGAGTAGCCGCTGTATTCCGCCAAACGGCAAAATCAAGAAGCACACTCGCTACGGGAGTGGGGAGGTGGGGGGTAAAAAATTAATGGAATGGGATAATAAAAGACTGAACCAGCCGAGATAAAAGGAGACCAAAACAAACTGGGGAGGTTGGGAATCTCGACTTGGATCATAACAAAAGAGAAATCCGGGTACAGGCTAGGAACACATTGATTCACTTTAACTAGGTACACAAAAGAGAGCTACCTTAACCAGGGGAGGGTTCCACAGGAATCCACCCCGATGTAACCAGCAGATCTAAAAGAGAAAATCAAGACTAGCCCCGTTCAAGCGAACCAGACTTGCTACATTTACCCACCTTTTGCTGAAGTCTGTCGAAGTCAAACGTTTCCAATCAGTTCTAATTCTTATTTTGAGCTGATGCTCAAAATAGCGGATCAGATCCTGATGTGAAAGACGCTGACCTCGCAAGACTTCTTCCTTTCGCGTCGTCCAAATCAGCATTCGAGCCGTGGCTAGCAGCGACAGAAACACCATACGCTTCATCCCAGAAAACGGGGGCGACACATTGTCTCAGGCGAATGCACGATCAATGAGCACAAGCTCTCGCGGCGCGATACGAGCAGTCAACTCGTCGACCCGGTCCCATAGAGGGCGAACCCGCGAACAATGGTAGAAGGCGTGCGAAGCCGTTTCTTCCAAGCCAAGTTTGCAGCGTTCACAATCTGGCAAATCCGCCAGGCCCCATATGAAGGCCATGTCATTGAGAGGTATCCCTCACTATCCCCTTAAGCAATGAGTCTTCCAAAATCCCTCGCCTGAGAAAAACCAACTTTGACGCAACCTTATGGCCCATCAGGTACGGCATTCCCAGACCCCCATGACACGGACGTTGGTAACAGACACGTTTGTCGACGTAGTGTTTGCGTTCTCTCCACAGAATGGAGAATAGCAAACGCTCGATCGCCTTCCTACGCTCCTTACAAAGTGGAAGTACTGACAACTGGTAAAGGATAATGGGAAAGACGTATGTAGCACACGCCTCAGCCATACCCTTTAAGTACAAATTCCTTCGACGCCAAGTCTTGGCCGACGCGTCTACCTTTGCCAGTACTTCAGACCAATTTTTCTCCAACTGTAGGTCGGGCCCGAACCACACTCCAAGAATGCAGACCGGGTCGTCCGTCCAGTCGAAGGGTTCCGGGAGGGTAACACCCTTCCAGGCGCCTAACCGCAAGCCGGACGACTTGTTGCGATTAATCTTGGCCCCTGTCACCTGTTCGTACCGTTCAAGCGCCTTCTGTACCACCTCGATGTCACTCCGGGAGGACATGAAAGTAGTGACGTCATCGGCGTACGCGGAAACCCTGGCTCGAACACCACCAGGGACAGCAATTCCACGTAGGGCCGATCTGCACGCCCTGTCCCTTAGCCGGCGAAGGAGGGGCTCCAAAGGACGCCAAAGCATAAAGTAGGGGTGACAGTGGACAACCCTGTCGGACCGACCTAGACAGCGCCAGAATGCCGGACAACTTTCCGTTCACCTGTACCACAGCCGTGGGGGATTGATACAGAAGGCTAATCCAGCGGCGGAAGTTGGTTTTGAATCCAGCTGCCTGCAGCACAGCCGCCGGTTAACGATGGTCAACCCTATCAAATGCCTTGGACTGATCTAAATGAATCAGCACGGCTTGTTCGTTGTCTTTTATCCCCTCTATGATCGTGCTTATCAGATGCAGGTTGCTCTGAATTGTTCGGCCCTTCACAGCAAAAGTCTGCTCAGGTCCCAACAGAGACTCGGCAACTAATTGCAAACGATTTTGCAAGATCTTGGCCAAAATCTTTAACATTTGTTTAGCAGAGTTATGGGCCGGTAACCCTCTAGCTCCCTCCCCACATCCTTACCTTTTCTCAACAGCGTGATCACACCCCTGGTGAACCGGTTGGAGATGGACTCCTGCCGGAAACAGTTGTTGAACACGACAGTCAAAATCGGGACAAATATGTGCGACAGCCTCAAGCACAATTCATCGAGCAAACCATCGAGACCCGGCGATTTGGCTCTGCCGACCTTCTTCAAAGCCGCGTAGACTTCGCCCTCCATAATCTCTCCCTCACAGCTAGTTGCATCAGCCGGCAAAAGCCGGGGGAAGTCAGCCAAATAGCTACGAAACTCCTCATCACGGAGGCCAGGTTCCTTGGTAAACAGGATCTCGAAATACCGCCGAAACGCCTCGCACATGTCGTCAGTCGACCGAAGAGTGTGTCCATCCCGGTTGCGAACCTCTCGAATGTACCGGTCGCCTCCTCGGCGAATTTTTTCCTTGCGCAGTTCTGCGCCCATATTCACAGCTTCGGAAGACATCTTGCTTAACTTAAGTCTAACTACCTGACTCATGTAACGATCGCTACAAACGAGTTTGTGGTCCGAGTAACCTAACCAGTGGAACGTGGGACAATCTAAAAAATCTAGGTCGGCTTCGCGAACTAACATTCTATCAAGGTAGCTAGCCAACTATTAGCCCACGTCCACATTCTCCCACCCTTGTGATCGACCCGGTATCTATCGCCTAGACCGAAGTCCTCGATCAGATCGACCAAGCTACGATCACGTGCCTTCCCTCTAGCTCCCCACCCTCTATCCAGCTTGGGGTCCAGGATGGCATTCCAGTCCCCCACTAAGACGAGTCGCGTTGAATCCGCCAGGAATGGCTCGAACCGCCGAAAAAACAACACCCGCTCCTCCCGGTCGTTGGGCGCATAAACCGCAACCAGTCGAAACTGCAATATCGGCCACGATCAGGCGGCCCTCGGCACCGACATGGACAAGATCCACCTTCGCGTCCAGGGTACGCTTCACCAGCAAAGAAACTCCTCTGGCCAGCCGGTTCCCATATGCTGAATAGACGATAAAGTCGTTAGACAGCACACAGGCATCGGCCTTGCAAACAACGTGAGTCTCTTGGATCGCGGCGACATCCACGCTGAAGGACAAGAGGTCCCGAAGCAGGCGGACAGCCTTACTCCGATCCCTAAGGCCCTTCGCATTCAAACTGGCTAACTTAACTGACATCGTTTAGACCTGTAAAGAGAAAGCAAAAAATTACTCCTAATTACATACAGAACGGAAATCTATGGCAGTAGGGACGCCGACGGATTGTCCCAGGCTTCCCGTACCAATATCGGACGTAATTCGTCCGTCTAGGACAATGCCGCCAACCTATATAATGAGGGGTGGAGGATGATAGCGACCCTCCCAGAACGAAAATGAGAAAGTTTTTGCAAATATTTTGTCCCTGTTTGTGCCATTTTTATTTTGGAGAACTCTTCCACGGCTCCCTGTATAAAGTCCCACACTCTGAGATTGCCCCCGGTATTCCTAATGAGAGTTCAAACTCCGGGGGCTTGTGGGAATTTTGTTGAGTCTTCGACCGACTTGCCGTCGATCGACGTTAATTTAAATAGTGGCCTTAGGAGGGTTCTCTTCTGAGAGGAGAGGTCTCTCTCGAAGGCCGATCTGTCTATACGACAGATATCTACTCTTTTAAAGGGATTATCCCTTTTCTTTTTCTTTTCTCTATTGCTAGGGAAGGGTTTGCTATTGCTAGGGGATGGTGTTTCCAATTGCGGGGAGGGGGATTCAGGATTCTTAGAGGAATTTTCTGGAAGGGGTGAATGCAGGGAAAGGGAAGTTACTAATTGCAAGGGGGTGTGGGGGGAAGGAGACGATGTAATTCTGACTGGGGATGCAGACTGACACCTTCCCTTTACGGCTGTGCTTTATTTTTAACAGGGGATGCAGGGGAGGATTGAGCCTTTGTGGTAACCATGACCCGTTCCGCTCTGCCACGTTCGATTTCTTCCACCTTTCCTTTCTTTTTTTGAACTTCTGCCTCCTCTTCCTCCTCTTTTAAGCGATGAAGAGCGCGGGGGAGGCATTTCCTCAATATTCATTTTTTCCTGATGTTGCTGTTCTTGTTGCTGTTGTTGTTGTTTTTGCTGTTGTTGTTGTTATTGTTCCTTGACCGGGGGCGAAGGCTTTTCAGATTGTGGAAGAGGGGAAGTCGCCTTCTTCCCCTTCCTCACCACTTCTGTCCACTCATTAGTCCCGGCCTAATCCCGGTACTCGTGTTTTTGATACCGGCAGTGTTGCCGGTGTCACTGGTGTTGCTGGAGTTTTCACTTCGGCATCTTGTTTTTTTGCGGGACACATTTTCGCCACATGGCCTGCCATGCCGCAAAGCCAACAATGTGGTTTTCGCCCCTCCACCGCCACAAAAAGCTTTCTGCCTCCACAAATCAAAACATCAGGCATCCTTAGAAAACTGGGCCTGTCCACGACCACGTATACTACAACATCCCTCGTGGGTACGCCCACCTTACTATTAACACGAGCCACCCCCTCCACCGCCCCGAACTGGGCGAAGCAAGCCCCAATGTGATCCTCAGATACTCCTATCGGCACGCCGTGGATAACAACCCAACGCCCCTAGCAGTCAACGCTGTGCCAGCCAACTCCTCGGCCCCCTCTTCCGTGCCAAGAAGAACGTCCCACACAGCACGAGACCGTCGCGCCAGCACTTCGGGGACAACATCCAGGCACTTCAGGGCCTCCTCCATATTCTCCCCGCCCACGCCCACAAACCCACGCGCCTTGGGGTCAGACGCCAGCAGGGAGATCGTTCCGACAGACATAACATCAATCACTTCGGGAACCACAATCAGCTCACTCCCAAAGATGCATTGTTCAAATTCCTCCTGCAAACTTTGGTAATAGGTGGAATCCTTTTTTGCAGGAACGCTATTCCACGCCGACGGTTGGGGAGACGAAGCCACGACTAGACCCCCCCCCCCCCCCGCAAAGCACGAAAATCTCCCAAACAGTTCACACAGACGAACAACGAAGACAACAAAACACCGCCCGCACACAAAACAACGCACTCACAAGCAACAAGGCCTCCACGCAAGGGAAACGCAACCCCTCGCACAAAAAGAACGAAAAAGAACTCAAGCAAACTCTGCCGTTCTCACTATAGGCAGGATTATATGTACACTCAGCCGAGTCCATTATTATAACAAAAAAGGGCGATCCCACAACACCCCTCTCCCTAGCTTTTTTTTTTGGGGTGGGGGGGAAGGAGTTAGTATTTTTTCCGCTTGGGATCTATGAATAATGGCTCCGTAAATTTTCGTTTTCTGCTGGTTCTTCTAATTTCTGTCTCTGAATGTCAAAAGCTTCAAACATTTCTTCCATTGTGTCATCCCTTTATGAGAGTGAGGAGCTTGGCTCTTCACTCCTTCTTTTTTGTATTTGATTTACGTGCCTTCTGTGCGTGATTTTTTTCTCCCTTTATAGTGTACATCAAGTTTCCTATTTTGTTTACAATTGTTCCCGGTTCCCAATACGCCATATTATTTTTAAACATTCTGAAGTACACTCGTCCACCGGGTTTGAATCTTTTCGTCATTATGGGTGTATTCCGGGTTTTATTTTTGCATAGTAGCAATTTATCGAAGACAGATCGTATTTTGCGCGCAAACATCACCTCAGCAGGTGAAAGTCCCGATGGTGTGTTTCTGTTAGGTGGAATTCGGTATAATTGTAGAAATTGTTGTAACGCTCTTTCCGTATCTTTTTTTACTGCTCTCTTTATTGTATCCACTAATCTTTTGAAATTCATCGTCAGAGACGAGGCTCCTTAGTAAACCGGCTCTTGAAATGCCTCGCACATATCTTTGATCTACCTTAGAGTTCGGCCCTCTAGCGTATCGACCTACCGAATGCATCGATCGGCACCTTGACGAATCTCTTCCTTGCGCAATTCTGTGCCCATATTCATAACTACATTAGACATGTTGTTTAGTCTATGTCCGGACCCTGGTAGAGATTTCTTAGAGATTGCGTTAGCTAGGCAGGACACTCTAGGTCCTGCCTAGCTAACGCAATTTCTAAGAAATGTCCCCCAGCCACCGCCCGGGGCAGATTATCCTTAAGACTCTTCACTTTGTTAGCCTTTTCTAGAGGGCGAATCGTTTACTAATGAAAGATCTAATCCTATCATTACATTTCTCCCATCACTTGTCAATAACTGCCCCACACTAAATCCCGATGCACTTGTTTAATTGTGCCAGAAGTCCCGCCTGTCCAGTAAGGACAATCTGAACTTCTAGTGTCCAGCCATTCTATGCCTAGTACCTAACGCTATCCGTGTACAGACAAGTCTATGATTCGAACAGCCTAACTAGTGAAACATGGGCCAATCTAGCAAATATAGATCGATTCTTCTAACATTCTATCCAGGTAGCTGGTCACCTGGGTAGGCGGCCATTTAAGAGCCCACGTCAGCATCTCCTCCTTTGTATAATTGACCCGGTACCTATCGACGAGATCGAACTCACCTATCAGATCAACCAGGCTACAATAACTCGACCTGCCGATAGCAACACGCCCCTGTCTATTTTGGGGTCCAGGACAGCATTCCAATCTACCACAGGAATGGCCCTAACTGACAAGAAAAGGAGACACGTTCCAACTGGTCGTCGGGCGCATAAACCGCAATGATTCGAAACGAACTACCGTTCAAGGTAATATCGGCTACGATCAACCGCCCCATTGCATCGATATGGACAAGGTTCACCTTCGCATCCAGGGTACGTTTAAACAGCAAGGACACACCTTGTAAACAAAGTGTCTCTTCTGAATCGCAGACATATCTACCCAGGACACACAAATCACAAAGCAGGCGGGGAGCGTTACCTCAATCTCTCAAGCTTCTTGCATTTAAGCTGGCTAGCTAGATCGCCTTATGTATAAGACGGAGCCGTAGAAGAGAAAAAGAAAAAGCTCCTTGCCTTCCATAGAGATTGTTCTTGACTGTTTTTTTTCCTGGTGAAACAGGGGCAGATTACGTTTTGTACCTTCACCGCTTTTCCTCCAACTGGATTTCTTCTTCTTTAAAAAAACCTTATTTCTGATTCTCTATTCCAATTTTCAACGAGGAAGATCAATGACCATTGCAGACCGTAGGACGAATTAAGAGACAGAAGCAAACAATGCATAATATACTAAACGAGCTTGAGAAAATGGATGACGGAACAGAGATTAGTAATAACGGAAAACAATTTATTTAGAACAACAAAATGCCAGAAAACCTTGGAGAGACGTGATCGCCTACGTCCTGAGAAGGTACAGCAGACACAGATAAATAAAATCGACGAACAAGACTTTCACGCTGAACATGACAAAAAACACAAAAATATGGACTGCAACCTCCAAATAGACAAATGGTCATCCACGAGAACAATTGAAATATACGATGCTGAGTCTCCCGAACAAGTCAGAAAAAATATAAATGAGAGTTGCAGATATGGCTAGACAACTGGTGTGATTGCGACCGTTCACAGACAAAAGACTAGTTCCCAGCAGAGGCTTGATCCTATTGATGCTAGTGACGCGAGAGAGCAAAGAAATGTGTACTGTGTTGGAATACTAAATGCTGAACGTGTGTATGCAGAAGCTGAGAGAATGGCATGGTATCTAATAACTATATTTAACTTTTTACAAATAGCATTTTGCTTTTGAAATTATACCCATATATATAAAGTACAATTTGTAGATTAAGTGACGATATCGTCTCTATTTTGAACATTCTTTAATTTAATTTACTAATTCAATTCTTATCAATTCTGTCAAATAAAAGTAAAATAAATTCATTGTTTATTCGTTGAAAGTACAGAATATAATCATGAGAGAAAAAAACATTAAATAAGATAAATAGAAACAACACGAGAGGAAAAACAGTTTATAAGACAAATAGAAACAAGAAAAAATAAGCAAAAACAGAAAGCACGTACACGAAATCTAACACTTTTCTTAGTTTTCAAGATAAAGTAGACAACTATGGTCGTCTATTGACGTGTATTGCATTCAAATATGATGTTTTAGAACAAAATATTCTGTAGAGAATCTGCAATTATGCAAATATACTGAACGCTTGTACTATGCACAAGTTTTTGCTATTCTTCAATATAGATAAAAAACAAAGCTAGAAAATGCTCGGGTAAAAATATCTGTTCTTAATCAGCTTATCGTTAATGACTTACTTCAGATAATATATTTTAACTGAAAACATCAACTTTTTCAGTGGGAAACGTTATCGTGAAAGAATTAAGATATCATTGACTCAGAGATATTTGTTTACAGATTTTAGACTAAAAATCAGTCTTTTCAGCCATACATAATCCCAGATTGATTCAGACAAAAAGGAAACAATTGTTTTTCAAATCTGTATCGGAAAACGTTCATGAGCAACTAAATTACGCTGCTTTTATATTAGATGTTTATACAGTAGTCTAAGTTCAAATGTATTAACAATTTGAATAACTCAAGTTGTTAATACATTTGAATTTTCTTTCATCAAGTTTTATCGGATAAATTTGATTAATATTAAAAACTTACTGAAACATGCTTATAACTGGTTAAATTAAAACGCATTTTCTCACAGATACATGCATAATTTCTTTCTCTCAAGATAGATATCGATTTTTTCTCATTCAAAGCAATTTCTTTGCATAACGGTAATATATTGAAAAAGTGGAAAATGTAAAAAATAAAGCTAATATATATATATATATATATATATATATATATATATATATATATATGATACAATAAGGATAAAAAAACAAAATAGGAAATGTATCTCAATATAACATGTTTCCCGTTTATTGATCTTCTTCAGAGACCGAGAGAAACAATATTCCACACACTTACAATTAGAATCTAACCCAATTCACAAAATAGTAGTATACTTTCTGTTTGTTTGTTATTTTTTCTTTCGGTTTCTGAAGAAGCTTTAGTAAGAGTAAAACATGTTAGATTGAAATCAGTCAGTCATTTAAGTTTCAGACGTGATGCACGCTTGGGAAATCATGTCTCGAAAGTGACATGACTGACTGGGCGGAAGATTATCCCGCACTCAGTTGACATTACTTTCTGCGGTAGACTGTTTGCCAGGCAAGGCTATAGAACCCAATCTATCTTGTTATTTAACCAATAACTGGAGGAAAGAGACGGATTAATACCATTCACATGGGTATTTGCGCGTAAGTGAATGCAAGGAATTCAACTGAATTATATATCGGTCGGGTTTCAATTCTGATTGGAAGCAATCGGATGCCCAACCGTACTGATGAGCTGTGACACAGCGAAATAGGACTGTCTTCGGATGACTATATATATATATATATATACACAGGCGGAAAGTGCGAGAAAGAAAGTTGCTGGAGTAGAAGTGGCGGCAGCATTTAGTCTATTTAACTGTAAAAGGGTGGGACCTTGTTGCCCGTCCTGTTGCTCGAGTAAATTTTTGTGGAGGAGGCATCAGTGAGCTAAACTCGTTGGGGTAGCAGCCATGAAAATATTTGTATAATAGACAGAGGGAAGCCACATCCCAACGGTGAGAAGGTGGCTAGAGTCGAGAAACCAGGTCGGGGTCGATCACGTTACAGATTTGCCTTGAGATCGCGCCCAACCAGATATGACAACAGTATTAAATGCATGGTCGGATGTTTTATTTGTGCATGTGCAAAATGAACTCAGGCGGGAAAAACTTCCTATCCCGACACAGTAACCCATCCTTCCTAGCAGTCGATTTAGCTATTGATTCAATATAATGGTTCCACTTGAGGTCGGAAGAGTGGATGAGACTAAGGAGGCGCCGTGTATTGCTTTCAGGGAGACTCGCTTGGTTTATGCTGATGGGTGGTAGGAGGAACTACTTATGGTGGTTGATAGATAGCAGCTTCGTTTTAGAAACATTCGAGAAGGCCAATGAGATTATCTTTGGCCGCCTCGCCAGATTTCTTACTGAGGCGGGAGTAAATGGCGATGTCATCAGCGTAGGTGCCTACTTGGGATTTGATTATGTCAGTGAGTTGGTTTATGAAAATCAGAAAGTACGTCGGGCCTAAGACACGACACCAGCGTTCGTGTGGTAGGATGTGGAGTCATGCCCGTTCAAGACGATCTTCGTTATGCGGTTTGATAGGAAAGATTGGATCAGATGAAGCAAGCACCCAGTGATGCCATAACACCGTAGATTGCGCAGAAGGTCAGCGTGCCAAACCCTATCAAAAGAATTGGAGATATTCAGGGAAACAGCTCGAGCTTCGCCGGACTTATCGAAGGCATGGTATATGTACTCGGTGATGGTTGTTAGCATATGGGCAGTAGACCTGGCAAAGCAGAAACCATTCTGTTTATCTGAGAATAGTTTATGGGCAGTAAGACGTTGAACTATTTCAGCATTTTCTATTTCCGAAAATTGGTAGGAGGCTGTTAGGGCGATAATTTGATGGGTCGGAGAATTCCCCTGAGTGCTTAAATAAAGGAGCCACAGAAGAGGACTTCAAGCAGGCAGGAAAACAGGAAGCAGAAAGGCAATAATTATAGACTTTAGAGAGGACAGAGGATAGTTCAGGGGCACATTTCTTCAGGAAAATGACCGAGATTTTGTCAGCTCCGCTCGTCTTATGGGGCGGTCAAGTTTTGAGATTACCTTAGGTACTAGAGAGGGGGTTATGTTTCAGTTGAGCCTCAGTTCTAAGAGAGAACTCGGGTGTTTATACTCCAAACGAGTCAAATGTCGAGTTAGATGAGAATTTGCGAGAAAAGCACCCGGCCTTCTCCGCAGATGCCGTGAGAACTTCGAATTTATTGATTAAGAAAGTGATGAAAGATTTGCTGCTGTTCAGCCCACGTTTACATAGCCGCCAATAGTCTTTGGAGCTGAACTTGCGGGCAGCAGCGCGCTGTCTCAAACAACAGATTAGTGTCATTCAAGATCCTCTTACACTCATTATGAGCAGAGGCAAATAGGCGCCTATTATGGTCAGACGCATGACTCCGAAATTGCCGAAGAAGTGGTTCCTGTTGACAATGGCGGCCGAACAGGCAGGAGAGAACCTTAAACTTTGCGGCTTTTCATTCAGCCACAGAGGGTAGATGTCATAGAACGACTTCCAGATTCATTTCTTTTTCCAGAATTTTTCATTTTACTTTGGGGTTTTGTTTGTATTTTGTAACTTCCAATAATACGCAGAAAGTGATGTTTGGTTTCGGTACGTGTTATTTTTAAGGAAGTTAAATGCCAATACCAACACTGCTTGGTATTGGCATTTAGTGTTCTTAGTCGATCTTACCCAGACAAAATTAAAAAGTGACATGCCATGACATCAGGCTACTCTATTTTCTTTCGCGACCAAATTTTCTACTTCATCATGCAACCTAATTCTCATTTTTGATCGAAAAATATTGACACACTTAATGCATATTCTCCAACTACTACTTCCTAACTTTTTAAATAACCATGAATTCATCCAATATTTTCTAAATAAATCATTTTCATCATTTATTTTAAAGTATCACGTAAAATATTGCTCTGAAACATGAAAACTTTTGTGTCGGGATATAATGTTTTTATAAACCATTGTAATTACAATATATATATATATTGTAACAAAGTTGTAGAACTCGTAGGTTTTTTAACCTGTTGTTCATGCATTTACTTTTATAAAGAGTGCTCGATACAAACGTAGAGCGTTATATATATATATAATGTACCACTCCAACGGTCCGTCCTAACAATTTCCTCCGGCGGCCGTTCTCCACGCTGTGATATTGCCGGAAATTTGTTAAAAATGTCGGCCGGACAGCTGGGGGTACAAGATTGACTATAAGGAACGAACTTCCACAATTTGGATGAGTTGAAAAGGAAGCTTTATTCGTTTAGAGTTAGCCTTGTCTGTTGGGGCAGGCGAATGTGACACACAGTTCTAACTCTAATTAATGGAGATCAACAAACCCGAACTGAACGAAACAAGACGAACGGAGATCCTTCAAGCTCGCACCCGGCTGACTCCCTTTCACTTGCTCGTCTTAACTTTTTTGACTCAACTGACTTCTATTTATTTAAATGAAAATCCGGAAATCCGGAAATGCTCTAGACCACCGGTGACAAACACCGGCGACTGTAAGTCTGAAATTTCAGTTATCTTTTTTTTTATCTTAATAAGGCTTCCGCCGGAAAAGGCTTAATGTGTGGTCAAGATACAGTAAAGGACAGCCTTTGACCGGATCATCGAAAACCTACCCGCTGACCTTTATCACTGAGTCAAATATTTACCGGAGGACAATTTTCCTCATAAAAGAAAAAGCGTTTATTTATTTTTTTCCTCTTCTTTTTCACTTTTGTTAAATATGTTTTTAAACTATTTTCTATTCTAATCTATTTTCTATTTTAATCTATTATAATAAAATACATATATGTCTAGTTATCGTGTCACATTACCTCCCCCAACGGATCTTGTCATTTATGTCAATAAATTACAATAAACAAAACAAAAAAAATCATGACACGATGCTTCATAATGTCGGTACGCCATCACCACCAAAAATTATTTTGATCCCCCAGGGATATTCTCCTCCTCTCCACAAACATCAATCATGAAATTTCTTGTTAATCCATACCATTTCTTTGTATTTCCTCAACACATTTTTCTTATTTCAACAACCAATTCCTCAATTTTTGTCTTCGTAGCCGGTGGCATCAATGAATCCACGCAGTTGGTTTATCGCTACGTATGAGGGTCAATTCTTCATTAACGAACACCTTTGTTCAACTTAGTGTTTTGCTTTCCGCTTTACTTCTTCTCTTCTATTCCTGAAGAGACTCCACTCTTCGTTAATTCATCTCCTGTTACCATTTTCCAGCCATAAGTCTCTGAGCCTTTCCTGCATCCCCCCCAATGAAACCTTATCATGATGGAAGTTTGCTGAGGACGTCCCCTCCCAATGGGGTCAATGGCGCCCGAAAAATGATTGAAGCATAGTTTACACAATAAATTCAAGAGAGGGGTGTTTCCACCCTCTCTTCCAAAGAAGAAAAGAAATTAAAACAAAATTAATTAACACAAGGTGACAAAATAGTCATAACTCTGAGCAAGTCTATAAATATAGGAGCGATGTAACTGCTCTTCATTATCAGTCTCTTTTTTTTTTTTTTTTACTATTTAAAGTTCTCCAGATATAGTCCATTTTCCCTTCTTTCTTTTTTTTTTCTTTTAAACAAAACAACAAAAAAAGTAAATAAATGTTCCTAAAATGTTTCTTTCTGTTTTTTCTCAAAAATTTTTTTTCATCAGCATCATCCTTTTTTTCTTCTTTCAAACAAAACAACAAAAAAACGTAATTAAATGTCTCTAAAATGTTTCTGTTTTTCTCAAAAAATATTTTTTTCACACCATCATCCTTTTTTCTTTTTTCTTCCAAAACATTTTTTGTCCTTGTTGTACACACTCACTTAGTTTTTCTCTCTCTAATTTTTTTTAACGTATACACACTATTCTTTTACCCCCCCCCCCCCCCCACTTTTTTTTTCAAACAGTCCTTTTTCATTCTTCTCTTTTTTTTTTCACACCGGTTGCGTTGATCTCTCTTTTTCTTTTCAAAATTCATACCTTTTTATCGCAAAATAGTCACACATTTTTTCCAATCCATTTTTTTTTTGCACACACAGTTGTTTCTTGCTCTCTCTCTCATTTTTTTAAAAATATTTTTTTCTTTTTTTTTTCGTACACATCTTTTTCTAAATGCTTCTTTCTGTTTTTCTAAAAAAATATTTTTTTCATCATCATCTTCATCGTCATCCTTTTTTTTCTTCTTTCAAACAAAACAACAAAAGAATTAAATGTTTCTAAAATGTTTCTGTTTTTCTCAAAAAAAATGTTTTTTTTTTCCATCATCCTTTTTTTGTTTTTCAAAACATATTTTTGTCGTTGTTGGAAACTCTCACTTAGTTTTTCTCTCTGTCATTTTTTCTCCAAATAATGCTTTTTTTTCTTCTTTTTTTTTTTTAAGTAATAACACATACTATTGTTTTACCTTTTTTCTTCTTTTGAAGCTTATACCAAGCAATAAGAATTTGGTTGTTAGTGTTGTTCTTTCTTCGATTCCCTTTTCTCCGTTCGTCCCGCCTCGTCCAGTCGCGTCGGTTCGTCGAAATCCAAACTTAGCATCAAGTGGCACTTCCGTGGGTTCCAAATCCTGGTCAGGGCACCAAATGTACAACTCCAACGGTCCGTCCTAACAATTTCCTCCGGCGGCCGTTCTCCACGCTGTGATGTTGCCGGAAATTTGTTGAAAATGTCGGCTGGGGGTACAAGATTGACTATAAGGAACGAACTTTCACAATTTGGGTGAGTTGAAAAGGAAGCTTTATTCGTTTAGAGTTAGCCTTGTCTGTTGGGGCAGGCGAATGTGACACACAGTTCTAACTCTAATTAATGGAGATCAACAAACCCGAACTGAACGAAACAAGACGAACGGAGATCCTTCAAGCTCGCACCCGGCTGACTCCCTTTCACTTACTCGTCTTAACTTTTTTAACTCAACTGACTTCTATTTATTTAAATGAAAATCCGGAAATCCGGAAATTCTCTAGACAAACACCGGCGACTGTAAGTCTGAAATTTCAGTTATCTTTTTTTTTTATCTTAATAAGGCTTCCGCCGGAAAAGGCTTAATGTGTGGTCAAGATACAGTAAAGGACAGCCTTTGACCGGATCATCGAAAACCTACCCGCTGACCTTTAACACTGAGTCAAATATTTACCGGAGGACAATTTTCCTCATAAAAGAAAAAGCGTTTATTTATTTTTTTCCTCTTTTTCACTTCTGTTAAATATGTTTTTAAACTATTTTCTATTCTAATCTATTTTCTATTTTAATCTATTATAATAAAATACATATATGTCTAGTTATCGTGTCACATATATATATATATATATATCTAAAGAGTGTGGACGTCATTTTAATTTAACCCGAGGAACCTTTCGGCCAACACTTGTCAAGGGTTACGTTGGCAAAATTTCATAAATAGGTAAGGAAGAGGACACAACAAAATGGAATATTTGCAATACTGGGAGATGATGGAATTCGCTTAAAAATAAATTTATTAAGAAATATTAAAAAGTGAGGGGGGTGTAAACATATAAATTCCACAAGAGTGAAATAAAAAAGAAAAAAGGTTACACTCACAGACTCGCCAGTAATTGCAAAGAGCGTAAGAACTGCTCTTTCTGCCTGCACAGGCTCGGCTGTTGGATTTTTAGGCAAATGGTCTCCAAAACACGTAAATGATATGCCGAACGAGCACTGTGCAAGACAGAAAACCAACTGTCCTCATAAGAGAAGGCACAAGCCGGATTGTCCAACAGGTGTTGGCCGATTGCTGAATCAAGCACGGCCTGAGTCGTCCTGATATTGCTATTGGAATTGCCCAAACGTAAATTCGCGGGGACATGCTGCGCAACCCGTGTCTCCAATCTCAGATTGGTTCGTCCTATGTATGCTGCATCACAACAGCATTTAAATTTATACACAACAGAATTTTTACAAAAATAGGACAACCGATCTTTAACAAAAGATGGAAACACAGGCCTTGTTTTATAAACAACGCGCAATTTTACTGAAAAATAACTCGACGAAATAATAGCCAAAACTTTATCAGTAACAGCAAGACATTGTCTACCAAGCCAAGGTAATTTGAGATACAAAGGACAGCGACTTGGCCCTTCAACTTTAGGTTCTTTAAACCGTTTAATTTTACGGGCAATAACCCGTCTCACAAAATTAATAGGGTACCCGTTACCCTCAAAAATATCATGCAAGCGTGTTAATTCGCTGGCCAAGCATTCAGGAGAACAAATATTCAGGGCACGGTGAACCAAAGTTTCTATTAGGCCAATTTTTCGGGACTTAGGGACGAAAGAGTTCCAATTCGTATATAGACCTGTAAAGGTCGGTTTACGAAACACAGATGTTACGAAAACCTCATCCCTACGCTGAACAAAGACATCTAAAAATGGAAGACCTCCGTCATTCTCCATCTCCGTAGTGAACTGAAGAGAAGGATGTAGGGAATTTAGCTGAACTAAAAACTGTTCAGCTTCAGATGTGCTGTTAAATATTGAGAAGGTGTCATCAACATAACGTCGATAAACTAAAGGTTCATTAACCTTCTCAAATAGCACACGTTCGTAATATCCCACGAAGATATTAGACAGGAAAGGACCCAAAGGACTCCCCATAGCGACACCGTCCGTCTGTGCATACATAATCCCATTGAAACTGAACTCGACTCCTTCAGTAGCCAACCGCATATACTCCAAGAAAATTTCCTCGGGAATAATCGCAGGGCCAAAATTACCTCGATACAACATGTCAGCACAAATGTTTATACTCTCTGATAACGGGACATTAGTGTATAAACTGACAATGTCAAAAGAAACCATACACTTTTCTTTTGAAGAAAACTCCAAATTTCTAACCAATTTGGAAAAACTAAAGGAGTCAGGGACACTATAAGTAGACAAAGCAACAGACAGTGGTTGGATAATCTCAGCCAACCACTTGGCCAGCTCATGCTGAATAGACCCTGCCATAGAAAGTATGGGTCTGAGGGGAACTCCTTCCTTATGGACTTTAGGAAGGCCATACATTCGGGGTCGCTGAGAGCCCACAGGCCTAATCCTATTGTAGATGTCTTTGGAAATAATACTTTGTTTATATAAAGTAAGAAGCCAGCGTTGAATTTTAGCCTCAGTCCTAACAGTATTGTCAAATTTATAGGCTGGACCGATAACGGAAAACTTTGAACGGTCATTCAAAATTTCATACATTTTAGAATGATAATCGTCCAAATTTAGTATAACAACGCCAGCACCTTTATCAGGCTTAGTAATATAAATGTCACCACGAGCACGCAAGGACCCAATTGTGCGGTAATGTACACTACGCCAGTCAAGAGAGTCTTTCTCACAACTAAACGAAGTGTACTCGATAGCAGACTCAAGCAACCTGGCCTTAACCTCAGAGCACTTTTCAGAAGATATTGGAACATGATGACAAATTTGCGAGTACAATAACTCGAACTCAGAGTATATTTGTTCCTTATTAATCTTAGAAGGAGGAACACAAAAATCTAATCCACGGGAGAGAACTGAGAGTTCAATCCCAGTGAGAGTTACACTCGACAAATTGAAAATGTGGCGATGTAGATCACCAGACACTGAACCAAACCTTTTTGTTATCAGGTATTCCAAGTGCTTGCTGTTCTTCTCGCTACAAGATTTATCTTGGCGAAGCCTAAGATTGACTAGGTAACGGGAGAAACGGAAGAAATCAAAGAAATTTATTTTTGTTTTAATTTCATTCAAATTGGAACGAAAAACACGCAAGGACCTGGTTGAGCGATCAAATAACTTGTCTAATTCATACCTAACAAGAGAATGCTCAATAGAGGTGCCAGTAGATTTGATTTTAATGTTCCAATATCTTCTGAAAAGTGCTCTGAGGTTAAGGCCAGGTTGCTTGTGTCTGCTATCGAGTACACTTCGCTTAGTTGTGAGAAAGACTCTCTTGACTGGCGTGGTGTACATTACCGCACAATTGGGTCCTTGCGTGCTCGTGGTGACATTTATATTACTAAGCCTGATAATGGTGCTGGCGTTGTTATACTAAATTTGGACGATTATCATTCTAAAATGTATGAAATTTTGAATGACCGTTCAAAGTTTTCCGTTATCGGTCCAGCCTATAAATTTGACAATACTGTTAGGACTGAGGCTAAAATTCAACGCTGGCTTCTTACTTTATATAAACAAAGTATTATTTCCAAAGACATCTACAATAGGATTAGGCCTGTGGGCTCTCAGCGACCCCGAATGTATGGCCTTCCTAAAGTCCATAAGGAAGGAGTTCCCCTCAGACCCATACTTTCTATGGCAGGGTCTATTCAGCATGAGCTGGCCAAGTGGTTGGCTGAGATTATCCAACCACTGTCTGTTGCTTTGTCTACTTATAGTGTCCCTGACTCCTTTAGTTTTTCCAAATTGGTTAGAAATTTGGAGTTTTCTTCAAAAGAAAAGTGTATGGTTTCTTTTGACATTGTCAGTTTATACACTAATGTCCCGTTATCAGAGAGTATAAACATTTGTGCTGACATGTTGTATCGAGGTAATTTTGGCCCTGCGATTATTCCCGAGGAAATTTTCTTGGAGTGTATGCGGTTGGCTACTGAAGGAGTCGAGTTCAGTTTCAATGGGATTATGTATGCACAGACGGACGGTGTCGCTATGGGGAGTCCTTTGGGTCCTTTCCTGTCTAATATCTTCGTGGGATATTACGAACGTGTGCTATTTGAGAAGGTTAATGAACCTTTAGTTTATCGACGTTATGTTGATGACACCTTCTCAATATTTAACAGCACATCTGAAGCTGAACAGTTTTTAGTTCAGCTAAATTCCCTACATCCTTCTCTTCAGTTCACTATGGAGATGGAGAATGACGGAGGTCTTCCATTTTTAGATGTCTTTGTTCAGCGTAGGGATGAGGTTTTCGTAACATCTGTGTTTCGTAAACCGACCTTTACAGGTCTATATACGAATTGGAACTCTTTCGTCCCTAAGTCCCGAAAAATTGGCCTAATAGAAACTTTGGTTCACCGTGCCCTGAATATTTGTTCTCCTGAATGCTTGGCCAGCGAATTAACACGCCTGCATGATATTTTTGAGGGTAACGGGTACCCTATTAATTTTGTGAGACGGGTTATTGCCCGTAAAATTAAACGGTTTAAAGAACCTAAAGTTGAAGGGCCAAGTCGCTGTCCTTTGTATCTCAAATTACCTTGGCTTGGTAGACAATGTCTTGCTGTTACTGATAAAGTTTCGGCTATTATTTCGTCGAGTTATTTTTCAGTAAAATTGCGCGTTGTTTATAAAACAAGGCCTGTGTTTCCATCTTTTGTTAAAGATCGGTTGTCCTATTTTCGTAAAAATTCTGTTGTGTATAAATTTAAATGCTGTTGTGATGCAGCATACATAGGACGAAACAATCTGAGATTGGAGACACGGGTTGCGCAGCATGTCCCCGCGAATTTACGTTTGGGCAATTCCAATAGCAATATCAGGACGACTCAGGCCGTGCTTGATTCAGCAATCGGCCAACACCTGTTGGACAATCCGGCTTGTGCCTTCTCTTATGAGGACAGTTGGTTTTCTGTCTTGCACAGTGCTCGTTCGGCATATCATTTACGTGTTTTGGAGACCATTTGCCTAAAAATCCAACAGCCGAGCCTGTGCAGGCAGAAAGAGCAGTTCTTACGCTCTTTGCAATTACTGGCGAGTCTGTGAGTGTAACCTTTTTTCTTTTTTATTTCACTCTTGTGGAATTTATATGTTTACACCCCCCTCACTTTTTAATATTTCTTAATAAATTTATTTTTAAGCGAATTCCATCATCTCCCAGTATTGCAAATATTCCATTTTGTTGTGTCCTCTTCCTTACCTATTTATGAAATTTTGCCAACGTAACCCTTGACAAGTGTTGGCCGAAAGGTTCCTCGGATTAAATTAAAATGACGTCCACACTCTTTAGAGCTATTAGTTATTTCTGTGGGTACAATTCTCTTTTTCTATATACATATATATATATATATATATATATATATATATATATATATATATACTGTAATAGTTGTTACAATGGTTTATAAATTCATAGTATGACTACACAAAAATTTTTGCGTTTCGAAGCTAGCCATGTATCTGGGCTGCTTCTTCTTCAGGTGATTTAGTTGATATGAGAATTATCTAGTTGAAAAGACCGTTTATTTGTGTTGGATTTGTTTTTTTAGATGTTAGTGGGGTTGGTCTGTAATTTGAATTCTATTGACCTTTTTAACGTCTTAGGGCTAAGTGTTTGTTGTGGCTAAATTCAGGATAGGTTTTCCTATTTATCTTGTGTGGGTGTAGGCTGCTGGTGCCGTGCGTGTTGTTATTTGCTTTAGGGGTTGGTAGGTGTTTGTTTTATATATATATATATATATATATATATATATATATATATATAAGAAAAATATTATATATAATGGTCATAAATGTGTGGTTAATCACAGATTAATTTGACATTGATACATTGAAACATCCAAATAAAAACAGTAAAGAGGATCCGTCCCAAAATAGATGTACTAACAGAATTTAGAATCAAACATATTAATTGGAAATAGAAGAATTGAAATTATCTAGATCAGCGCGATGTTGGGATATTGAGAAAACCTATGGAAAATTGAGAATTTTACGACCACACAACCTCTAGCTATAACCAAGAAATATCTGGTATGAAGTCAATGAAATATAAAACAGAGCGGAAACAGAAAACTCTTATCTGAGGAATGGTAAGGGTGTTAAAGATAAAATATAAAGAAATGACTGAGAAATTTAAAACAAGAAGAATAACTTAACCTTAAGACTACTATAATCATACGATATAACCCCACCATCGATAATATCAAATTACCTTTTAATCATTTCACAACAAGCAATGCAATAATGTCAGTATGAAGCAATGCGTTACTGATTATGAAAGAATATGAGGCAAAGAAAAAGTATTAAATAACAGTAAAAGAACAAGAATTTTTTTAATTTTTAGACAGAAAATAACGATTGACATTGCATCTAAATTGTTAAAGATCAAAGTTAAGTGGAAAGCAAGAAACCGGAAGAGAATTCAGTAAGTGAGAGGTGCGATAGAAGAAACTCTTAGCATAGAATCTACTTTTATCTTTAACTCTTTCAACTTTAAAACAATAAGACCTTGCTGTCAATCCAGTTCTACGTTTAAATTCGTAAAGTCTGTGTATCACAAAGCAAAATTAATCAGAACAATTACCATGAAAATACTTAAAGAAAAGAAAAAAACAGTGATAGGAAAGTGCCTGAAGCCGAGATATTAGGTCAGGATCGATAACATTGCACATTCATTGCATGTTATCCAAAATCTAAATATTTAACAGAAGCACCAAAAGTGGCTCTGATATTCAAAGCGTGGATGAATGGTCTACTCATAAACGTGTAAGATAGACTGTAGACAAGATAAATATTCTTGAACAACACAGTGAACCAACTTACCTAACAACCTGAATGCGGGATGAAGTTTTAAAATGTGTCCATGTTCACAACTGAAATAGAAAGCCAGAGAGCGAGAATAGCTTGAGTTTGGCAATTGGTAGATGGATTCGACGTAAGAAAATGCATATTTCCCCAAGGAAACTTTCTATTTTATAATTAATTTCCTATCACACCAATTATAGAGATTCATTACATCTTGTCAAAGAGAAGAGTTTCTTTGTAATGTCTAGGTGACCTCACTGTCAGCATATCAAATATGGTTTTAATCTAATAATGGCACTGAATACAATAAAAACGAGTTAATAAATAAATTATATTTAAAAATATATTAAACTGGTAATCTGATATCTTTAAAAATGTTCACATGAAGAATACGTAAAACAATGTTTTGATTCCATAAGTAACACATTAACGCATCAATGTTAAAAATAGCTGATTGAGTTTTGTCACGTGATTTATGCATACGTCTAAAAATTACTTTGGCTATGAAGATATATAAACGTAAAAGTAGTTAATGACCAATGAAAGTACGGTAAATCAGAGTTCGCTTTTTCCATACGTTAGGAGTGGTCAGACAGTTGAAAAGAAGTGCTACAAAGGCTATTGATATTTAGATGAGATAAAGAAAAATGAATTTTGCAGAAGAATTGCCAGGATCACAAAACTGGAACCGTATTTCTAATTACAAAGAGATGGAATTATAATTGTGATAAGAGAAACTGAAATTATTTTACTAACAGGTCATAGCAGTGACAAACTGAAAGATAGTACATAACAAAACGACAAATGTAAACACTGAAGAGATAAAATTGTTATTTTTCTCAGAAAATGTATGCGCACCAATGTTCCTACATCCAAGCAATTTTGCTGGAAAACTTATTCAAAGTAGAAAGAATAATTGTCAGCATTGAAGGTTTGTCAAAGAATTTTAACGATAAGATGGTATGAAGTAATTCAAATCTGAAAATAACCTTTTTGAATCCGAAAACATCTTCTACATCTTTTTGAATCAGAAAACTTTTAAATGTAAAGCAAAAAAGAAGAAAACTCATTTTATGACCGTCTTAAAATCGAAGCTATGCTTTGAATTTCTGCTGCTATTGTAGCAGATATGTGTAACGTGCCACAAATAAAATTATAGCGGCAAAACCGTGTGTTAATTTTCTAATTTCAAATCCAACATTAGACGAATTTGGGTTATATCTTAGCGTTTTCATACTTTCAGGATTAAATGAAGAGAGCATTTCTGTAATCCACAATCGTATGCAGTATTTCTTTGCATTAAATAAAGCATAGAAAACCTTCCATTTCGGGTCATACAAAAATGTGTCACATTTAAGGATAAAGAGTTTATTTTTCTTAAAATCAATAAGGATGAGAAAATCATGACTTTTATCATGAACAAACATAAAAGTATAAATATTTCAGAAATGACAATTTAGATTTGTTAGATTTTTAAAATGACAACAGTTCCTCATTCCCTTTACGCTTTATTAACTTCTGACCAATCCCAAGCATTGATATAAATGTAAAAATGATAATTTTTTTTCAGAAAGGAAAATGACATTATTTGAATATAGCTATTTTTAACCTCATTTCACCACAAGCAAGGCGATAAAGCCACTAGGATGCAAAATTTACTGACAGAATATTGGAAAAACTACTATAAGGAATACGGACAATAAAAGCATAGGAATTAAAACATAATATGACGATTGTTATCTAACAATATCTTAAATCTAAGCTGACTGAAAATCAAAAAACCAGAAGAGAGTACCAAAAGCGTGAAAACAATTTTTGCATAAAACTTACAGTTATATTTAACCATTTCAAATGTATGCTTATGAGACCTTGCTGCAAATCTATCACTTATGCAATTCATAAGGCAATGTACAACAGAGGAAAATAATATTTATTTCTATAATACAAGAATGTGGGACAAAGCCAAAAGGGGAGTAGGGGAGGTTGGTCTTCAATCTGTCCTGTCTAAGGTAACCACAATTACTGACCCAAACATACCACGGTATTCCTTACACAAAACAACACATTCTTACGACAGCCACCATAATGCTTCAAAATTTCTATGAAGTGATAATTAATTCCCGTATGTACAATAATTTATTTGTATGGTGTAGTGTACAAAAATAACTTTTTAAATACGAAGTCTCAATGAATATTTGCACGAGTTACAATTTTATATACAATAAACTAAACAAATAGTGTTAGTAATAAAAAAAAGAGGAAATTAACTGGAGGAAATTAACGAGGGACTTAAATAATTCAAGCAATCATTCGACCAAGCAGTCACTCAAATACACACAATTCAAACACAGCATATACGAAAAGCACACTCGAAAAGACGAGAAGCGTGCCTAATTTACCAGAGAACTGATATTTCTTGTCGGTGCTACTATAGTGTCAGGTCTACCTCAATATATTCTTTACCCAGGTGCAAAGCAAAAGTCTACTGTGCCCCTCCCCTCATGTGACCATCAGCTTAGGTGAGATCTAACATGGATATTTATATCGGTTTCACATTTTCTATAAACGTGACTTACCCATATAATAAGAAGCAAATGAAGCTCCTAAATCAGAATCCACCTAAACCTGATGTTAGAGTGCCTTTTAGTGATCGAATTTGACTTGTTCAGTTAAGTTTGCTATTGACATTGAACGCTTTATTTTTCATTTTTCTTTCTGAACTTTTTGATTTTTAGTTGATTCCTTTGAATTTTTCCTTTTAGTATTGTACTTTTTTGTTTTCAAACGGATAGCGTTAAATAAGGCTAACAAGGTGAAGGTTCTTAAGAATAGCTTTCCCCTATAAATAACTCTAGCTAGGGAGGCCCTGAAGTGGTTGACTAACAAGAGCTACATGTGTCAGATAATTAAACATAAGTTAATCAAGATGTCTTCTGGGGTTGTGAAAATGTGGGGCAGAATTGCGCAAAGAAGAAATACGTCGAGGTTTTAGTCGGTGCATTTGAGAGGTCAAAACCCCGGAGGACGTAGTGTGATGTCGACTAACGACATGTGCGAGGCGTTTCGGTGACATTTCGAGAGCCGGTATATCAATGAGCTTGGACTTTGCGACGAAAGATTTCGCAACTATTTGGCTGACTTTCCTCGGCGAATGCCGAGGAAAGCGGATAGCTGCGAGGGTGAAATCACAGAAGGCGAGGTCTACGTAGCATTGAAGAAGGTCAGCAAAAGCAAGTCTTCAAACCTCGATGGTTTACCCTATGTATTGTTGTGCATCTTCGTTCCGATTTTAACTGTCGTGTTCAACAACTGCTTCCGCCATTGATCCGTCCGGTCCGGCCGGATCTCCAGAGGTGTGGTCACTCTGCTGAAAAAGGGCAAGTGTGTTGGGCGGGATTTAGATGGTTACAAGCCCATAACTCTGCTGAACACAGAATTAAAGATTATAACCAGTCGGGGCGTTTGCAGCCAGTTTCCGAGATTCTGTTGGGACTCGAGCAGACGTGCTGTGGGGGGCCGAACAATTCAAAGCAACCTTCACGTTCAGATGATCCTAGATGATGTAAAGACGATAAACAGGCCGCGCTGATCAATTTGGATCAGTCCAAGGCATTTGATAGGGTTGACTATTGCTACCTAGCTGCTGTCTTGCAGGGCGCCGGATTTGCACCCGACTTTTACCGCTAGATCAGCCTCCTGTATCGCTCCCACAGTTCTGTGAACGGAAATCTGTCGTGCACTTTTAAGCACTCGATCGGTTCGTCAGGGTTTCCCTTTGTCGCCCCTACTTCACGTTTTGGTGTTGGAGCCTCTTCTTCGCTGGTTAAGGGACAGGGCGTACAGTCCAGCTCTACGTGGAATCACTGTCTCTGTCAGGGTTTTCGAATACGCCGATGACGTATCTACTTCGTATCGTCCAACAACGACATTGAGTGGATACTGAAGGCATTTGAATTGTACGAAAAGGTCACGGTGGCTAAGATTAACCGCGACAAGTCTTCGGGCTTGTGGTTAGGTACCTGGAAGTGGGTCGATCTTCCGCGGCCCTTTGGTTGGACGGACGGTCCTGCATTCTTGGTGTGAAAATTTGCATAGAAGTACAGGCAAAAGTCGGCGTGGTGGTGAAGACTTAGCCCCGAAGGAGGTTTTCCATGAAGGAAAGGGCAGAGGTGTGTGCCGTTTACGTCTTTCCTCTTGTCCTTTACCGCTTGTCTGTACTGCCTGTACTCCAAATTATCTCTCCCAGATTAGCTCTCCAAAATAAAGACAACAATTAGGATCTCCCGCGATTTCAGCGGTGAATAAAGAAAGCCAGCATGGCTAGATGACTAATCTAACTACGTGTGTTCGTATTATGATTTATATACTGGAGATAACATTACATGGTGGCAGCTACGATGGGATTAACGAAAAAGTCGACGAAGGACGACACTCAGATATGAAAAAGTAAGAGTTAAAACAAAAAGAAATGTCGCGTCAACTACTTCTGTGCAGCATCGGGAAATATTTTTAAGACCACACTGTTGGAATGGGTGCCATATTTTAAAAAAGTATGAAATGGGAAAAAATTTCTTCTAACGTCCTGTCAAAACGTTCTGTGCAAGTAAGTGCATCTAAGTATTGTATATTTCTTGTCACTAACTAAAAAAAGTAACACTATGGCTACAAACACGTGCGAACCACTTATGAGTTGGATCTCCAACTCATAAGTGGTTCGCACGTCTTTGATTGTTGATTTATTCAAGTTTTTTTTTTAAACAGCGTTGTAAGCTTTATTTTTCGTCACGAATATCCCAGCTGGCAAACAGGTTGACCACATTTTGCTAATGGATGGCGAAGAAGGACTTAGAAGTTATAACACATGCATATTTGAAAACGAAGCTGAACTGAATAACCTAAAAGTTATCTGGTGGAAATTTGAGGAATGGTGAAAACCTCAAGTAAATTTTCGTATCGCGCGTTTTTTACTTACGTCAGTACAGGCAAAAAGAGACGGAAAATATAGATGATTTTCTGGCTAGGTGCAGGCTACAAGCAAGCAAATACAAATTGCGAGAAACCCAGGAAACAGAAGAACGACGCATCGAAAAATAATCACCGGAACGAGATAGCCAGAATTACAGAAGCAGCTACTGGCAAATGGTGTAGAGCAGACATTTCAGGAAGCCCTAAATAGTGGCAGAATACACAAAGCTTCCATGAAGCACATGAAACATCTGGCCGAAATCCAAGACGGAAAACAGCCAGGATTCAAATACAATAAAGCAAAGCCACTGCAAGAGATGCAGGAGCACCCAGTTCCACCCAAAAAGGAAATTTCCCGCGTGAGGTACCACATGCTCAGGATGCAGAAGAAGGAGCCTTTGAACAAAAGTATGCACAAGTGACAATAAAAAAAAGAAAATGAAGAGAGACAAGCACAAGAGACACAAAAAATTAATAAACCACAGAAATACCAGGATAGGAAACGCTAACACGATAACAGAATCTACATAGTTAAATCGGACCCCAACGAGGTCTATGAACAATTCGAGCAATGTCATTTGCTGCCATTGAGCAACGCTAGGATATTGCAAATTAAATTTCTGAACGTATCAGGCACTCACACATTAAAATCCAAAGTAGACACAGGTCCAGTACATTCTGCAAGATGTTCCCAGATTATTCGGACAGCCACCTCCTGGTGCCACAAAAGAGGAGACCACTGTACTTACGGCATATAACGTTTCCAGCATCACTCAGCACGGATCTATCAGCATACAGTGTACCTATAAAGGAAAGTGGACTACACTTAAATTCTTTGTAGTAACAACTCACTATAGTATATCTACCCTCACTCAGAGACCATACACTGTGATGACCATACACTGTGCCATACAGAAAACTCGAGGTCCGATAAACTCAACAAGCAAGCTAATAAGCACATTTCCGGATCTATTTGATAGCAAAGGCAATTTCAAAGGCGAGTACCACAGTCTTAAAATCAGATTACCACCCAGGTAATCCATGCACCCGGAAAATGTCCCATCAACATGATATATGAGATCAGGGCCGAATTAGAGGACTTGGAGAAACAAGGCATCCTTCAAAGAATAAGTGAGCCTACGGAATGGGTAAATCTGTTGTCCTCATACTCTGGGGTGCAACGGTTGGTGTCTCTGTCGCTACTAGCCACGGCCCGAATGGTTGAAATGGACAATGCGAATGGATAACTTTTTGTGAGGCCAATGCTATTCTCATCCAGATCTAATCTGATTTTTCGAGCATCAGCTCAAGATAAAGTTTTGAACTGATAGAAAGGGATTCGTTTCGACAGATTTCAGCGTAAGGTGGGTGACTGAGGCGAGCCTGTTTCTCGTGAACCAGACTAGCCTTGATCTTTTTTAGGTTTCCCTTTCACCGGAGTGGTTTCCTGTGGAGCCCTCCTCTGGTTAGGATAGTCCCTACTTGTGTACCTAGTTAACGTAAGTGTCGTCCCCGGTCTGTGCCTGGCTCCTTATTCGGTTATGATCCGTCAATATTCCCAACCTCCCCAGTATGTTGCCCCCCAACTGTTTTTCATCTCGACAGGGTCAGAATGTTTCTTACCTCATCGCCGTATTTATTTTATCCTTCCTTCTCTTAGCGAGAGATTCTCTTGATATTGTCTAAAGACATAATACAGCGGACTCTCTTACATAATTTGAGTGTTTGACGGGTTCAACTAATATCAGTTATTCATTATTCTTAGTTTGCTTTTTGGAGTAATCCCCTCAACCTCATTTACATAATTTTTATATATAGAATTTTATGATCATCACATTTCTTTCATGGGGTGATTTTTTGTAGGCCACCTGTATTGTGAGATATGGCGGATAGACTGATGATGGATGAGTTCTTGTGGTAAATGTGCAAATTGTAACGAGTGACAGGATCGTGAATCTGATTAGCTAGGTATAAGATAGTAAGTAATGACCAGCTTCAGCCTTTAACCCCCATCCATTTTCGGCCTAAAATGGGGGAAGGTAAAGGTAGATGGGAATTGCAAATTCTGGAAGGAAGACGTCCACAACAACTCCCAATCCCTAAGTGTACACTCGAGGAGGAGGCCCGCAGTTTACTTCCTTCCATCGTGAATGCCGGTTAGCACTCAAGTACCTTTTGCGGGCGACGGATGTCCTCTCCAACATTCAGGCGTTGTTCTATCAGACATTATATCAGGTACTAGTGAGTTGAGCTATACAAGATGATTTGATTGACTAGCTCGTTCTTACAAAGAGGGGGCTCACTCCATATGGTTCTGGGCGCCTGGAATGAAATGGCTAACTAATACCGAGGCAACGCTCGCTGATGACGCAAGAGGCACTCTAAGTTGGCAAAAAGCTTACTACAGCGGGTCTGGTTATTTCACCTTACTGCGTTTGTTGTGATGAGTCGGTTTTCCACAACCGATTCATCACATCATTCACCCTGTCTCACGCCTTCTTCTACAGCAAAGTCGTAGTGCCGTTCTGCAAGTGACTTGAAGACTTCATGGTTCGCATGCTGCGCGGAAAGTTCTTTGTCCTTGAGGCTGTTTCTGTTTGTAGGAACGTGGTACCTTCGTTGATTAGAGCTGAACATTATGTGTTCGTATGTTTACTAGGTATTATGCGAGTCGTGCTATGGACAACGCGACAGAAGGAATTCTATAGGTACGAAAAGTTTTCCTCTTCCCAACTGATTATGTTCTTTAAGCATCAGCTTAGAGTCAAGAAACTGAAAGACAAAAACTACTTCCAACAGAATTTGGAAAATGGTGGGTTAGTCTTGCATGCATCGAGTGAAACAAGCTGACTTGGAATGACATTTTGATGCCAGTTAGGCATTAGGATATTGGTGATCTTGTATTGGGGGTCATTGTCAACCCATTCCGAAAGTAGGTTAGTTTAGGTTTGTTTTTCTTTTTGTTTCTCCGTATTTAAACTCATCTAGGGTATGTGTGGTCACTCACACCACTTTTTTCGATTTTATTCCCCACCCCTTTCCCGTTAGATGACCAGAAATGTTACTTCCCTGATGAATGTGGGGTACTTTTCGTTTTCGTATTTGCTGTTGTGCTTGGATGAGTGTATGGTTGGATGAATGACGAATACACACCCCGCTAAAATTTCGCCAGCTAACTGATGTTTCTTTTCACGATTAAGGTTTGTGAGTAGTAGTTTATTACTAACAACATATTGTTTAGTTTCTTGTAAATAGTATTATTCATTGTACAAATATTCATCGGGATTTTCATTTTTAAATTTATTCCCCACACCCCACAGACAAATTATACACCTGAAACTAGTTAGATTTTCACAGTCTTTGAGGTATCATAGTGTTTGTAGTAAGAATGGTAAATATGAATATGATGTATTGGTGCAAGGAATATTGTATAGTCTGCTTGGGTCAATGAATGAGGCCAGCTAAGTTAATGAAAAATTGACAGATGAAAATCAGCCTTCACCAATCCCAATGTTTGGCTTGTGCCACATTTCTTGTATTTTTTACAAAAGTAATGAAGTTTGGAATCAGCTACTCCAGTCACATCTTGGTTATTTTTTATGGAAGGTGATGAGAAAAAATAATTCTACTTTTAATATATATATATATATATATATATATATATATATATATGTATGTATTAATATCAGGTTTAATATGAATACATATAAAACATTATAATTTGATGCTGCGGTAGACCTCCCGCTATAGTCGAAACGGGAGGCTGACCTCACGCTATATATTGAGATAGCACCCTTTGGTCATCTAAATGAGGGAGAATTAAGCTGAAGACAGTAGGGACAAAAATAAAATGAGAATATATGCTCCAGATAAGTTGAAAGAAACTGAAGCAAAAGATAAACTAACTGACCTATTTTGAGCGTGGTTGCCCATATTCTATACTTATAAGCAATATCCTGATGCCTAACAAGCATTTAAATGCCACTCTGAGTCAGATCCTTTTTCTCGACACAGACTCACACATTTATCGGCTATTTTTTATTAAATTCCTTTTTTCTTTTCTTTTTTTTTTTTTTTGCTCCCAGTGATTTTATTTAAAAGAGAAATTAAACAACAACAAAAAAAAGAAATATCAACACAATAATAATCTCAAACAGATACAAAAATGAAAAACAAATGTAACAAGAAATACGAAAAATAAAAGTTTACTTAAAAATATACAAATTAAAACTCCTTCTTCAAAGAGAAGGAAAACAATTTTAACAATTTAAAACGAGAAGACAGATAAAAAACTTTTAATGTGTAAACTAAAAGAAATTTACTCAAATGACGACAATTATTTAATCGTAAAAATATTTTCTTTGATTAAAATTAAGACAACAAATAAAACAAATTATGCAAGATATCGCAAAACGAAATACAAAAGAAGTATAAAAATAAATAAAGAGTGCCTAATTAAACTAAAATGCACGAAAATAAAACCAAACAGATTAAAGAATAAATAAATGTAAAATAAAGATACAGTAGAAAATAAAATTGGCTTCCGGCCAGGCGGGGATTAAAGGAAACGAAAAACGACTAAAAAAAGGAGGGGTTACCTCGACCAAAGCAATTAAACCGAAGATTAAGCAAAAGAAGTTAATCAAGAAAATAAAATGAAAATTGAGTTCATGGGCGATGAATGAAAAAAATGAAAATTCAATTTACACTAAAAATAAATCAACACTCAACTGACTCCAGATATTACACTAGTGACAACAATAAAAAAAACAACTTAGAGCCGAGGAGGGTAAAAAATAAAAGAAGCGCAAAAAAGAAAATTCAAGAAACGCTGACATAAAGTCAATAAAATGTAAGAAAAATAAAATGAGGCAGTTCTTCAAAATCAAAATAGAAATGTAGTTCTATTCAGCATTGTGACAAAATCACGTTCTGCACGTGACGAGAATTCAACTGGTCTGTAAAAAATGAACAGACATGCTCCAAAATGAGCATAGAGGAGAATATTATTAATTCTACAAATGGTAAAAATGTGGCACAAAGTCAAAAATGTGATGAGGAAGGCTAGTTTTAAGCAGTCCTAGCTTAAACCTAGCTAGTCTCAACCAAAGAATCATCCGTACATATAATATTTCATTCAAAATTTTAACTATGAGAGATTCGGAACAAAAAGAAAGTTATTCTGAAAATGTTTCACAGCCTCCAGAGAACTGAGAAATCTGTTACCTAATAAATAAGAGGTATGGAGGTATAAAACAAAAATAAATGGGAGAAAAATAAACCGGTTTATGTGCTTACATACCCTTGCTAAGTTAACCTGAAAAGACCAAAAAGGCGAACTAAAAACAAGTTTTCTAAACTATCCTAAAATGATGACTAAGAAGTAAGTAAGATGATATGGGCAAGAAGCCCATATCCTCTTACATATATACCAACCAATCTAGTTCAGCACCTCTCACTCACACCAAGCGTGAAACTCTCACCCACCTTTCACCAAATTTTGATGAAGAGAATCACAATTTCCGCTCTAATCTGAACTTGATGCTTAAAGGAAAATTAGTTGAGAAGAGGAGAACGTCTTACCTCCATAAAAGCCCTTCTCTCTCGTCGTCTACACCACGACTTGAATAATACCGAGCAGACACAAGAGAACATAGTGCCAATCCTTTTTCAACGAAAGTATATCACTGGCACAAACGGAACTGGCTTCTAAGCAAAAGAACGTTCTGTACAAGAACAGAGTAGACAGGACATTGCAGTGAAAGAAGACATCGCTAATGATCTTCTCCCAATCACCACAACGAACGCAGCTTGGCGAAATCAACAGCTACGCTGCGTACAGTTTTTGTTTTTTTTTGTTTTTTTTTATTTTGCAGATCAAGAAGGCTGTTCGCAATGCCAACCAGATGAATGATGCCTCGTCGTAATTAAGGCATTTCAACACAGCGCCCAAGGCTAAATGGAAAAAAAACTCCTGTTCCATAAGGTTGAGTTCATCAATCAGACCATATTTAGCAGACCCTTTACTAAAGTGGATATAATGCGGTCGGAGACAACGCTCTGATGTCATCCTTCATCAGCAGGAGGTAAGCATTTCAGCACTCCTGATAAAAGAAGCATTCGACTCGAGGACGTCCGCAGGCCTCTTCTTCGTCCGTATGCATACTTTCAATAAGTGGAAAAGACTGGCGAGCGTTTTCCTTCTGCTATTCACTATTACCATCCATTTGTGAACACATTTGTTAGAAGAAGCTCAAATGAATATAGAAATGCAAAATTTGAATGAGAGATTCAACAGCAGTCAACCTTAAAGTCTGTCTATGTTTCTGATATGATGAGGTATTGTTTGGGTGGTTGTCCTGATCTTTATTGCCATATTCACAACGTGTCAGCCGTTGTATGCACTGGCCTTCTCAAGGTGATATACGTTGAAATCAACGTTTCAGAAAAGTTATTAAAATATGGAACGAAAATGTCCTGGGAAAAAAGAAAACTCGAAACTCTTTACGCCTGCGAAGAAATTGATTTTGTGTATTTATTGGAATTGAAGGTGCATCGTGTATTACGGTTGCTTTCTGTAAAATCAGATGTTGAATTTTGAAAACTACTGTTACCTATTATGCCGAAAGATATCATCTTCCATCAAGACGATGCCAGATCTCATGTTTCTCTGGAAAACCAGCAGAAATTGACAGTCAGTCAAGTGCCATACGTGATCATGCTTAGGTGATCATGTCTCGAAAGAGACATGACTGACTAGGCAGAAAATTATCCTGCAGTTTGCCATTGCATTCTTCGGTAGACAGGTTGCCAGCCAAGGCTATAGAACCCAATCTGTCCTGTTATTTAACCCATAACTGGAAGGAATAAACGGATAAATACCTTCCCCAAGGGTATTTGCGCGTAAGTGAATGCAACGAATTCAACCGGAATTCGAACTCGCCTCCCCGATTTCTCATTCTGAGCCGATATCCACTGTACCACAACGCACATCCAAAGCTTGAATAGGATACTATATTACATGCACTGTACTCACCAGATCTTGCACATTTGGATTACAATCTTCAGTTCATCACTCAAATATGATAAGTTCTGGGAGGACAGTATCGAAAAGCTGCCTCAAATATAGCGAAAAGGAAGTGAATCAAAAATGTCTTATATGAGGTTGAATTATTTTGGTCGGAAATACTATTTTATTTGTATCATAAAGTTAGCATGTAATATACAAACAACCCTGTAAGTTTTATGATTTAATCATTAATGTATAAAGTCATTATACTCAGTAGAATCATTCACTTTGAGTAATAATTTTAAATTCTTTTGTAGTTGTATATTTGGGTTTAGTGGTGGAGATATTGATTTGTACTTTATAGTTTTCAGACAATAGGATTTGAAGAAAACGTGCAAACACACAAACACATTATATATATATATATATATAAGTGCGTTCAGGTGTTTGTGCGTAAAACAAATATGGACATAGAGATCAACACTGCATGGTGAATATCAGTGTCATAAGGGATTCTCAAACGCACGCCCATATCTATCTATCTATCTATCTATCTATCTATCTATCTATCTATCTATCTATCTATCTATATTCTTTCTCCTGAGTCTCTTTCTCACATATATTTAGACAAGTCACCATGCAGTGTTGATCTCTATGTCCATATTTGTACACACACACACGCACAGACACACACACACACACACACATATATATATATATATATATATATAGTGTGTGTGTGTGTTTATGTGTGTGTGTGCGTACAGTTTTATAAATAAATGCTTATTAGATCCTCTATAATTATTATGTGATACATGCCATCATCTATCCGTACATAATGTTTGAGGAGATGCGTGTAAATGCCTTTATATTTGCTGTTATGATCACAACATAGCGTTCTGAGTAATATTCAAGAAGGAATTTTGCATCGAATTTGTCTGTCAAGCTTTAGATAAGAATGGTGAAGCACGAGCTGTGGCTCTAGATATCTCAAAGAAGTTCGACTGGCCTTCTACGGTGTTATGGGATGAATATTTTATTTAATCCAATCCTCTCTAACAAATCGTGTAATGAAAATGTGTTGAACGGGCACGCTTCTAAATAATTTCATACTAATGCGATGACACCCCCCCCCCCCAGTGATCTCTCCTTGGATCTATGCTGTTTCTTATCTCCACTAACGGCCCTATCAATGTTATCACTTCCCAATTAGGTATTTATGCAGATGATACAACTATATACCTGTCTTCGTAGCAATTCCGCCAGATGAGACAACTGCTCTCGACAGATCTGGCAACTGCTGTCGAAAAGGACTTCAATCAGTGGTTAACTGGTGCAAGAAATGGCCTGTAGATTTTAATGCCTCCAAAGCAAAACTGCTTTCATTTAATTACCACATAGAACTTTTTCTCCCTGTCACCAAAATGGCTGATGCTAAACTCCAGGGGTGCAGCAAGATTGATATCTTAATATCAGTTGTGCTCCACCCCTGGAGTTTGAACATATATAAAGCAAATATATCGAATATATATGAAGCGAATATATCGGATCAATTACTACGTCTACTGTAAGAAAAGTTGGTTCGCTGTGCTATGGCAGAATTTTTTCTCGTCAGAATACATTTTGCACATTTATAAATCTACTACTTCTCTGAACATTGAATACTCTTGCCATTTCTAATGTGGTGCTCCTGTTGTATATAAGATATGCTTGACAAAATTCAAAGGGGAGTCTATAATGTATTCAGTCCTGACTTAGGCATCTCGACTTAAGTCACATTTTCCCCCAGATAACGTAACTTTCCTCTGTTTTGTTTACAAATATATTTAATGGCAACAACAGTTCTGATGAGTTATTTTTCCTGATACTTTGCCTCGAGTACATGAATTTAAACGTGCTTTGCAACAAGGTCCCACCGTTTTATTGCTTAATTAGCTAGATGCAATCGCTATGTTTAGTCTAACAATGTTTTTCTTCGCCCTTGGAAACCCCTTCCTATTTTTTTACTTCCCTGATAACTACAATCTTAAAAACGTTAAATACCATGTCAATCACCATGTATTTGAAATTGGAGTTAACCTGTCCAAATACTAATGTTGTTCAAGTAACAAATACTCTCATAGGTATATTTCTGTTATTGTCTTTCAATTTTTTTCTATTTTTATGATTTTTAGAAAAGGAAAATAATGCTTCCTATATAGTTTTCTTACAAACCATAAGTTTTTCTTACAAATTCATAAGTTTTCTAGGAGTAAAATTCTACTGATGGTTGTTAAAATTTCCTAGCAAACGATGTTTTAAGATTTTCAATCAAAACACCGCTTTATAAAGGTTACTCATTTAAATATGTGGGTGAATGCTAAGTCAAATGTCAAATAAACTACATGGACTGTGTGAACGTTTAAATCGATTATTTTTGACATTCAAGTTTCTGATATTAAAATTTCAGCACGACCGTTTGTGAAATCTTTAAAAAAATATTGTTGATTTTAATTTTAGCATAATTTAATTGAGGAAACACATATAAATAATAAAATTTAATTTTAACCTAAGGGTAAATATTTATAGAAATGTGTTTTCTTTGCGTTATGTATAAACATATTTGAACAGAACTTAATGAACAGAAACTTATCTTCGACTTAATGAACAGAAACTGTGGGGGATTTGGTATTTGCTGGGTTGTATGTTGATTATTTCCCCCACAAATACAACACTCTATTTTGCAATCGCGCAAAGTGAAGGAATAAATTACAACGGACATTCAACAACAAACAATTTATTATGTGACAAATAAAATGGTATGTAGAAACCAACAAAATACATGATTCGAAAATTGCCTTTTTGAGAAATATAAACTTGGCAAGAAGTTAATTTTTGTCCAAAAACGTGTATAAGTGTACATTAGCAGAGTCTGTAAATAAGCCTTTCCTACTTACATTTGGTGCGTTTCAGTTGGCGACAGCGTGTCGCGTTGCTGAAAGAAAGTTCGTCGGTTTATTCTTTTTAAGGTCCTTGGAGCGAGGTCACGAACTTTTGGCATGGAAGAAATGACATGGCCGGCAAAGTATACGGTGGCATGCGGACTTAATGGCCTGCTTGGTGACTGACCTTTTTTTCTAACTGTGTGTATTATATACATTAATAGGGGATCAACTAATCTTCCTAACATTAGGGTGTGAAAACATTTACTGACCAATCAGATTTATTATTTTACATTTTTGTTTTGGGGCCTAAATATTTTTGTGTTAATTTACTTCCAAGCCTATTTTTCTAGAATGTTCTTATTCTAAGTTTTTAGCTGATTGGTTGAGAAATATAAAAATGTAATCTAAATTCTACTGCTGTTTTGATCCAATTTCTCTAGAATGTTCTATTGTGTTTTCCTGTTGCTTATTTTAATAAAAAAAATATGTATCCCATAAAACTTATCTTCTGTCCGAGAGAATCAATCATTTGACTGGAAGACATACTTTGCAAATCTAATTTAGAAAATAGTTGAGATACGCTGATTGTTATTTATCCGCAGTAATAATTTTGAAATTTTGCCAATAAAGAAATTATTTTAACTGTACGTGTGGTTAAAGTATAGCTCAAATATTCTAATTTACGTACTTCCAGTAATTCGCAGAAAAAAAACAGCATAGTATGAAGAAAAAAGGCCCTAAACTTAATAACAACAAAGCTTTTCCATGAGAATGTTTGTTTTTATTTAGAGGAAAGATCAAGTTATATTTTTAATTATTTTCTTAATTTTTTAATCCTTTCTAACACGTTCGAAAATTTGGAATTATTTTATTTTATTTTTTGTCAGCAAGTAATCAAACTGTTACCAGAGTAATAACGTATTATTACGTAACTCAGTTTGTTTTTTTTCGGTAAAAACAGATTAATTTCGAAATTCTTACATAAGTCAAATAATTGTTGGATTTCAATTAAGCTTTCAGGACTTATTTACAAATAAATGAACTTCTTTTTTTTAATTCTAGAAAATATTGGTAAAGTTGTTTCTCTTTTAACATGTGTTACCTCCTCTCCACGTCAATTCATGAAATTTTAAGAAATTAAGTTTCGTTTCGAAATTTTTTCATTAGTGGAACACCTTGGGGAAAATAAATCATCTATTACTTTTTTCAAAACACTTCGCCGTTTTTTCGAAAATCTGCTCTGAATAGTAAAATAAAAAATAGTAAAATAAAAAATAGTAAAATAATATATATATATATATATATATATATATATATATATATATATATATATTAAGGAAATTATAGTCTGAGGAAAAAAAATTCTATAAATAATGAATTTTTAGAAAATTGTTTTCATTTTTTCTTTTTTAATTATAATAATTTCTAAAGTTTCTTTTTTTAATTCTACAACGCCTTATTGCGGTTATGTTATTAAATTATTAAGTAAAGACTATTTTTACTTATCGGAAATTGAAAAGTTTAATACAAATCATCGCGCCAGTAAATTTTTAAAATAATTTTTAATTTTACTTTTGTGTATAGAAATTTTTTAAAGTATGGTATTCTCTATGTCATATTAAAAGGACCCGTGTCTCACAATTTCTTCCCCTTACAGGAAAAAAAGTTGGAAAATTATGTCAAGTCTGGTCAATCATACTTAGCAGTTATTGGGCATCTGATTGGCATCCATCATTCGCATCTTGCTCAGTTGGCACCTCGGTGATTAAGAAATACTTTTATTGTAAATGTCATGCTATAAACAAGTAATACTTGTGTGAATCAGATTAATTTCACTTTAAATTGGCTAGTTTTTCAGAAATAAAATGTCACATATGTATATTTTAGTTTTACAAGATTTCTAAAACCAACAATTAACATTCTGTTTTAAAGATATGAACGAAAAATTGAAAAGTTTTTAAAAATTGAAAAAGTTTTAAAATTATAAAATGTTAGATTCCAATCAATATAATTTCTGTTAGAAATACACCAGAGTATTTTGCTTACTGTAAAAAGTAACGTTAAAAATTTAGCATTCAATTAAAGCTAAAAGAAAAGTTTCACGAAAACTATTTCTTTTTAAAAATTAGGTATCGAAAATGATTAGCGGTGCCTATTCTAATTCATGAATGACATCAGTTATTATTCTGGTGAAAGTTAGCACCACAAAAGGCAATAAGTAAATATATATAAAGAAAAGAAAATATTAAGCAGATGATTAAGAAAAATTAACACGACAAATAGGATATTCAAAGAAACACACATCGTAAAAGAAAGAGTTGCAAAATTGAAGTATTAAAAATGATAACAGAGGTTATCTTATGTTGAAATATTGCATGACAAAGAATTTTTTTATAAAATAGTTAAATAAAAAGATACGTTATCAAGATTGTAAATATGTTTTAAATAAACTTGTGGAAAATTATTTTGTAATAAACCAATAGCTCTAAATTTTAGACACTTGATATTTGAAATTAGTTTGAATTTAATTACTTTCTTAATAAAACCAAACAATATTTTCAAAAATTGATTGTTCTCAGTAACAGTAAAATCTGTTTCTTTCTCGAAACAATAAATAATTTGAAAAAGAAAAGTGTATCTGTGTGAGTATTAAATTAAAAGATGTCTTTATTATTATAAATAAAAGATATCGTAATGATTTTTAAGCATCACTGCATAAAGCTTATAGATATGTTATATGGTCTCTTTTTCGAAGACAGAAATCATTCTGCAGACACAATGCTGAGCTCAACGATGTCTAATCAATGATGCTGGACGACGATAACGATTATATCTGCTGCAAATTCAGGTTTCTTCCAACGATGTTTGTACTGGCTATCCTTTCAGAGTTTCTCACGATGACAGCGACAACGATTACTAAATCTTCTGGGGCGACGATGACTGTTAAAATTTCTCAAATCATATTTCAGTTCCTCGGAGATTACCACTCAACCCAACTTCCACATAAATCAATCTTCTTCTTCTTCTTCTTCTTCTTCTTCTTCTTCTTCTTCTTCTTCTTCTTCTTCTTAAAAAAATTTATTTCATTTTGTCGAGGAACAGCATCAACCCGACTTTCAATAATGGGGGAAAATTGCACAACTTCTTTTCCTTTTTTTTATTTTCATCATCCCTGTCAGCAACAACAACAATCTGAAACAAAGGACTTCGTCGACAACAATGTGACACTATCTCCCGCTGGTATATTTTCTTTTGTTTGGTTTAATACAGCGGAGAGAGAAAAATTAATATTAGTAGTATTATTAGTTATGCGTTATTGTAATTCGCGATGTGAGCTTATGTAAAAAAAACTATTTTAATACTATCAAATACTTGTAAAATCCGGGGAATAGAAAAATTAACTATTTTAATACTATCATATATTTGTAAAATCGGGGAATAGAACAATTAACTATTTTGATAGACGGGAAAGAAAGGTAGAAATTATTCTTCTTTCGTGTTCGAAGCGGAGTATTTGGGGCAAGCTAAAATTTTATAAGTAGCCAAAACAAAATGTCAGGATTCGATAGGAACCCCGAAAGAACGTTATTGTTCTTTTGTTTTGTTTTTTTAAATCATGGGAGAATCGAAATTTCTGATTCCTCGTTCGCGCTACTTCGGTGAACTCCGTTAAACTCCGATAAGAACCCGAAAGGACTTTGTTATTTTAGAAGTTGCATAGAGAATTGACAGCCCTGATTATAGAGAATACGTGAAAAGACTTTAACAAAAATTTAATGAATACGTGAAAAGACTTTAGTGAAAATTTGAAGAGCTCTGTTTACTTTAACGAAACTTAGAAAAGACATTTTTATTTGAGGATTGAAAGCTCTGACACTTTTAAGCGAACTCTCTCTAGGTTGTAAACTGGCATTCAGACAACTGTATTATCATTCTGACAACTGTATTATCTGCTCCTGGGACTAATATTTTATATATATATATAAAGACATTCTTCGTAACTCTCCAAGCATGTTCTACCTTATTCATTTATTTTATTAATTGTTTTTTGGGGGGGGTGTCCGTGTTTATTTTTAACCACAAGTGTCCGGTCTAGCGGAAAGACGACTACTGAAATTGCACTACGCGGCTTTCTGAGATCAATTCACAACGTGGGCAATGGCCCGTTGTTGCAATAGACGTTTTGAAAACCAGCTTTTGTGACGAGATCGTCTTGACCAGCAACAGCGACCGAACCAACCGGCCAGCCAGGTGGCAGTGTCACAACTGGTGCCGTCACGACTGTCGACATGAACAAGCATCACAACGAGCCAGCCCCGGGCATATGGTGTCACAATAGACTGGGCCCAAAATGTAAATAGAATATAACCATATTTCATTTTTATTTTTTAAACAAGTCTGGTGACTTGCCGTGGAGTGAGAAGGTTCTTTGGTCTGAATTGCCAGCACACCCGTATGCAGAAAGAACACCCAGCGAGAAGACCGCTCTTTCTTCTTCAACTTGTCTCGACGACTGTTGACATCAGACTCTCATATTCAAAACTCTGAAATTATTGCTAAAAATTTCCAACTGTCAGCTTGATGTCCCTTCCGCTCTACTGACAGCTGTCTTCGGGTGCAACTTTGTCTCTATAGGCGCTAACCTTTCCTGACCCTGCCGAGACAGAACAAAAATCTCTAAATCCAAACGTATCCTTTTTTTTTTTTGCATCGGTTTGACATTTCCGACAACACCCATTTTTCAAATTTTAAAATATCTGTGTCGCTAAGAGCAAAAACACTTCATGTCAAAAATCTGCACCGACCAAAATCTCCTAGCAACGAATATTTAACATTCATTTTCCCTTATTCTTTTAAAATGTTCTCACATGAAATTCTTAAGTGCCTTTTTTCTTAACCAAAACCTCTCTACTATACCCACTTCACTGTACAACAACTTACACAATACGCTAAAATAAAAAATCACAACACATCAACACCAACAAAAAATACACATTATATCAAAGGTGACATCCCTTTCCCTTTTATTGTGCGCATGTGTCTAGCTCGTAAATTTTATTGAATTTATTTATTTAAGTTAGTCTCATGACTCAGGAATAACAACGAACCAGGCCAGAACAGATAGAATTATTTGTATATTTATAAATAAATCATACATTTATTTACCTCTACTGAATGTCCTCTTTTGTTTGACAAAATTTACATTTGCCAAGACGGAGAAATTAACCTCCACAACAGTGACAACGACATCAAGATTCTGCCTTCCAGATTACCCATTTTCTCCTCCGCGACAAAACAAAGGAACAGACCAAAAAATAAATCAGTGTAGGGGATTCACTTTCTATTTAGAGGGATACTTTGCTCACATAAGGATATATTCTAGAATCTAGTGAAACTGGTAGAAATCTACTATTATGAAAAGGATCTAAATAGATATTTTGATCTGGATTTAAATGCCCGTTACAAAAATGAATTAAGAATTTACAGTAACAAGAGTAATAATCACCTTGACTCAAGTGTTTCTGTATGACACATGACCTAACTTTGCTGAGCCAACTTTCCTCTAAAACAAACAACAAACACAGATAGAGGGACAATAAATTGATACAAAACATATCTTTTCATGCAACTGGGGACAAAACAAGGGATTTCATTTTACAATTGCCAGATACAAGCATTACGAGTTGAATTCTTTGATTAGAATAAAGCCTACTAATGTAATTTATAACCGATCTAACTGCTCATTATAATATGAGGTAGTTAACTGTCATATATACAACTTTTCGTATATAACGTTTCATATATTTAAAACTAATTTAAATAAGAAATTATGCAATGGTTTTTGTGAATTAGTCGCTTGAATAAATCATAAATATTCCGGTTGATTTAATTAAGTATTCCAAACGCTGGCCTTTAACGTTTCACAAATGCACCTTCAAAATATTGTATCTTGTTTCTTTTAGAATGCTGATTGTTATTTTTTTTAAAACTTTGCCGATCATTGGAAGATAATTCCCAATAAAATCAATCCGGTATTGACAGACTATCAAAATAGATGGATTTTAAATTGAACGAATGGAACACATTGCAAATTGAGATTTACTGCCTTCGATTTTCTTGAATTAATAAAAATTTCTAATGACATTTTACAATTGATATTATATGAATTTTTGCGTAAGATCCATATCCATAAATGAAGAAAGGTTGAAAAGATTTTCTATTATACTTTAATACGAATCAATCAAAAGAAATCTTTCAGTAAAAGAAAATTGTAAAAGAAAATTAAACTGAAAGTACTTAAAAAATGTTCTTCAGCTGTTTAATGGCGACATCAAAAGTCTAGAATTTGTTCGTTGAATCTTTATCATTAAAAAAATAATTCTAAAAACAAAATACACAATGAAAATCTATGTATATAAAGTATACTCTCTTCATTGAGTTTGTATTTTATTTATTTAAGAAAAAAAAATTATTTAAAATATTGATATATCTAGTTTTTATCTTTTACGCTAAAACATTTATATATATATATATAAAACCCTTTATATATATTTCAATTTTTTTTTATTCTTACAATACAAAAAATACCACTTGAATTTAAAATAAAATTGTAAAAAATTATTCTAATTTTATATGTTATTTATTAGCTTTTGAAGGAAGAAAAATCATATCAAGTCACCAAGTGCTCAACATGGCATTTGAAATCTTTGCATTTTCTTTGGTGTGAAAATACTTTTAAATTTCAGCGTTTAGGTTGTTCTGTTTTCATTTTATTAATTACAGAATCACAGAAATTCAATTGGCGTGGGAGGAGTGACATTCAGCATGACAGAGTGGGACAATATTTGCACTGGAAATTCTGAAACATTTACGGGAAGAAAACTGCAAAATATTGGTGTGAACACCCCGCAAACATGATTACAGACAGATGACCTGTAACAATTTTATTAATTATTTAATCGCAAAAATTGAATTGAATTGACGACGGAGGAATGTAGTAATGTAAATCGATATGTGCTAAATTCTGTAGTAAATATTATTTATTTTTTCTAAAAGTTAACTGAAAAACAAGGTATCTTTTTAAGATTGTCAATCATTGACAATCATTTTATTTCTGAAACCATTAAAGTCATAAAACCATTAAAGTTTTGTGTATAGAAAGCTTTCTAGTAAACATCTACTTTTAAATTGGGCACACAATTGCTTGTTTTCAAAGATGTTTCTTTGAGAATATTTGCACACTCGCAATCTATACAATTTTTTGAGAAATGGATAAACCATGACTCTGTAAATTTTGTGAAGATTTTGGGGTTTTGTTCATTAGATTTGTTCTTTGACTTTAAAATATTTTGATAAACTCATTGAATACCCGTTATATGAATGGAAAAAGTAAGTTGTAATAGAAGTTCTGTTACCGCTATAAAAATTTCTGTATAAACATTTTCAGCAAGACTTGTATTTGCTAGGGTTCTTTTTATATTAAAATCATTTGAATCTCATGCTATGGACATAACTTCACACAACTGACCATTAGATAAACTTTCATTTTTCTTAAGTTAGATTACAATTGTTTGAAAGCGTTTTAGTCCTGAGTTTTGGGAATTGTAAGACCAAACGATAGTTTAAATAAAATGACGTCTTTGCATTTCGAATGGCGGTGAATAAGATAAATAATATTTTTCCTTTTATGTGTTGCAGAAACAATGACCACATGAATTACTGTTCTATTGTGAGATTTAACAATATATCATGTTCCATTGTAATAGCCATTAAATGCACGAACATTTCGAGTGGGAAGAATGGGGTCACCTTCTTTGAGACAAAGGTTTTAAGGAAATATTCTTTCTTCAATTAAATACGCAAAAGTTATTTACTAAATTTATCTTTTTCAATTAAATGCAATGAAAATCTTATTTATTTAAATATTGATGTAATGTTTTATTGTGTTGTTAAGATTAATTCAGCAATTATTTAATTTAACTTATTTAAATAGCTCTGTAAAGATTTTAATAAAAAAGAAAAAAATAATGCAATTCTTCACCCGCTGTGATGACATCCAAGGCCGGTCGTAAGCGAATACACCGGCGCTCGCTATGTTCCACAGTTTCATCACAATAACCAATTTTAGGGCCGTGATATCTGACAACAAAACAAGGGGGACAAATTCTTTTCAATATTGGATCGGAAAGCAGCAAAAAATATGATTTCTCACTTAGTAATATCTTCATTCTGCTACGAGAAAGCAAACTTTTTATCAGACCAAAAATAAGTTAAGAACAGTGTGGTTTTGCCAAAGACACAAGAACAAGAAATATGGTATTCATGATTAAATGATAACAATACAAATGTAGGCAGATGTGTAGCTATGTTTTATGGATCACGATAAAACATTAAACAAGATACGGCACAAGGATCTATTTGAACTCTTAAAAAAACTAGATCTATTTGGAAAATATATTACAATAATCCATAGCTTACGCTGGGGGTAAGCTGACTGCTTATGAAAATGAATCGAGTAGCTATATAAAAATAGAAAGGAGTATAAGACAGGAATGTTTTTCTCCCCAGATTTATTCAAACTCCACAGAGAGGTTATCGTAATGGAGTAGGAGACCTTACCTAGGTTTATTATTGTTGGGTGTAATCTTAGCAATATAAGATACGCAGATGACACTGTGTTGATGTCTGACACAAATAAAATTGTATGGCATACTAGACAATGCAGAAAAAAGACTAAATACAAGAAGACAAAAAGTATGGTATCAGCAAGAGGAAAATCCCAAGACGCGAAATACAAATACAGTAGTTTAAATATCTTGGAAGCGTTTTAACAGATGATAAAAAATGCGAAATTCGAATACGCATTGGACTAGTGAAAAAAAGCATTCAAAAAGCTAGGTAAAAAGAGGAGAAACAGAATTTTGTTAAAAACAAAGAAAATAGTGCTGAATTACCATGTTTATCCATCTTTTTATATGACAGTGAATGTTTGACAATCTCTTCAAGAGCGAGGAGAAACTAGAAGTAAAAACGATGTGCTTCTACAGAAAAAAAAGGGAAATAAAAAGAACAGCTACGCTTAATTATGACACATAAGGAGGACAGAGGCATTAGATAACTTAACCTTTAACATCTCTTGAGAGATAGGAGAATGCAAGTGGTCACCTACCAGGTGAACTGGTGTGAATAGATGGCGGGATGGGAGACGGAAACATTAGCAAAAAGAGAAAAGCTACTTAGAGCAACAAGGGGTAAGAAGTTTAGGAAAGTCATGATCACCCATGTCCTGAGCAGACGCCTCGCATAGAAGAAAAAGAAGATTAAACCAGTTACTTCGGAATTCGTGTGCTACAATTAATGGAAGAAGATAATTGGGCACGTTTTCTTCCACTGTATGCCCATTGTACCACCTGTTTGAAGGATGCATAGTCCGCATCCTGTGTGGAAAGATTTCTTTTCTTCTTGAGACAGATATAGCAATATAGTACCCTCATTAGAAAAGATCAAGCAAAAACGAATTTTATGGAGTTGAGGGGTTTTCTTCTTCTCAACTGATCAGCTCAAAGTCAAAACCAGAACGAAAGGAAAGATAGGTGGAAGTTGTTGCACGTATTATTTTTTAAATTATTTCTGCCAAAGTTAGTATTGTTTTCTTTTTTTATTTTTGTTCATTGAATATAAACATTGGATTAATGTGAAAAGATGTTATTAATATTTCCCACGCCCACAAACATATCGAGAATAGTTAGGATTTCATATGAAATTTGTTGTGATCGTAGTGAGAACATCAAGTAAGAATGTGTTATTTGGGTGCCTATAGGATGATTGGGTCAGTTATTATAACTAACTCAGTTAAGGATAAGAAAAATAAAGACCGACAATTTCTCCTACACCAACTTTCGGTCTTGTACTATATTTGTACATTTATTTAAAATTGTAACACGTCTGCCCGGCTGGTTGGTTGGTTCGCTGCCCCTATGGTCCGGAGCCTGCCACGATGATGATGTCGAAACGGCACCAATTATGACGACGCTTTCGGACCGCTAGGCGTGATGATCTCATCACAGTAGCTGGTCCTCGAGACGTCTAGTACAACGACGAACTCACTGCCCATGCTGTGTTCTTTTGATCTCAGAAAGTCACGTTTGAAAACCCAGTAGCCGTATTTCTACCATATCCAGACCGGACACTTGTGTACACTTGTGTTAAAATAAAATAATTACGGCACCAAAAAAGAAAATAAATAAATGCATAAGTTCGAAGACGCCTGGATGAGTTACGAACGAAATTCTTTATAAAAAAATAATTAATTACAAAAGCAGAAAATACAATTGTCGAAATTCAAGTTTACAACGGAGAGAGGATTCGCTTAAAAATATCAGAGCTTTCAATCTTCAAATAAAAATAAATCCCTCCGAAGTTTCATGAAAAATATCAGAGCTTTTCAATCTTCAAATAAAAATAAGTCCTTCCGAAGTTTCGTTAAAAGTAATCAGAGTCTTCAATTTTTAAAAATAATCGGACTGTTAGTTCTCCACATAAAAAACACGTCTTTTCGGCCTTTATCAAACTTTGCAGAGACAGCCAAGTAACAGTGCGACCTGGCGGCTGGAGGGGGTCGTTTGGTCTTTGTCGCCTGAAATTCTCTCGAAAAAATTTCAAAAATTCTTTTCATAACAATGCAAACTTTTCATTAAGAATAACCAGAGCTTTCAATTCTCCAAATAATCTTTAAAACAATAACATTCTTTCGGGGTTCTTATCAGAGGCGCATTATTCAACATTAACTCTTTAAGTTAATCGGCGGCAGGCTTTTCTACGTTTCTTTACATCTTCAGCCATGAGTTCTATGGTAGACGACCAGCCATGGGTCGTGGCTTCTAATTGGGAACTCTTTCCCCTAAATCGTTACATTTCGACTGCAATTTCAAAAACTACCCAACCAACTGATTTTTTGCACTGAGTTCGGATTTTTATAGCTGTCCCCAATTCTCTCGGGGAATCTACGCGACTCAAAGCTTTTGACCAATGAAATTATTTTCAACCCACATGATTTATGCAAATTTATAAAAGATTAATGTTACTACATATACTATTGAAGAAAGGAAAATTCCTACGTCATAATATTATCATTCTAATTCATTTTCTTTCAGAATATTCCATAGCGCAGACTATTCACAATCTATTGCATTTACTATTTGTATTTTTTATATTTCATCTTATGTAATAAATACTTTCATAAATCATACTGCGTGAGAAAATTATACATTAAGCTAATAAATGTTAGTGTTAGTTATTAGATATTTTGTCATATATATATATATATATATATATATATATATATATATATATATATATATATATATATAAGGTTTAACACCAGGCTTAATAAATAAGTTTTAAGGTTTAATAGCAGGCTACTCACGTTTCTATCGCGAGATATGTTTAGGCCTAAGGTGAAAAAATAAAAACACAATTCCAAATACACCAGAAGAGAGAAAAATAAGAGAATAGTAACGAGGCGGAAACGGAACTCGATTCTTACTCCAAAGAAGAGGCGGAGATTGCAAATAATTCATCCGGGTTTGCAATATGCCAAAAAACCATGTGTGAGGTGAAGTATATTGAGGGGAGTTTGAAAGGATTGTGGTAATAGTTGTTGGAGGCTGTGCCAGGAAGAGAAGTTGGCCATCATGACGTATAAGAACAGAAGCGTCTGAAAGGACGGAGGTTATGGCTAAGTGTAAGTAATGGCGATTGTAGAACTCTGAAAATAGTGGGGACACTTAGGGACCATAATTTTTCTGAGGAGGAGGGGGAAAAGCTCAAACAGCGATTCCCTTTTCATACTACACTACTATCGTATACACAACTTAGGAATGAGTTTGAGTATAAGTATGTTACTTCACTAAATTAAACAGAATAGCTTTTCATTCATAGTAGTAGAGTTCTAATCTATTCTTACCCTCTTTTCCACTCTCAAGCTGTTGGAACACAAGAGAGGTTAATTTCAAAATAAAATCAAATGGTTAATACTAACGTCAATACTAGCAAAACAGTGTGATTTGTCTGCTCTGATTTCTGTACGTGTCCTTAAAAAGCTAAATGAAAAAGAAAACTGTTGTGGAGTAGTTTTCGCACTGAAGGTTACAATCGTGCTATGTCGGTTGCTAATCAACTTAACGTGCCCAAAATATTAGGAACTTGGTAATCTTCCACTGAAAGCTGACTCCTTAGTATTCGGCTAACTGCCGACTAATATCAACTGCCTAGTAGTTCTTCTGAACTCCAATAGAAGTCTAAAGAACTCCTATGAAATTCCCAAGTACTTCAATATTTATTGCACATAAGTACAAATATGGCACAAGACCTAAAACGGGGATGGGGAAGGCTGGTCATCCTCTGTCCTAATTTAACTTAGCTATTTACTTTCGTCGATCCTGACACACTTACAATAAACCTGACACCATAATACCACATTTTTACTCGCCATTCTTACCACGTCCACCATAATGCTTCAGATGCTCTATATAATCCTAATTAACACCCATATGTACTATTTTGAGTGGAAGGCATGGGCAAAAAATTTAAAAAATTAAAAATTCCCCAAATATTTTATACAACGAAAAACAATATTTACAAGAAACTAAATAAAATCGTATTAGTAATAAAGCCCCCCACTACTCTAAAAAAATGTGACAAAAAGTCAGTTCCCCGGACGAAAAGTAATGCGTGGCTTTAAGAATATAGTAATTACCACTTATCCGGTCAGCAAACTCTCACACAATCACTTACACATGTAAACACCATAACAAGGACGAAAAGCACACTTGAAAAAACAAAAGACGCCACGCATCCACCAGCGAACTAACATTCCTGAACATCTAAAGTGGGAAAGTTATGGGGAATTAAATTAAAAGAAACATGGGGATAAAAAAAAAAAGGTGGCCAATGGTCATTCATAATCTAGCTAAGTTAACTTTAAAGCGAAAAACTAAAAAATCAATAAATTCCTCCTCTAAGCTAACAGGGAAGGGCTGCACATTTTCCTCTCAGCACACCCAAAATTCTGATGCCTAACCAGCATCAAACAACCACTCTAGCACCTTTCACTCGACAGAGACGCGCAAGACTCACCCACCTTTTGCCAAATTCTAATGGAGTGAGTCGTTTCCTTTCCGTCCTAATCTTGACTTTAAGCTGATGCTTAAAGAACAAGATCAGTTGGGAAGAGGTAAACTTCTCATTGCCTTAGAATTCCTTCTGTCGCGTCGTCAAAATTACGACTCGCAAAACCCCTAGTAAGCAAAAGAGCACGTAGTGCTCAGCCCTAGCTAAAGGAGGTACGACATTGCTACAAACAGAACTAGCCTCAAGGACAAAGAACTTTTCACGCAGCATATGAACCATGAGATCTTCAAGAAACTTGCAGAACGGGACGACAACACTGCAGTGGAAGAAGGCGTGATCGACAGTCTCCGCCGACAGCCCACAACGCACGCAGGTTGAAACAGATTTTACGCCCGCTGCATTAAGCTTCTTGCCTACCGAGAGTGCCTTACGAATCATCAGCCAGTTGAGTGATGCCTCATCGTTAGTGAGACATTTAAACTCGAGCGCCCAAGGCCATATGGAGCGGGCCTCCTGCTTCGTCAGCCCACCTATCAGTTCATCTTGAACGGCCCCCATAACTAACAACCGATATAACGCCTTAAGAGACAACGCTTGGGCGTTGGGGAGACCATCCGTCGCCCGCAAGAGGAACTGGAGAGCCAAAAGATATTCATGATAGAAGGAGCACTCGCCGCAAGTAGTAAGACCGACATCCTCCTCTGACAAGTGCACACTTCTCAAGGATGGTAAATGTTTGTGGACGTCCTCTTTAATGAGTGCGCTGTTCTCATCTGCCTGTATACTCATTCGATCCAAGAATCTAATGCGAAGCGTATGTTGACGAATCTCAGCGTTTGACATGCCAAGACCACCCTCAGAAGGATGGAGGCAACAGATCTCCCGACGCACCTTGGGAGCTTTTCCTTCTCCCCACAAGAAGGCGAACAAGAGCTGTATTAAACCGAACTGAATCTCACACGGGAGAGGAAGTACCGAGAGTTGGTAAAGGAGAATCTGTTAGATGTGTGAAACACATACTTCCGTCCTACCCTTTAAGGAAAGCTTCCTCCGAATCCACAGAAGAACTGCGCACTTAGCCTTCTCTCGAACTTCCGACCAATTCATTTCCAACCGAAGATCGAGACCGAACCAGACGCCGAGAATCTTGATCGGTCCGTATGTCCAGAAGAAAGGTCCAGGAAGAGAAACTCCCTTCCACGCACCCGATCGGAAGCCCACAGACTTATCGCGATTGATCTTGGCCCCTGTAACCGACTCATAGAATCTGATTTCTTTGCTAACTTCGTCAATCTCGGCTCTGCTCGACACAAGAGCCGAAACGTCGTCAGCATAGGCGGAGTACCTGGCCGAGGTAGTAGCACCAGGTAGGGAAATTCCACGTAGGACCTGATTCCCCTTTAACTTGCAAAGGAAGAGCTCCAACGCAAGAACGTAAAGCAAAGGGGAAAGTGGACAACCTTGACGAATAGAGCGAGATAATGTGAAAGGCTTCGATCTTACCCCATTCACTTCCACTAGCGCACCAGGGGACGCATACAGCAGTCGGATCCAGGAGCGAAAGCACGGCCCGAAACCGGCAGCGGAAAAAACAGACTTCAAAAACCTATGTTCAACCCTATCGAATGCCTTGGACTGATCCAAATTGATCAGCGCGGCTTCACTGTCGATTTTTTTGATGATCAGGCGTACCAAATGAAGGTTGTCCTGAATAGTCCTGCCCTTTACAGCACAATTCTGCTCGAGGCCAATCAGACTAGAAAGTACAACCTGTAACGGTGGGCCAAAATCTTGGCAAAAAGTTTTAAGTCAGTATTTAACATTGTTAAAGGCCGATAATTATCTGATTCAGCCGCCTCGAGGCGGGAAAAGTCAGCCAAAATAGGCGTCGAACTTAGCAGTGCTCAGACCGGGCTCCCTGGTGAAAAGATCCCGGAAGTACTCCCGAAATGCCCCACATATACCCACGTCTGTGGTCACGGTACGCCCGTCCGGCAATGTGATGTCTTCGATATGCCGATTGACTGCTTGCCTAGCTTCCTCTGCACGCAATTCCACTATTACGGGATTTTACTGCCCAATCAACTTTTTTTCTCTACTGGCGTTTGTGCTGCTAAATTAGCTACGTTGAGCCGACGGCTATAGTCGGCAGCAAACGACCTAAGTTTGAATTTTAAGGAATCCCACCATTTATTCCCAACCACAGCACCCGTCAATTCATGCTTTAATGTTAGTAAAAGCTGTTCCTGGAAATCTTGGCTATCAAATAATGAAGCATTCAATTTCCAGTATCGAGCGAACTTAACTTAGGCTTATCTAAGTTTACATGAACCCGGACAAGCCTATGATCCGTGTAAACTAACGAATGGAAATTTGGACAACCTAAGAGCCCTACGTCGACTCTACTAACTAGGACTCGGTCGAGGTAGCTAACACGCACCACGAAACTCGAGCTGTCCCTATTAATCCAAGTCCACACTTCCTCCCGGGAATGTATTTCGGTATTTATCAACAAGATCATTCCCATCGATAAAGTCCCGAAGTTGTTTCACATCCGGGTTGTTAGTACCCGATCTCTCTCGGGGTCAAGGACGACATTCCAATCCCCGGCTAAGATTACCCACCTCAATATCCCTAATAACGACTCGAGCCGCCGAAACAAAGTTGGCCGCTCCGCATGGTCATTGGGCGCATAAACCCAATGAGCCAAAAAGACTTCTCCTTTATGGTACTATCCAGCACACATATCCTACCAGCTGTATCCGCGAAAACAAGCGCACACACAGCACCCAAAGACTTGCTCAATAGCCTGGAAACACCTCTAGAACGATCATCAAAACATGCTGACTAGAGATCGAAACCCCAAGTCAGTATGCACTCTTAGTCGCCAGCTTAAAACAGGGTTTCCTGCACACAACAAACATCCACACCGAGGCGCTGGAGATCGTGAGTGAAACTCACCCTCTGAGACTCTGACCTCAGCCCCCGGGTATTCAAACTTGCTAACCAGAAGCCATTATGTTATATGATTAGGGTTGAGGTCCTGGATAGAACATGGACGGGGAAAGGATGCCAACAACCTCTCCCATCGACCCATGACACAATTCTTTATCAATAGTGCCGTCAGGGGAGAACCCGCCAACATCCCAAGGAAAGGTTAGTTTTAGAGCCCTATAAAGAGTGGGATGAACAACAATTGGGACCCGTCCTACACAAATCTTTTCAAGATTTTCAATATTTTCGCCTTCCAAAGTGGCGATTGGTGGTGACATTAGTATGACTTTTACCGCTTCTAGGATCATGTCCCAAACCTCTCGAACTCCGGCACCCGTTCTAACAACAGTTAGTAAACGTTGTGCGTTTGGGAAATTTGTGGGGATTTCAATATTTTTGTTCCCACACTTCTTCATTGCTAATAAACATTTTAGTTTTTTTTTTTATTCTATTGCCAAAGCTTTGGGCTCTTTCAGCACATGCCTTAGATATGCTGCAGACATCCTCCTCCATCATGTAAGAGGCTCTAGTAGCTTTTTTTCCATGATTCTCTATCCTCCGAGGTAGGGCTTCTTTGCCGCTTGGATGGTGGTGGTAATTGCTTCTTGGGGAAAGGACTGGGGTTTGGCTGAGAGGAAATTTGAAACGGGCTGGGGTCTCTACTAAGAGGGGTAGGTTTTCTTGAAGTGGGCTAAGAGGTTTAAGATTTCTGGGGACTTTTCTTTTTTCCAGGGGAGGACAGGGCAGAAGCAGAAGAGCGTATTGGATTCTTTGCCAGTTCTTCTTTTAGTTTTTGTATTTTCTTCATTCCTTCGTAGCCTAGGTCGAAGGCTTTTTTCAGTTTCTCCAAAGATGGAGTTGACCACTCCGAGGCGTCGTCCTTCTTGCTGGTGGAGGGACTAGGGCTGTACGTGTTTTTTGTCCTGAAAGCTTCAAGGGATTGAGGTCTCGCTGCTTGACACTTCCCTCTGGTCTTACCATCAACCTGCCATTCCCCTTTTTCCCTCTCCGTAGTTACATTTGTAGTAAGGGAAGGTTTTTCAGGAAATGGGGGAAGCTGTTTTGTCCCAACCGGGGGTATTACTGCTCCGGTCCTGGTTGCTGGAATGCCCACAAAAGCGAGACGGATTTTGAAGAAGAAGTGGCCAGTGGGGTACTTTGGTCAACTGGGGCCGCGTTTCCAGAGGCCTTCTTCTCTGGGCAAGAGGAAGAGAGGTGACCAGTCTCTCCACAGCTCCAACATTTCGGTTTACGACAGGAAATGATTACTAGTAAGCTCATGCCTCCTACATCAAGACAGTTGGGTATGGTCAGGAAGGCTTCACGATCTATCATAATGTCGAAAGGCCATACCCCGGTCATGTCATCGCAGGAAATATCCACAATCTGACCGAACTGAGAAAAATACGCAGCTAGGTGTCCCCGGGATGGGGAATGGCTGGTCTTCTTCTGTCTTACATTAACTTAGCTAACCTCACTCACTGACCCAAACAGACAATACAATGCCCCTTGCACTAAAACATCACATTCTTACATACCATTCTTGCTACAAACACCATAATGCCTCAATACACTCTGTGAAAATCTAACTAAACCCATATGTACAATTTGTCTGTGGGGGATGGGGAATAACCTTTAAAATTGATAACATCAATGATTTTTATACAATGAATGAAAATGTATATAAAAACTAAACAAAATTGATGTTAATAATAAAAAAACGGGTATATTCAGCAGCAAACGACCTAATCTTGGATTTTAAAGATCCCCACCACTTATTCCCAATCACAGCCCCCATCAATTCCCGTTTCAACTGGTCCTGGAAATCTTGCTCTTCAAACAATGAACAGTTCAATTTCCAGTAACCAGCCAATTTACACTTAGGCTTATCTAAGTTTACGCGAAGCCGGACGAGCCCATGATCCGAATAAACTATTGAATGAAAACTTGGACAACCAAAAAGCTCTACATCGACTCTCTTAACTAAAACTCGGTCAATGTAGCTAGCACGCACCACCGTAGCCGAGCTGCCCATATTAGTCCAAGTCCATATTATATTCCGGTGCTGTTCATTTCGGTACTTATTGACAAGATCACACCTGTCGATAAATTCCCGAAGTGGTTTTACAACCGGGTTGTAAGTACCCAATCTTTCCCCTATGCGATCTACATCGGGGTCAAGGAAGGCAGTCCAATCGGCCGCTAAAACTACCCGACGAGATGTCGTCAAAAATGGCTCGATCTGCCGAAACAAAGCCGGCTGCTCCGCATGGTCATTGGGCGCATAAACCCCAATGAGACGAAGAGACTTATCCTTTATAGTAACATCCAGCACACAAAGTCTGCCTGTCGGATCTGCGAAGACAAGGGAACACACCGCATTCAAGGACTTGCTCACTAGTCAGGAAACACCTCTCGAGCGTCCATCAAAACATGTTAAATAGAGGGCGAACCAACTAGACTATATCCTCGCGAGTTGAGAAATGCGTCTCCTGTATACAACATACATCCACACCGAGACGCTGCCTGACTCCGATCTCAGGACCCGGCCATTCACACTAACTAACCAGGAAGCCATTATCAGTCCGATTAGGGCTGAGGAACTGCACCAAACTTCTCAGGTGACAGGGCACCGACGGCCTGTCCCATTGAGCCTTGGCCCATCTCAGTCTTAATCGGGCCATCAAGAGACAGGCCACCAATGTCCCAAGGAAACGTTAGTTTGACTGCTCTATATAAGGAGAGGTGAACAAAAATTGGGAGCTTCCCTGAACAAAATTGAGACAATTTATTTGATAGATCGTCCCTGATGTAAGACAATGGTGGATCTTCCGAAAAACTTTCATTAGCTTCTGTCAACATTTCCCATACTTTCTGTGATTCCGGTCCTGATCACACAACAGTCACGATTCGTTTCCTCTACATCTTGTCCATATACCTTTTTGAAATTTAGGAGAGTGTAAAATGTTTGGGTTTTTTAATAGTACAATAGCTCGATCCGCCTGTTCCATTGAAACTTTGCTAATGTCAACTCCTTTATTAAATAATACCTTGGTTTGTTTTTGCTTTTATGTCATTTAATGATGGACTTCTTTGTCTTTTTTTCAAGTTTTTTTTATGTCTGCTTGGGTGTATGAGAAGGAGTGGGATCGGGACTGGAGATGGGACTGGAAACAGGGGTATATTTGAATGGGGATTTATTTTTCTTTTACTTCAGTGTCGTCATCTTGGAAGGGGTAGGGGTCAATGATCTAATTATTGGGGAGGGGGTCATTATTTTTTAGCTGAAGGGCTGGAGGGGGTAGTACTGAGGACCCTGGAACTGCTATGTTTTTGTTATCCGATTTGCGTTTTAGATCGTCATTGAGCTGTTTCAGTTTTACGATCTTTTCCCAGCTAGGCTTGTTTAGTTTTTGGACCTCCGACGCCATACGAACATAAGACACCGTGTCGTCGCTCTTAGAACTGGTAGAGGGCATGGGATGTAGGTGCCATTATCCATGGTAGCTTCATGGGACTGAATAGTAGCTGTATGGTAGAGGGAAGAGACAAACAGCGGGGTGAGCCCCGCTGTTTGTTTCTTCCCTCTACCAACGACACGCCACTCCCTTCCTCCTTCTCCTGACTCGCACTTGCGGAAGAAGATTGGTTCGGGTGTGGGGTGAGCACCAACCGAAGGTTTAACTCTACCGCTCCGTGCCGCTGGCAGGCCCATTACAGGCGCCGCGGAACTATCAGTATCAGGCCGAGTGTTATTTTGGTCGGTAGTGGCCGGAAGTCCAGAAGCCTTTTTATCTGGACAGGAAGCGGCAAGACGACCACTCTCACCACACTTCCAACAGATTGTTTTTCTGCCTGCCACAATGACCGGCATTTTCCGGCCACAAATGTTCAGACATTTGGGGCCGGAAACAAAGGCCAAACGATCGAGCATGATATCGAAGCCCCATCCCCCGTTCAAGTTGTCAGATGTGGCACTTACTATTTGACCATATTTACTCAGGAAAGCAGCTAGGTGTTCTCCTACAACTTGAGGAGGGACCTTTATAGACTGCTACGCTGGTCCTTTGCCTGCCTTCGTATTCAGTTCGGAGTATTAATTCGTTTGTAATGAGGTCACGGCCAACCATCTCTTCGCAATCTTTGGCAGTATGTAACAGAATGTCCCACATGAAGAACCCTGTTCCCTTAATAATCCTTTGGGGTTGATCCCCAGGGACGTCAGTGTACGAATCACTGTCTTTCGTGGGGTGACAAATTTTGTGTAACCGCTTGTCCACCACGAAGACCGACACCATTCTTTTTTCAAACCTATGTAATTCTTTCAGGTTTTCTAAGAGACCATATTCTTTCAAAAGAAGTTTATATTCTTTTGCCCTTTCCAAGAACTCTGTGAGGTTTATAATACATGATAGACGAGAGTTCCAGCGGCGCTCGTGATTTTTGTTCGTACGTGTTTTGTCTATTACCTCGAGATCTGTATTGAGTTACAGCTTGCTTCTTTTTGTCTGGCAACTGGACGATAGTTGCACTTAATTATTTTTTTTCTTTTTTAGTCTTCCAGTTTCCAGCAAGCAACATGAAAAATAAGTTTTTGAAGTACCATCAAGTATGGCGGAGGCCTCGCAGAGATCAGATTCGCCGGTGCCGTCTACATCGGCATGGGGAAGGGTTAAACATCCGAAAAAGGACGAGGCGTATTATGCCTCCATAAAAGTTAAATATCGGTAGTTCATCTCCTGCAATGAACTCCAGACAGTTTATGAGGCCTTGAAGTCCGTAGAAACGAATAATTTCCCTGCTAACTAAAGACCCTGGATCAGTGGAAGAGGATATTAAGAGACTCAAGATGTGGGCAAAAATGGTCGCCAGAAGGAGTCATGCAATGTGAGACATCCTGCTATCTACAAAAGAAGAGGCGAAGCAGTTTGCAAGAGCTACATTAACCACGAAAGCGCTTCGCCTCCAAACGGAGTACATGGGATCTCGCAAGACACGTACCACCTCGCATGGGGTGCCCATAGATATAATGGATGATGACCTCGGCGCCTTTATCTCCCAATATGAGTAGGTGGCCGAGGTAGTGGCCGTAATAATCAAGGCTGGCTTCGTTATTGGTAATGTCACATTGCAAGTAAGGAGCGCAGTGAAATCCCTAATATATTGATCTGTCGAAGCGGATCAATATACGTTATTTTGGAGGGCATAAGGCTCTATCGTTGGGTCTGCGATGCATCAGGCTATTTGGGGAAAGCCTGCTCGGAAAAAAAACTGCACCAAAGACCCAAGAGCCCAAGACCCAAGAGCCCAAAACCGCAACAACAACAAAGAAGATAGTGGAAGCCAAGCCAAATGGAGAGTGGCAAGAGGCCAGAAGGAAGAGCTCTAAGGCAAGAGACACACCTCCAAAGCAGGATGTCCCACATTTCAAAAAGAAACAATCGCCACAGGGGAGGAGAGCTAGAGGGATGTTGCGTGATTGTAGCTTTGTTGATTTGATCGACGAATTCGGTCTCGTCGATAGATACTAGGTCGATCATCCGGGTGGGAAGATGTAAACGTGGGCTCTTAGTTGACCCTCTACCTATGTGGTTAGCTACCTGAATAGAATGTTAGTCAGAGAAGCTGACATATATCTTTTAGATTGTCCCATGTTCCACTGGTTAGGCTACTCGGTTCACAGACTCGTCTGTGCCCGAGTAGCATTAGACACTAGGCTTAGAATGGCTGGCTACTGGAAGTTCAATCGTGGGGGCAGTTAGGTGGTGGGAGTGGCTGTATGATAGGATTAAGTCCTTCACCACCGAATTTAGCCAACGGCTCGCACTAGATAAGGCTAACAAGTTGAAGGCTCTTAAAGATAGGCTGGGGGATCCCCTAGACATAGCCTTAGCTAGGGAGGCCTTAAAGCGTGTGGCTAAGCAAGCGTGTGGCTAAGCAAGCGTTTGGCTAAGCATGGGTCAGGTCATTAGGCATAAGCTATGAAAGATGTCTTCCGAAGCTGTGAACATGAGCGCAGAATTGCGCAAGGAAAAGATTTGTCGAAGCGGCGATCGGTGCATTCGAGAGTTACTAACTCCGGAGAGGCAACATCTGAGGTCGACATGTGTGAGGCGTTTCAATGGCATTTAGAGAGCTGCTTTACCAAAAATATGGTCTCCACGACAAATAGTTTCGCAGCTATTTGGCTGACTTTCTTATTTCGCTCGACTTCCCTTTGCGGCTTTAAAGAAGGTTGGCAGTAGCAAGTATCCAGCTCTGGATGATTTGCCCTATGCACATCTTTGTCCTGAATTTTACTGCCGTGTTCAACAACTGGTTTCGGGAGGGGTCCATCTCCAACCGGATCTCCAGAGGTGGGGTTACGCTGTTGAGAAAAGATAAGGGTCTTGGGAGGGATTTAGATGGTTACAGCCCCATAACACTGTTAAACACAGAGTTAAAGATTATGGCCAAGATCCTGACGGAGCGTTTGCAGTCAGTTGCCGAGATTCTGTTGGGACCCGAGCAGACATGTACTGTGAAGGGCCAAACAATTCAGAGCAACCTAGATCCTAGGGTGTGTAAAAGATGACGAAGAAGTTGCGCTGATCAATTTGGATCAGTTCACGGCATTTGATAGGGTTGACCATCGCTACCTGCAAGCCGCCGGAATCGCACCCGACTTCTGCCGCTGGATTAGCCTTCGGCTTTGGTACACATGAACGGGAAGCTGTTGCGCGCTTTTGTGCTATCTCAGTCGGTCCGCCAGGGTTGTTCACTGTAGCCGCTACTTTACGCTTTGGCATTAGAGCATCTTATTTACCGGCTGAGTGACAGGGCGTGCAGTTCGGTGCTGCGCGGAATCGCTGTCTCTAGTGGGGCATCGAGCCATGGTTTCCGCGTATCGTTTCTACTTTCGTGTCGTGCCACAGCAAAGTCGAGGTGGTACTGAGGGCGCTTGAATGGTACGAAAAGGTCACGGGGGCCAAGATTAACCGCGGCAAGTTTTCCGGCTTGTGGTTAGGTGCTTGGAAGCGGGTCTCTTTTGCAGAACCCTTTGGTTGGACGGACGGCTCTGTCTGCATTCTCGGGGTGTGATTTAGGCCCGACCTCCAGCTGGAGAAAAATTGATCAGAAGTAGAGGTAAAGGTCGGCGAGGCTGTTCGGACTTGGCGCCGAATGAGGATTGTTCTTAAAGGGCGGAACAGAGGCGCGTGCCGTTTACGTATTTCCTCTTGTCCTTTACTGTTTGTCTGTACTTCATCTCTGTAATGAGCGTAAGAAAGCAATCGAACGTTTGCTATCCTTCATTTTATAGTGGGGACGTAAACATCACGCCGACAGAGAAGCCTGTGCCTAACGTCCGTGTCATAAGGAGCTAGGAATGCCATACACAAGCTCTTCTCGAGGTTGGCTTTCCCACGCCGCGCGTTCATGGGATACTCAGTGTTGGCAAGGATTGTGAGGAACACGTGCCCTGGCTTTAATATTTCACCCCCCATCTCGAGGCGTGAGCTTCGTCGTAAACCTAGGATCAATCGAGTTTCCTCCTTGAGTGTGGGACAGCCTTGAGGGTCATTCCTCCTTCCAGTGATCTTTTTAGGTCTAAGAAAATCTTCTATCGTGGATTGGTGGAGGGTGTCGCGAAGTATTCACTACGTGACGCGCTCGACCTGTAGGAGGAGGAGTTTCGCTCGTTTTTGGTCTTGGTCGCCAGTGGCGGATTACCTCAGCAACCCTGGTTCGGAATAGGCTGTCTCTCAATGACAGGCCCTTCATATGTGACCTGGCGAATTTGTCTGATTGTGAACGCTGTCTTGGTTTGGAAGCCTTCGACCATTGTTCTACCATTCGCAAGCCTTCTACCATTGTTCTTAGGTTCACCCTCTATGGGACCGTGTCGGCGAGTTGACGGCTCGTGTCGCGCTCGTGCCCATTGATCGTGCATGTGACAATGTGTCTCCCCCGTGAAACAGATGGTGTTTCTATCGTTGCTGGCCACGGCCGGAATGGTGACTTGGACAACGCGGATGGGGGAAGTCTTGCGATATTAACGACTTTCTCATCAGGATCTAATCCGATTTTTTGAGCATCAGCTCAAAATGAAGATTAGAAATTATAGAAAGCGATTGATTCATGTCGATTCATGAAGAGATTCCCAACCTCCCCTATTTTCTGGGAATCCCGTTGTTTCATCTCGACTGGGTCAGAATTTTTATTTTTCCAAGCCGTATTTAATTTTTTCTCCTTCCCATCTCCTTTAGCGAAAGAACCTCTTGATTTGTCTGAAAGACAGAATACAGTGATCTCTTTATTTTATGGGTTAGACGGGTCCAACTAACATCAATTTATTTATTTTTGTGTATTATGTTGAAATTTTTGTTTGTATTTTTGGTTTCATGTCCCCACTCTTTCACTGAGTATCTTATACAAATTTTTATATATTTTTGTATACATATTGTATATGCAGGATTTTTTTTTAAATTCATGGGGTGATTCCTTTTTAGGTTCCCTGAAAATATGCGGCATTTTGGTATATAGTGGATTACTTGACGATAGATGCTTCCTTATAGCGAATGGAAAATTGTAAAGAGTGATTGGGTCGTGCTTCTCATTATCTAGATAAGATAGTTACTGATGACCAGCCTCAGTTTTTGTCCCCCGCCCCCAAACATTGTGCCAATAGTCTTGTGCCATAATTGTATATATTACAATAAATGAGTGAGAGCGATATCTATTCCAGTAGATAACTCTGACAGCCAGACTAAACAGTCACGCTAATAATAATGGCTCATTGGTATATGTTTACACTACTGTTTTTCTAATATATTTGTTTAACACTGTTCCATCTCTGTGTTTTTATTTCTGGCCCCAACGAACCACAACTTGTTGACGAGGTCACAACAAATATAAATACCAAAGGACATAAAAACAAATGACTTCTTGATAAATTTAAAATTTGAAGAAATAAGATTTCTTTTCTGTTTATCTTTTTTTTTCCGAATAATTATATTTTACATAGTCAGTCACTTAAGTGCCATACGAGATACACGCATGGGCGATCATTTCTCGAAAGAGACATGATTAACTGGACAGAATATGTTCCCGCAGTAGTTGGCCATTTTTCCAAGGTAGACTGGTTGCCAACCAAGGCTATAGAACCCAGTCTGTTCCGCTATTTAACCCATAGCTGCAGGGAGAAGAGACGTATTAATACTTTTCCTTGCATTCAAGGAATTCGTTGCATTCACTTACGAATCCAAGGAACTCGAACACGGTTCTCAACGCACATAATAAAGAAGTTATTAAAAATATAAGAATTTTAGATAAGAGACACATGGCCTTTTTTAATCTAGTTCACTCCAGGCCTGGCTGCTAAACCACCAAGGTACGTGGGGGGTTTACTGGGTGTTGAAGTATTAGAAAACATAAGCATTACTAAGGAGCGAGAAAAAAGATGAGTAATCAGGTGGATAGTAGATAGTGATTAACATCGAATTTAATTTTTTGAAGATTAAAATTAGCTAGAAAACATGGAGCAATAAGAAATTTACACAAGTAACAAGAGTGAAAAGGAACTGTTATCATCTAGTCTACTCACATGTAAATTGATGAGACTTAGTCTAGGACAGCGCTTAAATTCATAAAGTCTAGATAACATACCGAAGAGCTCATCCAGACAACTATCATGAAATATCTATAGACAAAATGGTACTGACGCCTCTCTACTGAGCACTCAGCAATAAAGAGGAGGATCTAGGTTATGTGGAGATAATCTATAGGGGGTATATCTTATCTAATCCGTTCTAGTGAAGGGTAATTGTATACCGTTGCAAGTTAACGGAATTTGGCCTTGTGGAAGATAGCCCACTATTATTCATTAAATGATTATAAAATCAAGAAATATATATATACACATGTCAATTAATGTTTTACAATACTTGAAATAAAGGTCCAGCGGAGGTTAGAATGTTCATGGAAAATATAATGTTGGAAATGATAATTAGTGCTTAGGAGTGCGGAGGCGTATTGTAGGTATGTTCATTTTGAAGTTGCCACTTCTAAGGTCAGTAAGTCAGTAAGTTTGTTTGAAGGGGTCACTCCTGAGGTCAGTAAGTACTTTTGAGGAATGTCTTTGAAGAGGTTAGTAAGTACTTATGAGACATGGAGAAGGAAAGAGGCCAGCATAGTAGCCGCTCGACTTAAGTCAAGGGGAGACACTGACACTATGAGTCCTTCTGTCTGATGATGTTTTTTGTCTCCGCTTTTTATATCTGCCTTTTGGATCAAAAGCTCGTTTTGAATTTCATACTCGTATTTGATTCCGGGCTTCCCATTGGCTGGTAAATAAAATTTGCGTAGGCTCGCGAAATGGAAATTTGATATTTGATTAATTTTTATTTTTCAACCGGAACATCTGCGCGAATCCACCTGCGCAGAGATGATTTTTATTCATTCGATTTCTGGTTGTTATAGAGCAAACTTCCGGTCTCGCTTTTGCTCTGTCGGTATCACCACAAATCAAGGGGTAGGAGTCGTGCTCACCCCCTACTACAAATATAAACTCATTTATAGACAAAAACAAAATGGCTGAAGTCGAAATGCCAGGAGCAATAATATTACTGATTCTTTATTTTATTTTATTAAAGCGCTCTCTCTATATATAAGGAGCCTTAAATTATATGTGGCAACAATGTTGTAGGCATGGATGAATGGAAGACTTATAGATATGTAAGATGTGGAGATAAAAATTGTCTAGCACGAGAAAGAAAACCAACTTTCTTAGCAGCTAACCTAGCAATAGATTCAATATAGTCTTTTCCACTTCCTGTCAACTGAAAACGTTAGCCTGAGAAGACGCAACAAAATGGTTGTGCCCTTAGTATAGAGAATGTTGAGAGCTGATGCCATCTGGAAAGTCATTAATAAAAACTGACAACATTGGGACCAAGGATAGAACCCCGTAGGCACCTGCTTAAAAATCTAGAAGTGTGACCGTTCCGGTAAACTTTAATTTCATGATTCGATAAGAAAGACTGGATCAGTTCAAATTTTTTCCGGTGACACTGTAAATTTTAAACTTGAGAAAAATACTTTTATGCCAAACCCTGTCGTAAGCATTCCAGATGTCCAAAAAATGTCCAATGTGCTCGGACTTTAGCTTGATGAACTCTGAAAAAAAAAACAGCCATGGGAGATGTTAAACCAATTCAGCACTGATTATGGCTTCCAGAAGCTTCCCAAAAACACGTAGAAAACTAATAAACTGATATTTTCAAGGGTCAAAACCGTTCACCGAGTTCTTAAAAACTCGAACAACAAATGGGGATTTCTATCAGGTAGGAAAGCTAGAAGCATCTAGACATTTATTAGACAGTTCGTGGACACGTTTTCATGGACTATTACAGCGATACCTTCAAGTCCACATGCTTTGTTGGAATTCAGAGATGTTAGCAGAAAACATAGAAGAGATACAGTTCTATGTGGGAAGTTGGTGAAGGATATTCCAGATGTGTCAAGGGTAGAGTTTAAAGAGAATTTACGGGCGAAACATACAGCTTTTTATGTTAACACCTCAAATTGATTGAAGAGAGAAATAATAGAAAACTTACTCGTATTTAATACACTATTACAGATCCGCAAGTAATCACGAGAGCCAAAGTTATTGGATGCAATACGGTGCCTCATTCTCTCACAGCAGAGACTTAGCACCTTCGAGTTCACGTTTACAATTATTACATGTAGCCACTAATAAGCTTTTGTTGCGAAATGAACTGTCACGCTGGTATAGCTGGAAATAGTGTTTTCTCTGGACTATAGCGGTAGACAAGAATTTATTTGTGCGAATTATAAAGAAGATTGAGGTTCTGTGGTGAATACAAAATAGAAATAACTCTCTTTTCTTCACTGTTTGCTAATTCGCGAGCCAGTCTGAGATCTATATTCCGATCAATAGAAAAAAGAATTCTCCGTACTGGAGGAAAACGACCAAGGAAAATTTCGCGAGCCAGTGTGAAAATATTTATTAACCAATGAAAGAAGAGCTATTTACAGAAAGCAACAGATTGAACTTTCAATGACTCCTGTCATATTTCTTCCCACCCAAAAATGAGTTTGCATTCGGTGCTGACCACGTGATCGACCTGGCTACATATTTCATGTTTTTCATTCCGTCGGTCAGTTAGAGAGACCAGGGAGCAGAAAACAGAGAGGACACAATGTAGAAAGAATATAGTCATAGACTTTCAATTTTTCCATTGTTCAATCCCATACTCAAATCATGCATTTCCCTACTCGTTTCTGTAACAAATCTTAGCAACAGACTAATTACTTGATTTATTTATTACCGCCTCTCCTCGCTCTTGCCGAGATTTGCAACACTGTCCTTTTGGCAACTTGGATCACTCTGCAGTATTTATTAATTTATTGATATTTCGTTTCAATCTATTAAAAAGGAAATCTCAAAAAAAGTTACTTTTAAAAACATCTCATTTACTTAATGAGATGGTTGATTTTTCGATGGTTTTTCCACTCGTAATTATAGACTTAACATTGGAATCACAAAATGAACGGCTCTAGGTTTTCCAGTAAATTTTTACGATTAAATTATGGACTGTGTGAATTATAACAAAAACAAGAGCGCGTTTTACTTCATTTTTTTTTTTTCATTTACTTTGGGTTTGTTTTATTATATGTAGTCTGTTGATTTTTACTCTAACGAGCTACCGGCGACAAATTTTTCTGTCATTATTGTTGTGATTAGAGACGCAAGCATCATATTTTTTGTTTTATTTAATTTTTTTCCTCTCTCTCTCTCTCTCTCTCTCTCTCTCTCTCTCTCTCTCTCTCTCTCAAGTAGTCTTTTGAGCCGGAATGCTATCCGCTGCTTCATTGTGTCAGCAAACAACAGCTTAACACTATATAGGATCCTCTTGCACTCATTATGACCAGAGGAAAAAAGACGCCTATTATGGTCAAACGCGTGGCTTCAATAAAGCCGAAAGAAGTGATTTCTGTGGGCAATATCGCCGAGCAAGCAGGAAAGAACCAGGAGTTTAAGGAGAGAATGGGATTTAAGTCGTAACTTCCTGGCTAGTATGAAAGCATTGATGCCAGCATTAATCCAGGAGGTGACCTCGGATGAACACTCTTCAACGGGAAGACTAAAAACTTTGTTCCAAGGGACGTTACACAGGAAATCGTGGAACGACTCCCACTCTGCTCTTTGGTAGCAATAAGATATTCTGCTGGTCGGAGGGAAAGTGGATATTAACGGAAAGCACAGCATGATCAGAGTTGCCAAGAGGGTAAAGCTGCATAACATGGCCAGTGTCAGGGATAAAAGTGTAACAGAGATCTAGCAGTGAGTCCGGTCCATAAGGGTTATTTTGAGAAACGCATGGGAATACACTACTTAGGATTGAGTGATTGAAAAGTTCATGGTATCGACACCAGCAAGATCTGTGACAGATTTTTACAGCGATTTGACGTGGTGGGCATTAAAGTCTACAAACACAAATATATTAGCGAACAGATGAGAGAAAATGGCCTTACTTGTAATTGTTCGAGATGCTGTCAAGTACAGAACAGTCAGGAGATGAAGAGGACGGGTAGAGAAAGAAAAGATAACTAACCGAGAGAGACGGAGACACATGTAGGAATTGGGGATTCAAAAGAAATCACCCTAGCTACAGCGAGATGTTCGCTGAGATAAAGACCAATTCTATGCATATGGACATTGAAATCCTTCCTACAGAGGGAAAGGTAACCAGAGATATAGAAATCAGAGGAAGGAATAGAAGAGTCAAGGCTAGTTTCACAGAGAGCTAAGATGCCAGGTGAGTTTACTTGGAGAAGGATTCAACGCTGGAAATGTTGGTACGGATACCACAGATTTTCGAGAACGAGATGCTAACAGGTTTAGGTGAGTTTTGTTTAGTTGGTTTAGTTTTAATTCTTACTTTGTGTGAGGCCATAATTTGAGATTTTTTGGTAAGGAGAGGCCTAGAGTTGTAGTATCAATAAAAATGTATTTTACTAAATCTGATACTGTGTCTGATAGAAAAAAGTAAAATATTGTGTTGTGATCAGTCACAAAGATGGACCAATATAAAGATATGTGTAAGTATCCCGAATGTACGAATGATTTGGGGATTCAAGAGAAATCACCCTCGCTACAGTTTTGTTCTATTATTTGATATTGCCAACTCATTTTCTCCAAGAAAATCGTTTCGATGATTTCAACGGTTGAAGTCAAAAAAAGCACTGACCTGAAATAAAAATCAACAAAAAACTGAAAAAAATAAACCATATTAAGTAAATATGAGATTTGCTTTGCATATTCACTTATTATTATTATCTGATTTAATTTAATACCTTCATCTTTTGCTTGCGTAATTTACTTTTAAGTCAGTTATTTTTAATTGTCATTTTATTTATTTAATGTTTCAACAAATCCGAACATAATAGAGTCGAATTACCTAGTCGTCGTCAAATTATCATTTTCCCGATCAATTTGTTGCTGTATAAAGCGTTAACCACTTTTGATTGAAAATATTTGAATTTCGATTTATATCAGCTTTTCTCGCCGACAACTCAAAGATGCTGGTTTCTCCAAAATCTATTAGTCATGTTTTAAAATATATCTGAGGATAAATCTCCATCTTTAGGCAGCGCAACTTGTAATAAATCCTCAGGTTTGAGTTGCAATTAAGTCTCCACAGACGATCAAGTCATCGCGCCACACTGAGAAAGCAGGGTTAGGTTCAAGTGAAACCGTAGCGAGATGATTATTGTTTATTAATTCGGCCTTTTGTCATACATAACCGAACTCCCTACAGCTTACAGATTTATCGAAGAATTATCAGAAGGTTGTACATTGTGTGTGTTAGTGTAGAATAGTGTGGAATAGTGGAAGAATAAAATCTACATTTTACATTTTAAAATAGAAAATATTAAAAGAAAAGAATAACAAGAATTCCTAGAAGTTAATGTTCAATTAGAATGTTAAGAAAGTTCGTAGTAGTAATTTGTTAGAAAGAGTTTATGCATACGTATATATGTATGTAATAGCGTTAGTTTGTCTTTGAATGGTGAAGCAAAAGTAAAAGGAATCAGCACACGAGAAATAAGAAGAAAGAGAACGATGTGCAACGCGTCCTTACGTCCGGGTCGTGGTTGAAGTTTCTCCCGTTACATTTTGGCTCTCTCTCTCTCTCTCTCTCTCTCTCTCTCTCTCTCTCTCTCTCTCTCTCTCTCTCTCTCTCTCTCTCTCTTGCTGCTCCCATCTGACTGACTGACGCTGATCGAATTCATTTATATAGTCATTTAGATTTTTCATGCTGGATCACTAAGTCTTTATGGTCTTGCAAATTGCGTCCATTGGTCAAAAAATTAATTTAACATCTACTTGCGAAATCTGGTTTCGACTTTTCTGTAAGCACGAGGTTAATCCTTTTTCTTTGCGGCAAAACCAGGATTTCACACGTCATTGTGAATTTTTGTAAAAGTGAAGAAGAAAGTTGATTTTAATTCTTAATTTCCTATCCGCCACACAAGTCCCAATAGGTGCTCAATGTGTTATCTTCCATTCATCCTGATTGGCGAAAGTACTTGGTCAGATCGGCGACGATGAAAGGTCTCTAGTTTGGTTTTCGAAGCATTGAATGTGACCAACTAATTTTTCCCTGTTAAAGCAAGGTCAGAGGAAAGATCAGATGCCAAGACCTGATCACCTGGAGTTTTGAAAGTGCACAATATACCGTTGTACCATCAGCATGGATAATCACAAAAGATCGGAATATACTCTTAGACAAATAATTTATGTAAAGTAGAAAAGCGTTGGACCATGACCAAAAAGTATTTTGCTGATGTGAAAATTAAATTTGATCTATTTGCTTGAAATTAAAAGTAAAATAAAAGTTTCAAAAACATTTTATAATAATTTTATAAAATTTTATAATAATTTTATAAATGCATTTTAAACCTTAGATATCGCTTTTATTTGGATGTACCTATTTATAAGGAAGTATAATTTTCGAAAGACTTATTTACCAAGCCAGACATGATGTCTGTTAAGTCTTCGAGAGACTGATTTTCAATAATTTTCCATTAGTTTGTTCACAAATTCATTGTTGGATTATCGATATTGCTAAGTTAAATTCTGGACAGAATCTTCATTTTTTTTTAATTGATTTAATCGGATTCTCTTTTTCTTGAATAGAAACTCTTATCACTTTCGACTCTACATCAGTTAAAAGTTACAAAAACGTTATGTTTGCCGATACCAGATCAACACTATGAAACTTCACACGCATCAATCATTTTGTTGATATTGCAATAAAGCTACAAATTCTCAAGACAAAGGCAATACTTTGAGAATCCTGAGATTTTCTTACTTAAGCCAATCTTGTAACGATGTGAAAACTGATTCCATTACAGGAAATGCGAATTCTATCCATGTCTCTTACAGGAATTTTGAGTTCGATCAGAATCAGACTCGATCGGTGCATGTAATTTTACGTTGTAAATAAGTAAAGACATTTGCAAATGTACAGTAAAATAATTTTTCTGCTCTTTCTTTGATAATAATTTGCTAAAGTTATTAAGAGTTTAGATTAAGTAGATCCAAATTAACATATAATTTATGATTTATCACTAAAATTGAAAGCTAAAGTAGAAATGAAAAAGTATAATAGTTTCAGTGTAGAAGCTGGTACTTGAATGTAGAACAGAAAGCCAGAAGACGAAAGGACATTAAAGTTTATCAATTAAGGTCGCAACATCAAGAAAAGATGAAACATTGAAAGTTCTAACGAATTTGAGTATCAAGGCGAAAATTTAGTTTAACTGTTGATAAAATACAAAAGCTAAAATATTGCACATAATAATTGTTTTTGTTTTTGTTGTTGTTGTTTTGGGGGGTTTTTTGTCAGTTAAGAAGCTATCTTTATCTTGCTGCTATCTTTATCATTATGAAGTTTCTATTTCGAAAAGACCAATACATATCGTTGGTAGATTCAACCAGTTAACAAATATTCAATAACTTACAATGAAGCCACTGTAAAATGTACCATATTAATCCGAAAATTTATCAGCTTGCTTGCACCAGGAATAGAAAACCTTCTCAAATTTTCGAGGAGTCTATTTTAACAGTTAAGTAAAAACTAGTTACAAAAGTGTGTATTTTTAATTATTTCACTCCAAGCAAAGGGTTACTTAGAATAAAAAACAATGAGTAAATGTGTAAGAAGAAAAAATAATAAAAGAACAGGTCTCAGAAAGACAAAAAGTTGAGTAATGTTGCATTTCAATTTTTGAAGAACGCAGTTGACAGAAAAACAAGAAGCTGGAATAGAGCACCTCGGGAGAGATAGGTGCATGATAAGAAACTATTAGAATAGAAATTAAGCTTAAATTTACCTGTTTCATCAATAAAATGTTGATATCTAGCTTGTACTACGTTCACATTCATAAAGTACCAAATTATTAACCTATTAGAAAAATTGCTATGACAATATACATAGAAAAGACAAAAGAGAAGCCTATTAGAAAAATTGCCATGACAATATACATAGAAAAGACAGAGGAAAGCCACGTTAAGGCGGTGGGAAAGTGATCGAAGCAGAGATGCCATGTCAGGACCGATAATTTTACAGATCCTTATTTGGATTTTGTCAAGAATCTCGAGATATATAGCCGTGCCGATGAAAGGCAATAATGATCACTTAAGATAACCAAAATGCAGCAGTTACATTTTGAAATCGTTAAAATTTACAAGCCATTTCTTGTGCCAGCTGTCAACAGATTCATATTTTTACTTTATCTGGCTTATCGAGCTTACAAGACAAGAGCAAATAGTTGTACCATTAGCATAGTGATTTTGGAACTGATGGTAATGTCGTTGATGGATATAAAAATCAAAGTTCAAGGAGGGAGCACTGGGTGATACCCGCATTAATGTGAAAGGTTCTAGATGAGTGGTCATTCAAACGACCTACATTACACGATTTGTTAAGAATGATTGGATCAAATAGAAATTTCGGCCAGAGGTACAATAGACTTTCAGATTGTGAAAAAAAAACAGCATTGAGTATCCTGTCAAACGCCTTCAAGATATCTAAAGTTATCATCGTTATTATATAAATCTTGACAGATTATTTCATTAATAACCGTTACCACATCGGTTATTGACCTATTGTTCGTCTGAAAGAAGATCAAGTGAAATTTATTGGTGTCCTATCAGTGCAATGATATTACTGTTCATTCCATGAAATGAATATTCTAAATCAATGTGCATTTAATAAAGATCACCAATGCTTGAGTGTCTTTTGCTTTTGGGTTTTTTTCCCCTTGTGAATGTAGCGCTCGAACTCAGACAAGTTAGTACATTGCTTGGAATATAAGGATTTGTTTTTCAACCTAGTTTTGCTGATCAAAGCTGAAAAAAAATTGTTTTTTTTTTTCGAGGTAGTTTTACCACTTTTTTTATTCAATTACATTCGATGTTTTTTCACTTTAACTTCTGCCTGACATCAAATGAAATCAATTTTCATTGACCGCTAAGTGACGTATTTGTAACTCTCCAATTCAGAAGTAGTGGAAATTAAATGAAAATAAATGAAGAGAAAGAACATAAACGAACGGACTGCGTAGTGAACGACATAGTAAATGATTAAACCACAATCGAATCACACATGAAATGTTAGATTAAAATAAGAGGTATAAGAGAATAAATACAAAGAAAGAATTAATGCAAAAGTAAAAGAAAGAAAAAGAAAGAAAAAGGAAAGAAGAATGGAAACGATGAAATGAAAATCGAACGTGTTAACGAGTGGAACAAGGGCGGACATAAAAATAAAGAATAAATAAAATTACTAAAAAATCACATATGCAGTTGAAGGGAGTATTAAAAAAGATAACTAATGAAAAAAAGGAGAGGAAAAGTTAAAAGCATGAAAATGAAAATAAATACGCAATACAAATGAAAGAATATGGTGCATGGATGAAAATTAGATAAAATGATTTATGAATCAATATTATGTGCATCATATCTTCAGGATAACAGACAAACAAATAGAAATAGAGATATCAATTCTAATTAGTTTCTTGTTTTGCCACCCACTGTTTAACCCATCGCCTGTGACAGCATAGAAGAATAATCAATCAAATGCGCGTTCGTATGTCAGCAAAAAAAAAAAAAATAGAACTCGATGGAATAAAATATCGAATGAATTAAACTTTAGACATTGTAACTTTGTTTTTTTTTTTTGTTTTTTTGGTTGTTGTTTTTTTCTTGTATGAATACATGTGCGTTAAATAGATTATATTTCTGTTTCTAAGCATAGCATTCTAATAGGAATGTTGTGAAACAGATGCAGAAACTCTTTCAGGCTATTAATGTCTTTCGATATTTAATAAGCTGTTTGATAGGTTAAAATAAGACCACATATTCTTCGTATGAAGAATAGTGAGTTGTTTAAGTCTTCTAAATCTAGGTGATTCGTTTACCTTTAAAATTAGTATTTAAAATTCTTTCCCTTTTTAACTGGTTACAACATCGATTACTAGCGTCTCTAGCCCTGTCTCAAAAATTGATCAAATCCGTTTTAACAAGATTATTTAATACTGGAAATCAAGAATGTTTAAGTATGAAGCAACGTAGTAGGATATTTTAGTGATTAGCTACTCCAATCATTAAATGTGTAAGGTATCTTACAGAAATATTTTATAGCACATAAAATATCACACCAATTGATTTACAATGCAAGATAACATTTGTTAAAACAAAATTAACAAAAGTAAAGTTTAAAACAAGAGTTTCTTTCGTTTGAAATAAATTGCATGCGCAACAAAATGTTCATAAATATGCCTGAGTGGGACTTATTGTATTGGTATGTTTTAGCGTGAAGCGTTCACAGTTTTTTTAGCTTCAGTGTTGAAAGTTCATGCCACCAGCTTGACAGTGAAAAACACGGAAGAGAAAGAATGTTACCTTACAGTTCATGTGCTTTTATACTCCAGAGCTGCTGTTTTTATTATGTTTGAGAGCTGCTACTGCTATTATAATGTTTAAGGGTTTCTACAGATTCTAAAGTTTCTATAGTTTCTAAAGGGCACTATGGTACCCTCTTTCAAGCGAGATCCCAAGAAATAATTTTTATTAAATCAGATAAAAAATAGTTTCTGAGGTTACCGAACATGACAACTGATTTTTGAGGTTGTGTCAACTTGGTGGTTGTTACTGAATCACTAATAACATATACCAGTTTTAGTCGGTTAATGAAAATATACTCTTGTCTATTATTAATTAAAACTGTAAAATGTTACTCAATACGTGTTACTAGTTTGCAAGGAGCTCTGTAAGCTGATTGCAAAGGATGTTTGACTTTATTGACTTTTACTAGCACAAAATTACATCTTTTGAGTGATATGTTACATGGGTTGATTGTCTAGGAAATGTTACTTGAGACATCTTTAATCTCAAAATATTTACAAATGAAGTAGGATCCAAGTTCATTCAGTTTTAATATTAACTCTCTTTTGAGCCGTAAAGATGTACCATACACAAGTTCGGCTACAGAACTCTGTGAATCAAAATTTAGAACTGTTCTTAGTCCTGAAAGTATTACTGAAATATTCTGAAGCCAAGGGGTATAGTTCAATGCTTTTTATAGAGATTCCTTCAGGGAACGACGAAAACGTTCTATGATGCCATTATAACAATATTTTGGAACGTCGATAATCAATTTTATTAATTAATTAGTAACCAAAATCTTCAAATTGCTATTATAGATCATAAGAGAACAAACTAAGAGAAATTTTCTTTACCCTCCGAATATGAGCAAAGGAAAACGGAGGTGAGTAATTTTATTAACTAATTATTAACTGTAGCTGGAAAATCTTTATTTTTAAAAAGAAAGCAGAGATGAAAAATAACATCTGGTATTTCTCTATTATTGTAAACCCGGAAAGAAGAGAAAGAAAAGAGAAATGGATTTGTTTTCAAGCCACAGAAACAATATATATCGGTTTCAGTCACCCCAAAGAAAGCTGACGATCATTCTAAACATAAAGGAAGGATACATTTATTTGTTATTGTTTCTTGGTAAAGGAAAGGGAAATTTCATTTTGGGTCCGAATGTCTGGCTGGCATGACTCTCGTGAAAGATAACGAATGTTTTGATTCTGAGTCAAGTAATTTAGAGAAAAGGTATTTTCACTGACATCAGGGTAAAACTGATAAGGCATTCTTGACACTTGAAAATATAGGTGACTCAGAGAATGGATATTAAAAACAGGTGCGTAGAAATTATTATTTTGGTAACGATGTCAATGGACCCTTGTCAACTTGTTTTGGGCGAAGACAGTTCAAAAAGGTTAATGCCTATTGTTTTAAGAAAAAAAAATCCCCGAAATTGTTTCGTGAGGACAAGAAAATTTTGAAGAAGAAAATTCGGTTAAGTCCAGCCCAGAAAAGGGGTATGGGGAGATGTCGTCATAAGATCAAGAGAGATTCCATTGGTCCGGTGACCAAGCCCCGAAAGTGGGAGACGACGAACAATTGACGTCATGGAAAGAAGACTAATCCCATTGGTTAAACCACAGGCAACAACGAGTAGCAGCTAACCTCAGGATTTTATTGGTTGCCGGGACGGGGAATTAGAAACCCAGCGACCGTCGGCCCCACACCATGGCATGTGCATAAATACAGGGTCCCGAGGGACCAAAATCAGTCGGCGTGGAGTTGGCCTCGACTTGGTGTCGAGTTGGACCGGAAGAGAGTCCAAAGTTGGCGTTCAAGTTCAGTTCCAGTTACCGGCTTAAAAATGTAACGACGAAGATAGGCGCCATGTTGTTGGGCGCCAACCAGAGATAAAGACAGACAAGAGATTTTACAGTCAAAGTTTTGAGTTGCAGAGAGTGACAGAGAAGTCAAAGTCGGAATGACAGAGATCGACAGAAGAGGCCTGATACCAGCCAACCAGAGATAAAAACAGACAAGAGATTTTGCAGTTAAAGTTTTGAGTTGCAGAGAGCGACAGAGAAGTTGCAGAGATCGATAGAAGAGGCCTGATGCCGGTTAACCAGAGTTAAAGACAGAAGAGAATTTACAGACTAAATGAGGAGTTGCAGCTCGAGAGGCAGAGAGTTCGATTTCAAGGTCCAGAAACGTAATGTCCAAAGACAGTTCCCAACCGAAGAAGTAACGAGACAGAGAGATGATTGCCATGCCGTTGGGTGCCAACCGTAGAGAAGCCTGTCGCCAATCAGCCAACCAGCGTTAAGAGACAGACAAGAAGAGAATTTTCAGACAAGTCTGAAATTGCTAACTGAAAGAGAATAACCCAGCACTTCGGCAATTTCCGTAACATTCCGGAAAACAAGCACCAAGTTGACTTGACTTATAAAACGAACTTAGACTTCTGTTCGAAGCAGATTCTTTGTTATTGCCTAGGAGAATAATTCGATTTACCTAAGAAACGTCCGTTCCGCTACCAATTGATAGAAGCAGGGATGGGAAATTATTCAAGAGACTATTATGTATAATCTGTATATAAAGACGTTATTTCACAACACTTCAGACGTCGGTCCACTTATTTCCTTTGATGTTACATTTCTTTCTTTTATTACTCAACTGTGTGCACACTTCCCGGCTTGGTTTAGTTCGGCAGAGAGACAGCTAGTGAAGAACTCACGTGACTGCCTTGTGATTAATCAACACAACGTGGGACAAGGGAGAAAACCGTGACAGAGTCAATCAACGACCAGCAATGTAGGAACTGATCTAGTGTGCCTCACAATTTGGCGTTTTGACATAATAGACAATGGCGTGTTCAATCCCTCGTACCCTTGTTTATTCTGACCCAGATATAATTTAGGCTAATTAACTTGCAGGTTGCTGTTATACCTGAGTGAAATATTGAGTGCAGAGTGTCAAATAGTTTTCTCCAGAAGGTTATCAGGATAAAAGGTCGCAAATTTTCTGTAGAAATGAAATGTTTCACCAGTAGAATATATTTTTCCTTCGTTTGTAATTATCCTCTAAAAGATTTTAGATCTTCATCTTTTGGAGAAGTTGTAATAGCTTCAAAATCGATGACTGGATTTATATTAATAATCCGGAGAAGAATAGTAATCCAATTTCGCCTTGATTGCTCCGATTAAAGATTTATGATCTGTGAGTACGTGAAGTGACCTACTTTTCCAAAAAATGTTGGAAGTGTCGGATGATACCATCAACCGAAAGTACTGTACCGAGCAACGGTTTCTGATAACTTCATTGAAAAAACAAACACTGGTAATCATTCGTCTGATTGATGTTGTTGCAAGACTTCTTCAAATGACAAAACTAGAAGCATCTTCTGCCAAGTATACCGCTGCTTCATGATTGGAAAAAGTCATGTTACTAACATTGACTAACTTTTCCTTTGTTAAATTAAATGCTGACAACTTTTCAATAGAAAGATTTATATCATTTCTTTTTCTTTTTCTTTTTTCCTTGAAGAACATCTCAATAGGAAAACTATAGACACTAGTTGGGGATAAATTTCCGACAAAAATTATCGTGCCAAGGAATTGGCGTAGATTTTTTTAAGTTTTAAGAACTGGAAATCAGTAAATAGCTTCGGTTCTTTGTCTTATACCATTTTTATCAAATATTTTGGTTCTTTGATACCATTTTTATCAAATTTATGACCTAAAACGTCAACTTCAGACAATCTAAATTTACATTTAATTGGATTCACTACATCATATTTTCGAAATCTTTCAAAAACCTCTTGTAAACGTCGTTTATACTAGCACGTCATCGATGTAGCAGAAAACTTAATCTAGTCCTCGGAGAAATTGGTTCATAAGTCTTTGAAATGATTGGGCTGCATTCCGTAGTTCAAACGGTAAACCTAAAAATTTGTAAAGTTCAAATGGCTTTGTAATGGTTGTCTTCTATATATCAGAGTTCTCTTCGGGTATCTGATGGTAGGCTCGGATGCGATCAAGTTTTGAAATGATTATAGTTCCATCTAGTTGACTGTTAATACCATGAATATTAACAATTGGATCCCAATCTGGAAGTGTAGTCGCGTTCAGTTTGCAGTAATCACCACAAGGTCTCCATGAGGATGCCTTCTTTTTTTGAACGAATTACTCCGAAGTTTGTGAAGTTATGGAATTCCTACTTGGCAATCTTGAATTTATTGAGGGTAAGTCGATTAGGACTTGAGAAAACAGGTAGACCAGTTGTTTCAATGCAATTTATGATGTCATGTTTTCTCACAATGGTGTTGAATTTTAGTTCGGTTACGTTTTGATAATTGGGCAATATTTCCGAAAATGCAGAATTTTCTTTTGTTGATGCAACTTTGGAACTAAGAAGTGTTACAGACTTTAGGCAATCAATAGATTTAACGCCAGTCTTTCTGTCAGTCAACTGTTGTCTTTTAATATTGATTAATAGTGGAAAAACTCCTCACCCAAAATTAGTGTAGTGATTTCGGCCACGATGAAAGGCCATTGAAAATAGTTACGTACCGACAAATTTAGTGTCATGCATTTATGTCCATATGTGTATATAATCGAACCATTTACCGATTGTAATGTGAGTTTTCCCGGGTCCGTTAATTTGACTGGCAAGCTGGGATAAGCAATATCTGTGCTCCACTATCGATCCGGAATATCGTTTTTGAATTTCTGTCAATTATATGGAAGAGTCAACTTCAGTTTGATATGTCAACGTGCCCCCACGACAAAGGTTGTTGGCTTATTCGTTTTTCTGAGACATGTAATAGTAAGAAGTTGTGTATTTTATACTTCTGTTACCTAATCTGTTGTGGTAGTAACAGGTATCGCTTCTTCCCTTTCACTTGCTCCTGTATAGATGTCTGCTTCTCAACGAACTGCGATGCTGGTTCATTGCATTGATTTTTTGGGGGGGCAGGGGAGGGGTTATCGCCAAATCACTTATTTCCTTTTTCAAGAATTTATTTTTATTCTGCATTTGTGTTATGTCATTACTCGGAGTCCGTGCATTTGCAACTAGGTGGTCTTGAGCCATGACTTCCATTAATTTATCAGCCGTATCGCACAGTTTATTCGTCGATATATTGTCTCCCATTCACATTAAAAATACCTGCACCATTTTTGACAGATTTCTTATAAATATTTGCTGCAAGACACTATCATCCAAAATATTTCCGGACAGAATCTGTTAAAAAAGTATGAGTTGATATGGTATTCTATATCTCAATCATTCATTTTCTAATAACTGTTGCAGTTTGCTCCTCTCTGATAGTGAAGGCTGGAGTATTAACTCCTTTTTTAATTTTTCGTGGGAGTTGGTTTATCAGGAGATACCATAGACACTGTAGAGGCTGTTTCTTGATGTAGTGCAAAAACTACACAAGCGAATTTTTGTTATTGTAATGAAATATTTTTCATCAGAAAAACAGCTTCTAGACGGATAAAAATTAGAGTCATTGTTAGAGAATACATATGTGTTTTCAAAAGCAGCCGCTAATTTGGGTTCCCCCATTTTTGTTGTGGGTAAGTTTGTTGTTTTTACAGAAATTTTACAAGTTTTGTAAAAAAAAAAAAAAAATGCGCATGCATATGCAGTATCCAAATGTTACAGCACGTAACATTATTTGACCAATCAATTATTTAGAATAGTATTTTAGAAAAAATATTTGGAGAAAAATTCTCAGTGGAAAACAATATATAACACGATAAGAAAATTTAGAATAGGGTGTAGACGTTGCTCTTTTCGTAAACATATATGTATTTCTTTCCTTATTATCATTTATTTATCTATTAAAAGGAGATAATTTCATATTTACCTCAACATTGCCTCCTTTAAAAACTAAAAAATCTATTAGGCTCCCTCCTTGTTTGAATGGCAGAAATTAAGTCAATTGGGTGCTGAAAAGAAGGAAAAAATGGCGAAAATGAGATAGGTGTCACTTGTTCAATCAATGTCAGCGTTATCCCATATATTTCACGCCTCGCTAAGAAATTTTGAGATTTGTCATACACTTCGTATCGCATTCATAGACTGAATGGGTTCGCGAGCGGATGGGAATGGCGGATTCTGGAAGGAAGACGCCCACAACAACTTTCCGTCCCTAAGAAGTTTGCACTCGTGCGAGAAGGAGGAACTATCGTGAAAGCCGGTTAGCACTCAAGCACCTTTTCTGGGTGATGGATGGCCTCTCCAACATCCAGGCGTTGTTCCGTCATGTATTATACCGGGTATTACCCGATATAATGCCTGAAGAAGTGACGGGGTCTGTTCAAGATGATCTGATCGACGAGCTCGCCTGACAAAGCTCTATATGGCCTTGGGCACCCGGGTTTAAATACCTCACTAATAGCGAGGAATCACCCACTTGGCTGGTGATGCGAAAGGCTCTTTGGGTCGACAAGTATCGGGGTAACAGATTTCCGACACACCTTGAAAGCCTTGGATCCCCACAAAAGTGAGAACAAGGCTCTGACTAATGTCATTAATATGGCATAGGGCAGTGGAAGCATAGAGAGTCGGTAATGGTGAATTGGGTAGATGTGTGGAACACATACATCCGCCAACCCCTTTAAGGAAAATTCCTCTGGGACTTGCAGCTTTGGTTTTTCCCGAACCAACGATCAATTCATTTCTAACTAGACATGAGGACCAAACCAGGTACCTAGTATCTTGACCGGTCTGTCCATCCAGAGAAAAGGCCTATGAAGAGAAACTCTTTCATGGGCCTAACTTCTAATAGACCGATCTTGGTTGATCTTGGCCGCTGTCACCGTCTCGTACCCTCTGATTTCTTTGCCGACTTCGTCAATCTCACTTCTGCTCAACACAAGAGACGAAACGTCGTCAGCATAGGCGGAATAACTGGCCGAGGTGGTAGCACCAAGTAAACAGAATCCGCGTAGGACCGGATACGACTTCAACTTGCGTAGGAAAGGTCCCAAGGCAAGAACGTAAAGCAAAGATGAAAGCTGATAACCTTGACAATTAGAGAGAGTCAATAGTAATGACTACGATCGTACCCCATTCACTTGCACCAGCGCACCACGGGTGCGTACAGAAGCCAGATCCAACAGCTAAAATACAGCCCAAAATCGACTGCAGAAAAGACAGATTCCAGAAAACGATAATCAACTCTATCGAATGCCTTGAACTGAACTAAATTTCTCGATGATCAAGCGTATCAATTGATGGTGGTCCTGAATAGTCCGATAACTACGACCCGTCATGATAAAAATTCATTTACTTCATTTATTTTTTCGTTATTTAAAATGGCGATTGGTGGGGGATTTTGATCGATTTCATCGCCTTCTCGGCCATCGCCATCTCTGCCTCGCCCCCTAACCAGTACGGATAACTGTCAGTAATCTTTAGGCCTTAGGGATGTTTTGTGGGTATTATATGTCTTTTCCCCCCACATTTCTTTTATTGATAAGAGGTATTTCAGGATTTAATCCTATTTCCGGAAATCTTTTTCCGCCTGGACAGGATAAATACAGTAGACGTTCCCTCAAGCTTGTAGACGTCCTCCCCAGCGTGGTAGTTTACCTGCCTTCTTTCTAAATTTTTGTTTTCAGCTGAGAGACTTTTTCTTTTTATTGGTGGTGGCATTTGTTTTTTTTGGGGGGGGGGGTGGCGGGGGAAGACTGGAAGAAGAACGAGTAGATTTTTAAATGCTCTGGGGTCTCTACTGATAGGGGTATGTTTTCTAGGAGAGGACTAAGCTGAATGAAATTCTAGTTGAGGTAATTTTTTACCAAGGAAGATGGGGTAGAGGCTAAGGGGCGAAATGGACGTGTATGAGTTTCTGCCTTTTTCAATTTCTTCTTTAGCAGCTTGATCTTTTCGGTGCCCTCACACCTCTTTAAATAGATCCTAGAATGATGCTGTTTTCCATGCCAGGGCATCACCCTTCACGCTGCTACAGGGAGTGATGCTGTATGTGCCTTTAAACCTGGGCATTCAGGGGACCGAGGTCACGCTAGTTGGTGCTTTCCTCTGACCTTGCCAACAACCAGCCATTCCCCTTTCTTTGCCGAGGCTGCCCCAGCATCTAGCGAAGGCTCTTCAGAGAACGTGGGCTGATTTTTGTGCTAACTGGGGATACGACTACACCAGTCCCAAATGTTGGCATGCCGACTACAGGCGTGGTGAATTTCGAAGACGCGGCTAGAGGGGGATTTTGGACAACGGGGGCTGTCTACCAGAGACCTTCTTCTCTGGACAGGAGAAGGTGAGGCGACTAGTCTCTCCCTACATCCAGCACATCGGTTTTCGACCGGACACTCTCATTGGCAGTTTCAGGACCCCTACATCATGGCTGTTGGGGATGGTTAGGAAAGCTTCACGGTCTATAACAATCTGGAAAGACCATCTCCCGGTTGATACAAAAGTACACGGCCAGATGCTCTCCGATAAGCCTGAAGAGGAACCTCAAATACTGCTATATGGTCCTGCGAAGGCCAACGTATTCGATTTTTAGTATTAAGTCTTTTTTAATTAAATCTTTATTGGCCATCGCAACGCAGTCTTCTGGCATCACAGATGAAGAAATGATTATTTTTAGAGGCTTCACCGCGGTCTACATTGATCTTAACAACTGTGTCTTTTGTAGGGCGCCAAAGTGTGCACGAACGCTTGTCTCTCATACTGACACTATTTTTCAATTTTCTTCAATTCTTGGGAGTCTTTCACAAGGTGAGCGTAACTCTTAGCCCGTATCAAGAGCTCCACGATTTTGATTATGCATATTGGGGGGTACTTCTAGCGACAAAGCAATTCCTCGGCTTTAGCATCGTCTTGTTTTTTTCTTTCATTTCAACAAATTTGTCTTCATCTTTCTGTTACAATTTTCCTAATGTGTCCTTCTATGTAATAGACACATGATGAGGGACGTCTCTGGAAATAACATTTTCCTGAGAAAGGTCCTTGAAATTAAAACATCCTGGGGATGGTCTTTGGGCGTGGCACCCTCGTGGATAAAGTCTTAGGATATGGCCCCCTTACGAGGAATCCCCTCGGTCGTGACACCAATATGAGAAGTGTCGTTAGAATTAACACCCTCCATGGAAGGAATTTTAGGAATGGCACCCTTATAGGGATTGTCATTATGAGCAGCACTCTTAAGGGAGGGTTTTTTGGCGAGTCACATTGGAGGGTACATAGTTCCAAAACGTTTTTTTCCGACTTTTGTCGGCCATATTACTGAGGTGAAGAATCCGAAGATTTTTTTAGTTTTTAAAACTAAACTTAAATATCGGCGAAGGGGTGGGAAAAAAGAAAAATGCTAACAACCAAAAAAGTATACAGAAAATAAACCCCGAAAGTTTTTTAAAAAATTACAAAACAAGCTATTTTTAAAGCAAACACAAAAGTTACAAAGTAAAATAAAAACCAATTTTTTTTTAAAAAAAAAAAGGTTTCTTCCGGTAGAACAAAGAAGGAAAATTCCCAAAAATATAACCCCGAAATGTTAAAAATAAAATAAGAGTCAACATAAAAGATGAAAGGTATTAAATAAAAAAACGAATTAGCCTAAAACGGCAACAAGTAACCTCGTAAAACGTTTAAGAAAAATAAACCTGAGATAAAAGTTACAATAAAAAGAAATTTATTCAAATATAAGTAGTCAGAAAAGCTTACTTCCGGTGAATGATAAAAATAAAACAGCTATTAAAAATCATCAAACACCGAAAGGTTAAAAAATAAAAATAATTACATAAGGTTTATAGTGTAGGTGCCTCGGTGTTGCTTGATAAATTGGCATTGTGCCAAACACGCCCGAAGTCCCCACAATTTAAATGTCAGAAATTTTTAAATTTTTAAATGTGAAAGGATAAAATATTTCGTGTGTATATTAATATTAAAGTAAAGATTTATTAACAGAAAATGAAATTTCGTGAACTGAACATTATAACATATTTGTGAGAAGAAAAAATGTTCACTGAGAAAATGCATGTAGCTTTGTAGTCAAAATTGTTCCAAGAGAAATGTAAGTAATTAAAATGTCCACAGAAGTTTAGAGTTCATGGTTGTGTAGTAGCAGAATGTAAAGTCTTATGTTTCTTTCCTTTTTTCGGTAGGTTGTTGACAGATTGAAAAAGAAGGTATAAAGAAATAATACTTATCGCAGACAGAGTGTCCATGTTGTTGCTGTTGTTGTTCTTTTGTTACATTGTCCATCAGCTAACTGCTCCTATGCTCGACTGATTTTGAACAGTCACAGAATGTCCTTAAGTAGTGAAGCTTATCATGTTGCCAGCTCCAGCAAGCATTTTCACTTCTGGGTGTGCAATTTGACGTTGTCTAATGTAGTTGGGTTTTTCCAAAATGCTTTCAGTCCTCTAGATCTGATTTTGCGGGTGTGCAATTTTACTTTGTGTGTTTTAGTTAGTTAATGAATGATACATGATTTGTATCCTATAGTAGAAAAAATATAAATAAACTTCGAGAAAACGGTTTTAAATTAAGACAAAAAGAAAGTACCCTCAAACGCTTACTTCTGGACAGCTTTAAATGAAATGCAACTTTTAAAAGTTAAAAGAAAAAGCTGTTGGAGGGAAAATTAAGTTGAGAATAAAAGTAACTAAAAGTAAAATCACAAAAAACAGCACTCAATGGAAAAAATTTCAATTTAAAAAAAAAGAAAGAAAGGAAAAACGTAGCCTGAACAAGCGATAAAAGAAAGAACATAGAGGAGGGGATATACAAAAGAAATTTCACAAGAAAATATTCAATAAACAAACAGGAATTTCTCAAATAAAACTGCAAAAAAACAGATACAACAAAGACTGGTAAGAATTTATTTAAAAAAAGGAATATGGCTGTAGAAGCTGTGTAAAAAAAGACAACAACACCTGGAAAAATAAAAGGTAAATAGAAAACACCTAGAATAATAAAAATAAAAGTTAAATTAAGCGAAACTTATAGATAAATAATCAGTCCAAAAAAATGTTCCTTCGCACAAAAAACAAGTCGACTGCAGTCAGAAATGGTCTTGTGGTGATACCGAGCAAAGCGAGGGACCGGATGTTTGCCCTCTGAAGTCCAAAAAGCAAATGACCAAAACTGGTTTTGCGCAACCGGCTCCACGCATATGTTCCGGCAGAAAACCAAAAATTAATAAATGTCAATTTCCTGTTCGCGAGCCTACGCGAATTTTATTTATCGACCAATGGAAAGCCCAGAATAAAATACGAGTGTGAATTCCCAAATGACTTGCTTGGACCCAAAAAGACGAAATAAAAAACTGACACAAAAAGCATCGCCAGTTGAGAAAGTACGAGCGTAATTAGTACGTCCCTTGACCTCGTCAAGCGATCCACTATGCTCGCCTTCTTTCCCTCTCATCTTCTTCTTCGCGATCCCTGAGCTACTTACCCAACCATAGGAGCGGAGACATCAAAGATATTTCTAACTGACAAACGCTCCCACATACATACGCACAAACTCTCTTTTCAGTATTTACTGCTATAAACATTTTAACGTCCTTTGGACCCATCTTAAAGACATTACTTAATTGATATCTGTGTATATGTTGTTTCGATACTCAATTTGATTTTCTTGTTTTATAACCCCTTTTATAACTTATAGTGGGCTATCTACTAACGAGGCCAAATTCAGATAATCTGTTCCAACATACAACTACGTTTCACTAGAACGGATAACCCACTATAAACTGGTGACCCCGGCGTGATTTCAACATATAAAGTCCAAAATTTATATATATATATATATATATATATATATATATATATATAAATTTTGGACTTTCAGCAAAATTAGAATATTTCTTTTTCAACACAAACTCAACATGGCAACTGACGCTGAAGAAAATTCAACAAATCAAGACCAACGATTCCAAGTTGTTGCGATAAAACCACCAAACTTCCTCGAATCAAACGTAATGGCTTGGTTTGCGATAATGGAGGTGCAATTTAATATTGCAAATATCAGACAACCCAGTCAAAATTTTTTCAACATTTTGGCAGCACTCCCCGTGGACATAGTAGGAAATATACAGTAACTATACTGCAATCAAAGGATTATGACGCACTAAAAGAAGCAGTGACGGGCGCTTACGAAAAAACAAAACCAGAGATGCTGGACAAATTAATGTCGTCGACGACAGTAACGGGTCGTCCCTCAGTGTACCTGAATGAACTCATGTCACTATCTGGTCGAATTGACGTAGGGGATGATATCGTACGTCACAACCTTATTCAAGCCCTATGTCACTCTATTAAACAATTAGTAGCGGCGCAAGTCGATTTACTCACAGATTGTCTAGGAAAAATGGCGGACGACTTATAATATTTTAATACACAAGACACCGCATATATTCGACAGATTTCCGGGAAACAAAAGGATGGCTAGCAAAATAAAGACAAAACTAAAAGGATACATGGCTGTTCCCATAGTGGAAATAAATTCCCTACCAGTGTTCACCCTTTTAACAAGGACCAAAAACTTAAAATCTGCCAAACGCATTTATATTTTGCGGAACGTGCAACATTTTGCAAGCTGTGGTGCAGATGGCCTAATAAACGGAATGTTCAAATGCAACCCAGCTCTCGCTCAACTTCACCAGTTCCTCGTTAGATGTCGGAAATCTAACTAGGCGAGAGATGTTAGCTTCCATTTCCTCGCCACTTCTCATTGTAGCCGCACGGTTAGGAGCTCAAAGTTTAAATTTTATTGTGGATACAGGAGCTGATGTATCTATACTTCCAAAGAGATATTTAAATGAAGCTGTAACATACCCAACAAGTGTCTCATTAGTATCTGCCAACGATCAAAAGATTGAATGCTCGGGACAAACATTACTGAATCTCACGCTACAGAATCTCAGACGGGAATTCACCTAGACATTCACCACTCCTAGGATACGATTTCCTAAACCATCTCGGGTTAGTGGTGGACTGCAAAAACAACAAACTAATCGATAAAATGACTAATAGACAATCCAATGCACATCCATCATCTATTATCATGAATATAGATGTAGTACCGAATAAAGATGCCAACAAAACGGTACGAACTATTCTGGAGAAATATCCAAACTTAATTCCTCCTCATGGCGACACGAATGCAACAAAACCAAAGATATACCATAGAATAGAAACTGGTAACAATCCTCCTACATTCTCCAGAGCAAGACAGTTATCCTCTCAGAGATGTGAAATTGCGAAAGAGGAATTCAAGAAACTCTTAAAGGCAGGAATAATTTCTCCTTCGAAATCAGAATGGAGTTCAGCCTTACACATGGTACCGAAGTCAGACGGCACATATAGACCTGTTGGTGACTACAGACATTTAAATACCATAACAAAAGCCGATCGATACCAGGTCCCAAATATAAATTCCTTGTCTTCGAAGTTTCATAACAAGAAATTCTTTTCAAAGATAGATCTGTCATCTGCTTATCACCAGATATCAGTTCCCCCGGAGGATGTCTGCAAGACAGCCATCTTGACCCCTTTCGGGTTATTTGAATACAACTTTCGGACTACAGAACGCATCATGCACTTTTCAAAGAATGATGGACAACATCATATTCTCAGAAGATGAAGAAACTCATTCCAAGCATGTCGACCAAGTCCTACAAAAACTAAGTGAGTATGACTTTAAAATTTGTCTCTCTAAATGCATATTTAGGATTTCACATTTCTTCTAATGGTCTTAAACCCAGTGCTAAAAAGTTGAACGAATTAAGTGAATTCCCTCAACCAAACTACGCCGATTTCTCGGAATGGTCAATTTTTATAGGAAACTTTCAGCAATATCATATTACCTCTCACGGAAAAAATACGTTTAAACCAAAATTCAAAATCCTTAACCTTAACAAAGGAAAAAATTGAATCTTTCGAAAACATAAAAACTCTTTATCAAATGTAACGGTTCTAGTTTTCCCCAGCTCGAAAGCTAACAACTATCAACCTGTAACAGACAGTTCAAGTTATGCGGTGGGTGCAGCACTTCACCAAATGATTGATAACCTACCCATCCCCATAGGTTTCTTTTCAAAGAAATTATCCCAAACCCAATAAAAATATTCCACCTTTGACAGAGAACTACTAGCTGCCTATCTAGCAGTACTACATTTTAAACATTTAATAAAAGGCAGAAATGTAATGTTTGCTTTTAAAAGCCAATATTCCCTAAAATCAGATAGACAACAACGTCACCTCTGTTTTATCAGCGAATATGTGAATGACATTTCACATATAAGAGGCCCACAAAATATAGTAGCTGATTGTTTATCACGACCTGTCAATGCGGTCACTATTGATGTATGTCCTTTGAACCCATCTTAAAGACATTACTTTATTTGTAAAAACACGTTTATTGATATAAATGTTTCTATACTCAATTTGATTTTCTTGTTTTATAACCCCTTTTATAACTTATAGTGGTCTATCTACTAACGAGGCCAAATTCAGTTAATCTGTTTCAACATACATCTACGTTTCACTAGAACGGATAACCCAGTATAGTATAAACAACTCTACTTTTCCCTTTTACTGCAATAGTGTACACACTTTTAAGAGGTTAGGAACGTACCATTTTTGTATATAGGTAGGTATACAACAATTCTTAAAAAATTAAGTGACAGACTAAACTTAGAAAGCTCCAATACGCATAATTCATAGTCTCTGCTCTAAAATTTATCATTACACCAATATTGTTCGGCTTTGAAGCGATAATAAAAATGAATCTGATTTCAAAGCCAAAAATCAAAGTCCTTGTGCAAAATAATTATGTATTACAAAAAGCAAAGTCTTTGCTTGTTAAACCTTAAACTTGTCAAATATTCCATGAAATGTCGATCATAAAATAGTATATTATCTCGTTCAAATTCTGGTAAAGTTACGCATTAAAGAAGAGCAAAACTTGTTTGCACTGTCTGAGCTGTAGAACCTTCTCTTTATTCTGTTGTCCTCGGTTATAATCAAACAATTGAATATATCCCCTATGTAAAACAACTGCGTATGTTTGCGTGTGTATATGAGCGTGTATGTGTGTAAGTGCTGAGAAAGATATTTTATTTTATCGATAAAATAGTCAAGCACATGTTAAATAGAAAAAGATGTGCAAATTATCAGAACAAATATAAAATAAACTTTCCTGTTTGCCTAATCAATAACTTTAACAACACTAACTTCTCACTACACGCCACAAACCTCTCATATGCAACAATCAAAATGAAACAAAAAAATTAACGGGAATATGTTGCGGACAAACAGGTGCGTATTTCTTTGGAATTCCGGGAAGTCAATAAAAGTGAAAACGTCAGATAAAACCTGTCAGATCAACTACAAATACGGCGAGAGATATAAATTATTATTATTATTATTATTATTATTATTATTATTATTAAGCCGGAAGCAAAAGCCAATTAATTTTTTCACCAGCAGGTTTCCTTTCGTGAGTTGAAAGTTAATTTCAAATTTTTTTCTTGGTGTTTGAAAAGACTGGCGGAGAGCGGAATGCATAGCAAATATGAAATCAAAACTCTCTTTTTTCTTTGTTCTATTTGCTTTTTCAAAAATTGCAAAAATTAAATAGAATCAATATTCTGAGAACAGAATTTTTTTTACGCGATGATTTAATCAAAATTTCTTATGCGTTTTCTCGTGCTTTTCTTGTCGCTCGTTCTTGCTTCTCTCTATATTTTTCATCTGTAAACGGTAATGAATTTCGGTATCTCGTTTTTCACTCACTCTAAATTCATCGATTTCTGTTTTCAAATCCGTTTATTCTTTCCTTTCATCACTTTTTATGACAACTAACCCCTTTGAATCATTTGATTTCACGCTCTGCTTCCTTCTTTACCCTCTCTGGATAAGCACAAAAAATTAAGTAAAACCTTAGGTGTTACTTAATCGAGTATATTTTTCTTGATTATCACGTTTAGTTTACTTCTTGTTTTTAAAACAGTTTTTGTCGGTCTAATGGTTAGTAAGATTAATCATCACTGATTACCGAAGACTAAGGTAAGCAAAACAAAATCAATAGGATTTCTTCTACCGGGAGATGTGTACAATGAACTCATGAGGACGCATATCGTTAGATGATTGTTAATATGTTAGTCTAGCATGTTTAATACGGGTCCAATTTACTCTGAATCCCCCAATGCCAAACAAAACTAAGTTTAGAAAGTAATTTAAAAAGCATAAAAACATAATGTCTACTGTGGTGATACTGAGCAAAGGCGAGGGACCGGATGTTTGCTCTATAACGACCAGAAAGCAAATGACCAAAAGTCGTCTCTGCGCAGATGGATTCGCGCAGATGTTCCTGTTGAAAAATAAAAATTAATCAAATATTAAATTTCCATTTCGCGAGCCTACGCGAATTTTATTTACCAGCCAATGGGAAGCCCAGAAGCAAATTCAAGTGTGAAATCCCAAACGAACTGCTGTTGATCCAAAAAGCAGATATAGAAAGCCGAGACAGAAAGCACCCAGCAGACAAACACCAAGGAGAAGAGTGTAATCAATATCCCCTTGACTTAAGTCAAGCGTCTACTATGTTCGCCTCCCTTCACCTCTCCTTACTTTCTTCCCTGTCTCAAAAGTACTTACTCACCTAAGGAGCGAATACAGCAAAGATATTCCTTCGCCTCCACACTACTTTAAGTATCAAATTCTCTTTGTCAGCCTTCTATTGCCAAAATGAACAACATTCCTAAGTCTTAAATCTCTTTCAGCTTATTATTTTCCATGAACATTTAACCTGCGTTGGTTATTATTTTATTTTCAAGTATCATTTTAATTGTGAAAACATTAATTGATATGTGTATATATAAATGTTATTTTCAACTCAATTTGCTTTTTTTGATTTTATAATCATTTTATGACTTATAGTGGGCTTACAACAAGGCCAAATTCTGTTAACCTGCAACAGTATACAGCTACCCTTCGCCAGAACGGGATGCCACTACTAACGGAAAAAGAATAAATACGAAGTCCCTATAAACTGGAGACTACCCGACGTGAGATGAACATGCATAAAGACATTGTAATATTTGGTATCTTTGTGTGTATAATTGACAAAGAAGTGGATACAAATATTAGCGTTGAGAGGAATATTTTATTTTCTTATTTTTACATACATTCGTGTTAAGTGTCTGCTAGCAACAGAACACATGTTGCCTGCTTAGAAGCCAGAGAGGGACTGGCCAATCCTTTAGGTCAAGCATGGGTCAGGGAGATAGAGAGAGTAGGGGAAAGAGAAATAGTAGCAGAGAAAGAAAAGGGAATAGATTTGGGTATCTTAGTTCTTGGGAGTTATTTAGAGACAGAGAGGGGAAGAGAAACAATGTATTCTCTGCATGGTAGTAGTATCTGACCTGAGGTCATTTTGGTTCATTTTTTGGTTCATTTTGGTTCAGTAAAAGAATTAATATTAGGGATGGGGTATCTATCACTTTTAGTGATACTGTTTAAGGCGCGGTAGTCTCCACAGCAGCGATATCCTCCACTCTGTTTAGGTACTAGATGTAGTGGGCTTGACCATTCGCTGTCTGAAGGGGTTATTACTCCTTCATTTATTAGTCTCTTAAATTCTTCTTTTGTAGCAGTCAGCTTTTCAGCAGACAGTTGTCTGGATTTAGCAAAAACTGGTGAGTGACTACCTGTGTCGATTCTGTGGTAAACACCGCAGTAGGTATTGTTTTTGTTGGTGTGAGGAGAGATAATTTCTGGGTATTTATCTAAGCTGTTTTTTATAAATGTGGGTATATTTGCTTCGTTTATGACCACATTTACAGGAGCAGTAGTGTTTACTAACAACTTCTTTTTAGTGGTTGTTGCTGGGTCATAAATTGTCCTGTTTTTGCAGTCGATAGTGAGGCCAAAGTTATTTAGAAAGTCAATTCCGAGGAGAGGATTGGTGATATCAGCGACCACGAATGTCCAGGAAAAGGTTCTTCTTAAGCTCGGTATTGCAATCTCCAGGTTAGCTTGGCCGTGGCATTGTATTTTCTCTCCGTTGGCAGTGGTGAGTGATACTGGTGTTGGGTATAACGTCACGCCTTTTAACGCGGACGCCGGTATTGCACCAGTGTCTACTATAAATTGTAATATGGTTGTCCCTAATCGTGCTTTGATTTGTAGTAGCGGCGAACTCAAGGGGACAGACATGGTTCGCGCTACTAGTTTTCCGAGGCTGTGTGGTGGTGTGGGTGGACGCGAGCTTGGTAAAATTTTGATGTTCTGCTTCTTTGGCCATTTACACCACGGTTTGCAAGTTCTTGCTTGCTCGGCAAAGTAGAGGTGTGCTCTGCATATTTTAGTTTTTTGGTCTGGGAAGTAGGGTGTTATTCCTATCGGTATACGGACGTTTTTATTCCTTTCTGTGTGCTGCTGAGTGGAGGATGCTGTTGCTGTTCCGTTCATGTTATTTAATAAGGGCATTAATTCGTCCGCTAGTTTTCCTATTTGGGATTAATTTAGTTCTTTTTGGGAGGCAATGACGGGGGAAATTGTTGCGGGTAATGCCTGTAGAAATTTGTGAAGAACAATTTCTTCGCCGACACCTATCCTTTTAGCTATAGAAAGCATCTCTTGAAGGTATGCAGATGGACCGTTTGTAATTGTATTGGTAGACATTAACTTGTCTAGCAACTCAGACTTTGTTCTTTCATTAGCCTCAATTAAGGAGCATTTTAGTTCCTCATAGTTCTTTGCGTCTAAAATGTGATATGGTATTTTAGCTACCACCTCTACAGGCAGAGATGATATGACCGTATAAAACTTTGTTGTTGAATTTGTAATATTCCGCAGATGGAATTGGGCTTCCAGAATGGAAAACCAGCCATTCACTGCCGTTTCCATGAATTCCGGCGTTTTTATTGTAATTTGTTGTAAGGAGGCTTCTTCCATTTTTTTTGTATGTAAAAATATATATATTCAAGTTTTTTTGTTTTTTTTTTGGATGAAGAGGGGTGGAAAAAAATGTAGTTTGTTTTACTTACGTCAAAGGTTCTCTTTAAAAACGTTTATGACGTGAAATTAACTGCTACTAATTTTCCTGAAGACTCCAAAATGTGTTTCTTTCCTTTCAGTCCTGGTAAAATTAGTTCGTTTCTTGAGGTTGTAATGTCCTTTTTGTCGGGGTCACCATTGTAATATTTGGTATCTTTGTGTGTATAATTGACAAAGAAGTGGATACAAATATTAGCGTTGAGAGGAATATTTTATTTTCTTATTTTTACATACTTTCGTGTTAAGTGTCTGCTAGCAACAGAACACATGTTGCCTGCTTAGAAGCCAGAGAGGGACTGGCCAATCCTTTAGGTCAAGCATGGGTCAGGGAGATAGAGAGAGTAGGGGAAAGAGAAATAGTAGCAGAGAAAGAAAAGGGAATAGATTTGGGTATCTTAGTTCTTGGGAGTTATTTAGAGACAGAGAGGGGAAGAGAAACAATGTATTCTCTGCATGGTAGTAGTATCTGACCTGAGGTCATTTTGGTTCATTCCTACAATACTCTCCTACCAGATAACGGAGTGTTTTTTTTGTTTGTTTTTTAATAATAATAAAAGTATTCATTATCTTTTTTCCATTTGACTCGCCTACCAGAGTTGTCTTTATTTTATGTTCCTGTACTTCTTCAGGAGGTAAAATATCAGGCTCCTTATTTTTGTTGGTAGTTGTATTTTGTGTACATTTTTGCTTGTTTTCAATGTAAGGTTTTAAACGGTCTATTGAAACTTGTGTATGCGTGTTTGGGTTAGTTTCTATAAGAAAATATTTTGGTGTTCGTTCGAGTACAGTGTAAGGACCTGAATAGGGTGCTTCTAGCGGTTTTCGAACGCGGTCTATCCTAATCCAAACTTTTTTACAGGTTTGCAGTTGATTTGGTACGTAAGATTTTTGTGTTAATTTTTCTCTGTTTGAAAAGTCAGTCAAGTCAAATTTTGCCATGGTTTTATGTAGTTCTCTAGTAAAATCTTGTGTGACTGTTTCTGGGTTTTCCGAATCTATCATTAGGTGTGGCAATAACATTTTTGCACCTGTGACCGCATAAAAAGGGGGAAAATTGGAGCAGTTGGGCATACTTCGAATTCCCAAGAGAACAATTGGTAGGGCTGAAATCCAAGATTCTTTTCGGGCCATTATAGCTGCTTTGATGGTTCTGTGAGCTCTTTCTATAAGTCCGTTGCATTGTGGATGATATGACGTTGTTCTTAGCCTATAGAATCCGATAATTTTGATAATTCCATGAATAATTCACTTTCAAATTGTGTACCTCTGTCTGTTATGACATGAAGTGGGACACCAAAGCGAGTAATCCACGTATTTACAAACGCTTCTGCAACAGTTTGTGCCGTAATATCTGCTATGGGTTGCGCTTCTATCCATCGACTGGTTCGATCTATGCATGTTAAAATATATCGACATGGATTAATGTAGGGATTGTTGGAACATTTTGCTGGCGGTAGAGGTTCAATTATGTCGATGTGTACAGTTTGGAATCTTGATGACGGTATTTCCAATGTTTGTACTGGCGATTTTGTGTGTCTATATATTTTTGCCTGTTGGCAAGATGTGCATGATGCACATAATTCTTTGATGGTTTTATCCATGTTAGGCCAGTAAAACCTAGCCTTAATCATTTTTATAGATGATTTTATACCTGGGTGTGACACTGAATGCAAACTATCGAAGATGGATTTTCTTAGTGTGCATGGTACAAAAGGTCTGGGGTATGACGTTGATGTATCACACAACACAAATTGGTCTTTTCCAGATATTGTATATTTTTTTAATTCTGGGAAGGACTGTATTTCAGTATCTGCTGTTTGGGCATCTGCAAGTGCTGGGAGGTCGTACATATCGATCTGTACAGCAAATGTTGGGCGTGATAGACAATCTGCTACTACATTTTGATCACCCTTCACATGGGCAATATCTGAGATTAATTCTGTGATTATGGCTAGTTGTCTTTGTTGCCTATCCGATTTTGCTGGTTTTAGGCTGTGAAATGCGCCGCATATTGGCTTGTGGTCTGTTAGAAGTAATACTTCGCGACTTTCTATGAGGTGGCGAAAATGTAATACAGCCAAATACGCTGCTAAAAGTTCGCGATCAAAAGTGGAATATCTTGTCTGTGTTGCTGTTAGTTTCTTCGAGAAAAATCCTATTGGTATAGGGTTTCCATTAACGACTTGATGTAAGGCAGCACCTACTGTATATTTGCTGCTGTCCGTGACCAGTTGATATTGTGTACAACTTGGTTGAGGATGGGGTAATTTCGTTAGCTTACCCAATATTTTAGTCATGGTAGAGAAGGATTCTTTTTCTAATGTATTCAAGGTGATTAATCCTTTCGGTGTTAGTCGCATTCTCTCAGATAAAGGAAAAACTAACTTTGCGAATCCTGGTATTAATTTTCTGTAAAATCCTACCATACCAAGAAATCTGCGTAGGCTTTTAGCATCTTTAGGACACGGAAAAGATTCTATTTCTTTTACTTTATTTGAAGTTGGTGTAATTCCCTTTGAGTTAATTCTAAAGTCTAAGAAGTCAAGGGCTGTTACGTTGAAAATCGATTTGGAGAGTGATATTTTAGGTTGTTTTCTTGTAGAATTCGAAACACTGTGTCAATATCTTTTTTATGAGATTGTTCGTCATCGCTGAAGATGAGGATATCATCGATATATACGAAGACACAGTCGGTATCTCGAAAGATTCTGTCCATATATCTTTGAAAAGTAGCCGAAGAATTCTTTAATCCAAACGGCATAAATTCATATTGATAAAGTCCCATTGGTGAAATAACTGCAGTTTTTGGAATATCATTGGGGTGCATCTTGATTTGATGATAGGCTGAAATTAAATCAATTTTTGAAAATCGCTGTTTATCAGCGAGTTTAGCAGTAAAAGAATTAATATTAGGGATGGGGTATCTATCACTTTTAGTGATACTGTTTAAGGCGCGGTAGTCTCCACAGCAGCGATATCCTCCACTCTGTTTAGGTACTAGATGTAGTGGGCTTGACCATTCGCTGTCTGAAGGGGTTATTACTCCTTCATTTATTAGTCTCTTAAATTCTTCTTTTGTAGCAGTCAGCTTTTCAGCAGACAGTTGTCTGGATTTAGCAAAAACTGGTGAGTGACTACCTGTGTCGATTCTGTGGTAAACACCGCAGTAGGTATTGTTTTTGTTGGTGTGAGGAGAGATAATTTCTGGGTATTTATCTAAGCTGTTTTTTATAAATGTGGGTATATTTGCTTCGTTTATGACCACATTTACAGGAGCAGTAGTGTTTACTAACAACTTCTTTTTAGTGGTTGTTGCTGGGTCATAAATTGTCCTGTTTTTGCAGTCGATAGTGAGGCCAAAGTTATTTAGAAAGTCAATTCCGAGGAGAGGATTGGTGATATCAGCGACCACGAATGTCCAGGAAAAGGTTCTTCTTAAGCTCGGTATTGCAATCTCCAGGTTAGCTTGGCCGTGGCATTGTATTTTCTCTCCGTTGGCAGTGGTGAGTGATACTGGTGTTGGGTATAACGTCACGCCTTTTAACGCGGACGCCGGTATTGCACCAGTGTCTACTATAAATTGTAATATGGTTGTCCCTAATCGTGCTTTGATTTGTAGTAGCGGCGAACTCAAGGGGACAGACATGGTTCGCGCTACTAGTTTTCCGAGGCTGTGTGGTGGTGTGGGTGGACGCGAGCTTGGTAAAATTTTGATGTTCTGCTTCTTTGGCCATTTACACCACGGTTTGCAAGTTCTTGCTTGCTCGGCAAAGTAGAGGTGTGCTCTGCATATTTTAGTTTTTTGGTCTGGGAAGTAGGGTGTTATTCCTATCGGTATACGGACGTTTTTATTCCTTTCTGTGTGCTGCTGAGTGGAGGATGCTGTTGCTGTTCCGTTCATGTTATTTAATAAGGGCATTAATTCGTCCGCTAGTTTTCCTATTTGGGATTAATTTAGTTCTTTTTGGGAGGCAATGACGGGGGAAATTGTTGCGGGTAATGCCTGTAGAAATTTGTGAAGAACAATTTCTTCGCCGACACCTATCCTTTTAGCTATAGAAAGCATCTCTTGAAGGTATGCAGATGGACCGTTTGTAATTGTATTGGTAGACATTAACTTGTCTAGCAACTCAGACTTTGTTCTTTCATTAGCCTCAATTAAGGAGCATTTTAGTTCCTCATAGTTCTTTGCGTCTAAAATGTGATATGGTATTTTAGCTACCACCTCTACAGGCAGAGATGATATGACCGTATAAAACTTTGTTGTTGAATTTGTAATATTCCGCAGATGGAATTGGGCTTCCAGAATGGAAAACCAGCCATTCACTGCCGTTTCCATGAATTCCGGCGTTTTTATTGTAATTTGTTGTAAGGAGGCTTCTTCCATTTTTTTTGTATGTAAAAATATATATATTCAAGTATTTTTTTTTTTTGGATGAAGAGGGGTGGAAAAAAAATGTAGTTTGTTTTACTTACGTCAAAGGTTCTCTTTAAAAACGTTTATGACGTGAAATTAACTGCTACTAATTTTCCTGAAGACTCCAAAATGTGTTTCTTTCCTTTCAGTCCTGGTAAAATTAGTTCGTTTCTTGAGGTTGTAATGTCCTTTTTGTCGGGGTCACCATTGTAATATTTGGTATCTTTGTGTGTATAATTGACAAAGAAGTGGATACAAATATTAGCGTTGAGAGGAATATTTTATTTTCTTATTTTTACATACTTTCGTGTTAAGTGTCTGCTAGCAACAGAACACATGTTGCCTGCTTAGAAGCCAGAGAGGGACTGGCCAATCCTTTAGGTCAAGCATGGGTCAGGGAGATAGAGAGAGTAGGGGAAAGAGAAATAGTAGCAGAGAAAGAAAAGGGAATAGATTTGGGTATCTTAGTTCTTGGGAGTTATTTAGAGACAGAGAGGGGAAGAGAAACAATGTATTCTCTGCATGGTAGTAGTATCTGACCTGAGGTCATTTTGGTTCATTCCTACAATACTCTCCTACCAGATAACGGAGTGTTTTTTTTGTTTGTTTTTTAATAATAATAAAAGTATTCATTATCTTTTTTCCATTTGACTCGCCTACCAGAGTTGTCTTTATTTTATGTTCCTGTACTTCTTCAGGAGGTAAAATATCAGGCTCCTTATTTTTGTTGGTAGTTGTATTTTGTGTACATTTTTGCTTGTTTTCAATGTAAGGTTTTAAACGGTCTATTGAAACTTGTGTATGCGTGTTTGGGTTAGTTTCTATAAGAAAATATTTTGGTGTTCGTTCGAGTACAGTGTAAGGACCTGAATAGGGTGCTTCTAGCGGTTTTCGAACGCGGTCTATCCTAATCCAAACTTTTTTACAGGTTTGCAGTTGATTTGGTACGTAAGATTTTTGTGTTAATTTTTCTCTGTTTGAAAAGTCAGTCAAGTCAAATTTTGCCATGGTTTTATGTAGTTCTCTAGTAAAATCTTGTGTGACTGTTTCTGGGTTTTCCGAATCTATCATTAGGTGTGGCAATAACATTTTTGCACCTGTGACCGCATAAAAAGGGGGAAAATTGGAGCAGTTGGGCATACTTCGAATTCCCAAGAGAACAATTGGTAGGGCTGAAATCCAAGATTCTTTTCGGGCCATTATAGCTGCTTTGATGGTTCTGTGAGCTCTTTCTATAAGTCCGTTGCATTGTGGATGATATGACGTTGTTCTTAGCCTATAGAATCCGATAATTTTGATAATTCCATGAATAATTCACTTTCAAATTGTGTACCTCTGTCTGTTATGACATGAAGTGGGACACCAAAGCGAGTAATCCACGTATTTACAAACGCTTCTGCAACAGTTTGTGCCGTAATATCTGCTATGGGTTGCGCTTCTATCCATCGACTGGTTCGATCTATGCATGTTAAAATATATCGACATGGATTAATGTAGGGATTGTTGGAACATTTTGCTGGCGGTAGAGGTTCAATTATGTCGATGTGTACAGTTTGGAATCTTGATGACGGTATTTCCAATGTTTGTACTGGCGATTTTGTGTGTCTATATATTTTTGCCTGTTGGCAAGATGTGCATGATGCACATAATTCTTTGATGGTTTTATCCATGTTAGGCCAGTAAAACCTAGCTTTAATCATTTTTATAGATGATTTTATACCTGGGTGTGACACTGAATGCAAACTATCGAAGATGGATTTTCTTAGTGTGCATGGTACAAAAGGTCTGGGGTATGACGTTGATGTATCACACAACACAAATTGGTCTTTTCCAGATATTGTATATTTTTTTAATTCTGGGAAGGACTGTATTTCAGTATCTGCTGTTTGGGCATCTGCAAGTGCTGGGAGGTCGTACATATCGATCTGTACAGCAAATGTTGGGCGTGATAGACAATCTGCTACTACATTTTGATCACCCTTCACATGGGCAATATCTGAGATTAATTCTGTGATTATGGCTAGTTGTCTTTGTTGCCTATCCGATTTTGCTGGTTTTAGGCTGTGAAATGCGCCGCATATTGGCTTGTGGTCTGTTAGAAGTAATACTTCGCGACTTTCTATGAGGTGGCGAAAATGTAATACAGCCAAATACGCTGCTAAAAGTTCGCGATCAAAAGTGGAATATCTTGTCTGTGTTGCTGTTAGTTTCTTCGAGAAAAATCCTATTGGTATAGGGTTTCCATTAACGACTTGATGTAAGGCAGCACCTACTGTATATTTGCTGCTGTCCGTGACCAGTTGATATTGTGTACAACTTGGTTGAGGATGGGGTAATTTCGTTAGCTTACCCAATATTTTAGTCATGGTAGAGAAGGATTCTTTTTCTAATGTATTCAAGGTGATTAATCCTTTCGGTGTTAGTCGCATTCTCTCAGATAAAGGAAAAACTAACTTTGCGAATCCTGGTATTAATTTTCTGTAAAATCCTACCATACCAAGAAATCTGCGTAGGCTTTTAGCATCTTTAGGACACGGAAAAGATTCTATTTCTTTTACTTTATTTGAAGTTGGTGTAATTCCCTTTGAGTTAATTCTAAAGTCTAAGAAGTCAAGGGCTGTTACGTTGAAAATCGATTTGGAGAGTGATATTTTAGGTTGTTTTCTTGTAGAATTCGAAACACTGTGTCAATATCTTTTTTATGAGATTGTTCGTCATCGCTGAAGATGAGGATATCATCGATATATACGAAGACACAGTCGGTATCTCGAAAGATTCTGTCCATATATCTTTGAAAAGTAGCCGAAGAATTCTTTAATCCAAACGGCATAAATTCATATTGATAAAGTCCCATTGGTGAAATAACTGCAGTTTTTGGAATATCATTGGGGTGCATCTTGATTTGATGATAGGCTGAAATTAAATCAATTTTTGAAAATCGCTGTTTATCAGCGAGTTTAGCAGTAAAAGAATTAATATTAGGGATGGGGTATCTATCACTTTTAGTGATACTGTTTAAGGCGCGGTAGTCTCCACAGCAGCGATATCCTCCACTCTGTTTAGGTACTAGATGTAGTGGGCTTGACCATTCGCTGTCTGAAGGGGTTATTACTCCTTCATTTATTAGTCTCTTAAATTCTTCTTTTGTAGCAGTCAGCTTTTCAGCAGACAGTTGTCTGGATTTAGCAAAAACTGGTGAGTGACTACCTGTGTCGATTCTGTGGTAAACACCGCAGTAGGTATTGTTTTTGTTGGTGTGAGGAGAGATAATTTCTGGGTATTTATCTAAGCTGTTTTTTATAAATGTGGGTATATTTGCTTCGTTTATGACCACATTTACAGGAGCAGTAGTGTTTACTAACAACTTCTTTTTAGTGGTTGTTGCTGGGTCATAAATTGTCCTGTTTTTGCAGTCGATAGTGAGGCCAAAGTTATTTAGAAAGTCAATTCCGAGGAGAGGATTGGTGATATCAGCGACCACGAATGTCCAGGAAAAGGTTCTTCTTAAGCTCGGTATTGCAATCTCCAGGTTAGCTTGGCCGTGGCATTGTATTTTCTCTCCGTTGGCAGTGGTGAGTGATACTGGTGTTGGGTATAACGTCACGCCTTTTAACGCGGACGCCGGTATTGCACCAGTGTCTACTATAAATTGTAATATGGTTGTCCCTAATCGTGCTTTGATTTGTAGTAGCGGCGAACTCAAGGGGACAGACATGGTTCGCGCTACTAGTTTTCCGAGGCTGTGTGGTGGTGTGGGTGGACGCGAGCTTGGTAAAATTTTGATGTTCTGCTTCTTTGGCCATTTACACCACGGTTTGCAAGTTCTTGCTTGCTCGGCAAAGTAGAGGTGTGCTCTGCATATTTTAGTTTTTTGGTCTGGGAAGTAGGGTGTTATTCCTATCGGTATACGGACGTTTTTATTCCTTTCTGTGTGCTGCTGAGTGGAGGATGCTGTTGCTGTTCCGTTCATGTTATTTAATAAGGGCATTAATTCGTCCGCTAGTTTTCCTATTTGAGATTAATTTAGTTCTTTTTGGGAGGCAATGACGGGGGAAATTGTTGCGGGTAATGCCTGTAGAAATTTGTGAAGAACAATTTCTTCGCCGACACCTATCCTTTTAGCTATAGAAAGCATCTCTTGAAGGTATGCAGATGGACCGTTTGTAATTGTATTGGTAGACATTAACTTGTCTAGCAACTCAGACTTTGTTCTTTCATTAGCCTCAATTAAGGAGCATTTTAGTTCCTCATAGTTCTTTGCGTCTAAAATGTGATATGGTATTTTAGCTACCACCTCTACAGGCAGAGATGATATGACCGTATAAAACTTTGTTGTTGAATTTGTAATATTCCGCAGATGGAATTGGGCTTCCAGAATGGAAAACCAGCCATTCACTGCCGTTTCCATGAATTCCGGCGTTTTTATTGTAATTTGTTGTAAGGAGGCTTCTTCCATTTTTTTTTTGTATGTAAAAATATATATATTCAAGTATTTTTTTTTTTTTTGGATGAAGAGGGGTGGAAAAAAAATGTAGTTTGTTTTACTTACGTCAAAGGTTCTCTTTAAAAACGTTTATGACGTGAAATTAACTGCTACTAATTTTCCTGAAGACTCCAAAATGTGTTTCTTTCCTTTCAGTCCTGGTAAAATTAGTTCGTTTCTTGAGGTTGTAATGTCCTTTTTGTCGGGGTCACCATTGTAATATTTGGTATCTTTGTGTGTATAATTGACAAAGAAGTGGATACAAATATTAGCGTTGAGAGGAATATTTTATTTTCTTATTTTTACATACTTTCGTGTTAAGTGTCTGCTAGCAACAGAACACATGTTGCCTGCTTAGAAGCCAGAGAGGGACTGGCCAATCCTTTAGGTCAAGCATGGGTCAGGGAGATAGAGAGAGTAGGGGAAAGAGAAATAGTAGCAGAGAAAGAAAAGGGAATAGATTTGGGTATCTTAGTTCTTGGGAGTTATTTAGAGACAGAGAGGGGAAGAGAAACAATGTATTCTCTGCATGGTAGTAGTATCTGACCTGAGGTCATTTTGGTTCATTCCTACAATACTCTCCTACCAGATAACGGAGTGTTTTTTTTGTTTGTTTTTTAATAATAATAAAAGTATTCATTATCTTTTTTCCATTTGACTCGCCTACCAGAGTTGTCTTTATTTTATGTTCCTGTACTTCTTCAGGAGGTAAAATATCAGGCTCCTTATTTTTGTTGGTAGTTGTATTTTGTGTACATTTTTGCTTGTTTTCAATGTAAGGTTTTAAACGGTCTATTGAAACTTGTGTATGCGTGTTTGGGTTAGTTTCTATAAGAAAATATTTTGGTGTTCGTTCGAGTACAGTGTAAGGACCTGAATAGGGTGCTTCTAGCGGTTTTCGAACGCGGTCTATCCTAATCCAAACTTTTTTACAGGTTTGCAGTTGATTTGGTACGTAAGATTTTTGTGTTAATTTTTCTCTGTTTGAAAAGTCAGTCAAGTCAAATTTTGCCATGGTTTTATGTAGTTCTCTAGTAAAATCTTGTGTGACTGTTTCTGGGTTTTCCGAATCTATCATTAGGTGTGGCAATAACATTTTTGCACCTGTGACCGCATAAAAAGGGGGAAAATTGGAGCAGTTGGGCATACTTCGAATTCCCAAGAGAACAATTGGTAGGGCTGAAATCCAAGATTCTTTTCGGGCCATTATAGCTGCTTTGATGGTTCTGTGAGCTCTTTCTATAAGTCCGTTGCATTGTGGATGATATGACGTTGTTCTTAGCCTATAGAATCCGATAATTTTGATAATTCCATGAATAATTCACTTTCAAATTGTGTACCTCTGTCTGTTATGACATGAAGTGGGACACCAAAGCGAGTAATCCACGTATTTACAAACGCTTCTGCAACAGTTTGTGCCGTAATATCTGCTATGGGTTGCGCTTCTATCCATCGACTGGTTCGATCTATGCATGTTAAAATATATCGACATGGATTAATGTAGGGATTGTTGGAACATTTTGCTGGCGGTAGAGGTTCCAATTATGTCGATGTGTACAGTTTGGAATCTTGATGACGGTATTTCCAATGTTTGTACTGGCGATTTTGTGTGTCTATATATTTTTGCCTGTTGGCAAGATGTGCATGATGCACATAATTCTTTGATGGTTTTATCCATGTTAGGCCAGTAAAACCTAGCCTTAATCATTTTTATAGATGATTTTATACCTGGGTGTGACACTGAATGCAAACTATCGAAGATGGATTTTCTTAGTGTGCATGGTACAAAAGGTCTGGGGTATGACGTTGATGTATCACACAACACAAATTGGTCTTTTCCAGATATTGTATATTTTTTTAATTCTGGGAAGGACTGTATTTCAGTATCTGCTGTTTGGGCATCTGCAAGTGCTGGGAGGTCGTACATATCGATCTGTACAGCAAATGTTGGGCGTGATAGACAATCTGCTACTACATTTTGATCACCCTTCACATGGGCAATATCTGAGATTAATTCTGTGATTATGGCTAGTTGTCTTTGTTGCCTATCCGATTTTGCTGGTTTTAGGCTGTGAAATGCGCCGCATATTGGCTTGTGGTCTGTTAGAAGTAATACTTCGCGACTTTCTATGAGGTGGCGAAAATGTAATACAGCCAAATACGCTGCTAAAAGTTCGCGATCAAAAGTGGAATATCTTGTCTGTGTTGCTGTTAGTTTCTTCGAGAAAAATCCTATTGGTATAGGGTTTCCATTAACGACTTGATGTAAGGCAGCACCTACTGTATATTTGCTGCTGTCCGTGACCAGTTGATATTGTGTACAACTTGGTTGAGGATGGGGTAATTTCGTTAGCTTACCCAATATTTTAGTCATGGTAGAGAAGGATTCTTTTTCTAATGTATTCAAGGTGATTAATCCTTTCGGTGTTAGTCGCATTCTCTCAGATAAAGGAAAAACTAACTTTGCGAATCCTGGTATTAATTTTCTGTAAAATCCTACCATACCAAGAAATCTGCGTAGGCTTTTAGCATCTTTAGGACACGGAAAAGATTCTATTTCTTTTACTTTATTTGAAGTTGGTGTAATTCCCTTTGAGTTAATTCTAAAGTCTAAGAAGTCAAGGGCTGTTACGTTGAAAATCGATTTGGAGAGTGATATTTTAGGTTGTTTTCTTGTAGAATTCGAAACACTGTGTCAATATCTTTTTTATGAGATTGTTCGTCATCGCTGAAGATGAGGATATCATCGATATATACGAAGACACAGTCGGTATCTCGAAAGATTCTGTCCATATATCTTTGAAAAGTAGCCGAAGAATTCTTTAATCCAAACGGCATAAATTCATATTGATAAAGTCCCATTGGTGAAATAACTGCAGTTTTTGGAATATCATTGGGGTGCATCTTGATTTGATGATAGGCTGAAATTAAATCAATTTTTGAAAATCGCTGTTTATCAGCGAGTTTAGCAGTAAAAGAATTAATATTAGGGATGGGGTATCTATCACTTTTAGTGATACTGTTTAAGGCGCGGTAGTCTCCACAGCAGCGATATCCTCCACTCTGTTTAGGTACTAGATGTAGTGGGCTTGACCATTCGCTGTCTGAAGGGGTTATTACTCCTTCATTTATTAGTCTCTTAAATTCTTCTTTTGTAGCAGTCAGCTTTTCAGCAGACAGTTGTCTGGATTTAGCAAAAACTGGTGAGTGACTACCTGTGTCGATTCTGTGGTAAACACCGCAGTAGGTATTGTTTTTGTTGGTGTGAGGAGAGATAATTTCTGGGTATTTATCTAAGCTGTTTTTTATAAATGTGGGTATATTTGCTTCGTTTATGACCACATTTACAGGAGCAGTAGTGTTTACTAACAACTTCTTTTTAGTGGTTGTTGCTGGGTCATAAATTGTCCTGTTTTTGCAGTCGATAGTGAGGCCAAAGTTATTTAGAAAGTCAATTCCGAGGAGAGGATTGGTGATATCAGCGACCACGAATGTCCAGGAAAAGGTTCTTCTTAAGCTCGGTATTGCAATCTCCAGGTTAGCTTGGCCGTGGCATTGTATTTTCTCTCCGTTGGCAGTGGTGAGTGATACTGGTGTTGGGTATAACGTCACGCCTTTTAACGCGGACGCCGGTATTGCACCAGTGTCTACTATAAATTGTAATATGGTTGTCCCTAATCGTGCTTTGATTTGTAGTAGCGGCGAACTCAAGGGGACAGACATGGTTCGCGCTACTAGTTTTCCGAGGCTGTGTGGTGGTGTGGGTGGACGCGAGCTTGGTAAAATTTTGATGTTCTGCTTCTTTGGCCATTTACACCACGGTTTGCAAGTTCTTGCTTGCTCGGCAAAGTAGAGGTGTGCTCTGCATATTTTAGTTTTTTGGTCTGGGAAGTAGGGTGTTATTCCTATCGGTATACGGACGTTTTTATTCCTTTCTGTGTGCTGCTGAGTGGAGGATGCTGTTGCTGTTCCGTTCATGTTATTTAATAAGGGCATTAATTCGTCCGCTAGTTTTCCTATTTGGGATTAATTTAGTTCTTTTTGGGAGGCAATGACGGGGGAAATTGTTGCGGGTAATGCCTGTAGAAATTTGTGAAGAACAATTTCTTCGCCGACACCTATCCTTTTAGCTATAGAAAGCATCTCTTGAAGGTATGCAGATGGACCGTTTGTAATTGTATTGGTAGACATTAACTTGTCTAGCAACTCAGACTTTGTTCTTTCATTAGCCTCAATTAAGGAGCATTTTAGTTCCTCATAGTTCTTTGCGTCTAAAATGTGATATGGTATTTTAGCTACCACCTCTACAGGCAGAGATGATATGACCGTATAAAACTTTGTTGTTGAATTTGTAATATTCCGCAGATGGAATTGGGCTTCCAGAATGGAAAACCAGCCATTCACTGCCGTTTCCATGAATTCCGGCGTTTTTATTGTAATTTGTTGTAAGGAGGCTTCTTCCATTTTTTTTTTGTATGTAAAAATATATATATTCAAGTATTTTTTTTTTTTGGATGAAGAGGGGTGGAAAAAAAATGTAGTTTGTTTTACTTACGTCAAAGGTTCTCTTTAAAAACGTTTATGACGTGAAATTAACTGCTACTAATTTTCCTGAAGACTCCAAAATGTGTTTCTTTCCTTTCAGTCCTGGTAAAATTAGTTCGTTTCTTGAGGTTGTAATGTCCTTTTTGTCGGGGTCACCATTGTAATATTTGGTATCTTTGTGTGTATAATTGACAAAGAAGTGGATACAAATATTAGCGTTGAGAGGAATATTTTATTTTCTTATTTTTACATACTTTCGTGTTAAGTGTCTGCTAGCAACAGAACACATGTTGCCTGCTTAGAAGCCAGAGAGGGACTGGCCAATCCTTTAGGTCAAGCATGGGTCAGGGAGATAGAGAGAGTAGGGGAAAGAGAAATAGTAGCAGAGAAAGAAAAGGGAATAGATTTGGGTATCTTAGTTCTTGGGAGTTATTTAGAGACAGAGAGGGGAAGAGAAACAATGTATTCTCTGCATGGTAGTAGTATCTGACCTGAGGTCATTTTGGTTCATTCCTACAATACTCTCCTACCAGATAACGGAGTGTTTTTTTTGTTTGTTTTTTAATAATAATAAAAGTATTCATTATCTTTTTTCCATTTGACTCGCCTACCAGAGTTGTCTTTATTTTATGTTCCTGTACTTCTTCAGGAGGTAAAATATCAGGCTCCTTATTTTTGTTGGTAGTTGTATTTTGTGTACATTTTTGCTTGTTTTCAATGTAAGGTTTTAAACGGTCTATTGAAACTTGTGTATGCGTGTTTGGGTTAGTTTCTATAAGAAAATATTTTGGTGTTCGTTCGAGTACAGTGTAAGGACCTGAATAGGGTGCTTCTAGCGGTTTTCGAACGCGGTCTATCCTAATCCAAACTTTTTTACAGGTTTGCAGTTGATTTGGTACGTAAGATTTTTGTGTTAATTTTTCTCTGTTTGAAAAGTCAGTCAAGTCAAATTTTGCCATGGTTTTATGTAGTTCTCTAGTAAAATCTTGTGTGACTGTTTCTGGGTTTTCCGAATCTATCATTAGGTGTGGCAATAACATTTTTGCACCTGTGACCGCATAAAAAGGGGGAAAATTGGAGCAGTTGGGCATACTTCGAATTCCCAAGAGAACAATTGGTAGGGCTGAAATCCAAGATTCTTTTCGGGCCATTATAGCTGCTTTGATGGTTCTGTGAGCTCTTTCTATAAGTCCGTTGCATTGTGGATGATATGACGTTGTTCTTAGCCTATAGAATCCGATAATTTTGATAATTCCATGAATAATTCACTTTCAAATTGTGTACCTCTGTCTGTTATGACATGAAGTGGGACACCAAAGCGAGTAATCCACGTATTTACAAACGCTTCTGCAACAGTTTGTGCCGTAATATCTGCTATGGGTTGCGCTTCTATCCATCGACTGGTTCGATCTATGCATGTTAAAATATATCGACATGGATTAATGTAGGGATTGTTGGAACATTTTGCTGGCGGTAGAGGTTCAATTATGTCGATGTGTACAGTTTGGAATCTTGATGACGGTATTTCCAATGTTTGTACTGGCGATTTTGTGTGTCTATATATTTTTGCCTGTTGGCAAGATGTGCATGATGCACATAATTCTTTGATGGTTTTATCCATGTTAGGCCAGTAAAACCTAGCCTTAATCATTTTTATAGATGATTTTATACCTGGGTGTGACACTGAATGCAAACTATCGAAGATGGATTTTCTTAGTGTGCATGGTACAAAAGGTCTGGGGTATGACGTTGATGTATCACACAACACAAATTGGTCTTTTCCAGATATTGTATATTTTTTTAATTCTGGGAAGGACTGTATTTCAGTATCTGCTGTTTGGGCATCTGCAAGTGCTGGGAGGTCGTACATATCGATCTGTACAGCAAATGTTGGGCGTGATAGACAATCTGCTACTACATTTTGATCACCCTTCACATGGGCAATATCTGAGATTAATTCTGTGATTATGGCTAGTTGTCTTTGTTGCCTATCCGATTTTGCTGGTTTTAGGCTGTGAAATGCGCCGCATATTGGCTTGTGGTCTGTTAGAAGTAATACTTCGCGACTTTCTATGAGGTGGCGAAAATGTAATACAGCCAAATACGCTGCTAAAAGTTCGCGATCAAAAGTGGAATATCTTGTCTGTGTTGCTGTTAGTTTCTTCGAGAAAAATCCTATTGGTATAGGGTTTCCATTAACGACTTGATGTAAGGCAGCACCTACTGTATATTTGCTGCTGTCCGTGACCAGTTGATATTGTGTACAACTTGGTTGAGGATGGGGTAATTTCGTTAGCTTACCCAATATTTTAGTCATGGTAGAGAAGGATTCTTTTTCTAATGTATTCAAGGTGATTAATCCTTTCGGTGTTAGTCGCATTCTCTCAGATAAAGGAAAAACTAACTTTGCGAATCCTGGTATTAATTTTCTGTAAAATCCTACCATACCAAGAAATCTGCGTAGGCTTTTAGCATCTTTAGGACACGGAAAAGATTCTATTTCTTTTACTTTATTTGAAGTTGGTGTAATTCCCTTTGAGTTAATTCTAAAGTCTAAGAAGTCAAGGGCTGTTACGTTGAAAATCGATTTGGAGAGTGATATTTTAGGTTGTTTTCTTGTAGAATTCGAAACACTGTGTCAATATCTTTTTTATGAGATTGTTCGTCATCGCTGAAGATGAGGATATCATCGATATATACGAAGACACAGTCGGTATCTCGAAAGATTCTGTCCATATATCTTTGAAAAGTAGCCGAAGAATTCTTTAATCCAAACGGCATAAATTCATATTGATAAAGTCCCATTGGTGAAATAACTGCAGTTTTTGGAATATCATTGGGGTGCATCTTGATTTGATGATAGGCTGAAATTAAATCAATTTTTGAAAATCGCTGTTTATCAGCGAGTTTAGCAGTAAAAGAATTAATATTAGGGATGGGGTATCTATCACTTTTAGTGATACTGTTTAAGGCGCGGTAGTCTCCACAGCAGCGATATCCTCCACTCTGTTTAGGTACTAGATGTAGTGGGCTTGACCATTCGCTGTCTGAAGGGGTTATTACTCCTTCATTTATTAGTCTCTTAAATTCTTCTTTTGTAGCAGTCAGCTTTTCAGCAGACAGTTGTCTGGATTTAGCAAAAACTGGTGAGTGACTACCTGTGTCGATTCTGTGGTAAACACCGCAGTAGGTATTGTTTTTGTTGGTGTGAGGAGAGATAATTTCTGGGTATTTATCTAAGCTGTTTTTTATAAATGTGGGTATATTTGCTTCGTTTATGACCACATTTACAGGAGCAGTAGTGTTTACTAACAACTTCTTTTTAGTGGTTGTTGCTGGGTCATAAATTGTCCTGTTTTTGCAGTCGATAGTGAGGCCAAAGTTATTTAGAAAGTCAATTCCGAGGAGAGGATTGGTGATATCAGCGACCACGAATGTCCAGGAAAAGGTTCTTCTTAAGCTCGGTATTGCAATCTCCAGGTTAGCTTGGCCGTGGCATTGTATTTTCTCTCCGTTGGCAGTGGTGAGTGATACTGGTGTTGGGTATAACGTCACGCCTTTTAACGCGGACGCCGGTATTGCACCAGTGTCTACTATAAATTGTAATATGGTTGTCCCTAATCGTGCTTTGATTTGTAGTAGCGGCGAACTCAAGGGGACAGACATGGTTCGCGCTACTAGTTTTCCGAGGCTGTGTGGTGGTGTGGGTGGACGCGAGCTTGGTAAAATTTTGATGTTCTGCTTCTTTGGCCATTTACACCACGGTTTGCAAGTTCTTGCTTGCTCGGCAAAGTAGAGGTGTGCTCTGCATATTTTAGTTTTTTGGTCTGGGAAGTAGGGTGTTATTCCTATCGGCATACGGACGTTTTTATTCCTTTCTGTGTGCTGCTGAGTGGAGGATGCTGTTGCTGTTCCGTTCATGTTATTTAATAAGGGCATTAATTCGTCCGCTAGTTTTCCTATTTGGGATTAATTTAGTTCTTTTTGGGAGGCAATGACGGGGGAAATTGTTGCGGGTAATGCCTGTAGAAATTTGTGAAGAACAATTTCTTCGCCGACACCTATCCTTTTAGCTATAGAAAGCATCTCTTGAAGGTATGCAGATGGACCGTTTGTAATTGTATTGGTAGACATTAACTTGTCTAGCAACTCAGACTTTGTTCTTTCATTAGCCTCAATTAAGGAGCATTTTAGTTCCTCATAGTTCTTTGCGTCTAAAATGTGATATGGTATTTTAGCTACCACCTCTACAGGCAGAGATGATATGACCGTATAAAACTTTGTTGTTGAATTTGTAATATTCCGCAGATGGAATTGGGCTTCCAGAATGGAAAACCAGCCATTCACTGCCGTTTCCATGAATTCCGGCGTTTTTATTGTAATTTGTTGTAAGGAGGCTTCTTCCATTTTTTTTTTGTATGTAAAAATATATATATTCAAGTATTTTTTTTTTTTTTGGATGAAGAGGGGTGGAAAAAAAATGTAGTTTGTTTTACTTACGTCAAAGGTTCTCTTTAAAAACGTTTATGACGTGAAATTAACTGCTACTAATTTTCCTGAAGACTCCAAAATGTGTTTCTTTCCTTTCAGTCCTGGTAAAATTAGTTCGTTTCTTGAGGTTGTAATGTCCTTTTTGTCGGGGTCACCATTGTAATATTTGGTATCTTTGTGTGTATAATTGACAAAGAAGTGGATACAAATATTAGCGTTGAGAGGAATATTTTATTTTCTTATTTTTACATACTTTCGTGTTAAGTGTCTGCTAGCAACAGAACACATGTTGCCTGCTTAGAAGCCAGAGAGGGACTGGCCAATCCTTTAGGTCAAGCATGGGTCAGGGAGATAGAGAGAGTAGGGGAAAGAGAAATAGTAGCAGAGAAAGAAAAGGGAATAGATTTGGGTATCTTAGTTCTTGGGAGTTATTTAGAGACAGAGAGGGGAAGAGAAACAATGTATTCTCTGCATGGTAGTAGTATCTGACCTGAGGTCATTTTGGTTCATTCCTAAATCATTACCACCAGATAAATTGGATACCTCGACCAGATAAACTAGCGAACCTGACGTTCCCCAGATAAACTGCTGACGAACACGTGGATTTTCAACACACACACACACACACACACACACACACACACAAAATAAAATGGACTTTCAGCGAAATTTGAATATTTCTCCGCAACACAAATTCGAAATGGCAATGGACGCTGAACAGACTTCAAATCCAAAACAACCAATTCAAACTGTTACGATAAAACCACCAAACTTCATCGAATCAAATATAACGGCTTGGTTTGCAATAATGGAGGTGCAATTTAATATTGCAAATATCAGACAGCCCCATCAAAAAATTTTCAACATTCTGGCAGCACTCCCCGTGAATATAGTAGGAAAAATAGAACCAGCTATACTACAGTCAAAGACTACGACACACTGAAAGAAGCAGTGACGGGCGCCTACTAAAAAACAAAACTGGAGATGCTGAACAAATTAATGTCGTCGTCAACAGTAATAGGCCGTCCCTCAGTGTACCTGAATGAACTCATGTCACTAGCAGGTCAAACTAGCGTAAGGGACGATATCGTACGCCACAAATTCATACAAGCCCTACCCCATTCCATCAAGCCTGTAGTAGCAGCACAAGTTGCTATACAAATCGTCTTGGGAAAATGGCGAACAACTTACTATTATATTTTAATTCACAAGACACCGCACATATTCAACAGATTTCAGAGAAGAAAAAAGATGAAACTAAAAGGACACATGGCTGTTCCCACAATGAAAAAAAATCCCCACCACCGTTCGCCCTTTCAGCAAGAACCAAAAACCCCAAATCTGCTGAGCGCAAAATTTTTCAAGCCGTAGTGCAGATGGTCTAAAAAACCAAATGTTCAAATGCAATCCAGCTCTCGCCCAACTTCACCAATTCCTCGTGAGATTCCGGAAAACTACCTAGGCGAGAGATGTTAGCTTCCATTTCCTCGTTTCTTGTTGTAGCCGCACGGTTAGGAGCTCAGAGAATAAATTTTATTGTGGATACAGGAGCTCTTGTATTTATACTTCCAAAGAGATACTTAAATGGGGCCATTATATACCCAACCAATATCTCTTTAGTATCAGCCAACGAAAAAATTGAATGCTCAGGACAAACGGTACTGAACCTAACGCTACAGAACCTAAGACAGGAATTCACCTGGACATTTATAATAGCCGAAACTGCTCAGCCACTCCTAGGATATAATTTCCTAAACCATTTCTGGTTAGTGGTGGATTGTAAAAATAACAAACTAGTCGATAAAATGACTAACAGACAATCTAATGCACATCCATCATCTATTATCATGAATATAGATGTAGTACCGAACAAAAATGACAACAAAACAGTACGAACAATCCTGGAAAAATATCCAAAATTAATTTCTCCTCATCGCGACTCGAATGCGACGAAACCAAAAATATATATTGTATCCTTCTAAATTGATCAGTATACTCATGTATGTGCATGTTAGCATCGGAATTCAAATGATATATGCCGGTGTATGTATGTAACGGTTTTTTATTATGTACCGCAATGGCCATGGTAAAAAATGGGTCTATTGATGCACAGCGAGTGACCAGAAAATAACTAACACTTGGTTCCAAGAGCACGCAAGAAGACTATGAACGTGGAGAAGTCCAGGAGGAGAAATTAAGAACCAAATTGATTTCGTTACTATCAACAAGAGATTCAGAAACGCAGTCCTTCACTGCAAAGCCTACCCAGGTACTACCAGTTTTATACAAACTAAGGCGATTAAAGAAACCTAACACAGCCCTTAAACTGCAGTACAATAGACTCGTGAATGGCCTGAATCAGCAGGAAATTATATGGACAGTGTGAAAATAAAATATGAAGGACAAATTGGAAACAGACGCTCAAAATAGAACGCACTAATCGTGACTCTAGTGGTATCTGCAAACGACATCACCCCAAAGGAAAAATCACATCGGAAAAAAAATCAGTCAATCACTGAAGAAATTCTTGACCTGATGCAAAAGAGACAAAAACAATGCCAAGATATGGAACTGAATACAAGAAAATATACAGGGAAATAAGGAGAAAATGCAGACAAGATAAAGAAAGATGGCTCAACGACAAATTTGCAGAAGCAGAGAGCTTGAGCACAACAAATAATGGTGATATACATAAAAAATAAAGAAACTAACAGGAAAAAAGACCTGTTTCGCAACAGGAAATATAAAAGCAAAGGGTGGTACACTCAATCTAGAAAAATAAAAAAAAACTTCAGAGATGGGATGAGTATATTGCTGATCTCTTCCACGACAAGACAGAGCAAACAACAATACACAAACGTACGGATGGGCCAGAAATATTAAAAACCGAAGTGGAAGCGGCAATGGCCAAATTGAACAGAAATAAAGCAACAAGACCCGATGAAATTGTAATAGAGATGTTGACGCCCTTAGAAAACTTTGGTATTGACAGGCTCACAGAAATAAAAAAACAAAATCTACAACAGAGGCAATATACCGGAGGACTTGAGCCGATCAATTTTCATAGATCTATTTAAGAAGTCAGGTGCAAAGGAATGTGAACTCCATCGATCAATCAGTTTCATGAGATACTTAACAAAACTCATCATCCGAATGTTGATGAACAGAACGCGCAGCAGAATTTGTGCCAGAGTTAAGACAAGAACAGTGGTCCTTTGTTAAAGATACTGGAACAAGGAATGAGATATTCATGCTCAAAATGCTATCTGAAAGAGCAATAGTAATGCAGAAGGAACTCTATTTGTGTTTCATAGGCTATGCAACGGCATTTGACAAAGTACAGCACAAAGATTTGATAGAGATGCACGACAACCTCGACATTTTTGGAAAAGACGTTAGAATAATCAATAATGTATATTGGCTGCAAACCGTTTGCGTACAGATAGGAAGTGAATTCAGCAGGTATACAAAATAGAAAGGGGCGTAAGACCAGGATGTGTTTTCTCATCGGATCTATTCAACTTAAACAGCGAAACAATTCTGAGAGAAATAAAACCCTTGCCAAGATTCCTCATTGGTGACCAGTCTCAACAGACGCATTTGTATGTTCATATGTATAAGTATGGACATATGTGTATGTTGATAAAAGTGTGTATTCGTTAGTGTGTTTATATGTAGAGTTATATGTGTATACGTATTCATGTGCTTGTGAATGGCATGTAATAGTTTTATGGTAACTATCTCGAACAAATGAACTTCCATCGGCTGGTTTTAATGGTTCTTAACTGAGCTAAGGCCAAAATATCTGTTCTGAATCATGTTACTTGATTTCCATTTCGTTTTAAAAGAAATGCTTATTCCTGGAAAATATTTGTACCAATCTGATGAAATGAGAAATTAATTATAATTTATAACCACTCTAAATGATGTGTTGAATTTTCTTTTATAAATATCATATTGCTCCGGATAACATCCACTGAGCTCTCTATACAGATATAACACTTAATATTTTATATTATGCAAATCTTGTTGGATTATTATTGCTATTCACGGACTTGACAACATTTTCCATATATATTTATATGCTTTGTTTTTATTTATTGATTGATTTCTATTATTTATTATTACAGGATTTTTGGTAGAATAAAATTCTACGAAAAAATAGTTCAAACAAATGTTTTAGATAACAAAAATTATCAGCACACAAGTAATGACACAGTCGAACGTGCCGAGTTTTAAAAACAACTATCAAATACAAGATATAAACACGTAATTTCAGCAAAGAAAATTAAACCTGTCTTTTTACAAATACAATTATATTACTACATATGAAGGTTCTCCTAAAGAAAAACTACATTAGATAAAAGAAAAGAGAAATTCTTCTGAATATTTTTCATTGAGGAATTTGGTGTATTTTTCTGTAGGAAGAAAGTTCGTGGTTTATTTTTCTAGTGGTAACAGCAAAGATTTAGTTAGATTAACTCACACCAGCCGGAGTTTGTTTTTGGGGTGGTAAGAGCCACATTGTTGTTTTAATTATCGTCAGCGCCGATGGGTAGTTTAAATTCTTATGTGTCGTTTTACTTCTGGACCAGGACGACCAGAATTCTTGTAACAGCTTGTTGCCAATTTTGAGTATCGATTCCAAGGCCACTTTCACATATCTGACAGGTAGACCCGAACAAGTTCCTCGCAAATTGGATGGAAGCCCTTTCATTGGTTCGAGCGAAGTCGTACAAAGGCTACTGTTTGACCACTAATTAAAGTGTAAAATAAATGTTTTAAAAATGAAAAACTAAAGTAAGAGTTCATCAAAGCATCTGCTGATCTTTGAAAGTTCGATGTATGTTCATGTATGTTCTTCTGTCGCTTAAACAAAAATTATCATAATAGTAAAAAAAATAAGTGGTCTATAATATAAAGAATAAGTGGCAGGGACTTTTCATAATGAAGCTATTGGTTTAGCAGTTTTCTAGTAGTAAGTACTTAATAGCGCTTAGAAAGTTTGCTCTGCTCAGAAGTCACATAAATTTGGGGTATTCCAGTGCCAAGTAGCACATGAATAGCTGTCCTTGTATGAACTTCCAGAGAACAACACTGAGACTACAGTATGGTTTAGACTTAGCCAACTTCCGACCGGTTGATATTGTCAAAGACAATGGACAGTATTAATTATTTGGGCATTGTGCTCCTTAATGAATAATCTTCTTATAAGAATTACAATGAAAAGAAATAAGAGTAAGCTAATAATCAAAAGTCACATACCTACACACGTCAATCTGTCTTTCTCCAATATTCGTGGTATTTGTACCACTTTCTGGACTGTAGAACCTTTTCACTTGAAACAGATGTCTTTTAATCATCTGAGAGAACTTTTTTGCCTTCCATCAACATGGCTGATGTTAGCCCATTAAAGAGTGATTCACGGGCTAATTTTTTTCCTGACATGAAATGGAATCAATTGGTAAGTCTGCAGCTAAGAATGTTGCTAAACAATTTTTCTTGCTATAATCTATCTTACATATTTATAGGTCTGCCATTCATTCTTATTTTAAATTTTGCTGCTGCATCTGGTTTGATGCTCTTGCTATATATTCAGAAATTCTTGATAAGATACAAAAAATCTGCAGTGTTATTGGTCCTGGCCTAGTATCACGACTTGAGTTTCTTTTCTAGCAATTTTTGCGCCTTTTCTATAAATACCTTGATGGTAATTGTTCTGACGAACTTTCTGCAATGATACTAAACTTAATGAATTGAAGTGCATTATTAGATTGGCACCAAGTTCTCATCATTTCACTGTTGAAATGGTCAGATGTAGTCGTAACATTTATGTTAACATTTTTTTTATCGCACTTGTGGAAAGCGTTTCTGGATAAATTCAATTTTCTGGAAAAATTTAACTTTAGTTATATTTCTTGGAAGGATATTGCTTTTTTATTAATTCTTATCCCAATAATGTTATCAGCATATCCATCCGCTCACAATTTCTTTAGCCTCGAAAGCAAAAGCGAGACCTGATTTATGTCAGTATGCTTCATTATTTCCCACATCACTCAGTTCTGCAGCGACTGTGAATCGGTATTTAATACAACACACACAAGCATCATATATATAGCACAAGGATAGTTTTGTGCACCCTATAGTAATGTTACCATAGGTAGGCATCCTTTTAAAGAAAATGCATTTAGAAAGGGAAAGAAAGCAAACATTTTAGTGGTACCCAGTGTTTGGCTGACTTTGCCTATCTTATAAAATAGTAGATTTCCAAAAGATATGGAGATTTTATTCAGTATCTACACTTTCTGTATTTTTTTTTGTTGTTGTTTTTGACATGATTAAAAAAATATCAGTGTTTTTGAAACATTAAACCCATAAGCGGTTTTTGAAAAGGGAAATCAAAATGTTTTCCTTGATTATCCAACCTTTATTTGGTTATATAACTAATAAAATTTACATTTAGTAGAATTATGGCGTCTGACAACAAGATGTTTATTTAGTGATTTATTTCATACTAATTAACATTCTCCTATTTTGATAAACTTTTTGAGACATTATAAATTTTACTTTTAACGTCATATTAATTTGCAAAAAACTTCTATGCTAACGTGAGAGCCTTTAAATTATTTTATTCAAGTTAAATATGAATGATTCAATTTTTTCTATAACAAATTAATTTAAGTTTTCGTCGTAAATATCTACTAAACACTAATTTACCTACTTCAATTTCAATCCCAAATATATCGTAAATATTGGAGATAAAGCGTTTGTTTCACATATTTATACTGTGTGTAGTTTAGCAGATTTGACACATCGTTCTTTTTTAAAACCTTTCTCAAAAAATCTCTTTGTCATCGAAATACTATTTCAACTTTCTTTTAAAAATTTTTAGATAAATAGACATGGAGCATGGTGAGTAGGGTGAACGTACTAATTAATCAAAGTATTTCTAAAATATCCAGTATAGCCAAGTCTGCGAATAAGTGCATTTCTTACACAGAGATTAGCTTTCCACATGTTCCTGTTTTTTGGTTTTTTGGTTTTTTCTATGCTTCTATTAATTAGCACAGGAGAGTAGTATTCAGTATCAACTGCCTGGCCTTTCGGAAGTTATTCAGTCATCAAAATGCATTTCCTATCTCAATGATCTGTGGCAATAACTTTTTTTACTGATTGTCTTGTCTTTAATCACTTTGGTTGTCTTTTACTGTTATCTACACTGTTTTTTCATCCAACACAACCATCTTCATTAAAGGAGAGAATGAACACTCCTTGAGTGAAAAATGAACGCCTTGTCTGTTAATGGCTCAATTATGCAGGTTTACTCTCGATACACAATAGTGATGGAGAGTGAACGATGCGGAAAATATTCATGTTGACACTGCTGGTGAAACTGTTCAGGTGATTATTATTACGGTCCTATTATAGGAGCAGAAGTAAGATCCTCGACCTGTTCGTGACTTGGGATGGAAAGAACTCGCCTTTCGCATTGATAGCTTCTCTCTGGACCCTGTATGCCACTCTCTCGCTCTGTATCTCTCGTATTTTCTTTCTGCAATGTCCCCCTAACAGCCAGTGCTTCAAGCTGTTTTGATTTGTACTTTATCACGTTTTAATGTGGTGATCAAGTCGTCATACTGCGTGTTGTTTTTTTCTGGTTCTGATATCTTTAATCTTTTACTTTTTAGCTCAGCCACTCCAGGTCCATCATCTTTTCACTTTGCTTTTTTATTTTGGTCATTTGTCATACCCACATACGTACCTCCCTACCTTAATATAACTCTTGCAAATCAGTTTCAATGAAATCATGTTTTTTTTCATCATTTTTAGCCGATTTTATGCATTGTGTTGGGAAGAAGTGTATTGTCTCTGTCTTCCTACTCCGCTACTGAACTTATACCATACGCAACATTCATTATGTTCATTGTTTATATCAGGTTTTACCAGATAATATTTTTCTGAACTGATTACTTTGTTCTCTTACGTGTGTCTCTATTTCTGACTTCAAGGTATCTTCTGGGCAGCTTTTGTCCAGCTCAGTTTACTAGCAATTTTGTTTTTTTATTTTGTTTCTTGCACTGCATGCATGTTTCTTTTTGTTTCTTCTTCATTGACTTCTAATATTTGCTGAATGTTATTCACATCATATCTCTATTGCCCTCTTTTCAATTCCTTTTTTCTTGCCTTATCCGTCATCATTAATCCTTACAGCTTGAGTTGAAACCAGCACACCGATGTCAGTTGTGTTTATCATCAACAGATTTAAATGTTTGTTTTTGTCTTTTTTAAATAAATGTATAAAATAATAATAAATTACTTCTTTATTTGTTTAAATCATCAAAAAGATTTTGACCACAACTGTAAAAAAGAGAAAACTTAATTTTGATGCATATATCTGGAATATATAGTCTTTCTTGAGATTCCGATCTGGATATTTCTGGATATCTTTTACCATCAAGAAATTTTTAAAAAATCAGTTTGAGCTAGCAGAAGTATTAGTAGTAGTTGAAGTAGTTTTACCATTTTTTCTGATTTCTGTTTTATACAATCCTTTATCATCATTTTTGACCTGACAACTGAAATAAAGAAAAAAATCTCCTGCAAAGTTTGTAACCAAATTACATTCAAAGAGTTTTGTTTTGCTTTTCTTTTCTGAGAACTGCTCTGTGTTCATGAGTATAATCTTTTGTATCACAATGAGAAGATTCCTTCTATTTCCTTAATATTTGAATAGCGGTTGTGTTTAAATACGATATTCCTGCAGCTTTTTATTTCCAGTGTGGTGCTACGAATAAAACAATAAATGATAAAATAGGAACAATTAATAGTGGAAAAATGAAATGATCCCGCATTGGCCGTCGCGCAGTTAACCAAGGGTAGCGTCTACCTCAAAGGGCGAAGCTAGCCTATGACTGCAAAATACGTTACTGATACTAATCGTCCAAATACTGAGATTGACCATCGTTAATAGGTAACCCAAAATAATAATTGTCTACCTTAATCTCCATCTACTATAAATAGTAGAAAAAGTATAAAATTAAATGATAATTTATCCGTTTTTCTTACATTCGGTCAGTGCTACTTTTGGTTGAAACTTATAAAGTCTTTCTTTTAAAACAATTCTTTCAGAAAATAGGTTTCTGAAGCCTCCTAATTGTTATCGCTCTTACTCTACATTTTCATGTTTATCTTCAATTATTCTTGAATAATTATTTGACTACAAATAAAATTTATTAAAGTTAAATCTTCGTTTTCTTCTTGCTATAAATGAAAACAAAATAGGTGAAATTATTTTTATATATACATATATTTAAGCATAAATTACTTTAAAGATTTGTCTTTATAACCAATCACAATTTAAGAGTCTCATTAACACAACATATTTATTAATAACCTGTGGTATGTATAATATGCCTCTAGAACTCGCCTATATCTATGTAGTGGACTCTTCTAAGAACGTAGAAATGTGTTACACAATATATTATGCTTGCACTTCAGAGATGGAAGACAAAGGGCTTCGTTTCATTTTTATCCCACTTACATTGTGTTCATGTAAAGTGATATCGTTAATGTTTATGTATATGTTTTGTATATTATAAGATCATTTTAACACTGCAAAACGTTCAGAGGTGTACACGCAAAGAGTTATCGATCCCAATAGAATTAGCTTTTCTATATTCTAATCAAATCTTATTCAGAAACTCATACACGCTGCAATATGCAATACTATGGCCTATGTTCTCTTTTTCTTTACATCTTTGCTTGTTTCCTCGTTGTTTATTTGTTTTTTTCTTCTTAGAGGAAAGTAAATACATGCTCACTTTATATACTGCTTTCATTTTGCCTCCAGCACATAACCTTTGACGCTTTCTTTTCTTTCTTATTGTCAACCTTTGTCTATGCTCTTGACTTAATTGAGTCTATCTTGATTTCTCTGTTCATTGTCGTTTCTTTACACTTCCTTCCTTACTCATTCATAAAACTTTTATCTTTACTTACACTTTTCAATTCACCATTGTCATCAGCGCTATAACCTGAGAATTTCCGTGGAATAATTTTCAATTTGCGCTCCAGTGGAAATTAATTTTTCATATATATATATATATATATGCAAGTGAACACAGAACGAAGTAAAATTTTTTACAACGTCCAAAACATTAATTTAAAACAGTGCTCGATATATAATATATAGAGCTGTGAATACTTATTATAAATTATATTTTAGAACATGTACATAATTTTTATATACATATCCACTACAAAGGTACATTTGTTTTGACATTGAAACTTCAATGTCTCATCAGGCGGTATGTATAGGAATGTCATGTTTTTAACATGACAAAATGAAATGGTTATGGAAAAATGACACACTCGTCGTGTATTGGAAATAACTAGGGGAATTTATTATTGTGGAAACATGAGTACAGCGAACAGTTGTAAATGTTGAACCACCGTATGTTTATCTAGAGCGTGGTAAATCTCAGCCTGCCATGTTTGCTCGCCTCTGCCGGAAGTCCCTTTTTCTTGTCTCTCAGTATGCACCTAAAGACAATTAGCTGTAACGAGCACGCTTGTGGTTAATTTGTAAGTGCTTCACTTTAGTTCTATTCCGCTTTGGACGGTTCTGTAGTGCTCTCGTTTATATTTGTCTGTTCGACAGATGGTATAGTCGGTAGTTCAAATGTGTCTACTAGTTATTCCAATGGAATATTCGACCTGTTGTTTGTCTTTGTGTTGTTGGTGTGCCTAGGACGCAATTGGTTTTTGTGTCGTGCCCAGAGTTGATCTCCAACTTGTACACTTGTAGACAAATCGTCCTTTTTTTCTTGTGGATGATGCCTGGTGTCCATTTTGGTTGCCCATGCCTGTAGCTTTTCACAAACACTGGTGTACCTACAGATAGTGGTCGATCTGAATTCTGGCACATACTCTGTTTTTGTTGTTCCTTTGGGCGTAACGCATCCAGTGTGGTACGAAGCTTTCGCCCCATAAGTGCCTCTGCTGGTGTCATCTGATCCTTTACTGCACTATTGGGTGTTGTTCGATAGCAAAGAAGGAATGCTTGTAATATTTCCTCTGTTGTTCCCTCTCCCTTTGCTTTAAGCAGAGCACGTTTGAATGTGTCTACAAACCGTTCGACTTGGCCATTGGATTATGGGTGACAGGGAAGGGCTCGAACATGCGTGATGCAATTTGCTTTGCAGAAGTGCTGAAACAACTCTGATGTAAATTGTGTTCCATTGTCGGACACAAGTGTTTCTGGTAGGCTATGTTGGCTGAAGAGCCGTTTAAGGATACTAATAATTGAGAGGGTGTCCGTATTTTGCATCAGAAAAATGTCTGGCCATTTAGAATGGGTATCCACAACTACCAGTAAACTCAGTCCATTTATGGGACCAGCAAAGTCCACATGAACCCTGGACCATGGTTGCTCTGAATATATCCAGTGTGAGTCCATGATTCGTGGTGGGTTTTTTGTGCTTCCATGCAAGGGACACAACTCTTGATCATCTGTTCGATGTCAGAATCAATGTTGGGCCAGTATACAGTATACCATGCTGCGGGCTATGGCTTTCATCCGATTGATGCCAGGATGTCCTGAGTGTAATTGTTTAAGAACAGCTCTCCTGAGTCTTGTAGGGACCACAACCCGGTCTGAAAACATAAGACACTCATCAATGATGGACAGAGAGTCTCTTCGCCGCTGAAACTGTTGCAGCTCCCCAGTGAGGTCAGATAGCTATGAGCATCTGAGAAACCGGATAACTTTTTGAAGCATTTGGTCTTAATGAGTCTCTTGCTTAACTTCAAATCTCGTCACAGGAATTCTTCTGACACAATCAGTAAGTGTGCATTGGAAATCATCCTCAATGCTGATGGACGCTATGATGGTGTCATCATCTGGTGCCGAATGTGATCTGATAAGGCGTGACAATGCATCAGCCTGACCAAATTCCGTTGTTCGGCGGTATTTTATTTCAAAATCGTACCCCAGTAAGGTGATTGCCCAACGTTGTAATCGACTGGCTGAATACACGGGAATCCCTTTTTTAGAGCCAAAGATGGAGAGCAGTGGCTTGTGATCTGTTAGGAGTGTAAAATGGCTCCCAAATATCATTTTGTGAAACTTTTTCACTGCAAAAATCAGAGTCAGTGCTTCCTTCTCTATTTGGCTGTAGTTGCGTTCTGCGGGTGTCAAGGATCTTGCTGCATGCATGATCGCCTTTTCTGATTTATCTGGAAAAATGTGTGAGATCACTGCACCAACTACCTGGCTTGAGGCATCGGCTGCTACTACTATGTTCTGAGTTGGGTCAAAATGTGTGAGTAGCAAGTCTGAATTGATTAGTCCTTTAATTTTTTGAAAAGATTGTTGACAATCTAATGTCCAGGACCATTTTGTGTCTTTTGTTAGCAGTTTATTAAGTGGTGACTTAATTTGATGCAGGGAAGGTAGAAAACTTCCACAGTGGCTAACTAGTCCGAGAAATGAGCGTAAGCTGCTTATGTCTGATGGGGGTGGCATGCGTTGAATAGTTGCCACATTAACCGGATCTGGACGACGGCCATGGCGATCAAAAATAAAACCCAAATATTTTATTTCCTGTAAATAAAAATGACACTTTTCAGGTCGAAGCTGAAAACCAAAATCTTGGATGCGTGTCAGAACTTTGTTAACACGTTCTGACAACTCCTCCTTTGATCGCCCGACAACAATGATGTCGTCTATGTATGCTGCTGCACTATCTACTCCTGTTAGCATAGTGTCCATGATTTGTTGGAAAATAGCTGGGGCTATTATTACCCCAAACGGTAACCGTAGATATTGGAATAAGCTACGATGGTTGTTTATCGTCAGTAGTTCTCTGGAGGTTCTCTGGAGACCTCGACTTGTAAGTAGGCCTCTGTGAGGTCTAATTTGGCAAAACAGGTGCCACCACTGAGCATGGTGAAGATATCTTCTGGAGCTGGTAGTGGGTATTGATGATCTTCCAGTGCTGCATTGAGGCCAGTTGAGAAATCAGCACACAACCGAATTGAGCCATCAGCTTTCTTTACTACCACAATGGGTGCTGCTCATTGTGGTAGTAAACTACCACACAATGTTGTATGTAACTGGTATGATGACCTTCCTTTCTTCTAGGCGTTTCAGTTCCTTGTCTACCAGTGGTAGTGCTGCGTATGGTACTGGGCGTTTGGGGCGAAACACAGGTTTAGTGGAAGGTTTAAGTGTCAGTGTGGCTTCAACTTGGTTGCAGCATCCAAGGTTGTTTGTGAAAACTGGAGAAAACCGCTTGAGTATATTTTCAGTCAGGTCCTTGACGGCACTCTGGGTCAGTGCTTTTGACACCGCATTGCAAACAAAATTGAGTGGGATGTCAAGAAGATCCAGTGGCTCAATAAAATCAAGTCCCAAAAGTTGTGTTGGGAATTCGAAATGTATATGATTCCCGACACTGTCTTTTCCTCATTCTTGATTGTTGCTGGCAGTTCGCCTGTAATATGGACACAATCCCCAGAAGCACTCCGTGCGACATGTTTTGTAGATGTAAGTGGCGGTATGCCTATACTTTTCCACAGTTTCTGGGAAATAAGGGTTATGTCCGATGCTGTGTCGATTTATAACCGAACTGGATGATTGTTCAGTTCCACCGACACATATTTGCGATTTGACTTGGAGTTGGACAGGAACGTTGCTACCAGATTGTTTGTTTGTGTTTTATGTCTGTTTTTGTTCAGTGGTCGCTAGTGCGTCGTTTTGCGCCACGGTGGTGTGCAGAATTCATCTTTGTGACCTTACCGGTTGCATTCGCGGCAGCGATGAGTTTTGAAGGGGCATTTTCGAGCAAAATGCCAGCCACCACAATTCCAGCAAGCAGATGGAGGTTTCTTTGGTGTTGCTTCTGGTGATTGTTGTCTTTGAATAGTGTTGACTGTGGACGTTGTTGCAGGCACCGACTGTTGTACCATATCTGAATCATGTTTTAGATTCACAACCCGCCGTCATTCCTCTGTAACTTGCTGCGGATTTTGTTCAATTTTTGACAAAATTCTTGTACGCACATCCCTGTTACTCGCAGACCTTAATCCACATGCGAAAATCAAACACTTAAATTGTTCGTCTGTGATGGTGGAAATTTTGAACCGTTCGCATTGTTTTTTTATGAATCCTGAGTACGTCGTAAAGTCGTCTGTGTCACATTTTGTGATATTGAGGCAGTTGAATCTTGCATTAAACAATGAGGTGTGCTTACTAAATATTTTGTTTAATGTTTCAACTGTTTCCACAAAACTACAATCCCGAGGTTGTTTCGGTAAAATGTAGTTAATATATTTTTAATGTTCACTCGAACCGATTTTTCCAGCTATCTGTTTGCTCTCCAAAATCTTCTTTAAAGAGATCTTCATTACGAGCGAACCACGTTGCGAAGATTGTGTTTGCCTCCTTATCGTAGTGGAACTCTGCGATGGAATTTTCGAGAGCTTATCCAGATATTAGTTTTGTTGATAGAGGATTTGGTTGTGGTACATTCCCTAGTCTTTCTGAAAAGAGTTCCATCAACCTTAATTGCTGTTGTAGAATCTGTTGGATAACATTTGGATCCAAATTTTTACACTGAATAGGAAAGGGAAAAATTCCGGAAAGAAGAGATTTTTTTTTCAATATGTTACGTTTTTAACGTACCTGACGTTATTTTATGTGTCCACGAAATTCGACGTCTAAAGTCCTCTTTCAGAGATTCTCCACTCAATGAAACAAATTCTACTTGTTAGTTTCTTTTCAGAAATATTATTGAGGCGAATATTTCCACGTGGTGCAATTTCGTACTCGTCGCCAGTTTTGTTATGTTTTAACATGACAAAATGAAATGGTTATGGAAAAATGACACACTCGCCGTGTATTGGAAATAACTAGGGGAATTTATTATTGTGGAAACATGAGTACAGCTAACAGCTGTAGATGTTGAACCACCGTATGTTTATCTAGAGCGTGGTAAATCTCAGCCTGCCATGTTTGCTCACCTCTGCCGGAAGCCCCTTTTTCTTGTCTCCTAGCATGCACCTATTAGCTGGGGACGGACTTCCTTGAATGGTCCAGAGCAGGTAACGTTTCACCCTTTTTATGGTAATCCTAATAGAATGGAAAGCCTCTTTTTCTTATATTTAGTCAGTTGTGTTTGGAATGTTGGTGGAGGTTAGTGATAGGGGAACAAGTCACATGTATTGATCGTTGGAATGTTGAAGAAAGTGGTGATTAATGGGAGTCAAAATGGTTGATTAATGGGAGTCTTTGATTTCTAGACAGATTTAATATTAGCAGTTAGAATGTAAGTTTTTATTATCTTGTGACTAAACTATATCCTTTGGATTTCTTAGAAGAGCCGGTAAGGGGTGGGATGCTTATTTTGTACAGAATATCTTTGTATTTAAGCAGAGTCTATATAATTGATGTAAATTTGTATATTTAATCTTAATTTTGGATTTAGGAAATAGATTTTTTCTATTAAATTTTTAATTTTTAATCAGATCACAGTTTGTAAACCGATTTTTTTCTATTAAATTTTAAATTTTAAATTTCTTTTCTTATACTTGGTCAGTTGTGTATGGGATGTTGTTGTTGGTGGTGGTGGTGGGGGGGGGTAATGATAAGGGAACAAGTCCTGTTGATTGACATTTAGAATTTTGAGGAGAGTGGTGTGGATAGAGAATATGTTTGATTAATCAGTGTCTTTGATTTCTAGACAGATTTAACATAAGCAGCTAGAGTGTAAGTTCTTTTTATATATATCTTATGACTAAGAAACCTCTTCCTCTAAGAAATCCTAAAGGATTTCTTAGAGGAAGAGGTTAGGGGTGGGATGCTTATTCAGTACATAATATTTTTGTATTTAAGTTTTTTATAAATAGTCTCAATTTGTATATTTAATCTTAATTTTGGATTTAGGAAATCGATTTTTGCCATTAAATTTTAAATTTTGATTAGATCACCGTTTGGAAACCGATTTTTTTCTATTAAATTTTAAATTTTAATTAGATCACCGTTTGCGGTAAAATTTAATGTAAGAGGTAAATTTTAATGTTAAAAATTTTAGGTAATAGGTAAGCAGGTAATAAGTGCGTAATAAGTAGAATTTTATGTAGGAGGAAAGATTGAATGTTTGTATTTAAGGTAATAGCTGAATAGGTAATAGGTGTGTTAGTATTTCAGGTAATAGTTGAAGTTTAATGTGTGTATTAAGGTGTGGTTTTATAATTAATCTAATTATGGATATGAAACCTTACTTTAGAGTTTAGTAAATCGTTTTTTTCTATAGAATTCTTAATTTTTTAGAAAGATTTCTAATCTAATTATTAATTTTAAAACTTATTTTAGAATTTAGTAATTCGGTTTTTTTTCTATAGAATTTTTAATTTATTAGAAAATTTTCAAATGGTCCTAGCTCTGGCTTATGTAGAATTCTTTAGCATGATTGTAATGTTACTTCTTTAATGTACTTGCAGTTTACTGTGGTTTCATGCCTCTGGTTTAAAAGCTTGTTACTATTCATATATTTAAGGATTTCAATTTTTTCTTGAAGACAAAGAAAACATGGTTCCTTTAAAGATTTAGTTGTTCTTGTTTGTTTAAAGATTTTCCATTTAACTTTAGGCGTTTTATTTTCGTCTTTTAACTTCCAAAAGTATTTGGAGAGAGATATCATGTTTTGTTTTTCTTTGTTATTGATGGATGAGAGGTGATTGTAAAATCGCTTTTTAAATACGTTCATGGTACATCCGATATATATTTTTTCATCCTTAGGATTCTCCATGGATGAAATCGAACACATATACATCAGGGATTTTGTTAGACATTTATTGGTCATGGGGCATTGGTTAGGGTTTCTACAGTTACAGAGGTTGTTATGAGGCGGACTGGTATTAGTGTTGGAGTTATTTTTGTTGTTGTGTGCTTTTAATATTTTACTGTTATGTACTTTAATTATTTTTTCTAGATTATTGGAGCAGCTATAGCTTAGTTTTATTGTATTTTTTATTTAAGATTTTGCTTAGAGGGTTATTTTTAGGGAAATGATTCTCTATTAGTTTAAGAAATTTATGTCCCAGTTTGAAGTTAACTGATTGATTAAAAGGAGAGTTATACCATATGATTTTCCAGTTTATATTTTTGCTTTTTGAACTCCTGAATTTTTCCACGAAGCTAATTTTTGGTAATTGATAACCGCTTTCTTTAAGGATTCTATCGTAAATTACCTTGTGTTTATCAAATATTTCTTTACTGGATGAGTGTGTGTTAATGCGGCGTTCTACCGATGATGGGATATGTTTGATAATGGATGGTGGGTCATTAGAGTTGGGGTTTATATATATTGGGTTAGCATTGTTTTTCATGTAAGGTTGGAAAGTGTCCGATACTAAGTCTAATGTTATATCTAGGAAGTCTACTTGCTTGATATTGGGGTTAATCATTACGTTAAGACCAAAGGATTTCAAAACTTTATGAATTAATTTTCTAGTTTTATTAACCTTACCTCCAGTAGATTTATTTATTATCAGGAGTTCGTCATCTCTATATAGTCCTATATTGTTCGTGTCTATTTCTTTATGCACAGTGAGGTTGTACAATAGGAATAATTCTACCAGATCTGAAGATTCTGCAGAATCCAGAGCTCCCATAAGATAAATCAAAATTATCCGTTGAATTTTTTGTCCACTGTTCGTTGTCGTGGATGAGAACTGATTTTCTACAGTTCAGAATTATTTTGATTTCATCCTTTGTGATGTCCGAGTAGAACTCCGCGAATTCCAGGGCGAGATTGAAGAGGTTCTCAGAAATCGATGGGTAAAAATCCACGATGTCAAACCGTAAGAAGGTGGCATTATTTTTTTCCCTAGGTTTTCAAACGAATTTGATTACGTCTATTGTACCCCGCCATTGCATTAGTTGAAGTTTTTCTTTATTTGCTGGTTGGCTCTTTCTAATATTACTTTACTAATCCTACCGATTTCCGATTTAGAAGGGTTTATTATTCTAGTAGGCAATTTACGGTAAAATTCCGGTTTGTGGTCTTTTAAAACACATATGCCTCCTTTGTTGTCATTTTGGGGACTCTGTCGCTTATTTTCAATTTATCCGTATTTTGTTTGTCTGCGTAGTTTATTATGTCTATGTGGTTTTGGTGCTCAGTGTTAATTTTCCTGTATTTTTTGTTCAGTTTTTCTTAATCAGGTCTTTGTATTCTTTGGGATCCATCTTATAGAAATTCGATGTTTTGTCCGATTTTACAAAGACCTTATTAGATTTGTTTATGTTACTAACTAGTGTGTCCAAGTGATTTAGGAATTTGTTTTGTGTTTGTGAAAGGTGATTTTGTTTAAGATCTCGAACAGGTCGTTTTCGAAGTTAAAAAGTTTGTCTATTAGAGGAGCGGTTTTTAGGTTTTTTAAATCCGAATGAGTCCTTATTATCTGCAGCTCCATGGCCTTTAATAAAGACTCCCATTAATCAACCATTTTAACTACCCACACCACTTTCTTCAAAATTCCAACGATCAATACACGTGACTTGTTCCCCTATCACTAACCCCAACCAACATCCCAAACACAACTGACCAAATATAAGAAAAGAGGCTTTCCATTCCTATACATACCGCCTGATAAAACATTGAAGTTTCAATGTCGAAAACAATGTACTTTTGTAGTGGATATATATAAATAAAAATTATGTACATGTTCTAAAATATAATTTATGATATATATATATATATATATATATACGAATTATTAAATCTAAAGGTGAGCCAAAAGTCGACCGCGGTTTCACTCGCCGGGTCGTCAGGACTTGGTCAACAAATTAGACAAAAACCGCAAATTAAATAGTACCGATCAGAAGATACCAAACCAAAAACAAGGGTAAAAGAATCTTTGTTGATAACAACAATAACAAAAAAAATTTGAAACCTAAGAGTTAATTTCGTACTTTCGTATTGAGCTCTTTCTTGTTAAGGTTTTCGTCTTGGGTTTTTTTTCTTTCGAACACGGCTTATGCTTTGTTTGTTTCTTTTTTTATTCCCCTCTACCCATTTGGTAGTACCTTTTGGGTTTGACGACTAACTTTACCGATTTGTTAGCAGTAGGTTTTAATGATTTTAGTCGTTATTAGTGCTACTGTTTTCTTGGTACGTTTTACAATATATATATATATATATATATATATATATATATATAGTCATCCGCAGACAGATCTGTTTCGCTGTATCACAGCTCATTAGTACGATTAGACATCAGTATGAATTGGTGTCAGTCGGTGATTCTACCTCTGAGCTATGGGCGCTGGGTAGAAGGAGGCAGACTTTTAGCGTTTGATATACCTGTATTTCTACGCCAGTAGTGAGTGTGTTCTAATTCATTACTGAATGAAAGATGCGCAGATGCTAGAGTAGCTACTGTTTTTCAAAGTCTACCATTCTTCCAGAGTGCTCAATCAGAGTGTGAGAGCGTAAATAGTCATATAAGTAAGCAGCTAACCTAGAGCCAACAGACCTACCAAGGTTTCACCAAATGTTTCGTCAGGGCAAGTTGGCAGTTATATATATATATATATATATATATATATATATATATATGTGTGTGTGTGTGTGTGTGTGTGTGTGTGTGTGTGTGTGTGTGTGTGTGTGTGTGTGTGTGTTTTTACGGAAAATCCCGAAGATTACCGAAATGGTTTTAAATGAAATATTGTATATATAAGCATCAGTTTTCATTTAAGCATATTCTTTCAAATAGAAATAGAACAATCTCTATTGAGCCTTGGGTTTATCTTGATGTCGATAGATGAATTCAGTGGTTCGAAAAAAATCCTTACTACCTATGTTAAATTAACCTCCTCTTTTGAATAAATTGTCTCTATAGAATTACTTAATAAATACTTAGTTAATTACAATTTTTCTAATGACATTATTAATGATAAAATATTTGACTAAAATATTCACCACGAAAATTTAAAAAAAACTGATTACAATTACAACAAAAATGCCATTTATTTATTTTTCCTATCATCTAATGCACTTTAGTTGCATAAAAGATAAATAATAAAAAAACATTCCATGTATATTATTCCTGTAGAGAATAAAAATCACTTAAAATTTATATACTCCAAAAATTCCAAATTTTTAAGCTCATTGCCAATAACATTTCTCCACAAAAACTTATTTTCAATATCCCATATCAATTTTCATGTCCTTTCGAAGATTCTGTTTTGATGATAACAGAAAATCAGCATAAGTTGGTTAAACAACATTTCTATCAAGAAGATTGTCCTGTCAACTCTCTGGAATACGCAGATATATAACCCGAATCTATGGTGGCCCTGCTAAATTAACAACACAATAGCTCTCTGACACTTTAACTGAAAAGTGAATAAAATACAAAAAAGCCTTTGTATTAAAAGAAAGCAATCCACTATCAGTAAAATTTGTTTCTAGGTTATCTTGTCTTAAAATACTTTTCAACTAGTAAATCAGATATGCCGCGAGACTCAAAAATCCTATATCACAAGTTTATTACTACGTTTATTTCAAAATTTAAGTTCACAACAATGCAAACTATATATCAGCTATTTCTGAACTTTCAGTCCTTAGTATGTGGTAAATACGAAATGAAAATAGGTCTGTTTTCTACACTGCTTGCTATTTCGTGAGCCAATGTGAAAATATTTGTTAATCAATGAAAAGAGAGCGATTTATAGAGAGCAACTAATTGAACATTCAGTGACCCGTGTCATATTTTTTCATGCCCCCAAATGAACCGAACACATGATCGAGTTGGCTATTTTGTACACGTTTCCCGGTCGATACAAGCAGATGACGAGGAAGCACCAGACAGTCCATGCTGAACACAATGTATCAAGGAAATAATCAGACCGCATCCGGCGACCTACACTCGCACTTTCTTACTGCTGTTTTCTATATCGCGTGCTGTTTTCTTTTTCTCTTCTTCTTCCTCTTCTCCTATCCGCCGTACACAAAAAGAAAGACATTACTACTACTTTGTTGATACTCTCAGCGAAGATAGGGACTTACCTGTTTTGTACAAATCAAATTTCGTTAAAATAAATGAACTCCCAAATGAACTCTTAATTCTTTGCACAGTTAACAATTTTATATCTACAATTTGATGTTATGCTTTTCGATAAATAAATTTTCATTTATTTATACAAACAAGACATTTTTATCTTTTCATCCTTCTGATCTAGAGTAAGTTTGTGGCGAATTCGGTTATATTTGGCGCAAGGCCAGTTTAATAAACATAGTGGAGCTCCCTACTGCATTGGTGACCCCGCAAAGAACACGCAAAGAAATGTTGATCCCAACATATTTGATGACCCCGCAAAGAACGTGCAAATGAATTCTGATATCTACAAGTACTCAGATCTTAACATTCAATTTCAGAAAATTATTTTACCAGATTTCACTTGAAATAAAGTAATTAATTCAATAAGAGAAAAAATTGGCTTTTCTTTCTTATTTGTTTACTAGATCATATATATATATATATATATATATATATATGAACCGCAATCTTCAGACTAATCTTCAAGCATGAAAGAGACTGTCATTATTCGTTGTTGAACGCTGTGTTTACACTGCCTATATTTACATATGTTCTATCCTGAATACCCCATAAATATATATTATTATATATCTTATTGCTTTGAATGAAAACATTCACATTTACATCTATCGCTAGGGATATGTACATATCAGAATGTAAGCGTATGTATATATCTCAGTATATATATATATGTGTGTGTGTGTGTGTGTGTGTGTGTGTGTGGTATATATATATATATATATATATATATATATATAGAGAGAGAGAGAGAGAGAGAGAGGAAGTGGAGTGAGAAGATTAACAGTATTATTTTTCCTAATAATTTTTATGCTGGAAAACTTAAGTTGCTAGGTTAATTGAAGACTAAGATATTATTGCGTCCTACTTATCACCCGACCACTTTCCAACAATTAGCTCTTTTGAAAATATATAAACCTCTTTCTTACGTAGTAGAACTTCTTCAATCAAACTCAGTCTGAAGAAGCTTTTAATAAAATTATCAGTTCTTTCAATAAAAATTGGAATAAAGAATAGATTAGTTAATGCTAAAGTGAAATGAATGTGCAGATAGGGAAACAACAATAGAATAAATCAATTTTCTTAAAATAGTTCTGCTACTTATAATTTTATGCCTTTATATCTTTCCCACTCTCTATCTCTCCTTATCTCTCTCTTTCTCTCTCTCTCTCTCTCTCTCTCACACACACACACACACACACATATATATATATATATAGAGAGAGAGAGAGAGAGAAAGTGAGAGATAAGGAGAGATAGAGAGTGGGAAAGATATAAAGGCATAAAATTATAAGTAGCAGAACTATGAAAAGTGAGATTGAGAAAAGGACAAGATACACACATATACATAGGTATATAGAGAGAAGATAAATAGAAATAGCCATTCATTTCTTATAAAGTGTATCATTTCATATAAATATATCTAGTATATTTGTTCCTCAACTGAATTAAGTTTCTTGGTGCTGGGTTTTTTTTTATGGCTAAAGCTTCTAGTGTTTTTAGTTGTTTTTACAACTTAATACATGTGTTTTAAAAATCAAGTATAAATATTAGTATAAATTCTCTTTTTGTTTTAAGTGGAAATATGAAGACACAATTCTTGAAAAATCAACATGATAGACACCGTGAAAATGCGACAATCGACTATTGTAGTGAACAAAACAAGTTAGTTCTAGATTTAAAAATTCAAATGCTAAGCAGTGATGCATTGATTTTGTTAGAAATACACGAATGTACAAACTTTGCTTAGCACACACAAAACTCGCGAAATTTCACACCTTGATGCCAAATGTTCTTCGGCAGGAAACATCTAAAAAAATTTAATAATCTTTAATTATCAAAAAGAAAATTCCTTATATGGACTCTTTTCGCGAGCCAACACAAAGTTTGTCGTCCCATGATAAGGCCAGAATCACATCCGGGAGTGAATTTCCAAATGACCTTTTCGAAATAAAAGACGGGCAAGTTTCAACAGTCGTCAGAGAGAAGAGAAGACCAGAGTAATTAACACGTCCCTCGATGAACGTCAAGCGATCGTTATTATTATCTCTATCTTTCTCCCTACTGCTACAATATCACCAAAGAAACATAATGCGTATCTATAGATATGAGACTATCAAGCTAACAAATGATCTGATAATGAATTATGAAAACCAGAAGGTCGAGCAAATAAACAATCACAAACAAATTCATTCAACTATACGAGAGTGAAATGTAGTGCGATAAAATGACACATATGTGGTTGGATATCTAACTCTAAACATATGCAGGTTGCGTTAAAGTAAATTGTTGACGTTTTATATTTTTAATTTCGCGTTGACTGCACAGTAAGATCAATTAAGCACCGTCTGAATAAGATTCGAGGATATTAGTGTAACTTTAAATTACTTTTAATAGAAGATAATGTTAAAATACATGCTGTTATCTGCGTTCAAACTAGCCACCCAGTACTGGTCTCTTCTGGTGAACCGGTGTCACTTATATAGTAGTTCCTCATAAAAGACATTCATGCTGAAATCTATTACACCGTCTGTGACAAAAAGAGCACCATGGCAGCATGAAACAATTCACTCCACCAGAAATGTTGAAACTTCATGCTGTACTGCTTGGCAATCACGTTAAAAGCTCCAATACAAATATTTCATACTGTTTGAGTGACAATCTGAGGACGTTGCAGAGGATTCGAAAAGAGTTGGATTAGTCTTGTAGTGATTACGAAGGTGTTTTGATTAGTCACTAGTGATGGTGACGTTATTCATTTTCCCACGGGGCCACAGAATCAACACGGAGGGCTACATAAAGTGCCTTGAGGGGGTAGTGTTTCCCTGGATCAAGATGGTGGCAACCGGAAGACCACATCTCTGGCAACAGGACTCTACACCATGCCACACAAGTTGGAGAACTCAGCTATAGCTGTCAGACATTTTGTTGAGACCACATCACCCTTTACATCTGGCCACCTAACTCACTAAACTGTAACTCCTTTGTATTATGTGTGAGGGGCAGTTGAGCGAGAGACCAGCAAAATTCCTTGTGGCACCAAACATGAACTGAAAGCAAGGATTATGATAGCATTCATCAACAAGGAAACTGTTTAGAAGAAATGCAGGAGATTCCGAAGTCGTCTGGAAGCCATGGTTGAAGTCAATGGCAATTTTGTTGAATAAATTTACTCTTTAGTTTTTCCAAATATTTCTGTCTAATTTTGGGAAATTTATCTGTTAATATGAGATGTCAGTCTTATTTTCATTTTTGTTTAATTTAGACGACAATTTATCCATATTACCCTGTATTAGTGTTACGACTTTTTTTCCTTTTTTTTTAAATAATTGATTTCCTGTATCATAATTCGATGAACATTTGATTCAAATCATTTTTTAAATGTCACTCCAACATAAAATTTCTGAAATCGTATGTAAGTGTTTGTAGCCTGTTATGGCCAGGAAAAAAGACAAGAAACAAGAAGGTAGGTTGAACCAGTGTATTGGAATAACACAACATATATACACAGTAAAAGTGTTAGTAGTCAGCAAATAGTAGTGTGCGTCCGAACTTTCCAGTTACACTGCCTCACGACTGTCTCATAACTGCCTCACCGGAAGTCTCGCAAGTTAGTATTTATTGAAAAAGGAAAAGTTAATTCCCTGTAAATAGGGCACCATAACAGTAAGTATATTAGTATTATGACTTTCTGGAGCCGTCTAAACATTTCTGCAACCTTCTAGAAGTTTATATAACCGTCTAGAACATTCAGGGGGCTTTTAGAAATTTATGGGGCCTTCTAAGACTTTCTGGAAATTTATGACGTGCATTTTGTGAGACTATATAAGCTTAAGTGCTGGTTAGGTTATCATTTAGAGAAAGTGAATGAGAGAACATTTTCTCGTTAGCGCAGTTCATTTCAAATTTCTTTAGTGTCATCTATAAATGATTGGCTATTGTTTGAATGTAAGTGACCCGTTTAGTCTGCCTTCGTCATTGTTGTCTTTAACATTTGTTTATCTGCATTTCTGTCAACATCAATTAAAAACATTTTGTTGAATTGATTTATTGTTTGTGGTAACGTTAGAACGCCGCCATAATGGCGGAATCCCCACAGCAACAAGATCCGACAACCACAGTAGCAAGTCCATCGATGTGGGCGGAGAATAGGCCCAAAAAGTCAGTCAGTTAAGTGCCATACGTAATACACGCTTTGGGCGACCATGTCTCGAAAGGGACATGACTGACTGGGCAGAAGATTATCCCGTAGTAGGTTGCCATTGCTTTCTGCGGTAGACTGCTTGACAGCCAAGGCCATAGAACCCAATCTGTCCTATTATTTAACACATAACTAGAGAAAAGAGACGGATTAATACCTATTCCAAGGGTATATGTGCGTAAGTGAATGCAAGGAATTCAACTGGAATTCGAACTCGGCTCCCCGATTTGTCGTTCTTAGTCGATATCGACTGCACCACAACGGACATCCGGCCCAAAAAAAAGGTCCATATTACTAATAACGGCCTCAGAGACAAGTATGGAATATTCATCTCTGGGAATTAACTTTAGCAAAGGCAATCAATACAAGAACCATCTCTCTGCTGAAAACTGACAAAGAAAACTGATCGGCATTAACTGAGTCGACGGAGAAGGCCCTAAAATGCTTCAATATAGAGACCAAAGTATTGGCCTGCAAAAGTAAAGCCATGTAATATATCCTACTGGCTACTGAAGACGCAGCAAAGTCTCTAGCCAGGAAGATCCTTATCTTTGTCAAGAGCAAAGTGGGCATTGCCACCGGAGATTTTTATGTAATGGTCACACTAACCAGGAAGAAGTTTTTGGACATACCTAACTTGCGACCTGTAGCAGTCGATCCATCTGTGAAAACTCTGTGCAAGAAAAGTCCTAGTTATACTTCATCGCACCTTAAATAGGGCTTTAAAGTTAACTTTCCCCACGGACGTCGGCAGCATTGTTCCAGATGAATGTATTACATTAGAGATGAGCACAGACAGCCTAGGACAATCCGTCGGGGTCCTCACAGATTTCTTTATCTAGGAGAACACATTTGAAAAATGTTTATCAAGGTAGTTAACTTGATTGAAAAAAGCTTAAAGGATTGAAGTAAGGCTGCTCACCTGTTTCGTTTTTTACCTTGTCCTTCGCTATAAAATTTGCTGTGATTCAGAGAACACATTTTATTTGCGAAGCTGATGCTCGTGTGCTGTCTAGTGACTTTCTTGTACATTCAGCATGCGGAAACGAGCTGGTCAGAGGTGTTTCTTGCTGTCATTTGCCGAACAATTCAGAGCACTCTGCATCTGATCCGAACGATCCTAGAGGGTGTAAAAACGTCGAAGTAGCTGCGCTGATCAATTTGGATTTGCCCAAAATATTTGCTGTTCTGCAGGCCGACAGAGATAGTTGTGCCCAACGTTCGTGTCATAGGGAACCGACACGCCTCGAGCTTAACTTTCCTATGCTGCGTGTTGAAAAAGAACTCAGTCTTGTTAGGAACGCCTTCCCTAGCCGAACTTCTCCAGTCTCTAGGGAGTACCGTCGTAAAACCCGAAATCAGTCGAGATTGCTCCGAGAGTGTCGGGCAGCCTTGAACCTATTCCTCGGTCCAGAAGGAAGCATTTTTTCGGTGATCCTGTTCTGCATAAAATTCAACTCCATAGTTAAATCCCGAAGCCCAACAGTAAAATGCTCCCTATATGTCGACAACATTCTAATTATGTACAGATCTCGACATATGTATACTATAGAAAGAAGACTCCAACAATGCCTCAATAAAATACAAAAATGGGCCACTGAGAATGGTTTTAACTTCCCCAAAACGAAAACCAATGCCTACATTTCTGCAAATTAAAAAAAAAACTTCACATCGATCCATGTTTAAAACTGAACGGAACAGAAATTCTAGTAGTGGAACACAAGTTCCTATGCATCATCTTTGATAAAAAAATGTAGTAAAGTCATACAACATTTCCGTATAGTGAACAATACTGAATCGACAAACAGATCGACAAACATTGATCAAATTATATAAATCACTACTTTGCTCGAAAGTGAATTACGCCAGTTCCATATATGGTACGGCCAGAAAATTGTATCTAAAAATATCAAACGCAACCTATCATCGAATCTTTAGACTAGTCAGTCAGTTAAGCGCCATACGTGATACACGCTGGGGCGATCATGTCTCGAAAGAGACATGACTGACTGGGCAGAATATTATCCCGCAGTAGGTTGCCATTGCTTTCTGCGGTAGACTGGTTGCCGACCAAGGCTATAGAACCCAATCTGTACTGTTATTTCACCCATAACTGGATGAATAGACGGTATAAAAAGAGTATTTGCGCGTAAGTGAATGCAATGAATTCAGCTGGAATTCGAACTCAGCTCCCCGATTTCTCGTTCCGAGCCGATATCCCACCACAATGAATTGGTCCTAAAAGGACATCCCCAATGAAGATCATATGCGCAAGAGCTAATGAAACTCCTCCACATTTAAGGTGCACTCAACTGGCACTATAGTTTTATGCAAAAATAAAATCATGCTCAAATAACACAGTTTACTGAAGTACCTTCAAACCGAATTACTGCGATCTATTATAACGAAAAGTAACTTCCATACAACCCTATGGGCTAAATAAAATTGGTGAAGATTTAGGGACCACATTCTCAAATATACAAGAAACGACTATTGCCAGTATTTCCCCATGGACAATTAAGTAACCCGAAATCATGCTAGAATTACATAAACTTTATAAATAAAAAAAAGCACACACCCACTCCCATGCCAGGACAAGTTTCAGGACATACTAGAAAACTACCGTCACCATACACCCATCTAAACAGATGTGTTAAAATGTGAGGAAACGACAGAAGCCAGCTGTAATATTACAAAAAATCGCCTCTCAAAGAGAATCTCTATTTTTTCAGCATACGATAACATTATCACAGAGAGCAAACAAAAATTTTTTTTTTCTTCGGAATCACTATCCCTCCTAATGGTTCTGAAGGGAAAAAACACTCCAACAACCCACTCATTATCAAACTATTATGCAAAATGAGTTCTACTTGCAAACATAAAGACAACAAACTATATTGAATTCCTATCCGCACCTATATGTATAGAAATTCAACAAAGCAGACCTAGCAACCAAAACAGCTTTAGATATGGATGTAGACTCAAGGACCAAAATCCCATACACTGATTTTAAGAAAGGCATTAATAAATATATTTAAAAATGAATGGCAACGGTGCTGGGACGATAAGCCACACATTAACTCTTCGTAATTTAGCCTAAGCTAGGAAAAGTCGGATTCCAGAAAATCTTGAAACGAAGAAATAATACTGACCCACTTATGCATTGGTCATACTAGAATAACTTGCTAAAGAATGTCAACCAGTACGTCAAGCATCTAAAACGGCATACACTATTAAACATATACTTACTGAATGTTCAGTCCTTGAACTCTGAAGACAAAATTCTATGATATAGCAATATGAATGAGCTGTTCGAGAAAGCAATAGTGGATGACATAATACTATTTATCAAAACAATAGACCTCTACTAAAAAATATAAGCCAAATAAGAATGTCAATAAAATCAATTTCTCAGCAAACTGTATATCTGAAAAGAATACATCAATGAAACTAGACTCGCGATAAAAAAAACATTCTTTAAAAAAGTACATCAATGAAACCTGATTGGCAATCTGATTTTTTTACAAAGACATATTCAATTCACACGAAACTTTTGTAGAATAGCGCATTGAAGTTAATATGATATAAAACAAAACAAAACAAACCTGTTAAAATGGGAAAATATTATAATTCTTTAAAAAAATGTCCACACTCGAAATTCTCCAAACATGTCTTTATTTAATAAAAAAAAAATGCCTCTTCTTCAGTACAGCAACGTAATGACGTTCAGATCTCACTAAAAAATAATTTATTTTTCTTTAATCCTAATTGTATTTTCCTGCCTTGTTTGAAATAAAATAATATTCTATCAAATTATGCATGCACCAACTCTCAAGTAAATTTATATTTTTGGTTTTATGTTACTTTTTTATGTTAATTTATTTTTTTGGTTTTATGTTACTTTTGGTAAGGTTCGAGACAAATTTTCAGTATGTTCACACTTGATATGTTACGTTGCGTACCGTCAGAGCATTCGTGGCCTGTTGTCTCTTGTGTAAGGATCGATCCTGGTCTGAAAACAAGCCGTCAGTTCACACTCGTCGGTCGTTGATGACGTTGACACAGCTGATGGTCCTTGGATTGACCTTTTCAACTGTAATCCCTCTTTCCCACGTTGTGAATTTGATCTCAAGAGAGTTACGCCGAATTATCACTGGCAGGCTAAACCAAGCTGGATACGCGTGTACAATTGTGGAAATAAAAACGGCACCAAAAATAAAATGAATGGTACCTGCATAAACTGTAGTCTTTATATACAAAAAGAAACAAGAGAAAAATAATTACAAATCGTCTTCTTCTCAAACCCTGTTCCTATTAATTTGGCGACGAAACGAAAGTTTCGACCAATTTCTCTAAGTCAGGCCAGACTTGATAATCAGGTAACTGATAAATTAAAACTCTACTGTTAGTACTTTGCAAAGCGTTTTTTCTTCTTATTATTATTTCAAACTTTGGTTGGCAATTTCAAACTTTGTCTGAAAAATCACTTCACCTCCGATCGGAGTTCTAAGGTTATGGCGACTCGAACTGACTTTGTTTTACTCCTTACCGGGACTTCACGGAAACTGCCGAAGAGCTGTCTTTGGTACGATGGGTGGCTGGCAGCGGCGGTAACTCGAACACTTCGTCTCCGTGTGGTATCTGGAACTCTGTTCAGTCGGTGCCAAGCTTCTCTACTGTTGGCATCCAACAGAGTGGCGACTAACTACGTCTCTTTACATCTCTGGGTTGGGACTGTCTGGAACTGACTTTGGCCCATCAGGACTCTCCTATTTATGCTTGTCCCTTTTTATTAAGGTGGTAAGGACGCATAAAGTTTATTATGTAAATATTCTAGCCTTCAATCAGTCTCTGTTTCACGCATCCAATCATGGACTGCCCTCCTCCAACCCTTTGGGCGGAGTTATTGCATGACGTCAGCTTTTCTTTGTCGTCTTCTATTTTTCTCATCCAATTATGGATTGTCTTTAGCGGAACCACCACATGACGTCAACTTCTTTATCGTATCCTATTTTTCTCATCTAATCATGGATTTTCCTCTTCTTCCGCCTGGGCAGAGTTATTACATAACGTCAACTTCCTCTCAGGGAAATTCTAATCTAGTCATTCTCCCGTAATCAATAATTGTCCTTTTCCTTCCGTCAACAAATCATACGAATAAAGATTCCTCTCTTTTCATTTTGTTTATAGTTTGCAATGACTGGCCTTTTGACCTCTTTACCACGCAGGTGTGTTTCGGCTTGCATCATGCTGGGAACAAGGAAAATAAAATTTTCCTTTTCAAATGTTTTATCATTCTGACGCTTGATTTCTAATAATATCGGATATATCTCGCCCGAGATATTAGGAAAATAAAATATAACAATTTCTCAAATTGTTCCTTTCTGCTACAGACAGCGGTCGAATTTCAACACGGGGGTTCTGACACTTGATTACTAATTATCTCGGCCATATTTCGCCTACAATTTAGGAAAATTAAAAAAAAAATTATTTTTCAATTGTTCCTTTCCGCCACGGACAGCGTCGTACACGGTGTGAATTTTTAAAAATACAAAAATTCCCTAATCGCTTTCGTCTAGGCATTGTTTTAGTAAGTCTCCTCTAAGTGAGTTTGACACCTGACCTCCCAGCTGCGCTCTCGCTGAATTTCACTAAAGATTTAGAAAAACAAAATTTTCTCTCGTACGCAATACTACTCCTGTCAACAGGGCTGCCTGACATATGGACCTCGCATAGCCCAGCCATTTTTAGGTAAAAGAATCATAATTGCAGCAATCACTATCTGACTCCTATTTTTAGCTAATTTGCAATCTTGTGAAAGCGAATTCTTTTTCTGAACAAAAAAAAACAACATCGTCTTTTTTTCTCTGCTCATATCGGAATAATTAAATCGTTTTCATCCGTAATAATTAATAATAAAAAATAATATAATTAGTTACTTCTTTTGTTTCTGCCATGTTAAATACTGTTATAGATATTTTTCTGGGGCCTTTAATTTATAGAAGTGTAAACATATTTTACAAATAGCCTCCAAATTAAAAAGTACACACAGGTTATTGAAAGGACATCTCAAAAATACTTCCACAAAAATTCTTAATAAAATAAAATGTCAGTTGATGTAAAATTCATTCATGATGAAAAATTTGTTTGAATCGGATAATTCTCAAATGTTTGCCAAATATTTTAAAACAGCGTGTAGCGATTTTTCCCTTCATTAAAAAATCTATTTTCGATCTATTTTGGTGGTAGAAAGGTATTGTTCTACAGTGCTTATGGCCAAAATATGAGTTATATGAGACTGGCTACTGAAAATCGAAGCAACGCAAAGACAACACAAGACATGGTAAACTCAACAACTTGTTCAAACCCCCTAACTAGATCCATTTTGATGTCAGCATTCCCTTGTGGGACCAGAAATGCTTATAATCATCATCATCGTCATCATTATTGATGCTGTTATAACATCCCCCTTCTTAAGATAGTTAATTTTTTTTTATTAATTTATTTCTAACTTTCCCAAATTACAAAATAAATAATTACAAATAAAATTTTGGTTAATCATAACACAATCACTTTGTGAAATCAAACAGATATATTGAAGTTTGTATTTTTCGTCCACTCCGAGTTTACCCTGTATTTTTTCTTGTATTATTATTTGTTTAAAGATCCTCATAATCATCACTAATTTAATATTATTTAAAAGTCTATTTTCAAAACCTGAAAAAATATATGTTTCCTTTTTTCTTGTGAAATCCAGTTGATTATTTGTCACAATATACGATCTTTTGTGAGTGTCTGATGACTTGATCACGACACTGACTTCCAATTTTCCAATATTTCTCTTTATCTAATTTTATTCTATCTCCACTTTTAGAGTAGAAAAATTTCTGGTACCATAGAATCTGTTAAAATTCTTTCCATTCTGGCTTTTTGCCACCTCGTCTCCTTCCCTGATTTGTGTGAAATGTTGGTAATAACTTTTTTGTGTGTGTTAGGTTAATATGATTCTTATTTTGCTTCCTATGATTAATTCTGTGGAAATTACTTCTGTGGCTTGAATTGGCGTACTCCGATATGTGATTAATGCTTGAAATGTGTCCGCTTGTTCCAAAATGATCTTAACTATTTTAACAGCGCTTTCCGATTCTCCATTTACTTGGTGAAAATCTCGACTTGAAGTTAGGTGTTTATAACTGTCTACAAAATCTTTGAAAACGTAACTTGAAAATCGATTCATATTATCACTGACAAGTTTAATAGGAATTCATCAACGTGATAAGAATTTTTTCCATTTCCTTATAACACAATCGCTTTTCATTAGACTAAGCTTTGTTATTTCTATATATATTGAAAACAATCTATTGAAATAACATATTTGTGTCCTTCGTTAGTAAAAATATCTGTACCAATTATTTTCTATGAACCTTGAGGAAATGGTGTTATTTTAATTTTTGTTTTTATTAGTTGGACGAGCATTTTTAGATAGTCCTACCGCAAGGTTGTAAAAATACCAGGTTGGGAAACTGGCGCGGGATATCCTTCTCTCAATGAGGGTGAATGGGCCCCTCTTAAGCCGTGGTACGCAACCCATCTAGTGATGGTGTCACGATAAAAACACCCTTGATAGCTCTAGCGAAGCATCAAGTATTCAGCTACTGACAAGATTTTGAATCTCGGCTGAGACCGCAGAATGATGATGATTAGATAGTCCTCCAACTCTTGAGTTATTTTAGGCTACCAAACCGATTCTTTGGCTATCACTCGATATTTGTTTAGTCCCAAGTGACCATTATGGAGTTTCCTTAATATTTCTGGTCTAAGTTTTTCAGATATGACAATTATATCCTGGGACCATATTAAATTGTCAAAAACTGACAATAAATTCCGATTTGGAAAATATGGCCTTATGTCTTCTTTTATTCTTCCATCCATTTAGTGTGAGATGTATTATTTTCTATAATACTGTTGAGTAGATATTTTATTTCATTTAATTTCTCATCTGATGCTGGTCTGATTCTTACCACACAGTCTGTGTATACGTCTACATCTTTGCTGTATTCGAATTAGCGTCGAATAAAGAATTTCTTGTATCATGTACAACTAGTGCCTTTCCTGGAATGTGTTTGCTATTTCTTAGTCTCATCAGACGTCTTTGACGTCGTAATGGGATATTGTACAGATAATGTGTGTTTATTAACGTTATAAATGGTCTATGGTCCGTTTACAGTTTAAGGGATTCTAGTCCTGTGACATATTCTGCGTCAAACTTCTCACATGCTCAAACACACTTTCTCGATTTGTGCGTGTTTCCTCTCAGAAACAAGTCACAAGTGCTAACCCCGATGTGATCTTTGGACACAGGCAAAAGGCCAGCAGAGAAGATGGCGGAAAAGACTAAATCAGAAAGAAACACATCCGCCCCGCTGATACAACTATCACCATACAACTCGATCAACACCAGGAGTTGGTTTATTCAACTCGAGGCAATATTTTCAGCTCGAATGGTCACACGACAGCACAAGCCCTACCAGCATCAATCGTCGAAGAAGTGGAAGACATTTTTCTGAACACTCCAGACCACCTTCCATACACCTGCCTCAAGGAAGTCATCCTCAAACGAACGGGACGTTCGGACAAAGACGTCATCAGAGACCTATTATCTAATGTGTCTCTAGGTGATAGAACTGCATCCCAGCTCCTACGTCTGATGAAAAGCCGCCTCTTAATTTTTTAAAGCAGGTTTATCCCCGGATGCTCAAATCTCCTCACCCCCTGACAAATCTCCTCCAGAGTAAAAACAAAGTCATCACCCTAGAGGGCGACCAGGAAAAATCATTCCAAGCAGCAAAAAAACTCGTTAGTTAACTTAACGAAGTTAGCCCATCCCAGCGAAGACACCCGGACTCAGATATATCTAACAGATGCCTCGGACATTGGAGTTGGAGCTATGGTAGAAAAGGAGTTTGCCAACCAACGCAAACCCATCGCCTTCTTCTCGTCTAAATTATCGCCAGCTCAGTCCAGATACAGCGCCGTCTCGAAAGAACTTTTGGCTATATACCTCGCCATCAAACACTTCCGACATCTACTGGAAGGCCTGAATTTCACCGTTTTGACCGACCACAAACCTTTGACAACTTACCTGTCGAACAACTCGGACAAATATACGGCTCGCAAGATCAGACATCTAGACTATATCTCACAGTTCACGTCCGATATCCGGTATGTCAAAGGAAGAGACAACACTGTCGCCGATGCCCTATCTAGATTCGATGTCAACACTGTGGAAGACAGCTCACTCAGCCAGGACATGATAGCAGAGGTCCAGGAATCCTACGCAACCCCCAACCCTGAAGTCCTAGTCAACACATCCCTGCAGCTGAAAGAATTCCCGGCGCCTTTCAGCAACAAAATATTGTACAAACCTGGATCACCCCAGACCCTACATACCTCCGGCACTCAGAAGGCAAATTTTCAACCATCTACATGGATTATTACATCCCAGCAAGCGCGCAACGGTCAAACACATTGTTTTGTTTGGCCCAATATGAATACCGACATCTGTAATTGGGTATCAACGTGCCTTGAATGCCAGCAATACAAGGTACACCGGCACACAAAATCCTCGCTAGGCACATTCAGCAACCCTGATGCACGTTTCAGCCACATCCACATCGACATAGTCGGACCTCTCCCAATGTGCCAGAATTACCAGTACCTACTCACAGTGGTTGACCGTTTCTCCAGATACCTCGGCTAACACGGTAGCAAAGACCATCCTTCAGGAGTGGATCACAAATTTTGGCGTACCCAGCATCATCACCACAGACCGTGGTGCGCAGTTCCAGACGTCACCCTTTCAGAAATTCACTCAGCTGCTTGGCGTCAAACACATCAAGACCACCGCTTACCATCTCTGCGCCTAACGAACATTAAAGGCCTCTCTAACCACAAAACATCCCACCAGCAACTGGGTAGACGAGCTACCCCTAATTCTTTTGTCAATCCGCAACTCACTCAAAGAAGACTTAGGATACATTCCAGCCGAAATAGTCTTCGGTACAGCATTCTTTTTACCCGGCCAATATTTCGACGACATCATACCCAACCTCACTACTGCAAGTTCCTTCACTCAGGAACTACGACATTATATGGCCCAACTGAAGTACACACCACCCAGGCAACCATCACCAACTATCCACGTTCCACAACAGCTTCATGACTGCGAGTTCGTTTTTGTCCGAAATTGACGCGATAAAGAAACCACTAACACCAACATACCAGGGTCCCTTCAAAGTCTTAAAACGCTCTGAGAAGCATCTCACCATTGATCAAGGAAACCGGGCGGACACCATCTCTATTGACAGAGTCAAACCAGCGTTTCTGGAAAAATCTCCACGGAAGACAGAACGTTTGTATGAACGTTTTTTATGAAAGCCAGCGATTTCACAGCAAAGAAGCTCGCGGCTGGGGTGGGGATGGGGGGGGGGGGGGTCTCCGACCTTCCAACTGTGTCCGAAATAACCAAATAAAACGAGTTTAAGATCAGTTTCGACAGTTTTGAACCTATCCACCGAGGTGAATAGTTTATGTTTTGACCAATACCTGGGCGTACACACTCAAGTTCCCCACATTAAAAAATGACCTTGTGTCACGTCTCTCTCAAGTGAGGGGAGAAGAGTAAATATCTCTCAGCTAGGAAATCAAGGAGCCTCACTGCATCACGACTTTGACGCGCCCAGTCAAGTCAACCGAGCTTCCAGCGGCATCCAGCTACTTCTGCAGTTTCCAGCGGCATCCAGCTCACTTCTGAAGTTTCCAGCAGCATCCAGCATCTAGTTCACTCATTGCTAGCCTCATTCTAGCATCTAGTTCACTCATTGCTAGCCTCATTCTCTACAGTGCGACATTTTCGTCAACTCCTGGAAGGTCAGCAGTTCCACATTCTCACAGACCATAAGCCTCTATTAAGAGCTTTGCAGTCTTCCTCGGACAAATACTTTCCCCGAGAGATTCGCCAGATGGACTACATCCTCCAGTTCACATCGGACGTCAGGCATGTCAAGGAAGCAGACAACATCTCAGCAGATACCTTGTCACATGGAATAAATTCTTTCACGTTGGGTCCCTCCATCGACGCCAACACCTTAGCTGAAGAACAAGAAAAGGATGAGCACCTGCAAAATCTACTGCAGAATAATGCAACTTCATTGCATCTGGTGAAGATTACCCATCCTACCAGCAACAAGAAAATTTTATGTCATCACCACGAACAAACTGCGCCCGTACGTTCCAGCACCCTTACGCAAGGACATATTAAGTGCAGTGCATGGGCTATCGCACCCTAGAGCGAATGCATCAATACGCCTAATGACCGACGTCTGGCCACGGATGAAAGAGTATGTGAGAGCATGGGCGAAGATGTGTGAGAAGTGCCAAAAAGTCAAGGTTGGTCGCCATACACGAGCATCTCTAGGCACGTTCCCAGTGCCGGACGAGATATTCAAACACATTCACATCGACTATCTGTTGACCTGTATCGACAGATTCTCTCGATGGTTACCGATTACCGATGCCCGACATGACAGCATACACAACATCCAGAACCTTTCTCGCCGGTTGGGTGGCAAGATTCGGTGTTCCAGAGAACGTGACAACAGACAGAAGTCGACAGTTCGAGTCCGAACTGTTTCACAAACTCGCAGCACTTCTAGGCACAAGGAACATCCACACTACAGCGTATCATCCCCAAGAGAACAGCATGGTCGAGCGGTTACAACGCAGCTCAAAAGCCTCTCTGCGTGCAGTGTTTACCGGCAATGCAAAGTGGTTAGAACATCTTTCATTAATATTAGTGGAAGATGCACTGCAGTAAAGAAGGATATGAATTGCTCTGCAGCAGAAGCCCTGTATGGGACTACACTGCGCCTACCGGCACAATATTTCTTCGACGCACCGGAGAAAGGGTGGGATGTGACGTCACTTGTGGATAGACTGACCAGAAAAATAGCTAAGATGACATATTCTCCTTCAGGAGAAAATAAGTGCATAAACACATATGTACCTAAGGCCTTGGAGACGTACATGTATTTATCCGTGATATAGCAAGGTCGCATTCTCTGCAACCACCGTATTGCAGTCTCTTTAAAGTGATTAAGAGACACAACACGTTCTTCAGGGTTCTCAATAAAGATGAAGAACAAAATATTAAAGAGGACAGGTTAAAACCTGCAGCACTGGAAGACGCATACTTAGAAGTAGCACCTCCACACTTGATTCCAGTAGACCTGACGCTTAAAAACGACCTCAAGAAAAAAAGACACGTTCAGGCAGGCATGTAAGATGGCCTGCTCATTTGAAGAACTTTGTTTACATAAAAAAAAAATTGTATTTTTTTCCTTTCTACCTCTTTCCGTGTTGGAGCTCATTTCCAGATACTCCGTATTTTTTTTTGGTGGGGGGGGGGATGTTCTGGGCAAAAACAAAGAAAGACACCAAGAGAGTGACCTCCCTCGCGTTGGAACGTAAAAAACGTGAGAAAAATATATCCTACCAGAAGCGTAGAGAAATGAACACAGTGAGTTTAACGCACTTTTTATGTCTTGTGATGTGTATGTCTCTTTGCATTTTGTCGACGTGTAATAAATGTCTAAATGATATTTCTCTTTAATTTACTTCATGTTTGTGTAGTTTGGTTTTTTCTTTTCCATGTTAGAAATTAACTAAGTAGGGCTTACTTATAGCTCTAGCCCCGTCTAGGAAAAATAATATTATAGAAGTATAGGAAGAGAGAAAGAAAAAGAGATAAGAATTCTAAGGAAAAGTGAAAATGCCTTATTTTAAACTCTTTTTATATACATATAATTATTTTTATCAGGGCTCACTACAAAGCGATCTTCTTTTGTGTACAAATAATAATAGACCAACACTTTTATCCAGAATTTGAATTACTGTCTGTAAAAACAAAGAAAAATTACTATCTTTAATGTTGGGTGAATGTGAAGTGTAATCAAAATTGATGTTACACAGTATTCCAAAGAAACGGTGTTGATCAAAGTCAAAGATCAAGTTCATTACATTTAACCACGAATAACGTTTCACTACAGACCTCTCTCTCTCTCTCTCTCTCTCTCTCTCTCTCTCTCTCTCTCTCTCTCTCTCTGTATATTATTATGATGTAAGTACTAAAAAGACGAAAAATAATGTGCATTTCAGCTATTTGCCTTTCGTTTCTTTATTTTCCTAATGTTGTCCATATCCTTTTTCTCTCCCTTCTTATGTATTTCTTTCTTTTTTTTTTTTTTACATTCTAGCAGACACTGTCATCATATCTATTTCTTCATTGCTTTCTTTTTTGTTTGTTTTTTGTTTCATTACAATTTTTTCTTGATTTGTTTTCTTCCATATTTTTTTTTATTGTCTTTTCTTCTTGATGTTCTTTCCTTCATTTTCTCCTTCTCTTTGTTTTAATTTTCTTTACTTTCTTTCTATTCTTTTATTTCATTTGAACAAAGAATAACTTATTGTAACGAGGAAGTTAGAAGTTTTTCGCCTCAAAAGCCTTGGGTCATGACTAAAATAGTCACCTTAGTAACGGGTCATTCAGTCAGGGTTCTACCACTGCAGAAAGGAGAGTACTATGAATTAGGTTACTGGGTCAGGTTCTACCCTTCCCTAAAAGAGATTAAATATCCTGGTAACTATGGTTACAGTGAAAAGAAGGAAAAGACCAGAGAAAGAGCGGGCCAATGAATATAGGCCTCTGTTTCTATATAAAAGGGAAGAAATAGTAGAAAACCCCCAGAGAGTTGTTGGGCTACCGGTCAAGCGTAGACCTCTCTCCGGCTATTCGTTCAAGACGTCGAAAGAACTTTCCATCAAGCTACCAGCCGAAATTCTCCACACGAAAACCTTCCTCAACATCCAGTGAATACGCCACGTGCTGCCGTGAAAGGTAAAGATTATTTTGTTAATCATTCTGACCAAAACCTAGCTGTATATATATATATATATATATATATATATATATATATATATATAATCTTTAGCCGAGTTGAATGACCTTTTTCCATTCCGCATAAACTTCCTCCAAATATCTTCCTCGTTAGACTCACCGCGTATTTTCCAGTGAATATTGTGTGAAACTAGTACGAAGTTGAACCCGTTCTAGTGTCCGGTATATTATAGTTCTGTCACATTATTCCTGTGTGTTTGCTGAATATTTTTGTGTGTTATAATAAATTTCCTTTCTGTATAAAATTATCTTGCGTTATAGTTTAATTCACTCCCTTCAGTATTATTCCAACTAAAATTGTATTTTTATGTGTTGCTGACCAAAACCGGTTCGTAACACTTATTAAAAAATTAGTTCGTGCTGTGATAATTTCCTTTTTTGTTAAATCGATTTTCTAATAAAGAAAATATTTCATTTTTAAATTACTCGTTTTTTACTTGACAAAGTATGTTCAACAAATAACTTTTCTATTTGCGCGAACCTGAAAAAATAAACTGTCTGTAGCCCAAAGCAAAAGGATCTTTTACATTTTTATTTTATTTGTTTTGTTGCTTGTTATTTGTTGTTTATTTGTTGTTTTCTGTCGTTGTAGCTTTTTGGTTTTCGCTTTTGGAGAGGTGTGTAGTAATGATTCATATGGGTTTACAGTTTTCACGATAAAACACGATATCTAAGTTTTTAAATGAATGTTGGTAAATATGTAAGAATTGTTTTGGTTAGAGGGTTATTGGTTATTTCAGGTGGTACTTTTTAAACTTGTTTTCATTTGGTCGCCCCCTTTTGGGAAGCAGCGGGCGCTGTGGGATAATGGCGTACCATCGCTGCTGACCAATCATAGGACACGTAATTTGATGAGGGAACAGGAAGATTTCCCCTAAGCGACTTGTACCGCCCGGCGGAGAATAGTAGAAGTAGCAGCACTGGGCTCAGGCAGGAAAGATGTCAGACTTTTCGCTGCGGTGTGACCGCGTGATGCAAAACCAGCTTTGTGTTTTCCCCTACTTTCTGAGGGGTCGTTAGCTGTCACTTATCTTCATACAGCTTAAGTGTGTGTTTTATCCCCTTATTAACAGGATATAATGGTTGAAGTATTTTTTGCGGTGTAGAGAACCTACACTCGCCTGGCTAGTCGTTGCTTATCCCCTTAACCAAATCGAATCGCCTAATTGTGTCTTCAGGAATCCCTTAAATATTCGACTCCATATTGAATTGTTGCTGCGTTTGAGAAACCCTTCAGAGCCGCTATCCTAAGAAAGAAAGAAAGAAAGAAAGAAAGAAAGAAAGAAAGCGTCGGCCCAACAAGTCCCTGGAGAAAGAAGCTTTCGGCTACGGGAACCTTGAATTGTCCGCCTCCCGCTAATTCGAATATAAAAGAACGCCATTTGTATTTCCACCTTCTTGCAAGTACTTTGTGTCTGTGTTCGTAAATCACACATTTTCTTTCCTTCTTGGCTTGGACGCAATATTTTAATTGTATGTTCCGTGACAAGTTTTGACGCTAAAATACCTATAATTTTAGCAGTTCTCCTGTTTTTATTGTACATATTTCTAATGTTAATCATTTATTGAACTGTACATATTAAATGTAAAAATCCTTTTATGTATTTTAATTTTATATGTTGTAATAAATAGTTCTGTAATTGAGACGCACGCATTTTAATCTTATTTGCTTTGCCGCTGTGAACACGAGGTAATACGTTAGAGAGAAGAGTTGCTCCCCTTGAACGCGCGATAAAAATTTAAGGAGGTTAAATTATACCTCCCACGTGGATAAATTCTTATTCTACTAGAGTTGAACGTGTTGTTTTTTAGTAAAAGAAATAATCCTTTTATGTTGCTAGAATTACTAGTTTAATTTTTTTATTCTGCTATAATTACTCGTTTAATTCTTTTATTCTGCTAAAATTAGACGTTTAATTAAGACCATCCCCGATTTCAAGTCTTCAGTGAATCGGCTTATATCTGAGTTCGAAGAAAAATGTGGAGCATTAAACGCATACTGCGTGGAGAAGGAACCCCGAATTACTGAAGAATATAATCGGTTTCTTCACGAAGCTTTCTCATTCCGACATAAGGTATAAGAGGAGGTTGCTACCATTGAGGAAAATTTATGTCGTAGTGAAGACACGAATACGGTCAGAGATGATACTACTCTCACTAACAACTTACATTCGGCGCCAACGTTTATTTTACCCAAACTGAAATGTGCCATGTTTTCGAAGAATAACGGAGACAAGCTGGCTTTTAAAATGTTTTTATCCCAATTTGAGAATCTAGTTAGTGGAATAAAATCCAACGCGTGTAAGCTGCAAATATTGAGAGGCTATGTGAATGGATACCCCGCTCAAGTTACAGAGCACTTAGCGATGACAGACGAGAATTACCTTGTAGCTTTTTGAAAACGCCACTGATGCGCAGGGGGCTACGTAAGAGTGAAAAGATTGGAAAAGAGAAAAACCGGAAATCCCATCCTAAACAGGAAACAAGGGATGAGCCTCTTCACCTGTTCAATAGACGTGGGTTGAGTGTGAACCGGGCGATAGTTTAGTCTATCTACTCCAATTGAAAAAAAAAATAAAATAAAAAAAAAGAGTGAAAAGATTGGAAAAGAGAAAAACCGGAAACCACATCCAAAACAGGAAACAAGGGATGAGCCTCTTCACCTGTTCAATAGATGTGGGTGGAGTGTGAACCGGGCGATAATTTAGTCTTTCTACTCCAATTGAAAAAAATAAATAACAAAAAAAAACGAGTGAAAAGATTGGAAAGGACAAAAACCGGAAACCACATCCTAAACAGGAAACAAGAGATGAGCATTTTCACCTGTTCAATAGACGTGGGTGGAGTGTGAACAGGGCGATAGTTAATCTATCTACTCCAATTGAAAAAAAAATTAAATAAAAAAAAGGAATGAAAAGATTGGAAAAGAGAAAAACCGGAATCCACATCCTAAACAGGAAACAAGGGATGAGCCTCTTCACCTGTTCAATAGACGTGGGTGGAGTGTGAACCGGGCGATAGTTTAGTCTATCTACTCCAATTGAAAAAAAAAAAAAAAAAAAAAGAGTGAAAAGATTGGAAAAGAGAAAAACCGGAAACCACATCCTAAACAGGAAACAAGGGATGAGCCTCTTCATCTGTTCAATAGACGTGGGTGGATTGTGAACCGGGCGATAGTTTAGTCTATCTACTTCAATTGAAAAAAAAAATTAAATTAAAAAAAAAGAGTGAAAAGATTGGAAAAGAGAAAAACCGGAAACCACATCCTAAACAGGAAACAAGACTTAGATTTTATTAAGAGCCAGATTTTCTCGGATATCCCGGATTATAAGTTGTCCGCCGATTTTGACTTGGAGGCAATGCGGATGTTTTGTACGAACGTAAAAGCAAAGCTATGGGAGCTGAAATTCTCGTACGGATTGGATTTTTTAGTTGAGAAGACACCTGGAGAAGAGTTAATTAGCCATGTAGTGTTCCGCAAATTACCTAATTATTTCAAAAGGGAGTCGATTAGGCTCTCTGGCTTCAATTATCCTTAGATCAAGTTTATACTCGAAAATTTCGCGGAGATCCTTTTGATGTTGGAGTGCACTAGGGGTAAGGCGGTTGATAAAATTAAGCCTTCCGCCAGAAGAGGGAATCGACCTACTGGCAAAGATGACAAAACCTGCCTGCAAAATTTCAACTCGCATTCCTTCCCCCGGCGAGACTGGTATAAACACAATTTGTGCGCTTCAAACGCTCACTTCCTTTCCCTTTGCCCTAAGTACCCTAAGTGGAGAGTGAAATTAAATAGTGTAAAGAGAAGCTGTGCCAATATTGTACCAGTTCGAAGCATATGACTGCTGAATGCAAGGGGAATAAGGGTGGATTATTGGCCTGCAGGATTTGTAACAAGCGCGCCCATTACTGGCCTTTATGCCCCGAGAAATATAAATTCCATTCGCCTAGCCTGTCCGTCTGTTCTGCCTGCAGCGACAAAGAATTGTTACTCCCCTTGGTCGAGGTTACGATGTCCAGAAATAAGAAACCCTATACTTTGAATTCTTTGTTGGACTCGGGCAGCCAACGATCGTACATTTCTGACAAAGTAGACAAAAGCTTAGGTGTAGACATTGATTCTATACTGCCAGTGAAATTTAATATGAAAACATTTTTAGAAGAGAACCTAGAACCGAGGCACAACTGAATGATGTCCACATTACACCTTCGCTTGTCTCTAAGATAATCTTAAAACTTGACCCTCACAAAGCGAGCGGTGGTGACGGAATCCCAATCATAGTCTTAAAGAAATGTGCCCCTGAACTCTCGTCTGTCCTTTCTAAGCTCTACAACCTCTGCCTATCTGCTTCCTGCTTTCCTGCCTGTTGGAAATCTTCCTCTGTAGTTCCTATATTTAAAAACACTGGAGAACCCTCTGACCCTGCAAATTATCGCCCTATCAGCCTTCTTCCGATCTTTGGCAAAGTGTTCGAAGCCATTATCAACACTGAGGTGGTTCAGCATCTCACAGCACACAGGCTCCTCTCGGACAAGCAATATTGTTTCCGCTTCACCAGGTCTACTGCTGATATGCTAACGACCATCACCGAGTACATATACCAGGCACTCGACAGAAATGCCGAAGCCCGAACCGTTGCATTGGATATATCTAAGGCGTTCGACAGAGTTTGGCACGCTGGCCTTCTATGTAAACTGTGGAGCGATGGTATAACTGGGCATTTGTTTGAACTAATCCAGTCATTCCTCTCTAACCGCACAATGAAGGTGGTATTAAACGGACATGCCTCTCAGAACTACCATACAAACGTAGGTGTCCCCCAAGGCTCCAGCTTAGGCCCTACACTCTTCCTGATGTACATTAATGATGTCCCTGATTCCATAAGAGCCCAAATAGGTTTGTACGCCGATGACACCACAGTTTACTCTCGCCTCCTACAAAAATCTGGTGTAGGCGTCAAAGCTAACCTCGCAGCCGAGATTGAAAAAGACCTCCAATCCATATTGGACTGGGGTAAGAAATGGCTTGTAAATTTTAATGCTTCTAAAACGAAGCTACTCTCAATTAACCATCATCGACAATCTCACCTACCTCCCATTAGCATGGACCAGGCTTGCCTCCCAGAGAGTAAAACACTACGCCTCCTTGGTTTCACACTTTCAGCGGACCTCAAATGGAATGACTATATCGAATCCATTGCTAAATCCGCTGATATGAAAGTCAGTTCTCTGTGTAGGGCCCGGAAGTTTTTTCCGTTTAAATCTATCCTGCACATTTATAAATCTACCATCCGCCCGTGCATTGAATACTGCTGCCATATCTGGTCGGGTGCCCCTGCTGTTCTCCTCGGGCTTCTCGACAAGGTTCAGAGGAGGGTCTGTAATGTGATAGCCTGCAGTCTCTCTCCCGCCGGCGCGACGTGGCTTCCCTGTGTCTCTTCTATAAATACTTTCACGGCTTCTGCTCCGATGAACTTAGATCACTGGTGCCCCCTAAATACGAATTTGCACGAGATACTAGATTAGCAACTAGATCCCACCCTTTTACAGTGAAACCGATAAAATGCAGCCGTAACTTCTACTCCAACAGTTTCTTTCCTCGCACTTCCCGACTGTGGAATTCTCTTCCACACGATTGCTTCCCCGACGGCTACAATCTCCAGGAGTTTAAATGTAAGGTCAATAGACACCTCCTAACACACTAACCTGCTCCCATTCTATCAAACACTCTTCCCATCTGCCCAACCCTCATACTCGCTATCTTTACTCTTCTGTCACCTTCCTCCTGACATTCCCTATGTCTAACCACTCCTTCTCTTTACCTTCCCCTATGTAGCCCCATGCGCAATAGTGGCAGTGGAATGCCTTGCTTGGGGTGAGATGATTAAAAAAAACAAACAAAAGAACATCCGGTATCTCATGGATTTTCCCGTTAACGTTACCGTTGGAGACAACACTATGCCCGCTAAAGTGTTGTTCGACCGCTACATAAGCTTGAACTTACCCATTTCTCGCTGGAGTGAGAAATTTTAAAACGGCTAGGTTTAAACTTGCAGCTGACTTTGACAAAACATAATGAGGCGATAAAAGTAGAAGGATTGATCGGTATAGATGCTATCCAGCACATGGAAGGTTTCCAAAAGGTGAACTGCATGCGTGGTTGTGCATGGAAAATCTTTTCGGGTATCATTCTTTTTGGCCGCGTCTCCCATTTTTTAGATTTTCGCCCTCCTGCACCTGATGCGGGAACCAAAACGTCCGAATGCATATTCAGCGCCATTACAGCCGAACCCTCCCTCTCTACACGGGTTAACTTTGTGTTAAACCCAAAACCTATTTATGCAGACCCACTGGTAAGTGTATTTGAGGTGAGTATGGTAGAAAAGAATTTAGACTGCATGTTTTCTCTGGGGTGAGTAGGGGTTGAAGAAGCTCCATTAAGCTCATATGTTAATAACAAATTAAGGAATTCAGGGAATCTATTGTATTCCAGGAAGGAGTGTATTTTATTGAGCGTATTTTATTCTCACATCTGTCTAAGTGGAACTTAGACAGATGTGAGAATAACAAGTTTGCGGACGTGATCAGGTCAAAATTTTATGTTGGCAACTTAATCGTTACCAGCGAATGCTATGAGGAGCTGGAAAATATCTACAGAAATGCCGTAGACATTATGGCCGAGGGCAACTTTCACTTGAGATCCTGCAATTTTAACTCGGCCTTACTGAGATAATGTATGATGCGAGATGGCACCTTTGTAGAACATCAGAGTGAAATGGAAAAACTACTGGGTTATCGATATGACGTCAATAGAGACCAAATAAAGTTGACTCCTGTTTCGGTTATAGAAAAACTTAAAGTTGACTCCAGGGTCGGTTATAGAAACCGACCCTGCTGCCAACACTAAACGAAACATTTTGGCACAGACTGCTGCAGTGTTTGATCCCTTCTCTCTTTGTCTTCCTGTGACTATTAAGTGAAGACTGCTGCTGCGAGATATGAGGAAACTGGAATTGAGATGGGACGATAAGACTTCTACTGAGTTAAGTGACAGGTGGAAAGCGTTATGTGAGGAGCTGGTGCGGTTGAGGGACCTTGAATTTCCTAGGCGTGTTTTGTAGACAATCAGCCGGTTGACCTGTTCTTGTTCTGCGATGCCTCTAAGGCGGTGTTTAGTTTCACTGTTTACTTGGTGCAGGGCGGTAAACCAATGCTCTTATGTGCTAAGGCTAAGATCGCTCCTAATGTTTTGAAGTCGTTACTCACTCTAGAATTGCTGGCCGTATACTTGGCCTTAAAGTGTCTTAACAATATATCTAAGAGTATCAGCCACCTCAAAATTAAAAACTTATTTGTGACAGTAGATGCGCATATAGTGTTGTCATGGTTAATGACAGCCAAGGTTAACTATAAGAACATTTTCGTGTCCAATAGACTGAAAGACATTGGGTTGTTTAAGGAGGAACTGTCTGTGAAATTTAGTACTCTTGAGCAGTTTAAGTGCGTGCCGTCCGAGCAAAACCTAGCCGACCTCATCACAAGGGGAATAACTTTGAAGAAATTTAAACTTAATTTGGACTTTTGGGTAAAAGGGCCAGTATGGTTGGGTGAGAGTCCCACGGCGTGGCCGGCTAGTGGGTTGAAATGCTTATCTGATGCCGATAAGAAGTCAATCCAAACTGAAGTGCATTTTAATGCTAACGCAGAATGCCCCTATGCTTGTATATTGGATTTGGACAGATTTTCTAGACAGTCTAAATTGCTGGAAGCAACTACCTTCGTCTTCAAGTTCATTGGCCGGTTGAAGCATTCCATTACTGACCCCGCTCTTGCGGCCAAGTTATGCCTTGTTAAAAGCGTTCAGAAGCTAGCCTACAAACTAGAATTGAAATTTTTAATGGTCCCTGAGGAGAAGGATCCACCTAACTTGGTTAGGGACCTTTGTTTATTCTTAGATCAAAAAGGAATAATCCGATCTCAGACCAGAATTGACAAAGTTGACGGATTCTCCTTTGAAGTTAAATATCCTATACTTCTTCCCAATATAGCCAGTACACAAAGTTAGTTGTCCAAGAGTACCATGAAAATTGTAAAGATCTAGGCATCGCAGCTACCCTGAATAAACTGAGGCTGTCTGGATATTGGATGCCTCGAGCTAGACAAGCGGTAAAACATTATATTTCTGAGTGTTATATTTGTAAAAGGTACAATGCTATGTCTTTTAGATACCCCAAGTTGAACAACCTGCCCAAACACTGTGTCAATTTGAGAAGGTCCTTCCTGCACACAGGGGTGGAATTCACTAGCCACCTGTGGATTCAGGAAGAAAGGGAAGATAATAAAATATACTTGCTGGTCTTTACCTGCCTCAGTATAAGGGCAGTATACATTGAATTATTGGAAGACATGGGAGTCAAATCCTTTGTACTGGCCATGATCAGGTTCACGAATCTGTTTGGCGTTCCTGAATGTATATATAGCGACAACGCAAGATCATTTATAGTGGTTGCAATGTGATAAAAGGGTTATTGACTTCTGGAGAATTTAGGGATAGATTCGGCAACTTTGGGATTAAGCATCTCACCATCCCACTCTACGCCCCATGGGTAGGTAGCATCTGGGAGCGCATGATAAGGACTGTGCCTTTATAAGGCTATTGGCAGGGCTAAGATAGGGGTCTACGCTCTGTTGACCACTGTTTCTGACATTCAAAATGCTATTAACTCTCGCCCTCTGGCATATAGGAGTTCCACTGGGTCTGGGCTAGATATTATAGCCCCTATCAAATTTATATCCCCCATTATAGAAAAGGGCTAATGCTCAAGACTGAGAAGGAAGACATTTTCTCCAAACCTGTTAATAATTCAGAGGTGACAAACTCCCTGGAATTCAGGGACAATATACTGCAAAGATTTCATAGATTGTATTATGAGGAGTACCTCCTAAGTGCAACGCGAATTCGAAAACAAAATCAAAGTGGACGATATAGTACTGATAAAGAATTCATTAAAATCTAGGCCCCACTGGTAGTTAGGGAGAGTTCTAGAGTTGGTTAGCAGGGATGATAGGAAGGTTAGAACTGTGACTCTAAAAAGTGGGGATGGAAGCTGTCAGGCACACGCCGTTAAACATCTATACCCTATGGAATTATCTCTTGCCCACAACCCACAGTATAAAGAAAGCGGAGCACAAAAAGCTGCTCCTAGCGCACCGGCTGAAGCTGCAGGACCTCACCTTAGCAGGCCTAAACGATTCTATCAAATGATCCATATCTATGGTACAAGACCTCGAATAGCAAAGAATCATTTTGTTTACACCTTAGATGGTTTCGTGATGCGAAACTAGCTTTGTTTTTTCCTCTACTTTCTGAGCAGTCACTCATCTTCATACAGCTTAAGTGTGTGTTTTATCCCCTTATTAACGGGATATAATGGTTGAAGTATTTTTTGCGGTGTAGAGAACCTACACTCGCCTGGCTAGTCGTTGAAAGTTAAGAAAATTAGTACTGCTGTTAGCAATTCTCACTTTTTCATTTGGCCCTCTTGTTTGGTGTATTGTATTTTGTAATTTAAGGCAAAATTATTTTCAACTTGTGTGTGCTTTTAAAACAAAATTTGAACTTATTTGTAAAGGATTTTTTTCTTTTTTTGGCCTTCTGATATAAACTGTAACTCACTGAAATGTAACAAATATGTACGTATATATTTCGCTATTGTGGTGTCAATGGAAAATAGCCTGTATCGAGAATACATTTGTGCTTTACAAAAAAAATGTTTTCATCGTTTTGTAAAGAATGAAAAAGGAATTATTTCCGTCTTTTGTGATTGTTTAAAATCAAATTTTGTACTGGTTTTAAAAGATTTTATACCTTCAAATAGGTCTTATGGTTAACTGACTGAATGTAAAAGAAAATATTTCTTTCTTTTTTCTTTTGTTTTTTTTTTTTTTTTTTGTTTTTTGGGGTTTTTTTTTTTTTTTTGCTATTTGTGTGTATATGACCCGCTTATGAAAACTTTGGGATGAAAATATATATATGCCTTTCGTTGTCATCTTTTGTCGGCATAGTTCCTTTTATTTTTTGGGCTCTGTGGAGCCAACATTTTTAATTGTTATCTGAAAATTACGCGTTTTCTTCCGATGAATATGAAAATTTGTACGTGCCTTTATTTGTAATTTTTGTAGACATAATCTCTTTTATTTTTGGGGTTCTGCGTAGCCAACATTATTTTTTTAATAGTTACCTGGAAATTACGTGTTTTTATTCGATGAATAATTGGGTGTTAACAAACCAGAGTCAGTTGTATTGGCTAGGGGGAGGAGTCTGTGCATATGCGACAAACTTATTGACTTCCTCGTTTTTCGTGTGGCGGGAAAGTTTAAGAATTATGTTAGTTAGAGGGAAGATTTCAGGTGGTACTTTTTAAAATTGCACCGATCCTTGATTTCATTTTGTCGTCCCCTTTTGAGAAGCAGCAGGCGCTGTGGGCCAATAGCAGAGCCGCTTTCTGCGTATCCTCGCTGCTGACCAATCATAGGACACGTAATTTGATGAGGGAACAAGAAGATTTCTCCCAAGCGACTTGTACCGCCCGGCGTAGAATATTAGCAGTAGCAGCACTGAGCTCAGGCAGGAAGAATGTCAGACTTTTTGATGTGGTGTAACCGCGTGATGCGAAACTAGCTTTGTTTTTTCCTCTACTTTCTATGCTGTCACTCATCTTCATACAGCTTAAGTGTGTGTTTTATCCCCTTATTAACAGGATATAATGGTTGAAGTATTTTTTGCGGTGTAGAGAACCTACACTCGCCTGGCTAGTCGTTGATTATCCTCTTAACCATATCGAATCGCCTAATTGTGGCTTCAGGAGTCCTTTAAATATTCGACTCCATATTGAATTGTTGCTGCGTTTGAGAAACCCTTCAGAGCCGCTATCCTAAGAAAGAAAGAAAGAAAGAAAGAAAGAAAGCGTCGGCCCAACAAGTCCCTGGAGAAAGAAGCTTTCGGCTACGGGAACCTTGAATTGTCCGCCTCCCGCTAATTCGAATATAAAAGAACGCCATTTGTATTTCCACCTACTTGCAAGTACTTTGTGTCTGTGTTCGTAAATCACACATTTTCTTTCCTTCTTGGCTAATTCGTGACTTGGACGCAATATTTTAATTGTATGTTCCGTGACAAGTTTTGACGCTAAAATACCTATAATTTTAGTAGTTCTCCTGTTTTTATTGTACATATTTATAATGTTAATCATTTATTGAACTGTACATGTTAAAGGTAAAAATCTTTTTATGTATTTTAATTTTATATGTTGTAATAAATAGTTCTGTAATTGAGACGCACGCATTTTAATCTTATTTGCTTTGCCGCTGTGAACACGAGATAATACGTTAGAGAGAAGAGTTGCTCCCCTTGAACGCGCGGAAAAAAATTAAGGAGGTTAAATTATACCTCCCACAAGGATAAATTCTTATTCTACTAGAGTTGAACGTGTTGTTTTTTAGTAAAAGAAATAATCCTTTTATGTTGCTAGAATTACTAGTTTAATTCTTTTATTCTGCTATAATTACTCGTTTAATTTTTTTATTCTGCTAAAATTATAAAAAATCATTCTTATAAATAAAAAAAAGTTTTCATGAAGTCTTAATTTTAGCTTTAATTGAAAGCTACATGGTTAAATTTACTATTTCCAATAATCAAAATACTCTGATGTATTTCATACAGAAATTATATTGACTGGAATCTAAAATTTTTCAATTTAAAAAAAATCAACTTTCGGCCATGTTTGAGTGACTGACACATTTGTAAGCAAAAGTTAATTCTTGGTTTTAAAAATCTTGCATAAATATAGATCTGTTGTAGCCTATTGCTTCCACTTGTCATGATTTAAACACACAGATTTCGCCTTCCCCTTTTCACCAAAAATCAGCAGCCAGGAGATGTTGTCAACAGCTGAAATCTTATAATCTGTGTAAAACAGTTTTCTTGGCCCGGAGGGCTTGGTCAAAGGGGTTGACTGCCAAGCTTTGAGACCCACCAACACATTCTCCCCAAGTGATCTCCCCCAAGACGAATGCTTCTTCTACAAGGAGTGTCGTGACGTGCTAAGCTACCTTTTACGGATGAAGCGTTGCCTCTCTGACACCCAGTTGTTGTCTCCAAAGTCATTGTATCGTGTGATAGTGAGGGAGGCTGCAAAAAAAAAAACTCCCTAACAAGCTCGGCCTTACGAATGGTAATGCGAGTGGCTCTTTTGGTCACCAAGAAGCACTGCGTAGCGGGGTTGGCCATTTCAGCTGAATGCGTGCACTGCAGTGATTGTTAGGAGTCCATAGAATATGCCTTCTTTCACTGCCATGTTGTACACCCGTGCAGACTGATTGAATGCTACATGGTTCGTGTTTTAGACGGAAAGTTCTTTGTCCTAGAAGCCAGTACCATCAGTTTCAATGTGGTACCGTCAATGAAAATGGATCAGTACTACATGCTCTTGTATCTTCTCGGCGTTATATGAATCGTGGTGTGGACGACGAGTCAGGAGTTCCATGTAGGCGAGAAGTTCTCTTCTTCTCAACTGATCGTTTGCTTAAAGCACCGGATTAAAGTGTCTAGAAATACCATAACTTTTCAGATTGTTGAGGTGACAAGTATGCCAAACCCTATCAAAAGCTTTCAAGATGTCTAAAGCTGCAGCCAAGGCTTCAACGTTTTTATTTAAAGCATGATATACTCTTTCCGTGATTATCATCAATACATCAGCAGCTGACCTGGAGAAATGAAAGCCATATTGCTTGTTTAAAAAAATGCCCTGCAATGAGAGATGCTTAACCAATTCAGTATTGATTAGGGCCTCTACAAATTTTCCAAAAAGAGATAGAAGACTAATAGGGCAATAGTTAGAAGAGTCTGATGGTTATCCTGAGTTCTTAAAAACTGGAACAACAAATAATGACTCCCAGCAGACAGGAAATCTGGAGACAGTGAGGCATTTTTATACAGTTTAGAGAGAATAAGAGCCTTTGGGAGCACACTGATTAATAAATATTACAGGGATACCACTAAGTCTACATGCTTTGTGGGGATTAGGTTAGAGATCAAAGCAGAAATCATAGTAGGAGTCATATGCATATCACTCAATAGACTTAGTTCTAAATGGGAAGTTAGGCAAGGTTACTCCAGATGAGTCAAGAGTAGAGTTAAAGGAAAATTTACAGGTGAAGCATTCAGCAGTGGGTGATAACATCTCCAATTGACTAAAGCGAGGAGGAATACAGACCTTACACTTATTTAATACACTATTACAGAGGTGTCAGTAATATTTTGACATAAAGTATTTCATGTCTTGGAAAACTTACATTGGAAATAAAAAATATGCCCCATCAGTACAATAAAAAATCTGAAGTCAATCAACCACTGATAGTGTATACTGATGATTAAATCATTCATTGCTAAATAATTTTGTTCCCAAAGTCAAATATCATAAGAATTGATGTATATATGTATTGATGTATACATGTATTGATATTTTGTTTATCTCTATGATGTGTAAAAACAAAAAATACCAAAGAATACAAAAGTCTCTCAGTAACATTTCATAATACAGTACCACTTAAAGATTCTAGAAATAAAAATATATATACACCAGAATGAAAAACCAGTGTTTCAGCATGAGTTTGCATTCAGTGACAGATACAAAATATCAATATTGAAAGAACTGGAATCAATATGCTATACAAAAGAATGTTGCATAGCAGATTTCTTTAATTTTTTTATTTGTTTTAGTCTGCTTGATTAATTTCCTTATAACAAGAACTACTGTAATCAAATAATGGATAGTAAGCAGAAGAAATTGTAGCAAATAAACTGAGTTTAAACCTCCTCATAGGCAATTCCATATTTTAGATATGATATTGTTCTACTATTCAAAGTAGTTCATTATTACTATCCAATAAAACATAACATATGGGATTAACTTGAAAAGTTTTGGCCTTTTTTGTGCACTTTTTAAACAAAAATATACATGTGCTATATAAAGACTGAACTGATTGCTTCATTTTTTAGTCTACATGTGTTTGCCAATTTATAGATTTTCAAGTAAAGAATAGGCAGCACCTTAACTGTATATCAGTCAGTCAGTTAAGTGCTATACATGATACACGCTTGGGCGATCATGTCTCGAAAGAGACATGACTGACTGGGCAGAATATTATCCTGCAGTAGGTTGCCATTGCTTTCTGCAGTAGACTGGTTGACAACCAAGGCTATAGAACCCAATCTGTCCTGCTATTTAACCCATAACTGGAAGGAAGAGACAAATTAATACCTTTCCCAAGGGTATTTGTGCATAAGTGAATACAATGGATTCAACTGGAATTCGAACTTGGCTCCCCGGTTTCTTGTTCCGAGCCGATATCCACTGTACCACAACGCACATCCTTCACTGTATGTCACTTTTCAAAATAATCCCCAGTTTACATTTCAAGGTTTGAAACTTAAGACACTCCCTTTAACTGAAACTTTTGAATTTCGGATAATTTTTCTTTAGAGACTGTTTTCTTTTATTTTTTTCATTTGATACATTTGGTTACATTCAAATGTTTGAAAGATAAACAACGCTTCTGTGATGATATTCTTATAGATGCATTTAGAAAAGTTCCATATAAGAACAGAAAAGATTGAATGATTTTTCCCCACTTTATTTTTATTTTTGACCCAACTAAATTCCTTTTCCTTTCTAGGAAGCTTTCTGTTTGTCAATTAGACATATCAGGTGAAGTAATAATGTGTCCAATATCAATAATTTTCAATATTCAGCAAAGTCTAGTGGAGTGAATTCAGTTTCATTATCCAGAACTAACATCTTTAGGATGTCAAACCTGGAAAACAACTATTGAAGAAAAATGCAGTTTTTCAGCAAATATTAAGCAAATATTGGAGAAATTAGAATGGAAATATAATGTAGGAGCCACAACAAGTCTTGTATAATTAATATGAATCTTTGACTACAGAGTATTTGTTTCTAACCAAAACTGTACTCAGAGAGATGCATATTGTAACAGTCCATTTTTTGAAAAAACACATTTTCTTCAATATCCAAATATGCTAATGGTGAGATTAGCATTTTCCTTATACAGAAATATCCAGCATTCATTGACTGAAATTGAAATTTATAAAATTTTTCTATCAAAATATTTTTCAGGAAAATAGATTTATCAAATACAATAAGAATTATTGCTCTTTCTAATATTGATGAGAGATTCTTTCCTAATCTTTTGTTTAGAGTAGCATTAATGTCAACATATTGATTATGTTATTATTTTCTATTCAAGTTAGATATGCAAAATCTGTTTAAGATATGACAGCTGTTGAAAATTTTCAAGTGATTTGGTTTCTGCTATTTGGTAAAGTTTTTTTGTTTTGGATTGCGTAGCTTATGAAGATCTTATGAAGAATGTTCCTCTTTAAGACTTACAAAGTTCAATTGCTTGAAGCCATTCTTAATCATTAATCTGAGAAAGCATCTATATGAAAGTCGGACAAAGCTGTTTAAAAACATGACTCAAGTTCTTAGCTTTATAACATCTTGTGGTGTTGGGTGAAACTACCCCTAGTGAAACTACCCCTATATTCAATTTTCTATATTAATTTATTATAACTGATCCATACAGTCAGGATATTCGAATTCCACATTCTTGATTTATATGATGGATTCAGTATATGGCTATTTGTTATATTAATGACTACACTAATAGAGAGCTCTTCTTATCCATTAGCAACTGTTTTCCAAGCTCTGACTCTGCTGAATGTCTCGATCTAACAAGAGAACAATATTGCTCCACAAAATCATACTTGTCAGATGAGGACATCAATATAAAAATATTTCAGACTTTATCAGTAATATTTTTCTTTCTAAGTATGTTAACTGAACTATCACAGATAGTTCCAAGGTAAATTATTCACATATAGAATCACCCAAAATTAAACATCAAAAATTAAAATATATCAAAAAATGAAAAACAGCTTATAATTTAATATTTATTGAAAAAAACACTACAAGAAAAAAAATTGATGAAAGTCACAGTTGTAATTTCTCAATTCCAAAAATTTAATCTGATGGCACGTCTTCTCTCAGAATTAAACAATACTGTCCATATTTTCCAACTCCACGGATTTTTCTTTCTTTAAAGAGAAGCACAAAAATATGAATTAGAAAATATCAAAATGAATTTAAGCTATCAATACTGAAAAATACTTTTCAGATTTATATAAAAATTCCTTAAATTAATCTCAATCATAAAAACATTTCTTTTGAACATTTCATTGTAGTCACATATTCAGAATATTTCATTATATTCACATATTCAGAATTCTTTTTTCTACATTGGAAATGTTTTTTTAACCTATTGCAATATAAGTATGTACCTGTGATATTTTTTTTGTCTTTGAATTTTTTGCAAAACTAGTCTTTTGGGATTTGTTGGCAATGGTGAGTAAGATATAACTCCTTTGACATCTGAAAAAGTGATTAATATACATTGCAACATTGAACATTTAACTTCAAAATTGAAACTAATTTTATCGAGCTTACTAGTAAACAAATTGTTTCATCAAATGTTTAAAGATGGATTAACAAGATCATAAAATTGATTGCTAAAAGATATAAAAAACAAAATATTGATAATAAAAATAGCTATAAGGAGGATGTTAATTTATTTTGTAGTAACATATAAATGATGAAGATATTAAAATGCATAGTAATATTTTTTAATTTCTTTATGTATAACATACAATAATATAATCATTATCAACTTTTATATTACTATTTCCCAATGTCGTTATTACTTGCCTCACAATTACAATAATGATGATAATTTTGTACATGAATTTTCCACAACCTAAAAGTAACTACAATGGTTTGTTAATGCTCATTCATGTATAAATATATGTGTAAGGAATGTGGTTTGATCGAACACTGATGCATTATTAATGTGAAACAATTATAATGTGATGCATTATACAATGTGAAACAATTTTTTTAAAATGAAACTATTTCTGTATTTTGATGCTTGTCTCTTGATTCCTCTTATGAGGAACACTTAAAAATATAACAGATATATAAAAGAAATTCCTCCTGAGCTTTCTTATATGCTTTTCTTATGTGCTCTGTGCCTTCAGCAATTATGGCTCTTGTTACGAATTTGTCTATATCCTTCTCTTTCTCTCTCTCTCTCTCTCTCTCTCTCTCTCTCTCTCTCTCTCTTTTTCTTTTGTCTCAATCAGTCAGTCAAGCTGGCTAAAATCATAGATAAGGCATTTTATGAACAAAATCCTTTTTTGTAAAAATGCACATGCCTTAAGAGAATTGTTGCTAAGTGAAGGAAAGCAGTTTTTACTATTCAAAGTGAATGTGGGCCAGTGACTGCAAAGTAACAAACACCTGTTGTGATAAATGATTGATTGACAAGATGGTATGATGAAAATTGGTGGGAATTCCAATTCCCACCAAAGAGAAAATTATTTTCAATTAGTTAGTTGGCTATAAGCTCCCTATGAGATGAAACGTGTTTGTCAGATTGGATAAGCCAACTTTTGTAGGGCATGCTTATAACAGTAGTCATGAGCAAGACATGAAGACAAGTTCCCCCTTGTTATTTGACAAAGAAGATAAATCTGACTTAAACCGAATTTAAAGGTTTTAATAAAAGTAAAGCCTCGTCCAGTAAAGTTGAATCATGAGACGAAGTATTCCTTGCTTAACCCTATGATGAATGTTCATGAAGATTAGAAGAAATGAAGATAGAAAAATGCTTTATGAGAACCCCAACAGATATGCTAAGAAAATCTTCTCCAACAGATATGAAGATTAAAATATGATTGCTATTCTCAATAAGTGAACCAATTACTGAAGAGAGCCACAGCTAACTACAATGCAACACAATGTGATAGCTTTGTGTCAGGCCAAGAGTTCGAGAATTATAAAAAATGAAAAATAGCAACCCCTGGCTCAGTAACCAGATTTATCATCATAGAGAGATGCAGCTAACCAAGATACAGCACAATGTGATGGCCTTGTGTCAGGCCAAAATAATCAACTGAAAGTTTGAGAACTGCAAAAGTGAACATCATGGCAGTTATATTCACTTTTCTATTGGTGAAGAGACTGTGATTGTCCATGAAGCAGCAAAATGTGTTGATCTTGTGTCACGCTGAAGAGCAACGAAGAAATTTAATGTTTGAAAAGAGAAAAGGAGAAAAGAAAACAAGAGTTTTTTTTTTTTATAGAACTGAATGGTATATGAAAAAAAAAGAGATATTGATAATTATGAGAGAGAGAGAGAGAGAGAGAGAAACTGTAAGTTACAAAAATCATATTCTATATTTTCATTTATTGTTTTTCTTCCCAGACATAGATTTGCAGACATCTTCTTTTATGTGTCTTGTCCTTTCAGGACGTAGGCAATCATGGCCTTCCATGTCTCCTTATCCCTGGTGGCTTTTAGCATACTTTTTCCTGCAATGTCTTGCAGCCCCCGTTCTGTCATCCACCTGCTCAGACCCTACAAATATGTTATCCGCTGCCTTCCTCTGTCTCTTTTTCCATCTATCTGGCCTGTTAGTATCAGGTTCTCCAAGCCCTCTTTTCTTATTGCATGTCCAAGGAACTTCAGTTGTCTCTTCCTGATGCTCAGTATTAATTTCCTTTTTGTTGCCATTCTTTCCAACATCTCGTCATTTTAATCATGTGTCTTGTGTTACCTTCATTTTGTTGTTTGTTCGAAAAGTCTTGTGTTATAATTTTCCCATGTGCTTGATGTGCGAATAACAAAATCTAATTGTAGTCTGACCTAATATCCAATAAATCCTCTTGGTATTTACCCAGAAAGGTTGACATTATTGCAGGGTAAGACACAGCATTGTCATCTTTGAAGGTGAGGCAGGTTCAAGCTGGTGAGGGTTGTGACATGTAATACTCTTTTTAACATCTTGTCTATTGTAGCTCTTAGCAGTGTATTTCTGTTTTCTATCTCTCCCACTCTCTGTTCTGTTATTAATTTATGCAAGCTCATAAGTTATTATTTTCCTCTGTTTCTTTTACTTTTGATAAGTTTGCTTTGTGTCAAATTTCACAAGCCTTTTTTCCTCATTAATGTATCCCCCTAAATTTCACCTGCCTCTTTCTGATTCTAAGTATAAATAATCTTTTTGTTTCCATTTTCCTTAAAACTTTCTCATTGCTTAAAAGCTCTGTTCATGATATTTTCAGCATCCTTCTGAAAAACCACATCTTATTGCTCTAAGTTTCCTCTTCATCTGTGAGGAAATTGCCCAACATTCACTGCCATTGTAGGAGGGCTGATATTACAGTTCAACAGACTTTTCTCATTTTCTAACAAAATTGTCCTATTTTCTTAATACATTATTTAATTCTTGGAAGACATTTTTCTCTATTCTAATTCACCTTTGAATTTTTGTGCCACATTTTGTGTATATGACATAAAAAGTGGCACTAAAACTCAAAGTTAAAACTTTTCCTATATATTTAAATTTCTTTACTTGCACGATTCTGACATCTTCAATTCGTAGCTCACATCTTAAGATGTTGCCCATGCTGGTGATCATATATTCCTTTTTCTATTGATGGTAACTTTCTTCTTGCTTTCTTTGCTACCTCTTTTGTGAGTTTCTGCAGTTTTCTATCTGCCATCAACACAGTATTGCCTGTGTATTTTTTTTAATCATTTCACCCCAAGCAAGGCATTCCACTGCCACGATTGTGCATGGGGAAGGTAAAAAGAAGGAGTGGTTAGATGTAGGAAATGTCAGAAGGAAGGTGATAGATGGGTAAGGATAAGGATGAGGGTTGGGCAGATGGGAAGAGTGTTTGAAAGAATGGGAGCGAGTTAGTGTGTTAGGAGGTGTCTATTGACCTTACATTTAAACTCCTGGAGATTGTAGCCGTCGGGGAAGCAATCATGTGGAAGGGAATTCCACAGTCGGGAAGTGCAAGAAAAGAAACTGTTGGAGTAGAAGTTGCGGTTGAGGTTGCATTTTATCGGTTTCACTGTAAAAGGGTGGGATCTAGTTGCTAATCTAGTTTCTCATGCAAATTCGTATCTAGGGGGCACCAGTGATCTATGTTCATCGGAGCAGAAGCTGTGAAAGTATTTATAGAAGAGATACAGGGAAACCACATCGTGCTGATGAGAGAGAGACTGCAGGTGGTCTGCCAAGTTGGTATCGATCACGTTACAGACCCTCTGCTGTACCTTGTCGAGAAGCCCGAGGAGAATAGCAGGGGCATCCGACCAGATATGGCAGCAGTATTCAATGCACGGGCAGATGGTAGATTTATATATGTGCAGGATAGATTCAGACGGAAAAAACTTCCAGGCCCTGCACAGAGAACTGACTTTCATAGCAGTGGATTTAGCAATGGATTCGATATAGTCATTCCATTTGAGGTCCGCTGTAATTGTGAGACCAAGGAGGCATAGTGTTTTACTCTCTGGGAGGCAATCCTGGTCCATGCTAATGGGAGGTAGGTGCAATTGTCAATGATGGTTAATTGATAGTAGCTTTGTTTTAGAAGCATTAAAATTTATGAGCCATTTCTTACCACTATGGATTGGAGGTCCTTTTCAAGCTCGGTTGCAAGGTTGGCTTTGTCGCCTACACCAGATTTTTGGTCGAGGCAAGAGTAAACTGTGGTGTCATCGGCGTACATACCTACTTGGGATCTTATGGAATCAGGGAGATCATTAATGTATATCAGAAAGAGCGTAGGACCTAGGGTAGAGCCTTGAGAGACACCTGTGTTCGTATGGTGGTTCTGGGAGGCATGTCCGTTTAATACCACCTTCATTGTGCAGTTAGAGAGGAATGACTGGATTAGTTCAAACAAATGTCCAGTTATACCATAGCTCCGCAGTTTGCATAGAAGGCCAGCATGCCAAACTCTGTCAAACGCTTTAGAGATATTCATGGCAACGGTTCGGGCTTCACCATTCCTGTCGAGTGCCTGATATACATACTCGGTGATGGTCGTTAGCATATCAGCTGTAGACCTGGTGAAGCGGAAACCTGTGTGCTGTGAGATGCTGAACCACCTCGGTGTTGATAATGGCTTCGAACGCTTTGCCAAAGATAGGAAGAAGGCTGATAGGTCGGTAATTTGTGAGGTCTGAGGGTTCTCCAGTGTTTTTAAATATAGGAACTACAGAGGAAGATTTCTAACAGGCAGGAAAGCAGGAAGCAGATAGGCAGAAGTTGTAGAGCTTAGAAAGGACAGAGGAAAGTTCAGGGGCACATTTTTTAAGACTATGATTGGGATTCCGTCCCCTCCGCTCGCTTTGTGAGGGTCAAGTTTTGAGATTATCTTAGAGACAAGAAGGGTGTAATGTGGACGTCATTCAGTTGTGCCTCGGTTCTAGGTGAGAAATCAGGTGTAAAAAATCCAGACGAGTCCAGACTCAAATTGTTCGAGAATCTGTGGGCAAAGCATTCAGCTTTGTCCACTGGGGAGGTGAGGACCTCAAATTTGTTATTGTGGGTATTGTGGACTTGCTCTTGTTAAGTACTCTTTTACAGAGTCGCCAGTAGTCTTTGGTGCCGAACTTAGAGGATGCTATGTGTTGCTTCATTCTGGCAGCAAACAATATCTTAGCTTCATTAAGTATCTTTTTATACTTATTATGAGCTGAAGTGAAAAGGTGCCTGTTTTGGTCCGACGCGTAGCTACGATAGAGTCGGAAGAAATGATTCCAGTGGGCAATGGCAGCCGAGCAAGCAGGCAAGAACCATGCAGACGAATGAGATTTAAGCTGAAAGTTCCTGGCAGGGATGAAAGCATCGATGCCAGCCTTAACCCAGGATGAGACCTCGTATGCACATTCTTTGATGGGAAGACTAAAAACGTTGTTCCATGGGACGTCACAGAAGACGTCTCAGAACAAATTCCAATCTGCTCTTTGGTAGCAGTAGGATATTCTACTTGTCTGGGTTTCTTGGGTCGGGTGGGAGTGGAAAGAAATGTTGACGAAAACTGCGGTGTGGTCAGAGTTTCTGAGTGGGTAGAATTGTCTGGTAGTGCAAGAGTCTGGGATGGAAGTGAAGCAGAGGTCTAGCAGTGAGTCCCTTCCATTAGGGTTGTCGGAGAAACACATGGGAAAGTCCACCACTTGCGTAAAGGATTGGGTGATTGAAAAATTCATGGTGTGAACACCAGCAGGGTCAGTGACAGAGTTCTCCAGCCACTTTGTGTGGTGGGCGTTAAAGTCACTAAACACGAATATATGGGCAGAGGGATGGAAAGAAATGGCTTGTCGATAATGTCAGAGATGCTGTCTAGTAACGAACAGTCGGGATAGGTAGGGGAGCAGTAGAGAAAGAAGAGATAGCTAATCGGGCTCAGATGTGAGAGGCGGAAGCACATGAAAGAATGATCCAGGGATTCAAGGGATGTCACCCTAGCTAGGGGAAGGTGTTTGCTGACATACACACCAAGCCCATGCATATGAACATTGGAGTCCTTCCTGAAGAGGGGAAGGTAGCCAGGAACGTAAAACTCAGAAGAGGGGATAGAAGTGTTAAGGTTTGTTTCACATAGGGCTAAGATATCAGGTGAGTTAGTGTGACGGAATGAATCTACGCTGGGGAAGTTAGTGCGGATACCACATATGTTAGTGTAAGAGATGCAGATGGATTTGGGCGTTTTCAGACTAGCTGGTTTAGCTTTGCTATTATGTTTGCTTTTTTCCATAGTGATTCAGTTAAGGAGAGGTCTTAGAATAGAATCAGTCGGTCACTTGTTTGCAGCATGTGAAGGATGAAGACTGGAGCGGCCTACAACATAATGTGGCCTCGGGGTTGCCCACCAAACATTCATGCAGGGACGCCCGTCCATGCACAATATGGCACTACAAGAACCCCAGTATTATTCAACTGTTGATCAGAGCAGCCTCTCAAGACACTACGCAAGAGTTCGGGCTCCTAACTACCAGTCAGAAGCAGCAACCAGGAAACTGCCAACCCAGTACCCTCAGAATGAAAAGACATTGCCACCATACTCTGTAACTGCAAAGAGCTTCCAGCTGAACTAACACTAAGACCGAAGAAGGAGGATGAACCAGAAACCCCTTCCTGAATAAGAAACAAGGCGATCACCTCTATTCTTGTTCAAAAGAAGCGGGTGGAGTGTGAGACTGGGCGATAGTAGGAACTATCTACTCCAATTAAAAAAAAGAAAAAGGAAAGAGTAACTAAAATTTACTAAGTTTTAACTTAGTAAAAGTCCAAAAAAACCTTGAATTGCAAAATAATTTACACAAACTACTTAAGTTAGTAACAGAACAAATAAAATAAAATAAAATTCAAAGGGGAATAAAAACCCAAAAATTTAAAAAAAATAAATTAAATTAAAAATTACAGAAAAAACAGACTGATTCCGGGTTGACTTACCACGAGGAGGTAAAACAGAAAGTTGATTTAATTAAGTTTATGAAGTCAAAAATAAAATTTAAACATTTTTTTCAGAATATAGGTGAGTTAACAAACACGTGTCTACTGGCCACCCGGTAGGAAGTGAACGACTCAAAGACCAAACCTTTACTCCTCTACAAGACAAAACTCACAGAATTAAGATAAATAATACCACAGTTCATCTAAGTCCAAAAGAACCTTGAATTGCAAAATAATTTACACGAACTACTTGAGTTAGTGACAGAACAAATAAAATAAATAAAATTCAAAGGGGAACAAAAACCCAAAAATTAAAAAAAAAAAATTTAATTAAAAATTACAGAAACAATAGACTATTTAGATTATACCCACTGACAAAAAATCCCATTAGAACTTTTATTTCTCTTATATTCACCTCAATGTGAAGACTAAATAAATCTGTTGAGAGAACTCATCCTTGTCTAATTTCCTTTCTGTTTTTCTGCATCCATACAGATAGAAAATGAATTGAATAAGTATTTATTCAATTCATTTTCTATCTGTATGAATGCAGTTTGCTATGAATAAATACTTTGGATTATTCTAATATCTTTTCCAAATAAATAAAGTTTTCCTAAAAATTAAAATAGACCTTAGTGCTGTAGCTTATCAAATATTTTTGTGTAGTCTATGAACCATATATAAACATCCTTCTGCATTTGTATTGCTCACTATTTGTATTTGGGTTCATGTTGATAGTTTCAAAATCTTAAACCACACAAGAAATTTCTTTTAGTTATTTCTGCCTTAATCCCTCATTTTTTCAATATATTGTCTTGTTTAAGAAAATATATCTTTAAGTCTATGTCAGGGCATAAATAAGTTCATAGCATAATGATAAACAAAAATTATTTTTTAAAATAACCTTCTTCCTTAATAAAACATTGAAATTAGCATGAAATATTAATCACAAATGCTAAACATTAGACAATGAAAATGTCATATCAAAATTCAGCTAATAACTATATAATAGGCTGCAACCTTATTGATACACTCTTATATGTATCCAATTTCCATTGGAAATATTTATGTTTCAATCACATAACCTAAATTCAGTTTTGACATTAAGAAAACAATCTGTTTTTGTAGCAAATAGAACAAACAAAAAGAAAAGTGATGTAATATGTAATATAATTCTCTGTTATACTTTTTTTTAAAAACATAGCTTCTTAGTTGGTTATATTAAAAAATAAGTCATACTTAATTTTTAATATGCCCAGCTAAGGTACATATTTGAAAGTTTCATTTCTATACTAAATTTAAGTAAAACATAAAAAGATTTACATTTACAAGTTATGATTTGTACAAAGAGCACACTTTTTTCAAGTTTGAACTCCTTTCTTAGCCAAAAAAGATATCTTTTGTCTTATCAAGATTAAATGAAAACATGAATCCCATAACTAAACATGTCTCATAATCACTAAGTACCTGATGTATAAGGTATTTGAGGACACCTGATTGTTCCTGGAGCAATGCAAGTAATGATTAGTAAAGGATTGTTTATGATAGCACACACACAAGAACAATGGTTGTCTGGAGCAAAAGGATTTTTGAACAAGCTTAAATATCCAGAAGAATGTGGCATACTCTGGGTTTGTTTATTTTTTTGTTTTGGTTTGTTTTTTCTTTTCAGATGAAACAAATTTCAACCAGAAACAAAAAAGGGAACCAAAGAAATGACAAGTGATTATGGATTATCTGATGTCCTACATGTTATGCACACCAATTTTCCCACATTGGTAATGGTTTTAGGCATGGTTAGTATTGAATGACATATCATGCAAACTCACTTCTTTCAACAGGGCATTAAGTTGAATGTTGCTGGCTACTCTACGAAACAGTTGTGAAGTCCTGAATAGATTTTCTATGTGATTGAAGGCAAAGTTTGAGTTTGAGTTTTGTTTGATGCCATATCAACCTCTGTGGGTTATTTAATGCCAAAGAGGGTAATTTCAGAGTATTTTTTAAAAATGTTCAGTTATAGTAATAAGGTTGATTTTGTAAGATTTTAATGAAAATGTTGGCTTTTTTTTGTCTTCTGGTTTTGTACTTTTGAAAAAGTCCTTCAAGTTGCTTGACTGATATTTTTTTACCTACAAAAATTTATTGTTGGTAATATTTTTTCCTTCAAAAATGTATTCCTGGAATTTTTACTATAAAAGTCTATTTTTATACTTTCATAGTGTTTTGACCCCAGTTTGGGGGTTAACTATTTGCCCATAGTTGGGTCCCTCGGACCTTAGAACAACAGCTATTAAGAGGTGGTTCCATGCTTCTTACAACCTCCAAATCAGAAGCCTTACTGCTGGATGCAGTTTATACCCAGGACCAAAGGCAATATGTATGTCAGCAGGTCTCTGTACAAGCTAACAAAGCTGTGATGTCCAAATATTTGGCCACTTAACTCGATATGTGAGGTGTTGTTGAGAAATCAGCATTCTCACAATATGAATGACTCCCAGAATAACACGTAACATAGTATACAGAGAAGTTTTGTAGACTGGGATTATATTCTGCCTACTATAGGCTCCCAAGTCTGTTTCCATAGGTTAACATAATTTTCCATTGCTGAAGTCTATTTGTGGTCAGAACATAACCAACTCTACCTTAAAACATGAAATCTCCTTTTGATGATACTTTGTGTGTTAGAGCCAAGACCAGTTAGGTGTAGGGGAGTGGTGTCAAAAGGAACAGAATGCACAATATTGTAACCAAAATTCTACTGGCCAAACTCCTTATACATGTGTTACTGCCGCGGCACTGAAATTTCTAAACTGGGTTCAGTTTGACTATCTACATTTAAAACAGGTAAACTTCTATCTTATTTATTACTAACTCCACTTCCTGCAAATGTTTTCTATTCATTTCCAGATCAAAGAACCCCCACCCACCTTAGAAGTAGACAAAAGTATGACCGGCACTAAAATTACACTTTATACTCTGTTTGACATGTATCCAATGCCTTCTTCTTAATGTTGAAAATGGTTACTAACAGCCTCAACTCTCCTTTCCAACTTTCAATGAATGATTTCCATCTCCTCCTCTCATTGGCATCTTCTCCTACTACTAAAATGTTCTGAGTTGCATGGGCAATGCCAAGCTATAATGCTAGTTATAAAAGTGATCAGTAGATCATTTGCAAAGTACCCAATGCTTGAATGCTGTACGAGCACTGCTAAAAGTGGTCAGACAATTTGAAATTTAAAAAAATTCTCCTTATTTTATCACACCATACAATGTCAAATTTACATCCAGACATATAGAGCAAAAATTGAGGTAACTACTGGAAACCAGCCTAACAGATTGAAATGTTTACACAGTGGGGGTTTTCTGATGCTATGGGGTGGGATGGTGAAGTGAAAAGCTTATGGTGACTTTCATTGATAATCTGAAGGCACATGTAAGAGGGAGGCTAAAACATTCAGAAAGAAGTTGACTTTATGCAAGACAATGGCAAAGAAGACTTCTGAATAAAACAATGTTTCAAAGATACTTGTTTTAAGAAGTGGCCAGCTTATGAACACAACTTTAACCTAGTTGTAAACATGTAGAACATTCTGAAATGTTTACACTGGCAGATAGCAGTTTACCAGCAAAAATGAATACTAGTGTAGATGCTGTACAACTTGTTTCATATAAAGTAATACAACAGCTTACAAAATTAAAGAATTAACCAATTTCAAAACTTGATGCATATATTTTATATTAATGATATCTTCATAAATTTGAGGTCATTGCAATTTTTGTTTAAGATACTTGTCTTTGTGTATATTTTGTGAATTTAATTTTTTTAATTACATCAGATGGTTTCTTTAACTTTTGAAAATATAGCTAATAATGTGAAAATAGGCAGATCTGGTAAAATTCATAAAACATTACAAGAATAATTTTCAGTTTACCATAATTTTTAATATTATGTGGATTAACCTGTACACATGATAAATAGTGCAAATATTTGTATGAATTTCATCATTATGTTTCTAAAAAATTAAGAAAAATTAAAAGTGGCTCATTAGAAATAAATTAAATTTACCTCTGCCTGTCGTTGTCTGTAAATTTCCAATGCTTCTATTTTCTCCTCTTCTGCAAATTCATCTTTATTCAATTTGTCCAAACTCTGAAGTGTTACTAACACTTCAGTCCTGAAATCCTCTTCATTACAAACAGGATTATCTACAATAATGAAAGAAATAGACAGGTTCATATTATAGCAGACACATTATCATAACATATTTTGTTAATTAATCACTTCCAAACTAAATAAAAATATCTTTTTCATGAAAATCATTAAGATATGATATCCATGCTAAGTGTATATCAACTTAAAATAAATTTTTATTAACTTATGGAGAAAGATATAAATTACACAGTATTTAAAACATATCAAATTATTAATCTTTATCTGCAAAGTTTCAGTTTTTAAACATGTATAGTTATTAAGTTCTTCTAAATTTTATATCGTCCAAGTAACACTTTTTAAGATGAGGTTTTTTGTGTTAAATATCTATGCATCTACTATTACATCAGCATATTGTGTATAAATAAAAGGATAATACATCAGGTATTCAGTCATAGATCCAAGCAGTCTGCAATATGAGTAGCAGTCAGATGTAACTGTACAAGATAAAATTATAGAGCATGATGATGATAATTAATTTATAGTTGAGTCTATAATGCTTTTCCATTTTTCATGTTTTTGCCCATAATGTTGTATGCATTTATAATAATTTAACAATTTCTTACCATTATATTTTTACTATTGATGTTGGCTAAAACTAAACAAAAGTTATTTAAATCATAGAATTTTATATTATATCACCTTCAATGAAAAAATGTATTTTCTAACAGATATATTTAAATCATTACATGTCAGGGGTTTCAAAATCAAAGACACAAATTGTCTATTATGTGCTGAGGGAGAAGTGCAGAAAACCTACCACTAGGGTATTACCAATAGGAGGAGCATCAACTCTAGTGATGGGTGTGCATCAAGTCTGGAAGGAATCAACTGGTAGAAGTGCATTTTCTCACATTAAAATTAGTCCATATGATATCAGATTGGGAGGTAAAAGTCCAATGTGAAAGAGTAACTTTCTTGTTGACATTGAATTCATACCATGGTAATTGGATATTATTTATTAATTGAAATGAATATGCATAAGATAAGTTGAATACAAACTGTGAACAAAAACATTCTTTCAATTCTGATTTGATTCAAATTCAGATATAAAGTAAAATAGAGTCCTAATTACTTTCATTTAATGCCAAATAGGGCAAAATTTACCTATCTCCTGTTACAACACTGGGTGTTGTAGGTTGATCATTTTGTTAAATTTTTTCTTAAATTTTGGATATGGTGGTTTTAATTACTTCCCTTAGTTCTGCTTTGCTGTCATATTGTTTGCCACCTTCATATAATACATCTTCACAATTCACCATAGATTTTCAATCAGATTCAGTTCAGGGCTTGATGGCCATTCCATTATTTTCACTCTTCAAGGCCAGAACAATTCAAAGAAAAGTCTTATTCATGAACTCAAAATAGCACTGTTCAGTTAAACTCCTTTTCCAACTGTTCAATAATGGTTTGATCAAGAATTTCAGCCAATATTATCACACAACCAATTTCTTACTGCCTTTTTTTTAACTACAGACATCTGTATCAGATAAAAATCAACAGGTGCATCTGGTATCACTCAAGGATCATCTGTGAAAATTACTTTTGAAAAGTCTATTTTCATGTATATCTTAACCCAGTTTTAATGCTTTACAATATTTGCTTTAGTTAAAGAGAATGGAAGTGGGAGTGAAAATGGAAATTGTGGAGGACAGAAAAAGCGACCAATAATCATTCATTCTCGAGCTAGGTTAACCAATTTTCAATGAAAACAAAAAGGATAAACTTTTCCTACCTAACCTAACTGAATTGGGTGGGCAAGTTTTTCTTGGAAGAACAAATCCATCAACCAGTCAGCTCAAGATGCCACTTGAGGTTAGTATCATTCACTCGCACTAATGATGCAAGAGTCATTCATCTTTCAGTAAAGAGTCCTTGACAAAAAGCCTCTTTCTCTATTTCTACCCTGATCTTGGCCTTCTGCTAGAGCTGAAATAGTGCAATCAGTAAATGGGAAGAGAGAGGTAATGTTCTGTGAACTTCATACATCTTCATCTATATATATAAAGGTAAGATGTTTGTGTGTCTGTCTGTCTGCATGTCCTTTATACAAATCTACAATTTTTATCCGATTCTCACTAAACTTCACACAAATATTCTTTAGGCTTCTGATCAGGTCATGGGCTACTTATTTTTTTCTGATTTCCCCACCCCCGATATTGGAAATCAATACCCCTATATCAAATCAGGTCTGATGAAGATCAGGATTTCAGCTCTTTTATCGTGGTTCTTGCTGCAGAATTTGCTCTAACTTGGTAAAATTATAGTTTTTAGTCTCAAACATAAGTAGAACTCATTTTCCCCAATATCGAAAATTGATACCCCCAATATTCTATTGAATCTGATCAAAAACCGATATTCAGACATCAATACGCCTTATTTTCTCCAAATTTACTCCCGATGGGTACGATAAGTTTTCATGGACTTACTTAGGTTAGTTTATCCTTGGATGACTTATTTGACTCTGATATTGGAAATCGATACTCCAATATCCTATTGGGTATGATCAAAATCAAGTTTTCAGCCCTTTTCTTTTGGTTTTTGCTTTGGGTTTTGCTTTAAGTTGGTATAATTATAGTTCTTAGTCTCAGCCATGATACTATTTACTAAGAGGACTTATTTAATATTGAAAATTCAGTTTGTGATGGAAAACTTATTTGATATTGATATCAAAATTTGACTTACATCCACTCATTTTTCTTTCAATCTATGACTGAAATTAATTGCTGCTTTTTAGTCTATTTAACTTAAATTCCACCTTAAATTTTAAGGTTTTTGATGTCAAGGTTTGTCACGCATTAATTTTACAGATTGTAATTCACACATACGGTGCTGTGTGAAACTGTGTTCACATATTAACTAGCTTCATGAGTTCTATTCGAAAGCTTGATTGGCCACATCAGTTGAATTATGCTTGATGAAAATGATCTATTCAAATTATAGCCATCTGATTGGGCATCGCCTTCATATTCACTTTTAACATTTTGTAGAACCCTAATCCTGCACTTTTGCGATTGGTATCTAACTGCACATGTCTCAAACTCCAGTTTACAACTTGCAAGGTTGCTTATACATACATTTCACTCTTCTGATTTCACTGTAATTCCTTCTAAATGACCAAAGTTGGCTACATAACTACACAAACATCTCTGTGAGTTCATTTCTTTTTAAATCCATGCCACTCAAAAAAGATGTTTTATTGGGCACTGAAGCACTTCGGCACTGGCAAAGAAGGTCGCTACGGCCAACGAAAGCCTCGCTCTTAGTGCTGTGCGATTGTCACAAAACGCACTGCATTCAGCAGAATGTAGGACAACTGAAACTTATGATAGGTGTTCCTTTATGTTATCCAGTGATTATTTCCGTAAAAAATTTAGGCACTCTAGGTTGAATGACACTATACAGGCTGAGCTCAAGCTACTGCTGATAGGGTCGCTTTAAGGCCTTCTGAAAGTACAGAGCAGCGACGATCTCAGCGCTTAACGGACGCCACTCCTAAGGTACATTCACAGGCTGCCAAAAGTACAGAGCAGTGACGGTCTCGGCTATTAATGGACGCCACTGCTAAGGCACATTCCCAGGCTTCTGAAAGTACAGAGCAGTGACGGTCTCTGTGATTAATGGACACTGCTGCTAAGAAACGTTCACGGGCAGCTGAAAGTACAGAACAGCAGTGGGCTCGCAATATAAGCAACTGTTCCTCAACTTCAGCTACACAGGCTGCTGAAAGTACAGAACAGCGTAGGGCTTGCAATTTAAGCAACTGTGCCTCTACTTCAGTTTCACGGGCTGCTGAAAGAATAGAACAGCGCTCCGCTAGGTTTGCAAGGGTCACCTCTGTTGCATCTGACAGAGCATCACATACTTCACAGCAACGGAGTGCTATGCTTGAAAACAATAACTGAGGGATAACCAGTCTCAATAAACCATTTTGATTATGACATGCTTTCCATTACGTGCCTTTTGTCAACTACGCTTCACGTGCTGACATGCAACTTGCAGACGTTGTCAGTGTCGGGATTGCACCTTACAGAGCCATGCTTCTCACGTGGTCAACTTTACGTTGACTGCTCATGTGTGGTGAGAAAGAGTGATGCTTTCACCCTAGCACCGCAAGGTAAAGCAAAAAGTTTACACTGAAGTTTTGAAGTGTTGTCAGCTATTGGAGCATTTGTCCAGTAACCAGCAGTTCCCAGTCCTCCTGAGCCTCTGCATCTGTGGGCATCTCACAGCAAGCTTATGGATCTGCATTAGGAAAAACCACTATGCTTCTACCCACACTCCATAAAGGCAAAGATTTGGGACAGTGCTCTCTAAATAGTAGTTTAATTAATGTGACCTAGGTAACCAGGGTGGCCAAAATTGAATTTATGATACGTGCTGTGTGAAATTTTAAGTACTCTTTCAAAACCTTAAGACACATTTAAGTGTTCTGTCTGCATGGGGCCAATTTATTAATGGTCTAAGGACAGTTAAAATTACTAACAGGACTAATTTTCCTTTCCTATGGATCAGGCGAATTGTCTGAGTGATATCAATACCATATATTGCGGAGGTTAGATCCAAAACTGCCATGTCTTAGCAACAAGATGCAATTGGAGAGAAACAGGGATTCGTTGAACCTGTCACATCAGTCGAGCGTGTCCAAGCAATTCAGACCAACAAGCATGATGCAGTGAGAGAAAATGTGAAGTGAGACTAATGTTCAATGAAAGCTGTTTTGGCAAAAGACATGTCATATCTTTTTTACATTGCATGCTGGTTATGTTGTTGGAGAACTTCTACAGCTTTGAAATCTACCTTTCAACAACCTACGTTTTTCATGCCAATGTCCAAAGAGTCTGAGCTCCAGGACCATGGAATAGTTTTAAAGCTTTCATTACACCTGAGCAATGCCAGGCTATACTGCTAGTCATCTATATCACCATTCACATCACAGTTAGCAGGCACACTGTGGTTCCTCCTGTCCAACAACAAGCTCACATTGCTATAAATAGAAATAGCACCCAGAATGAAATATTATATTTGTGATATTTGTTTACATGTAAAATGTAGTACATTGATTTTAGCTTCCTGTATATGTATTTTTGTGTCATTATATATAAGCATTAAAGTGTTTGAAGGTTTTGATATATTTGTTTAATAAATTCTACTTATGATATCACATGCTGCATAAACAGCTGAGTTATGATATTTAATTATAGCTGTTCATTATATTCTTGGTCTGAAGCAAAACAACTTTAAATAACTATTTTACTTAATTTGAAAGTTTTTACCAAAACAACATACATTAATTAAAGTTTGAAAAAATTTGCATCTTTTAATTGTGCAATTATTTCAAATGAAGTGTGTTATTAAGCAATTCTTAATATCGAATTACTTGTGTGATTCCTATAAAGAATTTTAAAATGTTATAAATTTTTGTACAATAATTTTTGGCTACATATTATATTATTTACTATATAATATTTAATGTTATTTGTATGATGTATTACTCTTAACTGGGTAAGAAAATTCAGTTTCTTTTCAAATTAGTTTGCAATCTCTGAATTTTGTCCAAAATATATTAGTTTATTAATATGCATCTTTTAATATGCTGAATGTGTGCTGTGGTTTAGTGAATATTGGTTTGAGACAAAAAATTGGAGAGTTGATTATGTTGCATTCACTTATGCGCAAATATCCTTGGGAATGATATTAATCTGTCTCTTCTTCCTCCAGCTATGTGTTAAATAGCAGAACAGATTGGGTTCTATAGCTTTGGCTGGCAACGAGTCTACCACAGAAAGTAATGGCAACTTACTGTGGGAAAATCTTCTGCCTAGTCTTGAAAGAGACATAATTAATTAATCAAAAGAGTCTTGAATACTTTGCAGAAAAACAGTATGAGACTAATACATTGATAGTTAAAGGGATCAGAGGGTTTTCCAGAGTTCTTAAAGACAAGAACTACAGATTACGACTTCCAACAAGCTGGAAAGCAAAAAGCAAAGTGGCAATAATTGTAGAATTTGAAGAGGTGCACCTTTCTTAAAGATGGAAACTGGGATACCATCACTTCTGTTCACTTTATAGGAGTCTAATTTAGAAATGATATCCAAGATTAGAAACAAAGTTATACACATATCACTCAGTAGAGCCTGTGTTCTCGATGGGAAATCAAGTGTTGGTACTCCAGATGAGTCTTGAGTGGGAAGAGAATTTGCAAGCAAAACATTCAACATTGTCTGCTGTATATGTCAGAACTTTGAAATGATTGAATATAAGAGGCATTGAAGATTTGCTGTTGTTCAGCACACTCTTGCAAAGCTGCCAATAATCTCTAGAACCAAATTTGTGAGATGCAATACATTGTTTCATTTTATCAGCAACAATAACTTGGCTTCATTTAGGACACACTTGCACTCATTTTGAGCAGAGACAAAGAGACATCTATTGTAGTCAGGCATGTCAGTTTGGTACAGCTAGAAGAAGTGATTCCTGTGGGCAATAGCAACCGAGCATATAAGGCAGAACCAAGAAAACGAACAAGATTTATCTTGGAATTTCCTTGCCGGAATGATAGCATCAATGCCAGCATAGACCCAGGAGGAGACATCAGAGATGCATTTCTGAACAGGAAAATTTAAAATTTCATTCCAAGGGATGTTATGAAAGAAATCAGAGAACAAGTCCCAATCTGCATGTTGATAACAGAAAGATATTCTGCTGCTAGAAGGTTCTTGGCTGATGGGGAAGCAGAAAGAAATGTTTACAGACACCACTATGTGATCAGAGTTGCCAAGAGGGCAGAGCTGCATAGCACAAGATTAGTCAATGATAGAGGTAAAGAAGGGATCTAGAAGAGAATCATGATCTTCATGGTTAATAGGGAAATGCATGGAGAAATATAGGAATCCTTCATGCATGTTGAAATTGAAAGCAATAATGGCTATATTGTCATCACTACCAATGTTGAATGTTACTGCAGTTATCAAGTCATTCTTAATACATAGTTGTCAACAGCCAGTTCCTTAAGGCTCAATTCTTGGTGCAACCTTCTTTCTACTTTACATAAATGATTTGCCTAAGGGTATACTACAATCATTTGTAGATATTAATATGATAATACAAAGGTATATGGATGCAACTCAAAAACTCTAAATGATCAGAACCTGGTAGCTGATCTCTCCTCTGAACTAGCTTTAACAGCTAAGTAGGAGAAAAACTAATTGTTCACATTCAAAATCCAAACTGGTAATATTCCATCATCACTGAGGGGACTCTGAATTTTCTACCTATTGCAATGAATGGGTATTCTCTCAGGATGGACCCATGCCTTGAGCACCGAGTGGAAGTAAAATTGATCCAGACCTCAAGAAGAACACATACTTAAGATTCTTTAAAAATGGTTGGTTCCCTGTACCACTCCAGTAAGTACCTGACTCCTGCTATCCTCTAATTTTGAAGGAGCTAAATGAGAATGGAGTACTGATGTCATTTATGGACAGGAGTTGCCCAGTCTTCACTTTCCAGTCTGAACTGAGTTTAAAAGCATCTCAACATCCTTGTGGGTGATGAATTATTTTCTACCCTACAATCTCCATCCCACAGGCAAAACATTGCAAGCCTCTTGCTGCTCTCAGACTATTTTGATGGAAAATATTCAGACAAACATTCCTCAGTTCCACCAGTTCTATCTTTCATGCACATTGTAGCACTCCACCCTCATTCCCTTTGGATTCCATTGATGAGATTCAAGTTTCTTCCCATGAACTGCTGCTTCTATGGAACCAACTTCCAGGATGATGCTTCCCTGATCATTACAATCTGTTCAAGTCTAGCGGTTAACCCTATCTGCTCCACATAGACCAATAAACAGTACTTTGTACTGTGTAACTCTCTACTTTAACTGGGTCTTGAACTATATACAGAGTGAATATCATTATAAAAAAACTTCCTTTGTTACAAACATGAGTCTTTATTTGCAAAGCAAGTTGTAAGGTAAGACCTACTTCCTTGCTGATACCATCTTATATTGTCATTGAAAGAACATGACAGACACAATTTTAAGTAGAGAGAGAAAATTTATTTTCAGCAGAAAAATAGTGTTCAGATACAGAAAGAGAAAGAAAAGAGGAAGGGAGGGACAAAGAAGAGACAAAAATCACATTCTTTACCTTTAAGCATGGAGTATGTACTAAACAATAATAAAAGGGAGCATACTTTGAACAATAATGGAATACATATATATGTCTTACTTCCTTCAGTGACTGATTGTAATTTTTTGTTTAATAAGAAAAACATTTCACTTTAGAGAGGCTTCAAAGATAAAGATTTTGTATCATTTCTTAAAAACAATGCTTTCAACTGTTATTGAAACAATAACTATTCACTCAGTATCTGAATTTAATTTCGGTCATTGTTTTCACTCAATTGTCATGGTTATATTTCGTTAGTGTAAAACAATTTATCTGGGGAAAAGTGATTGTCAGTTCCACAATTAATCTACTGGTACTTTTTATTATTATTAAAGATTTATTTTGTTTTCCCTCCAAATAAACTTTGATAATATAACAAAGATAGAAAATATTTTATTGCTGTACATTGATTCATTAAAAATGTGAAACAATTGCAAAATAATTTATAATTGCACGAGGTTAGTTCTTCAAACAACTAAATAAAACATTCACTTTTTTACTTCTGAAACTATTTTCTATAAGAAAGTTAAATAAGCAACTTACCTGCTAAAGACAAAATTTTTAGAGATGGCAAACATTTCAGTTTTATTATTTCTGCTATGCTTTCAATCTTATTTTCCCTGTAGAATAAAAGAAAATGATAATTACATAAAATATAACAAATTTTTTCAATTCAGAATAGTTAAGAAACTAATAAGTAAATGCCAGTTTAAAAATAAAATAAGACTTCAACAGTTATCTTTACTAATATTGAACAGATTTCACAAAATATTGAATATTAATAGTATCAGGACTTACTTCATCATGAAAAGTGGTTTCAATGTTCAACATTATTTGTTGAAAAAGTTTTTGTTCGTTTGGGATTTCATTTTCCCACAGTTAAATAACTAATTTACTTCTTCAACTGAACTAATTCCTATCATATTCAATATACATATTTATTGGTAAAAACTATTCTACCATTTATGTCTTCATAATTTAAATATTAAATGCAATAAAACTTTCTAATGCTTTGCAACTAATTTCTATATTTTGTCAATAAAACTGTTATTTTATAAAACCATTAAAAAGAATCATGTCAATCAAAATCTGCATAACTGATAGATTTATGATTCAGTGCTACAGAATTAATTTAATTTCCTAATACAGCAGACAAATATTTTTATTTCTTATATCTACTTGTAAAATCAATGACAATGTACCCAAATTAACTGATAATGTATGGGAAATTACTTGCATAAAAAAAGTATATATGGAAAAGTAACATATAAAAGTTATTTCCCTTGTCAACTTTAAAATAAATATATTTTGTATGTTGTTAAGTAAATTGTTATAAATATACAAACGAAATATAATGTTATCTTTGTGAAGAAAAATTCATGAATGCATTTGATTTTACATGGGATGATATTTTATATTACATTTTTACTTATAGAAAAATAGTTGGAATACATTATCACATGAATGACTGACAATATGAGACAAAAATTGTAAGAGAAATGATAGGGAGATAATTCAATGTTTACTTCATGAAAATTATTTAGAGCATTAAAAACAACATCTAATATGCCAAGGTTAATACAACAAAAGAATCAAGAAATAATATTCTTTTTTATTATTGAAATATGAAAGTTCATTTTTTTTTTAATTTCCTATATGGAAATACACTGGACTACATATGTACTCATTTAAAGTTTTTATTTTCCCTCACAAAAAATTTGAAGAATATTTTTTTGAATAAAGCATTCTGTCTAAATATTTAATAAATTCCAGTATTTCATTTCCTAATGTATTTATTCCAAATTCTTTTTAATTTTTTTTTTATATTTCTATTAAAAGTTCATATCACACTCACTTGTACAATATTTCAGATATTTTGATTATATTGAATTTTGAGAATGGTTTGACATTTGTCTTATATATTTATTCTAACTCTATTTAAGAGCAAATAAGATCATTCTCCCCATTTCAGTGAGAAATAATAAGAAATCAGTCATTAGATGCTACATTGAATATTAATGGAACGTTATATGTGTTCCCTATTTGGCCAAGTTTAACTCCTTTCATGCATTTATAAAATTCTAATATTTCGTGGGTAAAGTAATTCATCAAATAGGTTTATTTTAAAAAGTTTATTCTCATATAATTACACTCAACACGCACACTTTTTTTTCTCATGCTCTCTCTCTCTCTCTCTCTCTCTCTCTCTCTCTCTCTCTCTCTCTCTCTCTCTTTTCAAAGAGAAGGGAATTTTAAAAAATCAGATATATATCAGTTTTTGTATGATAAAACTAGTCCTATTTCTCATTCACTCAAAAAAAAAAATATTCAAACTTTGACATCAGATAAAAAGCATTGATATTTACCTCAAATTGATGTACTTCAAGTAGCTTATAGTGTCATCAAAACCTGTCAGGTCTGTAATATTATTTTTTCTAAGGTGCAAAGTTTCCAATGCATTCATTCTTGATATGCCATTAAGACTGATAATAGAATTATATCCCTGTAAAGAAATATTAAAAAATATCATTATAAAATTGCTCTATTTAGCATCAAGCAATTGACACAATTATGAAAAGAATGAATATATATATATATATATATATATATATATATATATAGATAGATAGATAGATAGATAGATAGATATTAATCATCCACATACAAGCCTGTTCCACTGTATCACAGCTCATCAGTGTGGCTAGACACATCCACTTGCTTCTGGCCAGGAATATATATATATATATATATATATATATATATATATATATATATATATATATATTATTCATCTTTACATTAGAACATGTAAATAACTAACACAAAATTGTAAATTTTGTTTCGACATTGAAAAAACAATGCCTCATCAGGTTATTAACAATGATGGTAATAAACGCTTTTATTTAAAAATGTATTTTATGAAGCAGCACTTGACTTTCTGTTTTTAGCAAATTTTCCATAAAAGGTAAAATGTTTCATAAAGAAAGATGAAAAAAGACAAGAAAAGAAAAGAAAATTATGTTCTGTAAGGGTCTTGTCCTCTCTGCTAGGTTTGGTATGAACTTCCCAATTGATTTACTATTCCTAAAAATCTGTAAGTCTCTGTTATGTTGTTTGGTGATGGCAAGTTGTAAACTCCTGAAACCCTGTCTTGATCAAGCCTTAGGCCATTGATGTTGAGTGTATTTCCTAAGAATTTGAACAAGGATATCTCACATTTTTGGTGATTTAGGGTTATCCCTGCTGTTTGTATTTTCTTCATTATGGGTTTTAACCATTTGTCATGCACACTATGATTTCTTCTGTGTATGTAGATATGCATATTACTCCTTCTTGGTTTTCTAGTATGACTGACATCCATTTCTAGTATACCTCACTGACTGATGTGATCCCAAATAGTAGACAGTTAAATTAAAATCTGCTAAATGGTGTAATGAAGGTCATTAATTGTTGGGATTCATATGATAGAGGGATTTGCCAGTATCCACTATTAGCATCTAACTTGGACAAAATTTGGGCACCAACCAATTGGGCTAGAATATAGTCAACTGTTGGCAGCATATGAAATTCTCTTTTAACATATGCATTTAGTTTTGTCAGGTGAATGCATGCTCTGACCTTTCCACTGTCCCTTGGAACTACTACCATGAGTGAATACCATTCTGTGGGCTCTTCTACCCTGCTTATCACTCCTAGCTTTTCCATCCTTATGAGTTCTTTCTGCATTTCCTTCATTAATGGTAGGGGTACACAACATGGCATTGGGATGGAATAGGGTTTAGCATTTTCACATAGGTGTATGGTGTAGTCTTTTCCAAATAAGCCAAGGCCCTGAAATAAACATTTCATCTCCTTCAGCTGATCAAACTTTTGTTTATGGCTGGTATTTCTGATACTATGCACTGCAGAGTTTATCACCACTATTTTTAGTGCTTCGATGGCTCGTCATTTTAATAGTGACTCTTCCAGGTTAGGTATGACATAAATATATTGTATTGTATTGTTTGTTGTCCTTTATTTCCTGCCTTTAATTTTGAGGGGCTTATGGCATGGACCATGTAGGGTTTCTCTTACTGCTGCTAGTGCTGGTAACTTCATTTTTCTATAGGTTTGTCATTGCTACTGTATGGGTAGTCTTCTTCATATTGTATCTCATGGATTTTCTTTGACTTGCAACACTGTGCATAATGGTTGACTGCTTTACAGTTTCTGGTTGCCGCTGTTGTCTGAGCCCTTTAGGGTTATTGACCTCATTATTTTTTTGTGGGGTGGGGGTCTTTTTTTTTGTATGTCTTTTTATTACAGTAACAACTATCGACCATGTGAACGGCTGCATCCTCATCTAGTTGCTTGACTAGTTGCTATTTTTTCAGACAGCTGTAATATCTTCTGTTGGAACTTCATAATTTAATTCTGGCACACCTTTTTGACTGCACCTTTCAATGTGAGATCTAGTATCTTTATAAGTGCCTCCCATGCATCCCACTACTATCTTATCACATATAATCTTGTCTTCAAGCCCCTTAAAAATCACATGTTTTTGCTAACATATGTAGACCAGTCACAAAAGCGTCTATAAACTCACCTTCTTGTTGGCAGCACTTGTTGAACAACACTCGTTCATAAATTACATTTGTACTGGCCATGAAATGGTGGTCGAATCTCTGTTTAACTATGTTGAAGTTTTCCCAGTCCTCCAGCAATAGTTTAAAGGTGGCTAGGATATCCTCAGCTTTATCACCCATGGTGTAAGTGTGTTTGTTTGGACTCTTCCAGGTTTTTCTTTGGGGCCCCATATAGTTTTGTAATGACTGAATCTTCTTATTTTGGCAACTGTCCAGGCTGGTCAAATAGGAACAGCTTTGGTGTCAACATGCTGCTGTTCATTTTGTTTATTTTCCAGTTCTGACTTGGATATTTTATTCATCTGACTTCTAAGTGTATTTGCTTTCCTGTGTTTATAGTATCATGATTACCCCACTGATAAATAGAAAGATAGATATCATAACAACCATATACTTAATATAACATTAACAAGAACAACATTTCTAAGAAAAAAGTCATTTTCATACAACAACACATTCACTGTGCGTCTTTCATATACTGGCGACATGTGTTGTTTACATTTTTATTTATTACTTGTCTGATTTTGTTTGCATGGCAACAGACCATGCTCAAGGGCCTGGCATTGCAAGGGGACCCATCTGGCTGCCAATAAAATTTTCAATTATGTCCTTGTTATACAATCTAATACATGCAGTCTGACTCGGGTCACTCAGCTGCACATCATAGTGTGTGTGTCTCATACATGGCCGTAGCTGACTCCATTTGATTTCGCCGCACCCCTTGCCTGTTTGAAAGGAAGACACAATAAATCATTTTAACCTTCCAAGAATATTTGGATGATTATACACCTGGCACCTTTGTGGTCTGTAGTACCAGTCAAGTCTTGGCAAACAATCTGAAGTGAGTTATTCTGTCCTCCTGCTCCCATCTTCGCCACTAAAATCTTCATATGATTGTTAGAATTTGCAAAGAAAGGACACCTTTTTCCGAATTTTTTCCTGTCTGTTGCCAAGCATTTTAGTAAGTTAAAATATTGACTAAATTGATCATTTTGTTTACATCTATAATTATGCTAATTTGATAAAAATTTTGAGGATTTATAATAAATTTAAATTTGCATTATGCAATTTCTTTAATCAAAGTTTTTAAAATTTCAATAAAGCACTTTAATGCGAATTCAAGCAGAAGATGTTTTTATTTTTTTAAATCCAATATTGTTTTCAAATTAACGAAGGGCTTAACAGTCAATTTATGCCAGTGCCAGATCTATATGGATCTTACCACATTCTTCTAAAATCATTGACATAATTTCAGTTGATTGAATTTTTTTATATGTGCAATGCGCAGTCTCTGATTTTGCTCAAGACATTTTTTATATATTTAATCAAAACCTTTAGGTACGGTCACTGTGTTTTGAAAGGCTGTTTTTTCTAAACATTTAGAAAATCAATTAAAGTGAAAATTATTACTTTTTAACCCATACACTTAGAATAAAAGAGAATAAACTTAAAAATAAATAAATAAATAGAATTTGTCTATATTTCTGAGATGAGGTAGCATTTACAGTATTTACATCATTTGGACTATTGTCCTCATCTTTGTTGCCATTTGTTCAAATTTTCGGCTGTTGTGAACTCCGGCCTTCTTCAGGTGCTAGGAATTTTTAACCAAACCCTTTATTACAATCACTGGGGTATATGAACTCCATTCCTTGCAGGAAGCTTTGATTGGAAGTCACGAGTTATCTCCCTCTAACCCTGCATGTTATTTGTTCACCACTGCTGTAGCCTGGTATTGAGCTCACAGGAACTAACCAACGTCTATATCCACTGGGCCATGTGTCCTTAAGGACAAGAACAACTGAATTTTTAGGACTTATAAACTTAATGTCCAGTAACCTTTTTTACCAGAGTTCATATTACAATTTTTGATATTAATGGTTTTCTCTAGTATTTTTTTATCAGAATGTAAATTGCAATTTTGTATCTTGCAATTTTTGACACTAATGATTTTCTCTGGCACTTCGTATTACTGATTCCCATATTATGTTCACCTTTATGCTTGGTCGGCTTAGGAGATTTTTGAAGCCTAGCATATGTGCTGATTCCTTAAGTTTACATAGTTTCCGATGACGTTCTCTATCTTTTATTTCACTCTCTCCATATGTGGTCAGCTACCCCTGATTTTTCTATATCTCCTTGTGTTACAGCCTTGCAGTGTTCTTGTAGCCTTACCTTAAAGGGATGGCCTGTCTCTTCTTTATATTTATTTCCACAACTAGCGTTTCCACAAATGGCATACACACAGTCCTTAGTCCTGTCCTCCTCTGTTGGGGGTCTTACTTGGGAGAGGTACCTGCAAAGTGTAGAACCACTTTTGAAGATCATCCTGATGTTATATAGACTACAGATTCTTTGTATCGTCTTTGATAACCCCTACACATAGAGTAGACAGACCGAGGCTGTTTTCTGAGAGTTGTTATCCTCATACACCCTCCCTTCTGTTTATGTTGGAGTTGTTGTCATGTACCCTGTATAATTGTTTCATTGTAGGGTACTGCTTATACTGACCATTTCCTGTTTGTATGACTCTGGATAATCGCTTATGACTTTTGCTAACTGTTGAAGGCAGCGGATGATCCATTTCTTCACATTGTATGGGTGGTGGGAGTTGAAGTTGAGGTATTGTCCAGTGAATGTTGGCTTGCAGTATCCAGGAATGCCAGTTTGTTGTCACACTCTTTTTCCATAGTGAACTGTATGGATGGTCTTATTGATTTCACATGGTCAAGTAGCATCTGGACCTCCTTCTGGTGTGGCCAGAGTATGAAAGTTTCATCAACGTATCTCAGCCATAGAGTTGGCTTTAGAACTGTGGATTATAATGTCATCTCTTCAAAGTATTCCATGTATATGTTAGCCAGTGATGGTGATAATGGTGAGCCCATTGCTAAGTCTTCATCCTGCCTATATATGTCTGATTCCAGTCTGAAGAGTGTTGTTTGTGGACAGAAAGTCAACATCTCCATTAGGTTGTCTAGTGGAACACTGGTACATTCTCCTAGGGATGAGTCCAACGCCAGTCTGTCCCTGACTACTGATAGTGCCTTCACCATGTGTACCTTAGTGAACAGACTTACCACATCTAAGCTCACCATCTGGTTGCATTGGATGGGAGCACCTTTGATAAGTTCCATGAAGTGGGCTGATTTTCGAACATATGAAAGTGACTTTCCTATTAGTGGGTCAATTATATCTACAAGGAAGCGACTCAGAGGGTGGCACACTAAGCCTAGGCTGCTAAAAATCAGCCTGAGTGAAATACTGTTTTCATGAATCTTAGGTAGACCATACATGTGAAGTAGTTTGCTGTAACATTGAGACAACTGCCTGTATGTCCTAGGCTGGAAGTGATCCTTGTTCTGTCGCTCTGTTTTCGACGTGGGGGTCTTTCTTTACTTTGCTATAACTCCCACTTGTAATGAGGTCTTCCAGTTTCTTGGTGTATTCGGTTCTGTCTATAACTACAGCTGCATTGCCTTTATCAGCTGGTAGTATGATCCTGTTCTCATTATTCTGTAGGGTCCTGATTGCCAGCCTCTCCTCTTTTGTGATGTTTGGTTTGGGTAGCTTGGCTTTCTCCAGTGTCTGTCTCAATTTCCATCTTAGCTCATTCACCTGAGCCTGAGGGATGTTCAAGGTTAATTCCTTGATGTGGACAATGATATCTAAGTATGGTATTCGCCTGATGGTTGTTGTGAAGTTGAGACCCTTGTTCAGCACGGACTCCTCAGAGGCATTCAACTGATGTTGACTGATGTTGACAACTGCCTTCACAGGTGGGTGACAGACCTCATGTGTCTTCTTCAGATATTCAGATCTATTTAGTTTCCTTACTTAGCAAACCTTGAATGAGTTGAATTCTTGCCTGAAGGTTTTGTCTAATTCGTGTCAGATCCTTTTTCGATGTTCTTCATCAATGATCCCGCTGAGGAATGTTTCAAGCCTCCAGGAGATATCGGTATGTAATTTGGAATTTCTGTTTAATCCCTCAGTTGTATTGGATATGTTCTTGAACCAGGGCATGTCCCACTTTTTCCACAACCAGACGGACTCTCCTTGAATTAACGGCAAGTCATGGTGCAAAGCCTGTAGGGATGAGTTGTATACAGCATGCCAGAATTATATGCAAATCAATTTTTTTGTTCTAACTCTGATAGTTTTTAATAAAAATTAGTGAAACCTGGCACATTATATGGCAACACTAACACATGTGAAGATCTAAAATTCTAAGCTAATCTGCACAATAGTAAACAAGCAGCAGCCATTTTGGTGACTTGCAGCCTGTTTCAGCATGCCAACTTTATATGCAAATCATTGCTAAAGATGATCCAAGGCTGTTCTAACTGGAAACACATCACAACAAGACTGTTTGAACATGAAAAGAGCCACTGTCATAAGCATTCACTGATTGCTTGTGAAAGACCCATCTAGTACAATTTGTTAAAGGAAAAACTCTCCTTAAGAACTCAACAAGTTCTTCAGCGTCAGAGCGACGCTGAGTCACTTGTTGAGTTCTTAAGGAGAGTTGTTTTAAAGTGTGTAATTGATGTAATATTTTACATTGGTTTTCAAGTTTTGTCTTATCACAGTAAACATACAGATGCTGTTGCAACTGTATTTGATGAAAGAAATCATGACAATCGTGGGAATTTTCTAGAGGCTATAAAGCTTCTTGCAAAATATAATCCACACCTGGGTGGCAAGTTTGTAACTTTTTAAGTAAAACAACTGTGAATAAGATAATAAATATTATTTCAGACATGGTCAAAAACAAAATTGAGAAGGAGGTGAAAAATGCAGTGATGTTTTCACTACAAATTGACTCTACCCAAGATATTTCTGCCCATGATCAGTGTGACATTGTCCTTAGATATGTTGTTAGGGATAGAGCTAAGGAAAGACTGATAAATTTGGATAATTCAAATGGAAAATGCTTGCACAACCTACTAGGAAATTCACTTACAGAGATAGGCCTGACACTGGAACAGTGTATTGGAGATTCATTTGATGGAGCAGCTAATATGAGTGGTGTTTACTCTGGTCTTCAGGCACTTATGAAAGCAGATTGCCCAAGTCACATCCATACTTGATGCTATGCACATGTTCTCAATCTTCTGATCAGTGATGCAAGCAGTGTATATATTAGAGCAGTTAGTCTTTTTGGTCTGCTTACTAAACTATCTACATTTTTCGATGATTCCTACAAAAGGATGAAGGTTTGGGAAGAGCATATGCAGACAAAACCAGGAAAAAAAAGATACCTAAAACTAGAGCGCATTGGTCAAACTAGATGGTCAAGTAGAAGTAGAGCACTTTGAAAATTGTTTGGCAGCTACACAGATCAGTCATCAGAATTCTATTCAGACCTTCTGATCATCCTTCAGCAAAGTAAGTGAAGCAATTGATTTTAAAGTATCAGTTCACTATGAAGCACAGAAATTGAGTGAAAACTTACGCAAATTTGAAACTATCTTAATAGCATTTACATTTATCTGAATTTTTGATATTACAACACCAGTGTCAGATTATCTGCAGACATCAGGCCTAGACATTGTGCAAGCTTGGTGCATAATTAACTAAGTCACTGAAAATGTTGAAAATGTTGAAAAAATCTCAGAGATTTTAGTGGCATTTTTGAAACAGCATCTAATTTTGTTCATGCAAATTCTAAATTAGAAAAGGTGAACATTTCTGTCTTTAAGAGCTTCTCATTTTCAACCCTCAGATCTAATTACTCAGCACCAGAAGGTATCAAAAACAAGGAAAAATTTTGAGGTTTCATACCATAATGCAGTAACTGATGCTGTGCTCTACAGCATGTGAGCTAGATTCTCATCTCATGCAAAACTCTATAAGCAGGTTTTCTGCTTTGACCCAAGCAGGTTTTCTGAAATTGACAGAGTGGCACTACAGGATGAACTGATTTCATTTGCATCAAGCTACAAAGATCTGAAGATGGGACTGCTAGAGAATATGAATGACAATGAAAATGATTCCGATAGCTTGGAGTCAGGGGTGGGTATACACAAGTTGCTGAATCATCTGCCAAGACAACATGTAAGAATTGTTTGTCATGTGCTTTCATAGTACAGGCTGTGTGCAGTTGCATATGAAAATTTATATGCAGCATATAAATTCATTGTAACACTAAGCGTCATACAGTGCACATGTGAAAGATGTTTTTTTAAACTAAGACTGTTGAAAACAAGGCTGAGGTCTTCACTCGCACAGAATAACTTTGAGTCGCTTATGCTAATTGCTATTGAAAAAGATATTGCAATGAAAATCAAATGAAACAAAGAAAAAATTATTGCTGAAATTGCGGAATTCTCTGCTAAAATGAATACAATATTGTTACTGTAATATTTATTCTTATAAATTTTATAATTTAGTACATTGTTTCTATGTTAATTCGTAGTAATTAAATGGAAATTTTGTTTGACATGTCATTACGCTTTGTTGTTACTATCAGCATGTGTCCATGAACATCTTCATGACCTTGAAGTTTTCAAATCTTTGTATGCTTATAAACACATATATATCTAAAACTAAAGTTCTTACTTAGTTATGACAATATGCACAGTTCACCTACTGCACAGCCTCTACATGTGGCATTTAACTGTAAAGAGCAGTGGGTAGGGGGCTCATTGTATTTTCTGCCCGAGAGCCTATAACACTTTCAGTTTGCTCCTGCATGGCAATGACATCTAGTTGGTGGTTAGTAAATACTACATATCTTTCATTGTCCAAGGATGGTTATATTTTCATAAAAATAAATTAGAATGTTTAAAAATACGCTTGTAAAAATATGAAACAATCAAAGAAATTTTCATTCTCAAATTCTAAAAACTCGTCACTGCTGTATTAAATGCTCTAAAGTTTAGTCTAAACTATCATCTGCAAATTCATTACTACTGTCAGTCATGTGCATTATAAATCATACTACCTACCATCCATATCATGTTGGTAGCCATGGTAAGTGATACATTTGTCTTGGAAGATGCACACAAATATTTAGGGTACTTTTTAGGAAAAAAAGTGTGTTTTGTAAGCCACAAAATATGGTAAACTTTAGGAAAATGAATAATATTATTTCATAACAGTAATGTTTTAAGAAAAAGTTATCAACAAGATTGGAGATTTTTGTTCAACTGCTTTATTAAAATATATTAATTGTTTTAATACTCGAACAAACACATTTACTTTTTTTTTTAGTTCAATTTATTGCAAGTAAAATATAAAATATTGCAAAGGATATAACTTATGCAGTCTTCAAGGGAAGCAACTCTACACATTTAAATTGATATTCAATATTTGATTGTAGATGTAACAACTTTAAGAATTAATTTTTTTTTATTTTTTATAATAACATCGCCCCAAGCAAGGCATTTTACTGCCACTGTTTTGCAAGGGGTTACATAGGAGGAAAGTTATGAGAAAGAGTGGCAGGTTATAGCGGGTGTCAGGAAGTGAGTAAAAGAAGGATGAGAATACTGATGAGAGTGGAGTGGACAGAGAAAGGAGCATGAGAAAGAGGATGCAGGTTAGTGAGATAGGAGATGACTATTGACTTTACATTTAAATTCTTGGAGATTGTAGATGTTGGGGAAGCAAGTAAATGGAAGGGAATTCCACAGGCGAGAAGTGCAAGAAAAGAAGCTGCTGAAGTAGAATTTGCGTTTACAATTTATTGGTTTCACAGTAAAAGGGTGGGACCTAGTTGCTGATCTTGTGGCTCGAGTAAATTTAGAGGGCACCAGTGAGCTAAGTTTATCAGAGCAGAAGCCGTGAAAGTCTTTGTAGAAGAGACACAGGGAAGCCACATTGTGCTGGTCAGAAAGTGACTGTATCTGAGCTGCCAAGTCAGGATCTATCACATGACAGATTCTCTGTTGGATTTTGTCAAGAAGGTGGATAGCAGAAGCACCCAACCAGATATGGCTGCACTATTCAATGCATGGGCAGATGGTAGATTTATATATGTGCAGGATTGTTTTAGACGGAAAAAAACTTCCTGGCCCTCCGCAGAGAATCAACTTTCTTAGCAGCGGATTTAGTCATGGATTTTATATAGTCATTCCACTTTAGGTTTGTTGTGAGAGTTAAGCCTAGGAGGCACAGTGTTTTGCTTTCAGGGTGACTAGCCTGATCCATGCTAATGGGGGAGGTAGGAATGATTGTCTGTGATGGTTAATAGATAGCAGCTTCATTTTGGAAGCATTCAAATTCACAAACCATTTCTTACCCCAGTCTGCCACAGATCGAAGGTCCTTTTCAAGCTCAGCAGTGAGGTTTGCTTTGTCAGCCTCAGCAGATTTTTGATTGATGCGAGTGTAAACTGTAGTGTCATCAGTGTATATGCCTACTTGGGATCTTATTACATCTGGGAGATCATTAATATAGATAAGGAAAAGCATAAGACCTAGAATAGAGCCTTGAGGGACACCCACATTCGTATGATAGTATTAGGAAGCATGTCCGTTCAATACTACCTTCATTGTGCGATTTGAAAGGAATGACTAGATAAGATTAAACAACTGTCCAGTTATACCATAACCTCGCAGCTTGCGTAGAATGCCAGCATGCCAGACTGTCAAACACTTTGGTGATATCTAGAGCAACAGTTAACTTCCTGGCTGGGATAAAAGATTTGATGCCAGCCTTAACCCAAGAAGACACCTCAGCCACACAGTCTTCAATGGGAAGACCAAAGATTTTGTTCCAAGGGATGTTACACAGGAAATCGCGGAATGAGTCCCATTCGGCTTTTTGGTAGAAGTAAGATATTCTGCTAGTCTGAGGTTCTTCGGTGGAGTGGGAGTGGAAGAAGATGTTAATGGAAACCACCACATGATCAGAGTTTTGGAGGGGGCAGAGTTGCTTGACATTGCAAGAGTCAGGGATGGAAGTAAAACAGAGATCTAGTAGTGAATCATGTATATCAGGGTTATTAGAGAAATGCGTGGGGAGCTTCACCACTTGCATAAGGGACTGAGTGATTGAAAAATTCATGATGTGAACACCAGCAAGATCTGTGACAGAGTTTTTCAGCCACTTGGTGAGGTGGGTGTTAAAATCACCAAACACAAATATATGGGCAAACAGATGAGAGGAAATGGCCTTGCCAATATTATTGGAGATGCTGTTAAGAACAGAACAATCGGGAGATGAGGGAGAGCAGTAGAAGAAGAGATAGTTAACTGAGCTAAGTAGGGAGAGACGGAAACACATATAAGAATGATCTATTGATTCAAGAGAGATCACTCTAGCTAGAGGGAGGTGTTCACTGATGTAAACACCAAGCCCATGCATGTGGACAATTGGAGTCCTTCCTGAAAAGGGCAAGGTAACCAGGGACATAGAATTCACAAGAGAGAATAGAAGGATCAAGGTTAGTTTCACAGAGGGATAGGATGTCAGGTGAGTTGACTTGGAGGAAGGATTCAACATTGTAAAAGTTGGTGTGTATACCTCATATGTTAGCAAAGGAGATGTTGATGGGTTAGGGTATTTTTAGGTTAGCTGATTTAGATTTGCTTTTATGATAGCATAAATTAATGAATGTTTTATGAGGAGAGAGGCCTAGAATAGAATCAGTTGGTTGCTGTATGCAGCATGTGTGGAAGAAAAACTGGTGCAAATTGCAGCATAATGTGGCCTCAGGGTTGCCCACCGGAGGTTCATACAGGGACATCCATCCATGCGCAACATGGCACTACATATAACCCCGATATTATTGAACTGTTGATCAGCCTCTCATGATGTTACACACGAGTTCAGGCTCCTAACTACTAGTCAGAAGCAGCAAACAGGAAACTGCCAATCTGGTACCCTCAGAATGAACAGACATTGCCACCATCCACAAACACTGCAACAAAAGCTTGCGACAGTACTAGGACTAGAACCAGAGGAGAGAAAAGAAACCGGGAACCCCTTCCTAAACAGGAAACAAGGCATACACCTCTACTCCTGTCCCAAAGAAGAGGGAGGATTGATTTTAGTAATTACACAAAAACAAAATACTTCTTCATATGATTTAACTGTAACCAAGCAAAATAAGTAGCAAAATATTTTGTAAGTCTGTTAAGTTAATTTTTTATATTGGGATGAGGAAAAACATCAAATCAGTACTTGATTATCAAGTGTGAATAACAATCAATTTTATACTTTGAAAATTAGTATTCTTTAAAAAAAAAAACAAGATTAAAAATACACACACATTACTGCTACATGGCTAAAAAGCTGGAGACACATGTAGCCACTAAATTGACAGACCTGCTTGAAACAATGCTAGGAGACACACATAGAACATCAATCATTAAACAGACAGGAAAATCCAACAAATCTATGCTAAAACAACCCAATACTGTCACCTATAGCAGAAGAAAGATAATTGGAAAAGCTTATAACAGCATATAAATATCATTACAAAATAGAGATAAGAATTCCTTATGCCCATCCAGTTTCAATAATTACAGGCCACAGTCACAAGTTTATCTAGCCTAATATAGTTTTGCTTAAGTATACAAATAGCTAAGAGATATATGGCAAACAAGCAGATCAATTTTTAATGGACAAGCAGATCAATTTTTAATGGACAAGTGTCGTGAGAACATCAGAAGATACAAATATGCACCAAGATAGATTCAGCATTGAAGCTAAATATTGTTTATAGTTTTGTGATTTTACCAACACTAACAAACAAGAAACTTTCATTCCAACCAGTAGTTCTGAGGAATTTAGTTGTATTCATACACTAACAATATTTATTCTACATTCATGATAGTAATCACAAATAGAACATTTTCAAAAATAGTGATACTAAGATAAGTATTTTACCACCAGATTCAGGAAAAAAATAATACCAAGACTCTAGAAATGGTATCATTAATGATATCAAAACATACACATTTAGTGAAAACTTTCCTACCATAAATTTAGGTATGAGATGGATATATTCACCCAAGAAAACAGAACAACACCAATATTAAGAATAGATTTCTTGGGAAATTTCATCTTGGTAAGAGGCATTGATTTAGCACGGTAACTAATTCTCTCAATAATCAGATTGAACTCATTGTAAGAGTTCATACACTTTATGAGTGAACAGATATTACTACTTTACTCCATTCCAAAACATTTATGACTACAAAACATCACCTCAATGGGCAACCAATTCACAATAGCTGTCTCCCAAAAAATAACAGATATCAAAAACTGAATTCAATCACATGCTTACAATTATGGCTAATCTAATGATTAAAAAAAAACCTTAAACATGGTACATAAGCAAAGATCAGGAGCATGAAGCCCATGTGGAAACCTTTGACAAATGTATCAATTATCACCGTCAAATAATTCATCATCAACATCCCTTATTTTGATACTGGATTACAAGAAGCAAAATTATTCTGCAATTTGAATCTCATAAAGTCTTCTACCAAATACCCGTCACAGAAATAGAAGAGAAATAATTATTTCATTTGATCCCTATCAATTCCCAGGATCCCATTTGGGCTATGCAATTCTGCACAAACATTTCAAAAGCTTCTCAGTGAGATTTCAATTTACATTTGCTTACACCAATGATATATAAATGAGTGAAAACAGAACACTCTGAATATCTAAAAAATATCTTTATACAACTATCTGAATTTGGATGAAAGATCAACAAAGAGAAATGCATATTCATAGCCATGAGCCAACTTGTTAGGGCACAAAATACAAGATACAGGGATAAGATCACTACCAGAAAAAACATTTAAGTTATTCAGAACTTCTAACAAATAGATGATTGAGATGTTTCACTATTTTAATCAACTATTATCAATGCTTCATATGACAGTATTCTTCTATATTATTATATATTACTGATTTACTTACAAATAAAACCAAGAAAGCAAAAGTAACATCTATGGACAAGTGCTAGAGTCATTCAACAATGTTGAAAGTTCGATTACTCTGTACCATCATTTATCTCCCTTGAACTGTTACCTTTTTTTTACCCATAATTCTTTTTGTGTGCACAAATAAAATTCTCCTCTTAACCAGTACATGTGTGTTCTTTTCTTTTTTCCTCTGTACGAATCCACTCCTTTCTAATCTTCTTTTCTCTTTCTCCCTTCGGGAATTCATATGCACACTTCCTTTGAACACAATTTTAAACACTTTCCTTTTCCACCTACTTAGTGGCTGATACATAAAAAGGAAAGAAACTTTGTGCTACTACTCTGTTTAATTACAGACTCAAACAGACACATTTATATTCAACCAATATTCACTCAAATCCAAAAGGCACTTTTATATTCAACCAACATTCACGCAAATCCCAAACACACTTTTCTATCAAACAGAAGATACAGAAAATTGTACAAATTGTTTATACTGTATATATGTTGTCAAATACAAAATTTTTATATTCTTATACAACATTTCTTATTGAGTTGTCTTTTCTTGAAATTTGTGTTGTGTTTTTGTGGACTGGATAGCCCGCATTAAAACTGCCTTTTAATCTGGGTGTTTTGGAATTCCACAGGATCTACCTAAAAAAATGTGTACCTATAAAAATATTTGGGGACAATCAAAATGCCATAGCACTTTCTAGGGACCCTGAACATCAACAAAGGTGCAAACATATAGACATAAAATAACATTTTATTAGGGATGCTCTGAACAATGTTAATATCGAAATTATTTATTGTCTTACAGCTGATATGCTTGCAGACATTATGACAAAACCCCAATTCAAGTGAAACTAGATAAATTAAAAGGACTTTTATTTGGACTTTAATGAGTTTGATGCTCTTACATATGTCATTATATATTTTAACATTATAAAAATTCTCAGAGCAAGGGGGCATGCTGAAAGTTTGATTAGCCTGTACCACCATTTATCTCCCTTTAATCATTGCCTTTTCTTTTTACCCATAATTTCTTTTTGTATGCACAAATAAAATTCTCCTCTTAACCAGTACATGTGTGTTCTTCCTTTTCTCCTCTGTACGAATCCACTCCTTTCTAATCTTCTTTTCTACTGCATGATGCAAAATCCAACAAACAATGCTAAATTTGTACTCTACAACTTCACAAGGCTTAACTGCATTAAAGATAATGATAATGCTAAATTCACAGTGACAACAGCTGATTCTCAGCTGAAATCAGATCCTTCATCCACCAAATTATTGACTAAGAAGCAAGTTTAATATTTAATTTTTTTCTGTTAAATTGAATGCAACACAATACCTGAGGAAATTACTGGCATTTCAGCTGCCATTAAAAGACTTCACAATTAACAATGTACACAGATCATGAAGCATTAGCATATGCTCCCCATACAAAATCTGACAAATATACACCATTAATTTGTTTATTGTATTACATTTCCCAATATATTTAATATATATGCTTCCTATCAGGTAAAAATATGCTAAGACATGAAGTAATACCAAAAACAGAAAGAGAATACATTGTATTACAATGTATTCTAATGATTGTAATATGTAAAAAAGGACGCATTTTCAAATAAGTTAAATTTCATGGCCTTTTTTGTAAAAATAATTATTATTATTACTAAAATATGCAGAGTAAAATTTTTTAAAATATGAATTACATTGAAGTTCTTAGATCATTATTTTAATCTTAATGCAATTATGATAAACTCTCTGTTATAACTCAAAGTTGTTATCTCAAAACATGATTTATTACGAGATCATTAATTTTGTTAATATTTCCTACCACATGATAGATACATTTTATATTAAGATTATTTTTAAACTTCTTTTCCTTATCAGAAAAATTGCTTTTTATTTTTTTAGAAATGTCTGATATGACATGGCCAAACTGAGCATAACTCAACTATGTTCATATACATTGTGGTTAAGTGTTAAAATTCACATAAATTACATTAAAACATTGTTGATTTTTTTAATCATTTCATGCAAAGCAAGGCCACTAAGACACAGGGTCTATTATGAACAGATGAGAATGAAAAAACTTTAGTAAAGTCAATAAAAGAATATGATTCAAGAAGACAGAAGATAGAAATTCACATTGCATTAAATTTTTTAAGATTGTAGGCAGCAGGGAAACAAGAAATCAGGCAAAAGCTCCACAGGCAAGAAGTGCGAAGAAAAAGAACCTATTAAAATAAAACTTATGATTATATCTACTTAATTCAATAGTAAAACTAGCTAGTACAAAAATTTTGTTACTGTGGTATCACTCTAACTTTAGCTTTCACATATCTGACTGATCTTCTTGGAACTGCTGCCATGAAAATATTTATAGAAAAGACAGAGGGAACCCACATCACACCAGAGAGAAAGTGACTGAAGACAAAATGCCAGGTCAGAACAAATAACATTACAAATCCTTCTTTGAATTTTGTCAAGTATCTCAAGATATATAGCTGGAGCACCAGACCAGATATGACAGCAATATTCAATGTATGAAAGAATGATAGATTTATAAATATGCAAGATGGATTCAGATGAAAGAAATTATCTGGTATGATACAGTGAACCAACCTTCTTAGCAGACCAAGCAACTGATTCAATATAATCACTCCACTTTGGGTCAGTTGAAAAGGTTAAATCAGCAATTAGTTACTCTCGTGGATGTTGACATCAGCCAAGCTGGTGGAAGACAGAAATGATTGTCTATGAATAGTAAAGGATAGCAATTTCATTTTGGAGGTGTTATAAAATTTACAAACCATTTCTTGCCAATTAACAACTGATTAAAGGTGATTTTCAAGAGCAGCTACCAGTTTTATTTTATCAAACCTATTGGACTTACTATTAAGACAGAAACTCAGTAATAACTATTAGCACATCAGAAATTGAACAAGAGAAACAAAAGTCATATTGTTTTTGTTGATAATGTCTGCCATAATTTATGGATAAAGTGCAGAGATCAGTTTATGTGTTGTTTATAATAGAAAATCAGCCTCTTGAATGTATATATATAGAAACAACAGTCCTTGATGGTCACAAAGTAAGAGAGTGAAGGTAATGTTGACAACATTCCTGGATATTGTGTATCCTCTTGACATCAGATGACCATGCCTGTCATAGGTTATGGCTATAGAGTATCTTTGCAGTACGTAATCTGTTCAATGAAACAACATCAAAGATTAACACTCCCGAATCAGACACACTCTTGAATCGGATTTGATCGCCAATATTTGGAAAAATATGGTGGCCTTTTATACATGTCGCATTGAATAATTTGAGCTTCCTGATTGGTTAAGCCTTCTATTGATGATCTATAAAATGGGTTGGTTCATGGGTGTCAGCACAGTATATAATGGATGCAATTTCTTTTGGTCTTGTTGTTTTTACTTGGCCGTGAGTTTGTGTACACTGTGATCTTCAAGTTCGTTCGTTTGTTGCCAGTAAAATTGGGAATACTAAAATGTATTCCTAGGTGAGGGAATACTATACAAAACCCTCCACCAAGGAGGTCATGACCTCCAAAAAGTCACCCATTCCCTCCACATCAGCGTGGACTGGGAAAGAAAATGAGTGGCATGTTCCTGAGCCAGAAAGACCTGTATCACCCATTCCCTCAACATTGACCTGAAATGCAGGAAAAGCAGTCGTCAAAGATGAACAATACAATGAGTCAACAAAGGAGAGATTTGCTGAATACATATAAAAAAATGAGTTGTTAATGGGACCAGAGGAGTTCAAAGCAGTGTAGCCAAGAATCATCTCCCTGCTCACAAAGGATTTAAAGACACAAAAATTCATTGGCGTCAGCAGGGAAAATGTCGAAGAAGCCATAAAACACCTGAACATCAAGGCCAAGATGGTAGCATGTGGAAGCCATGCTATGTGGGACATCCTGCTTGGAACTCAAGAGGAGGCGAAGCAGCTCACCAGAGCTATGTTAACAACAAAGACTCTTCGCTTCCAAACTTAGTACAAAACTCGGGTGATGCTCCACGGGGTGCTCATGGATATCACAGAGGACCATATTGGTGCCTTTTTTGCACAATATGGGAAGGTGGTGGAGGTGACACCAGTTAATTCAAAAGGTGGTTTCGGCACTGGCAACATTACCCTGCTGGTGACGGTTTCCCATAAAGCGTTTGGAGAAATTCCAAACATTCTCACCTGCAGGGGAAGGTCAATTTATGTGGTGGTGGAAGGCAGGAGGCCTTTCTGCTGGGTGTGTGGGGCATCCAACCATCTAACTAAGGGATGCCCACAGAAAAACCCACCATCCAAATCCCAGCAACCACCAATGTCGCAGCAAAAACCCACTACCAAGGATGTGGATAAACCAGCAGAGGGAGAGTGGCAAGTGGCAGGCCGGAAATCTACCAAAGCAAAGTCACCTCCACTGCAGGCACAATCTCCTCCGTCCAAGCAGGATGTTCCCAAAGGGGAAAATTTCCCCTAAAAAGCAGAAGAAGAAGGATATGGAGCAACAGCAAACTAAAGAGCAGCAGACACAAGAGAAGATGGAGGTGGACATGCCGGCGCCCTGCTCCTCCTCACTGAAGAGGGGTAGAGAAGTGGAAGATGAGGAAGAAAAGGACAACACCAAGGTCCTAATAAAAAGCAGAGTGAACAAAGAGAAGGCAAAAATAAGAGCATCGTCAGTGCCAGTGTCGCCAGAAAGGCCCTCAAGAGACAGCTATGCTGCTAAGGCAAAGAGCCTCCCATCTTCCCCACAAAAGGTCCCTTCAAGACCTGTTTTTGAGCTTATCCCACTTACCCCACCTACCCCTCCTAAGTCTACACCTGCACTTACACCTACCACTACACCTACCCCTTCTCCCTCTACCACTCCCACTCCCACCCCTTCGCAGCACAAGAAAAAGAAGCTCAGGGAGATGCACTTTGTCATATTGACAAAAAAGTAATAACCAAAGATTGGATGGCCCAAAGGAGGAGCCTTCTTAAACCTTTATTGAAACTGACTTCCGTCTATGAGAAATCCACGGAAGACCGAAAAAATTTTCCTCGGGCCCCAGGGGATGATTACCCTAATAAGAATTTTGGGCAGAAATCTCTGGGCCTGGGACCATTTGGCTTAAATAAAAAAAATATTATGACAAGATTGTCATTTCGCGGAGTAATACGCCGGAGCTAAGAAAAATTTCCAAATTATGTTCAGGGAGGGTCCCGTGTTGCTCCATCCCTGTATTTTTACCCTACGGACGCTGGCGGTATTGTCTCAGACGGACGGATTATGTCCGATGTAGGAAGTGGTTCCCTAGGACAGTCCGTTGGAGTCCCTGCCCCCAGAGATTTTTATCTCATATGCGACTAGAAGTAATTATCTTCTTTCTCATTTCAGATCTAATAGTTAAGTTAGCCTGTTTGAATGTGAGGGGCCTGCGGAATCAGAGTAAGGCTGCCCGCCTGCTTCAGGGCCTCTTGTTCTTCTGTGTGGATGTCGCAGCGATATAAGAGATTCACTTTGTTTGCAAGGCTGATGCATGTGTGCTGTCTAGCAACTTTGTCGTCTATTCAGCATATGGGAACTGGCTGGCGTACTCTGGATGCAAAGCTGGATCTTGTCCATGTTGGTGCTGATGGCCAGCTGATCATGGCCGACATTGCAGTGAAAAGCAATGCGTTTCAACTGGTTGCGGTTTATGTGCCCAATGACCAAGAGGAGCGTGTCTCGTTTTTTTTGGTGGTTGGAGCCCTTCCTGGTGGATTCAACGTGACTCGTCTTAGTGGGGGACTGGAATACCATCCTAGACCCCAAGCTGGATAGAGGGCAGGGAGCTAGCAGGAAAGCATGTGATCATAGCTTGGTTGATCCCATCAAAGTGTTCGGACTTTTTGATAGATACCCGGTCGATCACAAGGGTGGGAGAATGTGGACGTGGGCTAATAGTTGGCCTTCTACCCGGATAGCTAGCAACCTGGATAGAATGTTAGTTCGTGAAGCCAATGTAGATCTTTTAGATTGTCCCACGTTCCACTGATTAGGCTACTCAGACCACAAACTCATTTGTGCCAGGGTAGATTTAGAAAATAGGCCTAGAATAGCTGGTTACTGGAAGTTCAATGTGTCCTCACTGGACAGGCGGGACTTTTGGCGCCAGCTAATTAACGTAGTGCAACTGGGGTTAACTGGGGGAGTCAGTTGGAATAAGTGGTGGGAGAATCTTAAGAATGGGATTAGGTCTTTCACCACGCTGTTGAGAAAAGGCAAGGATGTTGGGAAGGTGTTAGAGGGTTACCGGCCCATAACTCTGCTAAACACAGAATTAATGATTTTGGCCAAGATCTTGCAAAATCATTTGCAATTAGTTTCCTTGTCTCTGTTAGGACCTGAGCAGACTTGTGCGGTGAAGGGCCGAACAATTCAGAGCAATCTGCATCTGATACATGTGATTATAGAGGAAATAAAAGACAACAAAGAAGCTGTGCTGATCAATTTGTAAGTGTCCTCTGTACTGTCATAGGTGTCACTTTGGCGATATCTTTCATCCTACTTTGTTTTTGTGAACATGAAAGGGAGACTGGCGGCGTCAATTTCTTGGCGAGAAGCTGAAGCAGAGAGAAACAGTGAAAAGGTGGAAGGAGGAAAGTGGAGGAGGAAGACGAAGAGGCATAGCAAGAAACCAGCTGGGAGAGTTTTGGATTGAAATCCAACGGTCCCTGGTTCGATCCCTGGCTCAGCACTCATTAGAAGAAAGTGTGCAACAAGCTATTTCGGCGTAATGGGGGACAGGTTCGACCTGAAATTGATTCCAGAGTTCAGTGGCTCGACCCCAGTACTTGAGTGGGTGGAAAAAGTGGAACTGCATTGTCTCTTGTCTGGTGTCAAAAGCATTGAACATGTGATTCCTCTGCGTTTGTCCGGTGGGGCTTTCGCTGTGTATCAACAGCTCAGTGCTGAGGAAAAACAGAATTATGAGAGGATCAAGGCAGCCCTATACAACGCGTTTGCTATCGACGCTGCCACTGCCTGGGAGCAATTTGAGGCAAGACAATTACATCCTGGCGAAACTGTGGACGTATATTTGGCCGAGCTGACGAAGTTGACGGTGTTGTTCGGTGGGCTGCCCGAGCGGGCTTTGGCATATAAATTTCTGGCGGTGCTCCCAACCGGAGCAAAACAGCTCCTGCGAGCGAGCTCAAACATAACCTCGTTGTCCCTTAATGACCTGGTGGACTGAGCCAGTACCGTTACTGTGTGCTGCCTCTGTTGAGGTGGCGGACAAAATCAGGGAAATACACCACATCAGTGGGCACCCCGGAGTGAAACGGACATGCTATTTTGTACAATTGACCAATCAATCAGTGTCAAAAAGTGCAGTGAGAGTGGTGGTCAAGGAATGCCAAACATGCCAGTCGATCGACCCCGCTCCAGCGAGATGGCAGAGGGGTCGGCTGGGAACAGACACGACTTGGAGCCGACTGGGTATGGACATAACCCATTATGGCAGCCAGCACTTCCTCACCCTAATAGATTGCGGACCGACGAGGTTTGCAATCTGGCGCCCGTTGGCAAGACAGGACTCCTCCAGTGTCATCCGTGAATTAGAATCCATATTTTACGAAAGGGATCAGGCTCAGACACCGATGTGCATATGTGCCAAGTGGCAACGGCATAGTAGAGTGGTGCCACTGAAGCGTGAAGAGGACCGCGGCCAGGAAGGCGTGCACTATTGCAGAAGCGGTCTATAGATATAATGCAACACCGAGGGATGCTGTGACTGCTGTGAGCGCACCCGCCAATGCGATCCATCGCTACCGAGTGCGCATCAAGGGCATTGACGCGCGTCTGCCTGATCGGCGGGGAACAAGAGGGCCATATGAATTAGGGGACACCGTCTGGGTGAAGCCTCCCAATAGCCAGTGCACCACCAGTTTTCGAAGGGGACAAATCACCGGCATCGTCAGTGAGCAGGCCGTGCTGGTTGATGGTACTCCACGCCATGTGAGGGACATTCGGCCCGCCCTGAATACGAATCCGTTGATAAGTAGCGGCAGTGGTGAATCATCCAATGACGAACTGTGGATCCGACCTACGCCCCGCGAGTCTGATGGTTCGACTGCGAACCCCGACGCTGTTGCCGATAATTCCGATGCCACTTCTGAGAGCTCAGATGAAGAAATCCAGACAATCCCCCTTCGTAGGAGTGCCCGCAACAAGCGGCCACGTCCACCTTGCCACATGTGTGGTCTTGAGACCAGGGGGGAGTGTGAACATGAAAGGGAGACTAGCGGCGTCAATTTCTTGGCGAGAAGCTGAAGCAGAGAGAAACAGTGAAAAGGTGGAAGGAGGAAAGTGGAGGAGGAAGACGAAGAGGCGTAGCAAGAAACCAGCTGGGAGAGCTTTGGATTTAAATCCAACGGTCCCTGGTTCGATCCCTGGCTCAGCACTCATTAGAAGAAAGTGTGCAACAGTTTTTAATTTTAATTAATAAACTTCCTGATGACACCAGCTGTCAATGTGGCATCTATGCTGATGATAATTATTTACTCCTGTTTCAATAGTATGTCTTATCAGTTCAACAAGGTTAAAGTTGCAGCTTATATAAAAAATAATCTCCAGTCCCTTGTTAACTGGGGCAAAGAATGGCTTGTTAATTTTAATGTCTCCAAAATAAAACTGCTCTCTTTAAATTATCAGAGAGACCCCATTTTGCCTACTATGAGCATGGCTGATGATAACCAGGATTATTTTATCCGGCTAATGTTCTTAGCCTACATGAATTCAAAATAATACTCTATTGGGTTAAAGTCCAGTGATTGACCTGGCTAATCTAAAACTGTCAACTTTTTTCCTCTGATGAAGTCTTTTGTTGTCTTGGCAGTATGTCTTATGTCATTGACTATCCTTTCAATTAGGTTGAATGTATTTCTCTGTAAAATAGCAGATAAAATGTTTCTGTAGACTTCTGAATTCATTCTGCTGCTACCATCATGAGTTACGTCATCAATAAATATGTATGAGCCTGTTCCGGAAGCAGCCCAAGCCAAGACATTGTTTCCATCATGCTTCACACATTGCTTTGGATCATAAGCTGATCCTTTTTTTCTCTACACTTTGGTTTTTGCATCACTTTGGTAGTGATTAATCTTGGTCTCATCAGTTGATAAAACTTTCTTCCAGAACTTTTGTTGTTCATCTCTGTACTTCCTTACAAATTCCAATCTGGCCTTCTGATTCTTACTTTTGATGAGAACTTCTATGCATCTTGTAGTATGGCCTATATATTTCTACTCTCAAAATCTTTAGATGGTGGCAGTGAGGTGCAGAGGTTTGCTCATGTTTGGAGCAAGTATTGTGACTAGTTCCCTTTAACCACATCCCAATCAAAATTGCAACAGAATACTTAGTTTATTCTCCTTTGTTCATAAAGGTTTATCACAATCAGGTAAAGGGAATGTTTAAATAAGATACATTAACACATTATACAAATTGGGAAAATGTTATTCATTTATTTCAAAGTTGAGTGACAAAAGAAAATTTATGAAGTTCTTTTTTTGGAAAAATAATAAGAAACAATATGATTCTATATTATTTAAATACAAATTTTGCTAAGATTGTCATGTAGTAAATGGTGTGAGAATGTGTGTGTGTGTGTGTGTGTGTGTGTAACATGTTTGGCACAGGAGGTTATATTTTTTTCATAAATAGAGAACTTACTTTAAGTTCTCTATTTATGAGAAAAAAGGAGGGTTCCTGAAATTATCAAATGAGTGATTTTCATTTGTTCTAAAATAGTTTATTTGTTTTTATTAATAATTTTTTCAGGAAAAGTTATTATAATTTGGAGGCTGGAGACTTAAATATTTTTGGAGGGAAAACCATAATGGAATTATAATACAGTATTTCTTAAAAGAAGAATTTTGATTGGCTGAAAGAAACAAATTTCACTCCTTCAAAAATTCTTAGCTTTCTGGAGCCTGTTTTGTAGAAGAATGATTACATCTTTTTGTCAAAGGAAAACGTTGATTTTCTATAAATCAGTCTGTGGAATATTGAAATTAATGTCTCCATCTCAGAACACCAGATAACGCACATTTATCAACAAATTCTTTTTTAATACTTTTCTTTACTTCTTTGGTTAGAAATCATTTTTCAATATTTATAGGCAATTAGTTTACTAGTCTATCCTGTGACATTGTTCAATGTAAATAATTTTTAATCATTTTAAATTTATAAAATGATTGTTCACAAAGAAGCAATGGCAACTGCTACTGTTATAAACAGTCTGTATGCCACAGATAATACACCAAAACATTCTTTGCCATATTTAATAATACACTTTAATACATCAAGAGGATCAGAGAGTACCTCTTTACCTCCAGCTCAAATTAACACAATTAAATCTATCATTTCATTGTATAAAAGAACACTACCAATATCATCCAGATACTGATTTTAAAAATTAAAACATTCATTTTAAAGTCATGCTTTCTCATTTTTATTGTCAGTGTCTAATAAATGCAGGTTAAGAAGCAATTCAAATCTTTTAGTTCTTCCAAATGCTGGCCTTTTTCTTGAATCTCAACAACTAAACAATTGACAACTTCATGCATTCCCTCTTTTCATCTCTTCATTTGCAGTTAAAGCAGCATCTCTAACTTATAGCATAATATTTTCCTTCTAGCACAATGCTCAATTTAAATTCTATATTTTTTGCAATATTTTTCAGCTGAGTTCAAGGAATTGCTGATCATTTCTTCCTTTTTTATTACCAGTATGTTGGTCAACACTTGCAAGTCTATATCTGCTTGATTTAACCCAACCTTAAGATCTTGTATCCTCTTCTGGAATCTCTCTACAAAGCATAAAACTGGATGCTGGTAGTTAAGTAGGGCAATAAATTAAAATTTTTGAAATGAGTTCATGAATATCCTAGAATTATATTTTGTTTGTTGACTGTGCTCTCCAAGTTGTAAGTTTTAAAGTTATTATTTGATTTAGATTTTGGTGCACTACAGTAAAAATATCATATCTTGCACTCCATCTGGTTTCACATTATTGTTTCCTTCTTCAAGAAATGTATAGCTTCAGTATTACCTAGCTTGATGAAGAAACATAAAAGAATGTGAAAAATCTGTTAAAGACACCAAAAGATGTTGTAATACATGGATCTACTGCACAAGAATGAAAACAAGTTAAATTTAGATTATGATTTTCACAGTTTACAAACACTGTTCTTGGATTATTATACAGTATTTTCTTTTGGAAACCATATCTAGCTTCAGCCATCACAGCTATGTTGTTATAAGACTGCCCACAACAATCTTCAATGAGTAAACCATATTGTTCTAACAAGCCAATAATTTTGATGGCAATACTACTAGTATCCTTTTTCTCAAGTTGGAAAAAGCCTTAGAATACTAACTTAATTTCAACTTCATTTCAACTGATGGATACATACCATAATGTCAAAGAAAGTTGGTCTTTGTGGGTGATGCTAAGAATTGAATCCTTCATTGTGTAATATTTTACTTCTCTTACTTCATCAAGTATCTTTGTATGGAGTGTTTCACCAAGGAGATGTACAATTTCATTCTGAGTTCTGTTCAAGAGGTCATCACTTGTTTAGCATGATTTTTGCATTTGCATTTGCTGTGCTAAAATTGCATCATATTTTCTCAGAAGTTTAATAGTAGCAAAAAAAATTCCAGAGTTCTGGTCTGCACTATTCCAAAACAACCCTGCTGAATCCATCCTCTTTTGCAAAACTACATCTAGAATTTTGAGAATCTGATTTCATTGCAAATAAGAGGCAAAGAAAAAGGTAGCAGCATCCAGGAAAGGGGCAGTACAATAAAAAAGTTCTAAGTACAGCTTTGCCATTTGGCGGCCACTTGACAAATCATTTTATAGACAAGGACCTCACTTGATCATCTGCAACAAATGAACCATTAAAAAATCTTCCAATCCTTGTTTTACCATTTTTTGGATTAGTATATCTGTAACTGGTTTCTTCAATCTCCCCAAATCCTTTACTTTTTAACATAAATTCCTGCAGTCATTATCACTGATTTCTTATTCACTTTCAATGTCTTTATCACTAAATGGTTTCTTCTTATCTTTATTTTCACTCAGATCCTTCTCATCTTCATTCTTCCTCAGCTTCTGACAATTTTACTGACTCATGCTTCTGTTTATGATCTCTTTCTGCAACTGCAAGTGCATGAGTGTTTTATAAAAACCTAAGTCCAAAGATAGAGCTATGAGGAACACTTGCATTTAAAAAGATCTAGCAGAGTTGTCATTCAAGAGAATTTTCATTTTATGATGTGATACAAAAGACTGAATCAGTTCAAAAGTTTTTCCAGAAATATCAACTTTTGGAGAAGACCAATATGCTAAACCATGTCAAGATATTCAAAGCAACAGCTTATGTAAAGCTTGACAGGCTATTTCAGCAAAAATTAACAACTCAGTAGTTGATCTAGAGAAGTGAAAGCCATATTGCTTATCTGAAAGAATACCCTACAATGTGAGATGCTTAACAAAGTTAGAGTTAATTAGAGCCTCTTGAACATTGTTAAAAAGAAGTAAAAGGCTAATAGGCTGATAATTCTTATACTTATAGTTGTTTTATGTGTGTCACTCCTAAAGCTTAAAGTATATTGGATCATGAAAACACTTTAAACTAAAGAAAACTAAACCTATAATACAAATTGAAAACTGTACCAGTTTTAAGCTTGGAAGTTATGATAAGCATACTTAATACAAGACAACACTTTGGAACTAAATACAATAATGATTCATGCATAATAAAACAAGTATTAATTTACCAGGCATATGTAAAACTATGATCCAGACAACACAAGAAACAACCATAGTAAAAATCAGTATAGAAGGACCTGTGAACTTTTCTCCCTGGCTTATAGACAAACTATATTTTCTTACTTATCTTTGCATTTTAATTTGACTGCAGTCAAGATATCAGATATTGTATATCTGACATTACAACAAAAATAAAATGTTCTTTTATGGTGAGTACTTTCTTACTCTGCACTGTAAGTTCTATATTCTTCAGACTGCCACAAAATTATTTTCAGCTATAGAAACTGATATAAACACTTACTGATGAATGGCTATAACACAAAAATGATGAAAATGAATACATTATAAGCCTTACACTATTTATATTATTTAGATTATTGTCCTCATCTTTGTTGCCATTTGTACAACGTTTCAGCCATTGTACACTCCGGCCTTCTTCAGGTGCTAGGAATTTCAAGTGATTGTAATAAAGGGTTCAGTTTGAAATTTCTAGCACCCAAAGAAGGCTGGAGTATACAACAGAGACATACAAACTAAAAATGGTCAGTATAAGCAGTACCTTACAATATAATAATTATCCAGGGTAGATGACAACAACTCCAACTTACACGGAAAGGAGGATGCATAAAGATAACAACTCTCAGAAAACAGCCCCGGTCTGTCTACCCAATGTAAAGGGATTATTGGAAAAAAAACAAAGGACCTGTGGTTCATATAAGATCAGAACGATCTTCAAAAATGGTTCTATACTTTGCAAATATTTCTTCCAAGTAAGACCCCCAACAGAGGAGGACATGACTAAGGACTTTGTGTATGTCATTCCATGAACCTGTGGAAAGAAATATAAAGGAGAAACAGGCTGCCCCCTCAAGGTAAGTCTACAAGAACATTGCAAGGCTGTAACATGAGGGGAGATAGAAAAATCAGGCATAGCTAGCCACATATGGAGGAAGAAAGGGGATGACCGCCCCCATCGGATGAAGTTGAAATAACAGACTTAAGGAATCAACACATATGCTAGACTACAAAAATCTCCTAAGCCAACCAAGCAAAGAGATGAATACAATATGGGAATCGGTAATATGGAGTGTCAAAGAAAATCATTAGTGTCAAAAATTACAATTATGAGCTCTGGTAAAAAATACTAGAGAAAACCATTAACATCAAAAATACTAGAGAAAACCATTAGCATCAAAGATTGCAATACAAACTCTGGTAAAAAAAGGTTACTTCATCAACAAATCATGGGGGCCTACAAAACCGTTTGACACTGTGTGGGAATATTTGCCCAGGTGCATGCATGTGTAGAAGCAACCAGAAAACATTTAAAGCATTTGTTATAAGTTGCCATGTTATAGTACAACAATGACCTTTTGGACATTTTTCCTTGTTTTGTTGTCCGCTCTCTGCCCCAAATGTTTGTAAAATTACTTTTTGATCGTATCTTTAATTGTGCATTTAACAGTATCTAAAATATAATTTAAATTTATTAACTCAAAAATGAAGGATTTGCAAACATATATTTATATAGATTTTTGTCCTTGAGAGGAACCCACCCCCAAAGTTTGTAAAAGTATGTAGTACCCTATTCAACACACACATAAATTTTTCAGTCTTCCCACAGTGGGTTACTCATATAGATAGGGTAGTCAGTAGTAAGTGATCTGGTCCTTCAGCCAGTGATCTGGTCCTTCAGCCCTTTAGCATTGGCCACTGCTAAAAAGTTAAAAATTCTCCGAAATCGCAAAAGCATTTTTACCTAACTAGCTGTCCCATGCATGGGCTGTGTGATGAATAATATTATTTTAGTATTTCTCTCCCCTCTTAAAATCGCCACTTTTTCACGCATGTTCAGTGGGTTAGATTTTATTTATTTTATTCTTTAAATGTATCTTTTCATGTATCTTTGCATTTCTTTATGTCTGTATTTATTTTGCTCTGCTATGCTTAATTGAACATTTTTCTCCTTGGTTTTTTCTTTTTTAACTTGTTAAAAATTTCTGTTGCAGATAGTTTGGACTTTAAGTAAGTTAAAACTTTTCATTTTCATTTTTTTTCCTTAATTAAAGTAGATAGACCCTTCTATCGCCCGGTTCACACTCCTCCCACCTCTATTGAACAGGTGTAGAGGTTTATCTCTTGTTCCCTGTTCAGGAAGTGGTCTCCCTGGCTTTCTTCCTCTCCTCAGACCTCAGTATTGCTGCTTCCACGATTTTCCTGCAACATGCGTGGTCGGTGGCAACGTTTCTTCATTGTGAGGGTACCAGGTTGGCAGTTTTCTGGTTGCTGCTTCTGACTGGTAGTTACAAGCTCTAACTCTTGCATAGCATCAAGAGCAGCTGCTTTGATCAACAGTTGCATAATATTGGGGTTATTGCAGTGTAATGTCACACATGGATAGGACGCCGAAGCCACACTTTGCTGCAGCCCATGCCAGTTCCCTTCCAGTGCATGTCACAGCTAATGACCATCTGCCTCCTCTACTCAAGGTCTCTCTTCAACATCATCATCAAACATGAATAACCATATCGCCACAAAAAAAGCTAAACCAAGAAAAGTAAAATCACCAAAACCTCTTAACATTTTCTTTACTAACATTCAGGGTATTCGAACCAACTTTTGTAACATTGAATCTTTCCTCCACCAAAAGTTCTCTGACATCCTAGCGCTTTGTGAAACTAATTTCAACCCCTCAATTTCTTCCTCTGACTTCTCAAACCCTGGCTACCTTTCCACTGTTAAGGAAGGACTCAACTGGGGGTTTACAATGGTGAATGCCTCCCTCTAGCTAAAGTGAATCTCCTAACCACCCATATATGTGTCTTCAGCTGTCACTTCTGAAATCAGTTAGCGAACTTTTCTTTTTGTACCATTCCCCCTCCTCTCCTGACTGCTCCCTGCTAGACAGCATCTCTGACAATATAGATAGGGCTACTTCCTCCCACCCATTCGCTAACATATTTGTGTTTGGAGATCTTAATGCCCTCCATGCCAAGTGGCTAAAAGATTCTGTCATTGTTTCAGCTGGTATTCATGCAATGAATTTTGCTATTTCTCAATCCCTTATGCATGTGTTGGATTTCCACTTGCGCTTTCCCAGTATCCTTTCAGAACACACTTCTCTACTAAATCTCTGCTTCACCTCTGTACCTGACTCCTGCCAAGTCTCGCAGCTTTGCCCTCTCAGTAACTCCAATCATGCTGTTGCTTTTATTAATATCTCTCTTCACTCTCACTCCCCACAGGAGCCTCCTACCAACAGGTCTTCTACTGCTACCAAAGAGCTGACTGGGATGTTTCATGATTTTCTATGCGATGTCCCTTGGGCAAAACTGTTCAGTCTCCCAGTTGACGACTGTGCCTCTGAGGTCGCTTCCTGGGTGAAAGCTACCATTGATGCCTTCATACTGATCAGGAAGTTCCATCCAAAACCTTATTCCTCCCCTTGGTTCTCTCCTGCCTGTTTGACCACTCTTGCTTACAGAAACCACTACTTCCGGCTATTTCGAAGCCATGCAACTGACCACAATAGGCATCTATTCACCTCTGCTCATAACGAGTGTAAAAGGATCCTGAATAACATCAAGCTGTTGTTTGCTGAGAGAATGAAGCAGTGCATAGATGACCACAAGTTTGGGTCCAAGGACTATTGGTGACTGTGCTGAACAACATCAAATCCTCCAGATTCTCATCAAATTCCACATTTGACTCATCAAGAGTACCTGCACCCAACTTCCTGCTTAGAACTGAGGCTCAACTGAAAGATGTTTACATAACTCTGTCTCTGGTATCTAAGATAATATCAAAACTTGACCCTCATAAGGCAGGCAGAGGGTATGGAATCCCAGTCATTGTCCTGAAGAAATGTGTCCCTGAACTCCTTTCTGTCCTCTCTAAACTCTACAATTACTGCCTTTCTGCTTCCTGTTTTGCTGCCTGCTGGAAGTCCTCTTTCATCCAATCATTCTATCAGCCTCCTACCAATTTTAAGAAAAGTGTTTGAGGCTATTATCAATGCTGAGATATTTCAATATTTTACTGCCCATAAACTGTGCCTAGACGGACAGTATGGATTCCACTTTGCCAGGTCTACTGCCGATATGCTAATGACCATCATGGAGTACATATATCAAGCCCTCAATAAGTCCGGTGAGGCTCATGTTGTTGCCCTAGGCATCTCCAAAGCTTTTGATAGGGTTTGGTACGCTGGCCTCCTGCACAGGCTTCAAGGTTATGGTATCACTGAATGCTTGCTTGATCTGATCCAATCTTTCCTATCCAACCGCATAGTGAAAGTCATCTTGAATGGGCATACCTCCACATCCTACCACACAAATACTGGAGTCCCTGAGAGCTCTATCCTAGGCCCAACGTTCTTTCTAATCTTCATAAATTATCTCCTAGACATGATCAAATCCAAAGTAGGCATTTACGCAGATGACACCACCATCTACTTCTGCATCAGTCAGACATCTGGTGAGGCAAACAAACATAAACTCACTGCTGATTACGAGAAGGACCTCCACTCAGTGGTGGATTGGGGTAAGAAGTGGCTCATAAATTTCAATTCCACTAAAACAAAACTCCAATCTGTCAGCCATCACAGGCAATCTCTCCTGTCACCCATAAGCATGGACCAAGCAAGTCTCCCTGAAAGTAATACACTGTGCCTCCTCGGCCTTACCTTTTCTTCTGACCTCAAGTGAAACCATTACATTGACTTAATAGCTAAATCCACTGCTAGGAAGGTTGGGTCACTGTATCGAGCCAGGAAATTTTTTCCGCCTGAATCCATCTTGCACATATACAAATCAATCATTCAACTGTGCATGGAATACTGTTGTCATATCTGGTCAGGCAACACTGCTATTCATATCAGTGTTCTCAACAGGCTCCAAAGGAGAATCTGTAATGTGATTGGTCCTAACCTGGCAGCTCAACTGCAGCCACTTTCACATTGGTGGGATGTGGCTTCCCGCTGTCTATTCCACAAGTATTTTCATGGCTTCTGCTCCGAAGAACTTACGTCACTGGTGTCCCCTCCACAGTAATTTACTTGAGCAACCAGAATAGCATCAAGGTCCCACTCTTTTACAAATTAACCAAATGCAGGCAACAATTCTACTCCAGCAGCTTCTTTTCTCGCAAATCCTTCCTGTGGAACTCCCTTCCATATACTTGCTTTCCTGACAGCTACAACCTCCAAGAATTTAAATGCAAAGTCAATTCTCATCTCTTATGTACTTAAACTCCAGCCCTTTCCACATCACCTCATGTATCTTGTTCTTTTCCTTTCTCTCTACCTTCATAACGGTTTTCACTCCTGTGTTCACATCCTTCTCTTGCCCTTTCTCTTTCACCCCCTGTAGCTGGTTCATCTTTGTCTTCACTCTCTCACTAACTAAACTTTAACTCTCTTATGTAGTCCCCTGCACATCAGTGGCAGTACTGCCTTGCCTGGAGTGAAACGATTAAAAAAATCCATAAATAACAAACGTATTGTTTCTTATGTTCAAATAAAAGTCATTTTTACAACAATGAGCTAACATTGCCTGATTATGAGGTAATAATCTTGAAACATATGAAATTTCCGTGTTGCAATGTAAACTATACTAGTTTTAAATAAAAAAACAAATTCAATTATATTATGCTCTACAATATTTGTTGTATTGAGCACTTTTTTAAAAAAGTAAATGCCGGAGAACTTGTAATTCTAAAACTGTTGGTTCTCTTCACGTGGATTTATATATATATATATATATATACAATTCCAAGTGAAGAGGACTCAAGGTTTTCTTTATTTTGAGTGCTCTGGCATTTATTTTATTATAAACAGTGCTCAATATAATGAGTATTATAAAGCTTAATATAATATAATATAATTATATGGTTATGTCAATTTTGCATTGCAACATGGAAATTTCTATGTTTCGAGATTAATTCTCATTTTCAAGCAATGTTGGTGTGGTTATGCAGATGATTTATATTTAAATGACAAATTCTTTCGGTTTACTGTGAATGTATGTGGGTGTTATTTTTGTGTGGCTAATCAGAATGGAGATTCACTTTGGGGTTTGACCCCAAAGAATTTCTGTGCTAACCAACTTTTTCCTCCTCTTTTTTTCTTTTTCCTTGACCCTATTTTTCTCTAGTCTGTTTTCCTATTAATCAGGATAATAAACTTTACAGCAAATGAGTAGATGGAGTAAAAAAATAGCAGTTTAAGGTTTTTTGGAAAAAATCTTTTCTTTAACAAATAGACTAAAGAGGACAAGAAAGGAGATTGGTACTACTAAAAAGGAATATCACATCAAATGTAATAAAACTGAAGGGAAAATGATAAGATCAGATTAATAGGGGACAAAACATTAAGGAAGGAAAACAGACTAGAGAAAAATAGGGTCAAGGAAAAAGAAAAAAAGAGGTTAGCACAGAAATTCTTTGGGGTCAAACCCCAAAGTGAATCTCCATTCTGATTAGCCACACAAAAAAAACACCCACATACATTCACAGTAAACCGAAAGAATTTGTCATTTAAATATAAATCATCTGCATAACCACACCAACATTGCCTGATGATGAGAATTAATCTTAAAACATAGAAATTTCCATGTCACAATGTAAAATTGACATAACCATATAATTATATTATGGCCGGTAGTGTATGTATATATATATATATATATATATATATATATAATTATTACGCCACCCTAGTATTTTAAAATCATGATGTATTTCATACTATTTTTGTATTTATTGCAAAGTGAAGAATTGTAAATGAAAATAGAATGGTTCTTTTGTTAATGCTGCACAATAACACATGCATCAAATGAATTTATAAATATTTAATAATTACATATATTGCAGCTTCATCAATCAAAAATGAAGAAAATTTAGGGTGATTTGGAGTTCATCTTTGAGTCCTTGCCTTGTAAAATTTTGAAAAGTAATAATAACAAAAGAACCATTCTATTTTCATTTGGCAATAAATACTAAAAATAGTATGAAATACATCATTTCTTTTAAAAAAACTGGGGTGGCCTAATAATTATGGCCAGTAGTGTATATATATATATATATATATATAATAAAAATATAGATTTAAGCAAGGTACTTCCAAAGATTTTCTAAAATAGAGCAAACCATGATAAAAAAGGCCCCAAACTTGATAAAAACAAAGGCTTAACATCAAAATGTTTATGTTATTATTAACAGATTAAAATTTAAGTATTTATAGCTTATATTACTAAATTTTTTAATCCTTTCTAGCATGTTCAAAATTTTGATTAAAAATCTTGTTTTTCTTTGTCAGTGGTTAGGCCAAAGATGATTATGGGAAATTTGGGATCATTTACAGTAAAAACATATTATTTTGGAAATTATTGCAAAAATAAAATAATTGTTAGATTTTAATCAAATGTTTGGAACTTATTCACAAATGAATGAAATTATTTTTTAATTTTTTTTTAGAAAATCTTGGTGAAAATAGTTTTGTTTTACATCTGTTACCACTATCTTCTTAATTAAAATTTCAGCCTCTTAATATTTATAGTACTTAAAAGCAGAAGATTTTAAATCATCATTTTGTTTTAGTCAAACAAAAACAGCATTTACCAAAAATCTGCTGTGAATCGTAAAATAAAAATGCAATAAAACTATGACATTATTTAATTAGAAAAGCTGTTAAGTGCTTTCATAAACAACATAGATTATGTAGACAATTCTCTAAAGACAAAATTTTTATTCAAGGAATAATGAATTTTTACAATTTTAATTAGAAAAATTTAAGTTTTATATTATAATCTGTATTAATTTCAGCCTTTTAGATTGCATTATTATTAACTGAAAACTACATTAACTAACCATAAATGAAAAAGCTTAATAGAAATCATCACACATATTTTTAAAATAACAATGAATTTTTTTTATCAGTGTATAAACATGCTGATTTTGTAAGTACAGTCAACCATATATGATATTATATTAAATTAAAAGCCAAGATTACTAAAATTCAATAATATGTTAGATTACAGAGAATATTTTCCTAAATTTTTAAGATTACTGAGTACTTGAAAATTATTTAAAAAAACAATTATGTCATTTTCTTCAATTATATTTTACTACAGATAATGTCTCCATGGAACATTAGCTGTCATTACAGTCAAACAGGTTAACACAGTTAATGTCAGGATAAAAAACAAAACTACAGTCGGGTTAAAAATGCATTTCTGCAATATTTTAAAATTAAAGTAAGTAACATTTGTTTCAATTCAAATTAATTATCATTAAAATTAAGCTAATATTCCTCAAATAAAGTTTCACAAAAGTATATCTTATTTTTGGAAGACTTTTTAATAAAGAGAATTATATTGCAATGAAAAAAGGGGGCCAATCAGCTATTTCTAAAAAAAAAAAGGAAATTTTTTCCAGTCAATTTAGATTAGCCTTTGAAATATAGAAAAATATTTTCCTTATTCAAAATATTAAATTAGATTGAAATTAAAACTAAAATAAAAGCTTTAAGAAAGATGTTTCATTTATAAAACTTCCTTTTAAACCTTAGGTATTGCATTTTCTGTAGCGCTACCTATTTTCAGGTATTCTATATTAATGGCTAAGATGCAAAATATCAGGGATAGAGATAGAGCATATGTAAATGTAAAACTCGACAATAAGATCAACACCAAGTGACAACAGTTTTTGTTATATTTGAACACAATCTTTGATTCATGCATGTTGTGTGATGGTTCAACTATTTTTATATGTTGGTCAATGGAAGACAGCAAGGGCAAGTATTTATAGTTAATTGTATAATCATAAAGCTTATTAACTTAACAGCAATGATTATCGTATTGTAAAGCCTATTGAGTGAGAGGATTCTGAAAGAATTAGAAATCCTACCAAGCTTTATTATTGGTTGTCACAATTTTAATAACACAAGATATGCAAATGTCACAGTATTCGTAGCAGACACAGAAATAAAACTAGCAGAACTTTTAGTGAAAAAAGGAAGAAGCAAAAAGAAAGGACTAAACATCAACTGGAAGAAGATAGAATGCATGGCTCTTAGTAAAACAAACAGTGCAATGTGAAAATCACAAACAGGAGATATGAAAATCAAACAAGTACAACAATTTTCATATCCAGGAAGTGTTTTAAAAGAGGACGGAAAGTGTGACACCAAAATCCAAAGTCACATTGGAATAGCAAAAGATTCCTCTTAAAAGCTAAGCAAAGTATTAAAAAACAGGAAAATTTTGTTACAAAGAAAAGAAAAGAGTACTAAACTGTTATGTAATATTGATCCTCCTATATGGCCTTGAACGCTGGACAGTTAAAAAATAGACTTGAGGTAACAGAAACGTGGTTCTACAGAAGGATTCTGAAAATACCATGGACTGAACATGCGAACAAAAATGAAGTTTCAGAAAAAATGAAAACAAAAAGAACACTTATACTTGACATCAAAAAAAGATAGTTGAGATTTCTTGTGCACATAATGAAGTATAGTGGAGTAAATATGACACCCCACCACACTGGTAAGACAAATGAAGTAGATAAGACACTTTAAATAAAGAACTCAAAGTGAGTTCAGAGAGTGAATTCTGACAGAATGTTCATTGGAGTATTGGTGGATTCAGTCAAGACATTAGTAGAATTTCGGTTTGAAATTCCTAGCACCTGAAGAAGGCTAGAGCATACAACAGCTGAAACATCATACAAATGGCAACCAAGATGAGGACAATAGTCCGAATAATGTAAATAGTGCATTAGTAGTGGCAAATCAAGAAATTGATATGTATATGGAGTAAGAAAAAACTACCTTTTTGCTGTGGCACACCTAATAAGAGTGACAATGAGAAATTGGAATCATATTGATGTAATTTCTTTTTTTGCTGGGTGTAAAGAAAAAGAAATATTCTTAAATATGGAAGCATCATAAGCCCAAGTGGAAAAAATATAAAAGCAGCAGCAACAGCAACAACAAAAGTTAATTCAAATAATTCAGAAGAAAATAGAAAATTCTCCAATTTCTTTCATTACCAATTCAGTGACAAATGCCATAGTTGAATTTACATACAAATCAGATGCTTTTTTGCTTATTTTAGAAGATACAAGTGAATTTAATATGAAGAATGCAGCAACTGAGAAGATGAAAAAAAACAAGATTTTTGTTGAGAAAGTTAGCACCAGTAGAACAGAAAATATACTGTAATTTTGTACTGCTGAGAAAATCAAGAGGAATTTGCTTTGAAGAAATATTAAATATTCTGACTAAAATGTTTAGCAAGAAAAGTTTGTGACTCAATACTTGTTGGATGTGTATAAAACAGATAAAAAAGAAGAGCAAGATTTGTTCACATTTGCTGGAATCGTTAACAAAGAGTGTGAAAAATTAAGATTAAATGTGCTGACTTCATATATGTTTAAAGGATTCATTTTCATTCAAGGGTGAATGACAAAAATCAACACAGAAATAGTGTGATAATAAAACTAGGACAGAATAAAAAATTAACACTAGAACAAATATCAAATGAATATCAGAGAATATTAAATCTGAGAAGTGATACAGAGGAAACTGAAGGAAAAGAATGCGCATATATACAAGCCAAAGAAAGATGGAAGGTTACATTTTGGAGATGATTGAATTTAAAGTGCTACAAGTGTGGAAAAGTAGGACTTAAAAAGTCAAACTGTAAAACTAAAGCAAGGAAAGGTTATTACAGAAAAAATTTTGTACACTTTGTTAAGATGGAAAAAATAATTGCAGAAAACCAAAGTAAATTTGTGTATGTGAAAATTAATAATGTGGATGTAAAAGTGCAACCCGACATTTGTAATAGTGATATTACAATAATCAATGAAGCTACATGGAAAGCAAATGGAAAACCTATATTAAAAAGAAATTCAGAAATCACACGTGGCATACTAGGTAAAAAATTACTTGTTATCATTGATATGTCCTGCAATGCTTCATTCCATAACAAGTGTGAAAAAGCTAAGGCTTATGTGTTAAAAAATACTACAAACTTACTCAGTACTGAAAAAAATGTTTTCCATATGTTCTCTCAGATGAGCTGAGTATGTATTTTAAAGTCAAAGCAAAATTTCAAGTGATAAATGGATCAGTATTTAAAGCAAAACACGATGTACTGTTCGCAGCACTGGATCAAGTCAACAAAGAATTAGATGGACTTGAAAAATGGGTGTAATTGAAAAAATTGTTTATTCAAAATAAGCAGCACCAGCAATCTATATAAAGAGAATAATAAAATTTGTGTTTGTGCTGATGTTTTGACGGGATTAAACAAATGTCTAGAATTCAGAGGAAATATTTGCAAAATCAAATATGGAATTCTTTTTTTTTTTTTTGAAGATGGATTTTTCTAAGGTGTATTTGCAAATATAAGTTGAAGAAGAATGTGCAGAGTTAATAATGATAAATTCATACAAGGGATTGTGTAATTTCAACAGACATCTTTTTGGGATAAAAGTGGCTCCAGCCATATTTCAACAAGCTATGGGCAATATGTTTGCAGATTGTGATTTCACCATTGCTTATTTGGATGATATATTGATTAAAAGTGTATCTAAGTAACAACATATCGATCATGTAAAAAGAACTTTTAAAAATACACAAGAGTATAAGTTCAAACTCAGTGAGGGAAAGTGCAAATTGTTTTCCTTAAAATTAAGTACATTTCATCAACCAGATCTGTCAAGAAGAAGTGCATTTGAGAAAATGCCTTCTTCAACAAACATTACTAGACTAGAAGCATTTCTTGGACTAGAAAATTATTTACAAATCTACATACCTAACATGCAAAATTTGATAGCTCCACTGAAGAAATTTGCTTAAAAAAGCTGTAAAGTGGAAATGGACTAAGATGTGTCTAAAGGCACTTGAAGAAATCAAGAAAACACTAACATCAGACTTATCATTAACACACAATGATCCAAAAGCTTCAATTGCTAGTGACTAGGGTATAGGAGCAGTAATTCTACATGAAGATGATGATGGTAGCATGAAAGTCATTGCACATGCTTCACATTTATAACTACAGACAGATTGAAAATGTCAATAATACTTTCAGTGAAAATATTTTCACAAATTCATGCACAAAAGGAGTTTTCATTTACAGAGAGATCAATTTTTGATTTGAAAAAAGTAATTTCCTATGCATACAGTATAGCACATAAAAGAAAATGAACTGCTTAACATCTACTATGTAAAACAATTTTTCCTCTATTAACAATATCAGAATTACATCCAAAAAAATTATGGATATGATCAGAACCAAAAATGTCCATAAAAATAATAATTCTGAAGCAGGTCTGTTACAACTGTTCCTCTCAGTATATTGGAGACTTGCAAAAATTTTTAAAAATGTATCTATGAATACAAAATAGATCTTGTACATATCAATTTATCAAATACATTAGTCCTACATAGAAACAAGTTCAACCACAACTTCAATCTTCTGAATGTCACATTTATTAAAAGAGAAAGTAATTTATTTAGAAAATTCCTGAGTGCCATGATTAAATCTTGCAAAAATATAAATCTGCATCCAAGAAGTGTTTCAAATATCTTCTTTCCTTAAAGAAATACTTCTTTCCTAAGCCAATATACATGAATATAAAATAAATTAAATTAAAAAAAAAACAGTTAAATTCAAAATTCTTCTATAAGGTAAAATATATAATACATAAATTAATCTCAAACTAAAATAATATAAATAATAATTCAGCAACAATATTTACTCATTTTCATTTATTAGACATTAAATGACATCACTTAGTAACTTCCATAATATGCCTTAACTTTCAGTTAGTCTCTATCTTAAATATCTTAAATATAAATATTCTGAAAACTAACATTTTTAACTCTGTTTATAAATACTTTTTACAAAATAAAATTCTTGTATTTGCCTTGATAAAACTCATCAGATGATGAAATGCATTGGCTAAGTTAAGTTTTACTTTTGTCATTAGTCATAAATATGAGTTAAAGATCTAATCCTATGATTAGTTCAGATTTTATTCTTTGGTTATTCTATTTCTATTCCCACCACAAGCAAAGAATAAAATCTGGACTAATCATAGGGTTTTACCTTAGAGCCCTTTGAATACCTAAATGAAGAGAAATATATTGAGAAAACTTTCAAGCTTCTCCTCTACCCACATGATTTTATCCTCAACACTAAAAAACAAGTTTACAAAATTCACAAAGCCAAAAATGGATACAACCAATAACAGTTCTAACAAAAATTAAACAAAATTCATAATCTTACCCTCCCACAATCTTTCTACTAAACTGGCAAACCTAGTATTATAATGATCCTAATATTAGTCACTCACTAATACTAGGATCATTACCACTAACCTAAAAACAATTGCAGATATAATTAGGAAGGAAAATAAAATCAACACCAATTCAAATGCTAGGATTTATCAAATAAATTGTTTACAAAATGTTTATACTGGGGAAACATCACATGATCTAAAAGCCTACATCTATGAACACAACAGAGACTTGCATTTAGACAAACAACCTCTTTCATTTTGTATTGAAATGATGCTGGACATAACTTTGATTTCACTAATGCCACCATAATTAAAAATAACACATAATTCTTTAAGGAGAAAATACACTGAAAACTAAATAATAAAATTTTTGCAAACTATAAACACATGCCTAAAACATTACATTACAGAACCATCCTGTTTTAAGTCTATTCTTAAAGAATTTAACTAATATCTATATAATACAAACAATACACACTTAAAAAGATCAGCTATAAATTAGAATGATGTGACACCCACTGTATTGGCCTGACCACACAAAGGTGAAGACATTAAAGCTCCTCCTAGACAGAAACACATACACAATTACAAACACCTATTACCATCCATTGCCCACTTAGAAATACAAGAATCCTCACAAACTTACATACATATAGAATTACATTTGTTTTTAATGCACATGACATGTGTCTGACCAATGAAAGAAAACTGACCCAAATAAAACTTCCTATTTGTTCTTTATTTTATCATTCATATATATATATATATATGGGCTTATGGCTTAGGGAGTAGAGACTCCAACTGACACCAAATCAGTCAAGTTTTCAATCCCAGTCAGAAGCGAGTGGATGTCTAACCACACTGATGAGCTGTGATACAACAAAATAGGCTTGTAGGAGGATGATATATATATATATATATATATATATATATATATATATATATATATATATATATATATATATTTCTAAACAAGTAATGGATTTTTATTGATTAACCGGACAAGATTTTTATCACCTTAAACATTATTTTTAGTGGATTCTCATATTTAAGTAGACATGTTTCACTTATTTATTAAGCCATATATTTTATTTTGCTTGAATATTCAAAAAATCTTATTAAAGAAAAATATGGACACTCCATCAGGATTTGAACCTGTGTCTCCTAACTGTGAAATCGTTAGATCTGACATGCCTTAAATAAATTAGCCACAAAGAAACTTTGCTGATCAAGCAAGGTCTGAACAATGCCTTTAAAGGAAATTAAACAGGTAAATAAATAAAAACCAATTACTTCTTTAGAAAATGACTTTGTTTACATTTGGATATGAAAAATATGATAATTACAAGGAATCTATGACATTTTGCTTAAAAATCTATTCAGATTTTGCTTGATTGACAAAGATTCTTTGTGGCCAAGTCGGTTAATGCACATCATATCTAATGACAGTTTCCCTCTGGCCAGGAGGAAAATGGTTTGAATCCTGCTGAAGTGCTCATATTTTCCTTTAATGAAATTTCTTGAATATTCAAGTCAGTAGGCGAAAATAAATTAATATATAGTTTAATAAATAAACATTATTTTTAGTGGATACTCATACTTGCATAGCTCTGTTTATATATATATATATATATATATATATATATATATTGAAAATAAATTGTAAGAATTTACAAATACACTGGTGATAATTTACTTCAAGAATATTTTAAAGAGGTGATGATCTTTTATAAATATTTTATAAAAATCGTATTTCCTTTAAAAAAATATACCTCTCATCAGACCAAAATCGTTTACAAAAATGAATTTGTTAGATTTAATCAAAATGGAGGAAGTGGGGAGAAAGAAAGCTTTTTATTGATAGGAAAGGAAGTAAAATACAATGATAATTTTTAAATGCAGATGTCAAATTTCAAATGTTGCATTTCCATCTCAGATGTTAAGATGACTTTGGATTGAATTTTCAGTTACACATTTTCAAATACAGGACAGTAAATTTAACTAAACGAATTGAATTGTTAGCTTTTTATATTACTTTCAACAGCAATAATAATATTTTCATTTTATAAATATAATCTTTTTAGTTTCATAACAATAACATTACTCTCAAGTATGATTACAATATTAATGATGATAAAAAAATATTACCAACATAAAGTATTAAAAAATTATACATTTATATAAAATATTAACAATTATACATTTCAATAAAAAACCAATGATATTATTGATGACAATAATGATGATGATGATGATAATACTACTACTGCTACTACTAATAATTATTATTATTTTTAATAATACAAAAAATTAAAATACTAAAAATAATAATAATCAAAATAATAAGAAGAAGAAGAAGAAAGAAAAAATATTCAATAATAAAAGAAGGCAGTAAATACAAACAAGATTTACATTTGGTAGATTCTGTAGAAAAGCAAAACAGAAGCCAAGAACCAACTATTGCAGCAAAAACTATGAAAATGAAAGCCAAAGATAAAGCTCTTGAACAGATGAAACAATGCTGGCAAGACAAACCTCTGCATGACCAATATCCAGAACGTGCCAATAAATCCAATGTTGATAAAGTTAATACTCATCGATGGTTACGTGCATCTGGATTAAAGTCTGAGACTGAAGGCTTTATTCTTGCAGCGCAAGACCAAAGTCTTTTCACCAGGAACTTTCAGGAAAATATTATACATAATAATGTGGATCCAAAATGCAGGTTCTGTGATAAACACCAAGAAACAATAGACCATCTAATAATCAGGATGTTCTGTACTTGACCCAAATGAATATAAAAATCATCACAATAGAGTGGGGCAATATTTACATTGGACAATGTGCAAAGACTATGGAAAATCTCTAAACAAACACTGGTATGAACATCACCCAGCACCGGTTACAGAAATAGAAGATGTCACCATTCTATGGGACTACACCATCTACTCAGACAGAAAAATTGAAGTAAATAGGCCGGACATTATTGTTAAAAACCAGAAAGAAAAATCTTGCCTATTAATTGATATGGCTTGCCCAGCAGATTGTAATATAGCAACCAAGGAATACGAAAAACTGTCAAAATATAAAGACCTGGAAATTGAAATAGAAAAAATGTGGAAATTGAAGACAAGAATCGTACCAGTGATAGTAGGTGCACTTGGAATGATAAAAAATGAAACAAAACAACACATTGAAAGAATCCCTGGAAGCCCCAGCTTAAGAGATATACAAAAAATTGTCTTGTTAAGTACAGCCCACACACTAAGGAGAACTTTGTCTATGTAATGCTAGGGATGATAGAGGAGATATAAAAAACATGAAATGGAGCCATAACGACACACCACAACCTGCCTTAGGTCTTCCCGCAGGCTTGGTAGGTAGTGTGACCATAGCAGAAATCGGAATACAATGAAAAATCACAACATAATAATAATAACTATAAATGACATCAGATTAATGGATTCTAAGACAAGAAAGTTCCTTTCTAAGCATAAGATGCATCATCCAAAGGCTGATGTAAACCGTTTATACATACCCCATAAAGAAGCTGGAAGAGGTCTTATTCAGCTAGAATTGTTATACAAAACAACAACTATTGGTTTCCTAACATACATAGAGACAACAAAGGACTGAATGATACAATTAATCAAACAACATAAAAACAAAAAGAAAAAATATTCAATAATGAAAGAAGGCAGTAAATACAAACAAGATTTACATTTAGTAGATTCTGTAGAAAAGCAAAACAGAAGCCAAGAACCAACAATTGCAGCAAAAACTATGAAAAGGAAAGCCAGGGATAAAGCTCCTGAACAGATGAAACAACGTTGGAAAGACAAACCTCTGCATGGCCAATATCTAGAAGGTGCTAATAAACCCAATGTTGATAAAGTTAATACTCACCAATGGTTACGTGCATCTGGATTAAAGTTTGAAACTGAAGGCTTTATTCTTGCAGTACAAGACCAAAGTCTTTTCACTAGAAACTTTCAGGTAAATATAATAATGTGGATCCTGGATGTGCATTGTGGTGCAATGGATATCAATTCGGAATGACAAATCGAGGTGCCGAGTTAAATTCCAGTTGAATTCATTGCATTCACTTATGCACAAATACCCTTGAGAAAGGTTCTAATCAGTCTCTTCCCTCCAGTTATGGGTTAAATAATAGGATAGGTTAGGTTCTATAACCTTGGTTGGCAACCAGTCTACCGCAGAAAGCAATGGTAACCTACTGCAGGACAATCTTCTGCCCAGTCAGTTATGTCTCTTTGGGAACATGATCACTCAAAATGTGTATCACATATGGCACTTAACTGACTGACTGATCCAAAATGCAGGTTCTGTGATAAATACCAAGAAACAATAGACCATCTAATTCTGGATGATCTGTACTTGCCCCAAATGAATATAAAAATTGTCATGATAGAGTGGGGAAATATTTACACTGGACAATGTGCAAACACTATGAAAAATACGTAAACAAACACTGGTATGAACATTGTAGTGGGATAAGAAATTGGGAATTAAAATCAACTTTCTTCTTCACTTTTACAAAAATTCAAAATGATGTGTGAAATCCTGGTTTTTCTCAAATAGAAAAAGGATTAACCATGTGCTTAAAGAAACTAGATTTCACAAGTAGCTGTTAAATTGATTTTTGACCAATGGGAGCGACTTGCAAAACTTGAAGACTTAACGATTCAAAAGGACTATAAAAGGCCCTGATCAGAGCCAAGACACAGAGTCAGATTTCCAGCAAGAAAGACAAAACTAAAATGTAAATTCAACTTCAAATCAACCCAGATATTAGGTCAGGTCGCACCCTGTTCTCTTTCTCCTGCTTTCTTGTGTACTGATTCTTTTTACTTCTTCTCCATCCAAAGACATTCCTACTGAATACATATATACATACATACGTATATACTCTTTCAACAATTATTACTATGAACCTTTTCTACAAATCTTGATACCTATAATTTTATCATTAAACACAAACTCTACCCTTAACTTAATAATGTTTCTAATTGCAAATTAACTTCTACAACTTATGTTATACTTTCCTTTAATAAATTCTATTTTAGCATACAAAATTTCTATTTTTATTCCACACAATTCCACACATTCCGACCTGTCGACAACCAACCTTCTGATGCCTACCTTCTAATGGTAATTCTAGATAAAACTTGTAAGCTGTAAGAAGTTTGATTATGTCTGACACAAGGCCGAAACAAGAAACATTAACCATCTCGCTATAGCTTCAACATCACCCAGCACCAGAAATAGAAAATGTCACCATCTACACAGACAAGAATATTGAAGCAAGCAGGCCAGACATTATTGTTAAAAACCAAAAAGAAAAAATTTGCCTATTAATTGATATGGCTTGTCCAGCAGATTGTCATATAGCAACCAAGGAATACGAAAAACTGTCAAAATATAATAATGTTTCTAATTGCAAATCGAAATAGAAAAAGTGTGGGAATTGAAAACAAGAATCGTACCAGTGATAGTAGGTGCACTTGGAATAATAAAAAATGGAACAAAACAACACACTGAAAAAATCCCTGGAAGCCTCAGCTTAAGAGATATACAAAAAATTGTCTTGTTAAGTACAGCCCACACACCAAGGAGAACTTTGTCTATGTAATGCTAGGGATGTTATGGGAGATAGAAAAAGCATGAAATGGAGCTATAACAATACACCACAACCTGCCTTAGGTCTTCCTGCAGACTTGGTAGGTAGTGCAACCATAACAGAAATCAAATTATGATGAAACATGACATAATAATAATAATAATAATTATCACTCCGATTAAGAAATTTAACAATTATTGATAATTATTAAAAACTTAAATAATAAACAAATTATAATGCTATAAATGTAAAGTCTTTTAACTGTTTTACTGAAATATATATGTGCATTTATATATAAAAATTAATATTAATAATGTCTAAAAAGTTGTAGTAAGGGATTCTATTGAGTCCTACTTGTTATTACAGAAAAGTTTTAATTCATGAAGTAGTCATAAAAATAGAGAAATTAGGAATAGAATGTTTTGGAAGATGCCAGAATGTTCCAGTAAAATTGAGAGAATTCTAGAATATGCAAATTAGGTGCTAGCTCCTATAAAAAGAGGTTTTCAAAAGAGAGTAGTTAGTTGTTAAAAGGATTTGCTGACATTATCAACTCCAACTTTGATTCAAGGATTTATATCCAGCCGAAAGGATCTCTAAGAAAAGTTGCTAACCAACTAAAACCTGAAAGAGAACCTCATGGAACTATAAGGGTAAATAGATATTTTTGACTTTTCATTGACCATACTGGAAATTATTCTTTATATACACATTTAAGGATTTCTATAAGATTAGCACTTAAACTTGTTTACTATCTTAACTGGGTAAAGATACTAACCCTTCCTCTTCTTCGTAACACTTCGCCTGCCAGTAATAAACTCTACATTTTCTATTTGAATGCAAAAACTGTATATTTGTAAATATTTTTATTTAATGTTTTTGTAAATTAAATATTTGTCTGTGTTTTAACTCTGAGTTTTGGTCAATCATTTGTTTTTCTTTTGTTACACTTAACATGTAACAATATTGAAAAACTCAACACATGCCTCCCAAAACTACCATACGAACGCGAGCGTCCCTCAAGGTTCTATCCTAGGTCCCACGCTCTTTCTGATGTACATTAATGATCTCCCCAACACCATTAGATCCCAAGTAGGCATGTATGCCGATGACACAACAATCTACTCTCACCTCGATCAAAAACCAGGTGTGGGCGACAAAGCGAACCTCGCTGCCAAGCTTGAAAAGGACCTCCAATCAGTAGTGGCCTGGGGTAGGAAATGGCTAGTAAATTTCAATGCTTCTAAAACAAAGCTGTTATCAACTAACGACCATAGACAATCACATCTACCTCCCATTAGCATGGGACAGGCCTGCCTCCCAGAGAGTAAAACACTACGCCTCCTTGGCCTTACACTTTTGGCGGACCTCAAATAGAATGACTATATCAAATCCATTGCCAAATCTGCCGCTATGAAAGTCGGCTCTCTGTGCAGTTTTTCCCACCTGAATCTATCCTGCACATATGCAAATCTACCATCCGCCCATGTATTGAATATTGCTGCTATATCTGGTCGGGTGCCCCTGCTGCTCTCCTTGGGCTTCTTGACAAAATACAAAGGAGGATCTTTAACGTGGTTGATACTCACTTGGCTGACCGGCTGCAACCACTCTCTCACCGGCGTGATGTGGCTTCCCTGTGCCTCTTCTACGAGTACTTTTATGGCTTCTGCTTCGATGAACTTAGATCACTGGTGCCGCCTAAGCACCAATTTACATGAGATACTAGATTGGCAACTAGGTCCCACCCTTTTACAGTTAAACAGATAAGATGTAACTGTAAATTCTACTCCAACAGCTTCTTTTCTCACGCTTCCCGCCTGTGGAACTCCCTTCCACAAGTCTGCTTTCCTGACAGCTACAATCTCCAGGTGTTTAAATGTAGGGTCAATAGACACCTCCTATCACACTAACTCCCAATTATTCTCAGAACACTCTCATCTACCCAACCCTCATTCTCGGTATCCTTACCCGCCTATCACCCACCCTCTGACATTTCCTATATTTAACTATCCTTTCTCCACTCTATGTAGCCCCCTGCGCAGTAGTGGCAGTGACATGCCTTGCTTGGGGTGAAACGCTAATAAAAAAAAAATAATAATAATTAAACGGTTATAAATCCAGAATTTATTTCAGAAATTTTTACAATTGCCTCATTCAGACCATTGATGAATAAATAAACATTAATTTCACTCAGAATATTTTTTTAAAAATGGTTTATAACAGAAGGATTTTTAAACTGGAAATCAATTGAGAACAGATACATCAAATCACATGTATAACACAAGAAAGAATAAGGAAATAAATCACACATACATAAAACAATTAAGAATAAATTATGCACACATAAAAAGGAGGACGGGATATACATCCCAAAACAATAGCCAGACAGAATTAATCACACACACATTATTTACAAAAGCATATATACATACACAAAAAAATGGGGAAAGAAGGAGAAAAGTAAAGACAAAGAGAACAGAAACTCATACAGTCACAAATTTGTGTGTTAGCTAACATAAAATCTTCTTAGGAAATAAGAAAATTTTCAAAAAAAAATTTTCAAAAATTTCCATTACAATACTTTTATTAAAAATTTTCACTCCTATTTACATGTTGAAAAATAAAAGTAAAAGTTAAATTCACTTAGACTATTCTAAAGACAGATTTTAACAAGGGAACATTATATCATTTGAACCAGACATAAAAAGATAGACATATACAATAAGAACCCACAGACATAATCTTCACAAAAAAAAAACAGGTAGGGAAGAAAGAGAAAAGTAAATAAATAAGTTTAAAAAGAAAAATTGAGGACAGATTTTAAATTTAATTTACAAATATATATATATTTATTTATTATAAATTATATTTTAGAACATGTCAGTTAGTTAAGTGGCATACATGATATATGCTTGGGCGATCATGTCTCCAAAAAGACATGACTGACTGGGCAGAAGATTATCTCGCAGTAGGTTGCCATTGCTTTCTGCAATAGACTGGTTACTAGCCAAGGCTGTAGAACCCAATCTGTCCTATTATTTAACCCATAACTGAAAGAAAGAGACAGATTATTACCTTTCCCAAAGGTTATTTGTATGTAAGTGAATGCAAGGAATTCAACTGAAATTTGAACTCGGCACCACCAATTTGTCGTTCTGAGTCAATATCCATTGCACCACAATGCACATACTACAATTTACTACAAAAGTGCACATTTTGTTTCGACATTGAAAGAACAATGTCTCATCAGGTAGTTAGTAATGATGGTAATAAACATTATTTTTGAAAAGAAAATTGATAAAAATTCACTTCCTTTAATTGGCAAAATTTTTTGTATGAGGTAAAGAGGCTAGAAAGGATTCAGTCAGTTAAGTGCCATACGAAAGAGACATGACTGACTGGGCAGAAGATTATCCCACAGTTTATTATCCCGCATTGGTTTCTACGGTAGACTGGTTGCTAACCAAGGCTAGAGAACCCAATCTGTCCTGTTATTTGACCCATAACTGGAAGGAAGAGACGGATTAATACCTTTCCCAAGGGTATTTGTGCATATATGATTGCAACAAATTCAACTGGAATTCGAACTCGGCTCTCCCATTTCTCATTCCAAGTCGATATCCGCTGGACCACAACGCACATCCTAGAAAGGATTAGAAAACAAAAAAAGAAATCAAAAAAAGAAAAAAGAGAAGGACACAGAAGAAATAAAAGACAAAGAGGAAACAAGAGAGAAAGAAATAAAGAAACATGAGAAAAGAGCCAATGAAAGATGGCTCAAGGAGAAAGAGACCTCAAATTTAGGTAGGAAGTAAAATATAGGCATATACAGATATCAGTCATGCAAAATCCAGGCTTAACAAAAAGAAAAAACTGAGAAAATGCACAGAAAGGGAAGAAAGTGAGATAAAGTGAGAAAATGCACAGGGGGAGGGATAGTGGTAGGGGAGACAACAAGACCTTCAAAGAAATAGAAATTTCAAACTTTGGCCAGAAATGAATTCTAGATAGATACATTTGTTAATAACATTGTATAAAACAATATCCTTTGGCACTGTGAAAAGAAATGGTGAAATCACATGCACAGACATAGGGATTATTCAAAAGCGCAGATTTGAGGTTATTTAAAAATACAAGATGAAAATATAAATTCATTAGTGCTAATATAATAAATTGGTAAAAAGAAATTTTAAATATAAAATAAAACATAAAAATAAAAAAATTAAATAAATATTATTAAAATTAAATAAAAAATAAAATTAAAGGAAAAATTAATGCTAAAAATAAAATTTAGGATTAAATTTAAAACATTAAATAGTTCATAATTTGTAATAGAAAATAAAGATAAAAACGGAGATAAAATAACATACAAAAGATGATATAGTTAAAGTAAATTATCAAGAGAGTAAGATTAATACTGTAAAAAGTTTATAATTGCTGGAGATTCAAACCTTAGATTTTTATGATTCTAGCAGGATTGTAAGGTTAATTCTGTAATATGTTTGCAATTTACTGTAGTTTCATGCCTCTGATTCAGTTATATATCACTCTTCATGTATTTAATAATTTCCATTTTTTCTTGTAGACAAAGGAAACATGGTTCATTTACCAATCTAGATATTCTAGCCTGTTTAAGAATTTTCCATTTAACTTTAGATGTCTTATTTTCTTCTTTTAACTTCCAAAAATATTTAGAAAGTGATGTCATATTTTGTTTATCTGTATTAGTAAAAGATGAGAAATGATTGTAAAAATGCTTTTTAAAAAATTCATAGTATTACCAATACTTTAGTAACCCTAAGATTCTCTACAGATGAGATTGAACACATATAGATGAGGGATTAAGTTAAACACTTATTAGATAGGGGCATTGGTTAGGGTTTCTACAATTACAAAAGTTATTATTATGGGGCAAATTAAAATGAGTAGTAGAATTGTTTTTGTTGCATAATTTCAATATTTTATTGTTATGTAATTTAATTATTTTTTCTAAATTGTTAAAGCAACTATAACTGAGTTTTAGTGTATTCCTATTGAAAATTTTGCTTAAAGGTTTATTTTTGGGAAAATGTTTACCAATTAATTTAAGAAATTTATGTCTCAGTTTTAAATTAATTGGAGGATTATACCATATGATTTCTCTGTTTCTATTTTTCTTTGTGGCACCACTATATTTTTCCACAAAGTTTATCTCAGAAGATTAATAACTGCTAAGAATTTTAACATAAATTGTTTTATGTTTTTCGAATATTTCTTTGCTAGAAGAGTTTATGTTAATGTGACGTTCAACCAATGATGGAATATGTTTGATAATGGATGGTGGATGATTAGAGCTAGGGTTTATATAAATTGCGTTAACATTTATTTTTCATTTTTCATGTAAGGTTGAAAATTATTAGAAACTAAGTCTAACATTATATCTAAGAAGTCAACTTGTTTTATATTAAGATTAATCACTACACTAAGACCAAAAGATTTAAAAACTCTGAATTAATTTTCCAAGTCTATCAACCTTACCCCCAGTGGATTTATTTACTATCATAAGTCAGTCATCACTTTAAAGTCATATATTATTTAAATCTATTTTTTAAATTGAAATTTTCTTTTAACATTAATTTTTCCTTTAATTTTATTTTTTATTTAATTTAAATATATTTTTTTCAAATTTATTATATTAGCATTAATGAATTTATATCTTCATCTTGTATTTTTCAATAATCTCAAATCTGCACTTTTGAATAATTCTTATGTCTGTGTATGTGATTTCACCAATTTTTTTTAAAATGCCAAAGGATTTTGTTTTATACAATGATGTTGACAAATATATCTATCTACAATTCATTTCCGGCCAAAACTTGAAATTTCTATTTCTTTGAAGGTCTTATTGTCTCCCCACCACTTCCTTCTGCCTGTGCATTTTCTCACTTTTTCTCACTTTCTTCCCCCTCTGTGCATTTTCTCACTTTTTCCACTTTGTTAAGCCCAGACTTCTTGTGACCATGTCTGTATATGCTTATACTTTACTTCCTACCTAAATTTGGGGTCTATTTCTCCTTGAGCCATCTTTCATTAGCTCTTTCCTTAGGTTTCTTTATTTCTTTCTCTCTCATTTTCCTCCTTGTTTTTTACATCCTCTGTGTCGTTCTCTTTCCCTTTTTTTGATTTCTCTTTTTGTTTTCTAATCTTTCCTATCCTCTTTACCTCATGCAAGAGATTTTGCCAATAAAAATGAATTTGCATCAATTTTCTTTTCAAAAATAATGTTTATTACTTACTACATGATGAGACAAAAATGTACACTTTTATTGTAGACTGAAGTTTGTACATGTTCTAAAGTATAATTTATAATAAATATTCATTGCTCTATTTCTATATAAAGCACTGTTTTAAATTAATGTTTTGAGCATTGTAAATATTTTCTTCATTCCTTATTCATTTGGATTGCTTTGCCAGCAGATTCTCATCCAACTCCACATTTGACTCGTCCGGAGAACACCCACCCGACTTCCCTATTAGAACTGAGGCCAAACTGCACAACGTATATATTACCACGACAGTAGTATCCCGAGTAATTTCAAAACTCAACCCCCATAAGGCGAGTGGAGATGTTTGAATCCCGGTGATAGTCCTTAAGAGGTGTGCTACTGAACTTTCCCCTGTCCTCTCTAAACTGTTTAACTACTGCCTTTCTGCTTCCTGCTTTCCTGCATGCTGGAAGTTCTCTTCAGTCATTCCTGTATTTAAGAATTGTGGTGAACACTCAGACCCATCCAACTATCACCCTAACAGTCTTCTACCAATATTCGGGAAAGTATTCGAGGCCATAATCAATGCTGAAATAGTTCAACATTTCACTGCCCACAAACTCTTCTCTGACAGGCAATATGGCTTCCGCTTTGCCAGGTCCACGGCCGACTTGCTAACAACTGTAACGGAGTACATGCTCCAGGCCCTTGATGAGTCTGACGAGGCTCACGCAGTTGCTCTGGACATCTCCAAGGCTTTCGACAGGGTTTGGCACTCTGGCCTCCTATGCAAGACATGATCTCAATGCTGACCTTGAACGGGATCTACACTCTGTGGTAAACTGAGGCAAGAAGTGGCTTGTCAACTTCAATTCGTCTAAGACCAAGCTGCTGTCTGTCAACCATTACAGGCAACCTCTCCTGCCTCCCATAAGCATGGACCAAGCGATTCTCCCTGAGAGCAATACACCGCGCCTCCTCAGCCTTACACTCTCCTCAGACCTCAAATGGAACCACTATATTGAATCCATAGCTAAATCTACTGCTAAGAAGGTTGGGTCACTATGTCGATCCAGGATGTTTTTTCCGCCTGAATCCATCCTGCATATATACAAGTCAACCATCCGTCTGTGCATGGAGTACTGCTGCCATTTATGGTCAGGCGCCCCTGCCATTCTCCTCAGTGTTCTCGACACGCTCCAAAGGAGAGTCTGTAATGTGCTAGGTACTGATCTGGCGACTCGACTGCAGCCACTTCCCCACTGTCAAAATGTGGCCTCCCTTTGTCTGTTCTATAAATACTTTCATGGCTTCTGCTCCAATGAACTTAAGTTTCTGGTGCCTCCTCAACAGGTGTTTACTCGTGCAACCAGACTGGCAACTGGGTCCCACCCATTCACAGTCAGGTTAGCCAAATGCAGACGACAATTCTACTCCTGCAGCTTCTTCTCTCGCACTTCCCGCCTGTGGAACTCGCTTCCATATTCTTGCTTTCCTGACAGCTACAACCTCCAGAAATTTAAATGCAATGTCAATACTCATCTATTAACCACTGGACTCTAGCTCTCTCCCCACTCCCGTATATCCTTCCCTTTCTCTCCACCTATGTATCTGTCATCACACCTGCATTCTCAGCTTTCTATTGCTCCTTTCTAACTAGTTTGTACTCCTGACTCTTTTCTAATTAATCTTTCTACAGTTATGTAGCCCCCTGCTCATCAGTGGCATTTCTGCCTTGCTCAGGGTGAAATGATTAAAAAAAATATATATATATACATTATGAGTTACAGTTTAGAAAATGTACAAATTATAATTTACTACAAAAGAATACATTTTCATTTAACATCAAAAAAACAATGTCTCATCAGGTAGTTAATAATGATGGTAATAAACGTTATTTTTGAAAAACAGAATTTTAAAATCTCACTTCCACTTTTATTTTTGGAAAATTTTTCTTATGGGGTAAAGAGGATAGAAAAGATGAGAAAACAAAAAAGGAAATCGAAAAAAAGGAAAAACAAAAAGGAAAGAGAGATCCTTATTCATGCAACAAACGATGGACTAAAAACTCAAGGAATAATTTTGATTTATCCATGGATGCTCTGAATTCTGCAGAGTCTTTGGATTTAGTCAAATTATTTCTCCTGTACAACCTCACAGTGTATAAAGAAATCGATATTAAAAATATAGGACTTTATAGAGATGACAAACTCATGATAGTAAATAAATCCACTGGAGGTAAGGTTGATAGACTTAGAAAATTTATACATAGAGTTTTTAAATCTTTTGGTCTCAGTGTACTAATTAGCCCTAATATAAAACAAGTTGACTTCTTAGACACATGTGACAGAGAGAGAGAGAGAGAGAAAGAGAGAGAAAGAGAGAGAGAGCATCAAACACATATACACAGTTAAAGAGTTCAAAATTCCTGGCACCTGAACAGGCCAAAACTTCATGTTATTCGTTTCTTTCTGTTCTAAATTTTATTAAGAATTTTCTTTTAACATAATTTCTACTTCCAGTAAACATGGCAATATTAAATTGAACAATGAAATAAACCAGCACGTTCTGTTTACTGGTAGTGATATCTGATCTATGCATAAGATATGCCTGTTTAATTTGGAGTCAAGGGAAGACAATGGAAATGAATGAAACAATATTTTTGATAAAAAATATTGAAGTAAATTGGAATATCGAAATGTATCTGTTTACCAGTAGCAAAATCTGATCTAAGCGTAAGTTGAGTTCCATTTAATTTGGATCATCAGAAGACAATGAAAATGAATTAATTAATTTTTGCAAATATAAATCAAAATAGAGCTCACTAAGCCAGACACTCGTGTTAAGTGTGTGAATATCCTGGCTAATGATCCTCCAGGTTTCCAAATAAGTGTCTCATAATGCTGAAGGAAAGAAATAGCTGGATCACGACTGTAGAAGCATACGGTTGTGTGTGAGATTGGGTCCCTTCGAGGAAGGTGGGTGCTGACAAGATAGACCTGAATTGTGTGAACATAGTTGTTTAAGAACTAGTCCCCTCCCTGCCGCTGGAATAAGATTGCTGACAATTCGGACCAATCCACCTCCTAACCGAAGACTTCTTTTTATGAAAAAGGAAAGTAAAATATATTTTATGTTTTACTTGCATTTGGTCCTATTGTTTCAGACAGAGGCTTGTTACAGATTGTATTTGTCGTTGCAGAACAAAGAAGAGGTGGAAGAAGATTATGAAATGATTATGTGAAACTGATGTTTTGTGAAGAAGTCAGATTTCAGGTTCCCAACAAAGAGATTATGATTTGAAAAGTTTAAGTATCACCACGAATTTGTTGTGGATTGTTGAAATTTGATATTTGCCCAAGGGCTATGAGAAGTATTTTCATAGCGGTAGCAGTAAAAAACCGCTGGGTATATGAAACTTAACGTTCGTCACCAGCCCAACAACAATCAAAATTGCATCATCCTTCATTTCTACCAGCACTTTTGAAAAGCACTGTGTTGCCAACATTTTCTTTGAGAAGAATTGACTCTGTCAAAAGAGACTGGAGAACATTTTTGAGTTATATACCTCCTGAGACGATTGAACAAAAAGTTAACCATACACACACACACACACACACTCTCTCTCTCTCTCTCTCTCTCTCTCTCTCTCTCTCTCGTGTGTGAGTTGTTATGCCAAATACCTTTTACTTTCTGTAACTTTTCCCTTTTTCTGTTCTTTTCTTATGTATAAAAGACATTAAGAGTGCAACCAATGAACAGTTGTTTTCCCGGTTTTCTGCAAATATTATTTTTTTTCTTTTTATTTCCTTTTGCTGTTATGCTGAAATAACACAGGCCCCCCATCCATGTCTACATCTTCAGTCAACTGTGTATGAACAACACTTCTGCTTTCTAGATCTAATAATCACAACATGGCATGAAGCAGATTTAAACCAACACCTCAATTTAGACACATCAACCCAAAGAGGAAGAGGTTGAGGGGCCTGGGTGAAAGAGTTAGATCTGGTGCACATTGACCAGAATAGGCCTGTGGAGTGGAAGTGCTAAATATATGGTCCCGTGACCAGGATAACTCCTCGAGAGAAAGAGGTCAAATATATGGTGCCATGATAACCAGTATTTGACCTGGTTATCACGGCCAAATACTGGTTATCACGGCACCATATATTTGACCCATGAGAATTGCCACGACTGTCTGAAAGAGGAGATAAGGTTGCATTTGTTTTGTCCAGTTGGGACTGAGTAAGACCAGAAAGGATTCTATGCTTTGGACTATGTTGATCTGTAAGGGACATAAGGAAGAAAAGAAAACACCAGCAACAAGAAGAAAGAAACAAAGCACAGAGAGACGTAAGTCACTTTTTGGTTTCCTTTGTTCGCTCAATGCACATAGATCTGCCAGTAATATTGTTGATCTTGTCTTGACTTTGTTGACTTTGTATGCAGTTGAAGTGCCACAACCATGTTAAGTATTTTTCCTTTCATTTTGTCAGTGGTTTCTCTTTTCATGGGAGAGTAGTAACTCACAAGAAGCCAGGATGAGCATAGCAGGATCAGATGTCATAGATGACTTTGGGGATGTGGGAGTCCCCGAAATAATGATGAGTTTCAGGAGACTGATAGGTAGCATGAAGCTACCTACTTATAAAGGACAAAAAATATTCCCTAGGTATGGGACCTCCGAACAGTTGGTTATCAATAATGGGTTAGAGAATGTGAATCAGATTATGAGAGAAAAGTTGGGAGAATTAAACATATAGCACATAGCCACCTTTCCATATCACCCCCAAGGTAATGCTAAGGTAGATTTTATAAGACCCTCAATGATGTGTTAGCTAAAGTAGCAGAGGATGATAGAGAAAATTGGGATTTATTCGTTATCAAAGCGTTAGCAGCTGTGAGATTCTCGATAAACGAGATGATAAAATTTTCTCCTTATTACTTGATATATGGTAGGGATGTAGTCTTACCTATAGACAATCTGTTATGACCTAGGAGGAAGTATTTAGGGAAGGATCGTCACCAAATAGTTTTAGAACAAAAGCATAAAAATTTTACGCAGATGAGGAGGAGGATTAAAAGAGCCGAGAAAAGGTGAAACGATAGGATAAATAAAAATAGGAAAGAAGTTTCCTTCCAGACAGGTGATCCAGTGTATTATAAAATACACCTGAGAGAAGGAAAAGTGGACCAGAAATGGAGCCTGTACTAAAGGATAGTGGAGCAGACAACTCTAGTTTTCTTTGTGATATGGGACCAATTGACTGGAAAGGTAAAGAGAGTGCATGCAAATGATATAAAACTGGCTGAAATAGGAGAATGGAAAGGAAGGTTTAGAGACTGAGAGTAAAAGTGAAAGGAGTGAGGAGATTGAAATTAGCCCAACTACCCTCCAAAGGCTGAGGGAGGTAAATTGGACCCCAGCGGGACATTCTGAGGATGAAGAGATTGAGCCTAACCTTAGGGAAGAAGAACTGAGTGAATGGGAAGAAGAGGATGAAATTGCAGAGTAAATGGCAGGCTGAAAAAGCACATAATTTTAATGAGGAATTACTACTAAAATTGCAATTAAGTGGGGTGGTGCAGCCCAAACCCAAAGATTAAGTAAAACCAGTATGGTGGTTGTATAAGTGACAGTCTGGTACTAACAGTGCATTTATCATCGGCATTGGTAGATTGTGTGGAAGGGCCCCCATGCATGCACTGTGCTGGTAATGGTGTGGGATGGTGCTTGACGTATTGCTCTAAGATATAACCATCCGATAAAAACAATTAGAGAATGATTGAGTAAGACAAACTATTCTTTCCATCTCCTTGCAGACATGGACAAGAGGAGGCTCGTGGTATTGACGATGTTAACTGTGTTAGCTAATACCTGGGAACACAGTGAGAATACCGTATTTATGAAGACTAGCGAAGTGATTATAACAAGATCAAAGTGGTTGGTAACTTTGGTGATAGACCTGCAGCCGTATAAGAACTTATTGGGTTAGTTGAAGGTTGAAATGGACAAACTAGATACAGCCAGAACAGAAGTTGCTGGAGAATATTTGCAGACCCTGAAATACCACCGTATATTAGACCCCTTAGCTCAGAAAACCCTAATACTTGAGAGACAATGAAAAGATATATCAGTTACTATTTGAAAGGAATAAAGTTGTTACGGAACAGAGGGCAGTATTACCTATAATGGGAATAGTATTGAGTGTGTTGTTTGGTACAGTCACCAAAGGTGAAGTAATAGTAATTAAGAGAAAATTAAAGGTGGTAGAACAGAGACAACAAGCAATGGCTCAGTCAGTTAGAGAGAGCGTATCTATACTCAATGCTACCATGTTGGAATTGGCTAAGAATAGAGGAAGCATCAATTGGTTGATTTCCCACCTACAGGTTTTTAGAAAAGAAGTGATAAATGTAGCCACGTTAGTAACAACCGAATTACAGAAATTATTAGAGGGTTTCTTGCAAAAATATTTTCAATTATTAGCTATAATGAGTAAAACACATCAAACAAGTCACTCTTTAATGGTGTTGTTAGAGTATGTGAGGGCACAATTAGACATGCTGTCGCTCGGACACCTGTCTCTGAGTGTAATAACTCCAAAACAACTGAGCAAATTACTACTGGATTATACAAGCCAAACTACCCCATCATCTTAGATTGCCTGTAGACCCCACCCAGCAGTTATGGAGGTATTATAGTGCCTTGGGATGTGCTACCTAGTGCTAGTGTTGGTTCCATTACTGGACAGAGATAGTATGTTTGAAATTTATCAGGTGATGAATCCTCCCCTTCCCTATCCAAAACTAAAGCCAAAGATAGGAGCGGTGGCTAGGTAAAAGGTAGAGGTGGAATTTGTTGCCTTAAACCAAGCCAAGACAGAGTTTATGCTATTAACAAAGGGTGAAGCAGAAAGGTGCAAGAATGATGTCTTAAGTACCTGTGGATCAGCAAGTCCAAATTACATGACAGGTAGTTTTAATCTGTGTGTACTAGATTTATTTAAGAAAAATCAGTTTAAAAAGAATGAGGTTTTATTAGAGCTAATAGGAACGAATACCAGTAGAAGGATGGGATTGTGTGAAGCCATTGTGAAAGAGATTTCTAAGATGTCGCTAGAAAAGATGCCGATGTTGCTTTAAGCCAATTGATAAGATTGATCTTGGATGGTTGAAGTCGGAATTAGATAGGTACACCAAATTATATAATAACCTGGCTGACCATTGTGGGAATTCTACTAATGATAGTCATGGCCTTGCTGGTTTGGTGGTGGTTGAAGAGGCATGTGGTGTTGTCGACCAGGCAGAATAAACTGGCAAGGGAGTGCATGAATGAAGGAGGGATTCCAGTTAGTGCACTTTACCAAGGTATGTCCAACCAGAGTGTATTGGGACCCCTAATTGAAGAAGAGTCCATGATTGACATGGAAGGAACTGAACCAACAAAAGATTCCACAAAGCCAGTTGTAAAGATGAGACAAAATTGGAAGGACAGATTTACAAAATAAATTGATTGTCCATGACAACGAACAATGGACTAAAAGCGCAAAGGGTAATTTTGATTTATCCATGAGTGCTCTGGATTCTGCAGTGTCTTCAGATTCAGTCAAATTTTTTCTCCTGTACAACCTCACAGCATATAAAGAAATCAATATTAAAAATATAGGACTTTATAGAGATGACGAACTCATGATAGTGAATAAATCCACTGGAGGTAAGGTTGATAGACTTAGAAAATTTATACATAGAGTTGTTAATTCTTTTGGTCTCAGCAATTAACTCTAATATAAAACAAGTTGACTTCTTAGACATATGTGACAGAGTGAGAGAGAGAGAGAGAGAGTGAGAGTCAAAGACATACACACTTTTAAAGGGTTCAAAAATCCTGACACCTTCAGAAGGTCGAAACAACCAAAACGTCATGTTATTCATTTCTTTCTGTTTTAATTTTTATTAAGAATTTTCTTTTAACATAATTTCTACTTCCAGTAAACATGGCAATATTAAACTGAACAGTGAAATAAACCAGCACGTTCTGTTTACTGGTGGTGATATCTGATCTATGCATAAGATATGCCCATTTAATTTGGAGTCAAGAGATGACAATGGAAATGAATTAAATAATATTTTTGAAAAAAAATATTGAAGTAAATTGGAACATCAAAATATTTTTTTTTAAATCATTTTATCCTAAGCCAAACAAGGCATTCCACTGCCACTATTGCACAGGGGGTTACATAGGGGAAAGTGATGAGAAAGAGTAGTTAGGTATAGGAAATGTCAGAAGGAGGGTGACAGACGGGTAAGGATGCTGAGGATGAGGGTTTGGTAAATGGGAAGAGTGTTTGAGAGAATGGATATGAGTTAGCTATTGTCTCAAGTTACTCAGAATCAATATAATTAAAAAATGAAGGATGTACAAAAATGTTAGAATACATGAAGACACTTTAGGATCATTAAGTGGTTGCCTTGAATCTTTCAACATAAGAGCCCTTTCCCAGTTGACCAAGTGAAGAGATGATCTCTTCCTAAAATTGCATACAGCTTTATACATTTTCACTTTGATTTAATCTTCAATTAGAGAAATTGGATTTTTCTTTTCTTTTTCTTTGACGGCTGTTGGCATGTTTGAATATTCAGTTATGTCATCATAAAAGGAACAAATGCTAAACTGTGCATTCTGTTCTCCTTATTATGGAAGATAACTTTACAGATATGTAATAATTTATGCAAGATAAGCAGACACTGTGCATATGCAATACATCCATAAAATAATGCATATTAAGAGAAACTGCCCATTGAATAAAAAAAGTGATCAATGATATAGTAAATGTGATACAATTTAGATAAAAGAAGTTTAAAAATGCATCTATGAACACGAGCAAAGGGTCTGTATTAAGTTACAGCCTGCTCTCTGTCTGAAATGTGTGTTCTTTTTGCAGTGTCCTTTGACAATTTTTGCTTTGACTTTAGTAAAACAGAGTGGGCATCTGCTCAAGTGACAACTTCGACCATTATGGCAGAGTCCCCGCAGAAGTCTCCTGTGCTATCTACATTGGCACAGATCCAAGATAAAAAGCAAAGCATACTATGCTTTAATTAAAGACGAGTACAAGCAATTCATTCATGGCAATGAATTGTTGACCATTCCTGCAGTTTTAAATGCAATGGGAACAAGGACTATCTCCCTGCTAACAACTGACGTGAAACACAGAAGTTTGTTGGCGTTAGCAAGGAAACTTTGGAAAAAACTGTGAAAAGCTGAAAAATAGTAGTAACAGGAAGAGCCATGGAATGTGAAACATCCTGCTGTTTTCTGAGGACAAAGCCAAACTGAATATATGGACACCTGAAAAACATGCATTATGTTCCATGGGGTGCCCATGGATATTTCAACTGACCATTTGGGCATCTTCTTTTCCAGATATGGTTAAGTGGCTGAGGTTGCAGCCATGATGAGTAAGGCAAGTTTTGCAACAGCAGACATCACACTATAAGTGACCTTGTCCTAGAAACAGTTCCAGGAAGTTCCAAACATATTGATGTGCCAAGGTCGATCCATCGACGTGGTGGTGGAGGGGGGTAGAAGATGCCACTACTGGCTTTGTGGTACATCAGGTAAGGCATGCATTGGAAAGGACTAGGTGTCACCATCCTAAACAACAGTAACATCAGCAGCTAAAGAAGTAACAAAGGAGGTTATAGAGAAGAATGAGTCCAATCAAGGCTCTGTTGGCAAATGGCAGCAAGTTAGAAGGAAGAGCCCAAAAACTAGAAGTCCAGTGCCCCAGCAGGATGTCTCACAAGTGAAAAACAAGCCAGAAAAGGCACAGCAAAAAGGGAAGAAATTTTTTGTGTTGTTAAATGAAGATTGTTTCAGCTGTCTAGTACTTTTTAATGTACATTGCATGCATATTTTTTTATATTTTTATTTTTTTAATATACATATTTTTTTATATTGTAGTTCGTATAAAGTATGTCCCCATACTTCTGTTATATCAACAAAAAGCAGAATAAATTGACTCCTCATAGCAGGTTCCCATTGGTGGAGATAAGTCAAGTGGATCACCTGATGACTGCTTAGTGATAACACTCCATATAGTGATGAATGTGGCAGTCAAATTCAGTTTGTTTTATTGCAGCAAACCAAAAGGTTGCTTTCTCTAGTGTGGGACTCTCATGGTCTGGGCAGTGGCTAAATCTACTTCCCAAACATCTTACAAGTCCATGGCACTGTTTCCCTTTGGGAATATATCTTTCCCAGGTGTTATTATATCATTGAAATAGTATTGCCCATAACTGTGGAATTACAAATGGGTGAATAAGTCCTTCTTACATAGCTCTCTTCTATCACATCATATTTTCACTATGCTTCTTCGAATTCTCATGCTTTTCAGTCTTTTCTTTCATTTTGTTTATATTTCTAAAACTGTTTTTTCTCCATGTTACATCACCTTCAAACAGCAAACATGTGAAGCAAAACAATGCAATTTTGACTTTAAGGTCACAGAGCCAACTTTTCCATTCAGAATTAAAGCTACAAATAAACCTATTGTTGTTGCTTATTCCTGGCTGAAATTTTCATTTGAATGTCATGTGTTAAATGGTCTCTTTCCTTAACTGTAACTTTCTCATGGAGAGACAACTGTGAAAACTTAACTACTGAAGTTACTTTACTGCTATGGAACATTTCTTGGGGATTCAAGGAGGTCATAGTTAAATTATGATATTTTCTATACAATAAAACTACAAAAAAAACAAAAACAAAAAACAATGAATTAAATAGAATAGCTGGAAGCAGGATACAGTTTATCGCAATCAAGAATACGGTACACAGTTTTTAAGCACAATACACACAGACAGCAGGGTCAGCACTGCATATGTGACAGTGCTTTCTATTGTAGAATAAAAAAATATAATATTCTCCTCACAGGTCAGGCTGAAGCTATATTGTATAATAAAATACAATTTTGGTACAAGGCATTGGGGGTGGAATGAAGCTGAGGTTGGTCATCACTATCTTATACCTAGCTATTCAGATTCACAACCCTGTCACTCACTACAATTTACATATTCAACCAAAAGAACCTATCAACAATACCACAAAAAAATTCACCCCATGATATAAAAATTTCATCATTATAATATATATAAAAATCTGTAAATGATACACAATGAGAGGGGAAGGGACGAACCCAAAAAACAAACTAAAATATCAAAACAAATGCACAAAATAAGGATAACTGATGTTAGTTGGACCCATCAAATGCTCAAAAATGATGAGAGAGGCCACTATAAGACACTCTCACTAAGGAAAAGGGATGTATAAAATAAATATGGTCATACGAAAAGAAAAAGTCTGACCTAGTCACAATGAAAAAAAGAGGGAGTCAACAAACGTTAGTATAATGCAAACATTCAAATGAAAAAATATGGGCAGCAAAAAGAGAAAACAAATTAAAATATAAAAAAATATGACTGGACAATCAAAAGACGCCCAGATTTGGTCATAGATTAACTTTGTAAATCTAGTGCTACTGGAGATAGTGTAGTAAGCAGTATGTCTTCATTTAGTCATGCAGCTTTCAGAAAAGCTGGCTTTAGCTTGTCCAAACAAATATTTAGTTTATGCATTACTAACATGTGTATTGAAAAAAAATTAATATGTCTCTTAAGGATCTTGAATGGTCCTGCATATGTGACTGCAATGCATTTGACTTGGCTAAGTCAGACACTATTTCAAAGTAAGTATTCAGGAAATGGATAATATAAAAATTCAAGACATTAAGTAGTCCAAAGAAAGCTGTAGATCCTTCTGTTTTTTTCATAAATTACTGGTAGTCCATACAAGAAATCATCAATGCTATGGGACTTGATGTCCGCAGGATCTTTTTTTTTAAAGAAAAATTGGCTTTAACTAAACATGGATTTACAGTAGTAGAGATGTCAACTACCAAACACAAATGCTTGCTTGAAACAACATGATACAATTCAACGACATGGAACAATACTAATTTAACTTTGTGAAATGATGTCATAGAAATCTCCTCACTTGAGTAGTGGTTTAATTAATTATCCTGCAATGTAGGAAAATATCTCTGGAAAAATAGTATGAGTGATAATAAAATATTTAGGAAAGTCCAGGTGAATTTACTTTTTTTTAATTAAATATCACCAAATCTTTGCCTATGCCTCTTATTATTAAGTAGTTATCCCAATTCAATTCAGACAAGGCTTACTATCACATGTTACATACCATCTTGGAAAGAGTAGGTGTATTACTGGGAGTATGATGCACCTTTTCCTCTGAAGCGTGCCAAAATCAAACTCAGCTGGGAGGTAAGGAACACGGTGCTCACATTGAAAATATTTGCATTGCTACAAAAAAGTCAACACTCAGCAGCATAAAAATATATGGACACAGTTTTCTCTCATATATTTACAATGGCATAAATGATATTAATATCTGACATTCATGTAGCTAGAAAACTGTTTATAGTTAAAAACTTTACCTATTTAATAACAAAAAAGAAAAAATTATTCCCACTTGGAAATATTGAAAATGTGACAAAAAAAGATATGCTATTGAAATTAGCAAAAACAACACTGTTCTTCTTCTTCTTCTTCTATGTGCTCTGTCTCTTCAGGACGTAGGCGATCATGGCTCTCCACATCTCCCTATCCCTTGTGGCTCTTAGTATGTTTGCTCCTGTTGCTCCTGGCAACCTCCGTTCCGTCATCCACCTGATCAGACCCTGCAAATATGTTATCCGCTGCCTTCCTCTGTCTCTCCTTCCTTCTATCTGACCAGTCAGTATCAGGTTCTCCAGGCTCTCTTTCCTCATTGCATGTCCCAGGAACTTCAGTTGTCTCTTCCTGATGCTCAGCATCAGTTTCCTTTTGTTGCCATTCTTTCTAACACCTTGTCGTTGCTTGTATGCTCAGTCCATGATATCTGTAGCATCCTTCTGCAGAACCACATTTCGGCTGCTTCCAGTTTTGTCCTCATTTTCGATGATTTTGTCCAGCATTCACTGCCATATTGAAGAACTGACATCACGTAGCAGTCCAGAACTCTTTTCTTCATTTCTATTGAGATTTTCCTGTGTGTTAGTATTTTGCTCATCTTCTGGAACGCGTCCTTTGCCATGCCAATTCGCCTTCGGATCTCCATGTCGCACTTTCCATCTCCTGTTAGAACACTTCCTAGGTACTTAAATTCTTGGACTTGTTTGATTCTGTTATCCCCCACATGTATTTGGCATTTTGGGTTGTATCTTTTGCTGATGACCATGCACTCAGTTTTCTTAAAGTTTATTTGTAGTCCCATCTTGTTACTCTCCACTGCTACTTTCTGTATGAGGTCTTGTAGTTTCCTTTCCGTGTCCGCAATCAGCACTGTATCGTCCACATACCTTATGTTGTTCAGGTTGTGGCCTCCAATAACAAATCCTGGTGTGTCATCTAGGGTCCTCAAAATATTCTTGCTGTATAGGTTGAACAAATCCGGTGAAAAGACACATCCTTGTCTTACGCCTTTTTCTATCTTTGTGTATCTACTGAGGTCGTTACCTGTCCGTATGCAGGCCGTTTGCTACCAGTAGAGATTCTTGATTATTCTTATGTCTTTCCCGAAAATGTCGAGGCTGCCTAGCATCTCCATCAATTCTTTGTGTTGTATTTTGTCGAATGCTTTCACATAGTCAATGAAGCATAGGTACAAGTCTTTCTTCATTTGTAATGCCCTTTCAGAGAGCATCCTAATCATGAATATGGCGTTCCTTGTTTCAGTGTCTTTGACGAACCCACACTGTTCCTGCCCTATCTCTGGCCTGATTCTGCTTCTCTCTCTATTCATCAGGATTCTGACAATCAGTTTTGTAATGTGACTCATTAAGCTGATAGTTCTGTGTAGTTCGCACTCGTTTGCACCAGGTTTCTTCAGCAGCGCTATAAATATCAACTTGCATAGGTCATCTGGTATTATTCCGCTGCTATAAATTTTGTTTATTATATCGGTAATCTTTTCTATGCCATATTCTTCTAAGGCTGTCAGCAGCTCTATCACTATGCCATCTGGACCAGGTGCTTTGTTTCTGTTCATTTTGGCCATTGCAGCTTCCACTTCGGATTTTAGTATTTCCGGTCCATCCATCTCCTTGTGTATTCTCAGTTGTTCTCTCTTGTCGCAAAAGAGATCCTTTATATATTCTTCCCATCGCTGGAGTATTTCCTCTTTCTCTAATATGATTGTCCCTTCCTTGGATTTTGTGCATCCTGTTGAGGAGCAGGTTTTTTGTCCTGTCAGTTCTCTTATCTCTTTATGCATCTCTGCTTTGTTGTTCCTGCTCAGTCTCTCTACTTCTGCGCATTTGTTGTTGAGCCATTCCTCTTTGGCTTGTCTGCATTTGTTCCTTATCTCCCTGTGAAGTTTTTTGTACTCTGCTTCATGTCTTGGCATTATTTTTTGTCACCTTTGTATCATGTGGAGGATCTCTTCGGTCATCCACTCGTTTTTTTTTTCTGCGTCTGATTTCCTTTGGGGCTGAGGTCACCATCGCTTCTTTTAGTGAATCCCATTTTGAGTATCCTTTTCTAATTTGTTCTTCATATTTCTTTCTCATGCTGTTATTGTATTCTTTCTGTAGGATGAGATCGTCCTCTAGCATGTCGTATTGCAGCCTTGGTGAAATGCTGGGCTTCTTACTGATAGTCAACTAAAAAAAATAACTTAGCTATAGTCATATAACAGTTAAAAACATAAAAAAGAAGTCAGATGGGGAAGAAGTTGTTTTATGTTCAATCTCTGACTAAACACGTAAAGGAAGAAAATATTCACATGTTCACTAACTACAGACAGACTGAGGTGTAAATGTAAACAATGTGAAGTTGCAAGTTAAAACATCAAGAAAGTTATTATTTCACATGTTAGACAAATAATAAGAGACATTTTTATGTTTTTGAAGCTTTCTGAGACAGTTATGTTCTGCTTCAACATTTACTGTGATGAAAAATACGGATGGAAGCTTTTTTCGGCTAATTAACAGAAACACGTTAGATAAGTCGCTAGTTAATATTTTGCTATTTTCAATGAACAACACTTCATATAGTTTTTATTTAGGTACCTCCACTAAATTGCTGAAAAAACAGCATAAAGAAAAAAGTCCCTAAATTTAATAAAAATTAACTTTTTCCATAAAAATATTTGTTATTATTAAGAGAAAAGATGAAAGTATTTTTTAATTACTTTTTTTCTAACTAGTTTTAGTAAAAATCTTGTTTTTATTTTCATTAGTGGAAAGCCAAATCATTACGAGAGTTTACAATGGAAAATGTATTACATAACAGTTATTTTTCCAGTGATGAACACATTAATTTGGGAATTATTGCAAAAATCAAATAATTGTCAGATTTTAGTGAAACATTCAGCCCTTACACAAAAATGAATGAAATTATTTTTTAAATTATTATTTTTAAAACATCTTGATAAAAATCTTTTTTTACATCTGTTACCCTCACCTGCTACATTTGAATTCATAAAATTTCAAGATTTTGTAAGCAAACTTAGTTTTATTACTTAAACGTAGAATTCATTGGGGAACATAAATCATCTATTATTTTTTCAACCATTTAGCCTTTTTTCTAAAAATCTGCTCCTAATAGCAAAATAAAAAATGTAATAAAACTATATCTCTTCTTTTCACAGTTTACAAATTCGTGAGCCAGTGTGAAAATCCTTTTGATTAATTGGAAAAAGAATTGACTCTGTATTGAAGAAAAAGACCAAGGAAAATTTTGCAAGCCTATGTGAATTATTTTCTAACCAATGAAAGGGGAGCAATTTACAAAACTGAGAGAAATTAACAAGCCAGTGTCAAAATGTTATTTGATATAAACAGAGAAAGAAAGTTGAATCAGTCAGATGAGAGCAGAGATCAGATAGGACACCACCACTATGTCAAAGAAAACTTTCAAAACGCTGAACCAGATATAATGTCATTTCAACAGATGTTCACTCTTCTTCTCTTTCTCGTGTGTTGTTTTTCTTTGTCTTTTCTTCTTTGTACTTACTTTCTCACCATCAACAAAGAAGAAGGCAAAAACGATATCAATAAGGCACTCCAACTGACTCCTAAATTTAATGCTGATAAGTACAATTTTCCTTTTTTGCTTTTTCTTCCTCTTCACTTACCTGCCATTCACAAAAAGAAAGAAAGGAACAAAGATTTTACTACTACTCTGTTGATACATCACTCAGCAAAAACATGGACTTCTCTTTTTCTGTACACATAATTTTTTTCCTAAAACCAATGAACACTTAATTCTTTGAACTCTTTACTACTATTTCTCTTAGAACATTTCCACAGTTAATAATTTCACTTCCTACACGTTGATGTTATTCTGTTCTATAAATAAATTTTCATTTCTTTATATAAATGAGACAGTTTTATCTTTCCAATCTTCTGATGGTAATTTTAAATTTGGGGAGTTTGGTTATATTTGGCTTGAGGCCAATTTAATAAACATGATCAAGATCCCTATTAAATGGTTTATCCTATAAAGAACATGCAGAGGAAATTCAATCTGTATATATTTGATGACCCCACAAATAACACTCAAAGGAATTCTGATCTCTACATAAGTGATGGCTCCACAAGGAATACACAAAGGAATCCTGATCTCTACATAATGGTGACCATCTATTACAAAGAACACACAAATCAACATTTTGGTTACTACAAGATGTTAACCATGGTATAGAACACTCAACCATCACTACATCAAATTTTGACTTATCATATACAAGACAAGAAAGAATGGACAGAATAAAAAGAAAGGCAGAGCCCCATGCATTTGAATAAATACAATGTCAAATTACACACTGATATATTATCAGCCTCTAATGACAACTAGAAATGCAATCTAGTTATTCAACTCCAAAATATACCTTTAAGCATATTGAATACAACTGTATTACTTTTATATGAAACCAACTCTATCAATATTTTTTAAGCCTTTTGGAATACTACTTCATGTCTGACCATTTAATATGCACATTTTCTTTTCCTGACTCTTCATCAGTTTGAGGTATTTGAATAACTCTGATGTCAAATTATACATCAATACATTATCAGCCTCTCATGAGAACAGCAGAATTTCAAAGAACTCTATTCAATATTGAAACTACGAACCTTTTTAATGTTTTATTACCTTACCTGAAACAAGCTACTGACAACTTCAAGTGTTTAAATTTGTAAAAAAATTCCTTATTTTGTTTTGTTCTGAATAACACGTGTTACCTTGTCATTATACCTATATTACTTCACTGATGATCTTATGATGTTCAAGGAAACTAAACACATAACTATTCTAAATCTTACAGCTTTCATATAAGTCAAGATGTTTAACAATGAAATAGAAATGAATCAAGCATCCAGAGGCCAACAAATTGATACCAACAATATCCATCAAACTACCAATGTTCATGGAATCAAATGTGCTTGCTTTGTTCACTATTGTGGAAATATATTTAAGCCTATGATGACAAAACAGCAAAGCAAACAAAAACTACTATTTGGAAAAGCAACAACATATGCCACTACCACTGAATTGTCAACTTATTCCTATACTGAAGCAGACTCTACCAAATGAGAAGTGAAGTGATATAGCGATTACAAAATAAAAGTAACTCTCTTCTTTTCACTGTTTACAAATTCACAAGTCAGTGCAAAAATATTTTCACTAATAGAAAAAGAGTTCAAAGGGAAGCAATTTATAAAACTAAGAGAAATTAACAAGCCAGTGTCAAAATGTTATTTAATATAAATAGAGAAAGAAAGCGGAATCAGTCAGTGTTATGTCGCCAAGTATAAATGAATGACTCAACAACAGAATCAGAATATAAGTTGTATTCCGCAGAAGGACAGTTAGTATGTACAGAAGTGATTAGTAATATTTACAATAGAAAAGATACAAGAGTCCAATCCGTCGTAAGATGTGTATATACATGATTATTTCCGGTACGCCACCGGAAGTGTGACTAACTCTTCACTGACTCGCACTGACTCTTCAGTACCTCATTAGAGACTCTCTCCTTGTAGAGAATCCACCATTGCTATATATAGCAATGGGAACAGTCCATTTGTAGTCAAGTAGGAGCGGCGCCCTAACACCCCCCTCCTAAGACTTTTGCTTCAATCGTATTTTTTCTTTTTCGGGTTTACCGACAACCGGTGTGTTATTTTCCTTTTGCGGGTGGATTTCCTGGTACTACCTTCTTGTACCTGAGACATTTGTAACTCGAAAGTATCAAAAAGATCCTCCACATTTTCATCCATCTCTTCAGGCGCAACAGTTGTCTCTTCCGAAAATCTTTTTCTTAATTGATTAACATGCCTTCTATGTTCAAATTTCAGTCCTTGCACCACATAGAGCATGTTCCCTATACGTCCTTTAATTTTGCCTTTCATCCAGGACACAGTGTTGTTTTTATAGTTCTTGAAAAACACTTTTTCATTTACCACAAATTTTCTTTTGGGTGTGCTTACATTAGGTGTATCAGCTTTCTTTGATGGAATTAGCTTATCAAAAACCGAACGTACTTTTCTTGTGAACATTAATTCAGCTGGCGACAGCGCTGATGTTGCTGCTTTGTTCGGCGTAATTCTGTATACCTGTAGGAATAACTGTAAAGCCATTTTCGTGGGCATCCCCGTAGCCTTCCTTAATGCTCTCTTTAAGGTATTCACAAATCTTTCAGCTAGATCATTGCTATGTGGGTGATAGGGTGGAGTGGTTATATGTTCCACTTGAAATGTATCGCAGAATTCCTTAAACTCTTTTGATGTAAATTGTGACCCGTTGCCACTGACAATTGTGTCTACTACTCCAAATCTTGCAAAAAGCTCATGGAGTCTGTTTATAGTATTTTTTGCTGTGGGTTGTTTCATCTGAAAAACTTCCGGCCACTTGCTGTAGCTATCTACGACAATTAAGTAATACGTTTTACCCATTGGACCGGCAAAGTCTATGTGCAGTCTCGACCACGGTCTATCCATTTTTGGCCAAGGCTTTTGTATTACTTGTGGCGATTTCGCTGCCAGCACACAACCCTTACATTTTCCAACCATGGCCGCAATGTCCGCGTCCATGCCTGGCCAGAACATGTACGACCGCATTAAGCTCTTCATTCGATTCACACCGGGATGACCCATATGAAAATCTTTCAGTATTTTCCTCTGTAACACTTTAGGAATTACAACTCTTTCGCTGTAGAGTAATACGTTGTCGCACGTAGAAAAAGTTTCTGCCATTCATTGGTCTTTTTCCAGTAATTTATTTTTTACATCTTTGATGTAATCGTCTTTTGACGCTTCCTTTTTTATATCTGCTAATGACACCGGTAAATCTTTGACAGTTCCAGTGAGAATATTCTTCACTTCCACTTCAGATTTTAATGCTGCTATAACGGTGTCCTCTAAAGGTTTGTTTGACTTTGGAATGAGTCTCGACAACCTATCCGCGTGTCCAATTTTTGTTGATGCTAAATGTTGTAAGTCAAAATTGTAATTTAGAAGCAAAGTACCCCATCTCAGTAGTCTATTTGCAGTATATGTGAGGGGTCCCTTTTTGGATCCGTAAATGGTCAACAATGGTTTATGATCCGTCTGCAATGTGAATTTCCTTCCATGAATATATCTGTGAAACTTTGTTACTGCAAACACTATTGCCAGTGCCTCCTTTTCGATTTGTGAGTACTTTTGTTCAGCTGGGAGCAGTGTTCCGCTTGCATGTGCAATCGGCTTTATTTGTCCATCCTTCCACTTGTGTAATATACATGCACCAATCCCATATGTGCTAGCATCACAAGCGATTACGATGTCTAATTTGGGATCGTAGTGAGCTAAAAATAAATCTGATGTAAGTCTATCTTTTATCTCCTTAAATGCTTTCTTGCAATCCTCAGACCAGCACCATACTTTATCTTTTTTTAGTAGCTCATTTAAAGGCGCACGCAACTTGTGCAAATTTGGAATGAACTCCTGATAGTAACTCACCAAACCTAGAAAACTTTGCAATGTCTTTATGTTTTTTGGATCTGGCATATTTCGAAACGCATGGGAGCGATTTGGGTCTGGCTTTTTCCCATCTTTATTGATAATATGACCCAGATATTTAATTTCTTCCAGCAACAAATCACATTTGCTTTCCTTTATCTTCAAGCCATAATTCCGTATTCTTTTGAAAACTTCCCGTAGGTGACCCTTATGTTCTTCGACAGTTTCGCTTTTTATTAGGATGTCATCAAGATATGTGATCGCGAAATCTAATCCTGCCAGCATAGTGTCCATTGTCTGCTGGAACACCGCTGGTGCTGTTTTTATTCCGAACGCCAACCGTTCGTGTTTGTAAAGCCCCTTGTGCGTATTTATGCACAATAGCTTTGAACTTTCATTCTCCACTGGAATTTGGAGATATGCGTCGCTAAGGTCTATTTTTGAAAAAATCTTCCTGCCATTCAGCTCAGAAAATACCTCCTCCGGGCTTGGTAGAGAGTAGTGATAATCCTCAATGGTGTTGTTTAGTCCGGTCGAAAAATCAGTGCATATTCTAATCTCTCCCATCTTCTTTTTTACGTAAACAGCAGGTGTGGCCCAATCACTATAGTCGACTTTTGTTAGTACGCCTATTTTTTCTAGTCTTTCAAGCTCAGCGTCAATTTTATCAATAGTCGCATAAGGCGCATTTCTCTTCTTTTTGAACACCGGAGTCACGTTTTCTTTTAATTTGATTATCGCCGACGTTTTGGTACATCTGCCCAAACCTTCAGAGAATACTTCCGGGAAATCTTTTTTTATCTCCTCCTTTAGTATTGTTGTCACGTCAGACGAGTCTTCTCTTATATTTTTACAATAAGAATTTATGGGAAGATCCCACAAATTAAATTCACTCATCCAGTCAGTGCCAAACAGATTATTCGTTCCTTTCATAACGAACGTTTTCAGCCTTTTTGTTTGGTTGTGAAAATTTACGTTGAGAATTAGCTCACCTTCAAATTTGATCCTCTTTCCAGTCACCGTTTTAGCCACTTTACTAGTCTTCATCAACCTTGATTTATTTAACTTGTACCAGGTTTTCATATTTATGATACTTATATCCGATCCACTATCAAGTTGCATTCTCACCGGTTTTTTAAATATTTTCACTTCTAAATATTTTCTAACGCCGTGGTTTTGATCTGGTTAATTTTACCTGTGATTTATGTCTAAATCTACACTTAAACATTTTGTGACCTAGCTTATTACAGTGTCTGCATTTTTTAAATTTGAACGGACAGTCACTGCACCAGTGCCATTCTCCACAAGCATAGCAAGCTTTTGGGAGTGGTCTGTTTCCAAAAAATTTTTTTTTCCCCCCAAGGGTGAATGATTTCTTCATCTTGGAGACGGAGACTGAAAGTGTGACTTGCGATTTATCTTTTTTACATTGGCTACAGCGGATTCCTGTATTTTTTTTTTGCGTCTTCTTTAATACTTATACCTTTCTGGCAATAATCCGCCAGATTTTGCAGAGATATGTTTTGTTCGTTCTCCAACTTTGTCAAAATTTTTCTCCTCATCTCGCTGTCTTTCCCTGACACCAGACCTTGCACGAAAATTAAACATTTAAAATTGTTTGCAGTTAGTTCTGCAAGTATGAAATCGTCGCAGTTTTTGTTAACTACCGAGGCGAACGTGGTGTAATCTTCAGCCTTGTTCTTTTGCAGATTTAGGCATCTCCACCTTTTATGGAACAAGGATAACCTAGGGCTAAATAATTCTTTTAATAGTTTTACAGCCTCATTGAATTCTAGGTCCCTTGTTTTTTTTGGAAGGATGAAGTCCGTGAATTTGTTATGTTCATGCATGCCTAATTTCCTGAGGAGTAACCTGATTTTTTTCTCCGAAGACCATGACTTACAGTCGATTTCAAAAAAGTCCTGGTATCTATGGTAATACCTTTCAAAAGTTTTGTCTTCGTCTGGATTATAATTGAAAGTTTCAATAGTCAACCAGATGGTGTTCTGGGAGAACGTACTCTCATCTGAGTTTTTATTCTTCTCTAGAATTAACCCTACGAGTTCTTCTTGCCATTTTTGTTGTTTTTTGTCACTTTCTAGACATAACTGCATCATCTTCTCCTGTAGTTCCAATTGCTGTTTTTAGAATTTTTCCTCCATTCTTTCTTGTATCTGTAATTGCTGTTGCATTTGACATTTCAACAGTTCTGACATGGACGCTTGAAATTGTTCCATTATTACAATTTCTTTATACCAAGAGGGAAAAACCGAAATTTCAACCTCCTCAACAGAAAAAATTTCACCACAGACAAAAATAGAAAGATATAACTTACGCTTTCTTTGCCGTGTAATAATTCTCGTCAACGCAGTTAATGGTGTAGTACGTATATTTTTCAGAAGTACTTTCGCATATGACCTGCGAAACTTTTTTCTACGTCCAATTGAAATCTTTGTGTAAATTTGAAATTCTTCGTCTGCTATTGTATTGTGGGACGCGTTTTGGTTTCTTCTTTTTTGAGATCTCTTCGTCACCACTGTTATGTTTGGGACAAATTTTGTTTCCACTTCTGTGTAAATTCGAAGCAATTCGAAATAACTTTGTTGCCACTATTATGTTGTGTGACGAATTTTGGTTTTTACCTCCACGTAAATTCGAAGTAATTTAAAGTATCTTCGTCACCACTGTTAATGTCACGGGACGATTTTTTCTTCCAACATCTTCGTCACCATTGTTAATGTCATGGGACGATTTTTTCTTCCAACATCTTCGTCGCCACTGTTAATGTCGTGGGACGAGTTTTTCTTCCAACATCATCGCCACTGTTATGTCGCCAAGTATAAATGAATGACTCAACAACAGAATCAGAATATAAGTTGTATTCCGCAGAAGGACGGTTAGTATGTACAGAAGTGATTAGTAATATTTACAATAGAAAAGATACAAGAGTCCAATCCGTCGTAAGATGTGTGTATACGTGATTATTTCCAGTACGCCACCAGAAGTGTGACTAACTCTTCACTGACTCGCACTGACTCTTCAGTAACTCATTAGAGACTCTCAAGTGACTCTCTATGACTCCCCTTGTAGAGAATCCACCATTGCTATATATAGCAATGGGAACAGTCCATTTGTAGTCAAGTAGGAGCAGCGCCCTAACAGTCAGATAGGAGCAAAGATCAGATAGGACAGCACCATGATGTAAAAGAGAAATTTCAAAACACTGAACCAGACATAAAGTCATATAAACATACATTTGCTATTCCTCTTCTTCTCACATGCCGTTTTCTTTTATCTCTTCTTCATTGTCCTCACCTTCTAGCTGTCAACAAAGAAGACAACAGCAATAACAATACGACACTTCAACTGACTCTTAAAATTAGCATCGATAAGTACAATTTTCCTTTATCGCTTTTTCTTCATCTTCACTTACTCTGTGGCCTGCACCACCTTTTTCAAATTTTCAGACTGCCCAATTCCCGTGGTTGAATTGATAGATCGATTACCTTAGACCACATGCAATCTTATCCATGTTGTGTTTTGATTTGATCCTAAGACAGGTGAAGCCAAATAACCTTCAGGAACTACGGCAAATGAATTCATTCGGGCTGGGGAAGTCAAAAGATGAAAAAAAGTAACTTCATAAAAAACTTTATATCTTCAATTCTTGGCACAGGCTTATTTGTTCCAGCAGCTAAACTCTATCTACTTCATGCAGACAACTATTTTCCCAACCGACATTTTTAGTTGAAATGCAACACTTTGATTGGTTCTGTTAAGTTTGGTACAGGGTTCAAGTCAGAGTTCTTCTTAGGCAGGCATTCACGTGATATCAGGCAGTGTGGTCTTTCATCTCAACTGCAAATCTCTTTGAGCAAAACTGCTCTACAACTTCCTTTAGCCACTCCAGGCCCTCACTCAAAACTGGAGTGAGGTATGACCAGTCTGCAATTGGGCTTTTGGTGTTTCTTCAGTGGATATCAATTCTGGGTCCGCTCCTCTTCTCTCCACAATAGGAGGTTTTGAAGCTTCTTCAATAAGTGTTGACTCTTCTTTTTCTTGATTTGACCTATATGAATAAAGGACACCACATGGCATTCCTCTCTCAATATGCTGCATCTTCACCAAGACACCATCAATTGTTCTTTTCTTATGCGTTTTAAATTTACATATTGTTGCTAACATTGCCGCTATAATTATCAAATGATGACCAGTATATTACACTTACTGCCATCCCAAACCATGTTCTCTTTCTCCAAAATATTAATTTGTCTGTTAATTGATTTAGATTAATCCTTTGTATTGGTTTTAATAATTTTGGCATCATTTCTCAGGTAACCTCAGGAAACTTGCCTACCATAATTCCATGTGGTTTCATTAATCATAAACCTTACAGCTGTTAGGGCCTCTTTCAGATACATGTCCCAATTCTCAGTTTTATCTCTCGCTAACTTGGCTAACACATCTCCTATAATCCTGTGGAATCTTCTACCTATGCATTACTGGGGGTGATAGGGGGATGTGGTTATGTGCTCCACATTCATGCTTGCCAGGACCTCTGTCATTATTTTGTTCACATTTTCATGTCCATTATCTGTTACCAGCTGCACAGGGACACAATAGCTAGGGAATATTTTATTAATCACTAATTCAGCTACTGTTTGTGCTTTCTTATCTGGCACAGTGTATGTCTCAGACCAGTTTGTCAGTCAATCCACAAAGCTCACTATATAGACATTACCCCTAGAGGTCTTTCTATATGGTCCTGAAACATCCATATTTATCTTCTCAAAGGGAACATTTGGGACATCTGTCCCTTCCAAAGGTACCATTTCCTGTCTTCTACCTTGCATTTAACACACTATGCAACCTTGAACATAGTCAGTTTCTTTATTATATAATCCAGGCCAATAATAATTTCTTCCCATGAGGTCACAGGTCTTATCAATCTCCATGTGTCCCAACTTTTCATAACATTGTTCCAATATTTTCAACCTTAGATCCTTAGGTACATATAACCTAAGTCTTACTTCTTCATCTTTTCCTGAGAGATAATATAGTCTCCCTTCATGTATTATATGTTTGAAGGTCTCTCCTCTGAAAGTAGCTATCTCTCACTCTGAAAGTAGCTGTCTCACTGTCTCACTGACCCTTCTCAATTTCTTGTATCTAATGAGGATCAGTCACCTTCTGTGTGTCTTCCTCTGCATCATCTCCAACACAGGATGGTCTTTTGGCCCATTCATGTTGATCACTCCTATTTACTTTGGTGCTCTTTTTTCTTCTTTATTAAATTTTGCTTTGTATGGTCCTTTATGTCCTTAATGGTCCTTTCCTACCTCTTCTCACTTTCTTATTCTTGTTGTCTTCATGGCCTGATTGGCCAACACAATAGGCACTACCTCTGCTACCTCTACCACTGTTTTCCACAAGGCAACTTCACCTTTCTCCATGGTGACCAATTGGGGTACTCCTTTCTTTAACTTTCCTTTTGTCACTAACCTTCCTCTGCCTGACACAACAGTTATAGGGGGTAATTTTATTTCTTCATCAACCACCAGTGTCACTGACTCCTCAGAGGTGCTTCCTAATAGGGTCTCTATGCCATCTACTATTATTACAGTAGGGCTTAATTTAATCTGTGCCTTATGGTGATATAACCAATCCTCCCCCAGGATCACTTCTCCACAGAGGTTGGGGGTCACATAAAATTTATAGACACCACAAGTCCCACCTAGTCTCACTGGAAGCCTCACCATTTCACTTATTCTCATGGGTTTACCATCAGCCTGACTTATGTCTATATCAGGTCCTCTTCCCTATTCTTCAAGCTCCTATATTTTCTTTCCTCATTAGAGAAAATGATGCCTCCATATCTATCAGGACCCTCATTGTTAACCTCCCACCATTATTGAAAGGTGAGTTCCCCCTCCTGGGTCAACAAGGAAAATACTTTAACTGTTTTCCGCCTGGGGTTACGACTCTGCCCACCTGAACATGGGAGCTGGCAGCAACAATCCCTCATTAATGTCCTTACTGGGGACCCCAACTGCTCCCTTCTATGCTGGGATGCTCTTGGCTGAGTTTCTCACCTTATTCTTACAGGGACAATTTCTCTTCAGATGTCCAGGTCTTCCGCAAAACCAACACCATCTTTCCAGGCAGTTTGCGGCAAAATGACCAATTTGACCACATGCCCAACATTGCATTCTTTCTTTCCAAGCAAGGTTCACCCTCTCTTTTACTACTGGGGTGACCCACTGGGGTTTCCCTCCTTCTTTCTTCCAGGGATGAGTTTATTTAACAGGAGTCTGTCGGGTACCTTTTCCTGATCCTACACCACTTTGTCTCAAGTCCATGAAGACGGCACCTGGTGCATCTAGGCTCACAGAAATCTGGGAGTAGCCCCTACTTTGTTAAACAATCTACTGTATGTAGATGAGTGCATAAAACCCAATGTATATTCTTTGGCAGTGATCCTGCTAAGTCCTTCCATGTCATCTATGGGTCTTTTGCCAGACACTCCCCTATAAACTTTGATACTGGCCCTGCTGTAGCATTAAACACTATGCAGACAGTCTCTTTGTTGGACAGCTCCTAAATGAGCTGTCCCTTCTCAATCAATGCCAGCCATTCCCTCAACTTCCTTGGGTCTCCCCCAAAAGCTAATACCCTGTATCCCCCCCGCCCCCAGCAAATTTCTTAAGCCGGTTCTTGACTGTGGCCCCACCATCTCATCCTCAACCTCCATCCTTTTTGTTCCTCAGACCTATGGTCACTGATGTTCTCCTACAGGCAATAAATCAAACAAATTGAAAGGAAAAAAACTCAAAAATATTAAAAGTTAAACAATTGACTCTGGTGAGCTGCAAATCAAGAAATTTCAGTGAAAACCGCAAAGTGCTCTACCTGTTAATGTATTTCTTGTAGCTGCTTCAATACTAGAAAAGGGAGAGAGAGAGAGAGAGAGAGAGAGAGAGAGGGAGGAAAAAAAATTGCAAAGTTGAACTGTATGGTCAAAAGGACCAAAGTCCTTTGGTTCTCACTCTGTTCTTTGGCTTGATCTATGGGGCGTAATTTTTTCTAGAACACTTTGGTGAAAGTGATCAAAGCTCTTGGTTCTTGCTCCATTTTCAGCTGTCTACCATTGGCTGTGTTATTTTCAGATCGACATTGTCATGTCAACCAAATGTGCACTGATTTCGGGTCTATACTGGTTGCGGCAACCAATATGTGACCTGCCTCACCTCTTTTGATCTTCAAACTGCCCAATTCCCGGAGCTGGATTGATAGATCAATCACCTCAGACAATACCCAATTCTATCCCATGTTGTGTTTTGATTTGATCCTAAGACAGGTGAAGCCAAATAATCTTCTAGAACTGTTACAAATGAATTTGTTCAGGCCAGGAAAGTCACAAGAAGGAAAAAAAGTATCTTCATAAAAAAATTTATATCTTCGATTTTTGGTACAGGCTTATTCATTCCAGCAGTCAAATTCTATCTACTTAATATAGACAGCTATCTTCCCAAACTATATCTTAAGTTGAAATGTAACACTTTGGCTGGTTCAGTTAAGTTTGTCACAGGGTTTGAGTCAGAGTTCTTCTTGGGCAGGCAGCATGGTCTCTCATCTCAACTTCAAATCTCTTTAGGCTAGAACTGCTCTACAACTCCCTTGGCCACTTCGAGCCCTTGCTTATATGGATTATATGGATTTCTAGTCAAAACTGGAGTGGGGTATGACCAGTCTAGGGAAATTTGGTGAATTACTTAATTCCAATAAAGGTCTCTTTGTTCTCTGGCTTTTGAAGATTAATTATTTTTTCAATTTGGGTTTTTTCCTTTACGTGAGCAGCAGTTACAGGCATCAATCCACCCAAATCAACTCGTTCCTTTCTTCATTGATATCTCATACTAATACCATTCAAAGGCATGTATAAATTCTCTGACTTCCTTAGTTTTACACCTCTGCTCACTACCAACCAGTCCTCCTTCAACTGATTAGATTTATTGGTCTCAGGTGGCATTTACTTGTGGTCATTAATTAGTTCCTTCTAATTTCAAAATTTTTCCTGCACAAAGAAATCTCTGGCCACCAGTCAGAAACCTGCCAGATGCCTCTCTCGATTTCTTATCAGGGTCATCAATAATTACTCAACCCGCTGAGAAATCCTTATATCCAACTCTGTTTATAGTGCAGTCTCATTCGCTGTCAGCTTTAGCTGGTCACTTGTATCCGGCTCTGTGTTTTGATAACTTGTACCAAAAGACAAATTCATAAATCAATTGTTTATATATGCCACATGGCCTATTTTGCACTCTGCCTCTCCATCAGAACTTTCTTTAGGTTTTTGAGATTTCGCCTTTTTCTAACAAAACAGAAAAAAAATCTTCATTTAGTTAATCTGTATGGCTTTCCTTCTATATTTTTAACGCTTTAGCACCAAATAGTATAACAACTTGCTATCCGGAAAATAATAGAAAAGAGCAAAGAAGGACATTACTACTACCCTGTTGATACATCACTCAATGAAAACACAGACTTTTCTTTTTCTGTACACATACTTTTTCCTAAAACCAATGAACACATAATTCTTTAAACTCTTTGCTACTATTTCTCTTCAAACATTTCCACAGTTAATAATTTAACTTCCTGCAAATTGATGTTATTCTGTTCTGGAAATAAATTTTTATTTATTTATATAAATGAGAGTTTTATCTTTCCAAACTTGTGATGATAATCTTTAATTGTAGTGAGTTCAGTTATGTTTGGCACAAGGCCAGTTTAATAAACATGATCGAGCTCCCTATAATCTTTTTTATTGAAATTGTTCTGGGCAATTTTCATATTTGCTTCATTGTTCATATAGCATTGTATTTAACATAATAATATATAATGTTTCACAGTTAATGAGTCATAATAATATCACATGTCAGGTAAATAATATCATGTCATGGTAACTACTGTGATGGGAGTGTACTTTGGAAGAAAGATTTATTCTTCCATTTGTATTTCTCCCAGTACGGGTATTATTATATTGTGATATAATAACACTGTAGTTCACAGAGGAAATGGAATAACTGAAAGGAAAAAAATGTCAAACATACTTTGTCCTCAGAGAAATTTTTAAACTAATATGGACATATAAAAACCCATATATACATATATACACATACCTCATGCAGAGAATAATATATTATATATATCAAAGCAGATTGTAAGAAGAAACAAAAAGTAAAGGTCTTACATATTATACGGAAATATTCCAGTGTGTAGAGAAGTCATGTTTAAGACTCCAGATTCAAACAAGCCAGATTCATCTATGTCTCAGAAAAAGAAACATTGCACAAACAGTAAGTTTTGGGTTTTCCTAAATTGAGAACTGCAAACTGGAGTTTTTTTCTATACCTGGAAAAGATGTATTCCCAAAGGGAAATGGCACATATCTCCTCCTCAAAAATATCTACCTTCTCAGCAGCAAGCTGCTGAGGAGGTAGATATTTTTCTCTGCCCAGGCTGGAGAAAAGAGGCATACTAAAGGATCCAACCTTTTAGTTTGCTGCTTTAAAACAAACTGAATTTGACTGCCACTTTCATCCCAAGGCAGTCATCAGGTGACACACATGACTGTTCTCCACTAAAGGGAGATATGCACCTTTTGTATCTCTACAGTGGTTTCACTGTCACTTTTAGGAAATATAAATATTAAGGAGAAACTTAGTGAGGAATACAGACTTTCCATCAATGAGCATAACATGAAGGTTACAAAGAACCATGAAATTTTATCTCAAACAATAGACTACATTTTATTCTATAGAAACATTGAAATTCTTTTACATGGACATGATGAAAAAGATGATTCAGTAAATCCAGGGATATTTAGAGGACTAATAAACTTTGCATCTAAATTAGATCCAGATTTGAAGAATCACTTAGAAATCAGTATGGTTTTCAAACATGTTTCTAAATCTATTCAGAATGTAATACTTGACTTCCTGCTACAAATATGTCATGAAGAGATAAGTGCAGAAATTAGGGAAGCTTTTTTTGTAGCTGTCATGGCTGATGACACAGCAGATGTTTCAGTAAACACTCAAATGGTCAGTGTTCTACGGTTTATGTTGAATGAATAAATATTTGAACATTTTGAAGACTTTTTATTCCAGAAAATGAAACTGCAGATGGCATATCAAAAAATATTCTAGAATAATTTGACCTAATCCTTCAAGAAAATGAACAATCATAGTAGATATACAGTAAGTATTACACAGAATGCAAGAACATTTTGGTGATTCCAACATTCTTCTTGAGATCACCACAAATATCCATTATCAAGAAGCATATGAATGTCAGCAGTCCACATCCGTCCTCTACAAGTTACAAGTTTAACATACAAATAGAGTTCATACAAAATTTGCAACTTTTAAAAAGCTGCCTTAGTGAAATTTAGTAAAGATCAAATACAGAAGGAACTGGAATTTTATAATATTTGAAGACTTCATATTTTGATTAGAGCTTTTTCATCTGATTATGCCTCATATTTAAGTAATTTATAACAAAATGCAATCTCGAAGTTAGCGCATTTAAAGTTAATATGTATCAGATTTAAAAATTTCTATTTTAGAAATAAGAAGCATGAAGAACTTTGAGAATCCTTCAAAGACACTCATGGCAGAAGCAAAAGAAGTGTGCGACTGCATATGTTTTGATATAATGGACAGATATTCTTCCACTAAACATTTAGTAGCTGCTAAACTGTTCAACAAGAAAAGCTTCACTAGTTTTAAGAATGAACTGCCCATAGAAGAGATGGTACTGACCATTAAAATATATCCTCTGACTGAAGAAGAAAACTTGAAACTGAACTAAAAGATACAATATACATGAATATTACCAATTAAGATACTGAATATTATCTTGGAAAATAATCTTAATGGCGTTTTAGGTGAAATTATGAAGCTAATAAAAATCATCAATAATTTGCATGACTATATCAGAGCCAGAATGCTGCTTTTCAACACAGAAAAAAATAAAATATTTTCGATGTAGCAATATGAATCCTGAAAGAATAAATGTTCTTGCAGCACTTTCAGTTTTTGTTATATTATAAAGAGAAAAAAAGAGAATTATTTTTTTAATTGCTTGCAAGGTTCATTGCATTTAAAAATATGCTTTTGATTGCAAACTGACTTATAGTGATTTCTAGAAATCTCAGAGGCTAGCACCACCTATCTCAAGATCATCCTTTAGTCAAATTACCCTTACAAACAAATGTTTAACATCCAAGGTCAAGATTTTTGGTCATTTGTAGGATGCATGCAAGCAAATAATTGCCTTAAAATAACAAATATATGATACAGAAATTAACAAATTTATTTTCAAGAATGTCTCAAATAAATTGTTTTCCTTTCTGTCAGGGTGTTACTTTAGATATGTTAATTGTTCTTTATATATATATATATATATATATATATATATAGCCATAATTTACTACCTGATGAGATGTTGTTCTTTCAATGTCAAAACAAAATCTACACTTTTGTAGTAGATTGTAGTTTGGACATGTTCTAAAGTACCATTTATAATATATATATATATATATATATATATCCAGGTGAAGAGAACCAACAGTTTTAGAATTCCAAGTTCTCTGGCATTTATTTTTTCAAAAAAGTGCTCAATATAACAAATATTGTAGAGCATATTATAACTAAATTTGTTTTATTTAAAATTAATATAGTTTACATTGTGACACGGAAATTTTTTATGTTTTGAGATTTTTACCTCATCATCAAGCAATGTTAGCTCATTGTTGTGAAAATGATTTTCATTTGAATATAAGAAACAATACATTTATTTATGGATGTGGAAAGACAGAAAAATTTATGTGTGAGTTTAAATTTCACAAATTTTAAAATAGATAAAATAAGAAATATAATATATAAAGAATTTAAAAACCGTACTTTAAACGTGACTATTAATACAAATATAAAAAAGTAGATTTCCTTGATGTGACTTTAGATTTAGAAAAGTATATATACCAATCATATAAAAAAACAAATACAAATCCTTTATATATCCACCCAAAATCTAACCATCCTCCATTTATTATTAAACATGTACCCTTACCCATAAAATATAGAATTAGTAGAAATTCAGCAAATGAAGAAGTGTTTAATAAGCATAGAAATTTTTATAATACTACCTTAAAGAATAGTCAATATAGAAGCCAAAATGTTAAATATATAAAAGAGATCTACCTCTGAAGAAAAATTAGGAATAAAAATATGATTTGGTATACACCCATTTTCAACCAAATGGTTAGCAGTAAATTAGGAAAAAATTCCTTTCTTTGATTAAGAAGCACTTTCTGAATAATAATCCATGAAGTAAGATTTTCAATACTCTAAAATTAAGTTATAGTTGTATGAATAATCTGGAATAAATGATAAAAATCATAATAATAATGTCTATATGTCTGAGATGAGGTAGTAGTTACACTATTTACATTATCCAAACTATTGTTCTCATTTTTGTTGCCATTTATATGGCATTTAGGCTGTTGGTTGCTCTGACCTTCTTCAGGTGCTAGGAATTTCAAACTAAACCTTTTATTACACTATTATTACATTTATCATCTACCTAACATTCATAAAGACGGTATTCCACTCAGGACATTTCTTAGCAGCCTAGGCTCGGTGTGCCACCCTTTGAGTCACTTCCTTGTAAATATAATTAACCCACTGATAGGAAAGTCACCATCATATGTTCAAAACTTTTCCCACTTCATGGAACTTATCAAAGATGCTCCCATCCAATGCAATCAGATGGTGAGCCTGGATATTGTGAGTTTGATCACCAAGGTACCCATGGTGGAGGCATTATCGGTAATCAGGAACAGACTGTCCTCGAACTCATCCCTACGAGAATGTACCAGTATTCCACTAAGATAACCTGATAGAGCTGCTGACTTTCTGTACACAAAGAGCACATTTTGGACTGCTATCAGACATATATCAGCAGGATGAAGGCTTAGTGATGGGCTTGCCATTATCACAGTCACTGGCTAACATATCCATATGAATACTTCAAAGAGATGGTATTAGAATCCTCAGCTCTAAAGCCAATTCTATGACTGAGATATGTTGATGACACCTTCATACTCTGGCTATACCAGGAGTAGGTCCAGACACTACTGGACCATGTGAACTCAATAACATCATCAATACAGTTCACTATAGAAAAAGAGTGCGACAACAAACTGGCATTCATGGATGTGTTACGTGTTAAGTGTAACAAAAGAAAAAAAGAAAATGATTGACCAAAACTCAGAGATAAATCACAGACAAATATTTAATTTACAAAACACACCAAATAAAATATTTACATATATACAATTTTTGTTGCATTCAAAACAAAAAACATAGAGTTTACTACTGGCAAGTGTTACGAAGAGAGAAGGGGAAGATAAGATCAGTATCTTTTTCTTTACACAGTTAAGTAGGCTAGGAAGTTAAGTGCTATACTTTTTGGAAATCCTCAAATGAGTATATAAAGAAATATTTTAAGTATGGTTAATGAAATAGTCAAAAATATGTATTTACCCATATAGTTCCATGAGGTTCTCTTTTAGGTTTTTGTTGGTCGGCAACTTCTTATAGATCCTTTTAGCTGGATATAAATCCTGAATCAAACTGGAGTTGATAACATCAGCAGACCCTGGTAACAACTGACTGTTCTCTGCCCAAACCTTATTTTCATAGGGGCTAACACCTAATTTGCATATTTCTAGAATCTTTCAAATTCTCTTGATTTTACTGGAACATTCTTGATCATTCTAGTACCTTCCAAACATTTATTTCTGATTTCCTTATTTTTACAACTACTTCATGAATTAAAACCTTTTTGGAATAACATATAGGACTCAATAGAATCCATTACTATAACTTTTTATACATTATTAATATTATTTGTATATATAAATGCATCCTCATAACAGATGTGATAATAATTCAGAGGTGGGGTTCAAGACATCCATATACCACAAGCCAACATTCACTGGACAATACCTCATTTTCCAATCCCACTATCCATACAATGTTAAGAAAGAGATCAGCCGCTGCCTGCCACATTGAGAAAAAGTCATAAGCAGCAATCCAGAGACATACAAACAGGAAATGGTCTGTACAAGCAGTACCCTACAGTGTAACAGTTATCCTGGGCACATAACAACAACTCCAACAAACATGGAAGGGAGGGTGTACGAGGATAACAACTCTCAGAAAACAGTCTTGGTTTGTCTACCCTATGTAAAGGGGTTATCAGAGAAGATACAAAGGATCTGTGGTTCATATAACATTAGGATGATCTTCAGAAGTGGTTCTACACTGCAGGTACCTCTCCCAAGTAAGAGCCCCAACAAAAGAAGACATGATTAAGGACTGTGTGTATGCCATTCCATATATGTATGGAAAGAAGTATAAAGGAGAAACAGGCTCCACCTTAAGGTAAGGCTACAAGAATATTGCATAGCTTTAACATGAGGAGAGATAGAAAAATCAGGTGTAGCTGACCACATATGGAGGGAGAAAGGGGATCATCTACCCCCCATGGGATAAAGTTGAAACAATAGATAGAGAATGTTACTGGAAACTACATAAACTTAAGGAATCAGCACATATGTTAAGCTACAAAAATATCCTAAGCCGACCAAGCATAGACATGAATACAATATGTGAACCAACAATACAGAATGCCAGAGAAAATTATTAGTGTCAAAAATTGCAATTCTGGTAAAAAAAAAATACTAGAGAAAACCATTAACATCAAAAAGTGCAATATGAACTCTGTTAAAAAATATTAGAGAAAATACTAAAGAAAACCATTAACATCAAAAAATTTCATTTAAAAACTTTTTTTGTTAAAAAATGGTTACTGAACATCAGGTTTATAAGACCCAGAAATTCAGGACACATGGTCCAATGGATATAGACGTTGGTTAGTTCTAGTGGTTTAACATAAAGAGTTGTGAATTCAATATCAGTAACAAGTGAAAAAGTAACTTAAAGTCAGGTTAGAGGGAAATAACTCATGACTACTAAAGAGGCTTCGCACAAAGCAATGAGAATGATCTACCCCAGTGAATGTAATAAAGGGTTCACTTTGAAATTCGTAACATTTCAGAGCATACAAAATGTCGTACAAACAGCAACAACAATGAGGACAATAGTCTGAATAATGTAAATAGCATAATAATAATATTTTAAATAAAAATTTAAATCTAACTGAGAATAAGAATTATTTAATAATAAATGTAATTGTAGAAACTTTATAAAGTGTCCTTTGGAAACAGGTGCCTTACAAAATCTATTGTTTATCAATGTACTATTTCTTCTATGGAAAATCCTAGAAATGTTAAGATTTATGTGGGTAACAAGTAAGAACTCTCTGAAAAAATGATTTTATCTACACACATCTTCATTTAATAATAACAAGTACAGAAATAGAACATCCCTATTGAAATATTATTGGTATCTAGAAGAAACAAATAAAACCACTACATTAAAATAGAAACCTTAAAGATAGCTAGAATATGTAAGTCTTTAAACAACCCATACCCCTTCTGCCTATATGAAAAACTATATATTATTAAATTCCTTAAGAATAAAAATCTATTAAATAAATGTAATGAAATAAATGTCATATGTAAACATTGCAAAATGTTCACCTTAGAATATTACTAATAAGATTCTTCATAATAAAAACATATTTATTAACTTACATACATCTAATAATTTGTTTTATATTATGAAATAATAATTAAATAGATATTTAAATTTTGATAATTAAATAGATATTAGAATTTCGTATTTTAATATTTAACAAATTTATTAGAATATAATAATAATATTATAAATTTTTTTAAAATAATAAAAAAATTTATTAAAATTTTTAATAAATAAATATTAAAAATTTTTACAAATTAAGAGTTTTATGGAAGATTCGAATAAAATGCATTCTGAATCAAAATAGAAATAGTATAATTACACTCAAAGGTCCCATTAAGTCAGATCAAAAATATAAAATGTTTTCTTTCTTTCTTTCTTTTTGGTTTTAGAAAATGATGGGATACAGAGAAAACTACAATAATAATCTTGTAACAATAATGGATACCTCACTGGAAATGCAGTCCAGACAGGGGTTTTGATCGACTGACACTCTTGCCTTTAAGACTGAAAGAAGAAATCTTGTATTCCTTCAAAATATAACCATTTTCAAATTTAAAGTGAATCTCTATTCTGATTAGTTAAATTGAACACACACATAAATGTTACTGTCTTCCCACATCCATAAATAACAAAAGTATTGTTTCTTATATTCAAATGAAAATCATTTTCACAACAATGGTCTAACATTGCCTAATGACGAGGTAAAAATCTCAAAACATAGAAATTTCCATTTCACAATGTAAACTATATTAATTTTAAATAAAAAACAAATTTTATATATATATATATATATATATATATATATATAACGTAGTACACTTGGTATGCAATCCAGGTAAATTCCAATAGAGACGAACTCAAGAGAACTCAATGTTAAATTCATTTATTTAATTTAACAGAGTAATATAATTTATAAAAGATTTTAGATTATTACAATGGGTAATAATCTAAAATCTTATATATATAAATATATATATACATATATATATATATATATATGATTGATACACATATATATATATATATATATATATATTGATGCCATTCAAGACCTACCCATACACCATATATATATATATATATATATATATATATATATATATATAACGTAGTACACTTGGTATGCAATCCAGGTAAATTCCAATAGAGACAAACTCAAGAGAACTCAATGTTAAATTCATTTATTTAATTTAACAGTAATATAATTTATAAAAGATTTTAGATTATTACAATGGGTAATAATCTAAAATCTTATATATATATATATATATATACCATTCAAGACCTACCCATACACCATATATATATATATATATATATATATATATATATATATATATATTGTTACGGATATAGATAACAGCACAAACACACTTATGCATATGAGAACGGTCTTTGTGTAGTAACAAGGAGTTGGTCACGTAAAAGACCAGTGCCAGCTTTGAAACAGCAGGTCAAGACTAGTTGGCCCAGACATCCTTAGTAACAAATGTCTAAACAGGAAATAAGCCAGAAATGGAACAGTTGCAGATCATGGAAGCAGCAGGTGTTAAAATTTGCACCAGAAGTAAACGACATGGAAAGCGAAACCCAAAGTAAAGTTTGGGTCAGTTGTTGGTTGAATCTTGACAGAGCAAGTAATATTTGCTGACTGCTGATAAATGATGGAGGAAGGGAAAACGCATTTTGAGAAAATAGCGTAAATTAGCCCATTTCATCTTAAGCAACACCAGATAAGAAAAAGACTGAATGTAAATTCTTGTTTGTTAAAACAAAAAGGAAAATGAAGCCATGCTATTTATGGAGAAAGAAAGAAATATAGCAACAATAGGCGAAAGAAGCTGTATTATTATTTGTATATTGATTCATACTTGTTGAAAGAAGAAAGAAACATAGCAACGAAAATGACAGAAGCTGTAATATATTGCGTACACTGATTTCGGTTTATTCAAAGGAGAAAAAGAAAGTGAAGCCAAGTAATTTACGATGCTGGTTGAAGAAAAGAATAAAGAAATGTGCGGACATCTCAGAATATCTGTGTGCTGAAAATATAATAATCAACTGAAGGATACAGAGACAGTTGTAATTACATACATTTCAAGAAGAGGAAGAGAGAAAAGAAGAGACAGTAAAAGAAAGAGAGAAGGAACTTATACAAAGCTAAGTCATTCAGTTATTAGACCCATGTTAGAACACGCATACACTTCCATGAATCTTTTTTTACTACATACACCATACCACGTGTTTACAAATAATATGATTTTTATCGTATGTTAATATCTTGCATTCATAATCACCTGTATTTGTTTATATTTGCTGTTACATTTCAGAATTTGATATTCCAACCACACCCTTGATTTGTTGTCAGTGCCTGTGTTGAATATTGAAGCTGACCTGGGAAAAGATTGCCATTTGATGACCAATCGAACAGCAATCTTATTTTATTATTTTTCTTATTTAAATCATTGTCCATTTGTCATGATCTAGGACAGATAACCAATATCTGTCCATAGATGTGAAAATGCATTATACTCGAATCGACATATAAACATCTTGATGGTTATTGTCGGGACAGGTATGTGACAATATATATATATATATATATATATATATATATATATATATATATGTATGTATGTATACACACAAAATTATGATAAAAATTTAAAATGTTTGAATATCTAAAAATAGCTATTTTTTGTGTTTTTGTTTAAAGTCTGGAATTCAAACACCTGCCTGTTAAATTTTTATAAATTGTCAAGGTGTGTGAATTCATTCATTAGTCAAAGACTTTGATTTGATTAATAAACATTATGATGGGAAATTTTAGTTGTTTTTATTCATACATACAAACTTATTCATAGAGGCACATGCAACATGCACATTTAATCAGGTACACATACCTATACAAATTCACATCAATATAAACTCATAAATAGATACATAAAAACATACACACACACACACACACACACACACACACATATATATATCATCAATGCTATACAAATCAAATATATACTAATAAATATATTAAAAGTGCATATATATTTCAATGAAAGTGTTTCTCATAGACATTCATGAAGTCATGTGTGAAAAGCATTTTCTGACAAATTAGAATAAAAATATCCTTGCGAACTTGGGTTAGCTGTAAATAGGTCAATCAAACAATAAATTTGTACACATTTTTTATGAGTAAAAGAAAATATACATATGTGCAAAAAAATTTTATTTTTATGGTTTTCAGTTTTCATGGAATCTTAGAAGTTTTATGATAAAGGTGATATTTATTTAATTCTTCTTTAGAAAAAGTTTATTCATGTTTATAATAATACCAGAAAGATTGAAACATTTTTATATCTTGAATATATCATAAATATATATATTTTAGTCATGAACATTTTTTTTAATTGTATTACTCCAAGCAAGGCGGTAATGCCACTGATGTGCAGGGGGCTACATAAAAGTAAAAAGATTAGATAGAAGAGAGTGAAGAAAAAACGAATGAGTTAGAAAGGAGCAAGAGAAGGATGGGAATACAGGTGTGAAGACAGTTGCACAGGTGGAGAGAAAGGAAAGGATATACAGGGTGGTGAAGAAAGAACTAGAGTTAAGTGGTTAAGAGATAAGTATTGACATTGTATTTAAATTCCTGGAGGTTGTAGCCGTCAGGAAAACAAGAATATGGAAGCGACTTCCACAGGCAGGAAGTGCAAGAAAAGAAGCTGCAGGAGTAGAATTGTCATCTACATTTGGTTGATCGAACTGGGTGAGACCCAGTTGCCAGTCTGGTTGCACGAGTAAACACCTGTTGCACAGGCACCAGTGACTTAAATTCGTTGGAGCAGAAGCCATGAAAATATTTCTAGAACAGATAAAGGGAAGCCACATCCCATCGGTGGGGAAGTGACTGGAGTCAAGCCACATTACTGATTCTCCTTTGGAGCCTGTCAAGAATACTGAGATGAACAGCAGGGGCGCCTGACCATATATCGCAGCAGTACTCCATGTACGGACGAATGGTTGATTTGTATATATGCAGGATAGATTCAGGCGGGAAAAACATCCTGGCCCGACACAGTGACCCAACCTTCCTAGCAGTGAATTTAGCTATTGACTTAATGTAGTGGTTCCACTTGAGATCAGAAGAGAGGGTAAAGCCAAGGTGGTGCAGTGTATTGCTCTCAGGTAGACTTGCTTGGTCCATGCTTATGGGAGGCAGGAGAGGTTACCTGTGATGATTGACAGACAACAGCTTGGTCTTAGATGCAGTGAAATTTACAAGCCACTTCTTACCCCAATTCACCACAGAATGTAGATTCCTCTCAAGATCAGCAGTGAGATTATGCTTGTCTGCCACGCCGGGTTTCTTACTGATGTGGGAGTAAATTGTGGTGTCATCTGCGTAGATGCCTACTTGGCTCTTGATCTCATGTGGGAGGTCATTTTTTAAAATAAGGAAGAGTGTTGGGCCTAGGAGAGAGCCCTGAGAGACACCAGCATTTGTACAGTAGGATGTGGAGGCATGCCCATTCAAGACGACCTTCATTATGCCGTTATTTAGAAAGATTGGATCAGATCAAGCAAGCATCCGGTAATACGATAACCACATAGCTTGCATAAAAGGCCAGTGTGCCAAACCTTGTTAAAAGCCTTAGAGATGTCCAGAGCAACAGCACAAGCCTCGCCGGACTCCTCAAGGGCCTGGAACATGTATTCCGTTATGGTCATTAGCATATCAGCCGTGGACCTGGCAAAGCAAAAACCATACTGCTTGTCAGAGAAGAGTTTATGGGTAGTAAGATGTTGCACTATTTCAGCATTATTAATGACCTCAAACACCTTCTTGAGAATTGGTAGAAAGCTGATAGGGCAATAGTTGGATGGGTCCAAGGTTTCACCAGAGTTCTTAAATACAGGAATGACTGAAGAGGACTTTCAGCATGCAGGAAAACAGGAAGCAGAAAGTTAGTAGTTATACAGTTTAGAGAGGACAAAGGAGAGTTCAGGGCCACATTTCTTAAGGACAATTACCGGGATTCCATCACCAATGCTAGTCTTATGGGGTCAAGTTTTTATATTACTTGGGATACTACTGTTGGGATAATGTATACATCATACAGTTTAACCTCAGTTCTAATAGGGAAGTCAGGTGAGGGTACTCCAGATGAGTCAAATGTTGAGTTGGATGAGAATCTGCGAGCAAAGCACTCAGCCATGTCCGCTGATGATGTGAGGACCTCAAATTCATTGATTAAAGGAGGGACAGAGGATTTGCTATTGTTCAGCACCCATTTGTATAACCACTAATAGTCCTTGGAGCCAAACTTGCAATCAGCTATGCGCTGTCTTATTCTCTCAGCAAACAACCACTTGGCGTCATTCAAGATTCTCTTGCACGCATTACAAGCAGACATGAATAGTGGTCAGTTTTGTCATGAATATTTTGAATTTAATATAAATTTTAATTATTCAGTATATTTTGTTGTAAAAACTTCTCTAAAGATTTAAATATATATATATATATATATATATATATATATATATATATGATATATAACACATAAAAAATCAACCATGAGCAAATGCTTTTTTCTGTCTGAATTTCTGGGATGAGTAGTTATTATTTGCAGTCAGACTAATTGTAATATAACAATCTAGGCCCACCCGAGGAAGTGAGGAAGCGGGGACGTTTTCCGGCCGTTGAAAGGAACGGATGGTTGTTTGACCTTATTTCCGGCAGTAGCGGAAATGGCTACAAGAGGCAAACAGAACAGGTGTCTCTGAGAATTACGTGGGTGTGCGTAGGCGAGGCAAAAAAATCGGAAGTACCGGTTTGGAGATAAAAAGACCTCGGGCACGGATTTCACGACAGACGAGTCTAGTCAGAGAGAGGAGCAACAGATACGACACCCCCCCGTCAACCTTAGAAGCGCGCTCTCACTCTCTGTTCACTAGGCTACACGGTCCATCGTCGTTAATAAAAATATAATATATATTTTTATATATATGCGTGTTTGTTGTATATTGCTATATAACAGACTTGTATTTTTGGTGCCTAAGTGACTTGGTTTTGAAACAACAAAACAGATTGATACGAACATTATTGGGTTTACCACGACAATGATTGAAAATTCAACAGACTTGAAATTTCCGGAATTAAAACTACCGGATAGAAGACGAAAATAGTAAACAACCGGACGACAGCGAGGATGGAAGAAAAAGAAAAAAAAGAAGACGAAAATATATAGACAGTCAGCCAAGGTAGGTGTCTCTTTGATAGATAGTGTGTGTTCTGCTCGTGTTTATAGTAGGTCTCGTTAAAAAAAAAAAAAAATGGGACAGCATACTTTTGCCGATCTGACCGTAGAAATGAGAAATATGGATTGTTCGGTAGAACGGAGGTGGTGAAACAGACTACATGTAGGGAGTAGCGCATTAGGTTTGGGGTTGACGGGGAGGAGTGGGGTGTTAAAGTTGACGGGGAGGAAGAAAGTTGAAATATTTGCCTGTCTGTAGGTGTAGGGCATCTGAGTTGGTGATTTGTTTTTTCTTTTTTTGTTAATATTTTACCATATATGTGAAGTGAGTTAGAGTGGATAATTGGATTAACTTGTTGATAACAATGTTTTCTTTGGTTTGTGCAAGAAAATAGTTAATATTTCGTAGAATAAATAATTAATGAAATAATTTTGGTTTGTGTCTTAATTTTACTTAAAAAACGGCATGAACTTTCCAGACAACCCGATAGAAATATTGACGAACAACTATTCTCAATGTGATTATGAAGGTCAGTTGTATGGTTGAAATAGTTGAGTTTTTCTGACCAGTACTCGAGCCGAATTAAAAAAAAAAAAAAAAAAAAACAATCGATGTTCTACGTACACAAACTTTCCCCAATTGGAGTATTAGCGTAAAATGACCCTCTCCATTTTCTCCATTTGGCCTTGTATTGCATGAACTAAATCAAAATTGGTAAACATTAACAAATTATAAATGTAGCTGAATGCTACCACAATAGGAAAATCAGAGAAACGAAAGGGTTCTTTAATTTTGATCTCGTCAACAGAATTTGTTCGTAAACGTCAATTTGTAATCTTTACACAGATATTGTCAAAATTTAAAAATGTTTGTGTTTTGCGTGACATTTCTACAGCATAGAAATGACTTAAATGTTATCGAGAGTTTTAAAGTGTAATTTTAATTATGCAGTTAACAACAGCCAACAAAATCGCCAATTATAAATATATCTCAACATCGTTGCTTGAAAACAACTGCATTGTTTGGTTATTTCTTTGCGAATACACCGATTATATATATTCTTAAAACATTCACCCGCGTCTCAGTGTTTCGCGATATGAGTCAGATATTGAAAAGATATTTTGTTATCAATATGGTGGAATCGGATTATTTGGGGAGATTTGGGAAAATTAAATTAAAATCTAAAACTTATTTTTATTTACGTAAAAGTACTTCACTTTTATGCTTTTGTGCAGGTTCCCATCAATTCAACATCCTCTGTGAATTTTCATTTATGTGACTTGGGAAATATCTTTTGAAGATATATTAATTTCTGAAAACTAGTAAATACCTTGGAACAGGTAGATATGGAAAGATTTAGTGAAGGATATGACGAACTCCCGAGGAAGTTGACGATAGGAGTCATTGCTGGCGTGGTCGGCGTAATAATAATCCTGGGAATAATAGCCAGGAAGCGGATTTTTAAGTGTAAAAGAAGCAACAGTGCTTCGGAAAAGGAAATTGAGTTATCCGCTGTGAATAGTACTCCGGGGTCAACGGGCGTTCAACACTCTGCGTTAAACAGAGAGATGTCAACAAATCAGATATGCTTGGTTTCGAATCCAGAGGAAATAGTTCAGGGAATGGAAAGCATTGTACAAACTAAGGAACTACGAGTCATGGGTCCATTTTTTTAGACTAAATTAATATCCTCCACAAGTAAATTGCATGCGGATTAACGTTGGAATCAGGGTAATTTTCTTCATTTTCTATTGAACATTTCTCGGTCAGACTATGAATGATATGTACGGCAGATAATGACCATTTTTTTCTGTGTTCAAACATAGTATGTTTGAAATTAAATTAAATTAAATGAGGTTACATGTGTAACAATAAACTCGAGCAGAGGCACACATGGTGTTGGTCAAAGGTCATTTACTCGATGTTAGTTTAGAAACTGGGGCGCAATTACCGCCTATAATCATGTGGATTATGCATCGAAGAGTCTACGCTTATGGACAGAGTCGAGAAAGAAAATGAACATTTTTAAGAACTTTGCCCAATTCTGTGAAAATGGATATTAAAAAAAAAAAAAAAAAAAAAAAGAGGAGAAAAAAAAGAAAGAAAAAAAAAAGAACAATGAAACATCGAGCTGGTAGAACAATTTTCAAGATGGATACGAACATTGTTGGGTTGCCGATGTAGGTTCCCCTATTTTTTTTTTTGTTGTTGTTGTTGTTTTGTTTGTTTCGACACATGTTTTATACAATTGCAGGGCTTGTGTGGCATGGGGAGGAGAGTGAGGATGTTGCACTTAAAATGTTCTTAGGTGAACATTTTGGAAAATGGGTGGGCGAGGAATGTAATATAACAATCTAGGCCCACCCGAGGAAGTGAGGAAGCGGGGGCGTTTTCCGGCCGTTGAAAGGAACGGATGGTTGTTTGACCTTATTTCCGGCAGTAGCGGAAATGGCTACAAGAGGCAAACAGAACAGGTGTCTCTGAGAATTACGTGGGCGTGCGTAGGCGAGGCAAAAAAATCGGAAGTACCGGTTTGGAGATAAAAAGACCTCGGGCATGGATTTCACGACAGACGAGTCTAGGCAGAGAGACGCAGAGAGACAGTCCGGACAGACTAAACCAGAGGAGCAACAGATACGACACCCCCCCGTCAACCCTTAGAGGCGCGCTCTCAATTCTCTGTCCTTGTGCCACACGGTCCATCGTTCATCAATAAAAATATAAGTCATATATTTTTATATATACCCGTGTTTGTCTGTTTATCGGTATACAACATAATGTCCACATCTTTGTTGCTTTTATCACAATAAAGCAAGTGTGCCCTTCAGACAATCTGTATAAATTTCAGGGAATTTCAAGCTGAACATTTGCTGTGTCTGGAGAAACAAATCATAGAATATACTAATAAGCACATATATGTGTATATAGGTATGTGAGTGTGTATGTACATATGTATGCATTTCTTGGAACATGTTACCATACATTTGTCATTTTTTCTCAGTACTTAATTAACCAAGACAAGGTTTCTCTAGACATGGACAATAGAATGAGAATAATTTAATCCCATTGTTTTAATAGAGAGTTCAGTTTGTAATTCATTAACATTAACCCAAAATAACAAAAACCTGACGAAAACTGGAGGGCAATTATTGCAGCCAAAAAATGCAATAAAAACAACAAAGGTGAAAACATTAGTATGACTCAATATTTGTCAAAACTTCTGAGATGAGGTAGTATTCACATTGTTCAAACTCTTGTCCTCACTTTATTGCCATATTCCCAATGTTTTGGCTGTTGTACACTCTGCCTTTTACAGGTGCTTGGAATTTTGAACCGAACCCTTTATTTTCAGTCATTGAGATATATCATTCTTATTTCTTTCAGATGCCATGTACTTATCTCTCTTTTACTCAACTCTCTCAGTTCACTACTGCTGTAACCAGGTACTCACAATTCTTTGGGTCAAGTGACTGGATCTGACCAACACTTTTATTCATGTGTCCTTGAGGAAATCAGTGTACGAATTATTGGGACTCATAAAGCTAATGTCTCAGTAACCATTTTTTACCAGAGCTTATACATGCAATCTTTGAAGCTAATGGTTTTCTCTAGCATTCCATATTACTGGTTCTCATATTTAGTCATTTCAATGCTTGGCCTGCTTAGGACATTTTTGTGGCCTGAAGGAGGCTGGAGTGTATGCCGTCATGAATATAGCAATAAAAATGACGACAATGGTCTGAATAATATATTAGTATGACTATTTAATTAAGCAAATAAAAACTATTGCATTCTAAATATTCAAAATCTTATATTGATAGTTCAACATATATCAAACCTTTTATACAAAATGGAATCTATATGTCTATATATTTTATATAAAACAGACCTCACAGTTTTCATGATATAAAGATTTGATTGTAACCAAAGAACTACCTTAATCTTACAAAATTCGAATTTACTTTCATTGTCATATATACACATATGAATATATGCATATCATATACGGATGCAGTGGTATACTGTTAAATGTTATTAAATGTGTCATATATGCATTGGTAAAACAAAACATTATGACCAGTGCTCTTTAGCAAATATCAATGTCAATGTCTTGTAACAAATGCACATGTCAGGTTCAGAAGCATGTAAGCAGGTCCACTAATCCCAAGAACTTTATTCTGAGGTATCAAATGCTGTATTTATGTGCAAGAACTAAGTAGCATTAACAGATAGAAAACAGTTATGACCAGATGACAAGATCAGAGCATTTTCAAAATGTTAGTTCTGATGGATACCTAAGCAGTCATCCAAGGAGAGAAAAATCGCCAACTACTAAATAGACATTGGGTAATTAAAATTTATGGGTGTGTTTAGTGAATAGAGGCTTTCTCACCACATATGAGCTAACAGATTGGCTACTATGGTACAAATTGCAGAGAAAAGCAAGTGTAACAACAAACTATAGAATGATCTTTGTTGCATGTATAGACACAGGCCAATAAAAATATCCATGCTAACCAATGTCCATCAATAAAAGTGTCTTCAATGGATATGTGAGTATCAGCATTGGATCTTGTTTCAATGAAAGAAGCTTTCTCTTGAATACGGTGGATGGAAAGATACATATAAATTGTTGGTCTGGAGAAGTGATGGCTTCAGAATGCTCTGTGGGTAAACAACAAGCTGGTAGAAGCAGTGTGATGGTTAAGCGGCATTCTTGAAACAGTTTTATCATTCATATAGCAGGCAATCTGTCATTACTGCTTGCCTCAACATAATTAAAGGATAGATATAGGCTTTCACAGAAAACCATCTATGGTGGGAATAACAACTTTCAACAGGATAATGTATACTAACACAGTGGATAATGAATAATTTCAAGAAAGTCAAGAAGATTTTAGTATGCTGCCATTTATTGTTTTTTGTTGTTTTTTTTTTTAATTGTCTCACCCCAAGCAAGTCTGTACTGCTACTGGTGTACAGGGGCTACATAAGAGAAAAGTGAAAGTTTAAGCAGGAGGAGAGTGAAGAGAAAGACAAACCAGTCACAGGTAGTGTTGGAGAAAGGGAAAGAGAAGAATGGGAATACCAGTGTGAAGACAGTTGCAGGAGTAGAGTGAGAAAGAAAAAGAACAAGACAGATGAGGTGATGGAGAAAGGATGAGGCAAGGACTGAATTCAAGTGAACAAGAGATGGGAATTGACATTGCACTTAAATTCTTGGAGATTGTCAGGGAAGCAAGTATATAGAAGGGAGTTCCACAGTCGGGGAAGTGCAAGAAAGGAAGCTGCTGGAGTAGAAGTGGTGGCTGCATTTGGTTGATTTAACTGTAAAAGATGCCAGTCTGGTTGCTCAAGTAAATTCTTGTGGAAGGGACATCAGTGAGCTAAGCTTGTTGGAGCAGAAACCATGAAAATATTTGTAGAATAGACAGAGGGAAGCCACACTCTGCTGGTAAGAAAGTGGCTGGAATCGAGATGCCAGGTTGAGACTGATCACGTTGCAGATTCTCCTCTTTAGACTGACGAGAACCCTGAGATGCATAGCAGGGACAACCGACCAGATAAGACAACAGTATTTAATGCATGGTCAGATGGTTGAGTTGTATATGTGCAAAATGGACTCAGGTGGGAAAAACTTCCTGGCCCGTCACTGAGACCCGACTTTCATAGCAGTTGATTTAGCTATTGATTCAATGTAATAGTTCCACTTGAAGTCAGAAGAGAGAGTGAGACCAAGGAGACTCAGTGTATTGCTTTCAGGGAGACTTGCTTGGTCCATGCTGATAGAGTTGTCATGGTTGACATATAGCAACTTCATTTTAGAAGCATTAAAATTAACAAGCTATTTCTTACCCCAAGTCCACTACAGAGTAGAGGTCCTTGATAACAACAGCATGGTTATCTTTGACTGCCTTGCCAGATTTCTTACTGAGGTGGGAGTAAATTGTAGTGTCATCAGCATAGATGCTGACTTGGAATTTGATCACATCAAGGAGGTCATTTATGAAGATCAGAAAGGGCATCAGAAAGGGACACCAGCATTCATATGGTACGATGTAGAGGCATGCCCATTCAAAACGATCTTCATTATGCGGTTTGATTGGACCAAATCAAGCAAGTGTCAAGTGATACCATAACTCTGTAGATTGCGCAGAAAGTCAGTATGCCAAACCCTATCAAATGCTTTGGAGATATCCAAGGCAACAGCTTGAGTTTCACTGGACTTATCGAGGGCCTGGTATATGTACTCGGTGACAGTCATTAGTATATCGAAGGTAGAGCTGGCAAAGCAGAAGCCATACTGTCTGTCTGAGAATAGTTAATGGGCAGTAGGATGTTGAACTATTTCAACATTGATAATAGCTTCAAACACCTTTCCAAAAATTGGTAAAAGGCTGATAGGGTGATAATTGGGTGGGTTGGAGGGTTTGCATAAGTTCTTAAATACAGGAACCACAGAAGAGAATGACAGTGTCTTTTAACCACTTAGCATGGTGGGTGTTAACATCTCTGAACACAAATATATTAGCGAATGGGTGGGAGGAAATAGCCTTATCTATATTGTCAGAGATACTGTCTAGCAAAGAGGAGTTAGGAGAGGAAAGGGAAAGGTACAGAAAGAAAAAATAGCTAATTGATTTGAGAAGTGAAAGACAGAGACACATGGATGGGTGGTCAAGAGATTTGAGAGAAGTCACTCTAGCTAGAGAGAGATATTCACTGACGTAAACCCCCAGACCATGCATATGGACAGTGAAGTCCTTCCTTAAAAGGGGAAGGTTACCAGTAACTGAGAAGTCAGAGGAGGGAATCGAAGGGCTAAGATTAGTCTCACAGTGCTGAGATGTCAGGGGACTTTTTGTGGAGAAAAGATTCCATGCTACAAAAGTTGATATGAATACCCTGGATGTTCATGAAGGAAATGTTAAGAGGTTTTGTTGATTTTACTTTGCCTGGTTTAGTCTTTTGCCTGGTTTAGTTTTTTTTTATTGAGATACAGTTAAAATCCAGTTTAGAGATGATAGCAAAAACCATGTATGGAATTATATGCATATAACACAAGAGAAACAGTTCTGAGTGAAAAGTCAGGTAAAAATACTCCAGATGAGTCAAGTAGAATTAGAAGAGAATTTATGAGCCAAACATTCAGAAGATGTTAACATCTTAAATTCAGTAGAAGGGAGGAGAGATAGAAAACTTTATCTTACTTAACATTCTATTTTAGAGCCACCAGCAGTCATGAAAACCAAACTTGTTAGAGGCTATATGGTGTCTCATGCTATCAGCAAATATTTAACCTCTTTGAGGACACATCTACAATTATTACAAGGAGACACAAAGAGGCTGTCATGCTGATACAGCCAGGAAAATTGATTCCTGTAGTCTATAGTAGCTTAACCAAGGAGAAGATTGTTGTTTTACCTAGTATTTCTGAGAAGGGATAAAAGTATTGTTGCAAGATTTTACCCAAGAAGAAAACTCAGTGCCACAATTTTGTTTAATATGTTACAGTCTTGAAAAGTTTTATGTTTTGCATATCGATGTGAGTAGCAGTAGTCATAGCACAGCTCTGTGTGTCCTCCATGATGACAGGCTATTTTCTGTCCTACTTCTCCAAGTACTCTCTATATAGATTAGTCTCTTCATTTGCATATGATACTACACCTCCCTGAATAGGAGGAGTCATACACCCTTGTTTTTCTCTTATTGCTTGTAATTATTTTTGTTTTGTACTCCTCATTCTCACCTTTGATTTCCTGCTCTGTTTCAATTTTATAATAACTTTCTGCCTCTTTTTGTTCTTGACCTTCCATTCTACATCCCCCAGATTGTCTCTGCTTCTGAATTGATCTGCATGTGCCAGTATATGCTGTCCTTGTTCATGATGTTCCATCTCCACCTCTTGCAGTTCATTTCTGCTTCTGAACTCATCTGCATGTGTCAGTATATTTTGTCCTTTCTTTTCCAAAATAGCCGTATTGTGACCTTTTTGCATCAGGAAATTTGCTTCTTCTGGATTTGTCTCTTTATTCTCTCTATCCCACACCTTTTCTCTTATTGCAATGAGGACTCTGACTTGCCTTCCTATTAATGCCGACAGGCTCATTTACCATCCTGCATGTAGAATAGATCTGTAATTGAGTAGCATTTTTGGTAAATACGCTTCTTCCATAACTGGTGAGAATGCTTTTAATCCCATTTTCAGGGTTTGTACAATTCTTTCTGTAACGTCATTAAAATGTGGGTGACGTGGGAGTGTCTTGTATAGAATGTATCCAATTTGTTTTAACTATGCACATAAATTCTTATGGCAAAATTTGGGTGCATTATCAGTGACTAGTGTCTGGGGTAATCCATTCCGTGAGAATATAGTTCTTGGTATTTGTTTTATTGTAGTGGCTTTTCTGTCTTTTACTAAGACAACTTCTAGCCATCCTGAATATGAGTTCACTAATACTAAGAATAATCCCCGATTTCTGATATGTGTGTGATCCATATAGACCCTAATCCATGGTTCTGCTTCAGTGAGCCATCAGTGAATTTTTGCTTGCTTGATGTTCTTTATTTCTGCACATTTTGAGCATCTCTTAACATACTCCTTTACATCTTTTAAATATCCTGGCCACCAAGCTTGTAACTTTAGTCTTCTTTTCATTGCTGTTACACCACAATGTACATCACCATGTACTCCTTTTATTATGTTCCTTCTCAGTATTTGTGAAGCTACTATTATGTCTCCATTGCCTATAATGCTATTTTCTATGGTTAGCTTGTGCTTTGTTTCCTTAAAAGGTTGCTCTATTATCAAGCAGTTATTCCATATATTATTTTTTATTTTCCCTTTTATTCTGCTTGATACTGAGTCTTGCTTTATTTCTATTTTGAGTCTATTTAGAGAAAGAACGTCTGTTTTCACTCAGTGTATTGTTTTATCTTCAGCATTTTCTTGTCTTTCTTTTGTTTCATTCTTGAACTGTAATCTTGATAAAGCATCTACATGAGGAATAGTATTCTCTTTTACATACACTAGAAGCATTCCTCCAAACTAACTCACCTGATATCTTAGGTGAAACTATGTGAAACTAACCTTGACCCGTCTATCCCCTCCTCTGAGTTCTATGTTCCTGGTTACCTTCCTCTCCTCAGGAAGGACTCCAACGTCCATATGCATGGGCTTGGTGTATATGTCAGTGAACACCTCCCCCTAGCTAGAGTAACATCTCTTGAATCCCTGGACCAGTCTTTCATGTGCTTCCGTTTCTCACTTCTAAGCTCTGTTAGCTATCTCTTCTTCCTCTACCGCTCCCCCTCCTCCACTGACTGTTCAGTGCTTGACAGCATCTCTGACAATATCGACAAGGCCATCTCTTCACACCCATCCGCCCATATTTTCGTGTTTGGCGACTTTAACACCCACCACACTAAGTGGCTGGAAAACTCTGTAACCGACCCTGCTGGAGTCCACACCTTTAATTTTTTGATATCCCAATCCCTTATGCAAGTGCTGGACTTCCCCACGCATTTTTCCAATAGCCCTAATGGAAGGGACTTGCTATTAGACCTCTGCTTCACTTCCACCCCAAATTCTTGCTCCACCAGACAGCTCTGCCCTCTCAGAAATTCTGACCACGCCATAGTTTCTGTCAACATCTCGTTCTACTCCACCCCTACCCAAGAAACCCAGACCAACAGAATATCCTACTGCTATCAAAGAGCAGACTAGGATTTGTTCCGTGACTTCCTCTGCGATGTCCCTTGGAACAATGTTTTTAGTCTTCCCATCGAAGAATGTGCATCAGAGGTCTCCTCCTGGGTTAAGGCTGGCATCGATGCATTCATCCCTGCCAGGAAATTTCAGCTTAAACCCCATTCATCTCCCTGGTTCACGCCTGCTTGCTCGGCTGCCATTGCCCACCGCAATCACTTCTTCCGGCTTTATCGTAGCCACGTGTCAGACCAAAACAGGCGCCTTTTCGCCTCAGCTCGTAATAAGTGTAAAAAGACACTTAACGAAGCTAAGATGCTGTTTGCTGCCAGGATGAAATTTCTTCTGTGGTTCCAATATTCAAGAACACTGGTGAACCATCAGACCCCGCAAATTACCGCCCCATCAGCCTTCTTCTGATCTTCGGCAAAATGTTCGAAGCCATTATCAATGCCGAGGTCGTTCAGCATCTCACAGCCCACGGGCTCCTCTCGGACAAACAGTATGGCTTCCGCTTCACCAGGTCCACTGCTGACATGCTAACGACCATCACTGAGTATATATACCAGGCTCTCAACAAGAATGGTGAAGCCCGAACCGTCGCCTTGGATATCTCTAAAGCATTCGACAGAGTATGGCATGCTGGCCTTCTACAGAAACTGCGAAGCTATGGCATAACTGGACTTTTGTTGGACTTAATCCGGTCATTCCTCTCCTATCACACACTGAAGGTGGTATTAAATGGACATGCCTCCCAGAACTACCCTACAAACACGGGTATACCCCAAGGCTCTATCCTAGGTCCTACACTCTTTCTAATCTATATCAATGATCTCCCCGATACCATAAGATCACAAGTAGGCATGTACGCCGATGATACCACAGTTTACTCTCGCCTCAATCAAAAATCTGGTGTAGGTGACAAGGTGACCCTCACTGCCGAGCTTGAGAAGGACCTCCAATCCGTGGTGGATTGGGGTAAGAAATGGCTTGTTAAATTCAATTCTTCCAAAACGAAGCTGCTGTCAATTAACCACCACAGACAACTGCACCTCCCTCCCATTAGCATGGGACAGGCTTGCCACCCAGAGAGTAAATCACTATGCCTGCTTGGCCTGACATTCTCAGCAGACCTCAAGTGGAATGACGACGTTGAATCCATTGCTAGATGATTAGGTGTTCTTCTTGAGATAGAACAGCAGCAATCACCTTCTCACTTGTGTCCATGGTTAACATTATTTCTTTTATTATTAGTTTGCTCTTCAGAATATTCTTTAGTGTTTCAAAAGTGATGGTTTGCTTCTGTGTCCACTCAAATTTATTGCTTTTTTTTGTGTGTAATTTTGAAAATGGTTCTATTATAATGTTGTATTTTGGTATATATTTACTATAAAAAATTTATCAACCCCAAAAAAAGGATTCTAACTCTTTTTTATTTACTGGAGAAGATATTTCTGTTATTTTCTTTGTTAGTCTATCATCAGGTGATATGCCTTCTTTTGATATTTGATATCCTAAATAGGATATCTTTTTACAGTCAAAATTATATTACTTTTTCTTTATGGTCAAGCTTGACCATAAAGAAAAAGTAATATAATTTTAATCTCATCAAAATTTGCTCTGTTTTATATTTTAACTTTTCTTTAGTTCTCGCCCCTAAACCTATATCATCCTGGTATATTATCACATTTTTCCCAGACAGAGAGAGAGTGTGTATGTATGGTTCACTTGTTGTTAAATCATCTCAGAAGATATATAACTGCTTTCAACAATGTTCTCCAGACTTTTTGATGGAGATATTTCTTCTCAACTAAAACACTGGGACCACGGTGCCTTTCAAAAGTGCTGGTACAAACAACAAATGATGCAATTCTGACTGTTGTCAGGCTGGTGATGAACATTATGTTTCATATACTCATTTTACTGTGACCGCTATGACAACAACATTTCTCAAAGTCCTTAACGACTTTTAAATTTCAACAATCCGCAACAAATTCAGGACGATGCTTAAACTTTTCAAATCATAAATCTTCTTACTCAATGACACACAACTGTATGCTTCCACGACTGTGATCCGACTCTTCCAACCATCAGCATTACAACACGTTTATATAGGCACCCCAGATGGTTATAAGCCAGACCCTATCACAAGTGTCTGGCAAAATCATGTGAACTCCAAAGCTCCTCTTATTTACTAAGATCTATTTCTATTTCCAATTGATAAAAATTATTGTTCCTTTCCATTGTCTTCTGATGACCTAAATTCGGTGACACATCACTTATGATTAGATCAGATTTCGCCACTAGTAAACAAATATGCTGGTTCTACCTTGGTGTTCCAATTTACTTCCATATTTCTTTATCAAAAATATTATTTCATTCATTTCCTTTGTTTTCTGATGACCAAAATTAAACAGCCTAACTTATGCCTAGATCAGATTTCACCACCAGTAAACAGCTACGTGCTGGTTTTTTTTCATTGTTCAATTTAATATTGCCAAATTTACTGGAAGTAAAAATACTGTTAAAAAAATTCTTAATAAAAATTTAAAAAAGAAAGAAAGAAATAACATGACATTTCAGTCGTTTTGGCGTTTTTCAGGTGCCAGGAATTTTGAACCCTTTAAACATGTGTATATTTCTGACTCTCTCTGTCACATTCCTCCCCTACCCATCTGTCATTTAATGACATACAAACTTCTATATCAACAAAATAAGATAATAATAAAAAAAAAAACAAAAAAAAAAGACTTTCTCTCTTCCAGCATGCAAAGGTAGAGCCCTCAGTTCTTCTTAGGGCTCATTATAGCCATTTACATTTTCATTGTCTTTACGATACATATGTGCAAGCAGCTTTTGGTTAAATTTCACTGTTTCTGTAAACTTGTGCAATAGAACCTTTTCACATAGTTCACTAGTTCAAGTGTTCTTTTTTTCTTTTTTTCTGGAATTCTAAACACTTCTTACCAATGATTTCAGTCTCATAAAAAAATGTAAAAAAAAATTTGATTTATTTCGTAAATCTGTCCTTTAGATTTTGCCTTGCCTTCACAACAGGCTTTGTTGAATCTTTTGTTGGTTCAGGTCCTTCCATGTCAATTGTGGACTCTTCTTCGATATCAGTTAGGGGTCCCTATTCACTCTGGTTGGACCTACCTTGGTAAAGTGCACTAACTGGAATCCCTCCCTCACTCATGCACTCCCTTGCCAGTTTATTCTGCCTGGTCGACAATACTGTATACCTCTTGAACCACTACCAAGCTATCAAGGCTACGACTATCATTAGGATAATTCCCACAACAGTTGGCCAGGTTATTATAGCAACCAAATTCTCTCTCCAGCCCAAATTCAGTGTACCTATTCTATCTAATTTTGGCTTAACCATCCAAGATCAATCTTATCAATTGGCTTTAACAACACTGGCATCAGTTCTAGTGACATCTTAGGAATCTCTTTTACAATGGGTTCCCACAATCCTATCCCTCCACTGGTATTCGTTCCTATTAGCCCTAATAAAGCCTCATTCTCTTCAAACTTATAATCTGCTTGGTAGTAGGGAAGTATAGAGATAGATGGACCATGAGCTCCACAACCGATGGGTAGTTCTACAAAAAAAAACAACAGGAAAATAATTCTTATCGTAGTGGTAGGCTTCTTTTCACACACCTTAGATAATTCGATCTCTTCTTGTGTGGCCACTGCACAAATTCCATCAAAGACACTGATTGCTTTGGGTAAAATTAAACTATCTAATATCTTTACCTGGCAATAATTCTAATTCCCTTCTCATTTTTCTTAAATAAATCTAGTACACACAGATTATGATTACCTGTCATGTAAATTGGACTCACAAATCCACAGGTACCTAAGTCATCATTCTTGCATCTTTCTGATTCTTCCTTTGTTAACAGCATAAACTTTGTCCTGGCTAGGTTTAAGGCAACAAATTCCATCTCTGCCTTGTACCTAGACACCACTCCTATCTTCAGCTTTAGTTTTGGATAAGGAAGGGAAGGATTCATCACCTGATAAATTTCAAAGGTACTATCTCTGTCCAGTAATGGAACTGACATAAGCTTTAGGCAATCTAAGATGATGGGGTAGTTTTGGCTTGTATATCCAGTAGTTATTGTTCTGAAGACATTACACTCAGAGACAGGTGTCCCAGTGACATCATGTCTAATTGTGCTCTCACACGCTCTAACAAACCTGTTAAAGAGTGACTTATTTGATGTAGCTTACTCATTATAGCTAATAATTGAAAATACCTTTGCAAAAATCCCTCTAATTTCTTCAATTCTGTTGTTACTGAGATGGCTACATTTATCACTTCTTTTTTAAAAACCTGTAGGTGTGAAATCAACCAAGTGATACTTCCTCTATTCTTAACCAATTCCAGCCTGGTAACATTGAGTATAGATACACTCTCTCTCTACCTGACTGAGCTAATGCTTGTTGTCTTTGTTCTACCACTTTTAATTTCCTTTTAATTTATCTCATTTTGACTGTACTGAACAACACACTCAGCACCTTTCCTATTATAAGTAATACTGCCCTCTTTTGTCTGGTCTGTAACACCTTCATTCTTTTCAAATAGTAACTCATATCCTTCCTTTGTCTCTCAAGTATTAGGGATTTCTGAGCTAAGGGGTCTAATATATGGTAGTATTCTGGGGTCTGCAACTATTCCCCAACAACTTGTGTCCTGGCTGTATCTAGTTTGTCCACTTCGACCTTCAGCTGACCCAGTAAGTTCTCATATGGCTGCAGGTCTATCACCAAAGTTACCAACCACTTTGATCTTGTTATAATCACTTTGCACTTCGCTAGTCTTCATAAATATGGTATTCTCACTGTGTTCACAGGTATTAGCTAACACAGTTAACATCGTCAATACCACGAGCCTCCTCTTGTCCATGTCTGCAAGGAGATGGAAAGAATAGTTTGTCTTACTCAACCATTCTCTGATTGTTTTTATTGGATGGTTATATCTTAGAGCAATATGTCAAGCACCATCCCACACCATTACCAGCACAGTGCATGCATGGGGGCCCTTCCACACAATCTACCAATGCCAATGATAAATGCACTGTTAATACTAGATCATAACTCATTCAACACAACCACTGTACTGGTTTCACTTGGGCTTCACTGCCCCCATAATCACAATTTTAGTGGTAATTCCTCATTAACATTAGGTGCTTTTTCAGCCCACCATTTACTCTGCAATTGAGCTAACAGAATTTCATCCTCTTCTTCCCATTCACTCAGTTCTTTTTCTTCTCTAAGGTTAGACTCAATCTCTTCATTCTCAGAATGTCCCACTGGCATCCGATTTCCCTCCCTCAGCCTTCAAAGGGTAGTTGGGCTAATTTCAATCTCCTCACTTCCTCCACTTTCACTCTCTAACCCTTCCAGTTCTACCAATGTAGTTTTTCTCAACCTTTTCTGTTGATTTTTTGTTTCAGCTCCTTTCCATTCTTCTATTTCAGCTAGTTTTATATCATTCGCATGCACTCTCTTTACCTTCCCGGTCACAAAGGAAACCGAACTCATTTGCTCATCTATTCTATAGTATGGACTCCATCTCTGATCCATTTTACCTTCTCTCAGGTGTATTTTATAATACACTGCATCACCTATCTGGAAGGAAACTTCTTCCCTATTTTTATTTATCCTATCGTTTCACCTTTTCTGGGCTCTTTGAATCCTCCTCCTCACCTGTGTAAAAATTTTATGCTTTTGTTCTAAAACTATTTGGTGATGATCCTCTCCTAAATACTTCTTCCTGTGTCTTAATAGATTGTCTATAGGTAATACTACATCCCTGCCATATATCAATTAATCAGGGGAAAATTTTCATCAAGAATCTCATACCTGCTAATGCTTGGGTTACGAATAAATCCCAATTTTCCCTATTATCCTTTGCTAGTTTAGCTAACATATTAGTGAGGGTCTTATGAAATCTTTCTACTTTAGCGTTACCTTGGGGGTGATACAGAGAGGTGGTTATGTGCTGTGTGTTTAATTCTCCCAACCTCTCTTAACATAAACTGATTCACATTCTCTGGCCCATTATCGGTAACCAACTATTCATGGGCCCCATACCAAGGGAATATTTTGTTCAGTATTATATCTGACACTGTCTATGCCTTCTTATCCGGTATGGCAAATGCCTCAGGACAATTTGTAAGCCAGTCCACAAAACTCATTATATAAAGATTACCTCTATGTGTTTCTCCATAATGCCCGGAAATATCCATGCTTACTTTCTGAAATGGATAATTCAGAACATGTTTCTAATAATGGGGTAACCCTAGCCCTTCAACTCTGTACTCTGAAATAACTCTAAAATTGAAGAGACCCATGTGGCAGGTAAAAGTGGTCTTTTCCTGATCCTTTTTGCTAAGTGCTCCCTGCCAATATCCTGACCCCAAATCTAAAGTGGAAAACCATTTACACTTTCCTAAAAGTGCTAGAATATCATCAATCAAAGAGAGAAGCACTGCCAACGATTTCGTAATGGTATTTAATTGATGGAAATCCACACAAAACCTATGCCCTCCATCCTTCTTTTCAACAATCACTATTAAAAAAATCCAGGGATATTTGGATCTTTCGATTATCCCTGATTACATCATTTCATTCACTACATTCTCTTCTAATTTTCTCTTGTGAATTGGGGTCCTATACAGTCTTAACTGAATACGTGGATGATTAACTGTGTCTATCTTAATTTCAATTGTCTCCATCTGTCCCAGTTCCTTATCAGTAATGGCTATTACCTCCCAATTACCATTCAGCAACCTCCTCAATTTCCTCCTATAATGCTCAGGAGCTGTTATATCCTCATCTCTTATTTCATCGTTACCTGTCTTATTCCCAGGTTTATTCTCATTCTATACTCTCACCTGTTCGACTTCTTTCACTGGGCACACTTGTGCCAGCTCCTCTCCCTGCTTTATTTTAATAGTTTTATTGGCAGCATTGGTTAACAGTAAGGGAACAGTCCCTGATCCCTTCACCAACAAATCACACATGGTTATTTACCCTTCACTATTATCATATCTATCATTAGGGACCATTTGGTACAGGTCACTGTTCAGCACTCCTGTTATAATCTTTCCTTCCCAGATTCAGTAGTCCTAGGGGGAAGCTTTCTATCTGTCTGGGCCACCACTATCAATTCTTTTTAACTTTCCTCTCCCAACGGTATCCCTACCCCATCCAAGGTTAGGGTAGTGGGGTCAAAACCGATCTGTGTCTTATTCTGCCTAAGCCAGTTACTCCCCAAAATTAGCTCACCACACAAGTCAGGTGCCACATAAACCTTAAATTTACTTCTAGTACTTGCCCCTCTATCCTTATTCTGCTACTATCAGCCTTACTTATTAATAGATCGATGGGACTAAGCTTCATCTTCACTGAAACTCTGCTATCAACAAGGGCCTTCCCAGCAACACATTACAGGTGAAATCTGGCCTTTCTTTTAGCAAACGGTACACCTGTACCTTTCTCTTTTCCGTATGTTCTCTCCTTTTCTCTTGCTTTCTTGACAACCAAGACATGAGAGCTGGCAACAGGAGTTCATCTTTTTCTAAGGGCTCCAATTTCTATCTAGGGGCCTTCCTGGGTGGAGTGGAGCTCAGATGACTCTCTTTTCTCGGACTAGTAACCCATTTCTTCCCACCATTCGAGTTAGGGTTGTTCTGTTCAGTGTAGTTCATCTTTCTCTTGCAAGGACAGGTTTGTTTTAGGTGACCACATGTCTAGCATCTCAAAGGTCTTACTTGCACTAGGGCAACCCTGCCTCTTATTTTTTCAGGGTGACCCATCAGCGTTTCTCAGACCCTTTTCCTTCTCAGTAGGAGGTACATCATGTTAACTTGCTTTATCCCCAGTTTATGGACTCCCTTTGCCGTACACCACTGAGCCTTGTGCCCAAACTCACCCCAAGTTGTGCAGTTCACCCCAGAGTCCTTGGGTCACCTCCATAGTTTGTCAGACTGTCACAGGCTCGATGACCACCATACTTGCAAATCCAGCACACCATCCCATGTCGGCCCGGTGTGGGCTTGTAAAACCCATAACACAGATCCCAGGCTCTCCTCTCGGGAACTACTTCAGCCTCCCAGTCCTTTTCCACCTCTTCTTTTGAGTCTCAGGCCTTCTTTTTCATCACTACTTTGGCCCCTCAGGGGTTCCTTCCTCCGACCGTCTTATTCTAACCCAGAGTCATTTAGCCAGGGTAATTGTTTCTCCCTTCAGAACATCGCCCCTCAGGTCCCTGTTATTCAGTGCATTCACATAAATATTGGTCAACAGGACCTGAATAGGACCACTGTCCCGAGTCACCAACTCTGGAAAAGCTAATGCCACTAGCCCCACAATTTTTTCCCCCGATTCTTCATTAGTCTCTCCTTCTTGTTGCTGCAGCTGAAATAATCTTCTAACTGCCTCAATGGCTGTATGCTCACTTGCATATTGCTGCACCAGAGCAGATTTAAGCTCTGTCCATGTCAGGACCGTGTTTTCTTTGTACCACCCTGCTATGAGCTTAGACACCTGCCCCGATGCATCTTCGTAAGCTAGGAGCACCATTTCTTGGTTTGATAGGCCATAAATCACTTGCTTCTTTTGAATGGACAGAATCTATTCGTACAAGTCCACAGGGTTTCCTTTATAAGTAGGTACCTTCATGCTACCTATCAGTCTCCTGAAACCCATCATTATTTTGGGCATTCCCACATCCCCAAGGTCATCTGTGGCATCTGGTTCTGCCACACTCATCCTAGCGTCTTGTCAATTACTACTTTCCCATGAGAAGAGAGACCAACAACAGAATGAAAGGAAAAATAATTAACATGGTGGTGGCACTTTTACTGCATACTAAGTCGACAAAATCAAGATCAACAATATTACTGGCAGAGTGAACAATGAGTGAACAAAGGAAACCAAAAAGTGACTTACCTGAGTCCGTTGCTTCAAGTTTTGTTTCTTTTTCCTTCTTCCTTTGTTTCCTTCTCTTTTTCTCCTTATGTTCCTTTCAGACCAATAAAGTCCAAAGACTTACTTGGTCTCAACTGGACAAAATAAATGCAACCTTCTCTCCTATTTCAGATGATCAGGTCAAATCCTGGTTATACCAGCACCATATATTTAACTACTTTCTGTCCCTGAGGGTGGTTATCCTGGTCATAGGACCATATATTTAGCACTTCTACTCCATGATCCTATTCTGGTCAACATGCACCAGCTCTAACTCTTCCACCTTGGCCCCTCAACCTCTGGCTTTTTTCTCTTTGGGTTGAAGTGTCTATTCAGTCTTAACCAAACTCAAGGGTTTGGCCGTAGGTCCCTGAGCATCCATAAGTCTGTCAACCGGCCTACTGGCTTAAATCTGCTTTCTGCTCTTGTTGTGACTGTTAGATCCAGAAAGCAGAAGTGTTGTTTGTTCGCGGTCGCCTGAAGATGTAGACATGGCTGGGGAGCCTGTGTTAAACATTTAGAATACAGCAAAAATAAATAGAAAGAAAAAAAAATAATGTTTGTAGAAAGCTAAACAAACAACTGTTCAATGGTTGCACTGTAAATGTCTTTTATATACAAGAATTCTTCTCAAATAAAACGCTGGGACCACAGAGCCTTTCAAAGTTGCTGGTACAAACGACGGATGATGCAATTCCAATTGTTATCAGGCTGGTGACAAACATTAAGTTTCATATACTCAGCGGTTTTTCACTGCAACCGCTATGATGACGACATTTCTCAAAGTCTTTGGGTGACTTTTAAATTTCAACAATCCACAACAAATTCGGGGTAATGCTTAAACTTTTCAAATCATAAATCTCCTTGTCGGGAACTACTCAATCCAACCTCTTCACCAAACATCAGTTTTGCATAAACATTTCATAATCTTGTTCTTCCTCTTCCTTGTCCTTCCATCGTCACTGCCAGCAACAACAAATATAATCTGCAACAAAGCCTCTGTCTCAAACAATAGGACCAAATGTAAGTAAAATATAGAATATATTTTGCTCTCCTTTTTGATACAAAGATGTCTTTGGTTAGGAGGTTGTTGGGTCTCTCTTGTCAGCACACCCCTCATCGAGGAGACCCAATGACACACAACCATATACTATCACAGTCATGATCCAGCTCTTCCAATGTTCAGCATTATGACATGCTTATATAGAAACTCCAGAGGGCTACAAGCCAGGCCATATCACAAGTGTCTGGCAAAATCATGTGAACTCTAAAGCTCCTCTTATTTACTAAGATCTATTTCTATTTCCAATTGATAAAAAATTATTGTTAATTTCCATTGTCTTCTGATGACCTAAATTCAAGGACACATCACTTATGCTTAGATCAGATTTCAACACCAGTAAACAAATATGCTGGTTTTACCTTGCTGTTCCAATTTACTTCCATATTTCTTTATCAAAAATATTATTTCATTCATTTCCTTTGTTTTCTGATGACCAAAATTAAACAGCCTAACTTATGCCTAGATCAGATTTCACCACCAGTAAACAACTACATGCTGGTTTTTTTCATTGTTCAATTTAATATTGCCATGCTTACTAAAAGTAGAAATTCTGTTAAAAAAAATTCTTAATAAAAATTAAAAAAAAGGAAAGCAACAAATAACACAAAGTTTCAGCCATTTTGGCATTTTTCAGGTGCCAGGAATTTTGAACTCTGTGTATATGTTTGACTGTCTCTGTCACAAGGGCAAGAGAAGGTTGGTAACACAGGTAGAGATAAAGGAAAAGAACAAGATATACAGGGTGATGTAGAAAGGACTGGAGTCAAGTGGATAAGAGATGGAAATTGACATTGCATTTAAGTTCCTGGAGGTTGTAGCTGTCAGGAAAGCAAGTATACAGAGGGCAGTTCCACAGAGGGAAAGTGTGAGAAAAGAAGCTACTGGAGTAGAATTGTTGCCTGCATTTGCTTGATCTAACTGTAAATGTGTGAGACCTTGTTGCCAGTCTGGTTGCACAAGCAAATTCTTGAGGAGGGAGCAGGTAAATTAGTCAAAGCAGAAGCCATGAAAATATTTGTAGAAGAGACAGAGGGAAGCCACATCATGTCAGTGAGAAAGTGGCTGGAGTCAAGCTGCCAGGCTGGGACCTATCACATTACAGATTCTCTTTTGTAGCCTATTGAGGACACTGAGATGCCATATAACATCAGGATGATCTTCAAAAGTGGTCAACCTTTCACAGACAACTCTTCAGAGTAAAACCTTCCTTAGAGGAGAACATGATTAAGGACTGTGTGTAGGATGTGCATTGTGGTGCAGTAGATATCAGTTGGAACAAGAAATCGGAAAACCAAGTTCAAATTCCAGTTGAATCCCTTGCATTCATTTATTAGCAAATACCCTTGAGAAAGTTATTATTCCATCTCTTTCCTCCAGGTATTGGTCAAATAACAAGAGAGATTGTGTTCTATAGCCTTGATTGGCAACCGGACTACTGCAGAAAGTAATGGAAACCTACTGCAGGAAAACCTTCTGCCCAGTCAGTCATGTCTCCTTCAAGGCCTGATCGCGCAAGCATTTATCTCATATGGCACTTAACTGACTATACACCATCCCATGCAGCTGTGGTAAGAAATATACAGGAGAAACAGGCCACACCCTTAAGTTAAAACTGCAAGAACATTACAAAGGCATAACGTGAAGGAAAATAGAAAAATTAAGTGTTGCTGACCATATATGGAGAGAAAAAGATTACTTTCTCTGTGTGATGAGGTTGAAATAATAGAAAAAAGAACATCACTAGAAAATATGAAATCTTAAGGAATCAGCACATATACTAGGCCACAAAAATCTCCTAAGCTGATAATGCATAGAAATGAACACAGCATGAGAACCATTAATACAGAGTGCTAGAGAAAAACAATAATAACAACAAAATTGTAATATGAGCTATAATGGTGACTGAGACATTAGGTTTATAAGTTCTCAAAATTCATACATTAATATCCTCAAGGACACATGGCCCAGTGCATAAAATGTTGGTTGAATCCAGTAACTTGATCCAAAGAGTTCAATACTTGGCTACAGCAAAGGTGAACAAAAACTTGGAGAGTTGAGTTAAAGGGAGATAAATGATACTGAGCCATCTGGAAGAAGCATGGCACATAGCATTAAAACAATCTACCTTAGTGGATAAAATAAAGGGTTTGATCAAAATTTTAATCATTTGAAGATGACTGGAGTGTACAATGACCAAAACATCAAGAATATAGCAATGAATATGAGAACAACAGTCCAAACAATGCAAATAATGTAAATAATATAATTAACACATAAACAAAAGTACTCAGTTACTTTGATACACATATATGCATCTTCATGAGAATAGATCAATAAGTTGTGACACCTAACATTTAGTTATTAGTTTAATTTTCACTGTATTATATTTGATTTCTAATTCACCTTTGAATTAAATGCATTGGCAAGGAAAGAGATTATGTTTAAAAATAAATATATATAGTCTAAAAAAGAAATGCTTTTTCATCATTAGGCACCAATATTTACAATGATCTGGACATACAATAAGATATTCATGTCATAATTCATCTACAATAAATGCACACATTCACCTTATTGGTAACATTCATTTTGTGGGTAACCTTGAAGTGGTGCAATGGTTAGGAAGCTTGTCTTGGTATAACCATTACAACTGAGTAGCGAGTTTGATCTTCACTGGATGTTCCATACTTTTGGCCTTGTGCCACATCTGTGCTGAGAAAATCACCATTCTGTGGATAAGAATTTATCCTTTTTTTTATTAGAACCAAAGATAACAAGACTGAAATTTTATTTTATTTTTATTTTCTCAAAATGTCACCTTCTTTCTGCTATGATGAGAATGTATTTCTTTGTCAAACTTTGGATTGTCTCATTTGCACTGAAAATGTAATAAAAACTTGACAGTTGGAGAAGAATCCATGACCTGCTTATCACAACAGACAGCAGGAAATACTTACCCAATAAATGAACATACCAATTGACCTTTTCATTCTTATTGAATAGGCTGTCATCCTGTGTTGCAAACTTTGAGAAAACCCAAGGTAATTGGCTCCCATCATGATTTTACATCACAAGCGTTATACAAGGGAAGCCGGAACCAACTGACAGAACTTGGCACAACCAACTCTCAATATGTAGTGACTAAGATTTACTTTTTATCTTACATTCAGCCATAGATTCTGACAATTTGAACATAGACACATATATATACACATATATACAATGATAGTAATATGTACAAAAGTATCAGTAACAACAATATATTAAGAGGGTTCTTAATTTTTTCAAGTCCACCAATCAGAAGCTACAGACTGGTTACAAACTAATATATTTAATGAAAACAAAAAAGCAATAAAAATGTCAGCTAAAAATATATACAGAAAAATTAAGGTTATTTAAAAATTAGAAGTTTTTATCTTTATTTTAACAAAAAGATGTGGCATTAAATTCTTGATTGTTTAACTTTATAGTCCTATTTTTTCTTCATCAATCTCTGGGAAAGTAAAATGTCAAACTTTTATTCAAATTTCAATGAACAAAACCTCTCATAGAATAATCACATAAAAACATTCAAACATAAAACATATTTCTTTACACTGTGATTTATTTTATTTAAAAAAACAAACAAACCATTCACTTTTACATGTACTAAAAATATTTTATGAAAAATTCTGTTTTAATGGAATTTTTCCTTCAAATGATTAAATTTTGTCAGATAAGTTAATAAACACAACTGATTACAAAAAATTTACTCTATATTTTTCAAGTCAACAAATCTTTTCCATCTCTATTGATCTATTCTTGTTTATTCTAGAAAACTGATAATAGTCCATTTATTACTAATCAAATTCCAATTAAATTAGACATTGCTTTATATTGCTGTTAATGATTGTGTAATTGATTTGCAAACAACCAAAACACAAAATTAAGTATTTAATCAAGTTTTTTCTCCATGAAATAAATGAGCAACTGATAACTCAGTAATTTTCATAATTTTTGATAAGTTGCTACAATTTGAATCATTTCTGATTTATTATTTAAGTTCAGGAAAGATTAAAAGAAGAATGTTCTAAAGTAGGGAACTCAATCATGTTTATCAAACTGGCCCTGAACTCCACACAATTTAAAATTTTCAGAAGGTTGGAAAGTATCTCTTATTTATATGAACAAAATAAAATTTATTTATCAAACAGCATAACATCAAATTGTATGTATGTAATTATTAAACTGTAAAAATGCTCTAAGAGAAAGTGTAGTAAGGCATTTAAAGAATTAAGAATTCTTTTGTTTAAGTGAATTTTGAATTGTACAAAAAAAGGTGAGTCAAATTACATATTTTTGTTGAGTGTATCAACAAAGTAGTAGTAATGTCTTGTTCTAGTAAAGGGTATAAAGAATTCAGAGTTTGTTCCTTTTAACAAAGTTTAATTTGTACAGATAAGGATAAGTTCATGTTTTAAAATGAGGACAAAACTGGAAGCAGCCGAAATGTGGTTCTACAGAAGGATGCTACGGATATCGTGGACTGAGCATACAAGCAATGACGAAGTGTTAGAAAGAATGTCAACAAAAAGGAAATTGATGCTGAGCATCAGGAAGAGACAACTGAAGTTCCTGGGACATGCAATGAGGAAGGAGAGCCTGGAGAACCTGATACTGACTGGACAGATAGAAGGAAGGAGAGACAGAGGAAGGCAGCGGATAACATATTTGCAGGATCTGATCAGGTGGATGACGGAACGGGGGTTGCCAGGAGCAACAGGAGCAAACATACTAAGAGCCACAAGGGATAGGGAGACGTGGAGATCCATGATCGCCTACGTCCTGAAGGGACAGGGCACATAGAAGAAGAAGAAGAAGTAGAAATGCCTTGTTCTTATCTTTCTGTTATAAACAGTGAGTAGGTGAAGTGAAAGAAAACAGCATGAGAGAGAAAGTGAGAGAATGTGAATGTAGGTTGCTGGGGGGGCGGCCTGATTATTTTCTTGCTACATTGTGTTCAGTGTGAACTGTCTGGTGTTTCCTCATCCTCTGTTTGCATTGGCTGGAAAATGTGTACAAATAGCCAACTAGAATCATGTGGTCAGCTCCAAACATACACTCATTTTTGGGCAGGAACACACATGACACGGGTCACTGAAAGTTCAATTTGTTGTTTTCTGTAAATTGCCCTTTTTTTATTGGGTAATAAATATTTTCACACAAGCTTGCAAAATTTTCCTTGATCTTTTTTTCAGTAGGGAGGCAATCATTTTTCCTATTGGTCAAAAAATAGATTGTCACATGGCTTGTGAATTTGCCAACAAATGAAACTCTGAAAACAGAGTTATTTTAATTTTGTACTCACCACAGCTCAACTTGTTTCTTATAAACACAAAACTATATGAGACATGACTATAATAATTTTCTTTGTTTTGGCAGACAGATTAAGTTTTCTATTGCATTTTTTCTATTGGATGCATTATACTTTAAGTGTATAAACTAACACACATACACTTGTTACAGACAGAAATAAAGTGTTTGGAAGGCAATACATATTAGGGATCATATAAAACTTATTTTTAATATAAATGATAATATTAAAATTGTATGAGAAAAATAATTAGAATGCTGGAATTGTGTAAAAGTTATTTTTAATAAAACAGATAATACTGAATTATATGAGAAACTAATTTAAAAATTAGAATGTTATAAACCAAAAACAACCCAAATGAAGCCAGACATTTTATAAAAAATAAAAAAGATGAATGAAAATTGATGTGTAAAAATTTGGAATAAAATGATAGAGGCTCCAAACTGATGTTATAAAAACCTGCCAAAATGAAGCCAGACAATTTAAATATTTTGTAGCAAAGATTTACAAAATGAGGTTTGCTTTTGATATTGTCAAACCAACCAAATTTAAATTGCAATTGCGTGTAGCTTGATTGGATAATGATTCTTGAGTTTTTAACCAATAGGGATAAAAGGTATATGCCCCTAAAGACTTGGATTTTGATCCTGTTGGAGTTACATGTTTGCTATATACTAGCATGCTAAAGTTTTGGACCAACTACATGAAATGATTATACATTTTTATAAGAAGTTAAGATTGTTCAGCATTATGCTTTTGTCAGTAGTGTCTGTAAAACTTTAGAATTGAAAAATAAGTTGTTGCATTTCGGTGTCATGTAACAGAAGATACAGATATTTAAGAAGATACAGATATTGAAGCTGAAAAAGGGACATGCAAAACTATTTGGCCAATTAAACTCTGAGATGACAAAATCAGAATAATATCTCAATTTTTAAGTAGGAATTGTTTCATCTTATTAACATAAATATAAGGTGCCTTTACAAGTCATAGTAGTTGTAAGTGAAATTGATTTTTTACACAAAAAGGATGGCAAAAATTTCTGCTGAAGACTGTGATTTTGAATCACCAAGCAAAATCACCATCTAGGAATTTCTAGAAATAGTATTCAAACCATCCAAAATATGTTTGTTAAACAAATGAAAGAAAAATTGCAGTAGACGATCCAAAATCCAGACAAGTGAAGAGTTAATGAAGTCTTAACAATGACATTTAGTTGATACAGGATGCAGAGTATTACAAAAACAAAAACAAAAAAAAACACATGAATGAACATATAGCAGCAACAAAACCATCATAAACCAAACATCTGAATAGAAGACTGAAGTAGTCAGAAAAACATCTTTATGGGATGCTACAAAATTGCAAAAAAGTAACATTAGTGATTTTATGACTAGTGTTCACCATTTACAAGGTACAAGAACCACTCAAGTTACAGGGTTAATGTATGAGCACAAACAAGGCAAGAAGTGTAGTTATGTAGGAAAGATAATGGTTAACCCTAGACTTGACAAGGTCAAGATTCTAGTGATTGGGAAAACATCCTGTCAATTTTCTGTTCTACAAGGCAGAAATTATTGGGAAGAAGCCATCCAAATGGAACTTACTTATTAATGGAGTATGAAAAGATTTAAAATAATGCAATTATGTGTATGTTGCATGTTGAGTCCTGGTCAGGGTTAGTAGAACCAAGAAATGTAGCCCATCATAATACTTGACATGGGAATAGCAACCAAGCAATGAGAGAATAGCAAGATTTCATGTAGGAAAGAGGTTGTAAGGTGGAAAATAATTCATCGCCTACAAGGTCACATAGATGCTTTTGAATTCTATCAAAACAGGCAAGTAAAGACTGGGTAGCTCCAACCTAAATACAGCAGCAATACTCCATTTTAAGTCTGATCTGGCTCTTGTAAATATATAGTATATCAGGAGGAGTCAGATATTTACTAGAATGGTACAATGAATCAACCATTTTTCTAGCATCTTTAGCAATATATATGAGTTCCACTTGAGGTTTGGAGAGAACAAGTCCTAGTAGACGTTCAAGACAAAGAGCCTCGTTGAGAGAACACCCATCCATCATGATAAGTGAGAGTTTAGCTTCTGCTCAGTGGTAATGGAATGTTACTAATTTGGTTTTGGACATACTATGTGAGCTATTGCAGACAAACATGGCTCTCCAAGTAATTTTCAAATTGGCTGGGATATTAACGTAATATCTGTATCAAACTGGAAATGAACTGGTTTGTTGTTCCCTGAAACAACAATATATCTTTTGTTGGTTTTATTGCCTGCCACTGAGTTTGTTTGTGCCAGCTTCTTTTTTCATTTTTTAATAAATTTCTTGTGGATTGAACTTTCAGCATTTTTTTAACGTTTGCATTACAAAAGTTTTCTCTATGTTCAATCTGGCAGCAAACATTGCACTTATGTTTCTTAAATTGGCAAACAAGTGCATAATGCCAGTCACCACAAAACCAGCAAGTTGATGGAGGCTTCTTTTCTTTTGTTGCTTGGACATTTCCTGTTAACAATGGGGTATTTATTTTTTTCACTAACATGGTGTCTCTTAATGCTTAAAATAATGTTGCATTCAGTTGTCAGAGTTTGAATTGTGTTGTATTTATTGTGTTTCAATTTGGAAAGTACTCTGGTCTGAATATCACTGTGTGATTCAGAATTCAGTCTTGCAATAAAAATCAAACATTTAAACTGCTTTTCTGTGAGGGGATTTAGTTTAAATTTTTCACATTCCTGATTTATGATACCAGCAAATATTACATAATTGTCTTCACCATTTTTTTCTAAGTTGAAACAATTAAACCTGGTATTAATCAGTGACTGTTTCTTTCCAAGGACTTTTTTTCTGTATATGTGAAATTTGTTGGCTGCTTTGGTTGGATGTAATTTGTGTAATGATCATGTTCCTGGATTCCCAGTTTCTGAATTAGTAAACAGATTTTCCAATGTTCATCTTTCTGTGAAAATTAATTTTGGAAAATGTCTATCCATCTTTTTATCATGAAGCAAAAGTTTTTCCACTTTCATTGTTGTAATGGAATTACATTATGTTGCTAGCAATGTTATCCACAGAATTTGTTTTCAAATTTTTTTCTTCTTTTAAAAGTTCCAGTTGGTGATTGAATTGTTGATTGACCTGTTAAATTATCATAGTCAACAACTGCTGTTGTGACATTTGGAATTGTTCTTGTTGTTGATTGAATATGTCTTTCGGTATATCTGGTGATATTGCCACTTTTGCAAGTTTTTATCTTGTCTTTATCACCAAAAATTTGTTGTAACCCCAAATATTAGGAACAACAAAATATAACAAATACAGTTAAATATATTTTGAAACACAATATTCATTTTTTTATGACCAGGATACAACAGGATTGAGTGGTATAACAAACTACTGTTTACATGTCCAGTAGGCATGTTGTTGTTCTTCCATACCCACTTTTTTTTTTTTTGAAGAGTCAATGAATCATTATGAGAGAATTGTCTCCCCTAACACAGCTGCAGGAGAATATGAACTCATATAACTTTATTCATTTTATTAAGAATTTCAGTCATTGTGAGTTTTTTAGGCCAATACTTTATTTGAGATGCCCCTGGGATTGCAGCACAATTTCTAATAGGAAGTGTAGTATATCAATGCTACACTTCCTATTAAAAATTGTGCTGCAGAGGTTTCTTCTTAGATTCAAAATGGAGATTAAAGACAGCATTGATGCTTTTGTATCTTCTCACAAATACCAGGTCAAACCATAATCTTCTACTTGCTTCACTGTTGTAGCCCATAAGAATCACTTTTTCCAATGATACCACCTACTTATGTTTACTTGTAATAATTTTAGACATGTTCTCAAAGAGGCTTATAGAATAAGGCACTATATAGCCTCTAACAAATTTGGTCATGACTGCTGGTAGCTCTCTAATAGGGTGTTAAATAAAAGTAATTCTTCTATCTCTCTTCAATCAATTTGCTGCTCTCTTCAATCATCTGCTGCTGATAAACCAGAATGTTTTACTCATAAATTCTCTTCCAATTCTTCTTTTGACTCACCTGGAATATTTTTGTTTGACATTTCACTTAGAATCAAGTTGCTATTGCATATTATGCATGTAACTCCATCCATGGTTTTGCTATCATCTCTAAACTGGGTTTTCACAAAGCTTGTGGGCTTGATGGTATCCCTGCAATAGTCCTTAAGAAATGCACTCATAAACAAGGTTATGTTCTTTCTAAACTATTCAATGAATGTCCTGCTTTGTCTTGCTTTATTGCTTGTTGGAAATCCTCTTCTGTAGTTCCAGTCTTTAAGAACCTAAGGTTAACCACCTGATCCTTCTAACTATCAGTTTATTAGCCTTCTTGCTCTTTTTGACTCTAATTTACTCTGAATTGGTTAGGAATCTCCCCTCACAGGTTTCAGATAAGCAATATGACTTTTGCATCTTTAGTAAACTGCTGATATGTTATTATTATTGCTAAAAGAATATATCAAGCTTTAGACAAAAATGGTGAAGTTCAGACTGTTGCTTGGATATCTCAAAGGCATTTGACAGGGTTTGACATAATGGTCTTCTTCATATGTTGAAAGGTTATGGTATTTCTGGGCTGATTTTTCTAATCAAATTACGAAATGAAAGTTGTCTTAAATAGCAACTCTTCTAGATCTTTTTGCATTAATGCAGGTTTTCTCGCAGGCTTTATCCTTGGACATGTTTTCCCTAATTTTTATAATTGAACATTCAGATGCCATCAGTTCTCAGCTTGGTATGTATACTGATGACACAATAATTTATTTCTGTCAGTCTGATCAGATGATGTCAAAAATGATCTACAGTTAAATGGAGCAATGAGCGGCTTAAAAATTTTAATAACTCCAACATGAAACTGCTTTTGTTTAATCATCTGAGAGAACTACTTTTACCTTTCATCAGCATAGGTGATGCTAACCTCTAAGGGAGTCATTCATCACACGTTCTTGGACTAACATTTTCCATTGACATGAACTGAAAAAAATACATTGAACCAATTGCTAAGCCTGCAGTTAGGAAATTTGGTTCATTCTGTTGAAAGAGAAAATGTTTCTCACTGAAATCTATCAGACATATTTATAAGTCTACTAATCAACCTTGCTTTGAATACTCCTGCTACATCTGGTCTGATGCTTTTGCTATATATTTAAAGAATTTTAATAAAATTCAAAGAAGAATCTGAAATGCCATTGGTCCTGACCTAGCATTTTGATTTCAGTCACTCTCCCACTGCCATAACATAGCTTCCTTTTCTATAAATACTTTCATGATAACTGTTCTGATGAACTTTCTGCTATGATACTTACACTTTATGAATTTAAGTGCAGTACTAGATTGGCAACAAGGTTTCATCATTTTACAGTTGAAATGGCCCAGTGTGACTGTAAATTCTTTGCTAACAGTTTCTTCTATCGCACATCTCGCTTGTGAAACTTTCTTTTGGTTTCTTGCTTCCCAGTCAATTTTGATCTACATAAATTTAAATGCAATGTAAATCATGATCTTCTGTTTTCTTAATTCTTGTTCTCTTGTTGTCCTCTCCCCTAAATATTATATTTTTCTCCTGTTCTTTAACACTCAGTAACCCCTTCTTTCTAAGTGGCTCTATTGCCTTGCTTGATGTAAAAAGATTTAAAAAATATACATCATCACACGTGGACAGATTGTTGAGGGTGAAGTGTTTTTTAGGAAATCACCCCAAAATAGATGGTCAGTTGATGCTAAAGTGCCTCTATTCTACTTCTCATGTTGATAACTTATGAACAATCTACTTTTCACACAGAAGACTTAGGTCAACCTATGGTATGGTTTTCAAGCACTTTCTACTGGTACCATACACTAGTATCATCACTCCAGGAAGGTTTTATCAAGATGTCATCTGTTTAACAAATCAACTATAATGAAATTGGAAGTCGGGTTTCAATTTTCAAAACTAATGCTCTAATCATTCATCCATGTACCCACATTAAAGTATACTTTTTCATTTTTTGTCTTAAATAGTCACTTTTTCCTGTTCAATATAAGAACAGGTTGTTTTTTAATTAATTTGCTTTTTATGTGTATATCTTATTGCAACAAGTTTTAGTTCTGTATAATAAATTTCCATTTTAGCAGGTTGAAAGCTGAAAAATCATGCTCAGGGCTGATATGAAATGAAGTTGTGCTGTTTCTTATTTTATTTTCCAAACTCAACACACACACAATAAAATTAATCCACACCACGTGTATTTCAAAACAATACAATTGCACGGGCATTCACCCCTTACCATACCCTTTGGGGTCAAAAACAAGGACAGTTCACCCAAAAGCTCGGACAAAGTGGAAAGCACACCATGTGGTCCAAAATATGAATTTTTGATCAATCAGGGCTCGACATAAGAAACACACTTTTTGATCTCCTGGATCTTCACCATCAAGATAAAAGGGAAGCAGAAACTTTCAATGCCAGAGGGAAGAGCAGCCAGCTCAAACCACAGAGGGGTACTCAGACAGCTTGGAGCACACACACACAGAGAATTCAGCAGTTTACACAACATGTAGTATCACGTATCAATAAATATTCTTTCACCCTCTATTTCTCTCATCTCGCTCTCAACACATTGCCCTTCCTTTCCCTCTCACATTCCCAGTTCCTTTCTTTCTTCCTTTTTACAGCTTTACAGACAAATACATTTTTGTATAAAAAAATAATTTTTATTTTTTTACGAAAATAAACAAAAGTTTATTTTACTTTATTTGTAGTGCAATTTTCTTTTTATTAATTGTTTGAGGGACTTCTTTGCCCCTCTACAAAGAGAAGCACCTACATTCTGCAAGCTAAGAAGCTTAACATGAATACCTGACTAAACAGACAGGGAATTTAATGACCTCAAGTCAACTGTAGAAAAATTGTCTAAGCAAATACAAGACTTACTACAAACAGACCGATGGTACCTCCGTGATAAACGACCAGGCTACAGAAAGCGAAGTTTCAGCAGAGACTGGACTGACAACTGTGATAGAAAAAATGAATTTTGTTACTACCACAGAAGGTTCAGTACTGAGGCAAGATGCTGTACACGCCCTTGTTCTTTCAAAAACGCAAATGCGGGAAACAGAAATTCCAGCCAGTAGAAACGATGGCTGTTGCTGGATTTTTGACAAAATTCATCTGTTTTATATCCGTGAGAAAATTCATGGATATAACTTTTTAATAGACACTGGAGCTGAAATAAGCATGATACCACCAACACAAAATCAGGAGACTAGACCACAGTCTTATCATCTTCAAGCAGCTAACGGTACCAAAATACCAACTTACGGAGAGAAATCACTTAACATCAATCTCGGCATACGACGGAATTTTTTGTGGAATTTTACCATAGCCAGTGTAACAACGCCTATATTGGGGCAGATATTTTAGCCAGATTCAACCTGTCTGTTGACGTGACTAATGTGGATAATCAAACCAAGATTTCAGTAAGAGGAATCACCTCGAAATACCAATCTACTGGAATCAACTCTGCCTTGCCCGAGGACCAGTACATCTGTTATGTTGCTTCATTTTGGTATAATTAGAAGATATCATAAACTTGAATTAATGATGTTTATTTTTGGTATAAAACTTTAGGCTTTTACATCAAGTTAAGACCTTTAAATTTTGTGTGAATACAGGAGCAGACTAGCTAAATTCTCTTCACTGTGTGATGCTAGTAGTAAACGAGTGTATCCCTTCTGGACTCTAGTGGTCAACTGACTAGCGTCTTCCTCTTTTCAAATCTCTTACACAAAACTACTGTCCTTAACTCCTACTTCTTACTCCTACTCTTACTCCTACTCCTACCAAAAGAAATGATTCCCTATTTTGCCACCCAATTTTGAATTCTTGGCATCAGTGTGTCTATCTTTTTCTATTTTTAGAACACTCACCATTTTATAAACCATAACACATCCATCAACTACTACAAAAATATCCACAACTCTCCTGGCCATTTAAAAACACAGACACCATAAAACATAATGCCAAGCACTACATCAAGACAACTGGACAACCTGTCTATGCCACCCCTAGACGATTGAAACCAGATAATTATAAGATTGCAAAAAACGAGTTTCAACGTTTGTTACAGTGAGGGATCATCCGGCCCTCGAAAAGTGCTTGGTCTTCACCGCTACATATGGTGCAAAAGTCTGACGCTACAACATGGCACCCTTGTGGCGATTTTAGAATGTTAAAGGCTGAAATGGTCCTGGATAGATACTCTATTCCACATATCCATGATTTTGCCATTAAGTCTGCAAGGCGCAACCATATTTTCAAAATTGGATCTCGTAAAGGCATACTACCAAGTTCCAGTGGCAGAAGACATTCATAAAACTGCACTGACCACACCATTTGGCCTTTACAAGTTTGTATGGATGCCTTTTGGGCTTAGGAACACCTGTCAAACCTTTCAAGGGTTAATAGTCAAAGTTTTTAGAGGACTGCCATTTATATTTGCATATGTGGATGACGTTTTAATCGCCAGCAGAAACCTTGACAAGTACAGACAGCACTTAGAGCAAACCTTTGAAAGACTATCACATTATGGTCTGAAAATAAATACAGAGAAATGCATTTTCAGCCAACCAAAGGTTAATTTCATCGGACACTTAATCGACAAGGACGGAATATCTCCACTACCCAAGAAAGTAAGTGCAATTTCAAATTTCCCACAACCAACATCTGTCAGACAAGTACACAGATTCATAGGTGTAATTAACTACTACAGACAATTTTTACCTCACTGTTCTACATTACTTGCACTGTTAACAGATTTGTTAAAAACAAAACAAAGAACCAACAGTTAAAGTTAGAAGGACCTACCTTAGAAGCCTTCAAACAAGCTAAAACTGCTTTGGTCAACTTTACAAAACTAAACTACATAACGGACAGTGAGGACACAAAACATACGCTTACAACAGATGCATCTGAAATAGCTGTAGGAGCAGTCATACACCAACTTGCTAACAACACAATGACTCCTATATCATTTTTTCTGCCAAGCTAAGCAAGACACAGACGAAATACAGCACCTTTTCAAGGGAGCTTCTAGCAATTTACCTGGCAATTAAACATTTTAAACACTTGCTGGAAGGAAGGAATTTTTGCATTTATACAGATCACAAACCATTACCATATGCACTACATACACATGTAGATAAATATGGTCCATGAGAAATCAAACATCTCGATTATATCGCCCAGTTCTCCACAGACATCCGATATGTTAAGGAACAAGAGAACATTATAGCAGACGCATTATCTCGATCTACAATAGCCTCTTTGAATTCTAGTTCTTTAAATATGGAATTACTCGCACAAGAGCAGAAAACAGATGAAACACTTCCAGTTGTACAACAAAAAACATCCTTACAACTAAAAGAAAGACAGTATTTTAATCACAAGACAGACATTTCACCTACAACGTTTGTAACAGAATTAAAACATAAAATGTCTCTTCTCAACTTTACACCCACTAGGAAAGCAGAGAAACAAACCTACATCCCAAGCGATCTTCACACCTGCAAATATATATTTATCAGGAACCACGCGGTTAAAAAACCACTCTGTCCAAATTATTCAGGCTTGTCTGGACAGGCCTGAAAAATATTTTACTATCATGAGGAAAGAAAAGAAAGATAATATCGCTATTGATAGCATTAAACCAGTGTATATCGAGGAACAACATCATACAATACCTCCACAAAAACATATTCACACAGAAAACGAAAAACAAAATACTGACATCACACCTACAACAAAAACCGGCAGAAAAGTCCACTGGCCAAAACATTTTAAAGAATATATCACATATTGAAAAACATATGTATCTTTTTTTCAATCTAGGGGGTGGGAGTATTGTGCTGTTTCTAATTTCATTTTGCAAACTCAACACACACACAATAAAATTAATCCACACCACGTGTATCTCAAAAAAATACAATTGTGTGGGCATTCACCCCTTACCATACCTTTGGGGTCAAAAACAAGGACGGTACACCCAAAAGCTCGGATGTAGTGAAAAGCACACCACGAGGTAAAAAATATGAATTTTTGATCAATCAGGGCTCGACATAAGAAACACACTTTTTGATCTCCTGGATCTTCACCATCAAGATAAAAGGGAAGCAGAAACTTTCAATGCCAGAGGGAAGAGCAGCCAGCTCAAACCACAGAGGGGTACTCAGACAGCTTGGAGCACACACACACACAGAGAATTCAGCAGTTCACACAACATGTAGTATCACGTATCAATGAATATTCTTTCACCCTCTATTTCTCTCATCTCACTCTCAACACATTGCCCTTCCTTTCCCTCTCACATTCCCAGTTCCTTTCTTTCTTCCTTTTTACAGCTTTACAGACAAATACATTTTTGTATAAAAAAATAATTTTTATTTTTTTTACGAAAATAAACAAAAGTTTATTTTACTTTATTTGTAGTGCAATTTTCTTTTTATTAATTGTTTGAGGGACTTCTTCGCCCCTCTACAAAGAGAAGCACCTACATTCTGCAAGCTAAGAAGCTTAACATGAATACCTGACTAAATCAAATGTTTAAATTGACAATGAACTGAAAAGTTTTCAAATGTTTTTTGATCTAAGCTTGCATACTCATATGTGAAAAAAAAGAAAAAGAAAAAATATATGTGTTCAAAATATATTTACATTAACTGCATTCAAGAATTAGAATTAAACTGCACTTTATTTATCAATGAAATCTTGCATTAAAATAGTTTATATCAAGGAAAAGAATAAGTGATTAAGTGACAAACTGTAAAGTGAAACCATAAACAACCATCAGATTTATCAAGCTATTTTTATGGACATATTTTGGTTGATGAAAACAATGATCTTTCTCACAGTAACTCAATATAGCTTTGTATAAAGATAGAAAGAAAATGCATAGAGTGATTTTATGCAAAATAAATTTTCATATAACACAATAATAATATAAATTTTCATATAATACAATATACTGAAAGATATAGTGATAAGTTAGAGGTTCAAAATGCAAATATCCTGAAGCATATGAGAAAGAATTTGGGAGAATATATCCACATATGTATATGTATGTATTCAGACGTAGAAGAAGGAAGTATTTAAATGCCTCATCCAAAAGAAATCTACTTTCCATTGTAACTTTTAGTCATATGCATGTTTTAATGAATATTTCATAAGAGCTTATAGCCTCAAAATTAAAAATCTTCCAAATGGCCCTGGTTTCTCTTAAAACTAAAATTTCATTAACTTTTCTTCCAATTCCTGTTTGTTTTTCTTTTTTTCTCAAATGTACTTTATTTTTTATTTAGGCATGAAAGGCATGAACCTAATAAAATAACATTCACTTCTAAGCTTTATTTTATATGTTCATTAGTTAGGAATTGAGTTTTTTATAAACTGGCATCATTTTATTAGTTTACCCTGACAATAATTTATGGTTATAAAAAATTAATATAATGATTATCTCATAAAAGCCAAATTAGTAGAATTATAATTTTTTTAATCTGGAGCAGTTTGTATTCTATTTTTTTTTCTAACAGACTAGATTTTTTGTTATTCTCAGATCAGTTTGTTATTACATGACCTACCAAGAGTCATGAGGTGGCAGTATGTTAATGCAATGATAGGTAATATCATCATAATTTGATATCATGAAAATGTTCAAACCTTTATCTGTTATTTTCCAATATCTGGTGAGTCAGTATGAATACCAGCTAGACATCTCATGGCAAGATGACATGAATTATCAGATTTCAAATGGAGCATGTTAGTGGGTGTGAAAAAAATGGGACATTCTATTTCAGTAATTGTGGGAATATTTGCCATCTCAATTTATGCTGTCATATGCATACAAAGAACACCCACTATAAATAGTACAGTGGGTGAACTTAATGATCATGACCAGAATTATCTGATTAAAATTGTCTGCTGTAACTGACAAGTGATATTCAGATTATATCTGCATTCAAGACAGGAGGTACCAGACATATATCTAGCAGGACAGTTCAGTGGTTCTTTTTAACTTCCAAATGGTTACAGGAACAGAAGACCCACTAAGGTGTTCCAGTTAACACCATGACACTAGAGCCAGTACTTCACTTTAACTTGTGACATTACTAATCTAACCATAAGGACTGGCAAAATGTTCATGGCTCCAGTAGTTTTGAGCTAATGGTAAAATTTGGATGTCATACAGACCCCATTAGATCATGAACTCCATTTGCCCATACAGATATAAAGAACTTGTAGTGGCTATCATGAAAGATGACTCCTGATGCCTTCTAACTAATTGTCTAATTGATGCCATTCACTAGGCTAGACAGGGTTTTATATACTACTGGGTACATGACTTTTGTCATATCTGTATATACTGTATTGCACCTGAAATTGTTATCTATCTAAAATCAACATATTGACTTTATTCATACCTTTTATTTAAAAGAAACAAACAAACATAAAAAGTATCTTTTATTATTAAAAAAAAAAACAACATTTATTTCTTGAAATGACATTAGCACATCTGAACCAAGCTAGTAAGTTTGGTGAAAATATCACAAATATTTCCCTTGAAAATAAAAAATATACCTTGTCACTACTGAGGTTAATACAATAGTTGGTTTAACTATCTTATTCACATCAGCAGTGACAAAATATATTATTTTCTGATATCTTCAAGTGAAATATTAAAATATATCAACTAAAAATATATAAATGATGATTATCTTTCTTCATCTGAAAAACTATTATATAATTTATTCTTTTCTTATTAAAACTTGGAATTCATTTTTCTGGTTTTACCAATATTATTTTCCTCCAAAAACATCTTTTGTAAAGTAGAGATTATTTCAAAAAACTTTAATTAGAGCAAATTTTTAAATTTTCTTCCACAATAGATATGACATGAAAATTTCTTAATCTTTGGAAATAAATCCATGATGTATATCAGTTTGGTGTCAATAAAAATGTCATTGTGTCTGACTCAAGTTCACTTACAAGTAATTTTCCTATAACCTTTTTCTTGTTTATCTTTGTTCTACAGTTTTCCACAATTTTCTTCCAATAAGAACTTAAAAATATCAATTCCTACAAAGAGCTCCTGGACACTGATTTTATATCTTATTTATTCATTTAAAATTGATTTTGTTTCATTGTCATATTTTGTTATATTTGTTTCAATGTCATATTTTGTCAGCATTCATACTAATCAAATATCAATCCTTACAAATTACATTAAGTGAAAATTAATCTAAACTAATCATCACTGAATAATGAATGTTGTTTAAGTACAAACATATGATAAATTTCAAAATGTTTCTTACAATAAAGAGGTTTCTCAAGCTGGGTATATTCAGGTTTTCGAATGATTCAATTTTGTTTTCCCTTATTTCCAAAGTATGTAGTTTGGTCAGTAGGCTTCCGTTAAGACCTTTAACGTCTTCAATTTGATTATCTAGAAAGCAATATAAAGATTTAAAATTTCATCATTCATATATGCATCATGCATGTTTAACAGATAAAAATTTCTAAAATTTTCACACACACACACACACACACACACACACACACACACACACATATATATATATATTAAATTATACTTTAGAACATGTACAAACTACAAAATACTAGAAATTATACATTTTGTTTCAACATTAAAAAACAATATCATCTCATCAGGTAGTTAATAATGATGGTAATAAACTTTCTTTTTTAAAGAAAATTTAAAAAAGAAATTCCTTTTATTTTTGGAAATCTTTTTGTATAAGGTAAGAAGATATTAAAAACGAGGGGAAAAAAGAAAGAGCACAGAAAAGATGAGAAAACAAAAAGAGAAATCAAGAAATGGAAAAGAAAGAAGAAAGATAAAGACACAGAGGAAACAAAAAAGCAAAGAGGAAAACAAGAGAGAAAGAACTGAGAGGAAAGAGCCAATGGAAATGTCTAAGAGAGATAAATTTTAAATTTAGGCAGGAAGTAAATTGTAGACCAATATAGATATCGGTTACATGGTGTCTCGGCTTAACACAGAGAAAAAAGTAAGACAGTTTACATTGGTAATACAATGAACTTTTTTAAAAAGCATTTTTACAATCATTTCTCATCTTTTACTAATAAGGATAAACAAAATATGACATCACTTTCTAAATATTTTTGAAATTTAAAAGAAGAAAGTAAATAAAAAAATGCGAAAATTCTAAAACAAGCTAGAATATCTAGATCGGTAAATGAACCATGTTTCCTTTGTCTGCAAGAAAAAATGGAAATTATTAAGTACATTAAAGAGTGACATGTTACTGAATCAGAGACATGAAACTATGGTAAATTGTAAACATATTAAAGAATTAACCTTAAATATAATATATAAAACTTTAGCAATTGTAAACTTTTTACAATATTAATCTTACTATCTGGATAATTTAATTTAACTATACGATCTCTCCTCTTATATTATTTTTTTTATTTTCTATTACAAATTGTGATCTATTTACTGTTTTAAATTTCATATTAATTTTAATATTAATTTTAATTTATTTTCTTTAATTTTTCTTTTTAATTTTATTTTTATTTTATTTTATTTTTATTTTTATTTAATTTTAACTTTTAAGTTTAATTTTAATTTAAAAATTTTTTTTACTTCTCCAATTTATCATATTAGCACTAATGAATTTATATCTTCATGTTATGTTTTTAAATATCCTCTATTTTACATATTATGAATATTTCCTCTGTTTGCGTGTGATTTCATCATTTTTTTTAAATGCCAAAGGATTTAGTTTGAAATATTGTAACAGACATCTGTATCTATCTGCAATTCACTTCCAGCCAAAGTTTGAAATTTCTATTTCTTTGCTGTTTCTCTTGTCTCCACGCTTTCTTCCCTCTGTGCATTTTCTCACTTTTTTCTCTTTGTTAAGCTGAGATACCATGTAACTGATATCTATATCAGTCTACAATTTACTTCCTGCCTAAATTTAAAATTTCTCTCTCTTAGACGTTTTCATTGGTTCTTTCCTCTCAGTTCTTTCTCTCTTGTTTTCCTCTTTGCTTTTTTGTTTCCTCTGTGTCTTTGTCTTCTTTCTTTTCCATTTCTTGATTTATCTTTTTGTTTTCTCATCTTTTTTGTGCTCTTTCTTTTTTCCCCACTTTTTTAATTTCTTCTTACCTCATACAAAAAGATTTCCAAAAATGAAAGTAGTTTTCTTCTTTTTTCTTTAATTTTCTTTAAAAAAAGTTTATTACCATCATTATTAACTACCTGATGAGACATTGTTCTTTAATATCAAAACAAAATGTACAATTTTCTAGTAGCTTGAAGTTTGTACATGTTCTAAAGTATAATTTATGATAAATATTCATTTCACTATTTTCTCTGTTTTAAAATAATGTTTTGAACTTTCCAGTTGTTTTCTTCATTTTGTATTCATTTATATATATATATATATATATATATATATATATATATATATATATATATATATATATATATAAAATATTTAAAATATTTAAATGAAGGAATATGGTTAATATTAGTAATATAAATTTTGTAAATCAATACTGGGCTGCACTTTCAAATTCAAAATTATAATGTGAAAGCTACTAAAATAAGATACTATAAAAAACAAATACCTAGCTGTATTGAAAATAAACTCTACTTCCTAAAGGTGCCCTAAGTGACTACAAATACTTGGAAAACTTAAGGAATAAATCTATGAATTTAAACCATCAGTAAAAACAAAAATTGTAAAACAACAAAAATTAAACAAAAATACTTCACAAAAGAAATTTTTACCTGGACTACAATTATATATATATATATATATATATATATATATTTGATTGTAGCCCAGGTACAACTTTCTATTACATATATATATATATTTATACATATATTTTACATATATATTTATATATGAATAAAGACCAAAGGGAAACTTATCTTAACTGATATTTTGGCCATGGAATGACTGTTGATGTTCGAAGAATAGGATACTTTCTCCAAGGTGGTACAGCAATTAATCTAAGTTTTATTTAGGCCAGAGTAGCAAGAGTTGCACCAGAAATATATGAATTTGAAACAAATATAACAGTACATGAAAACTACAGAAACCCACAGGTTATACAAAAATGAAACTACCAGTGATTGACAATGAATGTAATCACCCAACAAAGGAACATTACATCCAATCTCATCTGACTTCAATTCTGCTACTAATCAATTTATTAACACTGTATAGCATACACTGTATTCCATAGAGTTTCATGATTATAAATCAACAATGACTGATACAAAATTACTGCATTTTACCATGACCAGAAACATTGTAATTGGACTTCAGGAAACAGTTGCCATGTTGTCTAGTCAGACAGATTTCATTTTCAAAGGAATTCCCTTTTGGAAGCCATGTGGTTTGACCATTGGGTTAGTAGTGGTAGATAGGAGGGAATATAGTCTAGGTGATAGATATAATCTATTTTTAACAGAAAAAATTAAGATTTTGAAATTTCAATATCAGAATATACTTCTGAATAAATGTAAAGAAGTCATTAGCATGTGTCATAACTGTAATAAATTTAAATTTCAATAATTATCTCCTTCTTCCATTTATTCATAATAGAATTTGCCTTTTACCTAAATTAGATTTTAAAATCGGTGAATCTGTAACCTTTTCTCTCCTCCCTACCACTACTAACCCAATGGTCAAAACATATGCCTCTCATTACCAAAAGGGAATTTACCACTACGATTCCCCTTGAATTAACCCTATAGTAACCAACATTTCCCACCCCTTCCTTTACAAGCCCCTGCTTCTGGCATAAGAATTTTTCTTCTTTGATTGAGTGGGATTAACAATGCATGTCTCGAACTGACATGTTGAAATAGCTATCCCCATTAAATATGATATGAATTTACAAATAAATAAATATCTGCTCTGTAAATTAAATTAAATTGACATTGGATCAGTTTTAATATTTAAATGATATTACTAGGATCCTCTTGGATTATTTACCATTCTTATCCTGGAGTCTTAACATACATATATATATATATATATATATTTTTTTTTTTTCTAAACATATACTGTTAAATATAAGAGACAATGAATGTCTATCATGTTTAATCATGAGCCATTCTAAACGTCGTGTTTTGGCTTTAATTTCAGTTGGAAATAAAGACAAAAGTTCTCCAACATTTGGATAATTTTTTATTAATTTGTTTTTAAGCTTTCGGCTCACATGAGCCATCTTCGGGTCCCAAGACAATAACACAATAACATCCACCATCACCGACGATTTTATTTTGTGTTGACATAAAACTCCACTCGGCAACGGCAATAGTTACCAAAAATAACAAACACAGTTTGCAAATTTGCAATGCGGTTCTATGACATCACACCACATCATAGCGTGAAATGACAACAGAACCATGTATTCAAATGCAATGTAATATGTTATGGCCAGATTTAAAAATGATTTTATTAAGTGTGGGTTGTTTGGATTTAATGTACATGGCCTCCAATATCTGAAGGTTCTTTTTATTGTGTGTATGAGTAAGGATTGTTGTATTATTGACTAAAATCTGTCTGATATTACCTACATGTTTATGTTTTTCTGAGAAATGTTGTTTAATTGTAAAAAAAACCTTGTAGGTTTCTACCTCATTTTTTCAAAATACTAGAGGCTCTAATCAATGAATTGGTTAAGCATCTCACCTCACAGAATATTCTTTCAGACAAGCAATATGGCTTTCACTATCCTAGACTAACTTTTTTTTTTTTTTAATCATCTCACCCCAAGCAAGGCATTCCACTGCCACTATTGCGCATGGGGCTACATAGGGGAAGGTAAAGAGGAGTGGTTAGACATAGGGAATGTCAGGAGGACGGTGACAGATGAGTAAGGATAGCGAGGTTGAGGGTTAGGCAGATGGGAAGAGTGCTTGATAGAATGGGAGCAGGTTAGTGTGTTAGGAGGTGTCTATTGACCTTACATTTAACCTCCTGGAGATTGTAGCCATCGGGGAAGCAATCGTTTGGAAGAGAATTCCACAGTCGGGAAGTGCGAGGAAAGAAACTGTTGGAGTAGAAGTTACGGCTGCATTTTATCGGTTTCACTGTAAAAGGGTGGGATCTCGTTGCTAATCTAGTATCTCGTGCAAATTCGTATTTAGGGGGCACCAGTGATCTAAGTTCATCGGAGCAGAAGCCGTGAAAGTATTTATAGAAGAGATACAGGGAAGTCATGTCGCGCCGGTGGGAGAGAGACTGCAGGCGGTCTGCCAAGTCGGTATCTATCACATTACAGACCCTCCTCTGAACCTTATCGAGAAGCCCGAGGAGAACAGCAGGGGCACCCGACCAGATATGGCAGCAGTATTCAATGCACGGGCGGATGGTAGATTTGTAAATGTGCAGGATAGATTTAGACGGAAAAAACTTCCGGGCCCTACACAGAGAACCGACTTTCATAGCAGCGGATTTAGCAATGGATTCGATATAGTCATTCCATTTGAGGTCCGCTGAAAGTGTGAGACCAAGGAGGCGTAGTATTTTACTCTCTGGGAGGCAAGCCTGGTCCATGCTAATGGGAGGTAGGTGAGATTGTCGATGATGGTTAATTGAGAGTAGCTTCGTTTTAGAAGCATTAAAATTTACTAGCCATTTCTTACCCCAGTCCAATATGGATTGGAGGTCTTTTTCAATCAACTGGTGATATATTAATGGTTACTGCTGAAAGAGACTATCATGCTTTAGATAAGAATAGTGAAGCTTAGGCTGTTGCTTTGGACACATCTTAAAAGTTGTAGGAAATATTCTCTCGCAAATTGCTCGAATTTCGGACCAGAAAAAGAAAAATGCTGACAATTCAACTCGCCGGTCCAATCTCGCCAACTGCTATCCACCTAACCAGTTAAACCTCCTCTTCGCTTCGAGAACAACTGCTTTTATCGGTCGATCAATTTTTTCCATTGGCCGTCAACACAGAGAGGATGCCAAAGATTTGCATACACTCCCATAGCAACTCCTGCGGCAGACTTGTTTTGGGTATGTAATTTTCTTTTTTGCCGCATTTTACGTCGTAGTATTAACTTGACGCGTTGTCACTTGGTTTGACGAGGTAAGTCACCGTTTTCTTCGCTATACCCCCCATGATCTCATTATCACAAAACGAACAGCTTGGAGCAGGTCTTTTTATCCTGGTGCTTTGTCGTAATGGGACGATTTCCTCTACTCGGGTCAGAGAGTCTTCTCCTGAGGAGTCATTAGATGTATCTCGAGTTTCTGGAAGCTCGGGGTCTGTAGAAGCATTGGATTCGCAGATTTGAATTATTCGATCGCTGTCAAATGATGAATCATTATTGGATTCGCTCGACGATGCATCAGAACCAACGAAAAGACAAAGATCTTTTACGTGCCATGGCATCCCGTCAACTATTATTGCTTGCAGACTTACGATGTCCAATACACGACCAACTTGATACCTGGAGGTGCACCGGCCATGGGGAGTTTTCACCCATACTCTGTTCCCAATATTGAATATACTATGATCCTTACAGCGATCAGGTGGTAATGTAGTAGTAATTCCCTTCACTTTCAGTTGGTAACGGTGAATCATATTGGCAGGCGCATTAGTCGACGATACATCATCCTTCAGCGTGATATTATGCCAGTATGCTTTCTTGCTGCAATTCTCTTTATGCTCTGATGAGATCTTTCCACTATACCATTTCCTGCAGGAACATAAGCGCAACGAAAACGAAGTTGGACTCCCCATTCATCCAAAAAATCTTTAAAGGACTTACTGCGAAATGCAGTGTCATTGTCGGTTAGTATTTCTGATGGTGGGCCTCGTTCAAAAAAAATACTTTCCAACTGTCGGATGACGCTTCTCGAGTCTTGTTGAGGCAAGCGTCGCCATATCACAAATCGACTGGGGCCGCAATCAATTAATATAAGGTAGTGTTGTCCACCGTAATGCATAATATCCATTCCCAAGCAGGTCCAGGTTCCAGTTACACTTAGGTTGCCACATGGCTAACGACCCGGGGCTGGGTCAATTGACTGGCATTCTTTACATTTTCTGACTACTGCCTTGACGGCTGCTTTGGATGTCATAGGGTAAACTAGTCTAACGAAATACAGCATTCACCTGATGCCAGGATGCCCACTCCGGCAATGAATGACACGTATCTGATCAGGGGAGGTTCTGTTCACCATAGAAGCACATACCGGACGTGTTGGTTCAATTTTCTTAATCATATCATACCATTGTTGCGGTACTCTGGTAAGCTTATCCGCTTGATTCTCACTTGACGATACTAAACTTATCGTGATCAATAAGTTATACTCTTGAATCAGCATTTCAAGAGTACTCAAATGCCTCCAGATCAGCATCTCACTTGCCGCCTTAGTTCGTATTCTGACTTTGCCAGTGAGCATGTTTGATACCCACCGGTGCACACATGTGGAGTCCATGAAGAGGTGTAGCTTCATTGCGCCCCACTGCAGGGCCAAATTGACACCCTTCAGAATAGCATCCAATTCTGACAAATTGATATGTTGGACGTCCTTCTCAGGCCGCAGCCAGCGTGCATCTTCTACAATGCTTCCGTCAACTTCCAGTGAAACCCCTGTGGCGAGAGAACTTGCATCAACCCATACCTCATAAGTGTGTCTGCTTGTGCACCATTTACCGTGTGCAGGGTCATTCTGGCGAATTCTTTCCACTATGTCCTCAATCATGTTCTTAAGGGGAACGTCTGTCACTTCGTCATCCCAACCAGACATGATCGATATGGTCCTGCGTTTAACAAATGATGTAGCAACACGAAGCCATCCACACACGGGAACATAACCCACCAGTTTTTCGCACCACGAGAAAACGTTACGTCGCGTCAGGACCTCAGGAACTGATGGAATCTCATTTTCACGCTTCCACTTAAGCGTGTCGTTATCTTGTTCGACGCGCAAACCCAGCACACGTGCGCCATCCCGTAACCGTTCTGGATCCTTGCAGGTCAAACCAAATGCAGCCAAGTGCTCCTTCACGCAAGCTGCTGAAATCATTCTCTCGTCAACATAAATATCATCAATATATGATGAGGTTGCCCGCTGAACTGACTCGTCTTTCGACAATGCGGCGTCCACAATGGCCTTCATTATGGCTGGTGCAACATTCAACCCAAAACCCATTCGGGTCAAGCAATATCTTTTCCCCTTGAAGATTACAGTTTGAAAGGGCCAAAGTGACTTATGGATATGAACTTGCAGATAGGCCTGCCGTAGGTCAAGGATAGCGACATTTGGTCCTTTTTTACGCCACTCCCTCAGTTTCTGTGCACATACGTCAGCATTGGCTGTGTGTGCGTCGAGACACTCGTTCAGCTCTCGATAATCTAATACTGGCCGCACTTTATTTTTGTTTTTCTGCACAACCGCCATCAACGGAATTAGTCATTTTGGAGGACCAAGTTCTTTTTCAGGATAAGGCTGCAACCAACTGTTGTCAAGCCAGGTCTGCAACTCCCAGTCATATTCCTCCTTAATTGCCATTGGTATAGGGTACTCGGGTATCCAATTTCGCAAACTCTCCGGTGATCAACCATCAGATCACTTCCATGATGCGACCCATACCTTTCGGTTTGGATCGAATTCGGCACAGAAATCAGGTTCTTCTATTTTAATAGCGGCACAACAGACAGTCCCATGCTTGGGAAATCGTACGTAGCCACACTCTGTTATTTGGAGTCCGCCTAACTTTTTAATGGCGTCGAACCCAAGTAATAAATCAAAGCCCAATAGTTCTCCATCCACTACCAAGACTTCGATTTTGAGGGGGGTTGCATTGGCTACGCCAAGCTTAACACATCCAACTCTGCAACATTTAAGAGTATTTCCGTTTACAGTGAGTACATCCACCTCCGTCATCTGCCAGGATTGGGAGATTGATTTACTCACGAGTGTCTGTGAACAGCCAGAGTCCACTAGTGCTACTCTCTTAATTCCGTTCACGTAAATATTCAATACCGGTAGCGCCTCATTGAAGAGAGCGGCGCTGACATCTTGTCCCCTTCCTCTTTTCCCGGACAGAATGAAGCAATGTGGCCTATTTCTTGACCTCTGAAGCAACACAGTGTTGTGCATGACCTGCGTGACTTATGGGCATCTTCTCGTCGAACTGGGCAGTCCCTGGAAAAGTGATTCCAACAAGAGCATCTGTAGCATCGCATACCCTCTCGACGTTTCTGGTGAAATGGTAGCTGCAACCATTTCCTCAGTTGTGATTTGATCTTTCATTATGGCCCAATCTCGTTCCAATAGTTGGTTTGTCTTCATGTCTTCCATTCTGGAAGACACGCACAGTAGTTGTTTGACGTGCGCTGGTAATCCTGCTATGAACGCACATGCGAGTCCTTGCTCGGATATTCCGCCAAAGAGACACGCTAGCTTCTTCAAGTCGGCTAAAAACACGTTGACGGATTCATCTGGGCGCAGTCAGCGTTCCACGAACTGCTCGTAAACCAAGAAATGATCTGGTACAAAGGCAATCCGCAGGGCTTGTTTTATTTGCTCAACATCTGACTTTTGCTCCGAGTTTAGTTGTTGATAAACAGCAAATGCTCCACCCGTCAACCTCAGAGGAAGAACACGTTCAACCTTTTTTATTCCACACAGGTCACAAACAAGTTTTGCCTTCTCAATCCATTCAGTAACTGCCGGTCCGGTTACCGAACCATCAAACTCTGGTATCAACTTCACATCAAAAGTCTTGTCATAATGCCGAAATAGCTTGTAGGAAATATTCTCTCACAAATTGCTCAAATTTTGGGCCAGAAAAAGAAAAATGCTGACAATTCAATTCGCCGGTCCAATCTCGCCAACTGCTATCCACCTAACCAGTTAAACCACTATTTATTCATGGAAAATACATGAATTGTGGCACAAAGCCGAAAAAGGGAAGGGGTAGAAGGTGGTCTTCAGTTAGCTATCCTATACCTAGCTAATCACTATCACGACCCGTTCACTCGTTACAATTTGCTCAATCACCAAAAGAACCCATCCATCAACTCCCAATCCTTCATACACCATAATGCCACAAACTAACAAGGGGCACCTAAAAAAGTGGGGAAAATAACCCATGACAATAAAAATGTATTTATATACAATATAATAAAACATTTAATGAAAGACGAAATGATGGGAGGGGAATGAACCAAAAAATAAACTGAAAGTACAAATTTTGAACTAAAATAATAATCAATGTTAGTAAGAACTGTCCATCCCAGAAAAAAAAGAGTGGCCACTGTATTCCACCAAACGGTGAAATCGAGAAGCACACTCGCTAGGGGAGTGGAAAGGGGGGTAAAAATTAATGGAATGGGACAATAAAAGGCTGAACCAGCCGAGATAAAAGGAGGCCAAAACAAACTGGGGGAATTGGGAATCTCAACTTGGATCATAACAAAAGAGAAAGACGGGTACAGGCTAGGAACACATTCATTCACTTTAACTAGGTACACAAAAGAGAGCTACCTTAACCAGGGGAGGGTTCCACAGGAATCCACCCCGATGTAACCAGCAGATCTAAAAGAGAAAATCAAGACTAGCCCCTTTCAAGCAAACCAGACTTGCTACATTTACCCACCTTTTGCTGAAGTCTGTCAAAGTCAAACATTTCCAATCAGTTCTGATCTTTATTTTGAGCATCAGCTCAAAATATCGGATCAGATCCTGATGTGAAAGACACTGACCTTGCAAGACTTCCTCCGATTGCATAGTCCAAATCAGCATTCGAGCCGTGGCTAGCAGCGACAGAAACACCACACGCTTCATCCCAGAAAACGGAGGTGACACATTGTCGCAGACGAATGCACGATCAATGAGCACAAGCTCTCGCGGCGCGATACGAGCAGTCAACTCGCCAACCCAGTCCCATAGAGGGCGAACCCGCAAACAATGGTAGAAGGCGTGTGAAGCCGTTTATTCCAAGCCAAGGTTGCAGCGTTCACAATCTGGCAAATCTGCCAGGCCCTATATGAAGGCCTTGTCATTGAGAGGCAAGCGATTCCGAGCTAATCGCCAGGTGAGCGAAAACTCAGTGTTGCTGAGATAATCACTACCTGGCACCCAAGACCATAATGAGCGAAACTCATCCTCCGACAAGTGCAGCACATCACGTAATGGATCCTTGGCGACGCCCTCCACTAACCCACGATAGAAGACTCTCCTAGGCCGTGAAAGGTCACTGGACCGTGGAATGGCCCGCAGGGCCGCCAGACATTCGAGGAGAAAACTCGATCATCCTTGAGGCTTACAGCACCGCCTCAAGATGAAGGGAGTGATAGTAAGGCTAGGGAACATGTCCCTCACTATCCCCCAAAGCAATGAGTCTTCCAAAATCGCTCGCCTGAGAAAAACCAACCTTGACGCAACCTTATGGCCCATCAGGTATGGCATTCCCAGATCCCCATGACACGGACGTTGGTAACAGACATGTTTGTTGACGTAGTGTTTGCATCCTCTCCACAGAATGGAGTATAGCAAACGCTCGATCGCCTTCCTACGCTCTTTACAAAGTGGAAGTACTGACAACAGGTAAAGGATAATGGGAAAGACGTATGTAGCACACGCCTCATCCAAACCCTTTCAGGACAACCTCCTTCAACGCCAAGTCTTGGCCAATGCGTCTACCTTTGCCAGAACTTCAGACCAATTTTTCTCCAACTGTAGGTCGAGCCCAAACCACATTCCAAGAATGCAGACCGGGCCGTCCGTCCAGTCGAAGGGCCCTGGGAGGTTAACACCCTTCCAGGCACCTAACCGCAAACCGGACGACTTGTTGTGGTTAATCTTGGGCCGTGTCACCTGTTCGCACTGTTCGAGCGCTTTCTGTACCACCTCGATGTCACTCTGGGAGGACACGAAAGTAGTGACATCATCGGCGTACGCGGAAACCCTGGCTTGAGCACCACCAGGAACAGTGATTCCACGTAGGGCTGGACTGCACGCCCTGTCTCTTAGCCAGCAAAGGAGGGGCTCCAACGCCAAAGCATAAAGTAGGGGCGACAGTGGACAACCCTGTCGGACCAACCTAGACAGCGCCAGAACGCCCGACAACTTTCCGTTCACCTGTACCACAGTCGTCGGGGATTGATACAGGAGGCTAATCCACCAGCGGAAGTTGGTTTTGAATCCAGCTGCCTGCAGGACAGCCACCAGGTAACGATGGTCAACCCTATCAAATGCCTTGGACTGATCTAAATGGATCAACGCGGCTTGTTCGTCGTCTTTTATCCTCTCTATGATCATGCGTATCAGATGCAGGTTGCTCTGAATTGTTCGGCCCTTCACAGCACAAGTCTTCTCAGGTCCCAACAGAGACTCAGCAACTAATTGCAAACGATTTTGCAAGATCTTGGCCAAAATCTTTAACTCTGTGTTTAGCAGAGTTATGGGCCGGTAACCCTCTAGCTCCCTCCCCACATCCTTGCCTTTTCTCAACAGCGTGATCACACCCCTGGTGCACCGGTTGGGGATGGACCCCTGCCGGAACCAGTTGTTGAACACAACAGTCAAAATCGGGACAAAGATGTGCGACAGCCTCAAGTACAATTCATAGGGCAAACCATTGAGACCCGGCGATTTGCCTCTGCCGACCTTCTTCAAAGCCGCGTAGACTTCGCCCTCCATAATCTCTCCCTTGCAGCTAGCTGCATCAGCCGGCAAAAGCCGGGGGAAGTCAGCCAAATAGCTATGAAACTCCTCATCACGGAGACCAGGCTCCTTGGTAAACAGGATCTCGAAATGCCACCAAAACGCCTCGCACATGTCGTCAGTCGACTGAAGAGTGTATCCCTCCGGGTAGCGAACCTCTCGAACGTACCGGTCGCCTCCTCAGCGAATTTCTTCCTTGCACAGTTCTGCGCCCATGTTCACAGCTTTGGAAGACATCTTGCTTAACTTATGTCTAACTACCTGGCCCATGTGACGATCGCTATTCGACCGTTCCACGGCCTCCTTAGTTATGGCTATCTCTAGAGGATCCCCACCAGCCACCGCCCGGGAGTAATTAGCTCTAAGTGTCTTCACCTTGTCAGCCTTATCTAGTTTGAGCCGTTTGCTGAAGTTGGTGGTGAAAGACCTAATACTATTCTTAAGGTTCTCCCACCACTTATTCCTGATGACTCCCCCAGTTAACGCCCGCTGCACTAAGTTAATTAGCTGGCACCAGAAGTCTCGCCTGTCCAGTAACGACACGTTGAACTTCCAGTAACCAGCCATTCTAACCCTATTTTCAAAATTTACCCGGGCACAAATGAGTTTGTGGTCCGAGTAACCTAACCAGTGGAACGTGGGACAATCTAAAAAATCTAGCTCGGCTTCACGAACTAACATTCTATCCAGGTAGCTAGCCACCTTGGTAGAAGGCCAACTATTAGCCCACATCCACATTCTCCCACCCTTGTGATCGACACGGTATCTATCGACCCGCCAACGTCCGTAGTGAACGTTAGTTTTACGGCCCTATATAATGAGGAGTGGAGGATAATCGGGACCCTCCCAGCACAAAAATGAGACAGTCTTTGAAGGTATTTGGTGCCCGTTTGGGCCATCATTAATTTTGGAAACTCTTCTACAGCTCCCTGTACAAAGTCCCAGACTTTCAGATTGCCCCCGGTATTTCTGATGAGTGTTAATACTCCGGGAGCTTCTGGAAAATTAGTTGGGTCCTCAACCGACTTGCTGTCGATCGAAGTTAGCTTAAATAGTGGCCTTAGGAGGGTTCTCTTCTGGGAAGAGAGGTCCCTCTCTAAGGCCGGTCTTTCCACTCTACAAATGTCCACTCTCTTGAATGGATTAGTTCTTTTTTTCCTTTTTTCTTTTTTCGGATCAGCCTGGGACTCTACAGGGGATGGGGTTTCTGGTTGGGAGGGAGTTGTTACTGTTTGAGAAGAGGGTTGGGAAGATGATTTTTCCATCGGGGAGGAAGGTATGGGGGAGGTTTTAGAAAGGGGTCTAGTTGGGGAGGCAGAAAGACTCTTCTCCGTTTTCGTATTTCTGACTGGAGATGCAGGGGCGGAGTGAGATTTGTTCATTACCCGTTCCGTCCTGCCTCATTCCTCCACCTCTACTTTTCCTTTTTTCTGGATAACTTGTTTCTCCTCTTCCCACCCTCTCTTCAATGATGAGGAACGTGGAGGAGGCATTTCCACCTCCATATCTTGTTGTTGTTCTTGTGTTTTTTCTTGTTGTTGTTTTTGCTGTTGTTGTTCTTGTGTTTGTTGTTTTGCCTCTTTTGAGGGCTTCTTTTTTTGTGGGGATGGTGCTTTCTCTTTCTGAGAGGAAGGGGAAGCAACCTTCTTCCCCTTCCTAACCACTTCCTTCCACTCATCGGTATTACTTTTGGGGTCGGAATTTTTTCCTGTAACCACTGGAGTTTTTTGCACCGGCAGTGTTGCCGGTGCTACCTGTTCCTCTTCCTGCTTTCTTCCAGGACACATTTTAAATATGTGTCCTACCATCCCACAGGACCAACAGTGCGCCCTCCTCCCTTCCACCACAACAAAAAGTTTCCTGCCACGGCACAGCAAAATATCGGGGACTCTTAAAAAATTTGGCCTGTCCACCACCACGCTGACGCTGATGTCCTCCGTGGCCACACCGGCCTTACTTGTTATCCTCGCCACCTCCTCAACAGCTCCAAATCGAGCAAAAAATGCTCCCACATGGTCACAAGCAATGTCAACTGGTACTCCATGAATAATTATCTTTGTTTTTTGAGTACCCAGATACTCTGTTTGCATCTGGATACCTTTGGTCATTAAGGTATTACCGGCTAAATTCTTTGCTTCCATCTCTGTGCTTAATAGGACATCCCACATAGCACGGGGACCTTCTAGCTAGGACACAGGGTACAATTTTTAAGGCCTTTAAAGCCTCTTCCATGTTCTCCCTGCTGACATTGATAAATTTTCAGGATTTAACATCCGATGTCAGCAGGGAGATTGTTCTTGGTGCAACAACATTTACAACTTCCGGTACTACTATCAACTCGTTATCGGTAATAAAATCTTTATATTTCTCCTGCATTTGCAGATAATATTTCGCATCTTTTTTTACAGGTGATTTTGCCCATACTGACGGTGAGGGAGTCACCGTGGGCACAGCGTCAGAAGCTGAGGGCTGGGGAGACAAAGCCATAGCTTGACTTGCCCCCCCTCACAAACAAAAAACGTCCAGAAAAACAAACGTGAGACTAAGACAAGCAAAACAATACAAACAAAACTGACGTACTCACTGGTAACACAGATTCCACGTAACAATAATCCAACAGTAATTCTGCGTAAAAAACACAGAGTCGATGAAAAAGAACACTGTCATATAATGATGGAGACCCCTAACCAGTTAAACCTCCTCTTCGCTTTGAGAACAACTGCTTTTATCCGCCGATCAATTTTTTTCCATTGGCCGACAACACAGAGAGGACGCCAAAGATTTGCATACACTCCCATAGCGACTCCTGCGACGGACTTGTTTTGGGTATGTAATTTTCTTTTTTGCTGCATTTTACGTCGTAGTATTAACGCGACGCACTGTCGCTTGGTTTGACGAGGTAAGTCGCCGTTTTCTTTGCTATAAAAGTGTTTGACAAAGTTTGGCATGCTGGTTTTCTTCACAAGTTGAAAGGTTCCAAATATTTGATCTGCTTCAATCTATCTTATCAAAGGAAAGTTGTCTTTAATGGCCACTTTTCTAAATTTATTTGCGTTAATGTGTGATTCCCACAAGTCTCTATCTTTGGACATAGATTTTTCCTAATTTTCATCAATGCTCTTACTGATGTCATCAGTTCTCAACTATAATGATGACACAACTATTTACACCTGTCTTGATGGTAAGTCTGATCAGTTTCATATGGTCAAACTGGCAACTGATTTAAAAAATGATGTTCAGTCTGTTGTTAACTGGAGCAAGAAATGGTGCATACATTTTAACACTTCTAAACAAAACTGCATTTTTTAATCATCCTTGAAAACCTTTTTTGCCTTCTATCAGCTGCATAGCTGATGTTAACCTCCAAGAAAGTGACACATTGCACCTTCTGAGACTAATGCTTTCTGCTGACACAAAATGAAAAGATTACATTGAATCAATTGGTAGTTATTCTGCAAGAAAAGCTGGTTCCCTGTGTGTGCTAGACTTTTCTTACCAGAATCTATCTTACACATTTTTAAGTCTATCATTCATCTGTGCATTGAATATTGCTGCCACATCTGGTCTGGTGCTTCTACTTGATAAAGTCTAAATAAAAAAAATATCAGTAATATTATAGCTCCTGTGCTGCCATCTCAGCTTCACTGATTGCCCACCACTGTAACATAGCTTCCCTGTGCCTTTCCTATAAATATGTTCATGGTAATTGTTCTGATAAGCTTTCCTCTTTGGTACCTGGACTTCATGAATTTAAACCCAGTAATAGATTGGTAGCTAGGTAACATCATTTTGCAGTTGAAATTGCAATATGTAACCATATGCTAACAGTAACATTAAAGTAAAATTATGCTAACAGTTTCTTCTCTCACACTTCTCACTTCTGGAATATTGATTTCTAGTCAACTTTCACCTTCAAATATTTAAATGCAATGTCAATCGTTATCTTCTGTCTACTTAATTCCTGTTCATTTATGGTTCTCTCTCCTTAATAATGTTTTTCTTTTTCTCATATTCTGTCACACTCAGTACCCACCTTGTGTCTTAGTAGTTTTATTGTGTTGCTTGAATGAAAAGATTTTAAAAAATACAAAAATTACAAAACAGAAAAAGAAGCATAAAGAGAAAAATAAAGACAGGCCAAAAAACTGACACTTAACTATGCCATAATCCAAAGTGCTCAATGTCAAAATCAAATCAACTAAAACAGAGTAGTAAACCTAACCAATGTTGCCCCACAAAAAGGACACAGTTCAAATCACTTTTGTGACAACTTGTTAGAGTAAATAAAGTAACTCCCACTTTTGAAAGCTTAAGTCGAAAAAATAAAAATAAGATATACAGGAGTTTCTTTTTTATTAATATTGTAATTCTTTTAGGGGATAGTGTTTGCATGAATAAGCAATTTAGAAAATAAAAATATCAAAATAATAGTCATAAATCATAATTGTGTGTGTAAAACTTGTGTATATCCTGCAAATTCCAATGAATGTAAGTTAATTTGGAAACTATGCTTACTAACACTACTTCTCTCTAAGCTTATTCAGAAGAAAATTTTTTTCTTAATTGGTGAACCAAAGATAAAAGTACCTAACAATAACTGCTTTTCTTTAAAAAAAGAATAGAAGATACCTGATAAAACTTTTCAAAATAGATTTATTTCATCACAGGCCAAAACATAAGTCCTCATAACCATAATTAATAATATGAAGTATGTTTTCTTAGTGTCTGGAGGCATTTACATCAGAGATAATAATATGTTAATCTTTGTTCTTTTATATCAACTGGTGATCAAGCAAGCAAGCGTGCACATTGCCAGTAACTACGAGAAAAATTTACCTCATGACTTGAAATAAAAATGCAACTAATTTTGAAAATATAATGACACATAATTTAAAACAGTGGCGAATTCTTACAAATGGTGTCCTGATAATAAAATAAAAATAATTCAGGAATTCAAACCTGTAATAAACATATTTGTGGCTGTGCCTGAGGTTAGCTTAGCTGCACTGGAAATTGTAATTGCCATATATAGACAAAATATATTTGTCTGAAGACAGTATCCACTTGCTGTGATTAGTAGTTTATTTTTGCCAGCTCACACAGAGAAATTACTAATGTGTATGCAGTAGGACTGCATTAAAATTCAGCATTTTGCTTAACAACTATTGATTCATTATGGAACAATTTATAATTTCATTATTAATATGAAAACAAGAAAATCTGCATTTTACGGAAAAATTCAAGAAATATGTGGGAATGTTTTTAATATTTACTTTTTTTACCCTTTTTTTAATTAATCTAAATCAAATTTAAAATTTGTTGATTAATAACTGTTTATGACTGTCTCTTATTCTTTCATCTTTTTGTATGTGCTGTGTCCATTCAAGATATGGGTAATCATGGTGCTTCACAACTTCCTGCTCTTTGTAGTTTTAGTAAGGTTTGTCTTTTTGCTACCCCTTTCCTAATCTGTTATGCCAACACATGTTCATTAGGTAGGTTATTTGTGGCTTTCTTCTGTCTCTCTTTTCTTCATATACAAATTCTCCAAGCCTTCGTTCCTCATTATGTAACCTAGAAATTCCAACTGTTTCTTTGTGATTCTAAGTAGAAGTGTTTTTATGTTTTCATTTTCCATAAAACTTCCTTGTTGCTCACATATTCTCATCATCCTTTTGTAGAAACAAATTTTTGTTTCTTTTACATCTGTGAGGAGATTGTCCAGTTTTTACTGCTATATAGAAGCAATGATGAGGTTTTAGAAAGAATGGAAATGAAAAGGAAATTAATACTGATCGTCAGGAAGAAACAGCTGAAGTTCTTGGGATATGTAATGAGGAAGGAAGGCTTGGGGAATCTGATATTACAAGGTCAGGTAAAAGGGAAAAAGAGACAGGGGAAAGCAGTGGATAACATATTTGAAGGGCCTGAGCAGGTGGATGGCAGAGTGAAGTTTGGGTGGGGTAGCAAGAGCTAAGAGTCACCAGGGATAGGGAGACATGGAAAACCATGATCGCCTACATCCCGAAGGAACACAACACATAGAAGAAGAAGAAGAAGAAGAAGAAGGAGGTCAAATATTACATAACAGTTCAATACTATTTTCTTTGTTTCTAATTAAATTTTGCAATTTCTTCATACTTTACATTGCTTTTGAAAGGCAAACTTTTGCTATTCAAATTCTCAATTTCAGTGTCATATTTTCTGTCCTCTGTTAAAACACTTCCTAAATATTCAAAATTTTTGTATTTGCATGATTTTGTTATCCCCAACTTGTAGTTCATATCTTGGAATGTTTCTTTTGCTAAGTACTATACATTCTAACTTACAATTGATGTTTAGTCCTTTCTTCTCACTATCCTTTACTACATTCTGTAGGAGCTTCTGTAGTTTTCTTTCTGTGTCTGCTATGAACACTGTGTCTCATCTGCATATCTAATGTTGTTAAAACTGTGGCTGCCAATAATGAATACTGGTAGATTTCTAATTCTCATAGGATCACCTCATTGTAAATGTCCAGTGAGAATTGACATTTTTGTCTTATACACCTTTCTAGTTTTTGTATATTTACTAAATGCATTTTATATCCATGTGTAGGTGGGCTTCTGCTCTGAGTATAAGTTCTTAATTATTCTAATATCTGGCCAAAATAAATAAATTTACATAACAGTGCAAACAGTTTTTTGTGGCATATATCCTTCTCATTTGTATTGCTCTTTTTGATATCATTCATTCTTTAACAAAACTACACTGTTCTTGTTCTATTTCTTGTCTAATTCTGCTGCATATATCCTTCTCATTTGTATTGCTCTTTTTGATATCATTCATTCTTTAACAAAACTACACTGTTCTTGTTCTATTTCTTGTCTAATTCTGCTGCATACTTTACTCATCAAATTGAAATTTATGTTGCTCATTAGGCTGATTGTTCAGTGGAGTTTGCATTTCTTTGCACATGACTTCTTAGGCAGTGCTATGAAAATAGATCTACTAAGGTCTTCCTTAATATTCCACATACCACAAAAAGTAGACACAGGTACACTCATAGTAACATTTGGTGTGAACTGCCTGTACAGCAACATACCCCATGAACTAGGCAAACAGGCCATTACATTTTGGATTGAAAAACACCCAGAAATACTTCTCACACATTTCACAAAAGAATATATTATATAGAACTAATTTTAGACAATAATTCATTCCAATTTAACAACCAAAATTATATTCAAACAACAGGTACAGCAATGGGGACAAAAATAGCACCAACATATGCAACATTCACACTAGCATATCTAGAAGAAAACCTATACAATCAAATAGGACACAAATATGGGGAAGACATAAAAACAGAATTCACTAAGTCATGGAAAAGATATCTAGATGACTGTTTTATCTTTTGAAGATCAACACAAGGAGACATAAATAAACTACACAATCTACTCCAAAACTTGCACCCCAAACTTAAGATCACACTAGAATATAGCTATAATGAATATAATGAATTCCCAGACATACTCATAAAAAACAAAAACAATTACATCATCACAGATATTTATCATAAAATCACAGACACCCCAAAAAAACCACTATTTCAAGAGTCACCACCCTAAAAGTTCTCTAAAATCTCTCTGGAATAAAAAAAAACAAAAAAAATACCATCAAAAAGAAAAAAACATTCTCACGTATATTTCCACCCACAACAAACGCAATCCAGAATTATTTACAAAGATAAAAAGAGACATAGAATTACTCAACAAAAATGATAAAATAAAATAAATCTTAAAGATAACTAAAATAATTAAAAGCAAACACCAACCCCAAAATTTAAAAGACCTCATCAAAATTAAAACAACACACAATAGAAGGGATCACAAAATGCAGCAAAAAAAGATGTGGGGTATGCAACATAATAATAGAAAAAAACCACTTCAAGTTTGAAAGCACATCTACATTAAAAATAAAAACAAATTTGAGCTGCAATGCTAAATACATAATTTATGCTTTAAAGTGCGATGAATGCACAAATATATGTGGGGGCAACACAAAGCCTGAATAAAAGAGTAGCTCTGCACAGAAGTAACAGTAAACTAGCCAATAACAAGAAATTGTACATTTCCCAACATTTACATGAATATAGTGTAGGTAAATTCAGAGTAATGTCTATCTACTAAAATGCAAATCATGACACGATGCAGGAAGAAATATTTATAAAAAAATATAAGCCTTCCTTTAACAAAACAACATGAAAAAACTAATACACGCACACACACAAACACACACAGTCACACTAAATTCAAGCATGTTGAAAAAAAAGAAAAATGATGACATGTAGAATGAATCAAAATTCTACTTGATGACCCATAGAACAGAATCAAAATCACTGAAAACAATTTTGAAGGAAAAAAAAGACAAAATCAAATTTCGCAAGTCAGTGTAAAAAAAAAAAATTTTCTGGCCAATGAGAGGTGAATGATTCCCAAAATGAAAAAGATTTAATGAGCGAATGTGAAAATGAACCAGCAAACACATATGCGTATAAACTTTCTGACTTGCTCACCAACCACTTATCTATATATACACAATATTTTCACCAGAAAGGCAAACAGATCACAATATGTAAAGTCACAAGTTTATTTGCCTGAAGAGAGTCAACTTTGGACTCGAAACACATGTAGCGACACAAAAACTATTATGGACACTTAATATATTATACAAAAAGCAAGTAATAATAATAACAATAAATCTACACTTTAAACAAAATGTTCACAACTTCTCACACTTTTTTCTTCTATATATATATATATATATATTTGAAGCATGAAGAAAATTTACAGTAATTTTTTAGCATCACAGTTTTGTAGTTATTTTTTCTTACCACAACTCACACCCCAGAAGATGATCTCAGGAGATTGAAAGTACTTAGGAACATCGAGAAATGAATAATAAAATCATTTATCAAATTTACAGCTCATTTCTTACATTTTTCAATTATAGTATGCAAAAGAATATCCGTGAGTATGAACAGATTTTATTAAAAATAAGCAGACACAATGTTTGCAATTTATTTAATCTGACATGTCTAAAAGAAAATTTGCTGCCTAAATACACAACTATTTATGCTCTCACACCCTGATTGAGTACTATGGAGGAATAGTAAATTTTGAATAAGCGGTAGCTAATTACACATCTACGCATTGTTCATTCACTAATGAATTTGAACATTCTCGGCTACTGGTGTGTGCTTACATTGTATATAACACGCTAAAGTCCACCTTCCGCTACCAAGCATCCATAGCTCAGTGGTAGAATTGCTGATTGATGTTAATTCGATCAGTTTTGGCTAGAAGCAATCGGATGTCTAACCATACTAATGAGCTGTGATACAGCAAAACAGATCTGTCTACAGATGACTATATATATTTGTCATTCACATACAAGCCTGTTTCGCTGTATCACAGCTCATAAATATAAAACAAATGAATATTATCCAGCATATGCAAAATTTTTATATTTCCACTTCTTTTTTAAATGAACCAAGAGCATTAACATGCTAATTTTCCATCTTACACAGGAAATAAAATGTGATTTCACATCATCTATAATGATTCTGGGAGAAATGAGTTGTTGTGGACTATTTTTCCCCTCAAAGCCACAATATCAATGCAGTACATATATAAAAGTGTTGGACACTGTACTCAAACGCAGGAACTAGGGAGTGCCCATACACATCCAGACAATCTAGAAGTGACTTACTGAGATATTTCATGATCAACCCTTTTCTAAAATGTGTTCTCCTAGTTACCCTGATATGAATCCTATATATCTGAGGGGACATCAATGACATGTTGGCCAACCAATGACTCCACAATACCAAGCACTTGTTAAAAGATGCTATCATAGAAAAAATAGCCAAAAGAAATGAAAATCACTTGATCCAGACATTTTCAAGGCTAGATCAAATTTCTGCTGCATTTGAGCATATGTCTAAAGTTTTAAAATATATTGATATTTTTTATTGAAAATATTTTTCTTAACTTTTTAATTTGTTCTCAATTACTTGCACTCCTCCACTCACACAGCCACTATATAATTTTGTATTTTGGCAGCAATCCCTCTTTTATCTGTTAATTGCCATTTGTAATAGATGCTTGGGCAATCATTTCTATTAGCAACATGAATGAATAGGTAAAAGATTTTCCCACTATTATTTTTTTCAGTAGACCGGTTGCCAACTAAGGCTATAGGATCCAATTTGTCCTGCTATTCAACTCATAGCTGGGGGAAGAAGAGCTGGATTAACACCTTTCCCAAGTGTATTTGCATGTAAGTAAATGAAACAAATTTGACTGAAATTCAAATCTGGCTCTCAAATTTTTAATTCCAAGCCATTATCTGTCATACCACAATGCACATCTTTTATACAAGTTTCAATTAGGATGACTGACAAGACACTGCAATTAAGCTTTCCATTAATTTTTTTTTTTTTGCATTTATACAAGATTTCTTTTCTGGACACAGAATGTGTAAAAAGTGTTCAAATAATTTGAGAGTCCAAGTGCTTTCAGCTCATATATTTACCATTATCAATGATGATTGATAGCTCAGGCTGTTGCTTTTTCTTTTATCTGACTCAAATGCTTATTATATATATATATTATTTTTACAATGTCACATGATCCCACCAGCAATTACATCAAAATTCCTCTAATTACATCAAAATGAGGTCAACTATGTTTATTCTCTGGTAATCTGTGTTCAAACTCATATGCCAGCAATAACAATTTAATCATACATAACACTTATCAAATTATAAAGTAGTTTTGAATGGTCACTCTTCTAGAGCTGCTTACATTGTTTCTAATTTTGATAGATGATTTTTCTGATGTCATCAGTTCTCAACTCAATATCTATGTTGATGACAACTATTTACTCCTGTCTTAAAAGTAATTCTAATCGGTTTGCAATAGTCAAATTTGCAGTTGATCTCAAAAATTACTGACAATCTGTTGTTAACTGGGACAAGGAATGGTTTGTTAATTTGAACACCTTCAAAATGAAACTGCTCTCTTTTAATCATTTGAGAACTCTTTTTACCTTCTTAATCTCCAGGTGAATGACTCATTGTGCCTTCTTGAACTAATGCTTTCAGCTTACATAAGGTGGAAAGTGTATATTGAATCAATTACTAAGTCTGCAGCTAAGAATATTGATTCACTATGTTGTGTTGAACAATTTATCTCTCCAGAATCTATCTTACGTAATTATATGTCTACCATTCATCCATGCTTTGAATATTGTTGCTGTATGAGGTCCAGTGCTTCTGCTATATATTTAGAAATTCTTGATAAAATCCAAAGAAGAATCTGCAATGGTATTGCTCCTGACATGACATGACATTTCAGCTTCAGTCCCTTTCCCACTGAAACAACCTAACTTCCCCAGCACATTTTCTAAAAGCACTTTCATGGTCATGGTTTTGATGAACCTTTTCTCTATGATCGCTAGATTTTATGAATTTAAGTTGCTGTACCTGAATGACATTTAGGTCTCATCAATTTACAGCTGAAATGGTTAGATGTAACCATAAGTTCTATGCTAATAGTTTCTTCTATCACACTTATTACTTGTGAAACTCTATTCTGGCTACTTGCTACCCAGTCAACGTTTATCTTCAAAAATTTAAATGCAATTTCAATGGTTATCTTCTATCTTCTTAATTCTTACAACCGCCATAAAATGCCTTAAGTTTTGATTATGCTCATGTTCTGCTGACCCATACATGGTGATATCATTAGCTATATCACATGCTCCAGAACACTTCTCAAGTATCCTGTCCACCTCAAGTTGGGAAATATCTTGATTTATATTCAAACCAAATGAAAGTCATTCAAAGCAGTACTTCCACATGGTGTTTGGAAAATTGTTAGTGCCTGGCTTTTGCAATTGAGCTTTAGAGACCATTATCCAGACTTAGCATCTAACTTTGAGAAAAATTTTGCTCCAGCAAATCGATGGTTGAGCTGTTTGACCATTGGGATTTGGTGGTATGGTCATATTAGAGCATTGTTTAGCACCTATGAGTCTAGACAGACTCTTATTGTGTTGTCACGTTTGGTCGCATATGTAAGGGAGTTTACCCAGTTTCTTGGTCCTTCAATACAGTGAATGATCTGTTGTGATTCCATTTTATTGAGCTCAGCTTTGATTTTTTCACATAGATATATTTTCTTCTCAGTGGATCTATGTAGCATGGCATATTCAGGTTAATGGATAGCTTTTGTTACATCTAGAATTTACCCATATGGTCAAATCTGTCAAAGGAATGGTGCATTAAATCAGCTAAATTGCTGATGGGTTATTGCTGAACTGATATTGCACAGTTCATTGCAACAACTTTAAGTGCTTCTAAGGTTGGCAAGCCCAGTATGGCTGGTCCTGGAACATCAACCATGTAGAACTAGGTATCTAGCCATGGAGAGTTCTTGTATTTGCACTTAATATTTGTGGTTCTGTGACATTTTATCTTGGTGTTGTTGTTATTAATATGCATTGTGTTGAAATGAGTAATCTAGTTATTGGATTTACAGCTTTGTCTACACTGGTGGGGAACATCTTGCAGAATACATGGATAGGCAGTGTGTTTGCTTCTGCTCCAGTATCTACCCTCAGGTTGAAATTATGAATTCTTGGAGGGTCTGTCAACTTGATTTTTGTCATTTTAGGGGGCCTTTATTTTTGGTGTTTTTTTACTGTTGGTTTCAAAAGTGAGGTTTTCTGTCACTGTATCTATGTTGAGTTGGTGATCATGTCTAGCAGTGCTGTCAACTTTCCTGCCAAGCTCATGTTGTCAGTGTCTTGACTGGTTATTACTGTTAGACCAAAATTTACCTTGGTCTTATATTGCACTGAGATGCAGACTGTAGCCCAGTGGTTTACTTTGATACATATTGGCATGTGAAGTTCTTGCAAGACAATGAAAATATTTTCTACTAAAACAGTGGATATGTCCAAAATTTTTGAATGTCTGTCAGTATTTTCTATCATTTGCTTCACATTGGAGAGTATAATTATTTATGATGGCTGTCTGTGATGATGGTGCTGATCTCTGTAGTTGGTGAAATTGGCTGACTTACATTGCTGATGCTTTATGTGTATGGGCTAATTTAACAGCCTCTTCAATTTTGTAGCCCTTTGGTTTGTTCAAAAGTTTCTTTTGTAGTTCAAGTACGGCACATGCTAGTGATTATTAACACAATCAAGTGTTTGTTCACTTTGTCGGCTGTGAAGTTACATTTCTTTGCTAATGAAACATTCTGTTAATGAAATGTCCGTTGTTTCTGTTGGCTTTTGTTGATATTTGTTCAAGTTCAAGCCTACAGAGGCAGTGGTTGGATGCCAGTTCCAGCTGCTTCATGAAGGCAGAGTATATTTTTTGTAAGTCCTTGTGGTTATCGCCTGTCATTGATAAACTGTTGTTCAGCATAGACCTTCTTTGCCAGTTGCAATGAGAACTAATGACACATTCTCTTTGTGTTTTGTTGTCTTAATAGTCGAATAGAACTCTATACATTGTAAAAATAATTTGAATGACTCAGTAATATTTGGTGAGCACCAGAGTAGGTACTTGTATTGATACAGTAACTATATTTACCTGTTAAGGACAGTTATATATTATAGTGTTGTGAGTTCAGCATAGAGGATCATCCATTGTTCTCTGGAGTTGGTGAAGTTGGCTGACTAACATTGCTGATACTTTATGTGTATGGGATATATGGATAGGCAGCATGTTTGCTTCTGCTCCAGTATCTACCCTCAGGTTGAAATTATGAATTCTTGGAGGGTCTGTCAACTTGATTTTTGTCATTTCAGGGGTTTATTTCCTATCATTTCCTATCATCTGTTTAGGATATGGTTTACTGGTTTTTTTCTTTCTTCCATTGCCATAATGATTTAACTTTCTTCACTTTTTGTTGATCAGACTGCAACTTTTCATTATGAGTGTACTGGGTTGGCAGCTTTCTGGTTTCTGCATCCATCTGGTAGTAAGAAACCCCAACTCTTTGATAGCACTTAGGTTTCTCTGATCAACATTTGTGTAATACTGGGGTATTAGTAGACCAATGTCATTCATGATGGGTTAACTTGAGGTCACATTTTGCTTTGGTCTCAATCTGGCTATTCTGTGTTGCAATTGATGACAGATAGTAATAATTATATTAGTCTTTTCCTTTTCTCTTTCTACTCAAAACAGATCTCATGAAAAATACACTGAAAAGAAAAATGACAAAATCAGAAAACAAAAAACATCTACTTTCTCACCCTTTCCTTCTCCAATATTAATGGTATCAGTTCCAACTTGTTCAGTATAGAATCTTTTCTCTTGGAACAGTCACTAGATATCTTTGCCTTTTGTAAAACTAATTTAAATTCTTCCATTGCTACCAATGACTTCTCTGTTCCAGGCACTCTTTCTCTTTGCCAAAATAATTCCAACATTCATGTGCACAGCCTTGATGTTTACAACCAGGATAATATTCCAGTGGCAAGGGAACAGTTACTCATCCTAAGACAACTCATTCATGTGTTTTCGACTTTTACTATTAAACTATGTTAGCTACCTATTTTTTCTTTTATCATTCACACTCTTCCCAAAACTGCACTATATTAAATGTAATCTCTGACAGTATAAAAAATACATTCTCTCTTCATCCATCTGTGAACATCTGCAGGTTCGGTGATTTTAATGCACATTACAACACATGACTTAAACACTTATGTTACTGATATTCCTGGCATTCAGACTTTTAACTTCTTCATTGCTCAATTGCTCAGTCATGGATTTCTCTACTCTGCTCCCGAGCAAGCCTGAGCAGCTGGTTTCCTGAGTTGATTTATTACTTAACTCTTCTAGCTCTTGCTGAGCTTCACAACACTGTCCTTTTGGCAGCTCAGATAACTCTGTAATATCTATTGATACAATCATTTATTAGGTAGAAACCTATTCATATGACCTCCCTCCATTAGTAGCATGCTGACTGGGATTCAATCCATGACTTTCTTCAAGATGCCTCTTGGACTGATATTTTTAACCCCCACATTGAGAAGTGCACCACAGAGGTTTCCTCTTGGGTCAAAGCTGGTATAAATGCTTTTATTCCTTCTTGGAAATACCATGTGAAACCTCAATTTTCTCCATGGCTCATTCCAGCATCTCCTGCTACTATAACTCACAGGAACCACTATTTCCAGTTATAGCAGTGAGACAGTTCTCATAATCACAGATGCTTATTCTTGGCAGCATGTAATAAATGTAAATGTATCTTTGCAGTAACTCTGTTTGCTGAAATAGTGTACTAAATAAGAGTAAATTTTCCATGCCTCTTCTCTTCACTCAAATTGAGCTATTAACATCTTTAGCTAATAAAGCTGAATGATAAGCTCATAAGTTCTTCTTTAATTCTACTTTAATTCTATTCTTCACTTATCTGGAGTATCTCTCTGCTTAACATTCCACTTAGAACTGAGTTTCTATTGAAGAAATTGCATAATGATCCATTTCTGCTATCATTTCAAATCTGAATCCCTGCAAAGCATGTGAACCTGATGGTATGTCTCTAATAATCCTTAAGAAGTGTGTTGTACTTTGTAATAAATGTCTCTCTGACTTTTGCTTTCCGGTATGCTGAAAATCCTCATCTTTTATTCCAGTTCTAAAGAACCATTCATTCCTTCCAACTATTGGTCTATTATCCTTCTTCCACATTTTGGGAAACTACTAGAAGCCCTAATCAATAATGAATTGGTTAAGCATCTCACATTGACAAGCCTTCTTTGAGACAAACAATATGGCTTTTGTTTCTCTAGGCCAACTGCTGATGTACTGACAATAAATGTAGAGTCTCTCAAACTCTAGGATAAGAATGGCAAAGCTCAGGCTGTTACTTTGGACATCTCAAATGTTTCAACAAGGCTTGGCATGAAGGTCTTCTTCACAAATTAAAAAGTTATGGTGTTTCTGACCAAATTTCCAACCTGATTCAGTCTTTCTTATCAAATCATGAAATTAAATTTATCCTGAACAGCCACTCTTCTAGATGCTTTTGCACCAATGTAAAAGTGCTCTATTCTCCGTTCTACTTTTTCATTTTCCTTAAAAACAATCCTGATAACATCAGCTCTCAACTTGGCATCTAACTGATGATACAACCATTTATTCCTGTCTCAATAGTAAGGCTAATTAGTCCAACAAGGTCAAAATGGTAGCTGATGTCCAAAATGACCTCAAGACCACCGTTAATTAGGTCAAAAAATGTTTCTAAAACTAAACTTCTTTGTATTAATCATCTAAGAGAGCCCTCTCTGCTTTCCATTGGCCTGGCTGTTGCTAATCTCCAGAAGAGTGACTCATAATGCCTTTTCAGACTAACGTTATCAGCTGATATGAAGTTAATTATTATAGTTAATCCATTGCTAGCTCAGAATGTTGGTTCGTTGTATTGAGCTAGATATTTTTTCTCCTCTGAACTATCTTGCATATCTACAAGTTTACCAATCATCCATGCTTAGAATACTTCTGCCATATATGGCCTGGTGCATCCACTATATATCTAGATATCCTTGATAAAATCCAAAGAATCAGCAATATTATTGATCCTGATCTGGCATTTCAGATTCAATTGCCTTCCTACTGCTGTAAAGTTGCCTCTCTGTGCTTTTTCTATAAATACTTTCATGACAACTGTTCAAATGATCCTTTCACCATGGTAACTAGACTTTTTGAATTTAAAATCACTACTAGACAAGGTCTCACCAACTTACAGTTAAGTGGATTAGATGTAACCATAAATTCCATGCTAACAGTTTCTTTTCTTGAACTTCTCATGTGTTGAACTCCCTTCCAGCTCCCTGCTTTCTAGTCTACTTTAATCTTCAAAAATTTAAATGCAATGTCAACCACTTTTTCACTGTCCTCCTGATTACTCTTCTTTTGCTCTTGCTCCTTAATAAGGTTTATCTTTTCTAATTCTTACTCTCAGTAACCCATTCTGTTTTAGTGTCTTTACTGTCTTGATGTGGATGAAATGAATTAAAAAATCTTCTAATTATACTTATAATTTATTTTTTCAAACATATTATGTAGATGACATTGTGAAGCAAATTGAAAAAATGTAATCTTTTACCAATACTGCAAGAAAATAGTATGTGTTACTGTCTTGCCAATTTATAGTAATAAACACACAAGAAGTTTCCATTTCAAAAAAGGATGAAAGTTAGCATGTTTAACAAGTAGAAATAACAGTAGTTAATAATTCATAAAAAATAAAAATGTGTTACATCATTATTGTTTGAAATAAATTAAATTTATTATTACATAATTTCATTTGCAGGATGACACAGGTCTGTACTATGTCATTTTTGTAGTTTTTATTGGGGCAAGGTGGTTCTCAAGACCTGTCTCTTGAAAGTCATTGTGATTGCTTAAAAACTCTTTGATTTTTTCAAATATTTTTCCTGACCACTTTTATAAAAATTAGGCTTTGCATAATTGTTTTTATTTGGAAACTAGTCATGGGAATGAACACTTTCAGTTCAACTCTGAGATTATCTTTGATTTACTTATAAATATTAGTATGACTTAAAGTGTTAATATTATTTAAGGAGGTATTTGTTGATTATTTTATCACCTGAATTATTAAAGACTTTAAAACCTACCCCAGATTAGTAGGTTATGAATGTAAAAGTTGATTACCACTGCTCAAAATATTTGCACATGAAAAATCAACAGAAGCTACTTTATTGATATACGTATTAGGCAGAAGATTTAAAATGTTTTCCAAGAATACAATCACTTTATATAACTACTAAATATGAAAATGAGTGAAAATTTTCTTGAACAATCTAAACATTCTTTTCAAAACAATATTTTATAGTAATAGTATATGCTTATTTCATTTACATGAATATGCATAAAAAATGTCATACTGATCTCTGTCTATCTTCTTGTTGTACTCTCTATTGTAATAACCCTTTCTTCTTTCTATCTGTAGCTGCAGCCAGGCACCATTTGCTACTAAATTGTGACCGTAGAATTTTATCACTGTTATCATATGATAGTTTTTGGGGATTGAATATTTTATTCTGTATTTAGTCATGAAAAAAACTAGTCACCTATTCCAGTCATGTTTTCTGATGCATGATGTATTATTTTCTAAATTAACTTTTTACTACATTATTTTTATCATTTTCTACCTTTGTTTTTATTCATAAAAAAGAGTTTGGTATCAAGATACCAAACTCTTTTTTATGAATAAAAACAAAGGTAGAAAATGATAAAAATAATGTAGTAAAAAGTTAATTTAGAAAATAATACATCATGCATCAGAAAACATGACTGGAATAGGTGACTAGTTTTTTTCATGACTAAATACAGAATAAAATATTCAATCCCCAAAAACTATCATATGATAACAGTGATAAAATTCTAAACCACATGATTTGTAAAAGTAATAGAGAAACCTTTATCTATTTGAACCCAATATCAAACTAGAGGACTGTTTTTGTTTGTTTGTTTTTCAAATCAACTTACTGTTCAGGTTCAGGTGCTCCAGAAGTGGATGTTGCAATCCTGATGTATTTATTATTTTATTAAAACTGAAGGACGCATACTGAAGAAATGGAAATGGTCGAAGAGCAATCTTCTCTAGTTGGTTGTAGTCGGCTTTCAAACTCAGTAAATGCGTAAGATTGTTCAGTGACTCAAGATCAGTCACTCTGTTGTTACTGATGTCCACATAACGAAGGTGAATATAGCCTTGAAGAATGCTGATGTCTGAAAGATCCCTGTTTTGAAAAAAAAATTAAGCAATTATTAATGATATTTTCTTACATAATAATAAAACATTAAAACAAAAGATTTAAAATTAAAAAAAAAAAAATTAAATGGCATCACAGTGTAAAACAGAGAAATTAGATCAATGACTACTTAGGTATTATATAAGTACCATGACAGAAAAAGTAGTACCTAAGGTTTAAAATGAATTTTTTAAAATAAAAAATCTATCTTGAAATTTTTATTTTAGTTTTAATTTAAAGTGAGTTGTAAAAAAATATTCTACACCCACTTTTCCCTCTGTCAACTTACTAATACAGAGAACTATATATTGTGAGAACCGCATTCACTGGTGTCTTGCTTTGGAGATTAGCAATGTCATACTGATCTCTGTCTATCTACTTGTTGTACTCTCTATTGTAATAACCCTTTCTTCTTTCTATCTGTAGCTGCAGCCAGGCACCATTTGCTACTAAATTGTGACCGTCGCTATATTACTATGGTAATATAGGAGGCACAGACTAAACCCAATGTAAAAATCAGCAGGTTTGTTTTCTCGCCGAAGCCAGCTCTGTATTCTTGGCCTTGTCACCCCTTTGGACAATGTGGCCAGAAAATATAGTTCTTTAATTTTTAGGATAACGTAAAACAATAATAAAGTCTAAATGAGAAGTATGAGACAAAACAGTAAAAGTTAAAATAAGTAAATAAAATTATAACAAATAAGCTGTCTTATGGCAACCTTTTCTAAAATAGGATTTTTCGTCTCTGCATAAGAAATAGAAACCCCCTTAACAGTCTTTTGGGCTGAGACCTTCTAAGAGGGCAGACGTAAATTTGTTTTCTCCAGTGGCAGCACATTCGTTCGGTACTGTTTAGGGAGTAATTCATTTGCCATAGACCACACGAGGTGCCAATGAGGTAATTAACATTTTTTTCATTTAATTTTCAGCAAATCCTAGATAAATTTTATAGTTAATGAATTTAATTCTTCTAAAGTTTTTATTGCTTTTTAGACTCTCCCTTAATTTGTAAAAAAAAACATATTGCTTTGGCGATTCAAATGATTCTTGCTGATTTAAACACTTGTTATAATTTCCCTGTTTTGTTATAACTATTTATGTAAATTTTCATTGTTTATTTTCTTATTTCTTCAAATTTTGTAGTTATCTATACTTGTGTATATTCTTCCTCCATGTACCCATGTTATTTGTTTGTTTTAATTGCAGTTTTCACAGTTGCACAAGCACTGTAAAGGAAATAAAACCTTTTACAATATATACCCACATTTTGTCAGTTCTCTCACGCACGTTTCATGTGGCAATGGCACTTACACCGTCTACTATTATGTTGGTTGTTCTTTCCTCTTGTGTAAAAACCTTGAATATTGTAACCCTTTCTCAAGTATACAACAAAGTTAATAGATTAAATTTAATATTTCTAATAAGTTAATAGATTAATTTAATATTTCTAATAAGCAAAATATTTTGCTGTGTTTCAAAAACTAACTTAAATTGACTGGAAGGTGTTTTTTTTACTAAAATAGCTGGTTAGTTGTTGTGATATAGATCGAACACATGACATACAGTTCACAATATATAAAGGATTAATACTGAGTAGCGATAGTGGAATTGGCAGCTGACAGCTAGCACGGTCATTGTCCACACAGCTCACTAGATGTTGCCACCCTACATAGACATATATTACTGTATCTACTGTTACTTACTTATTCCTCCATGATACAACAAACCTCTTTCATTGCATGTAATTCTCTTTGTTAAAAATCTTCCAAGAATAAATATACTTTTCTGAAATCTTATTTGAGAAATATTAGCTGATTTAAAGAATAATTAATTTCATAGAAAACAAATATTATTTACTTGAAATTTAAAATATTGCAGAAATGCATTTTTTTACCACAGTAGTAGCAGTTTATTTAAGCTGTTGACATGTTTGAGAGCTTGATGACTGATTGATGTTTATCTAATGTTGATCTATCAAAGCTTTAATTGTAAAAAGTAATTGAATATAAGATGAGTGCCTTTTATATATAATTTTGAAATACTCAGTAACCTAGAAATTTAAGAAAATATTCTGGCTTTAAATTTACTACAGTTATCACTTCTATGTTGTATATGACTATTCGTATGTATAAAAATTGGCACATTTATACATATACAAAAAAATTCAAAATTCTTTTAAAAATATTTCATGTATTTCATGATTTGTATTAAGCTTTTCAATGTATGATTAATGAATATAGTTTTCACTTAATAATATCATCTAAAAGGGTGAAATTAATTTAGAATTTTAACAAATTAATTAAAACTTAATAAATTATTCCAATTAAAATTTGAAAAAATAAAACAATTCTTGTAAAAATTCATTACTGATTAAAAATGAATTTTTGCTTAAGACAATAGTAGCCATAATATATTTTTTATTTTTAAAGCTTTTCTAATTAAATAATAGTTTTATTGTATTTTTTTTATTTTATGATTCTGAGCAGATTTTTGATAAATGGTGTTTCTGTTTCACAAAAACAAATTGATGTTTTAAATTCTCTAAGGAGTTCTGCTTTTAATTAATACAAATATAAAGAGAGTGAAATTTTAAATTCTTGAAATTTCATAAAATTAAGTAAGTGGTGGTAACAGATGCATCAAAAATTATTTTTATCAAGATTTCCTAAAAAGATTTTTTAAATAATTTTTGAATTTTTCAAATTCATTGAAGTCCTGAAAATTTAATTAAAATCTATCAGTTATTTGATTTTTGCAAAGAATTTCTAAATCAATGTATTTATTTCTTGCAAAAAAATTTTCCCATACTAATCTTTGGCCAACCCGCTGACACAAGGAAAACAAGATCAAACATGCTAGAAAGGATTAAAAAATTTAATAAAATAATTGAAAAATACTTTGGTCATTCCTCTTTATAATAACAAAGATTTTGACAATAAAACTTTGTTTACAGTATTTACATTATTCGGACTATTGTCCTTATCTTTGTTGCCATTTGTGCAATGTTTTGGTCATTGTATGCACCGGCCTTCTTCAGGTTCTAAGAATTTCGAACTGAACCCTTTATTACAATAAATGGGATATATCATTCTCATTCCTTGCATAGGAATGCCCCATGACTTCCAAGGAATGAGAATGATATACTCTTGTGATTTTAATAAAGTGTTCAGTTTGAAATTCTTAGTACCTTTGCGTACAATGGCCAAAACGTCATACAAATGGCAACAAGGTTGAGAACAATAGTCCAAATAATGTAAATACTACCACATCTCTGAAATATAGACAAATACAAAACTTTGTTTGTATCAATTTTGAAGCTCTTTTTTATCATGGTATGCTCTTTTATATAAAATTTTTGAAGGTACCTAGAATTATGGAATGACAAATCAATACAGCAACAAGTTAGTTTGTTTCTAATAGCAAAGTATTTAAATATTAGGTTGTTACAAAATTAATGACCATTCAAAGTGTTGTATTTTGGAAAGCTATTTTAACATAGTATTCACAATATATATTAGGTGAATTAGCATACATAATAATGTGAGCTCTAATAATTTTTAACTTATTTTTAGACAGAAATATACTTGAAGCATAGAAGTCCTTAATTATGAACATGAAAAAACAAGATCTTCATTTAACTTTTCTTGCATGAGTTCAAACTTGGACACAGTGTTTCCCAAACTTCTGCTAATATCAACAGAGCATGGGGAGATGGGTCCATAAGTTCGTATCCTCTGTATCAGCAAAGGCATTTTGTTTAAAATATTAAGCTTCACCATCCTTCAAAATCACCTTCCTTACATATCTACTGTAACAGCAACTAAAGAACCATATATGAACAATGTTGTTATCTTTTCACACTGTCTCACATACTGGTTATTGCTGTTTTCATTTATTCCCCAATCCAACCAGAATCCAAAAATAATAGACATTTCTAGTCAAGCTGCACTAATTCTACTCCAGACCTCCCTTATCATCACCAGCATGACATTGGTCAATTGACCCACAAAGCATATCAATTCCAGATCTTACCAGCTCTATCAACATTCAAATTTACTACACATCACCCACACAGAGACAATCCACTTGCATCTGCTGAAATAGCAAATACAAAAAAATTTTATATTTACAATTTTTGTCATATTTTCTTTGCTTCACTAACAGTACTGTTGATTTGTTTGTTCCCCTGTGCTACCATATGCATATTTATGACATCAGTCATAAAATGTTCTATTGGGGATACTTGTAACCTCTTTGTTATGGATTAATCTATTTAATCTAGTGTTCTAATTTTAAATGCTATTGTTATATTTGTTTTTGGTTATTGAAGGTGCAGAAGATGATACTGAGAAGTTTTACACTACACTAGATAATGCTAAATTTCAATGCAAATTGCAAGAAATTGCAATCATCATAGGTGACCTGAATGCCTAAGTAGACAATGAGGGAGATGGTGAAATAGTTGTCAAATTTGGACTAAGATCTTGTAATGAATACAGAGAAAGAGGACTCCATTGGTGCATGGCAAATGATCAAGTAGTAACCGAAATTTGGTTGCCAAAACACTCAACATGTCTATGGGCATAGAGATGTCAAGGAGGAGAGATGAAAAACCACACTGACTATAAAAATATCAATAAGGAATTCAGAAATGCATTTACACTGCAAAACATACCCAAGCACTGACTGTGGGAGTGACCACTTTTCAGTGATATTTAAACTGCGGAAATTGAAGTGCACCAGGATAGCACCAAAAATTGTAATTCAACAAACCTTTGGTTGAGCCAAATGTCAAAAAGAAATATATGGACAGTATTAAAAATAGATATGATAGACAAAAGGTGAAAGGAAACTCAAAGTGGGACACATTAAGAGTAGTTTGATTAGCAGTCAAGATCATCCCAAAACAAAGAATGGATGGCAGATGAAATTCTTGACATAGATATTAGAAAAAAAAGAAAGAATTCTGAGAGAGAAATTTCTTTTCCATCAAGAAAGAGAACAAGAAATAATAAAGAGAAGTAACAAAAGACCAGAATATTGAAATCTGAAGTGGTTGGCTAAATTGAACAGAAACAAGAATCAGACAGTATTGTAATAGAGATGTATATAGCCTTAGACAATTTCAGCATTAATAAGATTACAGACATAATAAATGACATATATAACAGTTATGATATAGTGAAATTCCTATGTAGATCTATTTTTATGGCACTGCCTAATCAGCCAGGTGCAAACAAATGTGAACTTCATTGCACAATCAGCATGTAACAAAACTTATCATCCAAATCTTGAGGAACAGAGCATGTAGCAGAATCAGACTGGAAGTAGGACAAGAATAGTGTGGGTTCATTAAAAAATTGGAACAAGGAATGCTATATTTATGCTCAAAATGACACCAGAAAGAGCAATATAAATGCAAAAGGATGTATACTTATGTTTTAGACATACAAAAGCATTTGATAAAGTATGTCACAAATAATGTCTAGAACTGCTAGTTACATTGATATATTTGGAAGGATATTAGAATAATCCAGGACATATACTGACAGTAAAATGTGTTCAGTAAATATATAAAAATAAAAAGTAGTGTAAGAAGTGTCTTCTCACCAAACCTTTTCAACTAATACAGTGAGGTAATTCTAAAAGAATTAGAAGTCCTATCAGGATTTATTATTGGCAGCCACAATTTTAACACCCTAAGATATGCAGATACAATGTTAATAGCAGACACAGAAAAGAAACTATAAAAATTTCTACAAAAGGTAGTAAAGGAAGGATTAAACATCAACTGCAAAAAGATAGAATGCCTGGTTGTTAGTAAAAAAAAACAGCCTAACATGCAAATTAGAGATTGGAGATAATAAATTGAAACAGCTGCAACAAATTAGATATCCGAGAAGCATATTAACAGAGGATGGAACAGGCAGCATAGAATCCAGAGGCACACTGGGATAGTGAATATATCTTTCAAAATCTGAACAAAGTATTAAGAAACAGAAAAATATCGTTAGAATAAAAAAGAAATACTGAAATGTTATACAGTCCTCCTATGATTGCTGGAAAATCTCCTCAAAGATGAAGAAGAGACTTGAAGCAAAAGAAATATGGTTCTGCAGAAGGCTGCTGAAAATACTATAGACTAAATATGTGAGTAATGACAAAGTTCTAGAAACAATGGCAATAAAAATAGCACTTATGGAAGAAACAGTTGAAATTCTTGGGATACATAATGAGGAAAGATTGCTTTGAAAATTTGATACACATAGGAGAGATTGAAGGTAAGAAAGAAAGAATGCAACACTTAACCTACCTAGCAAGCTTGAGCAAATGAATGGCCAAACAGTGTTTGGGAGAGATGCTAAAAAGGCAAAAGTTATTAAATGACAAGAAGTTGTGAAGAGTCATGATCCCCAACATCCTGAAGAGACATGGCACATAGAAGATCCTCTGAACGTATTCAGGAATTTGTTATATACAACCTTCTGAAAATTTTGAATTAAACACTTTATTTAATAGACTCTGATAAAATATTCTAATTCAACAATCTATTTTCTGACATATCTCATATCAATTAATTCTTCATAGTTAATCAATTACTGCGATGCTGTTTTTGCTTTTCCACTGAACTAGAATATATAATTAAACTCAAAATCAACAAACTCAGAAACAGTGTTTGATTCTGCATTAATTTCTACCTTACATCTTATTATGTCAATACATATTTTTCATACCTGTCTCTTTGATATGCTTATCAGAAAAATTCTTGAGTATAATTTAAAATGTGTCCAATTATCTCTAATTTCTAAAATTATGAACTTTGGAGATGAGAAGATACATTTAATCATTCTGTATTTTGTTCTAAAATAAATTGAGAGCTGTCCCAGATTCATAGAGTTATGATGTTACTTATAAATAATGATTTCAAAACTGTGATAAACTTAAAAAATACTGACTACACTTTTCCTGTGTCTCTCTAAAGTAGACGTAGAAGTTGTAATCAGAATTTACTTAATTCTTTAATAAATTATTATTTTGTTCTTATTGTTAGTTTATTGGTTAGTCCAAAACTGCAGTGCATCTTTAATTTAATTCAATGCAAATGCACAAGCTTTGTTTATCAAAAGCTAACACATTAATTGATGTAATCTGTGTTGCAAAGAAAAAACCTTAAGCATGAGGAGTGAAACTGATGCTGTGACTTTTTAGTTGTCTCCCTTTAATTCATAGTAAAATAATAGATAAGGAAATATTTTTACTGAGACATATTTTCATATATTTTTTTTATTAAGTATTAGGTTAGCACAAAACTTTTTCAATAAGTGATGTTTGAACACATGATTTTGTTTCACATGTGACTTCAGTTTACATTGTAATTGAAATTTAATTCGTTGTATCTTGACTTTTATATATGTTCTGGAAAAATAATTTGATACAAAATAACCTGATTATATACACTGAAGAGATGAGATCTTCTTCCAAAAATAAAACATTGTTTTTAGACACAACAAGAAATATTGCTTTTATCAATACATATATTTATGCTAGAAAAAATATCATTTCAGGACATAAGTAATAATCTTCCTCCACATTTTCCTTTTTCTTTAATAACTATAAACTGTGGTGATACCACCAACCGAGCAAAAGCGAGTAAACCAGATGTTGGCTCTATGCCGACCAGAAAGCTAATGAATAAAAAGTTGTCGTACGCAAGTGGATTTGCGCAGATGTTCCGGTTGAAAAGTAAAAATTAATCAAATATCAAATTACCATTTTTATTTATCAGCCAATGAGAAGCCCAGAACCAAATACAAGGATGAAATGTGAAACGACCAACGTTTTAAGTGAGAAGGAAAAATATAAAAGCCGTGACAAAAGGCACCCAGACAGACAGGCACAGACAGAGGAGAAGAGTGCAATTAGTTTCTTCCTTGACATATGTCGAGCGGCTACTATGTTTGCCTCCTTCTTCCTCCCCTGTTCTCAAAGTACTAACTGACCTTTTCTAAGGCATTCCACAAACCAACTTGCTGACCTACTGACCTTAGAAACGGCTACTTGATAATGAACATTAATCATACTACCAAGCTTTTTACCTTTCAGCGTTATATCTTCCTTGAACATTCTTTTATCTCCTTCAGCTCATTATTATCCGCCATGAACTCTTTTTAACTTCCGTTGGACCTTTATTCCAAGTATTGTTTTAATTGTAAAACATTAATTGAAATGTATATATGTATAAATGTTATTTTACACTCAAAATTGCCTTTCTTAAATTTAATATAATTTATGAATTATAGTGGGCTATCTTCCCACAAGGCCAAATTCCGTTAACCTACTACGGAATCTTACTACCCCTCACTACAAATGAAATAAGAGAAGAGATACCCGCTATAAAACTATGAACTGCTATGACCGTTCTTGAGAAATGTAGTGAAGTGAATTCCTGTTGCTTACCAAAGTTTTGAATTATAGCCTGTCTGCCTTTCCAAAGTGTGACAGCCTACTCTACCCAACTATTTAACCTGTAGCTCTGGGAAGAGGAGATCGCTTAATGTCTTTCTAGTGGCATTAGTGTCGCGGCCACAAATAGCCGCTTCCAAAAGAAATGACCATAACAGCAGCAGCAGCTATTAGCCATTTCCTGACCTTTTACAAACAATGGCAAATTTTAAGACACGCCATAAAGAAAATCCAACTACACATGCAACACAAAACAATTTAGCGAATACATCCGAGCCTAAAACCGTCGTAATATGCATTGAATTAGGCTGCGCTCCCAAAAACACCAAACGACATGGGGAGCAATTATTATTTAGCGTTTTCCTACTCTCACTGACCTGGGAGTAGTTTTCTCTTTCGCTGATCACCAGCCTCGTTTTGCCCAAAAGGAGGGGCGGAGTTGTCTAGTCATAACACCTGCGCTTCTGGCATTGATCCTGCCTACCGGCAGTCGATCAGTTGAAGCCACGGTGGAGTCATCTAGTCATGACACCACATGCTTCTGACATTGATCCTGCCTTCAGGCAGTCGATCAATTGAAGCTGCAACACTCGCTTCTGGCATTGATCCTGCCTTCTGGCAGTCGATCAATCAAAGCCGCAGCATTCGCTTCTGGCATTGATCCTGCTTTCCGGCAGTCGATCAATCAAAGCCGCAACACCCAACTTCTGGCACTGATTCTGCTTTGGCAGTCAAATCAGCTACTCGGAGTTGCACCCATGACAATCCTACTTCTACTCGGTCCTGTTTAGGGATTCCGCTTCTGCAATCCCTCGGTACGGTCTCGCATCCGCGACGACCTTAGCTTAACTCAGCCCTGTTTAGGCATTCCACTGCCGTAACGTAACCTCTTGATACGGTCCCACATCTGAGATGACCTTAACTCGACTTGGCCCTGTTTAGGGACTCCACCTCTCGTCAAGTACCTTCAGCTGGCACGAACTCGCTCCCATGCTTACCACTTCAACCTAGACCCAAAGACAGACACGTCCCAAATCAGCCAGGTGATTCTTCCAGCATCTCCAGCCAACCATCTACCGCTACAAATGCCCCATTTCGACCCAGCACTGGACAAGGCACAACGCTCGCCACACCAACTCCATAGAGGCTACTACCCTCCGAACCAGAAGCCTACCCGAACAACAACTTGTACCAACTTACATGAACAAACAGTAAGGTTGTTATTGTCCCTACCTCTGCCTTTGTCTCCTCATTGGCTTGGCTGTTCACACTAATCAAATTTAAGCTTGCGGGATTGACTTCCTCCAATGCCCCCGCAACAAGTGGTGACTCCCGACGTGTTACAGATAAGCAACAATGGAGCAGGTCAAGAGCAACTCTCCAGACATAACAATTGCTGCTATTATACCGCTGCCCACATATTCTCCAAGATTGACCTGACAAAAGCATACCACCAGATCCCTGTTGCTGAGGAAGACGTCCCTAAGACAGCAGTTACAATACCGTTTGGCTTGTATGAATTCATGAAAATGCCATTTGGCCTATGCAATGCCACCCAGACCTCCCATAGACGAGGTACTACGCAGATTATCGCATGTATACAACGACATCTTGGTGGCCAGCAAAGATACCATGAGATGACCACTCACACACCAGCATACCAAGGTCTGTTTCAGGTTCTTCGGCGCACCAACAAACACCTAACGTTTAAGTGCAGCAATACAACAGACACCGTCACCATTGGTCGAACCAAGCCTGCCTTCCTGGAAAGGTAACTGCATGACCCAAACCTGACTCCGCAAACTCTCCACGTAGCTACTCCAGCACAACCATCACATGCAGCAACGCAGACTTCCAACGCCACCTCAGCAACTCCTGTGCAGCAGACCAGATCTGGCAGGAGGGTCACTCTCCCTAAGAATCTTCATAGATACTATTTCTATTGATATGAACAATATTCTAGGGAAAGGGCCATGTCGTGGCCACAAATAGCCGCTCCCAAAAGAAACAACCATAAGAGCAGCAGCAGCTCTTAGCCATTCCCTGACCTTTTTACAAACAATGGCAGATTTTAAGACCCACCGTAAAGAAAATCCAACTACACATGCGACACAAAACAATTTAGCGAATACGTCCGAGCCTAAAACTGTCGTAATATGATTCAAATTAGACTGTGCTCACTAAAACACCAAACGACACGGGGAGCAATTATTATTTAGCGTTTTCCTAATCCCAACGATCTGAGAGTAGTTGACCAAACTCTTTTGCTGATCATCAGCCTCGTTTTGCCCAAAAGGAGGGGTGGAGTTGTCTAGCCATAACACCTGCGCTTCTGGCATTGATCCTGTCTTCCGGCAGTCGATCAATTGAAGCCACAGGGGAAGGTGTGTAGTCACGACACCCATGCTTCTGGCATTGATCCTGCCTTCTGGCAGTCGATCAATCGAAGCTGCAACACTCGCTTCTGGCATTGATCCTGCCTTCTGGCAGTCAATCAATCGTAGTCGTAACACTCATTTCTGGCATTGATCCTGCTTTCCAGCAGTTGATCAATTGAAGCCGCAACACCCAGTTTCTTGCACCGATCCTGCTTCAGCACTCAAATCAGCCACCCGGAGTTGCACCCGCAACAATCCTACTTCTACTTGGCCCTGTTTAGGGATTTTGCTTCCACAACCCCTCGGTATAGCCTCGCATCCGCGACAACCTTAACTCGACTCAGCCCTGTTTAGGGATTCCACTGCCGTAACGTAACATCTCGATACGGTCCCACAACCGCGACAACCTTAACTCTCGTCAAGTACCTTCTGCTGGCATGAGCTCGCTTCCATGCTTGCCACTTCAACCTAGGCCCGAAGACGGACATGTCCCAAACCAGCTAGGCAATTTTTCCAGTATCTCCAGCCGACCAGCTACCACTACGAACACTCCATTTTGACCCAGCACTGGACAAGGCACAACGCTCGCTGCACCAACTCCATAGAGGCTACTACCCTCCAGAGCAGAAGCCTACTCGAACAACAACTTGGACCAACTTACATGAATAAACACTAAGGTTGTTATTGTTCTTACCTCTGCCTTTGTCTCCTCATTGTCTTGGCTGTTCACACTTATCAAAAATTTAAGCTTGCGGGGTTGACTTCCTCCAACGCACCCCTCAACATTAGTATAAAACAAACAGAGGAGCCATGCCAAATCTACTAACTATATATTCATGTATTGTATTTCATCTTTTAAAATGTCTTCATCAGACTAAAATAACAAATGCTTTTCTCACTTTTATCAATAATTTTTATAAACAAAATCCGAAGTACCTATTGGTTTGTCTCTTAGAGGAGTTTTAGCTTGTTTTTAGAGTTTTTTTAATCTATTTCTTTCCAAAATATTTTACCTAAACAGTTAACATATTTCTGATATATTGCCAAAGTTGACAGTGAAACCAGAAGAGAATTCCACAAGCAAGAAGTGTGATAGAAGATTACAGTATAGTTATATCTAGCCATTTCAACTGTGAAATGATGAAACCTTGCCACCAATCGAGTCAGTCAAAGAAACAGTTAGGTGCTATATGTGAAACATACTTGGGTAATCATGTCTCTTTTGATCCATGCCTAACTAGGCAGAAGATTTTCTCACAGTAGGTTGCCATTTCTTTCTGCAGTTAAATGGTTACCAACCAAGGCTATAGAACCCAGTTTGTTCTGCTATTTAACCCATAGTTGGAGAGAGAAGAGATGGATATTTGTGCATAAGTGAATGCAAAGAATTCAACTGGAATTTGAACTCAGCTCCCTCGATTGCTCATTCTGAGCTAATATCCACTGCACCACAACACACATTTAGTACTGCACTTAAATTCATAAAGTCCAAATACCAGAGTAGAGAGTTGATCACATATCAGCAGTGAGAAAGAGACTGAAGCCAAAGAGCTAACATTGAAGATTCTTCTTTGGATTTCATCAAGAATCCCTATATGCTATATATTTAGATATTCTTGATAAAAGAGCATCAGACCAGATGTAGCAGTAATATTCAAAGCATGGATGAATGGTAGACTTACAAATATGTAAGATAAAAAAAGAAAACTTTCTTGTACAATACAGTGAACCAAATTAATATAATCTTTCCACTTCAATTCAGTAGAAAATGTTAGCCCAAAAAGTTACAAGTCACTCTTTCTGCTTCCATCAGTCATGCTGATGGAAGCAGAAAGTGGTCTCTCAGATGATTGACAGAGAGCAGCATCACTTTGGAGCAGGGTCATCTTAACAGTAATCATGCCTCTACCACTCACAAGAATAAAAAGTAAATGACCAATAATACTAAACATATATTAATTTTATTGGCACTTCAACATAACTGGTGCTAAAACATTAAAACATGCTGTATGGTAGCAACCAATCAACTTGATAAACATTTGAATAATACACAAGGCTTGAAAAACATAATACTTAGTAAGCTGCACATATTGATGGCACAGTATACAAATTACTAAGAACTTATTATCACAAGAATTTGCAGCATCTCTTTTCAGAGAATTGCTTTAGTATTGGCTTGAAGTCAGTGGTCTTCAAGAATAGGATGTCATTTTCCATGCTTAAAGCCAATTCAAGTGATGCTGCTAAATTGTGCTACAAAGCAGATTTTTTTTATAGATTTCAGTCTTGAAAAATGTTCTTACTGTACAAGTAACTGGTTATCATCATACACATGAACACTCTGAATGCAATTTCAACATTCAGGAATTTCAAATTGTCTGAAATTATTTTCTGTACAGTGCAAAGAAATTTTCACAATTTCCATCAAGAGACATGTAGTGCTTGAGATGCTCACATTCATGTAAAACGTTATCATAATTCAGGTCTTTATGTTGCATATTAGTCAGATGTTCATACTTTTTCTTTAGTGCATCAGAGAGAAAACAGATTTTAAATCTGTGAATAAACCTCTGCACAGTTTAAATGTAATTTTTCTGCTGATATCTATTAAAATGCACAATTCACTTTCCTTCCTGTATTTTCCTATCATTGTAATCTATATCTGAACACACTCTTTTAACTTTGAGTTCATATTCACTAAATTGTTATCTAGTTCCTGAAGAAAGGTTTTCATAGACGCAAGAAGATTTGTGGCAACAGATCTTTTGATTGCATGAGCGTGCTTATTTTGTTCATTCTTTCTAGCAAAGAATTGTGACATTGTTTCCAACTTTCCATTGTATTTTGCTCAATCCTATTAGCTGATAGAGAATCCAATGCATGCTTTATTTTCTCAGAACCCCCATACAGAGCATGGACAGCATCAAAATGTACTTACAATTGTGTGTCAGACAGACATTTGACCACAAAAGCTTTTACAATAAATGATGTCAATTCATTCCAATGATGAGTAAAACCAGCAAAAAAAAAAAAAATGAATACAGATGCTGAAAAAAGTCAGAGTTTTACAGTCTTCTGATTTTAATCCCACTAAGTTCAGGCTGTGTTCAACACAGGGAACATAGATGGCAAATTCATTGAGTTCATGAATCCATGTATGCAATCCAGTATTGATAGTTGATAGTGAAATTTTTTTCTCATTAAAAATATCCACAACAGTGTTCGTTAGAGTCTTTACTCCACATCAAAAGATAAAGATGAACATCAAGAATCATTCCACTAGCCTTTAATGTATTGAACAGTTAATGTCAGTTGATCTGTGTTTGAGATGTCTGGAGTGGAGTCTACACTTATTGAATAACACTTTGACTGTTACTTCTTCAAGAATAGTACAAGGAACCTGTTGTCCCATAAATTCAATAAATTCCTCACAGTTATTTGTAGATGAATATGATGGATTCCTTTCTCCAGGATTTATATACATTTTGAGATGTTCTTCAGTCAAATTCACTCAGCAGCACTAGTATATCTAAATAGTTGCCAAGTTTTACTGATCCAATAATCTGATTTTCCCCATGAAATTGCAAACCACTGGAGGCAAGAAAGCAAATTACAGAAACCCCATGTCAACACTTTATTCCTACTCTGAGCTATGTTGCATAATCAATAAAGAATCTACACTTCCAGTTTCTTTATGTCTAATCAAATATGCTGTCATGCATTTTCCATGTTCTTTTTCATTTTCATGTTCTTCAGTATCATTGCTTTGCTTTCAATCATTGAGCCATTATGTAGTAAAGGGACATTCCTTCTTGCACAATAAGTGACGTACAAAGCAGTACAAACAACTTTTGGATGGCAAATAGAGTAGCCATTTATGTTTTACACACTCACAATTTTGTAGTTCACATTTGAAAACATCGCTTGATAAATACCTTGGTTTTATATTCTTTACTCTAGCTGTTTTATACATTCTGTATGATTGTTATCATGTTTTGGACATGAGGGTCCACTATAAATAATGTAATCTATTCTTTTAGTATCATTAATATTCCATAGAACCATATCTGTCTCTTGGACTGCCAGTTCCTTTGGGAATCCTTTTGTAAAATATTACTAGCAGCAGCAACAGGTAATGATAATATGTCTGTTGAAACTGGATGATTGCTAGCAGGAATGGATGTAGACAGGAATTCTATATCTGAACGAACAGTACTGACATTGTAGGAGTGGAGGCTGATGGAGATGCTTTATTATAAGAAATAGTATGAGTAGCTGTGTTTGCACCTGTGTTGAGCCATGATATTAATTTTGGAAATTTTCCTTTTTCCTTCATCTGTTCTGCAGCTTTCTTCTTCTTCTGTCATCAGTTGTGCCATATGTGATATATGCTTGGGTGATCATATCTCGAAAGAGATATGACTGACTGGGCAGAAGATTTTCCTACAGTAGATTGCCATTACTTTCTGCAGTAGACTGGTTGCCAGCCAAAGCTACAGAACCCAATCTATCCTGCTATTTAACCCATAGCTAGAGAAAAAATATTTACTCTACTCAAAACATTACATTTCATTTTTGCTGCAAGAGTTATTCACCTGGAAATATATACCTTAAATATTTAGTCTCACACCAGGATGTAGGGTTATATTATACAAATGTTCTTGCACCAAGACCTAGGTCTAGCTTAGTGACATAGCTAAAGTGTCTGACATTGATCTATCCTTATCTATGTATAGATTTACAAGACTACAATCAACACTTTTCTCAACTTGCACAATTAAAAAGCTTATCTACTCATATATTCAGCATCAATAACAAGTAATTAGTACTGCATCATAAATTTATAATCTTAAATAACCACTACATGCTTACCATACAAGTGTTCAATGTTGATTGAATCTCAGGTTCAATCACTAATAATCAATGCATAGCCCTATACCTAGGTTCATATACAATCTATAAACATATCCAATAATCATGCCATTGCTATTAGTAGTACTACGGTAGTTCTTATGCTACTTCTGCTTTTTTTCATATTTGCATTAATGTTTAAATCAAAATATGTAGCTAGTTGCAATAAGTCAGTTTTATCAAAAAATATATCTGAAGAGAAATATGAATTACTTCTTTTGTTGTTGTTGTAAAATGAACATTGAAAGAAAAAATGATTTGTTTTTAGAGAGCCTATTGCATCACCAGCCATGTGAGTAATGCCTCATTATTGTTGAGACATTTCAACATGGGTACCCAAGTTGAGGCAAAGCTAAACTTCCAATTTGTAAGACCGATCTTATTAGGGAATTTTTCTTTGACAGCCCCTTCACTTACTATCACACAATACAATTCTTTCAAAGACCACAACTGTGTGTTAGAGTGGCAACTCTTTACTAGTAATAGGCAGCTTAGTGTGCCATGACACTTCTTGTAAAAGTTGCATTCATTTTGAAGCAATTGCTTTGCTTCCACTTTGCTCACATGCACACTTTCTAAGGACAAGAAAGATCAACAGAAGTCCTCTTTTCAGAGTTTGCCTTCTTCCCCATCCTCTTGCATACACATCTGACCCAGGAAATTCAAGTGAAGAATGTGTTGGCGAGTCTCAATGATTGACAATCCCAGACTGCCTTCAGCAGGATAGAGGTAGCAGTCCTGACAAAGTGCCAGGGTAGACTTGTCTCTCCAGAGGAAGCTAGAGAAGTCTCTAATGAACTGACTTTGTTTGTTAGACAGCAGTGGAAGAATGAAGAGCCAGTAAAGGATGAGAGTTAGATGTGTAAGCCACACACTTTCACTCTCCCCTTTCAAGGAAAGATTCCTTAGAGTCCACAGTCACACTGCTTCCTCAATCTGCTTCTGAAAAGTTTAACTCCAGCTGGAGACAAGGACCAAACCAGACACTGAGTATCTTGACTGCCCCATCTGTCTAGACAAAGGGCCCAGGGAGAGAAGCTCCCTCCCATTCACTCAAATGCAAGCCGACAAACTTTTTGTTGAACTTGACCCTTGCCATCTTCTTATACCTGCATATTTCTTTATTGACTTTGTGTATTTCAGTGGCATTCTTTATGAACAGGGACACATCATTGACATAAGCGGAATGCTTGACCATTTTGGAGGCACCAGGCAAAATGATTTCGCAAAGCACTGGATTCACCTTCAACTTGTCCAGGAAAAGTTCCAACACAAGAATGTACAGCATAGGTAAAATCAGACAACCCTGACAAATAGAGTGAGACAAGGTGATCCAACCTTACACTGTTTACCACCACCAAAGCACCCAGAGACTTGTAGAGGAGGTGGATCCAGGACCAAAAGTGCAGTCCAACATTAGCAGATGCAAGGACAGTCTCAAGAAAGCAACGGTCCACCCTATTGAATGCATTGGACTGATCTAAAATGATCAGCGTGACTTCACTGTTGACTTTTGCTATGATCTGGTGAACCAAGTGAAGGTTATTCTGAATAGTCCTGCCTTTCATTGCACAAGTCTGCTCAGGGCTAATCAGACTGGGTAGGACAAGCTACAAATGGTTGGTCAAGACTTTCACCAAAATTTTCAAGTCTGCATTTAGCATAGTCAAAGGGCAAAAATTACCTCACCCATCCCCTTCACTTTTGAACTTGTGTAGCAATTTGATGATACACCAAGTGAAGCGTTGGGGTATATTCCAGTGGTTGAACATCAGTACCAGCAAAGGGACAAAAACAGGTACAGCCTCAAGTATATCTCGTAGGAAGACTATTCAGACCCAGAGTCTTGTCCAGGTAAGCCTGCTTCAATGCATCCCAGACCTCCTCTTCAGTGATGACCTCTTTGCGATAGAATTAACTTACAAAATAGAATCAAACAAAATATTACCTTTCCTCAACAACATCTTAAACTGTACTGATCAGTGTCTATCACAAACAAACTAATAAAAATGATATCATAAATTTCTCATCATAACAACAACAAAAATTCCCAAATCCTTATCAGATTATATCTTATTCGTATGATGAAATACATTGAAAATACTTTTATGCTTCTTCAATAATCTAAATATTTCAAATTCAACTTGAAACAGAAGGTTCATCAAATATTTTTTTTAAATTGTTATAACATGCTATTAATGGTCATAATATTATATCTCGAGTGACTCCAACTATAATGAATACTCTATTGAAACACTCTCAGAACTCTGGATATTTACCCAAAGTCTCTCCACTGAGACAGAATGTGAGACAGGGTCAGGTTTAATGCAGGGAACCTGAGTGCCATGGGTCGACATTTACCCAGCCCAGATAAACACAGTATCAGGCACTTTACATTGTCTATTTTTCTCAGCCATGTCACACAAGGTTGGGTTTAAGATGGAGAACTCAAGTACATGCACTGGGGCCATGGGTCAAAATTTACCCAGTCCCTGTATATGCAGGACTGTGTAAACTAAGTCTGTCTTTTCTTCTCAGCCAAATCTCTGTTCATCAATGGAGCCTCAACTGTGTCAAACTCTGCCCAAATGCAGACAGATTGTCTGTTTTTCTCAGTTGAGTCCCAGTCCTTAGACCAGGCCTTGGCTGATTTTGTAAAATGTTCTTGATTGTAAATATACTAACTCACTGTATCACCCAAGGTCAATCAGACAAGCTGAACAGTTTGTGGGTACTTTTATGAGAACTTGGAAAAAAGCAAGTAATGAAAAAGTGAGTAAAGAAATGCTACAAAAATTTTTGAGAGTATACTAGGGAAAAGAAATAAAAATTAAATCAATGTTTGACAAGTTGTTACCTCGTCAAAAAAGAATAAAAACAGATAACAAAAAGGATAGAAAATTTTTCAAACTTGGCAAAAAAGTGTTTTTCAGAGAATATAAAAATGGAAAAGAAATGTAGGAAAATGATGTAATGTGGTGACTAATTAGAAAAATGTGAAAATGGCGAAAGGAACAAAAGGTATTAGAATCATTTAAAGAAAAAGTTTACTGAAGACAGGCCTGCAAAAAAGGAAGAACACATGCAAGTTTTCTATGATATCTTTGACATCCCAACATCTCAAGAATTTATTGAATGCAGAAGTATGATTACCAGAAAATGGAAACATAAAAAAAACTGAAAAGAAATTAAAGAAACACAAGTTTAGTACATGGAGAACTTACCAGAAAGAGGAAGGGTGAATACTAAGAAATAAAATATTTAAGAAAATAAAAAAACCACAAAAGTGGAGATGCTGTGGAGTAAATAAGACACCACACTAACACAGGGGCAAAACACATTAAATGAAGAACTCAAATAGAATTCAGGGCCAGATTGTTACTTGGAATCAGACTTGTCAGGCTACAGGCAGAGAGGAACCCAGACGAAGCTATGCCAAAGGGCAAAATTTTGTCTGGAGAAAATTAGACAAGAGCCTGACCCTCCCTTATGCAAGGTGTATGGGAAATTTTTGCCAAAGCTTAAGAGCTCAGAATTCCCATGTTAAAAACTAACCTTGTGTTACATTCTGCCTCAGTGGAAATTTTTCTGGTAAATACCCAGAGTTCCATGCAAACTCAAATCTGTCAGTCAAGCTCTCTGTCTTAAAAAACTTCTGGCCACTTAGTAAAGCTATCGACTACCCCCAGATAATGTGATCTGTTTATTAGACCTGTAAAATCTATGTACATTCATGACCATGGCAAGATTATGATTTCATGGTAGGTGATTTTGCTGCCATAGCACAATCTCTGCTGGATTTTACTATTTTTTTAATGTCTTGATCAATTTTGGTCCAGTATACATAACTTCTTATACGAGATTTCAACCTTGAAATTTCCAGATGTCCACTATAAAATTTATTTAATATCTGCTTTGTAATATAATTTTCTTACTTTCTTTTAGTCATTCTTTTTGTTTTTTTGTTTGTTTTTTTTTGTTTTTTTGGGGTTTTCAAAATAAACAATTTTGTTCTGTTTTTACTTTTATTTCTTCAAGGTAACATTTTTATTCTTCAGTTTATTTGGTATCACATCTTAGGTTCTCTGACATTCATTAAACATTTCCTGTAGTATAAGTTTCAAGTTTTGTTAAAATTTTTGTTCCTATTTCTGGGTCTTTTTTCATAATTAACACTGAAACAATAACTAACCCTTTAAACATATCTATTATCAGTTCATTTAATCTGAATCTTTCACACCCTTTGTTAACAATTCCAGTATATGTGACAGAATCTTTGTCTTCTTTTTTCATCAGATTCATACATTTCCAATGAATGTTAAATAACAAGCTTTTCTTGTTAAAGATTTCCATCAGAATTTTTTCCTATCTTCAAAATATATTTCTCCTGTTTTTTTCAGTAGTACAAAATTACAGTATTTTTCATGTTCTGCCAATACTAATTTTCTCGACAAAGGTCTTGTTTTTTTCTCATCTCCCCACTCACTGCATTCTTCTCTGAAAATTTACAGAAGGTAATTCCATCACCTGAATTGTATTAGAATTCTGATATGGAATTTGCCAGTGCGTTGGGAATGAAAGAACTTGAAGAATTTCCTGTTTCCTTCAAAATTATTTCCATTAACTTTTGTTGTTTCCAAAGTTTCAACAACTACTGGTGTTGCTGTTGTTATTGTTGTATTTGTACAACCTGAGCTAATATTTCCTCCATATATATGTATTTTCCCTCTGTTTTCTGTACACACCAAAAAGAAAAAAAAATTAAACCAGTGAGATTCAAAATTCTTATTGTCACTATTATCATGTGCACCAATGTAACAAATATTTATTTTTATTTGTTATAATTCATTACGAGTTTCGATTACTTGTCTACAGTGTTATAACTCACTTTCTAGTAGTTATAATATTAAGTCTTGCCTAGGCTACTCACTGTGACTTCTGTTAGAAATACTTGAGACTGATGCATTTCTGACTCACTTGGACTTCTTTAAGTGCTCATTTGTGTCACCAGTGGTGTATTATTTATTCCATTTCTAATTTTAAATTCTTGAAAGGACAGTCATCTCAAAGATGTAATCTTTCACATCTGAAACAGTTTAATTTTTCTTTTTCCACAATTTTCTTTGTTCATTATTTTCCTCAATTTCCTTTGTATCACATCTTGTATCTTCATGGGGGGACAGATACTCGGTCTTTACAAGGGGAACCCAAGTGCAAACACTCAGGCCAAGTATCAAAATTTGCCCAATCCATGCATACAAGGCAAGGGATCAGGTATGAAGCCTTGATTGAGTCAAACTCTGCCCGAAGACATAGAGCCTGTCTTTCTCAGTTGATTCCCAGTCAATAGAAAAGGCTCCAAAATTGATACAAAGTTTTGTATTTGTCTATACTACCTCTATCTCATTTCTGAGATGAGGTAGTATTTACACTATTTACATTATTCGAACTATTGTCCTCATCTTTGTTGCCATTTGTACAACGTTTTGGGCGTTGTATGCTCTGGCCTTCTTCAAGTGCTAGGAATTTTGAACTGAACCCTTTGTTACAATCACTGTGATATATCATTCTCATCCCTTGCATAGAGCCTCCTTTTGGTAGTCATGAATTATCTCCCTCTAACCCTCTAAGTTACTTGTTCACCATTGCTGTAGCCTGGTATTGAACTCCCAACTATTAGAGTCAAGTCACAGGAACTGACCAACATTTATATCCACTGGCTCCCAACTTTTCTGCTCACACTTGTATGTTACATTGAATTTTTTTCTATTTTGTCATTTGTTTGTCTAACATTGTTCTGATCTATAGAAATTTATATATCATATTCTCACCTACCAAATATATATGTAATATATATATAGCATTCTTGTCTCTCCTCCCACTTCCATTACCAAAAAGAAAAAAAACACATGGTACCATCCCTAGTTCCGTGTCGGTAAATTAAAGATTTTCTGGAGTTAGCCAAAGCAAGTCAAAAGATTTGTCTTTGCAAAATGTTGAAAATACAAAGAAATTTCAACCTTTTGACTACTGGTAATGAATGCTGATCTTAACTAATGCTGACACAGGTTTTTATATAGTTTAGACTAGCTAAAAAAAATCTTTTTCATTAATCCATGTTCATGTTTTGTATTTTTTTACATATATTCTCTTTTAGAATGACTTTATTTTTTTTCTTTGTCTTAAGTTTCTAAAAGAATAGGTTTACATTGAATTTAAAATGTAAGTTTTTTTTCTTCTCTCTTCTTTTAATGTAAAAATATTTATAGCGTTCTTGTCTCTACTCCCCATTCCATTACCAAAAAGAGAAAAAAACATGTGGTACCATCCCTAGTTCGTGTTGGTAAATTAAAGATTTTCTGGAGTTAGTCAAAGCAAGTCAAAAGATTTGACTTTGCAAAATGTCGAAAATGCAAAGAAATTTCAACTTTTTAACTACTGGTAACTAATGCTGATCTTAAATTTTGCAGACACTCATGAGCTTTTGTACTACTCATGGGAATGGCCATATATTCTTTTGCAAGTCTAGTCAATTTAACTTATACTGTTCTACCCCACCGTTTTTTTTTTTGTTTTTTTTTTGGGGGGGGGGGATGTTAGCATTCCTTTTTTTTTTTTCATTTCACCCCGAGCAAGGCAGAAATGCCACTGATGAGCGGGGGGCTACATAACTATAAAAAGATTAATTAGAAAAGAGTGAGGAGTACAAACTAGTTAGAAAGGAGCAATAGAAAGCTGAGAATGCAGGTGCTTTGACAGACACATAGGTGGAGAGAAAGGGAAGGATATACGGGGGTGTGGAGAGAGCTAGAGTCCAGTGGTTAATAGATGAGTATTGATATTGCATTTAAATTTCTGGAGGTTGTAGCCATCAGGAAAGCAGATCAGTACCTATCACATTACAGACTCTGCTTTGGACCCGGTCGAGAACACTGAGGAGAACGGCAGGGGCGACTGACCATAAATGGCAGCAGTACTCCATGCATGGATGGATGGTTGACTTGTATATATGCAGGATGGATTCAGGCGGAAAAAACATCCTGGATCAAAATAGTGACCCAACCTTCTTAGCAGTAGATTTACCTATGGATTCAACATAGTGGTTCCATTTGCCTGTTAGCAATATCTTTATTTTAAAGAATTTAAGTGTAAAATGCTTCTGGTAATTCATTCCACATCCCTTTCCCCGGCCATTGGTCGTATGCTCTGTAGTTTCTCTCTCTCTCTCTCTCTCTCTCTCTCTCTCTGTCCCCTCTCTCTTTTGTGCTTGGTCACACTAACAATGCACTTGACTGGCTGCAGCTTTTGAAATATGAGTTGAAATATTTTGGTGTCACTGTTTGCTGGAATTTGTCACTCGACTTCAGTTCAAGTTTATCTGTTTTGTAAGTTGGCCAGCCATTTTTCTTCTTTTTCTTGTATTTTATGTTAATTTTCTTTTCGCCCTTGTTAAGTAAGGAACAGTATTTTGCCTACTACGGTACATTTGCCTTTCAGCATTTAGCAGCGGTCCTGTCTTTTTTTCTTCAGCGGCCATTTTCTGGACAGCCAAAGGGTTATTTTTTTGTCTTTACATGGTCTTTTCTTTAAACTTGCTAGAGAAGGTTCTGTAAATTATTTTAGTTTCGAAGGCTTCTTTCAATGTGAATGGATCAACATCAAGATATTATTTACCTTATTTTATTATTTGAACCTGTTAGCAATATCGTTATTTTAAAGAATTTAAGTGTAAAATGCCTCCGGTAATTCATTCTACAACCCTTCTCCCGGCTATTGGTCATTTGCACTGTAGTTTCTCTCTCCCCTTCCCTCTCTCTCCCCTTCCCTCTCTCTCTCTGTCCCCTCTCACTTTTGTGCTCGCTCACACTAACAATTCAGTTGACTGGCCGCAGCTATTGAAATATGAGTTGAAATATTTTGGTGTCACTGTTTGCTGGAATTTGTCACTCGACTTCTGTTCAAGGTTATCTGTTTTGTAAGTTGGCCAGCCATTCTTCTTCTTTTTCTTGTATTTTATGTGAATTTTCTTTTCGCCATTGTTAAGTAAGGAACTGTATTTTGCCTCTAACTGCTAAGGTACATTTTTTTTCTAATCATTTCACCACAAGCAAGGCATTCCACTGCCACTATTGTGCATGGGGCTATATAGGGGAAGGTAAAGAGAAGGAGTGGTTAGACATAGGGAATGTCAGGAGGAAGGTGATAGATGGGTAAGGATACCGAGGATGAGGGTTGGGCAGATGGGAAGAGTGTTTGATAGAATGGGAGCAAGTTAGTGTGTTAGGAGGTATCTATTGACCTTACATTTAAACTCCTGGGGATTGTAGCCGTCGGGGAAGCAATTGTGTGGAAGGGAATTCCACAGTTGGGAAGTGCGAGGAAAGAAACTGTTGAAGTAGAAGTTACGGCTGCATTTTATCGGTTTTACTGTAGAAGGGTGGGATCTAGTTGCTAATCTAGTATCTCGTGCAAATTCGTATCTAGGGGGCATCAGTGATCTAAGTTCATCGGAGCAGAAGCCGTGAAAGTATTTATAGAAGAGACACAGGGAAGCCATGTCGCGCCTGTGGGAGAGAGACTGCAGGTGGTCTGCCAAGTCAGTATCTATCACATTACAGACCCTCCTCTATATCTTATCGAAAAACCCGAGGAGAATAGCAGGGGCACCCGACCAGATATGGCAGCAGTATTCAATGCACGGGCGGATGGTAGATTTGTAAATGTGCAGGATAGATTTAGACGGAAAAAACTTCCGGGCCCTACACAGAAAACCGACTTTCATAGCAGCGGATTTAGCAATGGATTCGATATAGTCATTCCATTTGAGGTCCGCTGAAAGTGTGAGACCAAGGAGGCGTAGTGCTTTACTCTCTGGGAGGCAAGCCTGGTCCATGCTAATGGGAGGTATGTGCGATTGTCGATGATGGTTAATTGAGAGTAGCTTCATTTTAGAAGCATTAAAATTTACTAGCTATTTCTTACCCCAGTCCACTGTGGATTGGAGGTCTTTTTCAATCTCGTCTGCGAGGTTAGCTTTGACGCCTCCACCAGATTTTGGGTTGAGGCAAGAGTAAACTGTGGTGTCATCGGTGTACAAACCTACTTGGGATCTTATGGAATCAGGTAGATCATTAATGTATATCAGGAAGAGTGTATGACCTAAGATGGAGCCTTGGGGGACATCTGCGCTTGTATGGTAGTTTAATACCACTTTCATTGTGCGGTTAGAGAGGAATGACTGGATTAGTTCAAACAAATGTCCAGTTATACCATCGCTCCGCAGTTGCATAGAAGGCCAGCATGCCAAACTCTGTCGAATGCCTTAGATATATCCCATGCAACGATTCGGGCTCCGCCATTCCTGTCGAGTACCTGGTATATGTATTCGGTGATGGTCATTAGCATATCAGCAGTAGACCTGGTGAAGCGGAAACCATATTGCTTGTCCGAGAGGAGCCTGTGTGCTGTGAGATGCTGAACCACCTTGGCATTAATAATGGCTTCGAACACATTGCCAAAGATCGGAAGAAGGCTGATAGGGCGGTAATTTGCAGGGTCAGAGGGTTCTCCAGTGTTTTTAAATATAGGAACTACAGAGGAAGATTTCCAACAGGCAGGAAAGCAGGAAGCAGATAGGCAGAGGTTGTAGAGCTTAGAAAGGACAGAGGAGAGTTCAGGGGCACATTTCTTTAAGACTATGGTTGGGATTCCGTCACCACCGCTCGCTTTGTGAGGGTCAAGTTTTTAGATTATCTTAGAAACAAGCGAAGGTGTAATGTGGACATCATTCAGTTGTGCCTCGGTTCTTGGTGAGAAGTTGGGTGTAAAAACTCCAGATGAGTCCAGACTCGAATTGTTCGAGAATCTGCGGGCAAAACAGTCAGCCTTATCTGCTGGGGAGGTGAGGACCTCAAATTTGTTCATTAGCGGGGGTATTGTGGGCTTGCTCTATGTAAACTGCGGAGCTATGGTATAACTGGACATTTGTTTGAACTAATCCAGTCATTCCTCTCTAACCGCACAATGAAAGTGGTATTAAACGGACATGCCTCTCAGAACTACCATACAAACGCAGGTGTCCCCCAAGGCTCCATCTTAGGTCATACACTCTTCCTGATATATATTAATGATCTCCCTGATTCCATAAGAACCCAAATAGGTTTGTACACCGATGACACCACAGTTTACTCTTGCCTCCAACAAAAATCTGGTGGAGGCGTCAAAGCTAAACTCGCAGCCGAGATTGAAAAAGACCTCCAATCCATATTGGACTGGGGTAAGAAATGGCTAGTAAATTTTAATGCTTCTAAAATGAAGCTACTCTCAATTAACCATCATCGACAATCGCACATACCTCCCATTAGCATGGACCAGGCTTGCCTCCCAGAGAGTAAAGCACTACGCCTCCTTGGTCTCACACTTTCAGCGGACCTCAAATGGAATGACTATATCGAATCCATTGCTAAATCCGCTGCTATGAAAGTCGGTTTTCTGTGTAGGGCCCGGAAGTTTTTTCCGTCTAAATCTATCCTGCACATTTACAAATCTACCATCCGCCCGTGCATTGAATACTGCTGCCATATCTGGTCGGGTGCCCCTGCTATTCTCCTCGGGTTTTTCGATAAGATATAGAGGAGGGTCTGTAATGTGATAGATACCGACTTGGCAGACCGCCTGCAGTCTCTCTCCCACTGGCGCGACGTGGCTTCCCTGTGTCTCTTCTATAAATACTTTCACGGCTTCTGCTCCGATGAACTTAGATCACTGGTGCCCCCTAAATACGAATTTGCACGAGATACTAGATTAGCAACTAGATCCCACCCTTTTACAGTGAAACCGATAAAATGCAGCCGTAACTTCTACTCCAACAGTTTCTTTCCTCGCACTTCCCGACTGTGGAATTCTCTTCCAAACGATTGCTTCCCCGACGGCTACAATCTCCAGGAGTTTAAATGTAAGGTCAATACACACCTCCTAACACACTAACCTGCTCCCATTCTATCAAGCACTCTTCCCATCTGCCCGACCCTCATCCTCGCTATCCTTACTCATCTGTCACCTTTCTCCTGACATTCCCTATGTCTATCCACTCCTTCTCTTTACCTTCCCCTATGTAGCCCCATGCGCAATAGTGGCAGTTGGAATGACTTTACAAATAAACTGCAAGAAAACTGAATGCATGGTCATCAGCAAAAAGAGCAGCCCAAAGTGCCAAATACAGGTGTGGAGGTGTTAAAATCAAGCAGGTATGAAAATTTAAATATCTGGGAAGTGTTCTAACTGAAAACGGAAAGTGTGACACAGAGATCCAAAGGCATAGCAAAAGACGTGTTCCAGAAGCTGAGTAAAGTATTAAGACACAAGAAACTTTCACTAGAAACAAAGAAGAGAGTACTGGATTGCTATGTGATGTCAGTTCTTCAATATGGCAGTGAATGCTGGACAATATCAACAAAGATGAAAGGAAAACTTGAAGCAGCTGAAATGTGGCTCTACAAAAGGATGCTGCGGATATCGTGGACTGAGCATGTGAGCAATTATGAGGATTTGGAAATGATGAAAATGAAAAGGAAATTAATGTTGAGCATCAGGAAGAGACAAATGAAGTTCCTGGGACATGCAATGGGGAAGGAGGGCTTAGAGAACCTGATACTAACAAGCCAGATAGAGGGAAAAAAGAGACAGAGGAAAGCAGCAGATAACATATTTAAAGGGCTTGAGCAGGTGGATGACAGAACAGGGGCTGAGAGACGTTGCAGGAGAAAGTGTGCTACGAGCCACCAGTGATAGGAAGACATGGAAGGCCATGATCGCCTACAACCTGAAAGGACAAGGTACATAAAAGATAATATATATATTCGCATAAGTATTGTTGCTTATCAAATCACAGTAAAACTAAGAATATATTTTACATAACACTATAAGGCTCAGAATGGTATATTGTTATAATGGAATATCTCAATACCCTCTATGAACACTATGATAGACTAAGTCTATCATGAATAAATGGGCAAGAGCATTTTCACTAGTGAGTCTTACTTATAGATTAGAACCTGATAGTACTATTCTTGTCTGTAATGATTCTCATGCTGAATAAACCGTTTATTGTATTACACCTGGCTTGGTAATCTTTCCACTCGGATTTACACTTTGATAAATTGTACCTTTGTTCAGGATAAAACATTTTGGCCACAAAGGACAAAGTTAAAACAAGATTTTAACAAGGACAAATTTGTGAAATAACATTGACTCTAATTTTGCATTTTAATCTTCACAGACTCTAATTTGCATATAAAAATGGGAACAGATATTGTCTAAAGGAATAATACTAAATTTGACATTGCTTAACAATGTGCTATTTTCTTTTAGTGCATGAATATTTTTCTAGGGAAATATTTGTTACAAGAAAATGAAACAATTGACAGATTTAATGAAGGCGCTGCAAGTCAGCTTACAGTTGCAACAACAACAAATTCAATTAATACCTAAACAAATGTTACAACAAGCTAAGGATATGAGATTGTTATGTGAAATTATGATGACTAGATCTACAGAGGAACTGCCTATTTTTGTCTCTCCCAAAGGAATGTCAAATTCATTATCAGAGTTTAAATATGATCCAGAAAATGGTATAACTTTACCTGCATATTATCATTGATATGAAATCATTTTTATGAAATGATATCAAGGATGGTCTGATGAGGAGAAAAACACCCACCACAAAAAATTGGAACTGAAATGAATAGCAAGTACACAAATCTAATTCTATTAAAAAATCCAGAGGAAATGTCTTTTGTGGAGACAATTAGAATTTTGTTGAACATTTTTATCGAAAGGGATAGTTTGTTCCATACACGGTACAAATGCCTGAATATTGTGAAAGATGAACAGGATGATTTCATCACATTTGCCAAACTTGTAAACTCACAATGTGAATTGTTTAAATTGAGTAAGTTATCAACTGACATGTTCAAATGTCTGATATTTGAACAGGGATTGACAGCCTTGAAAGATAAAGACATTAGATCCCGTGTATTAACAATGATTGAGCAAAACCCGAACATTACACTTCAAAAAATAGCCAAAGAGTGCTAAGAAGGTAAGGAGTCTTTCTTCTTCTCTTGTAAGAACTCCTACTGCTCCCTCCCTCAAACCCTCTCTTAGCTCTGTCCAAGAAAAAGAGAAAAAGATCAAGAATAGAGAACTTTATTTTAAAAACAAAAGACTATATGAAGTGAACAGGAAAGCCCTTGAGAAGAACTTTCCTCTCAGAGGAAGGCCCTCTTGAGGCCTCTGTTTCTGTCCACAAGAAACAGAAAAACAGTTAAAGAGCCACAAAACTTTCTAAATGCCTATGAGGGGATCTCATTAATTCATAACACTGGGGGAAATCTGAAAGTGTGGCAGAGGCTAAAGATGCTTACCCAAGTATTAGGATGGCTCAAATCGAGTCAAAAGAACTAAAAAAATAGCACAGCTCTGCAGGGAGGGTCCCCATAATTCTCTACCCCTCTTTGTATAGGGCTTACATACCCAACTAAATGTTATTGTCATAGATGGTACTAGCAGTCTAGAACAGTCTGTTGGGATCCTGACTCCAGCAGATTTCCATCCAGTATGTGTCTCTGTACCCTACTTGAAAAATGTCTATCAAGCTAGCCAGCTTGAATGCAATGGACCTGACAGATTGGCGTAAGGTTGCCCACCTGCTTTGTGATCTCTTCTCCTTAGGGGTAGGTAGATGTGGCTGCAATCCAGGAGACACACTTTGCAAAGTTGATGCTTGTGTGCTGTCTAGCAACTTTGTTGTCTGTTCAGCATACAGAGACCAGTAGCTCAGAGGAGTTTCCTTGTTGGTTAAATTTCCACTGGGTGTGACAGTGGACCTTGTTCATGTTGGCATGGGGGGCAGGTTGATCATGGCTAATATTGTCATGAACAGTAGTTTGTTTCAAATTCTTGCGGTTTATGTGCTCAATGACCGGGAGCAGCATGTCTCATTTTTCTGTCAGTTGGGACTATTCCTGGTGAATTCTTCACATCTAGTTTTAGTTGGGAACTGAAATGCTATCCTAAACCCTAAGCTAGATAGGAGGCAAGAAGCTAGATAGGAGGCAAGGATCTTGGTCTGGTTGATATAACCAGTGAGTTCCATCTTGTTGATAGTTACCATGTCGATCACCCTGTGGGGAAGATGTGGGTACTTAAGTGGCTGTCTATCAAAGTGGCTAGTTACCTGGATAGAATGTTAGTGAGAAGGCTTGATCTAGATTTGCTATATTGTCCCATGTTAGGCTAGTTGAACAACAAACTCATTTGTGCTTGGGTGCTGTGAGCATGGGCACAGAATTGCACAAGGAAGAGATCCGTCAAGGTAGTGATTGATATATTTGAGAGGTCAAAACTCCGGAAGGACATACTCTGAGGTCGAACAAGAATATGAATGAGATGGTTTGGTGATATTTTGAGAACCACTTTACCAAAGAGCCTGGACTCTGTCAAAATAAGTTTCACAGCTATTTGGCTGACTTTCCTCAGCTTGTGCTGACTGAAGCAGTCAGCTGCAAGAGCGAGATCCTGGAGGGCAAAGTTCACTTGGCATTGAAGAGAATCGGTAGTGGCACCGTCTCCAGGACTTGATGATCTACCCTATGAATTGTACTTGAGGCAGTTGCACATCTTTGTACCAATTTTGACAGTGGTTTTTAACAACTATCACTCCTTCCATTTTGTGACATAAGCCCTGAAATCAATTAAAATTCTTACTCAAGTGTCAAGAAGACTTGCAGACCATTCTTGGCCTCAAAAGCACTTGTGTCGTTTACTAGTGAAGGGGATTGCAAGGAAGGACCCTCTACGTGATCAGCTCGACTTGTTGGCAACTGAGCCATGCTCCTTTTAGTCTTGGGAGCCAGTGGTGAATTATCTCACTAACCCTGAGTTTTTGCTTACCTGGCAATTGATTCAGAATGGGCTGTGTCTCAATGACATGGCCTTCAGAGTGGATGGAGTGGATTTACCTTTCATTGGTATGACTTTGGTTTAGAAGAAATGGCTGAGCACACTTTCTTGTCCTCAGGTGCGCTCTTTCTAGGATCATGTCAATGAGTTGACAGCTTGTATTTCTCCTGAACAGCTCGTGTCCATCGATCTTGCATGAGTGTATGATAATACGCTGTCCCTGTATTCTGGGGTAAAATGGATGGTGTTTCTCATGTTGCTAGCCATAGCACGAATGGTGGTTTAGACCTCACCGATGGAGGGAAACTTGCAATATGAATGTTATTCTTATCAGCATCTGATACTTTGAACATCAGGTCAAGATGAAAATTAGATCTGATAGAGAGTGTTTGATATTTACAGATTTCAGCAAAAGGTGGGTAACTGTAGCAAGTCTGGTTTCTGTAAATGGTGCCAGTCTTGATTTTCTTTTTTAAGTCTCTTATGTGCATGGTGGTCCAGTGTCCTTTCTAAGCTCTACAACCTCTGCCTATCTTCCTCCTGCTTTCCTGCCTCTTGGTTCTGTGGTTCACATATTCAAGAACACTGGTGAACCCTCGGACCCCGCAAATTACCATCCTATCAGTCTTCTCCCGATCTTCGGCAAAGAGTTCAAAGCCATTATCAATGCCGAGGTCGTTCAGCATCTCACAGCCCACGGGCTCCTATTGGACAAACAGTATGGCTTCCGCTTCACCAGGTCTACTGCTGATATGCTAATGACCATCACCGAGTATATATACCAGGCTCTCAACAAGAATGGTGAAGCCTGAACTGTCGCCCTGGATATCTCTAAAGCATTCGACAGAGTATGGCATGCCGGCCTTCTACGGAAACTGAGAAACTACGGCATTACTGGACTTTTGTTGGACTTAATCCAGTCATTCCTCTCCAACCGCACACTGAAGGTGGTTTTAAACGGACATGCCTCCCAGAACTACCCTACAAATGCGGGTGTCCCCCAAGGCTCTATCCTAGGTCCTACGCTCTTTCTAATCTACATCAATGATCTCCCCGATGCCATAAGATCACAATTAGGCATGTATGCCGACAATACCACAGTATACGCTCGCCTCGATCAAAAATCTGATGTTGATGATAAGGCGAACCTCACGGCTGAGCTTGAAAAGGACCTCCAATCCATGGTGGATTGGGGTAGGAAATGGCTCGTAAAATTCAATTCTTCCAAAACAAAGCTGCTGTCAATTAGCCACCACAGACAACCGCACCTCCCTCCCATTAGCATGGAACAGGCATACCTCCCAGAGAGTAAAACACTACGCCTGCTTGGCCTGACACTCTCAGCGGACCTCAAGTAGAATGACTACATCGAATCCATTGCTAAATCCGCTGCCATGAAAGTTGGATCTTTGTGCAGGGCCCGGAAATTCTTTCCGCCTGAATCTATCCTGCAATTATACAAATCTACCATCCGCCTGTGTTTTGAATACTGTTGCCACATCTGGTCGAGTGCCCCTGCTATTCTCCTCGGGCTTCTTGACAAAATACAGCAGAGAATCTGTAATGTGATTGATACCGACTTAGCTAACCGCCTGCAGTCACTCTCTCACCGGGGTGACGTGGCTTCCCTATGCCTCTTCTATAAATACTTTCATGGCTTCTGCTCTGATGAACTTAAATCACTGGTGCACCCTAGGTGAGATTCCGCACGAGATACTAGATTGGCAACTAGGTCCCACCCTTTTACAGTGAAACCGATGAAATGTAACCACAATTTCTACTCCAACAGCTTCTTTTCTCGCACTTCCCACCTGTGGAATTCCCTTCCGCATGCTTGCTTCCCCGACGGCTATAACCTCCAGGAGTTTAAATGTAAGGTCAGTAGACACCTCCTAACACACTAACCCTCCCATTCTCTCCAACTCTCCCCCTATGTACATCCTAACTCGTTTATCACCCTGTGTAACCCTCTGCACTATAGTGGCAGTGGAATGCCCTGCTTGGGGTTACATGATTAAAAAAAAAAGTGGATATCGGCTCGGAACAAGAGGTTGGAGAGCCGAGTTCAAATTCCAGTTGAATTCATTGCATTCACTTACGCGCAAAGACCCTTGGGAAAGGTATTAATCCATCTCTTCCTTCCAGTTATGGGTTAAATAACAGGACAGTTTGGGTTCTATAGCCTTGGCTGGCAACCAGTCTACCACAGAAAGCAATGGCAACCTACTGCAGGATAATCTTCTGCCCAGTCAGTCATGTCTCTTTCGAAACATGATCGCCCAAGCGTGTTTCACGTATGGCACTTAACTGACTGAATGGCACAATGAGACAGTTTCCTGCAAACCCTTCTCTGGTTAAATTAGGTTTCTTTTGTATACCTAGTTAATGTGAGTAAATGTTGTTCCTAGCCTGTTCCTTGCTATCTTTTTTATTATGATTTAAGTCAAGATTCCCAACCTCTCCAGTTAGTTTTTATCCCCACTTTTTCATCTTGACTGGGTCAGTCTTTGATTTTCCATTCCATTATTTATTTTATCCTTTTTTAACCACTCTTTGGTCCCCAAGAAGATTATCCTGATCACGGGACCATATAATTTAGACTTCCATGTCCATGGGCCTATTCTGGTCAATGTGCAACATCTCTAAGTCTTTCACTCTAACCCCCTCAACCACTGGTGTCTTCTTCTCTGGGTTGAGGTGTCTACTTGGTTTTAACTGAACTCAAGGGGTTGGCCTCTGAGCATCTGTAGGTTAGTTGACTGACCCACTGGTTTAAATCTGCTTCCTGCCCATGTAGTGATTATTTGATTCAGAAAGTAGAAGCTTGTGTTAAACATTTTAGAATACAGCAAAAAGAAATAAAAGAAAAAAATAATATCTGCAGAAAGTCGGAAAAACAACTGTTCAATGGTTGCATTTATATATAAAAAAAAATAGTAGAAAAAGAAAAAGGTTACAGAAAGTAAAAGTTTTAAGCATAACAACTCACATACCAGATTCTAGACAGAGAGAGGGTGTGTATGGCTAACTTATTGTTACATTATCTCAGAAGATATATAATTCTTTTCAACAATGTTCTCCAGACTCTTTTGAGAGTCAATTCTTCTCAAATAAAACTCTGGGACCACAGTGCCTTTCAAAGGTGCTGATACGAATGACAGATGATGCAATTCCAGTTGTTGTCAGGCTGGTGATGAACATTAAGTTTCATATACTCGGCGGTTTTTCAATGCGACCAATACGACAATGATACTTCTCATTCAAACACTCAGCGTTTTTTTCATGCGACGACTACAATGACGATTCTTCTCAAAGTTGTGACGAACATTCATCTTCATATACTCAGCAGTTTTTCAATGCGACTGCTATGATGACAGTACTTCTCATAGTCCTTCGGTGACTATTAAATTTTTAAAATCCGCAACAAAATTGAGGCGACGATTAAACTTTTCAAATCATAAATCTCCTTGTTGGGAACCACTCAATCCAACTTCTTCACAAAACATCAGTTTTACATAATCATTTCATAATCTTCTTCCTCCTCTTTTGCGTCCTTCTGTCATCACCACCAGCAACAACAAATACAATCTGCAACAAAGCCTCCATCTGAAACAATAGGACCAAATGCAAGTAAATATAAAATATATTTTACTCTCTTTTTTAATACAAAGACGTCTTCGATTAGGAGGTTGTTTGGCCCAAATTGTCAGCAACCTTACTCCAACGGCGAGGACCCGATCTCACACAACCGTATGCTTCCATGATTGTTGTCTCTCTTACACTTCAGTACCCACCACCCCAAATCAGGGAGACCTGACCAGACCATCATGCAGTTATCACAAAGTTCAGGTTGACACAACCAAAAATCACGTGAACTTCAAAGTTCCTCTTGCTTCCTAAAATCTATTTGAATTTCCAGTTGATAAAATTATTTTGCTCATTTTCATTGTCTTCTGATGACCCAAAGATCAGATTTCACTACCAGTAAACAAAATATGCAGGTTTTATTTCGTTATTCCAATTTACTTCAAATATTTTTATCAAAAAAATTTTTTCATTCATTTCCATTGTCTTCTGATGATCCACATTCAACAAGCATCTTTTATGCCTAGATCAGATTTTACCACCAGTAAACAAACATGCTGGTTTTATTTTGCTATTCCAATTTGTAACAATATTTAGCAGAATGGAAGTAATTATTTTTATTAATTATTTAGTAATTGTGATTTGGAAAATTTTTTTTAAACAGTAGAAATTCCTATTATAGATCAGAAAGAAATGTACTAAGAAGAATTTTTAATTCTTCGAATATGAGCGAAGTTAAAAGAAACAAAAGGTAACAAGTTTTTTTTTTTTGTTATTCTAATCATGAGAAGGAATGAAAGAAAAGAGAAATAAATTTGTTTTTATTTCTGAGGTTAGATAAAACACCAAACAATGGACTTCAGTAATTTGATTAAACATAAAAACAATCCAGATGGACCTCGATGAAAGTAAGAAAATCAGCCACCCACCAAGGTGATAACAGGTGAAATGAAGGATTGCCTGGCTAGCTTGAATTAGAAAAAGAAATTGATAACAAAAATAACTTTCTATCATCAGGGAAAGCTCTTAAAAAATCTGTGACCAAAAATACAGATATTGAAAACGCAGATGCGGGAATTATTTTCTAGGTGACAATGTAATTAAAGACCACCTGTGGCCTGTCTGTTTGTTTCAGGCAAAAAGGGAAAAGTTTAGTCATAGAGGCTATTATGACAAGTTCAAAGGTTAATAGTAATTGATTAAAACCAAAAATTATTTTGTGAGAAGGGAAATTTCGTGAGAAAGAAAATTCGCTGGATAAGTCCAGCCCAAAAAAGGGGTATAGAAAGATGACGTCATAAGACAGAGAGGTATCTCATTGGTCCTGTGAACCAGCGCCCCGAAAGGGGGAGATGACCAGCAATTGACATCATGGAAATAAGACTAATCTCGTTGGATAAACCAAAGGTAACAATGAACAGCAGCTAACCTCAGCATTCTATTGGTTGCCAAAATGAGGGGTTAGACACCCAGCATCTGTCAGCCCCACACCATGGCATAGGCATACAAAGTCCCGAGGGATCAAAGTCAGTTTGAGATCCCGACCCAGAGACATAATGACAGAGAGATAATTGCCACGCAGTTGGGTGCCAGCCATAGAAAAATTGACACTTGCCAAAGACAGTTCCCAGTTGAAGAAGTAAAGAGACAGATAAACGTCATGGCATTGGGTGCCAACTGTAGAGAAGCCTGTCGCCAATCGACCAACCAGAGTTAAAGACAAACAAGAAGTGACAAGGTTTTAGAAATTGCCAACCAAACAGAATTAAATACTGAGAGTGATCCAGCCCGGAACAAGAAATCCACCTCAATTTCAACTCTGAAGACGAACCGCACCAACCTACCCATAACCCAGCACTTCAGCAATTTCCACAACATTCTGGAGAGAAAGAACCAAAATCGACTAGATTTGCTGCAAACTTAGAACTCCGTTCAGAGCAAAGCACTGTGGCTAGCCAGATTTCTTGATTATTACTTAGGAGGATAAGCATTTGAATTTTATACTTCGATTTACTTGAGAGACTTTCGTTCCACTACCAACTTGATAGGAGCAGGGATTGGGAAATAACCGAATGACCATTATACTAATGTGAATTATTTTCTGTATATAAAGACTTTCTTTTATGACAATTCAGATGTCAGTCCATTTATTTTTGGTGCCATATTTCTTTCTTTTATTATCCAATTGTGTGCATGCTTTCCGGTTTGGTTTAATTTGGTAGAGAGACAGCTCGTGGAAAACTCACGTGACTGCCTTGTGATCAATCTACACAACATAGGACAAGGGAGATCATCATGAACAAAGTCAACCTTTCTATCCTGAACTCTCACATGTCAGGCCATCTACAGAATGAGTCAATGAAAATTAAAAATAGTCCTATGCCTTTAACAAGCACATAATCTAAATGAACACAAGCCTATGGCTCTTTTTCTTTAGGCCATGAATGTATCTTGCTTTGGCAAAAGTTTATTATCTTCCTCCATTTTGGACATTTTTGTAAGTGTTTTTCTACATTGGGTGTATACACAGACCACCATGTTCCAATTTTAATCATCTCTGTCTTGCTGTTATTCCACAATAAACATAATCATGTACATATTTCATTAAATCATTTCTTAATCTCTCTGGAATATTAAAACATCTCCACTGCATATAAGACTCTTCTCTATAGTACAATTGTGCCTTATCTCTTTATCTTGTTAAAGGCTTATAAAAGTTAAAATGCTCGGTAAGGTTGTTAAAATTAAAATATTTGGTTAAGTTGTTAAAGGCTTGTTAAAGTTAAAATGTTTGGTAAGGTTGTTAAAAGCTTGTTAAAGTTAAAATGTTTTGTAATTTTGTTAAAGGTTTGTTAGAGTTAAAGTGTTTGGTAAGCTTGTTAGTTAAAATATTAGGTAAGATTGTGAAAGACTTGTTAAAGTTAAAATATTCCGTAAGGTTGTTAAACGCTTTTTTGAAGTTATAATGCTTGGTAAGGCTATGAAAGTATTGTAAAAAGTAAAATGTTCAATAAGTTTGTTAAAGGCTTGTTAAAATTAAAATGTTTGGTAAGGTTGTTAAAATTATTAATTCTCTAATCTTATTCACTTTTATGTCATATGTCCTTTTTTCCCAGTGAACCAAAGATATAGGGACTGAATTCACAATTTGTCTTGCATTGGAAACTTTACAGGATCTGGGATTAAGCAAGATTGTATGTAGAATAAAAAGACACAAATGATTGTTCTATGGCAGAAAGACCCAATAAAGAGATAGATATACACATCATCAGGAGGTCAGAGTCTGATGGAACAAGATAAGGATACTAAAAGAGAAGGTCCTTAATTTTCCTCCTTACAATTCTTGTGGAAAAACTAACTACAAAGAAGCAAATTGTTACTCTAATGAGTCAGTTTGCCAAGTATGCCATAAAATGGATCACATCCAGTCAATGTGTACCGCTAAGCAAGTATACAATAAAAAAAGAGACAGTAATAGAAATCTTCACAAGCTACAAACAAACAAGGGAGACAGTGAATTCAAACTCTTTCATATCAATGGTTCAAGCAAAATATTTGTCACTCTGAATTTGGATCCTAGGTCTATGAGGATGTAACTTGTTACAGAGGCAACAATTGTAGCGATAACACTAAAGGATTATAAATGGATATTTTCCATAAGCCTCATCATTGAAAGAATCACAGTTCAACTGAAAACATAAAAAACCCTATAGAAACTTATCAAACCTTTAGGTCAGGTGTCAGTATTATCTGAACACAACAAAAGCATATAGTTACCTCTCATTATCTGAGACATTGGCAATAATCCCACCATAGGGAGAGACTAAATGTATAAACCTGAAATATACAAGTCTCTCCACAACATCAGCAGCACAGAAGGAAATGGCATGATTGCAAAACTAAGAGTGGAATTTCCACAAACCTTCAAGGAATGTATAAGTTCAATCATTGACATGAAAGGACAATTGAGAGTCAAACCCGGCATAATACACAAGTACATGAAAGTAAAAACTGTCTCATATGCCTTAAAAACAAAAATGGAGGAAGAATTGGATAAGTTAACCAAGGAAGGTGTCCTGTCACCGGTAAAATCAAATGAATACCTATAGTGTCTATAATAATGCACAATTGTAGTACCCGCATTTGTGGCAGCTATAAAACAAGTCAACCCAAATTTAGAAGTTAAACAATATACCCTCCTGAGAATAGAAGACATGCTAGTAAGACTTGAGATGAGAGAAAAATTCACCAAAATAGATCTAAAGCAGGCATACCTAAAATTAATACTTGATGAAGAATCAGAGCAACTGACAACCATAAAAACCCACAAAGAATCATATCAATATAATCACCTAGTTTATGGCATCCCATCAGCACATGTGATATGGCAAAAGACCATGGGCCAAATTTTACTATGTGTGAACTCTGGTTGAGATGCTGTCCAATTGCTGAATGTTTCTTGTATGTTGTTTGTGAAGATTAAATTGGCTCCAATTTTTTTTTAGGCTGGAGTGGGTGCTTTTAGGTAGAAATTCTGGATTGTATTGCTTTTTTTTCTTTAAATATGTGAGTAAAAGGAAGATATATGTAGACCCTTGTGCAGCAGATGGATTTTTACTTGACATTTAGCTGTTTGGAACATTCACATCAAGCTAATGGTGAAAATGAGTGTAGCACGAATTAGAAAATCTAATTTTGGGAAGAATGTAACGACAGAAAGAAAAAATGATACTCTGAAGTATTTTAAGATTAAAAAAATGAAAAGAAACATATTTACCACTATAAATATGCTATTAAAATAAACCATAAAACATTACGATGACAAGAAGCCTTCTAATCTATGCATAACACCCCTAATGTTTTTGTATTTTGTCTTTTCCAAAAGATGTTTGAATTCTTTAAATATTTTTGTGTTCATGTTTTCTACAGTTTATTTTGACCATTTACAATCCTCATTGAAAAGTAATGATATGTATTATAGGTATTATGTTTATTAAAGGGATTGATTATTGCTTTGCTGTGACCCTTGGGCTAATATTATATATTGTTTGAAGAATGTTTTATAATCTACAACAGTAAAACTGTTCAAAACCATGAGAGTTTCAATCAGGTCACCACAATCTCTGCTACCTTCTACTGAAAGAATGTTGCAGAGATTTGAATTTTTGTGATATGTATACTTGTCTAATCCATCAATCATCTTGGTTGCCCTCCTTTACACTGCTAAAAATTTCTGCTGTATAAAAATCCAAATAAAACCACAGCAAAGATCTACTGTTTACATGCAGTGTTTATAGTTAGTGTTTGTGATATATTTTGGGGATGTGCTGGTAGCATAATGGTTATCATTGTGGAAAGAAGAATTGGCATACCAAGTTTGAAATCTAGCTGTCTGCTTTATTCACAATGCATTCACTCTTGGAAATGGCATGAATCAATCTTATTCCACTTATAAAAGAGTAGACTGGGCTCTCTTGCCTTCAGTGGGCAGCCAATTTAGAAGCAGGAAAACTCTGAATTCAAACCCCAGTAAAACCCACCTAAAGAGGAATAAGCTTCATCAGGTTATCTTACCCTAGATATATGCACCATGACAAATGTGGCAGTTTATATTGTGCCCCAATTATCCAAATGGATTATCATTTATTATATTTTCCTTGAACAATACTTGCTTCTCTTATGCCACAAATCTATGCACTTTAATTTATGAATGCAGAAAAATGACAAAAAAAGGTAAATATTCAGCCAATGATTGAGATTTTAAAAAAATTTACTCACTTTTGCTTGATATCTAATCGAACAAAGGCATGTGACAAACCATCTCCACTTTTACATAAAAGAGAAAGATTTTGCCCAGCAGTCTCTTCAGTTAAGATTTTTGCTTCCTGAAATGAAATAATAGGTACATTAAATATTTTCTCATCATTAGTAAATATATACAACAGTATTCGGCACAGATTAAATATTAGAGAATATAAATTTAAAAAAACCACCTGAATTCAAATTAAAAATGGCCAGCTTAAGAAAAGTTGATTATTTTCAAAGCAGACAATATCTTTTTCTTTTTATTTGTCTTTTTTGTTTTTCCACTTTGGAGCTTTAGGATTTGTTAAAAATATTTCATATATTTAATCATCCTTCAATTTTTTAATATGATTGGTTTTTTTTTGGTTTTTTTTAATCATCTCACCCCAAGCAAGGCATTCCACTGCCACTATTGCACATGGGGCTACATAGGGGAAGGTAAAGAGAAGGAGTGGTTAGACATAGGGAATGTCAGGAGGACAGTGACAGATGAGTAAGGATAGCGAGGATGAGGGTTAGGCAGATGGGAAGAGTGTTTGATAGAATGGGAGCAAGTTAGTGTGTTAGGAGGTATCTATTGACCTTACATTTAAACTCCTGGAGATTGTAGCCATCGGGGAAGCAATCGTTTGGAAGAGAATTCCACAGTCGGGAAGTGCGAGGAAAGAAACTGTTGGAGTAGAAGTTACGGCTGCATTTTATCGGTTTCACTGTAAAAGGGTGGGATCTAGTTGCTAATCTAGTATCTCGTGCAAATTCGTATTTAGGGGGCACCAGTGATCTAAGTTCATCGGAGCAGAAGCCGTGAAAGTATTTATAGAAGAGACACAGGGAAGCCACGTCGCGCCAGTGGGAGAAAGACTGCAGGCGGTCTGCCAAGTCGGTATCTATCACATTACAGACCCTCCTCTGAACCTTATCGAGAAGCCCGAGGAGAACAGCAGGGGCACCCGACCAGATATGGCAGCAGTATTCAATGCACGGGCGGATGGTAGATTTGTAAATGTGCAGGATAGATTTAGACGGAAAAAACTTCCGGGCCCTACACAGAGAACCGACTTTCATAGCAGCGGATTTAGCAATGGATTCGATATAGTCATTCCATTTGAGGTCCGCTGAAAGTGTGAGACCAAGGAGGCGTAGTGTTTTACTCTCTGGGAGGCAAGCCTGGTCCATGCTAATGGGAGGTAGGTGAGATTGTCGATGATGGTTAATTGAGAGTAGCTTCGTTTTACAAGCATTAAAATTTACTAACCATTTCTTACCCCAGTCCAATATGGATTGGAGGTCTTTTTCAATCTCGGCTGCGAGGTTAGCTTTGACGCCTACACCAGATTTTTGTTGGAGGCGAGAGTAAACTGTGGTGTCATCGGCGTACAAACCTATTTGGGTTCTTATGGAATCAGGGAGATCATTAATATATATCAGGAAGAGTGTAGGACCTAAGATGGAGCCTTGGGGGACACCTGCGTTTGTATGGTAGTTCTGAGAGGCATGTCCGTTTTTAATACCACCTTCATTGTGCGGTTAGAGAGGAATGACTGGATTAGTTCAAACAAATGTCCAGTTATACCATAGCTCTGCAGTTTACATAGAAGGCCAGCATGCCAAACTCTGTCGAACGCCTTAGATATATCGAATGCAACAGTTCGGGCTTCGCCATTCCTGTCGAGTGCCTGGTATATGTACTCGGTGATGGTCGTTAGCATATCATCAGTAGACCTGGTGAAGCGGAAACCATATTGCTTGTCCGAGAGGAGCCTGTGTGCTGTGAGATGCTGAACCACCTCGGTGTTGATAATGGCTTCGAACACTTTGCCAAAGATCGGAAGAAGGCTGATAGGGCGGTAATTTGCAGGGTCAGAGGGTTCTCCAGTGTTTTTAAATATAGGAACTACAGAGGTAGATTTCCAACAGGCAGGAAAGCAGGAAGCAGATAGGCAGAGGTTGTAGAGCTTAGAAAGGACAGAGGAGAGTTCAGGGGCACATTTCTTTAAGACTATGGTTGGGATTCCGTCACCACCGCTCACTTTGTGAGGGTCAAGTTTTAAGATTATCTTAGAGACAAGCGAAGGTGTAATGTGGACATCATTCAGTTTTGCCTCGGTTCTAGGTGAGAAGTCGGGTGTAAAAACTCCAGATGAGTCCAGACTCGAATTGTTCGAGAATCTGCGGGCAAAACATTCAGCCTTATCTGCTGGGGAGGTGAGGACCTCAAATTTGTTGATTAGCGGAGGTATTGTGGACTTGCTCTTGTTAAGTAATCTTTTACAGAGTTGCCAGTAGTCTTTAGAGCCAAATTTAGAGCATGCTATGCATTGCTTCATTCTGGCAGCAAACAACATCTTAGCTTCGTTAAGTATCCTTTTACACTTATTATGAGCTGAAGTGAAAGGCGCCTGTTTTGGTCCGACACATAGTTACGATAGAGTCGGAAGAAATGATTCCGGTGGGCAATGGCAGCCGAGCAAGCGGGTGAGAACCATGGAGACGAATGAGATTTAAGCTGGAATTTCCTAGCAGGGACGAAGGCATCGATGCCAGCCTTAACCCAGGAGGAGACCTCGGATGCACATTCTTCGATGGGAAGACTAAAGACGTTGTTCCAAGGGATGTCACAGAGGAAGTCTCGGAACGAATCCCAGTCTGCTCTTTGATAGTAGTAGGATATTCTACTTGTCTGGGTTTCATGGGTCGGGCGGGAGTGGAGTGAAATATTGACGGACACTACAGTGTGGTCAGAGTTTCCGAGTGGGCAGAGTTGTCTGGTAGTGCAAGAGTCTGGGATGGAAGTGAAGCAGAGGTCTAGAAGTGAGTCCCTTCCGTTAGGGTTGTCGGAGAAACGCGTGGGGAAGTCCACTACTTGCGTAAGGGATTGGGTGATTGAAAAGTTCATGGTGTGGACACCAGCAGGATCAGTGACAGCGTTCTTCAGCCACTTGGTGTGGTGGGCGTTAAAGTCACCAAACATGAATACATGGGCAGAGGGATGGGAAGAAATGGCTTTGTCAATATTGTCAGAAATGATGTCAAGTAATGAACAGTCAGGGGAGGAAGGAGAGCGGTAGAGAAAGAAGAGATAGCTAATCGAGCTGAGAAGTGAGAGGCGGAAGCACATGAACGAATAATCTGGGGATTCAAAAGATGACACCCTAGCTAAGGGAAGGTCTTCGCTGACATAGACACCAAGCCCATGCATATGAACATTGGAGTCCTTCCTGAAGAGGGGAAGATAGCCAGGAATGTAGAACTCAGATGAGGGGATAAAAGGGTTAAGATTAGTTTCACATAGGGCTAATATATCAGGTGAGTTATTATGGAGGAAAGAATCTACACTGGGGAAGTTGGTGCAGATGCCGTGTATGTTAGTGAAAGAGATGCAGACAGGTTTGGGCTTTTTCAAATGAGCTGGTTTAGTTTTGTTATTATGTTTGCTTTTTTCCATAGTGATTCAGTTAAGGAGTGGTCTTAGAATAGAATCAGTCGGTCAATCATTTGCAATTTGTGAAGGATGGAGACTGGCACGGCCTACAACATAATGTGGCCTCGGGGTTGCCCACCGAACATTCATGCAGGGACGCCCATCCATGCGCAATATGGCACTACAAGAACCCCGGTATTATTCAACTGTTGATCAGAGCAGCCTCTCAAGACGCTATGCAAGAGTTCGGGCTCCTAACTACCAGTCGGAAGCAGCAACCAGGAAACTGCCAACCCGGTACCCTCAGACATGTAAAGACATTGCCACCATTCTCCGTAACTGCAAAGAGCTTCCAGCTGAACTAACACCAAGACCGGAGAAAGGGGATGAACCGGGAAACCCTTCCTAAACAAGTGAGTTCCTGTAAAAGTAAATTATAAAAATAAAAAAATTAAAATTATAATAAAAAATTTGCACTTTCCTTTAAAGCCATTACCTCTTTCTCGTAACAAACCTCTTTTTTCTATACTTCCCTAAACCTCCAAGAAGGCAACCCTCAAATAAAAAAATGAAGAAGACAAGACTGAACCCTGCCAAAAACACTAGAAGTTTGCTGGATCAGCGCTTATTTATTTGCAAGTGAAAAATACCAAAAATCAGGGTGGCTCCACACATAACTTTCATTATAAAAAAAAACAAAATGAAAAAGAAAGGAACACTAGAAAATAAAATAATTTGGCCAATGAAAAATATTAACACAAAGAGACTTTTAATGTTGAAACGAAAGTTCTTGCTACAAACTGAGTCTATTAAAAAATATATAAACCAACACTTCTTGGCTAGTAGAAGGAAGACAGCAGGAGATGCAGAACAAAAGAACACTACCACATAGAACTGGCCATGCATGATGTGTGAATAAGCAGTTAAGAGGTCATCCTCTATTGACTTTTCCACCCTGTTCAGGGCATAAAAAAGTACAGCAGATTGATATTGCCCTAATTTTTTAGATTACTACTATCCCTAAACATGGTGTTACTTCAAACTACAGAAAGAGACATTTGTCCAGACTGCTACCAATATTCATCTTATTAACAAACCTTCTGCTACACTGAATACCAAAGGACTCACTCATCACTCTAAAAAATATGAAAAAAATATATTATCTATTTCAAACCCTTCAGTCAGTTCATTTTATAACCAAAATTTCATATTAAATAATTATTCTATACTGGCAACATTCTGATGTGATCATTTGACATACTGGTGATTTTCCAACATGATATGAATATGTACTCTTGTGATACAAATACACTTGCTACACTGGTGACCTTCAGATGTGAACACATTTGCGACATGATCTTGTAGAATTCTCTTTCATTATAATCCAATAAAAATGTAATTCACTACACAAAAGGTAACAAAGAAAAAAGTAACTATTAGATTAAATCAAAATAAATGACTGCTTTTGCATTGCATTGGTTTAATTACTTGCATCATTTCATATACATATCAAACAGAATGTGTCCATTTAAAATTATGCTAGGAGGATATGAATTAAAACTTTGCATTTCTTCTTTCATTTAAATGTTTTTGCTCCTATTTTTGTTTACTTTTTTATAGGGTATCAACTGAAGTAAAGATGAATAAATGTTATTTTCATGTCATAATGTTCCATGTGTTCAAATTTGACTGTGGTACTGCCAAAGACATCTGCAATATCAGCATTGCTTTTGAGCTGGAGTCAGCTATAAAATGGATTATATGTTATTGTTTCTAAAAATTTATCTCTGATGATATGGGTCTCTAAAATGAACCTAGTTGTTGTCAAAGGTCATCACTTGATAACAAACATTTACAATTGAGAGTAAAGCTAAAGTATGCAACAGTTGGAAAACATTGGACCTAAATTGGAAAAGTGAAGAAAATACAAAAGTGTGTTGCCCCATGATTTGATTGATGATGAGCAGCTTGTTTATTTTGATACTTGCTGCAGTTTGATTGTGTGCTTACTGCTGATTAAAAGTGGTTTCAGTTTCATAACTAAAAGCCTAAGTCAACAAACCTTATTCTTCTCAAAATTCCTCAAAACATAATTTTCATCCCTAAAAAATCCCTGTAACCAATGATGCTGTAATGTAACAATCCATTGGCTCTTTTAGCAAAGTATTTAGACCATCATGTGGTAAATAGAAAGGAAAATCTTGGTGCTGGTTAAGGCAAAACTTCTTAATTCCCAAACCATCAGGCAAAAACCTGATCCAGTTAGACACTGGGGTTCTATTATGCTTCCAATATTCGTGAACCTGTCTTCTGCAAATAACCACTTAACCACTTTTTTCATGACTTAGATGCATATATGACATTTTAATGTTCATTGTTAAAAATTTGCCATTTATTTTGATCCAAACAGTTTTGATAGGTAAACTAAAATATTGGCAGTCTGTATACAAAAAATGTGCTTTCAATTATAGTTTGATATATATAAACAAGATTGTCATCATCTTTTGTGATGAAAAATACTTACATAATTTACTATATATTTTAAATCAACATTCACCAAACAATATTTGAATGCCAATTATCAAAATCCATGCAATATAAAGAAAGGCTCCATTCATTATTTAAAGTACTGAGTTAAAATATTGACCTAGACACATACCAACAGGGCATGTTCTTTATGAGGAAATTTTATAACTCACTACCAATTGCTATAACATTATGTCTTGACTAGCTCCAACAGTACTGTAACGAACACTCTATCAGAATTCTCTTGGAATTCTCCTTCTGAACTCAGTTTGAGCGCTTTATTTAAGGTGTCCTGTCAAGTTAATTTGTGTTATTGGGGGTGTCTTATTTACTGCACAGCATCCCCACTTTTGAGGTTTTTTATTTTTTATTTTCTTAAATATTTCATTTTATTTCTTAGTATTCACACCCTCCTCTTTCTAGCTAGTTTTCCATGTACTGAACTTTATATTTCTTTTGTTTGGGATCAACCATTAGCTTTTCTGTACATTTACTTGTCTGGTACTTATACTTGTATGTTCAATGAATTCTTGGGTCATTGGTATGTCAAAGAAAGCATAGAAAACTTGCATAGGTTCTTCCTTTCTTCAGTAAATCTTTTCTTTAACTAATTACAATGCCTTTTGGGCTCCCATTTTTTAATTCCACAATATAAATCACTTTTCTAATTTGTAACCTTATTACACCATCTTCCTAGATTTTTTTTTCCATTTTTATATATCTTGAAAAACACATTTTCACCAATTTTTAAAACTTTTGTGTCATTTTTATTATCCAATCTTTTTCTTTTTGGACTTGTTGAAAACTGATTTTTCTCGGTGAAATGCCTGCTGATATATTAAGAGATGGTATTATCCAGAATACTCTCAAGAATTTTATTAAGGCCTCTTCACTCACTTTTTCATTACTTCTTTTTTTTCAAAGCTCTCTTAAAGTACCCACAAACCATTCAGCTTATCTAATTGACTTGGATGATAGAGTGAGGTAGTAATATTCTCGATCTAGAATATTTTACAAAATTATTTAAATTCATAAGCAGTGAATTGTGTACCACTATCTGCAACTATGATATCTGGAATACCATATCTTGCAAACAGTTCATGTAAAAAATTCATTGTAATTATGGAAGTTATTTTTTTTAACTTATAAATTTCCTCTAGTAAACATTTTTTCAATTCTTTCTTTAAATTTTCATATACTTGTCCACTTATATTTTTTTCAGTAAATATTTTTAGGTAAATCCCATAACTCGAATAATTCCATCCAGTCAGTACAGAATAAGTTTGTAGTATTTTTAATGCGTAAGTTTTAGCTTACACGCACTTGTTACAAAATGAAACGTTACAAGTCACTTCATTAATAACAAATAATTTCTCACCCAACACACCACATGCAAATATTGAAGTTCTTTTTAATATCGGTATTCCATTTGCTTTCTATAGGGCTCCATTAATTATTGTGATAGCACTACCAGTATCTAGTTGCATTTTTATATACAGATTATTCATTTTCAATTGCACAAATTTACTTTGGTTTTCTGAAATTATTTTTTCCATCTCAATGCTGTGTAGAAATTTTTTTTCTGTGAGAACTTTTCATATATTACTTTTCCACACTTGTAGCAAATTAAATCTTTAAAAGGACAGCCATTTCTGAGATGTAATCTTCTACATTTGAAACATGGCTTAATTTTTCTTTTTCTACAATTTTCTTTGGCTTGTAGATATAAGCATTCTTTTTCTTCAATTTCATCTATATCATATCTTAGATTTAGGATTCTCGTACATTCAGCTGATATTTCTTGGTTTTTGATTCTGTTCTAGTTTTGTTACAATTCATGCACATATTTCTGCATCATTTTTCGCCATTAACTCTCAGAAAAAAATTAATTCTTTAAACATATCCAGAGTCAATTTGTTTAATTTTAATCTTACACACTCCTTTGTTAACAATTCCAGTATATGTGACAAAATCTGTTTTCTTTTTTCATCAGATTTATACACTTCCAACAAGTATTGAATAACAAATTTTTCCCACAAACATTTTAGTAAACATATTTACCATTTCTTCAAAGCAAATTCCTCCTTGTTTTCTTGATAGTAGCAAATTACAGAATTTTCATGCTCTACTTTTTTCTTATCTACCCATTCACTTCAATTTTTTCTGTAAATTTGCTCATATCATCTGAAATAAGCCAAAAAGATAACTCCATCATCTGAATTGTATATGAATTCAGCAATGACATTTGCCACTGTGTCAGGAATGAAAGAAATTAGAGAATTTTCCATTTTCTTCTTGATTATTTCAATTAACTTTTGTTGTTGTTTCTGGAATTCCAACAACTGCTGTTGTTGCTGTTGCTGCTGTTGTATTTTTACCATTTAAGAATATTTAGGATTTATTTTCTGTATGTACAATAAAGCAAAAACATTACACTAACTTCGTTCTAATTTCTCATTGTCATTTTGATAATTGACTGACATGTGCAGTGAATCAAAAGAGAACTAATTTGCAGTGGAGTATAACACTAAAGTTTATTTCGTAAACTTGGACTTTTCACCAAGTAAAGATTCACTAGGTTGCCCCTATTAACACATTGAAACCAATGATCAAGCCATATTTTTTTGCTAATTGGACTCAGGAGAACAGGTAATATGTGGCGTGGCCTGATAAGTCATAGTTCCAGTTGTTTGATTTCAGTTATTTTGTAGACTTCAAGAGGTCATGGATCCTAGTTGTCAACAAGGCACCATGCAGGCTGAATGAGATTCCATAATGATGTGGAATGGGTCCATATGGTATAGATTGGGACTTCTGGTTTACCTAAATAGGTCATTGATTAGTGATCACTACATTGCATTGTTTCATGACAAATTGTATCCTCATTCATCAACTCCTTCTACCCCAGCAACAATGGGTTATTCCAACAGGAGATGCACCATGTCATCAAGAAAACGTTTACTATAATTTGTTTGAGACTTCTGCGTGTGGCCACCACATTCACCCAACACAAGTTTCAACAAGTATTTATGAGACCTGGTGGAGATGTATGTTTGCGCACAAGATCCTGCATCTACAAATATCAAGGAACTCTGGAGCCCATGAAATTATTATGGTACAACTCTATATTAAATCAGTAAATTAATAAGAACTTCTTATTAAATGGCATAAACTGTCATAACTTTCACACTTGTTGAATATAATTCTGTCTCCAGCCCTAAAAAATATCACAATGTGATTTATCAAGTTTAACATTAGAAATGTTACAGCTATTAATTTAATTAATAAAACCAAAATATCTTTATTTCTATCAGATTCATTGCAAAGTATAGTGTCTCCTTCCATTTATTCAACTGAAAAAAAAACATTTTAAGTCATAATGTCTTTTATGGCAGAAGATAATTTGAATTCCAAAATTTTGAGTAAATGGTTTTGCAGGTAAATATGAGAACCTTGAATAAGTTCTTACTGTTTTACAACAAATGCCATTTGCAGAACTGCATGCATGTAGTTTCAGATGGCACTGCATCTATAAGGAACTAGTATAAGCAAGCTTGAAATTCAGCATATGTCATTTTGCTGAAATGTAAACAACTTTGTTTTTCATAGCATTAAACATGTTGTTTTTTCATAGCATTAAACATGTTGGATTTTAACATTAAACATGTTGGATTTTGTGCCAAAAATGTGCATTTATAGAGAATTTTACTGCACTACTATATTCAAAAGAAATCTACAGATGAAGCACAGAGAATTCTTGTTGTGATTTATGTCAACCATGCTCTATTGGAAACAGTATGCAGAGATTGGTTTAGATGCTTAAAAAATAATGATTTTGATGTTAAAGATAAAGAACACTCTGGCACACCAAAAAGAATTTGAAGACAAGAACTGGAGGCATTACTCATGAAGACTCATGTCAGGTGCAAGATGAACTTGCAGAATCATTAGGAGTTGATGGCACAACAGTTTCAAAACGTCTGAAAGCATTAGGAATTATTCAAAAGTAAGGACATTGGGTGCCATAGAAGTTGAAGCCAAGAGACATTCAACGCCTTCTCACATGTGAACAGCTGCTTCAATGGCAGAAAAGGTTTCTTTGCATCATATCATGACCCTGTATGAAAAGTGGATACACTACAATAACCCTAAGCATAAAAGGTGATAGAGTAAGCCTATACAAGTAGAGACATAACAAAGTGATTTTGCAACATGACAACACTAGGAGATGTTGCAAAATGGATGAAAACCTACTTGAGAACACTTAAATGGAAAGTACTATCCCAACTGCAGTATTCACAAGACATTACACTGTCCAATTATTATTTGTTCCACTCAATGGCACATTGTCTGGCTTAGCAGCACTTTCATTCTTATGAAGATGCCAAAAAAATGGGGTGATTTATGGTTAGCCTAAATTTTTGCTTTTTTTTACATGGAATTCAACTGCTGCCAGAAAGATGGGAGAAAATAGTGGCTAGCAATGGACAATACTTCCAGTGACATGTTTCTTACTCATTTTTGTTAATAAAGCATTACTTTCATGAAAAACTAGTGAGAACTTCCTCAAGGTCCTAATATATATAGTGAGAATCTTCAGAATTTTATTTTATGCTTACGATTGATTTGTATCATTAGGAACTTACCTGAAAAATTTTCTCAGCTGCCCAGTTTTTTCCCTGAAAATGTACAATTCAGTTACCCCACTTATCTTGTTTGTCTATATGACATGGTTCAAGGAATGGAATGCACAAAACTAGACAAAACATGGAAAAATTAAATTTCAATACATCTGAAAACTAGTAGATTTTATAGCAAATCTGGATCTTGTAACATTTCTAATCTTCTAATTTTTGGTTTATAAAATATTTTCAATTATGTGCAACTGCACATATCATTACTCTTTTGCATATTGTAGCTAATTTGATATTTTTTCTGGGAAAAAAAAAACATGAATTTTCATAAGCTTAACTGATTTTACATAGATCTTAATACCATTTATTTAGGAAGAGTATGTGCAGGGAAGTGGAAGTAGAAGTAGTAGTTACATTTAACTATTTATTAGTAAAAAGATGAAACTTAAGTTCATGTGGTCAGGGAACCAGGTAAAAAAGTTAGAGCAGTTGCCATGAGTTATTTGTAGAAAACACAGAGGAAAGCCACATCACATCAGTGAGAAAGTGACTGAAGTCAAAATGCAAAGCCAGGAGCTATTATATCGCAGATCCACCTTGGATTTTGTCAAGAATAGCAGGATGAATAGCAGGAACACCTAACCAGATATGGCAAAAGTATTCAATGCACGAATGAATGGTAGATTTATAAATGAACATGACTGCTTCTGACAAGAAAATATTTCTGGCACAACAGTGACCCAACACTGCTAGCAGTAGATGCAGCTACAGAGTTGATGAAGTCATTTCACTTCAGGTCAGTTCAACAAGTGAGACCAAGGAGGTACAGTGTGTTGCTCCTAGGAGACTAGCATCAGCCATACTGATGACAAGCAGGAAAGTTTATCTATGGAGACTAAAAGAGAGCAGTTTTATTTTGGAGACATTAAAATTTTCAAGCCATTTTCTGTCCCAGTTAACCATTGATTGGTGGACCATTTTAAGAACAACCACCAAGTTTACTTTGTCAGGCTTGGCAAATTTCTCATTAAGATTGGAGAAAATAATGGTGCCATTTGAATAAATATCAACTTAAGAACTGATTACATCAGGAAGATCATTGATAAAAATCAGAAACTGTGTAGGACTGAGGACAGAGCCTTAAGGGACATCTGTATTCATGTGAAAAGATCTGGAAGCTTGCCCATTCAAAACATCTTTCATTTCACAATTATATAGGAATTATCCAGTTATCCAGTAATACTATAAGCCTGGAGCTTGTGCAGAAGGCTAGCATGCCAAATCCTGTCAAACATTTTCAAGATATCTAGAACCACAGCTCAACCTTTGCCATTATTATCAAGAGCCTGGTATAAACATTCAATGATGGCCATTAGCACATCAGTGGTAGATCTGGTGAAGTGGAGGCCATATTGTTTGTAAGAGAGTAAGTCATGAGAGGTGAGATACTTAACCACTTCAGCATTGGTTAGAGCCTTGAGTACTTCGACAAAAAGCAATAAGAGGCTAATAGAGCAATCGTTTGAGGGGTCAGAGGGTTCATGAGAGTTTTTAGAAACAGGAACTACAGGTAAGAACTTTCAACAAGCTGGAAAGCAGGAAGCAGAGAAGTGATCATTGTAAAATTTGGAGAGAGGCACATATTTTTAGAATAACAGCTGGGATTCCATCACCTCTTGCAGAGCTGCTAGTAATCTCTAGAACTGAACTTGTGACATGCTATACATTTTTTCATTCTATCAGCAAAAATTCACTTTGCTTAATTTAGGACACACTTGTATTCATTACAAGCAGAGACAAATAGCCAATTGTTGTAATCAGATGTGTCACCCCAGTAAAGCCAGAAGTGATTTCTGTGGGCAATAGCAGCCAAGCATGCAGGTGAGAACCAAGGTGATGAACAAGACTAGCCACAAATGTACAGGAATGAGAAATGTAACTTAGTCTACATGGTAACACAACAGTATTTACTATAAGCTTTCTTTAAATTTAATAACTCAAAAAGGAAGGATTTGAAGACATTTGTTTATATGGACTTTAAGTCCTTGTTTTAATGTGAGGAACTCGCCCCCAATATATATATATATATATATATATATATATATATATATATATAAAAGAGAGAGAGAGAGAAATTAATATACAGGATGCAATGGATAAATTGTCATCCAATTACACAAAAATAAAAATAATACTGATATCTCATTTTAACAGATATATTTACCAAAATTACACAAAAATATTTTGAAATACTAAGAAGTAAATTTATTCAATAAAATCACCATTAGCTTCAACCATGGTTTTCAGATGACTTTAGAATCTCCAGCAACTCTTTTGACCTATGAATGCAGCCATAATCCTTGACATCTTGAAGATTTGTTGGTCGCTCACTCACCTGCACTCCACATATAATAATAAAGAGGGTTGCAGTGTAGGTGTGATATGGTTGGAGAAATTTTCTAACAGCTATGACTGGGTTCTCTTACCTATGTGGCATGGTGCAAAATCTTGTTGCCAGCCACCTCTTGACACAGGGCAGCACTACCTCTTCAAGGCACTTTATGTAGGCCTCTGTTTGAGTCTGGGGCCCTCACAAAGAAATTTGGATTTCTTTTCTTATCAAAACAATCAGAGTGATTATTGCCAAACCTTCATAATCACCGTCAGATTCATCCAACTCTTTCTGAATCCTTTGCACTCTCCACACCCAAACAATATTTTATTGGAGCTTCCAGCATGAATGCCAAGCAATACACCATGCTGTTTCCAAATGAATGTTTCCGGTGGAATGAATTGTATCATGGGGCTTTTCTTCCTGCAGATAGTGTCCAACTGACCCTAATATACTGTACAGTTTATAAAAGCTAAAACAAACAATATACATACGCAAAATTAAAAATATAAAACGGCGACAATTTACCCATTGCACCCTGTATACATAGATTTATATATATATGATGTTTAATGAGTCATTGCATGGAGCATTTGTTCTGCTTATAATTTTTATGCATCTGGTTGCAATAAAATATGTTGATGTTTTGTTGTATTGTCATTTTTATTACTTGTGCCATGTATTTTTGTATGAATAATTTTAGTTTTTCGATGATGTATTGAGGAAAATTATTCTTAACTAATGTTTATTTTATGCATTTGGGTTCCACTCAGAAATATTCACTGGAAAAAAGAATTTAGGTATGATCTATTTGGGAAGTTTTTTTGTTACTGTTATTTTATATCATTCAGGGCATTGGCTATTTCAACTGTAAATCCCAGCAATCAGGTAAAACTTGTATGTAAGAAAAAAATGCAAAACTGCCAACCTCATCATCACCAATCAAAATAACCTTAATAAATCTAAACGAGCAATGATCAATATAGTGTATCAATTTAACTGCCCGATACAAGACTGTCACTCTTGTTATAAATCAGTAACATTGGTCTTACCCTTCTCCTTATGCCTCATGTGTCACTTATCTGATCAAAGACATTTAGCCACCCACAATGTACAAAAACCCATAAGTAAAATTCTGGTTGATAATATAATCATTTTTCATAATATATTATCTTTTCTTAGGTTGAATATGACATCTAAGAAATCTACATTTAGCTTAGTTTTTATGTACATGTCAAATCCAATAATTTTGAAAACTTTTATGATTTTTTTCTGATTTTGTCTGCTTTTTATCTGCTAGGGTTTCTTAGGATTATGAATTAGTTGTTCCAGTGCTTTTTATTGATTCTTTTACTTAGTTGATGTAGTAAATGTATACCTTATAAGCTAAGAGGTGTCTACATCCCATTATAATGTCAAAGGTTCCTTCTTTCTTTATCCACATGCTTTCATTGTCAGATAATAATGATCTTTGGAGCATTTAATGATTTTTACCCTATTTATTTTTATTTGTTCTTGAGCTAAAGGATGGCCTTATCCAGCATGGATTCTGTTAGAGAAGGGTAGAAATCTTTAATATGTAATTTGCAACTATGTTACTTTTTTAAGTTGCAGAACCAATCTATAGTTGTTTTTGTGTTTTTCCACTGATTTACTTAAAACTTCTTCCTTAGTTCTAAATTAATTCTTTCAAGTATTTTACAGAGGTCACTTTTGGTTGGAGTTATGAGTTTTCATGTTGGGTTTGTTTTACAATTTTCTTTGTGGTCTTTTAGTGCAATGAATGCTTGTGATAAAGCAATGCAATTTATTAGGTCATCAACATCTAATGTTTGTCACATTTTTTAGCTTCCATGTTAATATTGTAGTCTTTCATGCTTTCCTCTATATTTTAGCTATGTTATCCTTAAGTGGTTTGCTAGTAGTTTTTAGGGACATAGTTCATATAAATTTCTAGTTTAGTCTGCTGTGATAAATACATTAGTTGAATTGTTTATTTTAGCTATATCACCTAATTTTTTTCTGGAAAGCCTGTAATTTTATGTTTCTTACAAAGTTAGTTAATTCTCTTTCAAAGTTGTGTACCTCCTTGTGTTCTGAAGGAATTTTTTTTAATGCTGTATTTGTTCTTAATTTAAGCTGTGCTAAGTTCTTAGTTTAAATAGAAATGCCCTTTCCATCTCAATCTATTGATGAAGTGTTCAATTTTTTAATTTTAGTTTGTAAGTGGATAGTGGTGGAATAGGTATGCTTTTTTTAAGAAGTAGTTGAGACTAAATTTTTCAGTGGAGAAAAAATTTGCCAGATTATGAATGTTGATTTTCAAGACAGTGAAATTAAAAGAATGTGAAAAATGACAAAAATATTAGAATCTTGCTTGTGAACTGGAAAAATTGTGGAACATGATGGTGGCACTTGTAATTATCCTTAATAGTGCAGATTTGCAAGATTGTTGAAAGAACTATAAATCCAACAAAGAATTATAACCATCCAGGTGATCTTTTTCTTTTATGTTCCTTCAAGATATAGGCGATCATGGCCCTCCACATCTTCCTACTCCTTGTAGCTCTTAATAAGTTTTATCTACTTGTTATTTCTCCCAAAAGCTATTCTTCTATCAAGCCCATCAAGTATGTCACATGCTGCTTTTCTCTGTCTTTTTGCCTTCAATCTGTCCCATGAGTATCAGATTTTCTAAGCCCTCCTTCCTCATTACCAAACCCCAGAAATTTCAATAGACTCTGATGTTAAGTATAAGTTTCCTTTGTGTTTACATTCTCTCCAAAACCTTGTTGTTGCTCACATGTTTGGTCCACTGTATCCTCAGCATCTTTCTGTAGAACCACATTTCTGCTGCTTTAAGTCTCTTCTTCATTTTTGAGGAGATTGTCCAGCATTTACTGCACTACAAAAGGCCAGATATCACATAACAGTTCAGTACTCTTTTCTTTGTTTCCAACAAAATCTTCTTCTCTCTCTCTCAATACTTTGCTTAGGTTTTAGAGTACATATTTAGCCATTTCAATACATCCTCGGATCTCAGTGTCGCATATACCGTACTCTGTTAGAACACTGTACCTACTTTATTTTAGTATCCCAAAACTTTAATTGGCATTTTGGGCTTATCTTTTTGCTGATAACCCTGCATTCTGTCTTTTTGTCCTTTCTTCTCACATTCCTTTAATACATGCTGTAGGAAATTTTGTAGATTCTTTTCCGTGTCTGCAATCAGCACTGAGTCATCAGCATATCTTATATTGTTAAGATTGTAGCCACCAATAATAAATTCAGATAGGACTTCTTTCAGAATTACCTCACTGTATAGATTGAATAAATCCCACTGAGAAGACACCTTTCTATTTTTGTATATCTGCTGAACAAATTTCTATCTCTATGCAGGCAGTTCACTGCCAGTATAAATTCTTGATTATTCTAATGTCTTTTCAAAATATGTCAAGGTTGCTGAGCAGCTCTAACAGATCTGTGACATACTTTGTCAAATGCCTTTGCATAGTCTATAAAGTACAGGTACACTTCCTTTGGTATTTGTATTGGTCTTTCTGATAATATTCTGAACATAAATATTGTGTTGCTTGTTCTGCTGTCTTTGACAAAACCACACTGTTCTTGTACTATCTCTAGCCTGATTCTGCTGTGCAATCTATTCATCAAAATTTAAATGATGCATTTTGTCATGTGGCTTATTAGGCTGATTGTCCAGTGGAGTTCACATTTATTTGTTCCTGGCTTCTTAGGCAGTGCTATGAAAATAAATCTTCTTAGGTCTTCCGGCATATCACTACAGTTGTAGATTTTATTTATTATTTTTGTAACCTTGTCTCTGTCTAAGGTTATCAGCATTTCTATTACAATTTTGTCTGGCCTTACCACTTTGTTTCTGCTTCATTTGGCCAATGCAACTTCCGCTTCAGTTTTTAATATTTCCAGTCATCAGTATTTCTGTGTACTGACAGTTGATCTCTTTCTTTGTGGAATAGGACTTCAATATATTTGTTTCATTCCTAAAGTAATTTTTTTTTATTTAATATGAACATTCTGTCCTTGGATATTATGCAGGCTGTTGATGAGCATGTCATTTATCCTGTTAGTTCTCTTATATTTTATGCATATCTCCTTTATCTGTGATACTCATTCTTTCTATTCCTGCACATTTTTCATTGAACCATTCTTCTCTAGCCTGTCTGCATTTGTTCCCTATTTTTTTTTCTTTGTGTAGTTTTCTGTATTCCATTCCATGTCTGGGCATTGTTTTCTGTTTCTTCTGCATCATGTCAAGAATCGCATTTGTGATCTATTTGTTTTTTCTTCTTTGTCCATTTTCTTTTGAGATGATGTTCATTTACTGATGTCACTGAAGCTTCTTTTACTGTAGCTCACTTTGAGTTTCCATTTCCATTTTGTTCCTTTTACATTCTTTTCACACAGTCCATATATTTTTTCTTCAGGTTCAGGTTGAGTGCAGCATTAGTCTGCTTCAGTTTTTGTCAATTTGTTCTTAGTTTACATATATCAAGGAGATGATGGCTTCGATAGGTTTTGCAGTAAACAACTGCATTCATCAACCTCTTGTTGATAGTGATGTAGTCAATTCAGTTTTTAGTTTCTCCTCCTGGGCTTCTCCATGTCTATAATCATCTTGGATGTTGTTGGAACCAGGTATTAACTATTACCTGGTCATTCGGAGTGCATCATTGGACTTATTTTTCTCTGCACTCATTGTGAGTTCCTAGTCTGAATTTTCCATCTATTTCTTCAAGCTTCTCCTTGCCAACTTTAGCATTCAGATCTCCCATAGCAATTATAATTTCTTATGATTTACACTGAGTCTTGGCATTGTCTAGCATGGAGTAGAAATTTTAATACTTTGCATACTTTGTGCTGTTGGTGCATACACAATTATAACAGATAGGTTGAAAAGCTTTCCTTTCAATTTAACTACAAGCATTCATTAAAAAAACTGACAGCATCCCAGAATGCATTTCTTGATGTCATGATCTAGTATCACATCAACTCCTTTTTCAGTTTTCTCTCTACCTGCATATATATAATCCTGTGGTTGTCCCTGACAAAATTTCCATTTTTTGGCCACCTAGTTTCAGATACACCTAAAATTAAGATTCCACCTCTAGTTAGCTGACCATTGACTCATCATGAGTTCTTCTACCCTTTGTTAGGTCTTATTCTTTATCTTACTGAGTTGCTAACAACCTGCCTCACTCATTCTTATGGATTGAAGTAGCTGATTTAGTCATTGACACCTCAATGGTAGCATACATACTTATATATTGTCCCTTTGGAGCCTGTCAATATATGGCAGCAGTACTCCATGCACGGATGAATGGTTGATTTGTATATATGCAGGATGGTTTCAGGTGGGAAAAACTTCCTGGCCCAACACAGTGACCCAACATTCCTAGCAGTGGATTGAGCTATTGACTCAATGTAGTGGTTCCACTTGAGATCAGAGGAGAGGGTAAGGCCGAGGAGGCGCAGAGTATTGCTTTTGGGGAGACTCGCTTGGTCCATGCTTATGGGAGGCAGGAGAAGTTGCCTGTGATGATTGACAGACAGCAGCTTGGTCTTAGACGCATTGAAATTTACAAGCCACCCCAATTCACCACAGAGTGTAGATCCCTCTCAAGATCAGCAGTGAGAATATGTTTGTCCATCATGCCTGGATTCTTAGTGATGTGGGAGTAAATTATGGTGTCATCTGCGTAGATGCCTACCTGGCTCTTGATCTCATGTGGGAGGTCATTTATGAAAATAAGGAAGAGCGTCAGGCCTAGGTTAGAGCCCTGAGGGACACCAGCATTTGTACAGTAGGGTGTGGAGGCATGCCCATTCAGGACGACCTTCATTATACAGTTATGTAAGAAAGATTGGATCAGATCATGCAGTCGTCTGGTAATACTGTAACCCCGTAGCTTGCATAAAAGGCCAGCATGCCAAACCCTATCAAAAGCCTTGGAGATGTCCAGAGCAACAGCACGAGCCTCGCCGGACTCCTCAAGGGCCTGAAACATGTACTCCATAATGGTCGTTAGTATGTTGGCTGTGGACCTGGCAAGGAAGAAGCCATACTGCCTGTTGAAGAAGAGTTTATGGGCAGTAAGATGCTAAACTATTTCAGCATTAATAATGGCCATAGTAGATACTGGAGCGTCAATATTGTTATTGAGGGAAGAAGAATACAGGAAACTGAGGAATCGGGGAAGAATGAGAGGACTTGATATAGAAATCACACAGGCTGATGATGGTTCCATGAGAATAGGGGGAATGGTGAATCTTCCGTTAAAGGTAAGAGGAACACAGAGCCTCCAGAGATTTTATATCACCCCCAAGCTGTGTGCAGGAATGATCTTGGGAGAAGATTGGCTGCATAAACACAGGGCTGGAATTGAGTTTAACCCAACTGTGTTGGTGGTAAATGGAGTAAAGATACCATTGGGAGGTCCCCCCCCCAACAAGTATATAACAGTAGTGACAGAAGAAGATATAGTTACCCACTAGAACTGCAGTATCAGGCAGAGAAAGATTAATGACAAAGAAAAAAGTGAAAAAAGGGATCATACAATTAGTTCCTGTAGAGGAAAGCAAATCTGAAGAGAGCAAGGTAGTCATGTGTGAAACAGTGGTAAATACAGAAGAGATAGTTCCCATGTTGTTGGTGAATGAAGCCACTAAGACCATTAAAGTAAAGAAAGAGGAAGAGGTAGGTAGAGCCTTACTCCTAAGAACCAAGCAACAAATAAGGTGAGATAAAAAGGAGAGAGAGGGCTTAAAGAGGGTAGTTGGTATAAAAGACGAGGAAGTATTGGCCCTCGAAAAGTTTAGGGCTAGAGTAAAGAACCTGTTGAGGGCCAATCGTGATGTAGTGGCCAACTCAGACAAGGAGTAATACAGTGAAAATGAAAAGAGACAAAGGTGAACACCCTCCCATTAAGCTAAGACCATACAGAACTCCTATCCATAAAAGGACCCTAGTAGAGGAAGCAGTAAGAAATATGTTGGAGACGGGTATGATAGAAAGATCAAAATCTCCTTGGAGCTTCCTACAGTGATAGTAGATAAGAAAGATGATGGGTACAGATTCTGTGTAGATTTTAGGAAACTGAACACTGTTTCTAAGCCATTGGGGGTGCCCTTGCCATTGATTGATGATATATTAGCTCTGTTGGGAAAAGCTAAGTGCTTTTCCACATCGGATTTGGGGTCAGGGTATGAGGCTAATAAAGAAAAGGCTGCATTTGCATGTCACATGAGCCTGTTCTAATTCAAGGTTATGCCATTGGGCCTGGCCAATGCACCTGGGATTTTTCAGCAATTGATATCAATAGTGTTGGGAGGAATGGAAAGTTTTGCTATGGACAATATTCTGGTGTTCTCAGAGATGCCAGAACAACATTCTAACCATTTAAGACAAGTTTTTGGTCAGTTGAGAAAGCACAGTTTGACATTAAAACTGTCAAAGTGCCAATTTCTAAGGAATGAGACTAAATACTTAGGTTTTATAATAAGTGAGGAAAATAAAGGAATCAAACCTGATATGGATAAGGTAAAAGTGATAAAAGAAATGCCAGAGCCCCAGACAGTAAAGCATGTGCGAGGATTTATAGGGGGATTACAGACGCTTTATCCCAGCATTTTCTTAGATAGCAACTCCCTTGATAGCGTTGACCAAAAAAGTACACAATATTTAGATGACTGTAAAAGGGTCTTTAATATGTTGAAAGAACAGCTAACTGCTATACCCCTGTTGACATACCCCAACCTCGGCAAGCCCATGGTATTATACACAGCTGCTAGTGAGCGATGTGTGGGATCAGTCCTCACCCAACCCTGTCTTGATAAGGATGGTCCAGCGCCTGGTATACCAGAGGAAGTACCTATATACTTCTTGTCATATAAGTTCTCAGAGACACAGCAGAAATGACCAGTGATAAAAAAGGAGGCATACACTATCGTGTATGTCCTCCAAAAGCTAGATTATTATCAAAGTGGGGCAGTGTTTACCATAAAAACACACCATAAAGCTCTTCAGTATTTGCTAGAAACAGATTGGGCAAATAAGAAAATACATCAGTGGGCACTGAAGTAAAGTAGGTATAACTGCAAAATAGAGTACTTAGCAGGGAAAGATAACACCAATGCAGATTTGCTCTCCAGGATACCCAAAAAGCTAGAAGAGGAGTCTATGACCATAGAGCCAGGGGTAGACAATAGGGCATATCAAATCAGAGTGATTAACTCCCATACTCTAAAATATTGCCATGTCTTAGAAGAAGCAGAAATTTCACAGCCAAGAATAGATCCCCAGTGGATAGAACAGGTTGAAGAAGAACAGGTGTACAAGGAAATAGTAGCCCTGAGAGAAAAGGTTGAAGAAGAGAAGACCTCTAAATATATGATACATGAAGGGAAGCTCTATTATCTTTTGGGTAGGGATGAAAAAAATGTATCCAGGTTGTACATACCCAAAGATCTAAGACCAAAGATATTGGAACACTGTCATGAAAAGCTAGGCCACATGGGAATTGATAAGACCAATGAATTGATCAGCAGAAACTACTATTGGCCTAGACTGTACAGGGAAGTTACTGACTACATGAATAGCTGTACGGTATGTCAGATGCAGAATAGGAGACAAGAATTAGCACCGTTGGAAATTATCCCTTTGAGAAAATAAGTATGGATGTGTCAGGACCATATGGAAAGACCTCCAGAGATAACCTCTACATAGTAAGTTTTGTAGATTGGTTGACGAATTGGGTAGAGGCCTTCGCAGTACTCAATAAGAAAGCTAAAAAAGTAACCAACTTAATCATGAGTGAAATTTTTCCCAGGTCTGATGCCCCTGTCTGCCTGGTGATGGGCCTGAAAATGTAAATTGCATTACAAGAGAGGTAGTAAAATGTCTGAATATGATACATATAACCACATCCCCCTATCACCCTCAAAGCAATGCCAAGGTGGAGAGATTCCATAGGACCCTGGAAGACGTTTTAGTAAAATTAGTGAGAGATAATGTTGAGAATTGAGACCCAGGCTCTCATGGCAGTAAAGTTTTATATCAATGATACAAGTAAATTCTTACCATATTACATACTGTTTGGCAGGGATGTGATCCTACCAATAGATAGCCTATTAAAGCCCCGTGGAAGTATATGGGAGAAGACCACCATCAGTTGGTGATAGAACAACAGCATAAATTGTTTTTACAGGCCAGAAGGCAGATAAAAAGAGCCCTAAAGTGGAGAAATGACAGGGATACCAACAGGAAAGGTGGTAGAATATAAAGTTCATTTGAGGGAAGGAAAACTGGACAAGAGCTGGGAACCATACAATAGAGTAATAGAGCAAACTAGTCCAGTCTCATATCTAATATGGGACCGGGTGGCTGGTCGAACAAAGAGAGCTCATGCCAATGATTTAAAGTTAGCTGAGGTTGCTAATTGGGGAAATGAGTGAGCCAAAAGCAAAAAGAAAAGAACAAGGAAAGCAACCCTTGTAGAACCAGAAGAATTAGAATCAGATAAAGATTCCAAGAAAGAGTAAAAAGAAAAACATAAAGAGATGGATCAGCAATCCATTATCATGAACCCTAGAGGCCCAGATGGGATGAACCGCATGTTAGAGAGACCTCCATTAGTGGCAGCCAACGGCATTCATTCATCATCTGTGTCATTACATAGGGGGCTTTGCAATGTCACTATTCTGCCCTGAAGGCCTGATAAAAGAAAGACGAAAGGAACTCATGATGAAACTCAAGAATCAGAGTTGAAACTTCGTAAACCAGAATCAGAAGGCAAATCAAGTGAATGGGAAGTGGAAGATGAGACACCTCTCTCCCAACACCAAGAAAAATGGAGAAATGAAAAATAATCAGAAATCAAATCAAGTGAATGGGAAGAGGAACATGAGATACCTCTCTCCCAACTCCAAGAAAAACGGAAAAATGAAGAAGAGTTTGGCTTCCAATTGACAGAAAATGAAGGAGACCCACTGTAACAATAGAAGTGAGATCACCGCTGTCCTTAGTAAATTTGCATCTGGGATGCTCAGCATTCGAGGTATCCATATCTCTACCTCCTGACTGTCAAAGAGAGGAGAAATATGAGGAAAAGGATTCAGTTTTAGAATTAGTTAACAGGAATTTAAACAATTATACAGAAGTTTGGAATTCCATAGGGAAGGAATTCTCCAACATTACTTTAAGACAGATGCCAGCACTATTAGAACCCACAGACAAGATAAATATGAATCAATTAAAGGACCAACTAGAGACGTTGAGAGAGGGAGGCACGGCCTGCGAGAATGGTAAGAAAATCATAATAAATTGGTCAGCCGTGATAGGTACTTTAAAATTTATTGTTGTAATAGTAGCAGCAATATGAAAATTTAATGAATAGGGAAGGAAATTGATTAACAGTATTCTGGTAAGTTCCGACGACAAAAAGAAGGGAAGTTGCTAGACAGTGTCCACTCTCCATGTGAACCAACGCCAGTGGAAACCAAACCCATAACCCCAGCAGAGCAGAAAAAAACAGTGTCCAAGAAAAACAAGCCATAGAAAAACACACTCACGCACACACACAGACACACACATATATCCATTGTTTTTTGTTTTTACAGGAGAAAAAAATAACATTTTCAAATTGCTGAAGAAATTCTTATTTAAAGAACTGTTCAAAATTACATGCATAGGATTATTAGTGCATGAAAAGTTATAACCATAACCATGAGGAAAAAGAACTTTTTTGAAATTGTTGACAAAGTTTTTTATTGAAGGAACTTTGTGTTGAAGTTGCATGCTAAATAGTGTATTAGGGTTTATAATGTCCTTTATGGGGAAATGACAGAATGAGTAAAGTGAGAGATATAACACTATTTTAGCCTAGCCGGATGGAAGTAATTAAATTAGTGGTATCATTAATTGTTGCAAATAAGGCAGAAGAAATTGTGTATTATTAATTTTTATAAATTGAAAAGAACCAACTAAAAAAAAACATTGGTGAAAGTGATTTCATTAGCCAGAGATTCGATTTGTATGTCCGTCATCCTCCCACCAATGAATTTGAGACAAGCATAAATACAGAGCCCTGAGGTGGTCAGGAGCAGAGCACCAGCAGAGGTTGGAGAGACTGGCAGAGGCCAGAGAGACCAGCAGAGATTGCAAGAGTCTGGCAGAGTTACAGTTGCAGTAGGAGTTGTGCCGAGCTGACAAGACAAAATCACCACCATTGCGGCTGCCCAACATATGCACAAAAACCAACCTTTGGCAGTTTCTGTAAAGCTTTGGTGAAAAGCGAACAAAGACATTTTTGAATTGTCACAAACTTGAAAACTTCAATTGGAGTGAACTGACATTACCAACCAAAAACTCTAATTAATGTTAAGAAGACAAACACTTCTCTTGGATGAAACTTCCGCTTTGCATCAGGTAAGTAGAGATAAGAGATTGGCGATTGTTATAGTTTATTTTTTTGTGTTTCTTTTTTATGTATATAAAGACTTTTTCCGCAACTGATTTGAGCATCAGTCAATTTATTTTTGGTGCTGTTTTCATTAATTCCAATGTGCATGCGTCCAGTCTGGTTCAAGTTGGTGAAGAGTCACATAGCAAGATTTCAGCATAACTTCCTTGAGATCAAAATTCACAATGTGGGCGGGGAAGAATATCGTAATAGTCGACTTGAAAACCAACTGCTGAATCGAAGCCATCGATGACCAGGCAGCGAGTGTCCGTTCACAATCATATTTTATGTTCAGTAGAAAGAATTATCATTCTTTTTGCTTGTTTGTTTGTTTTTATCATTAATATTATTTATATTCAAAAACTAATTTGTTTGAAGTTTATATTTTCTTTCTGATTGTATAAAATTGTTAATATGTCCTTCTTAATATTGGTATAAAGGTGCTTGCAAACTGAAGACCTTAGTAGATACATCTTTGTAGCACTACCAAAGAAACTAAGAGTAATGAATGAGAGCTCCCTTGGACAATCAGCTTAGTGAGCCACATAACCATAGTCTGAATTCTGATAAATAGAATGTGAAGCAGAATCAGGTCTGAAATAGGACAAGAACAAGGCAGTTTTTTCAAAGATATGAGAATGAGAAATGCAATATCCATGATATAAATGACATTAGAGAGAGCAATAAAAATGCAGAAAGATATACACTCGTGTTTTATAGATTATGCAAAAACATTTGATAAGTTATGGCACAAAGATCTATTTGAACTGTTAAGAAAACTATATCTATTTGAAAAGGATGTTGTAATAAAACCAGAACTTGTACTGGGATCAAACCACTTATATACAGATAGAAAACAAATGGAGTAGGGACACAAAAATAGAAAGACACATAAGGCAACAATGAGTCTTCTTGCAGGATTTGTTCGAACTCTATTGTGAATCTATACCAATCTATACCAAGGGGGCTAGAGACCCTGCTAGGATTTATTATCAGTGAGCATAATCTTATCAATGTAAGATATGCAGATGAGACTATGTTAATGGTAAACACAGAAAATAAATATGCATAATTTTAATAAGATACAGAAAATTGATATTTTGTAGAAGGATGCTTTGTTTGGTATTTTCTTAAACCCAAATTAAGTTAGTACACTTGTCTTTTAATAATCTGAGCAGAAGATTAACACAATGCAATAGATTAAAACTTACAATTACAATTAAGGAACACAACAAATTATCAGTTTCAATAAGCTAACCAGATATATAAATCTTTATTCTTTATTCAAATAACCCTAAAATAAATATGCTTTTTCTTTATTTAAAATAGGAAGAAAACATGCAGCCCCCACTAATGATTTAAATACTATTTTCTCCCAATCCAACCATTACCTTACATTATAGAAATATCATTTTTTAAATTGATTGTTCTATTGCCAACAAACCCCAGATATTTATGATTATTCTTTAATTTATCATGTGCTTATTTTATGAACATTTTCAGTAAATTAGATTCTTGTTAGTTATATTCAGTTGAAGCAGCTGCCTTTAAATTATCTCTATTTAATCTATTTATCTTTCTTACTTTGAGTTTTAATTTTTTCAAAAGCTTTCATTACTCTCCAAGTTGGTATTCATGCAAAATTAAGATTTTTCCTGCAAAAATACATTTTTTCTTCCAATGCCAATCAACAGAAAATTATCTTCAAAAAATATGTCAGTCAATATAAGTATAAAAGTAAATAAGCAGTTCAATTTACCTAATTGTCATAGCTACCATTACAACTCTTGTTACTCTCACTTTCTCTTTCTGTTATAGTCTATTTTTTTTTTTAATTTTATTCTATTATTTAGTTTATTCTGCAATCCATAAAACTGCACATTTTCATGCTCTTTTGTAATTGAAAAAATATTTCTTTTCCACATTTTATGCAAAGTTGTTTGGTTTACTTTTTATATAAATTAATGTAAATGACTGATAAAACAATAGATTTACTAATTAATAATTTTAAGTTTTATTGTAATGCATATCATCACTCACAGTAATTTAGTATTCACATTTTTACTAAATCAGATTTAGTTTACCAAAATGCAACACTACAACTTAGTCATTCAGTTAAGATAAAAATAAAAAATAAAATTAAGAAAAATTAGTTTAGTCTAAATTAAATTTCTGTATTTTTGAATCAAGATATTGTTCTTGTATTGCTCAATTTATTTCTTATCCGCTTTTGATAAATAAAAAACAACAAAATGTGAAGTATTAAATAAATAAAATGAATGATAGGATATTTAAAAACTTATTATTCCTGTTTTATTCAACTTAATTTCCAAATATAGAAATCTTCATAATGTAAAATAATCAAAGGAAGCATTTTGAACAAGAAAAAATTCCATCATATATTTCTTGTTTTATAAATTTGGTCAGCCTTTCAAACCTATTTTCAGTTACCTCATTTAGAAACTATATAATAGACATAACTTTTGACATAGCTTGGATATTTTAGATTTTTTTTCTTTTTTTATACTAATTCCAAAAGAAATCATCATTATCATCATCTCATCCGCTACATCCAGAGGTGTGTAGGGCAGCAACTTTTTATTACTGCTTCCGTAACAAACTGTTTTTTATGGGGCAGGGTTGTTAGCCCTGCACCCAACCCCCAAACCTGGAGGACCAATGGACCACTCTTGGTCCTTACATTTACAGCACCTGGTGTTCCTAAATGGTCACCCATCTAAGTGCTGACCAGGCTCAATATTGCTTAACTTTGGTGATCGGATGAGAACCAGTGTATTTGACACGATATAGCCGTAGACAAAAGAAATCATAACCTGTTAAAATTCTCATATACAATTCAAGCCCACAAAATCAGTTAATTATATAAGCTTTCTTCTGAAAACTGCTTACTTTATTCCATGAGAATTGGTTGATTTATTTCCTATGGCTTATCAATCCTTTTTCAAATTATTTAAAACCAGAAAATACTTTTAGAGTGTAAGAATTTTTTTTTTAGATAATAATGGTTTAGTGATACAAGGCTTACTAATTAACCAACAACTGGAAGGAGAAGAGATATATTCCTACTTTTCCAAAGACTATTTATGTGTAAGTGAATATAATGAACTCAATGGGAACTGGAACTCAACTTTCCAATTAACAATTCTGAGCCACTATTCATCACACAAGTCACAAATTCAAGGTTACAGCACCTGGCATTCTCAAGCAGTCACCTATCTAGGCACTGACCAGCTTCAACACTAACTTCAATAAGCATATGGAAACATGATGTGGCCATAAGCCTCAGAAACAATTTAAAAAAAACATTTTTTCTTTTATGTGCTATGTCCCTTCATGGCCCTCTACATCTTCCTGTGCTTCGTAGCTCTTAATAAATTTTGTTCTTATGTTATTTCTTCCAAACCCTGTTCTGCCATCATTTGCTCAAGCCCATTATATTTGTCACACACTTCTTTCCCCTGTCTCTTCTTCATGATTATATGTCCCAGAAATTTCAAGTGTCTCTTCTTGATGTTAAGTATAATTTCCTTTGTGTTTCCATTCTCTTCAAAACCTTGTTGTTGCTCAGCATCCTTCTATAGAGCCACATTTCTGCTGCTTCAAGTCCCTTCTTCATTTTTGAGGACATTGTCCAGCATTCACTTCATTATAGGAGGACAGATACTATGTAACAGTCCAGTAGTCTTTTCTTTATTTCCAACAAAATTTTCCTCTTAATACCCTGCTTAGGTTTCGGAATGCACCTTTGAACATCCCAATATCATTGACAAACTGCAATCAGACCCACCAGAAATGTTGAACATTCTCCATTTTGATGATCAGAGATGGTCAAAACAAGTCTAAACTAGCTGTATCTTACAAACCCTATGCCAGATATCTCTATCAAAATCATAATTGCACAATTTACTCTGGTGTTTCTCATATATGAAAACATCTTTCTACTTGCTCTGGCACTGTTATACTCTGCTTCAAACTAGATCTATTTCTGATTCGCTCTGCATCAAAACCTGTTATGTACCAGATGTGAACACTCAGAAAGGAAAATTAAAAATAAAAATTTACCCTCTGTGCATGGGCTCCAAATATTACATCCAGTTCAAAAAACAAATCTTCTCAACAAAAAAAAAAAATACAATATAAAAGGATCCAATCACAAACATTGGTGCTAAAAACAAAAGAATGGCAAAAAATGCTGAGTCATGTTCCATTCTGTTTTAAGCAAACTGCTCACAGCACCATTGGCAGTCACAGGTGAAAGAGCAGGCTGTCACCATCATCAGCAGTGACCTCTGTCAATTGACCTAACACAAGCATCAACTCCAGGCTCTACCAGTTCTCCCCATCATCTAGTTCACTTCCCTCACTTGCACAGATCCTCTATATTAGCAATACAAAAAGTCTTAACAATTCTTGTCTTTTCTTTTCACCTTACCAGCAGTGTCTTTGTCATTTCATTTGTAGTGAGCATACACTTTATAACAGCACTACTAGATTATGATTTGTTACAATTAATACAGGATTCCTGATCAGATCAAAAATTTAAGTCTTTATGATTTTCACAATTTCATTGACAACTTGTTTCAGAACTTTTTAAAAGTTTGCAATATTGGCATAAAAAAAATTAGCAAAAACAAACTTTTCATACTCTTCTGATTAATGTGCAATTACTACAACAAAAACAATACCAAATATTATACTGCAGTAATGAATAAAAAGTTTAGAATGATAGTATCTGATATACATTGTCTGACTCAGAGACTCCTTTGAATCAATCAACACAGGTTGTCAATTATGAAAAATTACATTTATTTGGATAAATTAAATTTTACATTTAAAACAATGAAAAATTATTTTTTATTTTGTAATGATTTGTCAGCAAATTTTCTAGAGACAGCAAAATCCACGTATCTGTAGGAAAATGAAATAAAACCAATAAATAATATAATAATAATAAATAAAAAACGAATTTTCTCATGATTCTAGTAATAAAGGACCGGACATTTTATAACCTCACTTAGTTTTTCCAAATGCCTGTTAGGTGGCATAGTTTAAGACTATAAAAACACTAACATTTCCTTTCTCTCCTTCTTTTCTCCCCTTTGCTTCAAGATGTGGCAACATTCAGATGAAAATATCTCTGCTGTGAAACATCTTTTCCCAGTTGACTAATGGATGAAGTAAGTACAACCTTTAATTTGATTTTTCCAGGACTGGCTTGAGCTCAACCAATAAAACCATCCTTATCTCATGACTTACACAATCTTACTTCTGGACCAAAAAAGAAAATACCACTTACAAAAATGACCAGAAAAAGAAAATTTCTTACCACATTGCAGATGTTTTGCCAAAATTCAACTGATGAAGAAAGATAAGTTTTACTTTAGTCATTCTAACTCAGCACAAGGCTGACTTAAGCTTGACCATTATTAACTTTTTTATCCTTACTTACAATAACTTATTTCAGGACCAGAAAAAGAAAACAGAAATATCTAAGAGACCTTGAGAACTTTGTTTCCTAATGGTTTATATATTAAAAAAATAAACAGTCCATCATATAAACCCAAGTTTTTTATACTTATTCTTCAAATGTTTATATGTGAGAGACATACACACCTACAAAATATACACACCAACAAGCGGCCTTAAATTACATAATGATTCTGCATATGAAGACAGTCAGATCAGCTTGACATAATGAATCAGAGGAAATGAAAAAACAAGAATATTGCCATTGATATATAGGTGTATGACAGCAATATGATGATTGATCAATAAGTTAATGTTCCCTCTTTAAGTGGATAAGACAGTTTCAGGTGGACAGCTTATAAATATGATTAATTTTAGGTAGAAATGATAACATTGGTGAGCAAATGATTGTTGCAGGGAGGTTATTAGTATAAGGATGAAGATTAATGGCTAAAGTAAGAGTGACTATAAACAAACAAAAAGCAATTAACAAAAAATATGCCAGTAGCATATTTTCAAATGCTCAGTTATTAATGTTACTGAATGTTATTTATGTGCTACTAATTAATTTTCAAGAATAGTATGTTCCTTTATGAAAATTTCCACTTGGAATGATCACTGTGACAACTGTCAATGATTAAAATCTTACAGCCTATCAGTTTCATTAGTCTTTTAGCCTTTGTTTTTTATTTGTTTATTCTGGTGCCTTTCATTTTTTGATTACCCTAATTAGAGATTTGATGAGCAGTTTTTAAAAAGTTATGCAATATTTTTTCTTCTTTTTTACATGATGGGTTATTATGCTTTTAATTGACATCATTATCTTAATAAAAAAAAACATCAACTCATTTCATACATTTCAAGGATAAATTCATGCAATTATATCAGTATTTAGTTGGTTTGAACTTACCAGATAACATTCTATTTTACTTACACTAAAATTAGCACAATTTGTCAGGATATTAAATTTAAATGACAAAACTCTAACTCCTTTAATCAAAAACTATTATCAACACTTTTCAAATATTGCAAGTAGCTGCAAAAAAGAGAAAGTTACAAGAATGAAATAAGTTTATATTTTTTTAATCATTTCATCTCAAGCAAGCACTAGGATGCAAGGGGTTACTTAATATGAGAAAAACTACTATTAATGAGAGCAGGGAATAGAAACAAGAATTAAGAAGACAGAAAATAACGACTGACATTGCATTTAAAATTTTAAAGATCAAAGTTGGCTGGAAAGCAAAAAGCCAGAAGTCAATTCCAGAAGCAAAATGTTCAATAGAAGAGACTGTAAACATGGAATTTACAGTTACATCTACATATTTCTTCTATCAAATGATAAGACCTTGTCATCAATCTAGTCTTGGACTTTGTTATAACTTGCTACAAACAGTTATAATATTATATTTCAACTAACTCCAATAGTATTCTAGTCAACACTCTATCATATTTCTCTCAGAATGCTGTACCTGAACTCTCCTTGAGTTCTTTATTTAAGGCATCTTGCCAGGTTTATTTGTGTTACCAGGAGTGCCTTATTTACTCCTCAACATACCCACTTTTGAGATTTTTATTTTCTTAAATATTTTATTCCTTAGTATTCACCCAGTCCTATTTCTGGCATGTTTGCCATGTACAGAACTTTGTATTTCTTTTTTCAATGAATTCTTGGGATATTAGTATGTCACCATCTTACCCCATTTTTTTTTTATTTTTATATATCCTGAAAAATACTTTTTTTTACCAATTTTTTAAAATTTTATGTTCTTTTTGCTATCCTGTCTTTTTTTTTTTTTTTTTTTTTTTTTGACCTAGTAACAAATTGTTGAACATTGATTTAATTTTTCTTGTGGACATAAATTCTTCTGGTGACATGCCTGCCAGTATATTCTTTTATAATTCTTTTAAATTGTAAGTAGTGAATTGTGTACTGTTATCTGATTCTGACATCTGGAATGTCATATCTTGCAAACAGTTCATGTAAAAAATTCACTGAAACCCTGGAAGTTGGTTTCGTGCACTTACAAATTTCAGGCCACTTCATAAAGCAGTCCACTATCACAAAATCTATGTGTAGTCTTGATCATAGAGTATTTGTCTTTGGCCAAGGTTGTACATTCCTAGTAGGTAAATTTTGTTGGCAGAGCACAACCTCTTTTTTTAATGTTGTGATCCATTCTAGTATCATATACATAACTATATATAGAAGATTTCATTCTTGAAATTCCCAGATGTCCACTATGAAATTAATTTAATATCCACTTTTGTAATAAGATAGGTATTACTATTCTTTGTGCAAACCTTGATACTCTATCACATAGTGAGTAAGAGTTCAAGTCTGGATTTTGTTCTAAAAATCATCTGTCTTACTTTCTTTTAGTCATTTTATTTTCTAAATAAACATATCTTGCTCTTTTATCTCTTTCTTCACTGTTCACCCTTAAATCCTTTAAACATATCCAGATTCAGTTCATTTAATTTGAATCTTTCAAACTCGTTCCAGAATATGTGACAAAATCTCTGCCTTCTTTTTTCATAAGAGTCATATACTTTCAATGAGTATTGAATAAAAAACTTTTCTTGATAAAAATTTTAGTCCGAATATTTACTTCTAAGCGAATTTTTCATAGTTATCATGGTAGCACAAAACTACAGAGTTTTTCATGTTCTACTGGTGCTAACTTTTTCAACAAATGTCTTCTTTTTATCTCATCTTCATAGTCACTGAGTTCTTCTCTGTAAATCTGTGTGTAAAGGTAATTACATCATATGAATTATATGTAAATTCAGTTATGGCATTTGTCACTGTGTCAGAAGTGAAAACAATTGGAGAATCTTCCATTTTCTTCTTAACTATTTCAATTAGCTTTGATTTCAATATCAAGTAATAGCAATTTTTTGAAATAAATGACTACAATATTAAAATTTGACAGTGTATTATAATTTTTTGCCTGACTTAGTCATCAAAACTATAACTGAATAAATTACTTCTATTCCAACCTAGGATAACAATGTCTAAATATATTGCATTTTATATATTACTTTGTATGTCACATATTTCCAAAACATATTCTGTAAATACATTCTCAAGTTAAAAACCTTAAATTGAAATAAACTATCAAAATGCTTTTAAAATCTCACAAAAATAGCAAATAATTTTGCAGACTATTAGTAAACATCCTGATATTCAAATCAGATTGAAATATCAAGAATTGTGCAGCTATTAAACACAATTTTGGCAGAATTAATATATATTGTAACATATTTGTTTAATGCTCTAAGTAGTTACAAAAATGTTAATTTTAAATGCAGCTGTAGCTCTTTATCTTCTCTGTGAGTAGAAATACTTACACAAGTTCAATTATCTCATTTATTATTCCTTTGTAATGTATTCATTTCCCTTTTGTACTAATGAAATATACTATTTCTTACAAAACACAGCTGATCTGAGTTCTTGTCTATACAAATATAAATTATCTAATGAGATTGCCACTGTTTAGTAGAGTTCGCTTAGTAAATAATTAGAAAAAATAAATCTATCTTAAGCAGCTGTACTTGGTTATGTCAGTTAAATTCAAAATGTAAAAAATGCCATCAGGATAGGATACTTAAATGAGTTTTCCTTCAATATAAATTTGATACATAAAATTTTGTACAAGAGATTTTTTTAATGTATGATCCTTTTCTTTTTAATGCTGAATATAATATACTACTTTCTTTATCAGTAGTATGAATATATCAAATTATAATTTATTTAGGCTTTTATTACTCTATAAGTTCTATTTATCAGCATAAATATTAGTTTCCTATAAAATTTTGCCTGCACAGATGAGCCAATGTCTGAAAATGTTAACATGAAACATTACTTTTTTTTTATTTAATGGAAATTATACAAATGTGAATAATGAATAAAAACAAAAGTATTTTTACATACAGATTTTTTTAAATTATACTGTGCTAGAAAATCAGTCATCTAATAGTATAGAAATTAGGAAAATCGATATGAATCTGACATATAATTAAAATATACTTCTGATAGGGTTATTTAGCAAATATCTAATTATGTTAGGATTTTTATAAACTGCTCATTTTCACAAAAGTCATTATAATTGCAATTATATAGAAAAACATGATTGCTATATAGTCAGAATATTATACCAATTTATAATAAACCACAAGGATGTTAGCACCACTATGAAATTTTGTTTTAGTATGCTGTACACAAACAAATCAAATGTGTGGATAAACATGTAGTGTGGCATGTTGATGTTTCCAGTTTATCACTTTACAAAGAAATGACACTTTGTTATGCAACTGTTTAAATTTAGTTATAAAGAATAATTCAGATTTTCATAAAGTAAGTCCAATTTATTCTTTTTTCTGCAGGAACTGAGTAAAAAAATATTTTAAATGTTATGCTAACTTATACACTTTTAAGCAATTCATATGTTCGGTATTTCATAAGCAGCTATTACTATTGTGGTTAATGTAGAATAATAAATATGCAATTGACTCATGCTGGTGGAAATTTACATTCCTGATATTATAATTAAGCAATTTAATTTATTTTTATTTAACTATACTCTCCTCATGATATGCTCACCACATCAGGTGAAAATAGGTTTCCGTATTAAATTTATTAATAAATGGAATAATGATTATGAGATTAGTTAAAACAGCTGAAAATAACTTCAAATCATTTTCTTTTTCAAACTATATACTTTGTGTTTCTTTTCTTTTACTCATTAAAAAGTTCAGACAATTGCAAGATGCATAAATATAATTAGGGGCAGTAATAAAATGAGTCAAGTTAAAATAAGTTAAAATGTCAGAAAATGTTAGACTAAAAATAACTATTTAATTCATTTAGACATCCAATTTGAAAAAATGAATTTTGTAACAGTTCTGTTTACAATGATTTTCATTTGAGTGATACTCTGCTTATATACAGGGGTGTATCTTTTTGTGCAAGGGTGTTGATTATAGTTTAAATTCTACAAAAATTATCTGATACTTGTTGTCAAACTTTGTAAACTAAAATTTCTTATTAATAATCAATTTCTTATCAATAATCAATTTCTATATCTAGAAAAATTTACAATAAAAATAGTTACACATATATATGGACATGCATTTGGGAGTTTTCCATAGAGGCCATTGCAGTGAGCTTATTGGATCCTCAATGGGTGTTCTAAATATGTTTTTATTAATGGTATGTTGACAATCATCATTTCTCACATATTTCTTTTCTTTATTATTTTGTGAATTGCCATGTATTCTTGGAATGTTCTTTTCACTATACTTTGGAATTAAAAGTTTTTTTTCTTTTAAATTAGTTGCTACCCAAGGCTACAGAGTTGAGTTTACCCTACTAATTAACCTATAGCTGAAGGAAGAAGAGTGCATTTCATCATGAGCTCCATCGACATGAGATTGGGAATTGTTCAATTCTGGATTTCTTTCAACAGAATCTCTTGACTTTGTATTTTTAGAAATATATACTGGTTTTAGTCTGTTAATGGAAACATTATTATGCACATTTTTAGATATTTTGATTGTAAAATATTTGTCATGTCAGCTAATTACTTAGAATGGGCCTGTGTATGACACTTCTAACGGTTTTCATACTCCGTCCATTCTCAGCCAAATACATTCACAGTTTTGGAAATCTTTAGGAATATATGGCTTAGGTATAGATTGTAAATGTCTGCTGGAAAAATTTCCCATGTCAAATTTTTGCATCACTTCAGCTAAAGTCTTGATGTGAGAGTTTGTTAGTTCTATGTCTTCATCTTTAGTAGTATCGATTAACAATCGCGGAACTTGAGCTTGACTTCCCATTAATGCAGTAAACGGGGAATAGTTGGAGTCATTAGGTGTTATCCTGATTCTGAGAAGAACCATGAAAAGAGCTGACAGCCAAGATTCTTTTCTTGCTATTATTGTTGTTTTCAGAGTTCTATGTGCTCTTACTACTAAACCCTTTGTTTGCGAGTGGTATGCTGTTGTTCTCAGTCAGTGAAAACCAGTTATTTTAGATAATTCTATGAACAATACTCTGTCTGTTACAATGTGGAGTGGAACACTGAATCTAGATATCCATAAGACTACGAAAGATATACTGATTTTGCTGTGATCTCCGATATTGGGCATGCTTCAATCCATCTGGTGTTCCTATCAATACATGTTAAAATATGACAGGGTGAAAAATAAGAATCAGTATCTTCGTCATTGAAGAAGATAAGAATATCATCAATGTAAGTGAATGGACATTTTAGGTCACAAAAAATACTGTCCTCTGGAAGGTACTGAATGCAAAAGGCATATCATTGTATTCATATAATCCAAAAGGTGTGGTTATCGCTGTTTTATATATGTCATTGGGGTGTACTGGTATTTGGTGATATGCTGATGACAGATCAATTTTTGAGAAAACCTTTTTGTTGTGCAGTTTAGAAAACAAAGAATTTATGTTTGGGATCAGGTAGTGATCGGGTTTTGTTATTGCAATTAATAACCTGTAGCCACCGTTGGGTTTAGGTACCATATGTAGGACTGCACTCCATTCTGAAGGGGAAATTATTCCAGTTTTCTGGAGTTTTCAAAATTCTTCCATTGCTATGTTGTATTTTTGAGGTGATAATTGTCTAGTTTTTGAGATGGAAGGATGATTAGTTCCAGTTTTAATTCTGTGGAATACCTTGAGTCTGATAGCATTGATATTTTGATATGGAAAGATTATATTTGGATATTTCTTTATGAGATTTTTTACTTATGTCTGTAGGATTGTCTGGGTAAACATCAATGTTCATTATTGTTCATTATTGTTGAAGATGGTTGTGCATTAGATTGTCTATTTGTTGTCATATCTATTAATTTACTATTAGTACAATCAACCAAGAGTTTAAAGTGGCTCAAGAAGTCTGCAACAAGAAAGGTCCAAGTCTCTTCTGAGGTTATTTAATTCTAACGTGATTACTTCTTGGTCAGAGCATTCTGTTTTTACTTCGTTAGCTGCTACAATAGAGATGTTGGTTGGGTGGATGATGATACCATTTAGAAATTGTTTTGGTATAACTGATACAGCCGCTCCTGTGTCTACAGCAAAATTCACTTTGTTAGCCCCTAACCATGTGGCTACTTCAAGAAGTGGCGAATAGGTGGAACTAGTTACACCAAACTAGTTTTCCGGATTTATATTTGATACAGGTGAATTGTGTCTTGAACTGGGTTGTATTTTCACATTTTTCTTATTAGGCCATTTGCACCAGTGTTTACAAAACTTTGCACATTCAGCAAAGTAAATATGTGTGTGCCAGATTTTGGGCTTCTGATCTCTGTGAAATGGAGAGATACCAGGTGAACTTTCCTTCATTGTATTCTGATATCTTTGCAGTTGTCGTTGGTGTTGTCGATGGCTTTCTCTGAACACTTGCTAAATATGCGTTGTTTCTTGTCTGTTAAAGTACAGAAGGAGATCATTGAACATTTTTCCTAACCGATCTATTTCCAGATCTGTTTGCACAACTATCACTGGTTTTATAGAAGATGACAGTGCTTGTTTAAATTTATGTTGGATAATGTCTTCAATTGCACCTATGTAATGACATCAATTCATTTGTCAAAAGTATGTGTTAATTACGCTCGTCTCCTTTCTCTCTGGCAACAGTTGAATTTGTTCCATCTTTTATTTTGTTTGTGGGGCTTGAAAAGGTCATTTGGGAATTCACTCTCAGATGTGATTCTGGCCTTTCCATTGGACGACAAACAAGCTTTGCGTTGGATCATGAAAAGGGTCCATAAAAAGAATTTGTTTTTGATTATTGAAGATTATTTGAATTTTGTTTTTAGTTGTTTCCTAGTTTTCTGTTGGCTGAAAAACATTTTGCATTAAGGTGTGAACTGTCATGAGTTTTGTTTTGGATTTGCTTTTGTGTGTGCCAAGCAAGGTTTTGTAAATTTGAGTAAATTTGTTTATTTCTAACAAAATCAATGAGTCAGTGCTTAGCATTTGAATTTTTAAATCTAGAACTTGTTTTGTAAACTACAATGTTTTTTAGTAAAGAGAATTACATTGATGTGAACAATGGCTAAAAATCACACTAAGATAGAATATGAAGATTATACCACTTATGCTAGTATCATAAACAGGGAATGTGAAAAGTTCCAGTTGAGTGAACACCTGATATGTTTTTTATTTAATCATATCACCCCAAGCAAAGTAGGACTATCACTGGTACACAGGGGCTTACAGTGAGAGGAAAAACAAAATACAGGGGATATCAAAGAAAGAATAAGGGAAAAGGCAAGGAGATAGAAGATGGCAACTGACATTGCATTTAAACTTTTGAAGATTGTAACTATCAGAGAAGCAAGTAAATGAAAGAGAGTTTCACAAATGGGAAGTATAAGAAAAGAAACTGAGTAGAAGAGGCAGTTACATTTAACTATATCAATGGTAAAAGGGTGGGATCTTGATGCCAATCTAATAGTACACATAAGTATATGGTGTTGGGGAACCAGGGAAAAAAGATCATCAGAGCAGTTGCTATGAAAATACTTGTAGAAAAGACAGAGGGAAGCCACATCATGTCAGTGAGAAAGTAACTGAAGGTCGGCTGCCAAGTCAGGATCGATTATATAGCAGATCATACTTTGGATTTTCTCAAGAACCTCAAGATGAATAGCAGAAGCACCTGACCAGATATGACAACAATATTCAATGCAGAGACAAATTTATAAATGTGCAAAATGGATTCTGACAAGAAAAACTTCCTGGCCTAAAACAGTGACCCAAACTTCCTAGCAGGAGATGCAGCTACAGATTTGATGTAGTCATTCCATTTAAGGTTGTTTGAGAGAGTGAGGCTAAGGAGGCGCAATGTATTGTTCTCTAGGAGACTAGAATCATCCCTTCTGATAGTAGATAGGAAAGTTTCTCTCGGGTAGTTAAGGAAGAGCAGCTTCATTTTGGTGGCATTCAAATTAATGAGCCATTTCTTACCCAATTCTATTACAGATTGGAGGTCCTTTTGAAGGACAGCAGCCAGGTTTACTTTGTCAGCCTTGGCAGATTTTTTATTGAGACAAGAGTAAATGGTGGTGTCATATGCATAGATTCCTACTTAGGAACTGATTGTATCAGGAAAATTATTGATAAATATCAGAAAAAGTGTAAAACCTACAATAGAGCCTTGATGGATGGATTTCAACTAAGCTTGACCAGAACACCAAACTGACCTTGCAAGCTGTAGCTAAAGAGTGTCAAAGAAATAGTGAACTGATGACACCATACAGCTAGAATTGAAGAGAGAGATGTATCTTACACACCTGTTATGGCATGAAACATTTCAAGTCATTTCACCAATAACTTCTCACCCGACACAACACATGATTTTTTAAGTTCTTTTTAATGTAGGTTTCCATTCTTATCAAATGGTTTTGTTGATTATTGTAATATCACTATCAGTGTCTAGATACATTTTTACATCCAGATCATTAATTTTCACACACACAAATTTACTTTGGTTTCCTGTAATTATTTTTTTCATCTTAACACTGTATACGAAATTTAATTCTGTGAGAACTTTGCTTGTTTTGTTTTACGGTGTGACTTTTTATGTCCTACTTTTCCACACTTGTAACACTTTAAATTTCCACATCTGAAACATAGATTAATTTTTGTATCCATATTTTGTTTGAGTTGTATATGTGTGCATTTTTTTCTTCAATTTCCTCCTCACTGTGTGTCAGATTTGGGATTCTCTGTCAATCAACTGATATTTCTTGTAGCATAATCTTTTTATTCTGTCCCAGCTTTGTTAGGAATCTAGCATGTATTTCTGCATCTTTTTTTAGTGCCATACACTCTTCATTAAAAATTAATCCTTTAAACATAACAGATGTCAGCTCATTCAATTTGAATCTTTCACAATTCTTGTTAATGATTCCAGCATGTGACAAAATCTTTTCTTCACATTCATACACTTCTGAACAAGTAATGAATAATAAACTTTTCTCACTAAATATTTTAGTCAAATATTTACTGTTTCTTTAAAGTAAATTCCTCCTGGCTTTCTCAGTAGTACAAAATTACTGCATTTTCATATTTTACTGGATCTAACTATCTTAACAAAAGTAATGTTTTTTTCTCATCTTCCCAGATGCATTCTTCTCTGTCAATTTGCTTGTATCTTCTAAAATAAATAGAAAAAGTAATTCACCTGATTTGTATGTGAATTCAACTATGGCATTTGTCACCGCATTGAGACTGAAAGAAATTGAAGAATTTTCCATTTTCTTCTGAACTATTTCAATTAATTTTTGTTGTAATTTCTGGAGTTCCAGCAACTGTTACTGTTGTTGCTGTTGCTGTTGTATTTTTACCATATTAAGAATATTTTTTTAGAAAGAAATTCACCAATGTGGTACTAATTTCTCACCATCACTGTTATTATGTGTGCCACGTATAAGTTTTGAATCTTTGTTGCCACAATTGTAACTCACTACTTTTATGTCTTGACTGACTCTGTCTCAGGTATCAGTTAAAAATTGATTTGCCCGAAATTTGTCTTTAACAATACCTCTTCCAGCTTGCACTTATGAGAGGAGATCAGAGTATATTTTTATGATTGTAGTAAATATAATGCTGTTAGATATTTTGAGAAAGTGTTTAATTTAAAAACACTACATATTAAAAAAAATGCTATTTCATGTAAATTGATAATGAATTTCATATTAAGAATATCTAGTTGATACTACTGAACTGTAATGCAATATCAGGCCTCCTATATGACAGTAAATAATGGACAATTTCTTCCCAGATGAAGAAGAGTCTTGAGAAAATAGAAATGTAGTTCTACAGAAGGCTGCTGAGAATACCATGAACAAAACATGTGATCAATAAGAAGTGCTAAAGAGAATCGAAACAAAAAAGCAGGAAGAGACAGTTGAAATTTCTAGGGCACATAATGAGGAAAGAGGGCTTTGAAAATTTGATAGTCACAGGACAGATCAAAGGCAATAGAGACAGAGGAAAATAACACATAACCTACTTGATGAGCTTGAGTGAATGGATGGTGGAGCCGAGTTTTGGAGAGATGGCAAAAAGACAAAATTTATTGAGAGCTACAAAGGACTAGAAGTTATCAATAGCCATGATCAGCAATACCCTGAAGGGACACAGCACAAAGAAGAAATGAAATGGGAATTTTATTTACATTATATCCATTATAATATATCAAGATTCATCTAGAAAGAGTAAATATTAAGTGGAAAACTTTCTATTAAGTATTATGACCATGTTTAAAATATTGACAATTTTATTTAGCAAAATCAAATATTTCACAAATGATGAAAGAGTAATACCAAATAGCATTTTTTATTGAAAATTCCCTACCAAAGACTTTCAATGGAAATCAAATTTGAACTTTACAGAAATTTGACTTCCTTTAATCTAAGTTACTTTGGCTGTATATGTTAGGCTATTAATCTGCTGGAAGGTGAAATTGCTGCACAAGTGACCCTATCTGATTTTAAAAGGTTTTCTTAAGGAATTTGGCCACACACACTGTTTGCTTTAAAGTGATAAGCTCTTCTTAGCTAGGATGCTAGGAAAAACATCCAAAGTATCACAAATTTACCCTTGTAGGGAAGATAAGATTTTGTTAGGTACTAAGCTATACTAATTTTCTGCTATAATTTTCTGTTTTCATCATGCACTTTTTGCTTGATATATATCTTCAAAACCCAGTCTTGCTTGAATATTTTTATTTTTAAGCAATGATTCCTTTCATGACACTGCCTTTCAAGCCAGTTTTGTCTAATGCACTGAAAATCATGTCATAATTCCAACAATTCTACATAATTTTCATAGTTACAAATAGATTGGCTTAGATTAGTATTACTTTATAAAAAAAATCATTTGCTTATAATTTTCTATTGTACTTCTGGTGTATTCTTGCCTTTGTATTTCTGCTTGCATAAATATATAAATATAAAAAAGTGTCATGTTATCAGCATTCTACCTTCTCATGAAAGTAGATTTATGGTTGTGGAATTTTTGTTTCTGTTTTCTAGTTTTCAAACTAGATTTGAACTAAATATATCTTATACTGACAAGATATATTTGGTTAAAATCTAGTTTTTACTGTTTCCTGGTATACCATGTTGGTAGTTAAAAATTTTCCTGCTAAGGAGTAACTATTGCTATTCCTGCAGTTACAAGAGAGGCATGGATTTATATCACAGTGCCTTCATGCTATATTTTTATTAATAGGATTATATTGCCCCTGCAGCAATAAATCAATTTAATTTTTATCATATTGTGTTTAATAATAACAGGGAGGTATTTGTCAATGTTTAAACAACATACTTTCCACTTTCAACTTCATAGCTTTGTTGTATGGGAGGGTTGAATCAAATGTCTGTACTTTTTTCTGCTGCTCTTTTTTTGTGGGTGTACCACACTTGAAATTTAAATTAAATGTATATCTGCATTTCTTTAATGTTATTTCATACTCTGGCTTCACCTGGTAAAACACACTTCTATTGCTAGAATTTGCAGACAGGTCTCTTGCATACAGACATTTTGATCTATCAGTAAATGGCGAGTGGATGGTTTGGTGATATAAATAATAGGACTAACATTCCTTTCTGTATGAAGAGTGGTAACAAAATTTTCATACAGACAGTTCACCTCAAACTAGGTAGAAGGGTAATGCTATGACAGTATCTCTGGAGGATACTATTCATGTTATCTATACATTCAATTCCTGGAGGGGGGGGGGGGTCACACAGCCTACTAGCCTTCCACTAACTAATACACACAGGAAAACAATTGAAATGTAAATGAACATAACTAGCAAACCCAACCTCAAGAAAGTAAACTCCAGATATATAATTTCCTATACCAATGTGAGGTGTGAGGGGCCTATGTTCCAACCTTTCAGAAGTGGAACTCCATCTTTTTCAGTTCAAACCTGACCTGAATAGCTATCAATACCTTAAGTCTATTAGAGGAGATCACAGTCTGAGATTACTCAGCTCTTATAACAAAACATGATCACCTAAATCTTTACAGCCACAGAGACTACATCAAAGACAAGTTTCTCTGTATCAGGGACATAAAAATCAAGGTCCCTGTTTTCCCATATATATATTTCTAGTGGCACTTATCCATAGTACCATGTTTGTCTTTGCTCTATATCCCCCTTTGAATGAAGAGCAGTAATTTTCAATCATATATCCTCGCTCAATTTCTTACAGTTAGCATTCATATATGCAGTGACATCAATATCCTTCACAAAGAATGGTTAGTCTACTCCAAGAAAACTGATAAGGAATGCTGATATTGAAGGGACTTCTCCACTGCCTATGAATGAAGAATGATTGAAGAATCTACACAGGATCCAGATGTGATGGAACATCATGCAAACCTTCTCAATTTCTAACCTGATAAATTCTTAGCAAGTGTTTTACCCCACTAAGCATGTCAGACCATTCCCTAATCAGTGTCCAGATTAATGGCAAACCTAAGGCATCTCCTGATGTATCATTCCATAGAACAATTTTTTGCTACATGAAGGCAGAATGGGACAGCTTTTGATTTTACATGATGAAAGCTATCCTCCCAACCTGCTTCAAGCATGCTGCCTCCAAAAATGCTGCCCTTGTCTCTGAATGAATCATTTCTGGAATGGAGAGTTTTATACCCAAAAAAAATTCCAGTAAAAACCAGTCAGCCCTGTTCCATACATGAATGAGCTACATACACAACACACCAAAACTATTGGATGGTCCAAAAAGTTCATTCTGATTATTAAGGGGAAAAAAATCACAAACCAAAATTTTGCAATTAAATATTTATTCAACTAAATATGACTCATTCTGTGGTACAACCATGATCATTTTTGCTTTTTTTTCAACTTCTGTCTTTCCAGAATTTTGGTGGTTAAAAATTGTTTAGCTCCGCCTCACTCTATATAAGCTGTCTGCACGCTGGAGTTAAGCAGACGAGTCCAACGAGGCAGAATGAGAGAATGATAGAATGAGAGATGCAGCAGAACGAGGTAGAACACGGCAAAAACAGCTCGTTGGATTAGCTGGTTTGGTCTGTTGGTTGTTATGTGTCAAGAAATCTGATCCAAACCAAGAGATAGAGCCTGTACGAATCTAGATAACTCTGCCAACAAAGCCAAGAAGACAAAACTGCTATGTTGTTATGTATAGATCATTTGGATTCATCTCAAACTAAGTGCGTCTTTCTCTCTCTGTGACTTTCCAACCCAAACAAATGATTCTCATAAACACACTTTGTATTTGTGCAATTTCTTTGGTAGTGACATAAAAGCAGTAGTCTTAAAAGACACTTTGTACAGGAACTGAAAGTCTTGCTTAGTTTTTTCTTTATGTCCTTGCGGTTTTGACCAGAACTTTTTCTGTACGAATAGTGATTTCTTTCAGCGTAGAACCCAGCCATGTCTTCATTTACCATCGGACCATCCTGAAGGACTGAGAACACCACTGTTTGGATCAAAATTTCACAACATGGTGAATAGTAGTGGTTCTTTCAGCTCACCGGAGGAGGACCGGCTGGTTTTATTTTTTATCAGCCAGAACCACTGGAGAGACCGGACATAACTGCTGCCGGCAGGGCTTTTACATTAGATAATACCTTGCAATTATTACCATATTAAAACCAAATGAAATGTGCCTCTATATATCCATTTCAATAAACAACTTATTTTAAAGGAATGTAGAATCGTCACACTAAAATTGAATGTCTGTGTTGAAAATGGCATAAATCTCAGATTAACATAAGTAAATCAGGCAAGAAAACTAGTATTGTGATAAAAATCCCAGTACGTGGGATCCCTATGTTTTTTGATATGAGATACCAAATTTAAGAAAAGAAATACCCTCAATCCAATTAGAGAAAATAGAATATTATCTTGCTTTATTAGCTAGACCAACCAATATTACAGTTACTTCAAATCTCATGGAATCAATACTTCCTTTTGAAAGCATGATCACTGGGATCATGAACATTGGAAGTAGTGAGGTTACGTTTTCATCTGATATTCTTACACTGAAATGGAAAAATCAACAAAACCTGGTACTTCTAATCTGTCCTGTGTTAGTAACAATAATATTTCAGCCCTGAAATCATCTCTGTCTATAGGATCATTATGAGACGAAAGATTTGATAGTTGTTGTTTTTACATAGGCATGTGTATATTATTATTATTTGTGTAAATGTGGGTGTGCAAAACTATGTCTGCATATCTTATTAAAAAAATCAAATTAGCAAAACAATAGTAGTTTGCTTGCTCTTAAAATAAATAAAAACAAAATCCTAAAGAAGTCTGCTAGATTTGTCATGATATATTTTTGAAACCAACAGACTTGCTTTATCAAACTATCAAGGCTAAATAAAACATTTGCTTAAATCAACATATAAAATGGTGTTGCTGAAGGAATCAGAGCGAGTTGAACACCAAACGAATTTGGCGAAAAGTCATTAACTTTTGAATTTCTTATGGGTGCTTGGAAATCCAATCAAGTATTTTTTTTTTATCAGAGAAAGAGACTTTCTCTGATAAAAAAAAAAATACTTGATTGGATTTCCAAGCTGAAATCTGAGATGACAGAAATAAATTCCTTAATACTAAATTGCTAAACCTTAAGATATTCTCATTAAAAGTTTGTTTTTGTTTTTTTGACTGGGGCTATGTGTTCTTTAGGTCAATGGTCCATTGACCAAAAGAACATATGGCCCCAGAAAAAACAATCCAGACAATGTTGAGATAATCCCGAAAAAGGTGGAAATTTTTATAAACCAATGTCAAGTTGGGAATGGGGTGCTTAGGCAGGATTGCTTATATAAACTAGAGAAGCATTTGGTTTCATTAGTCCCTGAGAGGTGTCAAGACAAGGTGCGTAGAAAATTCATATCTCTCAAAGACACACATGCATTATGTCAATGGAATGAACACACAAATATAAAAGAACAGGATTGGAGCAGACTTGTTTGCAAGGGGAGACTACTACTACAATTGTAGTATAGAGGAAGTTAGCAATTCCTCCATGTAGAACACAATAAACCACTAGGTGATCACTGTTAAATAAACAGTTCACTTTAGAGAGTGTGAGGCAAACTGGAACAGCCAACAAAGACATGTACTCATATTTGGCTTGCTGGCTAAACTGTAAACAACTGTGTACAGCTGTTCCTGTCTCCATACATCATACACAATTCATTTCTGGCAACCCAAGAATTTTGGGTTGGCATCTGTTTACATTTAGCTTTGGTAACAATCAATTTCATGAGCAAATTTTGGGTCCACTTATGATCCCATTTTTATAGAGAGCATTCTGAAATTTTGCAGCTTAGATAGAAGATAACTAATACATAAAGACTAAGAGTAACATAGATTTATTCAAGGTAGAAATTGTCAATACAGAGGTATTTCAAATAAATGCATTCTTCAAGATACTCTATATACAGTGCTGTATAAACTGCATTTTAAAATGATTGTTTGTATTTGTCTACCAACCTACCTCTGTAACTTTACACTGTATAAAGCACTTTCATTTGCATGAATCAAATAAAATCTACATGAACAAGTTGCTTTGCTACTCTTAGTTCTATGAATGGTTTTCTTTGTTACAAAATAAAGTCTTTTAATTAAAAGAAAATTCTGCAAACTACAAAACTGAAACATGAAATTTGAGTTGTTTTGATAAATCCAAGTGTTTGACAGTTAGAAGCCAAATATAGGAAATAGATATGACACTTGACTGGTTATGCTAATTCCTATATATTCCATAGGAACATAAATCTAAAACTTGACCACTTATGAATATAAAAGATCCCTTATTTGAAAAATTAATGGTTTATTTTAATCTCACTAATTCTAAGGAAATATGGAGTTGTTTACTATTTGGGCTAAACATAAAAACATCTGTGATTTCTTAAAGAATATTGAGAGAATTTCAAAATTTGTGTTTATTCACAGAAAGGGTAATTTGGAAAAATGTGTTAGCATAAGCAAAACTGATGTAAATTACTGAAACCAATAGTATGATCATCTCTTGTTAGGTAATCGTAACAGAGAATGGAACCAATCAAATTATTATGTAGCAACAAGAAGGTTGGACACAGAAATGACAAACAAAATTTGGAACAGCATTAAATGTCATTGACTGAAATATAAAAATCATTAATAAAAATTCCCAATGACCCCAAACTTCAGCCTTATCTTAAGAGTTCTCAATGCAAACCGTCTCAGTTTTGCAGACAGTTAGAATGGAACCTTGCTGATGCACTGTTTACAACTTCTTGATCCCACACAACAAATTTATCAATCGAAAAATTTAGGAGAATCATAAATTTTTAATTCTAACAGAATTTCCAATCAAGTTAGAGTTTGGCAATCACTTTTAAGTGAAAAGCTGAAACCCCTGTACTCTGTCCAAATAAACTCTACTTTCTTTTATCAGTACAAGTTTTTGATTCTTGTAAAGAATTTTTTCTTAGAAAACTAAACAACCAACAACAGCTTGAAAAGAAACAATGCCTTAAGCACTAGTTACTTTTGGAGAATGTGAAGGTGAATTGCCTTGCATAAATATACTCTTTACCTTAAATCTTTTTTATCTATACTGTTAATATTTTGGTTATTTTATTCTTGCATAAATGAGCAATTACATGCCTTTGATGATGGTTGACTGAGGAGGGAAAAGATGGGAATCAAGAGTTAAATGAACTTCAACTAGACATGGACAAATTGGTAGCAGATAATAGTTTCACACTGTCTTTGAAAGACTAAAATGCTAAAATGTGCCTATTTCACCTTTAAAGAGTTTTTACATCTTTCATCACCATATAGGATTTTTTGCAAAATTTGAATATATCTATAATAAACTTAACACCTTTGGACTACAAAGCACTCCTCTCTGTGCTACAAGAAAACAAAGGTGGACAATTTAAGTCTATAACAAAAGCCTTCTTAAGTTGCATTTAACTATTTTCATTACAATTTAATGGACTAATTTTTATTGTATTTCTTCTGTTGATATTGACTTGGGCCTGACAACATGGGGAAAATGTTTAAATCACTAAAATTGGGTCTTGACATGGAAACACTGGATTAAAATGTTAAATTATAGCAGTATTTAACATGGCATGAATGGAAACATTATATTATTTTTATTACTATCATTACAGATGAAAAAGATTTAACTACGAAACATTTATTTTTTCCGATATGAACAGAGGAAAAATATGATGTTTTTTTTGTTGAAAAAAGAAATTCATTTTCCCAAAGATTGCAAATTGGTTAAAAATATATATGAGAAAGAGATTACAATAATGATTGTTTACCTAAGAATAAAATGTATACATATCATATGATTGTTGTTATTCAGAGAGACAGCTGGGAGGTCAAATGTCAAACTCACCTTGATGATAAAAGGTAAGACATTACTAAAACAATTCTCAGCTATGAAAAGTTCTTAGGGAATTTTGTATTTTCTTTAAACTTATAATTTTCAGTTAAAAGTTTCAGTATAGATAGCTGAAATTAAGGGGGTCATGTATCAATCGACCATGTTGAGATCTGTGGCAGAAAGGATAATCGAAAAAAGAATACTTTTATTTTTTTCATTTTCCTAAAATCTCATTTTGTTTCCTAAAATCTCTAAACATTTTTGAATTGTCACAAACTTGAAAACTTCAATTGGAGTGAACTGACATTACCAACCAAAAACTCAAATTAACATTAAAATGACAAATGTTTCTCTTGGACAAAACTTCCACAGTTAAGCAGAGATAGGGGATTGGCAATTGTTACATTCTATTTTTTTGTTTCTTTTTGTTTGTATATAAAGACTTTTTCCGCAACTTATTCAGGCATCATTCAATTTATTTTTGGTGTCGTTTTCATTAACTCAAATGTGCGCACATCCAGTCTGGTTCAACTTGGGGAAAAGACAGCTAGTAAGATTTCAGTGTGACTTCCTTGAGATCAAAATTCACAGTGTGGGTGGGGAAGAACACCGTTGTAATAGTCAACTTGAAGACCAGCTACTGAATCAAAGCCATCAACAACCAGGAGGCCGAGCATTAGTCCACAGCCTAACAACCCTTATGCATCATCCCAGTAAAAAGGGACAAGCATAAATATGATAGTCCCAAGGAGCTAAAGTCAGTTTCAGTCCTGGCCCAGAGATGTAACGAGACAGAGATAATTGCCACATTGTTGTGCGCCAACTATAGAGAAGCCTGCCACCAACCAACCCGAGTTAAAGTCAGACAGTTCCAGCACCACACGGAGATGAAATCAATTCAAATTACCACTGCTGCCAGCCACCCACTGTACCAAAGACAGCTCTTTGGCAGTTTCCGTGAAGTCTCGGTAAGGAGTGAAACAAAGTCATTTCGAGTCGCCACAACCTTAGAACTTCGATCGGAGGTGAAGTGATTTTGCAGACAAAGTTTGAAATTGCCAACCAAAGTTTAAAATAATAATAAGAAGAAAAATGCTTCACAAAGTCCTACTTAGAGAATTTGGTTAAGACTTTCGTTCTGTTGTCAAATTAATAGGAACAGGGTTTGGGAAGATGATTGGTGATTGTTTTTTCTCTTGTTTCCTTTTGTATATAAAGACTATCTACAGTTTATGCACGCATCATTCATTTTATTTTTAGTGCCGTTTTTATTTCCACACCTGTGCATGCGTATCCAGCTTGGTTTAGCTTGGCGGTGATACAACCAGTGAGAATTCAATGTAACTCTCTTAAGATCAGATTCACAACATGGGCAAGAGAGATTACAGTTGAAGAGGTCAACGAAGGACCCGCTGCTGTGTTGACACCATCAACGACTGACAAGTGTGAGTTAACGGCTTGTTCTCAGACCAGGATCTATCCTGACACAAGAGACAACTGGCTATGAAGGCTCCAACGGTATGCAGCATCACAAAATGACTTCTTTGAAGAATGCAGTGACACTACTCCTAAAAAAATTAAGGTTGCTTGCTAGCTGAGTTTTATCTGGACCTTATGAATACAGAGATCTGTACTGTATATGATGGAGTTATTAATGTCCTAGAACAGCTATACATTAAGATGCCAAACAAAATTTTTGCCAGGCACATTTTAGCTAGTTGTTGACAGAAACCAGATGATTCTCAGGACAAATTACATTGAGAACTCCATAGACTAAGTAAAAACTGTGCTTTTAAAATGGTAACTGCCAATCAGTTAATGAGAATAACTTTTAAGAGATGCATTTATTAAAGATTTATGCCAGAAACTACTTGAGAATTGTACCTTGGATTTGTAGACTGCCTATAGGCAGGGTTCCTTCCTAGACTTGGCACAGAAAAACTTGGATGCCTACAACAACATGTTGGTGGACTATGTCACTGCAACTACTGTTACAACAGAGCCCAGAGAACTTCAAAAGGACAAAAACATAAGTATACACATTGCGACACCATTTAGTAGAGGATGGTTGCTTTGTATTTGTAATAAAAAGAACTGCTATTTTTGTGGTAGACTAGTATGCCCAGCTAGTAAGTTCACCTGTCACTCTTGTAAAAAAATAAGGCATTATTCAAAAGTGTGCAAATCTAAAGGTCTTCTATGGAAGCAATGAACCTATGCACAATAACAGAGTCAGTTTCAGAATGTCTATGAACTGCAACCATTAGAATGCCCATTAATGCTCACAGACTAAATGTGTTACCAGAATCAAGCAGTTCAGAAAGTTTAATGAATGAGAAGATTACTTTGAAGTTTCAAATTGAAATGAGACCATTCAACAAAGAAATCTCAATGGCTCTGACCACAATGACCAACTAGACTTGTGTCTTCTGTATTGTCAACCTACAAATAAACAAAACATACTATGTCTGTCATTTTGAAAGTTTTAAAGAACTTTTGTAGCAACTTGATTTTTAGAAACATTGTGTTATATAACCTGGAAGACAATGACTATCTTGACAGACAACAATGAACAAGAACACATATATATAAAAATAAAAACTGATTTTATTCTTTGTTGTGTGAAGTAGAAGAGTAACCAGAGACAATCACACATACACAGGATTTGTCACAGTGTTGTTAGCCAGGTAGAAGTTGTCTGTTTTGTCCATTCTCTCTCTCACACACACACACACACACACACACACACACACACACATACACTCTCTCTCTCTCTCGTTTCCATTATAGACCAAAATGAAAATTACAAAATTAAAACAGTAGATCAGTGAATATGTTTGTCACATTCTAAACCTTATACATATGTTATGGCTAATCAAAAAAATTGTTACTTTAATTTTAATAGTTCTGTTGAAGCAGAATCAGTAATTACATGTGCTTATTGTGAAAAATAAACATTTTCTGATTACTTGAAGCTTAAAATAAAAATATTTCTGATTACTTGAAGCTTAAAAAATATGAAGCTGTGGTGAATACAAAATAAAAATAACTTTCTTTTCTTCACTGTTTGCAAAATTTATTTCTGACCAATAGAAAAAAAGAAAATATTGCTTCTTCAAGGAAAATTTTGCAAGCAAGTGTGAAATATTCATTAACCAACCATTAACCATTAAAGAGATGATTTACAGAAAATAACAAATTGAACTTTCAATGACCCATGTCATGTTTCTTCCTGCCCAAAAATGAGTTCTCATTTTGAGCTGACCATGTAACTGACTGGCCTACTTATTAATGTGCTTGGTAGGTCAGTGACAGTTGGAGAAAAATAAGAGAGAGAGGAAATCAGAGACCATCTTAATAATGCTGGTGTCAAATTACATACTGATACATTATCAGCATCTAATGACAACTTGGAATTTTAAAGGACTCTATTTAACAGGAAGAGCTTCTTCTTCTTCTTGTATGCGCCCTGTCCCTTCAGGACGTAGGCGATCATGGCTCTCCACGTCTCCCTATCCCTTGTGGCTCTTAGTATGTTTGCTCCTGTTGCTCCTGGCAACCCCAGTTCTGTCATCCACCTGATCAGACCCTGCAAATATGTTATCCACTGCCTTCCTCTGTCTCTCTTTCCTTCTATCTGACCAGTCAGTATCAGGTTCTCCAGGCTCTCCTTCCTCATTGCATGTCCCAGGAACTTCAGTTGTCTCTTCCTGATGCTCAGCATCAATTTCCTTTTTGTTGCCATTCTTTCCAACACCTCATCGTTGCTTGCATGCTCAGTCCACAATATCTGTAGCATCCTTCTGTAGAACCACATTTCGGCTGCTTCCAGTTTTGTCCTCATTTTCACTGATATTGTCCAGCATTCACTGCCGTATTGAAGAACTGACATCACGTAGCAGTCTAGCACTCTTTTCTTCATTTCTATTGAGATTTTCCTGTGTGTTAGTATTTTGCTCATCTTCTGGAATGCGTCCTTTGCCATGCCAATTCACCTTCGGATCTCCGTGTCGCACTTTCCATCTTCTGTTAAAACACTTCCTAGGTACTTAAATTTTTGTACTTGCTTGATTCTGTTATCTCCCACCTGTATTTGGCATTTTGGGTTGTATCTTTTGCTGATGACCATGCACTCAGTTTTCTTAAAGTTTATTTGTAGTCCCTTTTTGTCACTATCCACTGCTAAAGAGCTAAGTACCTTAAAATATATCTTTTATTTTGAATTCAACTGTATAACTCTCTCAATTTGTTTTAAGCATTTTGGAAATTTACTTTGTGTCTGATGATTTAATATGAGCATTTTCTCTTCTTGACTATTCACTGAATCTATAAAATTATAATGTTTGATTACTTGTCTTGAACAAGCGGCTGACAATTACAAATGTGTAAATTTGTAAATAAGTTCCTTATACACACATTTCCTCATCATTATTCCTACATTACCTCACTAGGATCCCTACACCGTTTCTTCCAAGCTGAAAGCAATTTTTTCCCAATGCTTTTGCTACTAAACAAGCTAAGAAAGCTTTTCCCATTTCAAACATTCATGATAATCAGAATCTTAAATCCAGTTCCTTTTCCTTCTTGTCACAGGGATTTGTTTCTGTTGATGATACTAGAGCTGTTCTAAACCTGTTCAAATTCTACAAAATACTTGTGCATGTTGTTAGAAGATGTCATACCATTATCAGACAAAACTTGCACTGGTGATTCAGTATTATTACAGAGCACTGAGCTAAGTGTCATTAATGTTCCCCCCATTGGATTTACTCATAAAGTCAGACCTAATTACTGGTCAAGTTATTGTAGGTTTTTGCCCTACTCTTTCTATAAAAGGGGTTTCTATACTATTTCGTTTGTTTTTTTCTTTGTTTTTTTTTTTTTTTTTTTTTTTTTTTTTTAATAGGAGTAGATAGGTCACACTATCGCCCGGTCTATACTCCTCCCACGTCTATTGAACTGGAGTAGAGGCTCGTTCCTTGTTTCCTGTTTAGGATGTGGTTTCCGGTTTTCACTTCTTTCTCTTCAGACCTTGGTACTGGTGCTTCCGTGAGTTTCCTGCGATCTGACCGGTTGGTGGCAATGGCTCATCACTGTGAGGGTACCGGGTTGGCAGTTTCCTGGTTGCTGCTTCCGACTGGTAGTTAGGAGCCCTAACTCTTGCGTAGCGTCAAGAGCGGCTGCTCTGATCAACAGTTGTATAATATCGGGGTTCTTGTAGTGCCATGTCGCGCATGGATAGGTGTCCCTGCAAGCGCTTTCGGTGGGCAACCCCGAGGCCACACCTTGTTGCAGCCCTAGCCAGTCTCCCTCCCAGCTCAGATCGTGGGTAATGACCGCCTGTATCCTCTACCCTAGGTCCCTTTCTATAAACAAAAAACATGACAAGACAAAACAGAAATGACCCTAAACCAGCTAAATCCAAACCACCTAAGCCCATTAACCTCTCCTTCACTAATATCCGAGGCATTCGTACTAACTTTGCTAGTGTAGAAGCGTTCCTGCATGAAAAGTCCCGACATCCTCGCGCTCTGCGAAACTAACCTCAACTCAACTATTCCCTCCTCTGACCTCTTCATCCCTGGTTATCTTCCCCTTTTAAGGAAGGATTCTACTGTCCACATGCATGGGCTGGGTGTTTATGTCAGCGAGCACCTCCCCATAACTAGGGTGACTTCACTCGAATCTACTGACCACCAATACATATGTCTCCGCTTGTCTCTCCTCAGTTCGGTTAGCTACCTATTCTTCCTTTACCGTTCTCCCTCCTCTCCTGACTGCTCCCTACTAGATAGCATTGCCGACGACATAGATAAGGCTATTACCTATCACCCATTTGCCCACATATTTGTATTTGGAGACCTCAATGCCCACCACTCTGAGTGGCTTGAAAACGCTGTTACTGATTCGGCGGGCATTCACGCCATGAACTTTGCTATTTCCCAATCCCTTACGCAAGTGGTGGACTTCCCCACTCGCTTCCCAAGCACACCCTCGGGTCATTCCTCACTGCTAGATATATGTTTCACCTCTGCGCCCGACGCCTGTCAAGTCTCGCAGCTTTGCCCTCTCGGCAACTCCGACCACGCTGTAGTCTCCCTCAGTATTTCTTTCCAATCTCACTCCCCCCAGGATCCCCCTACTCATAGAACCTCCTACCTCTACCAAAAAGCTGACTGGGATGCCTTTCGCGATTTCCTCTGCGACGTCCCTTGGGGAAAAGTGTTTGACCTATCAGTTGATGACTGTGCCTCTGAGGTCTCGTCATGGGTGAAAGCTGGCATTGATGCCTTCATACCCACCAGGAAGTATTGCTTAAAACCTCATTCCTCTCCGTGGTTCTCTCCGGCCTGCTCAGCCGCCATTGCCCACAGGAACCATTACTTCCATCTATTCCAGAGACAGCCAACTGATCACAATAGGCGCCTGTTCACATCCGCTCGCAGTGAGTGCAAGAGAACCCTAAATGACGCCAAACAGTTGTTTGCGGAGAGAATGCGACAGCACATAGCTGACCGCAAGTTCGGCTCCAAGGACTATTGGAGGATTTGTAAACGAGTGCTCAACAATAGGAAATCCTCAATACCTCCTTTAATCCATGGATTTGACGTTCTCACGTCATCTGCTGAGAAAGCTGAGTGCTTTGCCTGCAGATTCTCATCCAACTCCACACTCGACTCGTCCGGAGTGCACCCACCCGACTTCCCTATTAGAACTGAGGCCAAACTGCATGACGTGTATATTACCCCGACAATAGTATCCAGAGTAATTTCAAAACTCGACCCCCATAAGGCGTGTGGAGACGATGGAATCCCGGTGATAGTCCTTAAGAGGTGTGCCCCTGAACTTTCCCCTGTCCTCTCTAAACTGTTTAACTACTGCCTTTCTGCTTCCTGCTTTCCTGCATGCTGGAAATTCTCCTCAGTCGTTCCTGTCTTTAAGAACTGTGGTGAACCCTCGGACCCATCCAACTATCGCCCTATCAGTCTTCTACCAATATTCGGGAAAGTGTTCGAGGCTATAATAAATGCTGAAATAGTTCATCATCTCACCGCCCACAAACTGTTCTCCGACAGGCAATATGGATTCCGATTTGACAGGTCCACAGCCGACCTGCTAACTACTGTAACGGAGTACATGCTACAGGCCCTTGATGAGTCTGACGAGGCTCGCGCGGTTGCTCTGGATATCTCCAAGGCTTTCGACAGGGTTTGGCACCCTGGCCTCCTATGCAAACTACGCGGTTATGGTATTACCGGTCGCCTGCTTGACCTAATCCAATCTTTCTTAAATAACCGCAAAATGAAGGTCGTTCTGAATGGGCGTGCCTCTTCGTCCTACAGCACGAATGCTGGTGTCCCACAAGGCTCTATCCTGGGCCCAACGCTCTTCCTTATTTTCATCAACGACCTCCCAGATGAGATCAGGTCCCAAGTAGGCATCTACGCAGATGACACTACAATATACTCCCGCTCCAGTAAGAAACCTGTCGTGGCGGACAGACATAATCTCGCTGCTGACCTTGAGCGGGATCTACACTCTGTGGTGAACTGGGGCAAGAAGTGGCTTGTCAACTTTAATTCCTCTAAGACCAAGCTGTTGTCTGTCAACCATTACAGGCAACCTCTTCTGCCTCCCATAAGCATGGACCAGATGATTCTCCCGGAGAGTAATACACTACGCCTCCTCGGACTTACCCTGTCCTCAGACCTCAAATGGAAGCACTATATTGAATCCATAGCAAAATCTACTGCTAAGAAGATTGGGTCACTATGTCGATCCAGGATGTTTTTTCCACCTGAATCCATCCTGCATATATACAAGTCAACCATCCGTCCGTGCATGGAGTACTGCTGCCATTTATGGTCAGGTGCCCCTGCCGTTCTCCTCAGTGTTCTTGACAAGCTCCAAAGGAGAGTCTGTAATGTGATAGGTACTGATCTGGCGACTCGTCTGCAGCCACTTTCCCATCGTCGAAATGTGGCCTCCCTCTGTCTCTTCTATAAATACTTTCATGGCTTCTTCTCGGATGAGCTTAAGTCACTGATGCCTCCTCAACAGGTGTTTACCCGTTCAACCAGACTGGCAACTGGGTCACACCCATTCACAGTCAGGTTAGCCAAACGCAGACGACAATTCTACTCCTGCAGCTTCCTCTCTCGCGCTTCCCGCCTGTGGAACTCACTCCCGTATTCTTGCTTTCCTGACGGCTACGACCTCCAGAAATTTAAAAGCAAAGTTAATACTCACCTACTAACCACTGGCCTCTAGCTCTCTCTCCCCTCCCCTGTATAACCTTCCCTTTCTCTCCGCCCATGTACCTGTCATTGCACCTGCTTTCTCAGTTTTCTATTGTTCCTTTCTAACTAGCTTGTACTCCTCACTCTTTTCTAATTAATCTTTCTACATTTATGTAACCCCCTGCACATCAGTGGCGTTTCTGCCTTGCTCGGGGTGAAATGATTAAAAAAAAAAAAAAAAAAAAATTTGGAAAGTTGTAGTGGATGCTGTTTTCTCAAACATATTACATTTTAATAATGTTTGGGATTCAAAAAATCAAGATGCATATCCTGTTTGCACTGCTATGAGAGCAAGAGCTAAAAAAATGACTGAAGATGATACAGAAAATATATTATCTTCAAATGAATTTATTAAACTGAATGAGATGTTTATATCTCATCAGACCAAAAATGAGTTAGAAATTAGAAATATCCAAAATAAAAATACTGTTCACTTTCAAAAATCTAGAAAAGAAAAATAGTTACTTGAAACCACTGATATTAATTTGTTAGATTATGTATCAAAATTTAAAGAAAAATTAAATAATGCATTCAAAATTGCTCAGAAAAATTTAAAACATTCCCAAAACAAAATGAAAATTAAGTATGATAGAAATACAAAAAGGGGAAATTTTAAACCATGTGACAAAGTTTTGGTTTGGTATGTTTATTTGGCCATTATTTCATAGAACAACCGGTTAATGATTTGAATTATATTGTCCTCACCCCAGATCAGTGTAAAAATAAAAGAATATGCCATGTCAACATGATAAAAAATTACATTGACAGAAATAATAATATAAATATTAAAACAATCTTGACCTGAAATAATATCATTAAAAATTTTGAATCTCATGAGGATGACAATAAAGATATTGTTAATAATGAAAAAGATAATGAAGAGAGTTTTCACTTTAAAAATGATAAAAATTTATGTATCTTTCTACCCAATATGATATTACTGCTACAGATGTAAAACCCATCAAACAATTTCCTTACCACTTGAATACAATTAAACTTCAAAATTTAGGAAAAGATTCAGTATATGCTGGACATTATTGAACTAAATGACAGTGAATGGAATTCACCAAGCATTCTTGTACCCAAGTCAGATGGATCTTACTAATTTGTGACAGATTAACGCAAACTAAATGCTTTAAAGAGTTCAAAATGGACTCTTTTCTGATTCTCAGAATCAATGATTGTATTGACGATATTGATAATGTAAAATATGTTGGAAAATTTTATCTTTGAAAGGTTATTGGCAAGTAAAAGGGACTTTTGTTCATAGTGAAACTACAATATGCAAATAAACTTCCAATAAATTTTTATTGCATTCTCTTGTATCAGGAATGTATAATAATTTTAAAGGGAGTTAACCTTTTACCATTCGGAGATCAACCTTGAACTTTACTAATTAGAGACTCATCAGTTAATTGCTGTCCAGTCAGGAGTCCTCTTGGAGCCACACAGTAAACTAGATCCTAAAATCTTTTTTTTGTAACTGACGGTGGTAGTCACATGTTGTTTGGAGCTGTCTCTTTCAATATTAATGGATTACAGAAGCTGTAAAGTTCACTTTATCCTTGGAAATTTTCTTAACACTTAAGTCCATAAATATAAATTATATTTGCAAGCTTTCTTTTTAGCTATTGTGCATACACTCTTTTCTGTACATTAAACCTGTCAAATTTAATACAGGCTTTGTGTTATTTCTTTTCTTTAAGTGTGACCATCCTTGTCTTTGATTTTGTGAAACTTGGAAAATATTTATAGTGATTTTTGTTGTGAACATTAACCTATCCAGCAGTTCTGGCTTTGTTCTACAATTCTACTTTGTGTTTTTTTAATTCATCATAATTCTATGAGTCTAACTGTAGCAGGAATTTTTATTACTATTTCCATAGGCAGTGATGCGATGATGATAAAATTTTGTTGTAAAAGCTGTAACATCTCTTTAGTGGAATTTTGTCTCAATCATTAAATTAATGTTTGTTTCTATAAAGTCAGGCATCTTGATACTTATTTGTTGAATAGTGGTGTCATTTTTCTGTTCCATTATTTTGTTGAAATATGTCAATTCTAAAAGAACTGTAAGGTAAGATCACTTTGATTAAATCTTGTATGTAACAAGTCCAAATGAGATATTCGAAAACTGTTGCTACCACACTTAAAAGTACTTGGACTTGCTGTCACTTGTTTCCTGTTTGTCATTTACTTTTTTTTATTTATATATATATACAAATATATATAGAATCATTTTTGGTCAGGTTTGCTAATTCTTGTTTTTTTATCATTTTTATTGTTTTTTTTGTTTTTTTTATATTAGCTCACAGTTTGTTATTTGTGGATTTTTGTGTGTATGTATATAAGCTTACATCATGGTTACCACTTTCGATTTTAGCAGTAAAGCCCCTTAGATGTAAGAGGTTACAGGGTGTGGAAGAATTAAAACAGGGACATTAATAATGAGCAGAAAGAGAAAAGAGTAATCAGGTGGACAGTAACATTGCTCAAACTAAATAGCAGCAATATATAGCAGAAATATTCTAGCCATGAATGAATAGTAGAATCATAGATATGTAAGATTAATTCTGGAGAGAAAAATTGTCTCACACAACAAAGTGAACATACTTTCTTCGCAGCTGACATAGCAATCGATACAATATAGTCTTTTCACTTCATGTCAGCAGAGATTGTTAGCCTGAGAAGGTGCATTTTCCTGGAGGTTAGCATCAGTCATGCTGATGGAAGGTAGAGAGGGCTCTTTCAAATGATTAATGAAGAGAAGTTTAGTTTTGGAGGTGTTAAAATTGATAAGCCATCTTTTGCCCCAAATAATGATGGTCTTGAGGTCATCTTGGACATCAGCTGCCATTTTGATTTTGTTGGACTGATCAGCCTTACTATTGAAGCAGGAATAAATAGTTGTGTTGTCAGCTGATATCATCAGGAAGATCATTAATGAAAATCAAAAACAATGTAGGACCAAGGATGAAGCCCTGGGGTATATCCATATCCATATACATAGCACAGTACTAGACTAATGTTGAGATCTCATCAATTTACAGTTAAGCTGGCTAAAGGTAGCCATGTGTTCTAAGCTAATAGTTCCTTTTCTTGCACTTCTCACTTGTGGAATTCCCTTGTGGCTTCATGCTTTTCAGTCAACTTTAATCTGCAAAAATGTAAGAAAGCATCTAGATGAGTGGATAAGATTCATTTCATGATTTTATATGAAAGACTGCATTTTCTACTTGTTTGGTAAATATAAAGAAGTTCTTGTAATGTGGTTGTTAGTAAATATTTCTGATTTTTGTGTTTGTTGTGGTGAATGAATAAATTATTTGCAAGTGATAAGTTTATTATTAAAAGGTAATATTAAACATGAGAAAGTGATATTTGTGTAAAATTTATCTGTGTTTTTCATTCCTGGAGCAATTTAAATCCATGTGCTCACATTGTGAGGGACTGATGAAAAAAAAGAAGTCTCTAAATTTCAAGCCAGTAGGGTGGTTTCCTTTCTTTTAATCATAGCAATTAGTATTTTTCTTTTTTTTCCCCCTCACTGATTGTGAGATCATTACAGTGTTTTTTGTATGTTTTTTTTTTCAGTTCCAAATGTTCATCCAAAAGAGCCAGAAGTCTCATTTCCATCATCTAACATTTTGTAAATTTTCTTTAGTTCAAAGTCACCCTAATAAAGAAGAAATGATTTTTTTGGTTCATTTCTCTTATATTCATTGCTATAAAATACATTCCCATCCATTCCTTCCAAATTGTCTGGTGGGTAATGGTTGTGGAACCCAGATTCAATTGTGCAGGAGGTGGTACTACAATCTCATGTGTTGTCCCTACTTTTATTTCTCCCCCTCCTCTCACGAGCAGATAATCTGTTTTTATACACCACAATAATTTTTTTACATTTTGTTTGCTTACATATTGAATACGCACCTTCACTTAAAAATACAAAGCCCATAACCTTGTGATATATCCTGAAAAGGAATACAGTGTAAATAGATCAGTTGAAGAATGGTACTCAACACCAGTAATAAGGTATAACAGATTTATTGTACTAAGGTAGAATTAACAATAATACACATATAGGCAAGCAACGGGTTGGAGCAGAAGAGACTATCGAATAGTGAATGCCTTTGCATAAGACCTTCCTTCTTCGTACCACTCGTTACCATCTTTTATCAGGTAGAGCATTCTATTCTTGGGGGATGGCAGGATGTTCCACTATAACACCTTCCCCTGAGCTAAATTCTTCCTAGAATTGTGCTCTTAATATCTTTTTCTTTTAGGATCTGGACATAGCCGTTTAGTCCTTTTCCTTTTTCTGTTACTTCTTCTCCTGTCCGTCCCTGTGTCTTCACTTTTAGGAGAATCAGTAGTTCTTTGTGTAGGTGTTATTTCCATAAGTACTCTATTGTTAGTGGGTGGTTTAATTTGGAATGTGTTATATACTACCTCCATTGGTGTCTCTTGGTCATTTGTAACAGTTTCGATGTATCGGTGTCTCAGTTGGTTTATGTGCCTTTTTCAGACAAACTTCTCTCCTTTAATTATGTAAATGACTCTTCTGATTTTTTCAATTATTAAACTGTCTTCCCAAAAGCACTTTCCAGTCCGATAGTTCTTAAAAAAGACCTTGTCACCTTCTTTGAAAGATTTAACATCAGAGTTTGGTTTTATAAAAATCTTCTTTTTCTTTGGTAACAGCCTATCAAATATCGATTGAATCTTTCTTGTGTACATGACCTCGGCAGGCAACAAATTTTCATCAATGTTTTGATTCGGCATAATTCTATAAACCATCAGAAATGTCTGAATATTCTGGTCTTCGGTGTCAATCCCATTAGCTTTTCTCATAGCTCTTTTAAATGTGTCAACAAACCTTTCTGCCTGTCCATTTGATCTCAGATTATACGTAGGGATTGTTATGTGTTCGATTGCTATAGGCCTATTACAGGCCTATTACAGAATGACACTAAATAGTTAAGAGGTTAAATACGGGACAAGATATCATGCTGCATAAATTTATACAAGCACTTCTATCAACTATAGCTCCAGTAATAGTGTCACAGAAAGATTTAATGCCCACACGTCTAGGACAATTAACCAGTGAATTAATGCTTCCTATCTGCACTGTTTATGACACAGACTGCTACACCATTGCAAAATAAGGCACAAGACAACAGAGCCAGCTAGTTGCATACCAACAACTACATACCAAATGGACTTCAACCAAAAATAAAAACATAAAAATGTTACCAAATTCCCAAACACACTCACCAGTCAACAGCTATTCAGAAAACTAGTACAGTGAACTCAGTCAGCCCCTTCAGGTTTGTCACTACTGACAAAAATAGGGGCAACTAAAATAAAATTCATCGTCGATACTGGTGCAAGCATTTCCATCATCCCTTTTAAGGATTATTAATGGGATATCTTTAGAACCAACATCTGCATTATTATTGACATCTGCCCCTACGAGAGGGACAGATGTCAATAATTCCCTCCTTGGATATAATTTTCTGAACAACTTTATACTCCTTATTGACTGTAATGAAAAGAGAATAACAGACCCTACCACTTTGTGTCCAAAACCATTTAAAACATGTAACTTTGTAATCAACTTGGTGATTAATAACAATATAACAGATCTTATTTGAACAATTGTTACTGAATATCTAAGTGTGGTATTACTACATACACATGTTGATAGTGAATACAATGGAGTGTACCACAGAACTTACACTAGCAATCAACTGTCTACATTTGCTAAGGTTAGTAAACTGTCAGATAAAAAAACAGAAGCAGTACATAAGGAATTTTATAATTTTATCATCTAAAAGCAAATGGTTAAAAACAATGATAGTGGCTGTGAAACTAAGCTTGACTCCTCTATTCCTTCCTCTGATTTCTATATCTCTGGTTACCATCCCCTCTTTAGGAAGGACTCCAATGACCATATGCATGGAACTGGCATTTATGTCAGTGAACATCTCCCTCTAGCTAGGATGATTTCTCTTGAATCTCCTTATCATTCCTACATGTGTCTCCGTCACTGTCTACTAAGATCGGTTAGATATCTTGTCTTTCTCTACCACTCCCCTTCAACTCCTGAATGTTCCATACTTGACAGCATCTCTAAAAATATAGATATGGTCATTTCCTCTCATCTGTTTGCTCATATATTTGTGCTTGGAGACTTCAATGCCCACCATGCCAAGTGGCTGGAAAACTCTGGCATAGATCTTGCTGGTGTCCATACCATGAACTTTTCAATCACTCAATCCCTTATGCAAGTAGTTGATTTCCACACACATTTCTCTAATAACACTAATGGAACTGACTCACTGTTAGATCTGTTTCACTTCAATCCCTGACTCTTTGCCCTCTTGGAAACGCTGATCATGCTGTGGTTTCGATTAATATCCCTTTTCACATCCCCTCCTTCCAGGAACCCCAGACCAGTAGAATATCTTACTGCTACCAAAGAGCAGACTGGGAGTTTTTCTGCAATTTCCTGTGTGAAGTCCCTTGGAACAAAGTTTTTAGTCTTCACATTGAAGACTTCGTCCAAGGTCTCTTCATGGGTTAAAGCTGGCATCGATGCTTTCATCCCATTCAGAAAGTTACAATTTAAACCCCATTCATCCCCCTGGTTCTCCCCTGCTTGATCGGCTGATATTGCCCACAGGAATCACTTCTTCTGGCTAGTAGACACGTGTCTGACCATAATAGGTGCCTTTTTGCCTCTTCTTGTAATCAGTGCAAGAGAATCCTAAATGATGCTAAGCTGTTGTTTGCTGAAAGAATGAAACAGAATTTAGCATCTGGTAAGTTCGGCTCCAAAGACTACTGGCAACTTTGTAAAAATGTGTTAAATAACAGCAAGCCCTCAATCCCCACTTTAATCAATGAATTTGATAGCCTTACTTCTTCAGCAGACAAGGCTGAATGCTTTGCTTGCAGATTATCCACCAACTCAACATTTGATTTGTCAGGGATATCCGCACCTAATTTCCCACCTAGAACTGAGGTTCAATTCAGCGATGTTCACATTACTCCCTTGCTGGTCTCTAACATAATTTCAAAGCTCAACCCCCATAAGGCAAGCAGAGGTAACAGAATCCCAATCATTATCCTGAAATGTGCCCTTGAACTCTCCTCTATCCTCTGCAAACTTTACAACTACTGCCTGTCTGCTTCTTGCTTCCCTGCCTGCTGGAAGTCCTACTCTGTGGTTCCTATACTAAAGAACACTGGAGAACTCTCAGACCCCTCTAATTATTGTCCTATTAGCCTCCTACTGATTTCTGGCAAAGTGCTGGAGGCTATTATTAATGCTGAAGTGGTTCAACATCTCACAGCCAATGGCTTCTTCTTCAATAAAGATTATGGTTTCCGATTCAACAGGTCTACTGCTGATATGTTAATGACCATCACAGAGTATATATACCGGGCTCTTGTTAAAATCAGTGAAGCTCGAGCTGTTGCACTAGATATCTCCAAAGCATCTGACAGAGTCTAGCATGCTGGCATTCTATGCAAGCTACATGGCTCTGATATAACTGGATGATTGTTTGATCTAATCCAGTCTTTCCTTTCAAATCGTATAATGAAGGTAGTATTAAAAGGTCATGCTTCCAAATACTATCATATGAATGTGGGTGCCCCACCTGGCTCTATTCTAGGTCCTATGCTTTTTCTGATCTTCATCAACAATCTCCCTGATGTTATCAGATCCCAAGTAGGCATTTATACTGATGACACAACCATTTACTCCCACCTCGATAAGAAATCTGCAAACTTTGCTGCTTGATCTTGAAAAGAGCCTCCAATATGTGATACACTGGGGTAAGAAATGACTCGTAAATACTAATTTTTTTTTAAAAATCATTTCACACCAAGCAAGGCATTCCACTGCCACTATTGCACTTGGGGCTACATAGGGGAAGGTAAAGAGAAAGAGTGGTTAGATATAGAAAATGTCAGAAGGAGTGGGGGTGATAGATGGGTATGGATTCGGAGGCTGGGGGTTGGGTGGATGGAAAGAGTGTTTGAAAGAATGGAAGCGAGTTAGTGTGTTAGGAGGTGTCTATTGACCTTACATTTAAACTCCTGGAGATTGTGGCCATCAGGGAAGCAGTCATGTGGAAGGGAATTCCACAGTCGGTAAGTGCAAGAAAAGAAACTGTTGGAGTAGAAGTTGTGGTTGCATTTTATTGGTTTTACTGTAAAAGGGTGGGATCTAGTTGCTAATCTGGTATCTCATGCAAATTCGAACCTAGGGAGCACCAGTGATCTAAGTTCATCGGAGCAGAAGCCATGAAAATATTTATAGAAGAGACACAGGGAAGAGAAGCCCAAGGAGAGCAGCAGGGGCACCCGACCAGATATAGCAGCAGTATTCAATGCATGGGCAGATGGTAGATTTATAAATGTGCAAGATAGATTCAGACGGAAAAAACTTCCGGGCCTTGCACAGAGAACCGACTTTCATAGCAGCGGACTTAGCAATGGATTCAATATAGTCATTCCACTTGAGGTCCACTGAAAGTGTGAGACCAAGGAGGCGTAGTGTTTTACTCTCTGGGAGGCAAGCCTGGTCCATGCTAATGGGAGGCAGTTACGATTATCTATGATGGTTAATTGATAGTAGCTTCATTTTAGAAGCATTAAAATTTATGAGCCATTTCTTACCCCAGTCCACTACGGATTGGAGGTCCTTTTCAAGCTCGGCTGCAAGGTTATCTTTGTCACCCACACCAGATTTTTGATCGAGGCGAGAGTAAACTGTGGTGTCATTGGCGTACATACCTACTTGGGATCTTATGGTATCAGGGAGATCATTAATGTAGATCAGAAAGAGCGTAGGACTTAGGATAGAGCCTTGAGGGACACCCGCATTCATATGGTAGTTCTGGGAGGTATGTCCGTTTAATACCACTTTCAATGTGAGGTTAGATAGGAATGACTGGATTAGTTCAAACAAATGTCCAGTTATACCATAGCTCCGCAGTTTGCACAGAAGGCCAGCATGCCAAACTCTGTCGTTTATGTAGATTTATGGTTAACTTCTATAGAAAACTAATACCCAATTTCACAGAAATAGTGTTACCCCTTACCAAATAAATATGATAAACCAGAAATAGTGCATTTATGCTTGATGAAAATTAAATAGAAGGCTATCATAGCATTATTAAAATTTTATGTGACTAACCCACATTAGCATACCCTCTACCTGACTGCACAACTTATCAATTGGTTACCAACAACAGTAAATATTCGGTTGGTGCTGCATTACATCAAGTCATTGATGGCAATCCTATTCCAATAGGTTTATTTCCAAAAAACCTCTCACAAACACAAATCAAATATTTCACATTGGACAGAGGACTTATCACTGAATACCTCACAATTTTACATTTTCAGCACATAATAGAAGGCCTGCAAGTATTGCTACTGATGGATCATAAACCGCTCAACTACCTTGAACGATATACATATCCCTTTCCGGGACATATCAGTTGGCAATGAAGAATTCAAAACGAGTTTGCAAGAAGAAAAAAATAATCGACAACACTTTCTAACGAAGAACGTTAGAAAGACTCATTGACACTTACAGAAAGTAAGTAAGCTTTTCCTCATAGTTTGTTTGAAAGCTTACTAATGAAGAACGTTAGAAAAGGAAAAACTTGGCAACACTTACAGAAAGTAAGAAAGTGCCTCCCTCTTATTAGACTTAGAAGATTTATTGTATACATAAACTGGATACAAAATACACAAATTTAATCCTCCCAAAGAAGCAAAAAAAAATTACATTCAGCGAAACGGTGGAAAATTTGTCAAAAATTTTCGATAAAAGAAATAGTATATTTCATATATTATACAAGTGTCTAAATATCGTAAAAGAAGAGGATGATGATTTTGTTACATATGCAGGTATGGTTAATGCAGTGTGAGGTGTTTAAATTAAAGGAATTGTCAAGCGACATGTTCAAGTGTCTAATTTTTGTGCAGGGGCTAACAACACCAAAGGACAAAGAAATTTGATCAAGAATCCTCACTATCATGGAACAGGATCCAAAAATTACACTCTAAAATGTAACGGAAGAATGCAACGACTTATAAACATAAAAAAATATAATACTCAGATTGAGAAGAAGAGCATTTCACGAGTACAAACTGTAAGACAACAGAAGTAGATACAGAATAAAGAAAGAAAAATGATATGCAGTTCGTGTGGAGGGCAGTATATAAAGAAGGATCGTTTTTAGAGATAAAAAATATTTTAATTGCGAACGTGTAGACCATAGAAGTTCTTAATGTCGGGCAAAACGGAGAAAAGTAAAATCAAAGCCGAAAATAAAGATGAACATAGTTTCGTCAAAAAATGAAATTGGGGAGGGTGAAAGAAGAAAACATCTCAATGTAAAAATAAATGGACAGACCGTAAAATTATTACTCGATTCAGGAAGTGATATCTTGGTGATAAACGAGCAAACATGGAAAAAAATTGACTAACACAGACAAAATTGCTAGGGGAGTATAGGGGAGTATTTAGTTTAAAGGTGAATTAAAATGTAACATTTCGTTCATGGGGAAATTTCACAAATCGAAAGTGTATGTGCTCCATGTTCAGAAAACCTCTTTGGTTTAGACTGGATCGTATTGTTCAACTTATGGGAATTACCAGTAAATGCTTTCTGCAACAAAATTAACATCATAGAGAATGATAAGACGAAGAAAAAAGAAAGATTTATTACAGATTTGAAAAGCGAATTTCCTTGTGTCTTTTTAGAATGATTAGGTCTGTGCACAAAAACAGATGTCAACTTCGAAATGAAAGAAAATGTGAAACCAATTTTTTTTTCAACGCAGAAGGGCAACCCTAATCAGTTCTGAGATCGAAATCTCACAGTGTGAGACTCACTTGGGATCTTCAGAGTCTTGGAATGAATATATGTCGTGTGCAGGAGAACCAGTTTTCAACTCATCATGAGAACATTCTGTCTAGGGGATTTACCCTTTATTCAGCATGTTTTGATGGACGTTCGAGAGGTATTTCCTGGCTGGTGAACAAGTCTTTGGACGTGGAGTGTACTCTTATTTTCACAGATCTGGTGGACAGACTTTGCATGTTGGGTGTTACCATAAAGGCTCTTTGTCTCATTGGGATTTATACATCCAATGACAATGCAGAGTGGCGTGATTTGTTTCAGTAGAGTGAGCTGTTTTTGATGACATCTCGTTCAGTTGGTTTTGCTGGAGATTGGAATGCTATCCTTGACACTGACTTAGATTGTATAGTTTCCAATACAGGTACTAACAACCGGTACGAGACTTTTTTTTTTTTTGAGACTTTATCGGCAAGTTTAATCTTTTTGATAAATATTGTTGATAAATACATCCTCAGGAAGTAGTGTGAACTTGGACAATTAGGGTTTGGTGGTGCATTCTAGTTGCCTCAACCAAGTTCTAATTAGGAGAGTGTATGGCTGTTAGAGTGTACAAGTTTTCATTCTATGGTTTACACAGATCATAGGTTTGTGTAAACTTAGATTATCCTAAGCCTAGAATAGCTGGCTACTGAATTGAACACATCATTATTTGGTGAATGAGATTTCCAGTACCAGCTGCTATTAATGCTACAGTAGGAGTTGACGGGGGTTGTAGTTGAAAATAGGTGGTGGGATAAACTGAAATAAAAAATAGATCATTTGCTGCTGACTATAATTATCAGCTCAATCTAGCTAGTTTAGCAGTGCAAATGGCAGCTGAGGCGAAAGTTGATCAGACCATTAAATCCCATGTTAGCAGAGATGTAGCAAGGAACAAGCTGGCCTCTCTGCTTATCAGAAAGGATCAAGCTCTGGTAAATAGGGCTAGGTTAAAAGAATGTCTTGTGAGGTAACAAATATGGCTGCTGAATTGCATGCAGAGAAAGTTAGAAAAGCATCTAAGTAACATGTGGCGCACATCACATTGTTGTCATGGTTCAATTATCTGACAAATGTGGACATATGGGAGGCATTTCATGATTAGTTAGCAAGCTTGATCTTACGAAACAGGAGGCATGCTCAATATGGTCATAGGTGCCCGGGTTGAAATACCTCACTAACAATGAGGCATCACTCACCTAGCTGGTGATTCATAGGGCCCTCTAGGTCAGCAAAAGGCTTTGTACAGCAGGCTTGGAGAAGTCTCCAAACTGCGTGCACTGTGCTGGGGAGGCGGAGACCCTGGATCACGCCTTCTTTCAGTGCAGTATCATAGTCCTGCTGTCCAAGTTTGTTGAAGGTCTACATGCTTTGTGGAAAATTCTTTGCCCTTGAGGCCAGTTTTGTCTGTAGCAATATGGTACCACTATTGACAAAGGTTAAATACTGTGTTCTTTTGCTTGCTGGGAGAGTCGTGATTTGTGTGACACGATAACTAGACATATATGTATTTTATTATAATAGATTAAAATAGAAAATAGATTAGAATAGAAAATAGTTTAAAAACATATTTAACAAAAGTGAAAAAGAAGAGGAAAAAAATAAATAAACGCTTTTTCTTTTATGAGGAAAATTGTCCTCCGGTAAATATTTGACTCAGTGATAAAGGTCAGCGGGTAGGTTTTCAATGACCCGGTCAAAGGCTGTCCTTTACTGTATCTTGACCACACATTAAGCCTTTTCCAGCGGAAGCCTTATTAAGATAAAAAAAAAAGATAACTGAAATTTCAGACTTACAGTCGCCGGTGTTTGTCACCGGTGGTCTAGAGCATTTCCGGATTTCCCGGTTTCCGGTCAATGTTAGATAAATTCAGGTGTTTTTTCCGAGTAAGTTAAGTTAAGAAGAGAAAGTGAAAGGAGTCAGCCGGGTGCGAGCTTGAAGTAAGGATCTCCGTTCGTCTTGTTTCGTTCAGTTTGGGTTTGTTGATCTCCATTAATTAGAGTTAGAGCTGTGTGTCACATTCGCCTGCCCCAACAGACAAGGCTAACTCTAAACGAATAAAGCATCCTTTTCAACTCATCCAAATTGTGGAAGTTCGTTCCTTATAGTCAATCTTGTACCCCCAGCTGTCCGGCCGACATTTTCAACAAACTCCCGGCAACATCACAGCGTGGAGAACGGCCGCCGGAGAAATTGTTAGGACAGACCGTTGGGGTGGTACATTTGGAAGACACATCAAAAGTTCTATGGAGACAAGAAATTCACCTCTTTTCAACTGATCTTGTATTTTAAGTATCAGCTAAGAATAGAACGGAAAGGCAGCAGTTCCCTCCATCTGAATTTGGCAAAATGTGGGTGAGTCTTGTGCCTTTGTACCAAATGAGAGGCTACTGACTGGCATTTTAGTGCTGGTTAGGCATTAGGACATTGTCCTAGCTGCTTTGAACAATGGCTCCCTAGCCCAGATATAGACTAGATTAGGCTTGATTTTTTGTCTTTGGTTTTGTCTTCAGATTTTACTTAGCTAAGAGTTGTGCACTTATTGGCCTCTTTTATTTCTGCCCTTATTTTTTTAGTTTAATTCCCTCTCCCTTCCTCCTGTTTAGATGACCAGATATGTCAGTTTTCTGGTGAGTGCAAGATGTCTTTCATATTTCAGGTGTGAATTTTGTACTTGTTTTTGAGTTTGGATGTGTGTATGCTTATGTGAGTGGTTGGATGAATGAATGATTTATATCATTAAAGTCCCACATTGATTTCATCCAGTTAACTGATATTTCTATCACAAGTTAAAATTTGTGAGGGTTCATTACTAACACAGTTTTGTTTAGATTCTGGTAAATAGTTTGTTTGCATGTCAATAATCATTAGGGTTTTTAAATTGTTATTTTTCCCTTCCCTGACAGACAAGAATTGTACTATAACAATATTTTGGAGCAGATTGAAGATAATTAATTTTATTAATTAATTATTAACTATAACCAGAAAATCTAATTGCTATTATAGATCATAAGAGAACATACTAAGAGGAATTTTCATTATTCTCCAAATATGAGCAAAGGAAAACAGAGGTGATTAATTTCATTAATTAATTATTAACTATAACTGGAAAATCTTCTAATTACTATTATAAGTAAGGGGAGAACACACTAAAAGACAGTTATCTTTATTCTCCGAATAGGAGCGAAGGAAAAGAAAAGAAAAACAAAAGATATCACCTGGTATTTCTCGGTTGTTATTTTAAACCAGAGAAAGAAGAAGAAAGAAAAGACTTAAATTTGTTTCAATGCCACAAAACAACAGATTTCGATTTCAGTCCACCCAAGAAAGCAACAATTGTCATTCTAAATATAAGAGAAAGAGATAAATTTAATTGTTATTTTTTCGCTGGGCATTTGTAAAAGCCGAAAAAGAAATTTCACTTTTATTAATAATTATTGTATCCAATTGTCTTGCTAGCGTGAATTGTGAAAAGAATTAAGATAACACTGGTCCTGCAGTAATTTAGAAAAAGAAACATTTTCACTGACACCAGATAACAAAACCATTCATGTCACTTGAAAATATAGGTGACACAGAAAGGGATATTAAAAAACACAGGTGCACAGAAATTCTTATCTGGGTAGCAATGTAAATGGACCGTTGTCAACTTGTTTTGTTCGAAGCCAGTTCAAAAAGGTTAATAGCGATTGTTTTAAGAAAAAAATCCCCGAAATTGTTTCGTGAGAAAGAAAATTTTGAGAGAGAAAATTCGGTTAAGTCCAGCCCAGAAAAGAGGTATGGGAAGATGGCATCATAAGATGGAGAAGAATTCCATTTGCCCTGTAAACAAGCGCCGAAAGGTGGAAACAACCAACAAGTGATGTCAGGGAAAGCAAATTAATCCCATTCAGTAAACCAGAGGCAACAACGAGGAGCATTCTATTGGTCACCAAGATGAGGGGTTAGACACCCAGTGTCCGTCGACCCCACACCATGGCATGGAATAAATACAGGGCCCCAAGGGACCAAAATCAGTAGTTACAGCTCGAGTGGCAGAGAGTTCGAGTTCCTGGTCCAGAGACGCAATGACCAAAGACAGATCACAGTTGAAGAAGTATAAAGAGACAGAGAGATGCTTGCCATGCTGTTGGGTGCCGACTGTAGTGCAGCCTGTCGCCAATCAACCAATCTGAGTTAAGAGACAGACAAGAAGAGAATTTGCAGACAAAGTTTGAAATTGCCAAATGAAGAGAGCAACCCAGCACTTCAGCAATTTCCTTAACATTCTAGAAAACAAGCAACAAGTTAACTAGACTTAAAACGAACTTAGAACTCTGTTTGGAGCAGCAAGCTGCAGCCAGCCAGATTTCTCATTATAGCTTAGGAGAATAATTCAATTTACTTAGGAAACTTTCGTTCCACTACCAGTTTGATAGAAGCAGGGATTGGGAACTATTCAAGAGACTATTGTGTATATTCTGTATATAAAGACGTTATTTTACAACACTTCAGATGTCAGTCCACTTATTTTTTTGATGCTATATTTTTTCTTTCTTTTTTTACTCAATTGTGTGCACACTTCCGGGTTTGGTTTAGTTCGGCAGAGAGACAGCTAGTGGAGAACTCACGTGACTACCTTGTGATTAATCAACACAACATGGGACAAGGGAGAACACCATGACAGAGTGAATGTATGATTTGCTAATTGGATTGAAAACAACAGTGACCGGCAGGGTAGTGGCATATTTGGTGCCGTTTAGACCAGGATTAGACCCGAGGGTGACCGCAGGCAAAAGTTGACGAGAACAAGTACAACATAACTGGTGACAGTGACCAAGGAAAAGAGCGAGAACCAAAAGGACTTTAGTCACTTGTGACTATCTGGTTCATAACGCTCAAAAAGAGACAGCCACATCAGCCAAAGACAGAAAGGATCAACCCAGAGCTGGGGATAGGTAAGACACTTTTTGGTTTCTCCCTGAAATTGTTGTTGCTTGCCATTTTCCTAGAACCGATTTCATTCTTGTTTATTGATTCTTTCGAACATATTTAAATGTCTGCCCAAGAAGAAATAGAGGGTTCAGAGGTAGACGAATTAGAACAAAGAATGTCCACAGAGTTGAGAGGCCTCTTGGGGGGACCAAGTTTGCCAGGCTTTGTGGGAGGTGCAAAAGATCTAAGAAGTTGATTGGTGGCGATAGAGAAGAACCATTTGATCTGTGGCATAACCGAAAGAGAGACGGTGTACATGGCGTTTCATGCCGAGACGGGAGGACCGTCAGAATTCATAGGGAAACAGCTAGATAAGGACCCACAGTTGGCGTGGAGTAAGCTGAAAGAGCAGCTGGTTGAGGAATATGCCAATGAGGGGACGGCCATAGAGGCAATGAGAAATCTAATGAACTTAACTCAGGGAAAGTATGAGGGACCAGAAGACCTTGGAAAAGGGGCAGAAAAGCTAGCCTCTCTCACTTTCCCTGCCAAGGTCAGGGAGAATGCGACCATGCAGGTCCAGCTAGCTGATTTATACGTCAGAGCGCTGCAAGACGAGCACATTTGACATGACGTACTAAAAGAAGGGCCCATAAGGTTGGCGGTGGCAATATCGTTGGCCAGAGAGAGCCAGGGTGTATGGAACAAAATCAAGAACCTGGACCGAGAAACGACAGAACAAGGGGAGCAGGGAAGGAATGTTAGGTGGAAAAAGGGGTTTAGAGATGAGGATAGAAGGAGGGCCCCAATTATTTACAAATGGAAAAAGGAAAAAGGGGAATGGGAAGAAAACCCTCATAGAAAAAAATGGCCCCGAATGCACAGTTTTCACAAACCTATGTCAGGTAGATATGGCCTGGTGTGTTGGAAGTGCCAGCCTAAAGGCCACCGTGCAACAGAATGTCCCACAAAAAGAGGGCTGCCTCCAGATCACCTGGGCAGAAGTAGTGGGTATATGGCCAAATGGTGTAGGGCAAGAAGGGAAACTCCCCCAATGTCAAAGTTGAAGATGAAACCTAAAGAGTTGAAACAGAAAGACGTGAAAGAATCGCCCCGAGGAAAAAGAGAGTGGGTAGCCCAGATAAAGAGTAAACAGACACGCTGTTGGGGATGCGGGCAGATAGGACATTTTGCAAAGAAATGCCCAAGAAGGAGGTGTTGATTTTGTGAGAAACCAGGACACATAAAGAGAGACTGCCCAATTAAGGCCCGAAAAGGAAATAGATATAGGAATAAAGGACAGGGGGGTCCTCGTAGAGACATTAATAAAGGACTGTTGCTCCCAGCACCAATGGCCGGGTGGACAGAAAGACAACCACAGAGAAGAGGAAGAGCAAAAGTATTCTCCTTGTTGACTCAGGAAAGAGAGCTCTCCTGTGAGGTACTGGTAGAAGGTTCAGTAGTGAAGGCCATAGTAGATACAGGGGCGTCTGTATCATTATTGAGAGAGAAGGAATATAGGAAATTGAAAAATCGGGGAAGAATGATAAGGCCTGATATAGAAATCACACAGGTCGATGGTGGTTCTATGAAAATAATGGGTATGGTGAATCTTCCAATGAAGGTAGAGGGACGCAGTGTCTCCAGAAATTTTATATCACTCCTAGACTATGTGCGGAGATGATTCTGGGAGAGGATTGGCTACATAGAAATAAGGCTAGAATTGAGTTTAACCCTGCTGTGTTAGTGGTGGATGATGCAAAGATGCCATTGGGAGGCTCCCCCAACAAGGGCATAAAAGTAGTGGTAGAGGAGGATATAAAGTTATCCTCCCCAGAACTGCGGTAACAGGCAGAGGGAGATTAATGACAAAGGAAAAAGTGAAGAAGGGGATCCTCAAATTAATTCCCGTAGAGGGAAGTAGACCTGAAGATAGCGAAGCAGTCATATGCGAAACAGTAGTAAATGCGGCAGAAATAGTTCCCATGTTATTAGTGAACGAAGCCTCTAAGACCATTAAAGTAAGGAAAGGAGAGGAGGTAGGTAGAGCCTTACTCCTAAGAACCAGACAACAAATAAGGTTAATCAAAGTGGATAGAGAGAATTCGAGAAGGGTAAATGAGATGAAGAAGTATTGGCCCCCAAAAGATTTAAGACTAGAATAAATAACCTGTTGCGAGTCAATCGTGATGTAATGGCCACCCCAGACAAGGAATTAGGCCAGACTGATACAGTAAGGATAAAAATAGACACAGGTGATCACCCTCCCATTAAGTTATGACCTTATAGGACTTCCATCCACAAAAGACCCTTGGCGGAGGAGGCAATAAGAGATATGTTGGAAACAGGAATGATAGAGAGGTCAAAGTCACCCTGGAGTTTCCCTATAGTGGTAGTAGACAAGAAAGATGGCGGACACAGATTCTGTGTAGATTTCCAGAAGCTGAACACTATCTCCAAGCCATTGGCAGTGCCCCTGCCACTAACTGATGACATATTATCTCTGTTGGGAAAAGCCAAATTCTTTTCCGCCTTGGATTTGAGATCAAGGTATTGGCAAGTAGCCCTTGACGAGGTTGATAAAGAAAAGGCTGCATTTGCATGCCATGTGGGCCTGTTTCAATTTAGAGTCATGCCTTTTGGACTGGCCAATGCACCTGGAATTTTGCAGCAGCTAATGTCAATAGTGCTAGGGGGAATGGAGAATTTTGCCATGGCTTACTTGGACGATAGACACCAGAACAACATTTTGACCACTTGAGACAAGTTTTTGGTCAGCTGAGAAGGCACAGGTTGAAGTTGAAACTATCTAAGTGCCAGTTCCTAAGGAATGAGACCAAGTACTTAGGATTTATAATTAGCGATAAAGGAATCTAACCTGATATGGACAAAGTAAAAGTGATAAGAGAGATGCCAGAGCCGCAGACAGTAAAATAAGTGAGAGGTTTTATAGGGACTATAGGATATTACAGGTGTTTTATCCTGGCATTTTCTTGGATAGCAACTCCCCTGATAACATTGACTAAAAAGTACGCAAGATTTAAGTGGACTGTGAGAAGACCTTTAAGGCATTAAAGAAGCAACTGACTGCTGTTGCCTTCTGACATACCCAGACCTCAGAAGAAAAGTAGAGGCAGGGGAGACCTCTAAATATAAAATACAGGAGGGGAAGCTATACTATCTTTCGAGTAAGGACGAAGAAAGCTAACCCAGGTTGTATATACCAAAAGATCTGAGACCAAAAATATTAGAACACTGTCATGAGAAGCTGGGCCACATGGGGATTGATAAGACCCATGAATTGATAAGCCGGAATTACTACTGGCCCAGACTATACAGAGAGGTTACTGGCTACGTTAATAGCTGTACGGTGTGCCAGATGCAGAGTAGAAGGCAGGAATTAGCACCGCTAGAAGGGACGGACGTACCAAATTATGCCTTTGAGAAAATTAGTATGGATGTCTCAGGACCATACGAACAGACCCCTAGAGGCAACCTGTACATAGTGAGTCTTGTAGATTGGTTGACGAATTGGGTAGAAGCCTTTCCCGTACCCAATAAGAAAGCTAAAACTGTAGCCGACTTAATCATGGGTGAAATTTTTCCCAGATATGGTGCCCCTGTGTGCTTAGTGACAGACAATGGGCCTGAAAATGTAAACTCTGTGATGAGAGAGGTAGCAGAAGGCCTGAATATGACACATATAACAACATCCCCCGACCACCCTCAGAGCAACACAAAGGTAGAGATTCCATAGAACTTTGGGAGACATCCTAGCTAAGTTAACAAGGGACAATGTTGGGACTTATACCTGACACAGGCTCTCGCGGCAGTTTGATTTACAATGAATGAAACAACGAAATTTTCACCATATTATATGCTGTTTGGTCTTGCCAATAGATAACCTGTTAAAACCCCATAGGAAGTACATGGGAGAGGACCACCATCAGCTAATAATAGAACAGCAGCATAGGCTGTTTGTACAGGCCAGATGACAAATTAGAAGAGCTCAAAAGAAGAGAAATGACAAAGTGAACGCCAGTAGAAAGATAGCAGAGTTTAAGATGGGAGAACCTGTGTACTATAAGGTTCACTTGAGAGAGGGAAAATTAGATAAGAGATGGGAACCCTACTATAGAATAGTGGAAAAAACTGGTACAGTTTCTTATGTAATTTGGGACAAAATGGTTGGTCGGACAAAAAGGGCTCACGCCAATTATTTAAAACTAGCTGAAATTGCTGATTGGGGAGTGAGTGAGCCCACTACCAAAGGAAGGAAAACCAGGAGAGCAACCCTGGTGGAGTCAGAAGAATTTGATATGGATGAAGACTCCAAGAGGGAGGAAGAAGAAAAAGAAAGTGAAATGACTCCACAACCAATCACAACAGGCCATGGAGACCCAGACAGAATGAGCTGCATGTCAGAGCAACATCCATTAGTGGCAGCCAGCAGCGTTCATTTGTTGTCTGTGTTGTTACGAAGGAAACCTTGCAACGTCATCCCCCAACTCGAAGGTCTGACAAAAGGATGATGAAAAGAACCTGTGAAGAGGTCCAATTATCAAGCTCAAAACTTTGCAGACAGGACACAGAGATTGAATCAAGTGATTGGGAAGAGGAAGATGAAATACCCTTCTTACAACTCCAAGAAAAATGGAGGAATGAAAAAGAAACAGAAGCACAATCAACAGGAAATGAGGAGATCCAGGGCTCATGGTTAGACCAGCCCAAAGAAAAGGAAGAGATAGGAAACCACTCTCCCCAAGCCTCGGAACAAATAGAAACTAAGGAAGAGCCAGGGATAGATTCAGAATTACCCCTTAAACAGAGACTGAGAAAGGCAAACACTCCCAAATCCCATTAGGGGAGGGCAGCAAATAGTGGTCCTTTTGAAACCCTAATAGAAGAAAATAAGAGTAGCAGTGGGTGAAGAAGATGGGTGATGCGAATGATGTGTTATGGAGAGAATGAAATCACTTGTCGATGCTACTGACTGGCCAGCAGTGGTAGCGATGGGACGAACCACTGTCTGAAGCAATCATTCTATTAATAACTAGTAAAAAGTTAAGTGATTAATAAATCCAGGAGAAAATTAAAAATAGAAAATCTGTTACCCTTGCAGGTATGGTAACAATGAAAGGGCTAATGCTGCTGCTGATGATGACGATGATGATGGTGATGAGAATAGAATCATGGAGACACAGTGGAAGCACAATATTTAAGAAAACTAGTGAGGTGATAATAACCAGGTTGAAGTGGGTAGTCACTTTTGTAATAGACTTAGACCTGTATGAAATACTACTGACCAGGCTGAGAGATGAAATAAGAAAATTGAGGGTAGCAAGAATAAAGGTGGCCTAGAATAACATAGGACAAAGTGGATATCTCAGGTTGTTGTATTCCTTGGAAATAGAAGAAGCTGTGATGAAAGACAAGTGGGATAACATGAAGAGTTATATGAGAGAAATCGACCTACTACAAACTAGGGAAAAGCAAGCTCTAGTACCCATAGTTGGGAAAGCATTAAATGTCTTGTTTGGGACAATAACAGATGACGACATTCAGCTTATAAGAAGCCTGGGAAAGGTAGAAGAGAATCAGAAAATCCTGGTTCAGAGGAGGCAACAGAGTGTCTCGATAATAAATGTTACCAGAGTGGAACTAGCAGCAAATAGAGTCAGTATCAATGGATTGATAAACAGTTTAAGTGAGCTGATAATAGGAAATAGCCAATAATTCAGAAACTATGGCCACTGAGGTATAAGGGTTAAGTAGGTTCGTTCAACAATATTTACAGCTGATTGCCATAGCAAACAGGGTGCGTAGGACCGGTCAGTCATTGATGGTTTTGTTAGAACATGTAAGAGCTCAAATGGACATGCTATCACTAGGACATTTGTCCCCTAGCGTAGTAACCCCAACACACTTGAAAAGACTACTGTTGAAAATACAAGGTGAATTACCTCATCACCTTAGATTACCGGTAGACCCCATCAGAGAGTTATGGAAGTACTACAATGCCCTAGGTTGTGTAACTTTGCTGGAGGATAGCAAATTGTTAGTCCTGATGTCTATTCTGTCATTGGACAGAGAGATAGTATTTTTGAAATATACCAAATTATAAACTTACCTATTCCTTACCCACATGCCAACCAAGGGTTGGGAGTGATAGCTAGGTACAGGATCGAAACCGAATATATAGCCCTAAATTCAGCTAGAACGAAGTTTATGATACTATCAGCAGAGGAAGCCGAGAGATGTAAGAATGATGCCCTAGGAACCTGTACCTCCCTGAGTCCCATTTACGTGACAGGTAATCATAGGATGTGTGTGCTAGAATTGTTTAAAGATAGGAAGGAAGGAGTTAAGCAGAATTTCCAAGTAGAAGTACAAACAAAAATAATGCTGCCAGAGGCTATTAGTATATCGGATGGCACGTGGGCAGTAGCTGTACAGAAATCAATTAGGATGTCCAAGGTATGTGAAGGGGATTCCACGGGGATGATAGAAATAAAGCCGCCACTGACCTGAGTGAACCTGCCCCTTGGATGCTCAGCATTTGGAGTATCTGTGTTCCTAACCCCATATTACCAAAAGGAGGAAAGATATGAGGTAAAAGACGCAGTCATAGACTTAATTAAGAGGAACGTAAACAATTATACAGACGTATGGAATCCGATAGTAAAGAAATTCACTAACATAACCTTAAGGCAGATGCCAACTCTATTAAGACCTATAGAAAAGATAAATATGAAACAACTAAGATATCAGCTAGAAATGCTAGGAGAAGTGGGTATATCATGGAAAGATGATAAGACTATAGTATTAAATTGGTCAGCTGTATTGGGTACTCTAATAGTTATTGCTGTATTAGTAGCAGCCATATGGAAATTTATTGTATATAGAAGGAGATCGGTTAATGGTATCTTGGTAAAACATGACGACAAAGAGGGGAGTTACCGGAAGATGTTCACTCCCCTGGCGATACAACCCCAAAAGAGGAAGAAGCTGTGCTAACCTCAACGTACAAAGTGGAAATGCAGACAGAACAAGTAGCAACCAAATCCATGAGCTCAATAGAGCAGAGAAGAACAGTAATCAAGAAAAATAAAACATTGACTTTGCATGTCACATATACACACACCCATGTATAACTATTTTTCTTTATTGCAGGTATAACCAAAAGAACTTTCATTGCATGAGTAAAGTTAGTGCATGAGAAATCGGTATAGTTTAAAAAAAAAAAAGAAAAAGGAAGAGAAAAAGAGGAGACTTTTCTCGAATGATTCGCAGAAACTCTTATCAAAGAACTTTCCTAAATTTATTTTATTTTATTTTTTCTTTCTTGCATGCAAAATATTGTATTGGGATTTATATTGTCAATTTTTCTTAGAAAAATGGACAAGAGGGTAAGAGAGATATATAACAATATTTTGGAGTGGATCGAAGATAATTAATTTCATTAATTAATTATTAACTATAACCGGAAAATATTCTAATTGCTATTATAGATCATAAGAGAACATACTAAGAGGAATTTTCATTATTCTCCAAATATGAGCAAAGGAAAACAGAGGTGATTAATTTCATTAATTAATTATTAACTATAACTGGAAAATCATCTAATTACTATTATAAGTAAGGGGAGAACGCACTAAAAAATATTTATCTTTATTCCTCGAATAGGAGTGAAGGAAAAGAAAACAAAAACAAAAGATATCAGATGGTATTTCTCAGTTGTTATTTTAAACCAGAGAAAGAAGAAGAAAAAAGAAAAGACTTAAATTGGTTTCAATGCCACAAAACAACAGATTTCGATTTCAGCCTACCCAAAAAAGCTAACAATTGTCATTCTAAACATAAGAGAAAGACATAAATTCAATTGTTATTTTTTCATGGGCATTTGTAAAAGCCGAAAAAGAAATTTCACATTTTTTAATAATTATTGTATCCAATTGTCCTGCTAGCATGAATTGTGAAAAGAATTAAGATAACACTGGTCCTGCAGTAATTTAGAGAAAGAGACATTTTCACTGACACCAGGGTGGGACCAGATAACAAAACCATTCCTGTGACTTGAAAATATAGGTGACACAGAAAGGGATATTAAAAAACACAGGTGCGCAGAAATTCTTATCTGGGTAACAATGTCAATGGACCTTTGTCAACTTGTTTTGAGTGAAGCCAGTTCAAAAAGGTTAATAGCGATTGTTTTAAGAAAAAGAATTCCCGAAATTGTTTCGTGAGAAAGAAAATTTTGAGAGAGAAAATTCAGTTAAGTCTAGCCCAGAAAAGGGGTATGGGAAGATGGCGTCATAAGACGGAGAAGAATTCCATTTGCCCTGTAAACAAGCACTGAAAGGTGGAAACAACCAACAAGTGATGTCAGGGAAAGCAAATTAATCCCATTCAGTAAACCAGCGGCAACAACGAAGAGCATTCCACACCATGGCATTGACATAAATACAGGGCCCCAAGGGACCAGAATCAGTAGTTACAGCTCGAGTGGCAGAGAGTTCGAGTTCCTAGTCCAGAGACGTAATGACCAAAGACAGATCCCAGTTGAAGAAGTAAAGAGACAGAGAGATGTTTGCCATGCTGTTGGGTGCCGACTGTAGTGCAGCCTGTCGCCAATCAACCAATCTGAGTTAAGAGACAGACAAGAAGAGAATTTGCAGACAAAGTTTGAAATTGCTAAATGAAGAGAGCAACCCAGCACTTCAGCAATTTCCTTAACATTCCGGAAAACAAGAAACACTTAAGACTTAAAACACGTTAGACTTAAAACGAACTTAGAACTCTGTTTGAAGCAGCAAGCTGCAGCCAGCCAGATTTCTCATTATTGCTTAGGAGAATAATTCAATTTACTTAGGAAACTTCCGTTCCACTACCAGTTTGATAGAAGCAGGGATTGGAAACCATTCAAGAGACTATTGTGTATATTCTGTATATAAAGACATTATTTTACAACACTTCGGATGTTGGTCCACTTATTTTTCTTGGTGCTATATTTTTTCTTTCTTTTATTACTCAATTGTGTGCACACTTCCGGGTTTGGTTTAGTTCAGCAGAGAGACAGCTAGTGGAGAACTCACGTGGCTACCTTGTGATTAGTCAACACAACGTGGAACAAGGGAGAACACCATGACAGAATCAATCTATGACCAGCTAACTGGATCAAAACCAATAGCAACCGGCCGGGTAGTGGCATAGTACAAAAGGGGTTTTTTTTTAGCTAGGGCTTCATGAAGGCTCTGAGGTATTATGATGGATGAAGTTAGAAAGGTTAATATGAAAGTGTTGTTTTGGTGTAAGGAATACTACAGCATGCTTGGGTCAGTGATTGTGTCTAGCTAAGTTTAACTATAAAACAGAAGAAAACCATCCTTCTTCATCCCCATTTTCAGCTTTGTGCCACATAGATATGCTTTTAGTACATTAAATATTGTTCTGTGTTGTACATCAGCATGAACTCTAACCTTGTCAGACTCTCTGCTTCCAGGTGAAGAGGAACCCAGACGAGGCTTATCCAAAGGGCAGGGTCTACAGGAAACTTTTGCCCCAGGATTTAGAGTTCAGATTCCCTAATATAAAAGGGCCTTGTGCCACATTCTGCTTCAGCTGGGAGGCAGATAATAATGTTTTGTGTTGTGCATTATTCCAGTGTAGTGTGTCATTGAAGAGATTATTTTTGAGTGAATTACTTGAGAAAATTATTCCCAGAGCATTATCATGTATTATTTAAAGGATTCATTTAGTATGTTGACTTAGCATGAAGATACCAAAATATTATAACTCACTAATATCGAGTTCCCAAAAGTTTCCTTCAGAATAACATTACAAAATCTTACATTGTAAAACAAACAAAATTACCAACAATACATTTTATCATCTACAAGCTATTTATCCAAAGTGTGTACCCTGAAAGTATAAAATTATATACAAAATATCTGTAATGAAGGCATAAAATTGTTAAAAATAAATGAAGCTGAAGCCATAAAATTACATAAAAAATATTTTGATTTTCAGCATTAAATAATCCATAGAGGCTGATGTACTGCTAAACAAAAACAACCAATCATTTTCATATACAATTCAATTTTTTTCATGTTTTGAGAGAAACACATAACTCAGCTGTATTCCTAATACATTTATGTGATATAAAATATATCTTGATGAGTTCATAAAAATGTCAGTAAAACAAATTATAAACAATTTCTTGTTGGTCACTAGTTATCATGTGACAAGAATGACCATGACCAAAAAGAAAAGACAGGAACCACTTCAAAGAAATCTAATCTACACTTTCTTTTATAAAGGCCAAAGTATGGAGAAGGTCAAGAGTATAAGGTCAATTATTGAAGACATGTATGATAAATTACCTCAGTCCTTTGTCCTGGAATTGTAATTTAATTTAAAAAATGCTGAAGTTATTGTTATGAATCATTTTTACTAACATGAATGTTACAAGTTTCCCACATCTCATTGCTTATTTTTCTTTTTATGATATATAGCAATAACATAACAATTTGATATTTACCTTCATTTTCATTCAAAAGTGGTTATACATTTCAAAATGTTCGAAAGATACTTTAAATTCATTGATATCAATGTACACAAATATTTAAAGTCTTTTAAGCTATTTAAATGAATAATCATTTTCTAACCAATTTTGTAATCTGTGTATGCATCTCTAAAAAATTTTCAGCTAACATTTTTGTAGCTAGAATTAACATTACATATTTACAAGTCTAACATTTGTCCATGCTTTGAATATTGCTGCCACATATGGCCTGGTACTTCTGCTATATATTAAAAAAATCCTTCATAAAATCTACAGAATCTGCAATGTTACTGGCATCTCAGTTTCAGTTACTTTCTTACCTCTTTATGCCTTTTCTAGATATACTTTCATGCTAAATGTTTTAATGATATCTCTGCTATGATACCTAGAGTCTATGAATTTTAGCACATTACTAGATTGGCAGAAAAATCTCATCCTTTTACAGTTGAATTGGATGGATGTAACTGTAAGTTCTGTGGTGACAGTTTCTTCTTTCACACCTTTTACTTATGGAACTCTCTTCCAGCTCTTTTCAGTCAAGTTTGATCTTCAAAAATTTAAATGTAATGTCAATCATTATTTTCTGTTCACTTAAATTGTTGTTCTTTTATTGTTGTCACTCCTTAGTAATGCTTTTCTTATATTCTTTCACACTCAGTAAATCCTGCATGTTAGTGGCTCTGTTGACTTGCTTGGGGTGAAATAATAAAAAAAAGTACATCCTTGAATTTTAATAATAACTTACAAAATTACTTCCTACTCATGAGTTTTGACTAAATTTTATAAACTCTCAATACTATATGTATGTTTCACAAATATAAACAATCTTCTACCACAGACTTAATAAAAAGAACAAAAAAATAAATGCATTGAAGATAATTTAAATGTCTTTTTTTATGTTAAATTTGTATTTTATTTAATAATAGTTTAAAGCTAATCCATATGTGAACTGTTTTTAAGCATTGTTAAAATATTGGGACATTCAACTGCCACTCAACAACCATGCAAACTGTTATTATCAATGAAAAATGTAAACAGCAAATTTTAAAATTCTCATAAAAGTTCAATATTTGCTCTAGAGATGTGTTTCAAAGTAAATTAGTAAATTTAAGGATAGATTAACTTGATTTTGTTACTTTTTTCTTGAAACATAATGAAAATGACATTTATTTATCCATGAGAGCCTATTATATCATAGGTCAACAATAGTACTTTTCTACTGTATTCCCTGACTTCAAGTACAGGAAAATTAAAAACAAATATTAGAAATACAGAAGATCAGCAGAATAATAATCTAAAAATTGGTACTTATAATTAAAAATAAATTATCTTTAACCTTATAGAACAAAAAGTTTAAGAATATAATTTTTTACAATATACTCTTGTATGGAAGTTAGTAGTGTTACATTCTCTCTCTCTCTCTCTCTCTCTCTCTCTCTCATAACCTAATGAAATAAATAGTTAAATAACAACCATAGAAACAGGATCATTGATGGCTAAAAAATAGCACATCACATGTGTGGGTTAACATAACCCAAAACAAAGAACTGTACAGGAGAAACACAATGAATGAAGGCTCCTTCTTATGTTATTGTTAAATTAAGAGATTGCTCAATGAAGAAACAGAATTGTATATCCAACTCACATATATTAAGAGTTAAATTGGATAGCAAATCTTGAGGAATGAAAACTTCTCTTTCATGTAACTGACAGATTTGAAGGTTACAAAATAAAGAGACTAAATATTTTACCCAACTCATCCACATTAAACCCATGCCGTATATGAACATTTAAATAAAAACTCGAAAAGGGACGCATTAAGGAAAGCACTAGTGACATCAACAAACAACATCATCCAAAAACGAAAATGGACATATGAGGAAAAGTGTCGATCACTGATGAGATTCTTGACATGATGCAAAAGAAACAGAAAACAATGCCAAGGCATGGAACAGAACACAGGAAACTAGACAAGGAAATAAGTACATGCACACAGGCTAAAGAAGACTGGTTCAATGACAAATGTGCAGAAATAGAGAGACTGAGCATGATAAATAAAGGGGATATGCATAAAAAATATGAGAACTAACAGGACAAAAGACATGCTCAACAAAAGGATGCATAAAATCAGGGATGAAACACCCATATTAGAGTAAGAAAAAATATGTCAGCGATGGGATGAATATATCAGAGCTCTCATCCATGACAAGATAGAGCAACCAGCAATAGACAGAAATACCAAAGAACCAGATATATTAAAAACCAAATTTGAAGCTGCAATGGCCAAATTGAATAGAAGCAAAGCAGCAAGACCAGATGGTACTGTAATAGAGATGCTGACAGACTTAGATGATTTCGGCATAGAGAAGATTACAGAAATAATAAATGAAATTCTCAACAGTGGTGATATACCAGAAGACTTAAGCAGATCGATTTTCATAGCACTGTATAAGAAACCGGGTGCAAACAAATGTGAACTCCACCAAACAATCAGCATAAAACTCATCGTCCAGACTCTGGTGAATAGAGCGCGCAGCAGAATCAGGTCATAAATAGGACAAGAATAGTGTGTGTTTGCCAAAGACACCAGAACAAGGAATGCAATATTTATACTCAGAATGTTATCAGAAAGAACAATATGCAATACAAATACAGAAGGATGTGTACCTGTATTTTAGAGACTAAACAAAAGTAAGCCACAAAGATTTGATAGAGATGTTCAGCAATCTTGAGATATTCAGGAAAGACATTAGAATAATCAAGACCCTATACTGGCAGCAAACCACCTGCATATGAAAAACAAATGAATTCAGCAGATATACAACCAAACATATTCGACCTGTACAGTGAAACAATTCTGAGAGAGCTAGAAGTCCTGTCAAGATTCATCACTGATAGCCACAATCTCAACAACATAAGATACACAGATAACACAGTGCTAATTGCAAACACAGAAAGGAAAATAAATATCTCTTGCAGAAAGTAGCAAGAGAAAGTGAGAAGAAAGGACTAAACATAAACTTCAAGAAAACTGAATGCATTGTCATCAGTAGAAACAGGACCCAAAAATGCAAACTACAGGTTAGGGAGTTTAAAATCAAACAGGTACAGAAATTTAAATACATAGGAAGAATAACAGAGAATAGAAGTACAACACTGAGACTCAAATTTGCATTGGCATAGCCAAGGACACATTTCAAAGGTTAAGCAGAGTATTGAGAGACTGGAAGATTTTGTTGGAAACAAAGAAAAGAGTACTGGACTGTTATGTTATATTTGTCTTCCTATATGGCAATGAATACTGGACAATCTCCTCAAAGATGAAGGAGAGACTCAAAAAAAAAAAAATAAATGTGGTTCTACAGAAGGATGCTGAAGATACCATAGATCAAACTTTTGGAAAGCATGGAAACAAAAAGAAAACTTATACTTAACATCAGAATGGGACAGCAAAAGTTTCTGGGATACATAATGAGAAAGGAGGGCTTAATACTCACAAGAAGGATAGAGGGAGAAACAGAAGAAAGCAATACATGATATACTTGATGGGCTTGAGCAAGTAGGCTGCAGAGCAAGGTTTAGAAGAAATATCAAGAGGAAAAGTGTTAAGAGCAACAAGAGATAAGCGTAAGTGAAAATCCATGATCTCCTACATCCTGAAGGGACATGGCACATATTGCATACAGTGGACACACCTTTCTATACAGACATGATTTCCTTGTATTATATTTGTTCTCTATTAAGTCTTATTAAATTTTAATACATTGTTTGTTGTTTGTCTCTGTTGGTTATTTTCCTTATTCATTTATTATAAAAGAAAGATCCACTATCAGAGTGGAAAACCTTGGACCAAACAGAGAAAACTTGTCTGTTCAGGGAAAATAGGTTCAGAAAGAAACTTAAAACAGCTGACATAACTTTGTGTGCAGTAACTTGCACACACACAAGGGTGAAGAATATAGAGAAAGAAGACAAGCCAGTAGACATGTCTCAAACATTTTTTAACCATAATATTAGTTCACTTCAGTTGAAAAAAATTGGAAAAGGGAGAGACATCAGTAGAGATGAGATGCCCCTATGTTGAGAAAGAATCTGATTACTGAGCAACAGTCTGAATCTGAACTACCAAAACCTATTAATCAAGCGAGATCAGGGATAATCTTGATAATGTCTTGAAGACATATTTTATTAAATATGGAATATTAATATGGGGGTAGACGCCAACTCAAATCCTAAATTCAGAAGACTGGGCAGTTAGCAAACAAGTAATAGTCCCAAGAGTTTATAGGCACTGAATTATTAGAACAGCTCATGAAATTCCATTAGCAGGGCACTTAGGAATTAACAAAACTTGTGAAAGAAATTTCAAACACTTTTACTAGCCCAGAGTTAAGAAATATATAGTGAAATTTTATAAAACATGACACATATGTCAAATGGTGGAAAAGCAAATAAGTAATCCCAGCCGCACACTTACAACCTATTCCAATCTTTGAAGAATTGTTTAGTCAGGTAATTGTAGACTGTGTAGAAAACAAAATCAGGTAACAAATACTTATTGACCATCATGTATGCATCATCAAGATTTCCTGAGGCCATTCCACTAAGGAATATTTCAGCCAAAAAGTAGTAAAAACTCTTATTAATTTCTTTACCAAGGTAGGCCAAAGGTAATCCAACCAAATCAAGAATCTAATTTAATGTCAAGGCTGTTTCAGCAAGTTACAAAGCAATTAGGCATTACTTCTCTAACAGTGAGTGCTTACCATCTGCAATGACAGGGAGCTCTGGAGAGATTGTATGATGAGAACCTACTGCACCAGAAAGAATGAAATGAAGGCATTCCATTCTTAATGTTTACAGCTCATGATTCAGTGCAAGAACCCCTAGAATGCAGTTTGAACATTTATAAGAACAATTGGTATGAGGTCCACTACAATTAATAAAGAAAAAGTGGTTACAGGGTGACCCAAGCAGAGAACACTTGTTGGGTTTGTAGAGCAATTTAGAAAGCGAATATCTAAAGCAAATGTGTTACCCTGAGAGCACCTCAAAAATGTTCAAAACAAAATAAAGAGGTAATATGATAGGAAAACTGTGGGAAAAAAGTTTGAGATAGGTGATGAAGTTTTAAATTTTTTTCTGACAAATAAACACCCACTTAAAGCTAAGTTTCAAGGTCCATACATAAGCAAGTGAAAGATAAATTACCTCAATTATATAGTGAATACACCTGATCTTAATTATATAGTGAATACAGTTGATGAAGAAAACTCAAAAATGTCATGTAAACATGATTAAATTGTATTTCAGAAAAATAAATGATAGACCCATGTTAGCTCTCCAAAAGTCTTGTAAGAATGCATATCCTACCCAAAAATGAGAATTGTATTGACAGCCTTTCCATAAACTTAAAATCTCTGAGGTACTAGCCAACCTAAACAGCAAATTAGCACACTTACCGACTATCAAGAAAGATGGGTTAACTACCCTTATCTCAGAATAAGGGTGTTTATTGTCTCATGTTAGATAACTATGGCACCTCATAATGCAGATATGGGGAACTCTAAGCCAATGATCCTTATTAGATGGACCTGCAGAAAACAAAGTTTCTAGAAGAAGAAATACCATATATGTTACGAAATGGAATTATTAAACCCAGCCACAGTCAATCAGCTTCACCATGTATATTGATAGAAAAACTAGACAGGTCAATGAGATTTTGTATGAATTATCAAAAAGTAAATAAGCTTACCAAAACAGATTCCCATCCTATTCCAAGAATGGATGATTGCATAGACAAAATTGGAAAGTTTAAAATATATGACAAAATGTGATCTTTTAAAAGGTTATTGAACGGTACTATCATCTGGTAGGACAAAAGAAATATTAGCCTTTGTAATCCCTAGTTAGATTTATGAATATTGTATTATGCTTTTCAGTATGAAGAATTTGCAGGTTACCTTTTTAAGACTAAGGAACCAATGTTTAAAGGATATACAGGGAGTTCACACATCTATCAACGATAGTATGGTATATTGTGATATTTGGGAAGATCACCACTTGATATTGTAAAAGATTTTAAAAGACTTAGATTGGTGACTCTTACTATTAATTTAATGAAAAGTGATTTTTGTCAGGCAAATTGAACATACTTAGGACATGTCATGTGGGACAAGACAGTCTATCAAATAGATACCAAGGTCCAAAATATTATGAGTTATCAGTCCCTGACAATGTGAAAGTTTATGAAGGTTCTTAGGCATGACAGACGATTACCACTGAAATTTTTTCTCCTTTCACTCATCTGTTAAGGAAAAAAGTTAAGTTTATATGAACTTCAAAATGCCAGGGAGCATTTGATAAAATCAAGAATTTGTTAAGTACAAATCCAGTATGTAAAACTTCAGATTTTCTTCAACCTTTTGCTATTGCTGTTGATGTAAGCATCCAAGGAATTAGAGCAGTATCATTACAAGTAGATGATCAGAATAAAATACACCCAGTTAGTGTTTATTCTCAGAAATTTAACAAACATCAAAGAACATATTCTACAACAGAAAAAGAAGCTCTCATCTAGTCTACAACATATTGAACTTTACATAGCAATGTTGTAGCCACTTACAATTATCTATAAAGACCACAACCTGTTAGTTTTTATCAATAAGTTGAAAAATAAAAATAGATAACTTTTAGCAGTTTAGTCTTATAAAAATTCAATTTAAGGATTGAGAATATTAAAAGCAAAAAAAATAAATGTGTGGATGCACTATCACATAACTGACCATACACTAGCTAGCTGAAAAAAAAATTGACATGTTTTTCTCTGTTGGGTGTAGGATATTACGTTATCATGTATTAACCCTTAACTTCCACAGCATTAAAAGTACATACTGTCAATGAACTATCACTCTTTCTTTTTCTCTCTGTGACAAGAGAGAGAGAGAGAGAGAAAAGAAAAAAGTATATTTCAAGATAAATTTTAAAATTGTACTAAAATTTTTTTAGAAAAATAAGTATTCAAAGACCTTGTTCACAGAACAGAATTTTATTCTGGTGATAAAGATAAACATAATTAAAAAACAGAAACACACAGAGGCAAGAGAAAAAAACATAATGAGCTGACTGGTTTCACGCTTTGTTCGTCAGAGTCCCATCGAGGTAAATCAATAAAATTATTATGCACACTAATTAAAAAAAGAACATAAAACTAGAAGGAACATACACTGTCTCAATATATTATTGAGACAGGGATATTTTTCATAAGCAGATTACATTAAATCTACGCAACAAGACTATTTCAAGGATTTTCAACTGGTAACTGGAATGTGATCTGCTCAGTACTAAAAACATGTCCATCCGAAAATCAATTTTTGATAAAATGTTCCACAATATAAAATACCGAAGTGTCAGCACACCTATGCAATTCATCTAGTTGATCCATTCTAATGATGGAACATATTGATTAATTCTCTTCTCAAAGAAGTTGAACTATCCTACATATATAGTAGTGTCTAATGACAGCAGTGTATTGTATATGCTATCACATATATATAGAAAATATAAATAATCGGAATCACACTAACATATATAATGGAGCTATTTTTAAAAGTAGTGAAAACATCTTTTTGAATTGATCCCAACATAGATTGAGAAGAGAACATAATACATGAATTAGCCAAGAAAAAGCCATGTATAACACTGGTCAGGATTTGCTTAACAAATCTCACACCAACTTCACAGCAATCCACAGCAATCTGAGATGTACTGGACATTTCTAATATTTATGCCTTTGGGAACTGTGCAATCTTCATGTGTTTATCCGTGTGATCTAACGCCTTGTTCTGGTATGAAGATGCACAGTTTTACAAAGTATGCAAATGAGAGGCAGCCATGTCAACATACGAGCCACCTGTTATAATTCATATGCAAATAAGCAGCTGAGAAAAGGCATAAAACAAGGAAAGGTGGCTATTTGGGTAGTATGAACTTCACCAGTTGAAGAAGTGTCTGAGTGAGAAGACTAAGACAAAGAAGAAAAAGAAGAAGAAGGCAATGATGTTGGAAAGACCAGGAACCAGGAGAGTATGTGTTGTCATCAAAAGTTTTGTCTGACTGAAACACAGACATATTTCTTTTTCCCTACAAGCTATTTCGGCCATGTCATCAACCTTCAACTCAAAGTTGATACCACTTTTTGATGGCAGCAATTCTGAATAATCTGTGTAAGAATGGATCGAGAAGGCAGAACTGATTTATCAACTCAGTGGATTACAACGCTTAGAATGCCTACTTCCAATACGACTTTCTGGGGGTGCATATGTGGTGTACCAGCAGTTAAGTGAAGAAAAGAGAAAGGACTTTGCTTGCATCAAAAGTGCCTTGTACACAGTGTTTGCCTTGGATCCAGTCACTGCTTGGAAGGAGTTCATGGCACACAAGTTATGTACTGGAGAGATGGTTGATGTTTATTTGGCAGAGCTATGGTGACTCACAATCCTGTTTGGGGGAATGCCTGAAAAAGGCCTGGTGTGTGCATTAATTGCAGAGCTGCCTGGAAGTGTTGAAAAGCTAATTCAAGCCTCATCTTAGATGGACAGGAGAGATATTTTGGAGGTACTGGCACAGGCACGGGCCATATTAAAGAAGGGGCACATAACTATGGAGCACATGGCAGCTGCACAGACATCACAAGATCGAGCAAAGGAGCCTGGTGTACCGACAACCTGCTACAACTGTAATGGGTCCAATCACCTGGCCCATGACTGCCTCCTACAGCATACCACTATACAGAAAGTGGAGGCCAAACCTAAAACTCCTACAGCATACCACTATACAGAAAGTGGAGGCCAAACCTAAAACACCAGCCCAGTGCTACAAATGCAAACAGCAAAGACACCTAACCTGAGAGTGTCCAGGAAATGAGTAGGGGGACAAAGCTATGACACCAGTCTTCTCCCCAGATCCACACTAAACAGGGTGCTACCCATGGTGTGTGTGTGTATTGATGGATACAAGTGCTCGTGGACTCTGGTTGCACTCAAACACTTGTACACAAGCTATGCTGTAAAACATGGGAAAGAAAAGAAGTTACCGTGTTAACTGTTTGTGGAAGTTTGCTGGTATGTTGTGGAATAAGTGTGGCCCAAATTAGTATTGGCAATGGGCCTCCAATCACTGTACAAGCCCTGGTTGTAGATAAAGAGCTGCTCGGATACGACCTGCTGCTTGGGCTGGACCCGATCATGCAGCTAGGTGGAATGACTATGCCAAGTACTTTCCCCAACATGAAACACAGACTTGCACTGCAATCATCCTCGATGAGCCCGACTTCCATGCAGAGTATAACAAGGACACACATATATGGACCGCATTGTGAAAATGGTCCTGCGACCAACCACCAGTCTCTTTGAAGAACAGGCTTTTGGAATACCCCACTTCTACAGACTTGGATTCACAACAGCTGGTTGTTTCCATAGCTGGAGGATGAACTTGGACCCCCAAGTGGGCTGATCCCCTTGATGGCTGTTGTGCAGAGGAACAAACAGAAGGTCCGACAAGTCATGGATTATTGCGAGCTCAACAAGTATGTTGAAGCATATACAGCCGTCGCAAAGGTGCACATTTTTACAAGGTATGCAAATGAGAGGCAGCCATGTCAACATACGAGCCACCTGTTATAATTCATATGCAAATAAGCAGCTGAGAAAAGGCATAAAACAATGAAAGGCAGCTATTTGGGTAGTACGAACTTTGTCGGTTGAAGAAGTGTCTGAGCAAGATTAAGAAAAAAAAATCCAAAGAAGAAGAAAACAACAACATTGAAAAGACCAGGAAACCAGGAGAGTACTTGTTCTTATCAAAAGGTTTGTCTACCTGAAACAAAGACATATTACAGATTTCCTTTGCTTAATGTTTGAGTGTGCTATATCCAGAGGATAGCTATTATCACTAATATTTTTCTAATGGTTTTCAATTCCTGTTCTAATTAAGTCATTTTGTCTCATATTGTATAAAATTAATCTTGTAATGATTTTAGTTAATTGGGCTGTGTTGATCTATTCTAAGAATTTATTTTTTGTTCTCATTTTTTTCTCTTCCCTTTATGTGTTTCTAATTTTTTAAAAGCAGAAGTTAGTCATACTTTTGCTTTCATTTCAGAAAAACACACTCATTTTGGTGGTGCCTATTATAAACCTAATGTGATACATTTTGGCATGAAAACATAATTACCTTTGATTTTTGATTGTCAACTTCAGGATTTGTTGAAAGAAAAAAGTTTGTTGCAGCAGTGTTTCTTCCATTTATTTAATACAGTAATCATGACAAGCATCAACAACTCAGCCAATAAAAAGACAAGCAATCAGAGATTACGTTGAGCAAACATTCAAAATTGATCCTTTATTTTCTGTGGTTAAGTAAGATTCATTCACTAAAAAAAAAAATTAATGAAGATCAATAAGTGGGACATTCTTTTCTCCCTAAACCAAACTCTCTTATCATAACAAGATTTTATCAACTGCAATCCTCTATTATTAAAGATTATCAGTCAAAGTAGTTTATTTGAAAATTACACCTGTCAAATTGTACTTTAGTTGAAAAGACTCAGGTATTTTGGTTAATAATAGAAGGCCAAGTAATCTCATTAATGTCAAGTTCAGTAGGAGACTAAAATATTGATGAATTAAGGAATGATCCTCACTTCAATTATCCACTCACAAACACATAATAGATTTATTATCTACAAAGTCACTAAGTATTTTACATTATGTTTTTTTTATTTAATCATTTCACCCCAAGCAAGGCTGAACCACCAATAGTGTTCAGGGGGTTACAGTGTGAGAAAATACTGGGTACAGAGGGTATTGAAGAAAGGATAAAATATGAATGGAATTCAAGAAGACAGAAGATAGCAATTGATGTTGCATTTAAATTTTTTCAGACTGAAGCAAGTAAACAGAAGGTAGTTCCACAGTGCAAAAAAAAGAAACTACTCAAGTAAAAGTGGAAATTGTATTTAACTGTTTCAATAGTAAGAGAGTAGGGCCTAGATGCAAATCTAGTAGCATGCTCATGCTTAAATTCATGTAGACTGGGCAACGGGTAAAAAAAAAAAGCTCATCAAAACAGTTGCCATGAGAATATTTGTAGAAAAGACAAAGGGAAACTATGGGAGTAAATGGTGGTATTATCTGCATTGATGCCAACTTGGGAACTGATAACATCAGGAAGATCACTGATGAAGACCAGAAACAGTGTAGGACCTAGGATAGAATCTTGAGAGACAACCACACTCATGTGAAAGGATGTGGAAGCTTGCCTGTTCAAAACAACCTTCATTTCACAATTCAATAGGAATGATCGCATTAAATCAAACAATCAGAAATACTGTAGCCCTGGAGCTTGCACAGAAGGCCAGCCTGTCAAATGCTCTCAAGATATCTAAAGCAACAGCTTGAGCTTCACTATTATCATCAAGAGCCTGGTATATATTTTCAGTGATGGCCTTTAGCACATCAGCAGCAGACCTGACAAAGCAGAAACCATATTGTTTGTCAGAGAGTAGGTCATGAGAAGTGAGAGGCTTAACTGCCTCAGCATTGATTAGAGCGTCAAATACTTTGCCAAAAAGCAGTAAGCAGCTAATAGAGTGGTAGTTAGATGAGTCAGAAGGTTCACCAGAGTTCTTAAAAACAGGAACTACAGATTATGACTCCCAACAAGCAGGAAAGCAAGAAGCAGAAAGACAAAATTTGGAGAGTTTGGAGAGGACTGAGCCAACTCACGGACACATTTCTTTAGAATGAAGACTGGGATTCCATCACCTCCACTTGCCTTATAGAAGTCTAATTTAGAAATGATGCTCAAGACCAGAGATGGAGTTATGCATATAATACTGAGTTGAGCCTCTATTCTAAGTGAGAAAATGTGTGTGGGTACTCCAAATATGTCAAGTGTGGAGTTAGAAGAGAATTTGCAAGCAAAGCATTCAAACTTGTCTGCTGTAGATGTGAGAACTTAAAATTGATTGAACAAGGGAAGGATTTGGGCGTTTTCTGATGGGCTGGTTTATTTTTCCTATTTCGTTTGCTTGTATTCATATTGGTTTATTTCTAGTGAGAGGTCTAGATTAGCATCAGACGGTCACTGTATGCAGCATGTGTAGGATGGAGACTGGTGCAGCCTGCAGCATAATGTAGCCTACCAGAGGTTCATGCAGGGACGCCCGTCCATGCATGATATGGCACTACAGGAACCTTGATATTATGCAAGAGTTTGGGCCCCTAACTACCAGTTGGAAGCAGCAACCAGGAAACTACAAACCCGGTACCCTCAGAATGAAGAGGCATTGCCACCATACTCAAATAATGCAAAGAGATTGAAACTGAACTAACACTAAGACTGAAGGAGAAGGGAAGAGAACCGGGAACCCCTTCCTAAACAAGAAACAAGGCGATCATCTCTACTCTTGTTTAAAAGAAGAGGGTAGAGTGTAAAACCGGGTGATAGTAGGTACTATCTACTCCAATTAAGGTACTATCTATTCCAATTTTTACATTTCTGGTTACCTTCCCCACTTCAGGAAGGACTCCAATGTCCATATGCATGGGCTTGGTGTCTATGTCAGCAAACACCTCCCTCTAGCTAGGGTGACATCTCTTGAATCCCTGGATCATTCTTTCATGTGCTTCCGTCTCTCACTTCTTAGCTCGGTTAGCTATCTCTTCTTTCTCTACTGCTCACCCTCCTCCTCTAACTGCTCGGTCCTTGATAGCATCTCTAACAAGATCAATAAGGCCATTTCTTCTCATCCCTCTGTCCATATATTTGTATTTGGTGACTTTAATGCCCACCACACCAAGTGGCATGAAAACTCTGTCAACGATCTTGCTGGTGTCCACACCATGAATTTTTCAATAACCCAATCTCTTACGCAAGTGGTGGATTTCCCCACGTGTTTCTCCAATAACCCAAATGGAAGGGACTCACTACTAGACATCTGCTTCACTTCCATCCCAGACTCTTGCACTGCCAAGCAGCTCTGCCCTCTCGGAAACTCTGACCATGCTGTAGTTTCCGTTAACATCTCATTCCACCTCCACTCAACCCAAGTAACCCAGACCAGCAGAATATCCTACTGCTATCAAAAAGCAGACTGGGACTCGTTCCGTGACTTCCTGTGTGACGTCCCATGGAACAACGTTTTTAGTCTTCCCGTTGAAGACTGCACATCCAAGATCTTCTCTGGCATCGATGCTTTCATCCCAGCCAGGAAATTTCAGCTTAAATCCCGCTCGTACCCCTGGTTCTCACCCGCTTGCTCGCCCACTATTGCCCACCGGAATCATTTTTTCCGGCTCTATCAAAGCCATACGTTGAACCAAAAGAGGCACCTTTTTGCCTCAGCTCATAATAAGGGTAAAAAGATACTTAACAAAGTTAAGATGTTGTTTGCTGCCAGAATGAAGCAACGCATAGCATCCTGTAAGTTCAGCGCCAAAGACTACTGGCAACTCTGTAAAAGCATGCTCAACAAGAGTAAGACCTCAATACTCCCAGTAATCAATGAATTCCAGGTCCTCACCTCCTCAGCAGACAAGGCTGAATGCTTTGCTCACAGATTCTTCACCAATTCGAGACTGGATTCGTCTGGAGTATCTACACCTGACTTCCCACCAACTGAACGACGTCCATGGTACACCCTCACTGGTCACTAAAATAATCTCAAAACTTGACCCTCACAAAGCGAGCGAAGTGGACAGAATCCCAATCATAGTCTTGAAAAAATGGGCCCCTGAACTCTCCTCTGTCCTCTCTAAGCTCTACAACTCCTGCCTATCTGCTTCCTGCTTTCCTGCCTGTTGGAAGTCTTCCGCTGTAGTTCCTATATTTAAGGATACTGGAGAACCCTCCGACCCCGCAAATTACTGCCCTATCAGCCTTCTTCTGATCTTTGGCAGTGTTCGAAGTCATTATCAACGCCAAGGTGGTTCAGCATCTCACAGCCCACATGCTCCTCTCAAACAAACAGTATGGTTTCCGCTTCACCAGGTCTACTGCTAATATGCTAACGACCATCACCAAGTATATATACCAGGCTCTAGATAAGAATGGCAATGCTCGAACCATTGCCTTATATATCTCCAAAGCATTTGACAGAGTCTGGCATGCTGGCCTCCTACACAAACTGTGGAGATATGGTATACATGGACATGTGTTTGACCTAATCCAGTCATTCCTCTCTAACCACACATTGAAGGTTATATAAAACAGACATGCCTCCCAAAACTACCTTACGAATGCGGGTGTCCCTCAAGGCACTATCCTAGGTCCTATGCTCTTTCTAAGCTACATTAATGATCTCCCCGATGCCATAAGATCTCAAGTAGGCATGTACGCCGATGACACCACAGTTTACTCTTGCCTTGATCAAAAATCTGGTGTGGGCGACAAAGCGAACCTTGCTGCCGAGCTTGAGAAGGACCTCCAATCCATAGTGGACTGGGGCAAGAAATGGCTTGTAAATTTTAATGCTTCCAAAACAAAGCTGCTATCAATTAACCATCATAGAAAATCGCTCCTACCTCTCATGAGCATGGAACAAGCTTGCCTCCCAGAGAGTAAAACACTACGCCTCCTTGGTCTCACACTCTCAGCGGACCTCAATCCATCGCTAAATCTGCAGCTATGAAAGTTGGTTCTCTGTGTAGGGCCCGGAAGTTTTTCCTATCTGAATCTATCCTGCACATTTATAAGTCTACCATCCGCCCGTGCATTGAATACTGCTGCCATATCTGGTCGGGTGCCCCTGCTATTCTCCTTGGGCTTCTCGATAAGGTTTAGAGGAGGGTCTGTAATGTGATAGATATCGACTTGGTAGACCGCCTGCAATCACTCACTCACCGGCATGACATGGCTTCCCTGTGCCTCTACTATAAATACTTTCACAGCTTCTGCTCTGATGAACTTAGATCACTGGTGCCCCCTAGGTATGAATTTGCATGAAATACTAGATTAGCTACTAGGTCCCCCCTTTTACTGTGAAAATTTCTACTCCAACAGCTTCTTTCCTTGCACTAAGGTCAACAGACACCTCCTAACACACTAACTCACATCCATTCTCTCAAACACCCTTCCCATCTACCCAACCCCCACCCTCGCTATCCTTACCCGTCTATCACCCTCCTTCTGACATTTCCTATATCTAACCACTCTTTCCAACCACTTTTCCCTATGTAAACCCCTGCTCAATAGTGGCAATAAAATGCCTTGCTTGGGGTGAAATGATTAAATGATCAATTTCTTTAAAGTGCAATTCATTCATGGACTGGAGATGGAAAGAGTTGCCTGTATACCAACATTATACACAAATTAAATGAAATAAGCAAGACAGTCAATAATAAGACTGCTGCAGCCATACCAAAAGTAAAGTTATATCAGAAAAAAAGTTTATATATTGTTGGTGATCTGATGTGTAAGGCATTGTTACTGGGAACTGTTTGATCTTAAGCTACATCTGTACTTAATGTAAATGTGGCTGATAAAATCACAGAAAAAGCTCACAATTACACAAAATTGTCCTGTTATGCGACAATGTTAGAGCTTCATGGCAAATGTTCAGATCAGTAATATTCCTTAGTTCCACCATTTCAGACATTTATAGCCTGGTCACTTACATATGACTGAATCATACTCATTTAATTTCTACTCCAAGAAACTTTCTGAGAAATACTATTTTGTGAAAGAGACTTCCAAAAGGAGACTACAATCATCCCCTTTTCAAGTCTAGAATCAACCTTTATCTACACATCCTTGTAATCTGCACTTATTTCCTTTTACAGCCATACAACAACCTTGTTTAGTAACTTTACCTTGAGTAACTCTGAGGTCTTATAAACATTTAGTAAAAAAAAATTCACATTGAAAAAAATCGTGATTGCAATGAATAATTGTTCTTGTTTTTTATTGTAAGAAAAGAATAGCTACCAACTATTTACTGTATTCATTATATCACAGAATTAGTGAAAATGATATCTAAATAAAAAACATTTAGTACAGAGAATTTAAGTTTCAATAAAAAAAAAAAGATATGCCTTACAAAATCTTAAAAGCTAGCAGTAGACTATATCAATTTTGTGACATTTGCTTTAGTGCAATAAATGGTTAACAGGTAAAGTGTTCAAATCATTGATGGTAAAGATATCAAAGTAACTTCTGCATATATTGATCATGTAGAAGAACAGAGATAGAAAAACTTTAGAACAACACAAAAAATTTGCAAAAGTTCATGGAAGTTGTTAACTTGATGCCTGCTAAGAGTAAATATATATATAACCAAATATTCTCATTCTCTTGTTTTCAACTTCAACTACTTCTTGACCAACCAGTTACAACAATATGTTTATATCATTGAGATCTCAGGATTAAAGAAAGTTGTAAATTCTCTAGGCTAATGATTCTTTTAGTCAGCTATTTTATGTTTTAAGGTTCATATGAAACCAAGTAGGTTTGAAGAATATATCCATCAGAAAGTAAAACTTGTAGTGCAAATTGTAAAGATCTGTTTGACTAATCCTATTTGAAAACATTACAATATGGTCAATAATAGTTTCAGTAAGAAGGAATTCAGTTCAGTAAACACACTCTCAGGTACACACAGAACATATTTATAGTAGTAGCAACATTATTAGTGGAAGTAGCAAACTAATTTGCATGACAGTATATTTATCTGTCTATGGCTATATCGTGTTGAATACACCGGTTCCCGTCCAATCACCGAAGTTAAGCAACATCAAGCCTGGTCAGTACTTAACACAGCCCTGTAAAAAACAGTTTGTTACAGAAACAGCAATAAAAAGTTGCTGCCCTATGCACCATCTGGGTGTGATGGATAAATGATGATGATGATGATGATATTTATCTGAGTCATTTATTGCTAATTAAAAAATAATGACTAATATCTATCTTATAATTACATTATTCTATTCAGAGAGCATAAAACATAAAAATATGGTTTACAAAAATGTATAAAAATTACAGCAATTAGCAATAATAATAATTGACAGCACATTTGTTTATAATATGAGACTGGAACAAAATATCAGTCATTTTTGAATTAGCATCATTGGTTTTATGTATTGTGCCCTTCTGTTTATGCACAAATCTATATATTTTTTAAAGCTTTATATCTTTTTCATGTTTTGATTTTTTTTTATTACTTTTATTCTTTTGTGCTGTATCAGGTATTTCAACAAAGATGAATAAATATAATTTTCATGTAATTCTACTTCATAACTCATCCATTCTAAGTTACTCATAACAGCAACAATGTGCATAGCAGTTGGAGTCAGTTTTAGAAAAGCTCATGTGCTTACTGTTGATTTTTTGTATTATAACCAAAAACAGATTTTTAAGGTCAAACCTTCCCAGAAACCAATTCTTCATCCAACCTCAAAAGATCTTCCTAACTGTTTAGTACTGCTGTCATGGAGTAAGTCATTGGAACCACTTGCAACTTTACGAGATCATCACAGATAGGAAACTTATAGATCAAAAGTTGCTAATATTTGGGCTAGTAATAGTGAATAAGAAGGGGTTGCATGATAATTCACAAACCCCCTAGAAAAAAGATGCAGTTAAACATTGAGATTCTGTAACCATCCTCCCTACTCACCAGCCTTGTCACCTACCAAGTGCTGCATTTTTCCTTGCTTTAGATGCCTGTATGTACCAGTAGATGTACATCAATGCTGACCAGGGCGAAAATACTTTTTGGAAGTTTATCGATTCGCATGACTCCAGTTTTGAACATGTTTGAAATAAATTTACTGCAGGATCATTGGCAACATTGTACTGACTTTAATGGTGATAACTTTGACTAAAAATATATCTGATCTAAGTTATGATGTTTCAAATCCTTCAAACTAGCTATCTATTTATTATTTTACTTAATAATTTATGACATATACATATATATGAAAATCTCTGTATTAGGAAGACGTATCTTCTTCTATATGCCTTGTCTTTTTAGGACATAGGCTATCATGGCTTTCCATGTATCCCTATCCCTGGTGGCTCTTAGCACATTTTCTCCTGTTATAACATGCAACCACCATTCTGTCATCCACCTGCTCAGGCCCTTCAAATATGTTATCCGCTGCTTTCCCCTGTCTCTTTTTCCCTCTATCCGGCCTGTTAGTATCAAATTCTTCAAGCCTTCATTGAATATCCCAGGAACTTTAGCTGTCTTTTCCTGTTGCTCAGTATCAATTTCCTTTTCATTTCCATCCTTTCCAAAACCTCATCATAGCTTACATCCTCAATCCATGATATCCACAGTATGTATCCTTCCATAGCACCACATTTCAGTTGCTTTAAGTTTTACCTTCATCTTTGATGATATTGTCCAGCATTCACTGCCATATTGAAGAACTGACATCAAATAGCAATCTAGTACTCTTTTCTTTGTTTCTAGCAAAATTTTCCTGTCTCTTAATACTCTACTCAGCTTCTGGACATGTCCTTTGCCAAGTCAAGTCACCTTTGGAACTGTGTTGAACTTTCCATCTTCTGTTAGAACGCTTCCCAGGTATTTAAATTTTTGTACCTGCTTGATTTTAGTATCTCCCACCTTTATTTGGCATTTTGGTCTGCTCTTTTTGCTGATGGCCATGCATTTGGGTTTTCTTGCAGTTTATTTGTAGTCCTTTATTGTCACTCTCTTCAACTATCTTCTGTAGGAGGTCTTGTAGTTTCCTTTTCATGTTTGCTATCAGCACTGTCACATCTGCGTACCTTATGTTGTTCAAATTGTGACTGCCAGTGATGAATCCTGGCATATCATCTAGGGTCCTCAGAATATTCTCACTGTATAAGTTGAATAGATTTGGTGAAAAGATACATTCTTGTCTTATTCCCCTTTCTGTCTTTGTATATCTGCTGAATTCGTTACCTGTCCATATGCAGGCAGTTTGCTGTCAGTAGTGATTCTTGATTACTCTTATGTCTTTCACAAATATGTCAAGGCTGATGAGCATCTCCATCAATTCCTTGTGTTGTATTTTGTCGAACGCCTTTGCCTAATTGATTAAACATAGGTACAAGTCCTTCTTCATTTGTATTGCCCTTTCAAAAAGCAACCTAATCATAAATATGGCATTCCTTGTTCCAGTGTCTTTGACGAACCCATCTTGTTCTTGTCCTATCTTTGGCCTGATTCTGCTTCTTGCTCTATGCATCAGGATTCAGATGGTCAGTTTTGTAATGTGGCTCATTAAACTGATTGTTTGGTAGAGTTCACAATCATTTGCACTTGGCTTTTTAAGCAGTGATATGAAAATCAACATGCATAGGTCCTCTTGTATTTCACCACTATTATAAATTTATTATTTCTGTAATTTTCTCTATGTCAGGTTCTTCTAGGGCTATCAGCAGCTCTATTACGATGTCGTCTGGTCCAGCTGCTTTGTTTCTATCCAGTTTGGCCATTGTAACTTCCACTTCGGACTTTAATATTTCCAGTCCATCCTTATCTTTTTATATATTCTTCTCATCGCTGGAGTATTTCCTCTTTCTCTAATATGATTGTTCCACCCTTGGATTTTATACATCCTGTTGAGGGGCAGATTTTTTGTCCTGTCAGTTCTCTTATTTCTTTGAGTGTCTGCTTTATTAGTCCTGTTCAATCTCTCTACTTCTGCATATTTGTTGTTGAGCCATACCTCTTTAGCCTGTCTGCATTTGCTCGTTATTTTAAAGAATTTGCACAAAGTTAATTTCAAGCTCTGTCACTAAAATATATCATACATAAAAAATATTAAAGATGAGTGTGGGCAAGTTAAAAGAGGAATAGTCTTGTTTTGGTAATAAAAAGTGTCTCAAGCAAATAAGCCATTTTGATTCCCATGGTACTAACAAGTGTGCTTGCTTCAGTCTATAACTCAGTTAAGTACCATACGTGATACACGCTTTGGACGATCATGTCTCTTTCAAACATGACTGACTGGGCAGAAGATTATCCTGCAGTAGATTGCCATTGCTTTCTGTGGTAGACTGGTTGCAATCTGTCTTATTATTTAACCCAAAATTGCAGGGAAGAGACAGATTAATACCTTTCCCAATGGTATTTGTGTGTAAGCGAATGCAAAGAATTCAACTGGAATTCGAACTCGGCACCCTGATCTCTCATTCTGAGTCAATATCCACTGGACCACAATGCACATCTATAACTATAACTACTGACAGAATAAAAATGAAATCAACAGATTTTAAATTTTATAATGAATTTAATAAATTAATCCATGTGAACATTATTTAAATAAGTAGAATTTTTAAAATTTTACATAAACCATAAAAAAATTGATACTAATTTCAAGCATTATGTATATGCTGATTAATTTAACTTGTGAAATTGATATTTATTTAGTATATTGTTTAATGAATTATTAAAATGAATAATTAACAATTTTACAATATTTATATTATTTGAACTATTGTCCTCATCTTTGTTGCCATTTGTATGACATTTCAGCTCCAGCCTTCTTCAAGTGCTAGGAATTTTGAACCGAACCCTTTAATTCAATCACTGGAGTATATGAACTTCATTCCTTATGTAGTAGTGCCTCTTCTGATAATCATGGATTTTTGACCCCATTTTTTGTTACTACAAGTGAACTTAGTTTTGGCACATGGATTTTTTTCTTTTCTATTATATGCATTAAGTGCCATGAAACAGAACAAATTATGCACAGATTGAGAAAGCCATAATTTTTTTATTAGTTAAACATACAACTCCTTGGGGAATGTAAATCATATCTCTCTAACCCTGTAAGTTACTTGTTCACCACTGCTGTATCCCGGTATTGAACTCACAACTCTTTGGGCCAAGACACAAGAACTAGCCAACATCTATATTCACTGGGCCATGTGTCCTTAAGGACAAGAATAATATTGTAATAAAGGATTCAGTTCAAAATTCCTAGCACCTGAAGAAGGCCGGAGCGTACAACAGCCAAAATGTCATACAAATGGCAACAAAAATGAGGACAATAGTCTGAATAATGTAAATACTGTAAATACTAACTTATCTCAGAAATATAGACAAATATTAATAATTTTATTTAATTTTTTAAGGTAACATTTCAGGATTTAATGAACTTGTTCAACTTTGACACAAACTTTCATATCTGGTGCACTCATTTTATATGGCTTGCAAGAGAAGTTTGCCTAGCACTATAAAAATCACAAGTAGTTTTTGCTTGATAATTTTTTTCTAATAAATTATGAGATTATATACTTGATTTCTTACTAAAATATTAAATAATATACAGAGAGCATGTCTATCATTTGAAAAAATGCCAGTCTCATCCTGGGTTCATAGAGCAATTTACAGCAGAAATACTGAAATGTCAATCCACTTGTATTGTTTCCTACTTTCCCAGTTCCCATCTTTTCTCAAAGGGTCTGCAGAGTTAGCTTCCTGGGACATTTCCTGCAGTGGTGACCCATCTTCTCAACAAATGACAAAGTAGCTTTGCATTACATTCTAAACAGATAAAAGTATGATTTATTATTTTTTTTTATTTAAATTTACTATTTCTTACAAATCAAAGGAGAAAAAATCAATAAAATAAAAGAAAATTTGTATCTTTCTATTCAGAGAAGAAATAAAAAAGATAAGCCATTAGAGTGAAAATAGGATCATATGAAATATTATCACTGTAGAACAGGGTACTGTTTTCAACAGAAATATTTTTAAAAATTGTTGAATCTTAATAAATAATGTTTTCATTCTAAATAAAAAGAAGGAAAAAGTCAAAAAGTTTTGAAAAAAATGCTTAAAATATCTTTCACAGCTGGATGCATATATATGTAAGCAAATTGATGATATATATATATATATAGAGAGAGAGAGAGAATTTAACACTGTTAAATATAAGAGACAATGAATGTCTATTATGTTTAATCATGAGCCATTCTAAACATAATATTTTGGCTTTAATTTCAGTTGAAAATAAAGACAAAAATTCTCCAACATTTGGATAATGTTTTATTCAAATTTTTTATTCAAATGCAATGTAACGTAATTACATGGTTCTGTTGTCATTTTGCACTATCACGCGGTGTAACGTCATAGAACCGCATTGCAAATTTGCGAACTGCGTTTGTTATTTTTGGTAACTATTTCTATTGCCTAGCAGAGTTTTATGTCAGTACAAAATAAAATCGTCGCTGATGGTGTATGTTATTGTGTTACCGTCTTAATAACCTCTCTGAAGATGGCTCATGTGAGCCAAAAGCTTAGATCTAACTTAATAAAAAATTATCTAAATGTTGGAGAATTTTTGTCTTTATTTTCAACTGAAATTAAAGCCAAAATACGTTTAGAATGGCTCATGATTAAACATAATAGACATTCATTGTCTCTTATATTTAACAGTATATGTTCAGAAAACTATTTGCTGCCTCGATACACTAAATATATATATATAACATCGATTTGCTTACATGTATAAAACATCAGAAACAGGCATCAAAAACAATTAAACTTCAAATAAAGGTGTTAAAAAAATGGTTGATTTAAAAATAAGATTGAATCATTGTTTTACTATTCTAAAACAAAAAGAAAATAAAGAAAGACGTACCATGTATGAGAATAATGAAAATAAATTGAAAAAACAAAAATAAACAGAATTTTAAAGATGCTTTAGTTGCATCAGAATCTTTATATCACATGATAATTATTATAATAAAGTTTTACGGCTGAAAAAAATGGGTTAGGTTTATTTAAAATTGCATAGAGAATAGAATGATTTGTAGGCTAGAATAAAAATGAAAATACTCTTTATGCTGCCATTAGAAAAAATATCCCTTTCTGAAATTAAATTTTCTAAGGAACTTGCTAAAATTTGAAATATGTCTGATTTTATTAAGTAAGTCAATGTTTTCTTAAGAAAATTAGTATTAATATACTAACATTGGAAAAATGATATATTTATATGATAAAAATACTATGTATATTTCAGTGTATAATATCTGCTTTATTAGAAATATTTAAAATAATTTATTTGGTGGTGCGAAAGTTTATTATGCAACTTCATACTGTTCATGATATTGTAAGTAAATATATATAACATAAGTATATCAAATAATTTGCTAAAAAAGAAAAACAGCATAGCATGAAGAAAAAAGGCACCAAACTTAATAAAAACAAAGTTTTCTGTAAAAATATTTATGTTATGATTAAGAGGAAAGATTAAAGTAATTTTTCATTATTTTTTTAAAATCTTTAATCCTTTCTAACATGTTCAAAATTTTGGTAAAAATCTTGTTTTTTTTTTGTTTCTGTCAGTTAACCAAATTGGAACCAGAGTTAACCAAATTGGTAGCAGTTAACCAAATTGTTACTAGGGATAATGTAATATTACTCATTTTTTCCAGTGAAAAACACATTAATTTGAAAATTCTTTTAAAACTCAAATAATTGTCAGATTTTAATGAAACATTCAGGCAGGACTTATAAACAAATGAATGAAATTATTTTTGAAATCATTATACGTCCACATCACGCCCTCGCTGATTTCTAACATAATCTCAAAACTTGACTCTCACAAAGCCTGCGGTGGGGACGGAATCCCTATCATAGTCCTGAAGAAATGTGCCCCTGAACTCTCCTCTGTCCTTTCTAAACTCTACAACCTCTGCCTATCTTCCTCCTGCTTTCCTGCCTGTTGGAAGTCTTCTTCTGTGGTTCCAATATTTAAGAACACTGGTGAACCCTCGGACCCCACAAATTACCGCCCTATCAGCCTTCTTCCGATCTTTGGCAAAGTGTTCGAAGCCATTATCAACGCCGAGGTCGTTCAACATCTCACAGCCCACAGGCTACTCTCGGACAAGCAATATGGTTTCCGCTTCACAAGGTCCACTGCTGATATGCTAACGACCATCACCGAGTATATATACCAGGCTCTCAACAAGAATGGTGAAGCGCGAAGCATCGCCTTGGACATATCTAAAGCATTCAACAGAGTATGGCATGCCGGCCTTCTACGGAAACTGCGAAGCTACGGCATAACTGGACTTTTGTTGGGCCTAATCCAGTCATTCCTCTCTAACCATACTTTGAAGGTGGTATTAAACGGACATGCCTCTCAGAACTATCCTACAAACGCGGGTGTCCCCCAAGGCTCCATCCTAGGTCCTACGCTCTTTCTAATCTACATCAATGATCTCCCCGATGCCATAACATCCCAAGTAGGTATGTATGCCATGATAACACAGTTTACTCTCACCTCCATCAAAAATCTGGTGTTGGTGACAAGCTTGAAAAGGACCTCCAAACCGTGGTGGATTGGGGTAAGAAATGGCTCGTAAAATTCAATTCTTCCAAAACGAAGCTGCTGTCAATTAACCACCACAGACAACTGCACCTCCTCCCCATTAGCATGGAACAGGCTTGCCTCCCAGAGAGTAAAACACTATGCTTGCTTGGCCTGACACTCTCAGTGGACCTCAAGTGGAATGACTACATCGAATCCATTGCTAAATCTGCTGCTATGAAAGTCGGCTCTCTGTGCAGGGCCCGGAAATTCTTTCTGCCTGAATCTATCTTGCACATATATGAATCTACCATCCGCTCGTATATTGAATACTGCTGCCACATCTGGTCGGGTGCCCCTGCTATCCTCCTACGGCTTCTTGACAAAATACAGCGGAGAATCTGTAATGTGATCGATACCGACTTAGTGACCGCTTGCAGTCACTCTCTCACCGGCGTGACATTGCTTCCCTGTGCCTCTTCTATAAGTACTTTCACAGCTTCTGCTCGGATGAACTTAAATCACTGGTGCCCCCTAGGTGTGAATTTGCACGAGATACTAGATTGGCAACTAGGACCCACCCCTTTACAGTGAAACCGACGAAATGTACCCGCAATTTCTACTCCAACAGCTTCTTTTCTCGCACTTCCCGCCTGTGGAATTCCCTTCCGCATGATTGCCTCCCCGATGGCTACAACCTCCAGGAGTTTAAATGTAAGGTCAATAGACATCTAACATACTAACTCGCACCCATTCCCTCCAACACTCTCCCTACATACCTCCTAACTTGTCTATCACCCTCCCTCTGATATTTCCTATACCCAATCGCTCTATGTAATCCCCTGTGCTATAATGGCAGTGGACTGCCTTGCTTGGAGTGATATGATTAAAAAAAAAAAAATCTTGGTAAAAATATTTTTTGATATCTGTTACACAACTCCACGTTAATTCATTAAATTTCAAGAAATTAAGTTTTGTCATGAAAATTAGTTAAACATATGACTCCGTGGGGAATGTAAATTATCTATTTTTTTTAAACAATTGGCCATTTTTTCAAAAATTTATATTTTAAAATAAAAAATGCCATAAAAAAAATTTAATTAAATATGCTTTTAATTGCTTTTAAAAATATACATGTATTAAGGGCATTATAGTCTTAAGAAAAAATATTTTGATGAATAATGAATTTTTACAAGAATTGCTTTCATTTTTTTCTTTTTTTAATTATAATAATTTATAAAGTTTCAAAAATACTTTTAAAATTCTTCAAAACCTTCAACATGGTTAGGTTATTAAATGAAGTCTTAATCGAAAATTGAAAAGTTTAGTACAAATCTTCGAGCCAAAAGATATTTAAAATAATTTTTAGATTCTTTTTTGTTTATGGGGAGTTTTTTTTTTAAGTATGATATTTTCTGTGTTACATTAAAAGTTCATGTTTCAAGGTGTCTTCCCCTTACAGGAAATAAATTTGAGCAATTATGCCAGTTCTAGTCAATGATACTTAGCTGTCATCAATCACTTCACACACCATCTGGCTGTCATCAATCACTTCATATATCACTTTACACTTCTGTGATTAAGAAAAACTTTTATTTTAAATTTTATCCTATAAACAAGTAATACTCATGTAAACCAGATTAACTTTAAATTTGCTAAGTTTTTAAAAAGAATGTGTCACAGATGCATATCTTATTTTTGCAAGATTTTTAAAATTGAGAATTAACTTTTGTTTACAAACTTTTCAAACTGTCAAAATGGACACAAAAAATTATGAATTTTGAAAACTTAAAAAAGTTGAGATTCCTATTAACATAATTTCTATTTGAAATATACCAGTGTATTTTGCTTACTGGAAATTGTAAATTTAATCATTTAGCTTTCAATTAAAGCTAAAATGAAAGCTTCAAGAAAATTTCTTCATTTTTAAAAATTCAATTTAAAACTTAGGTATCGAAAATGAGTGGAACTATCTTATATAATAGCATAATTTTTTTAAACGCTTCACACCACACAAGGCATTACTGCCACTGGTGTGAAGGGGGGCTACATTAGAGGAAAATGAAGGGTTACATAGAAGGAGAGTGAAGAGAAAGAAGAACTGAAGAGGAACCAGTTACAAGGGATGTCAAAGTATTGGCAAGAGAAGGATGGGAATACTGGTGTGAAAAGTGTTACGTGAGAGTAGAGTGAAAAAGGGAGAAGAAAAAGATTCGGGAGTGTTGGGGAAAGGATAAGAGAAGTATGAGAGTCAAGGGGATAAGAGATGGCAATTGAGGTTACATTTAAACTCTTGGAGATTGTAGCCATCAGGGAAGCAAGTATACAGAAGGGAGTTCCACAGGCAAGAAGGACGAGAAAATAAGCTGTTAGAGTAGAAGTTGCTTATTTTTTATTGTTTTTCTAATCATTTCACCCTAAGCAAGGCAGAACTGCAGCTGGTGCACAGGGGATTACATAAGAGGTGAATAATGAAAAAGAGGAACAAGTTACATGAGTGTCAGAGAATGGGTAAGAGAATGATGAGAACACTGGTGTGAAGAGGGCAGCATGAGAGTAGAGTGGAAAGGAATAAGATGAATATGATACAAGGGTTGTCACAGAAAGGATGTGATTGACTGGAGATAAGAGATGGCAATTGACATTGCATTTCAATTTTTAGAGATTGTAGCTGTCAAGTAAGCAAGTATACGGTAGGGAATTCCACAGGTGGAAAGTGCAAGCAAAGAAGCTGCTAGAGTCATGGTTACATTTGATTGGATTCACTGTAAAAGGGTGGGACCTAGCCGCTAGTCGAGGAGCTTGACTAAATTCATGCAGAGAGGGCACCAAGGAGCTAATCAGAGCAGAAACAGTGAAAGTATGTGTAGAAGAGACAGAGGGAAGCCACATTACGTCAGTGAGAAGTGACTAGAGTTGATCTACCTGGTTGGGATCAATTACATTGCAGATTCTCTTCTGGATCCTGTTGAGAACCCCCAGATGAATAGCAAAAGCACTTGACCAAATGTGACAGCAGTATTCAATGCACAGGTGGATGGTAGATTTATATATATGCAAGATGAATTCAAATGAGAAAAAACTAGTGCATATCTCTTGAAGTGTGTTGACAGTAAACTTCGTAGTAGACATTTTACATTTTATTACTTCCGGCCATTTTGTGAAACTGTCCACGACCATGAGGTAATAAACTCCTCTCATTGGTCCAGCATAATCAATGTGTAACTTCAACCAAGGTTAATCAGTTTTAGGCCAGTGATTAAATTATGTAGTTGGTGCCTTCATTATTAACACACAATTTTTGCACACTTTTATTGACTTCTCTATGTCTTTGTTCATGCCCAGCCAATACACATAACTTCTCATTAAGGAATTCATCTTGCTCATTCCAGGATGACCAGTATGGAACTCTTTTACTATTTTTTTAGTTAGTACTGCGGGTATGACTACCCATTCTCCATACATTAATGTTCTGTAACATATCAAGAATATGTTGTGTACTTTTTTTATTTTTTCATCCATTCATTCTTTTTTTGTCTGGTTAATAAATTTATCGTCATTCGCGCTAAATCTAATTTTGTTCAGCATGACTGGTAATTCTTTAATTGTATTTTGTAGTACATATTTAATTTCTATTTCAGACATTAATGATGCAATGACAGTTTCCTCTAGCAGTTCAGTGACTTTCAGCACTAGTCTTGATAAGCAATCCGCATGAGCTATCTTGTTTGATGGTAAAAATTGCATTTTGAAAGAATAATTCAGTAGAATTGTCGCCCATCTTTGTAATCTATTTGCAGTATGCTTCAGAATTTCTTTCTTGAATCTGAATATTGTCAATAAGGGACAGTGATCAGTTTGAAGGATAAACTGCCTTCTGTATATATACTTATAGAGCTTTTTAACTGCAACGATAATTGCTAAACCTTCTTTCTCTATCTGAGAATAGTTTAACTCTGCAGACAGCAGTGTTCTTGAAACATAATGTACTGGTTTTAGACTATCGTCATCTCCTTTATGTAGTAACACAGCTCTTATGCCATAGTTGTTGGCGTCACTTGCAACATACATTTCTTTCTTTGGATCAAAATGTGTCTGTGCTAAGTCTGAAATTTTTTAATTTTGTAAATGCTTTTTGGCACTCTTCTGACCAGACAAATTTCATACCTTTTTTAGTAGGTGATTTAACGGCGCTCTCAATATATGCTTGTTTGGGATATAACTATTATAATAATTAGCCAAACCCAAAAATGATTGTAATGTAGCTACGTTCTTTGAAGCTGGCATATTTTTTATTGCTTCTTTTCTCTTTGGATCTGGTGTTCAACCATTTACATTTATTATCTGACCTAGATATTTTATTTCCCTCAGGAAAAATTCACATTTAGTCTTTAATTCTTTCAAATACTTGCAAAATATGCCAAGAATGTTCTTTCTTATGTTTGCTTTTGATCAATATATCGTCGAGATATGCTGTAGCAAAATCAAGATCTGCCAGCATTGTATCCATAATTTGTTAGAAAGTTCTAGGCATGACTTTAATGTCATATTGTAGCCTGTTTATGTGATATAATCCTCTATGCATATTTATAGTAAGTAACTCTGTGCATTTTTCGTCTACTGGAATCTGAAGATACGCTTCTGACAGATCTAACTTTGAAAAAACCCATCCTCCATTTAGAGTAGCAAAAATGTCTTCTGCTGTTGGGAGGGGATAATTTATATTTTTTAGACAGTTGTTTAACCCAGTAGAGTAATCAGCACATATTCTTATTTTGTTGTTTTTCTTATTGACATAAACAGTTGGTGCAGCCCATTGACTATATTGAATATATTAAATATACGAGTCAGTCTTTCCTGCCACTCTAGAAGACAACAGTGGGAAGGTGAAGTCGTTTTTTAGCTAATATTGTAGATAGTATTTAATCATGATATCAAGATAAATGCTGATGTTGCAAATGTAAATCAAGAAAAAAAAATGCAGCATATTAAAACATGAAATCAAACAAATTACTACCTTTAAGTAAATATCATAAAGGAAATATGTATATTGAGAGAAGTATATAAAAACTGATTTTGCAACAGTAATCTTTAGTTTCTTAAAACTTTCAACTTTTCAATCTTTTTAAAATTATGTAAAACAACTTTTCAATATTTGCCATGACTCTGATACAAAAAGACTTAAAATAAGAATAATTGTGAATACAATATCATTATCATTTTTTCTATGCTATACTCTTTATTATTCTCAAAACAAAAACTGAAAATAATGAAATAAGACACTGACTATTAAGAAAAAACTATCATGAGTGAAACTCATCAAAAGTAAAAACAAAGCAGGTCACTTAAGAAAATATTTTGATACTTTACTTATGAATGGGAAAGATAGACTATCTTTGAACAAGTGATCACTTTCTTTTGAAGTTAGCAGAAAAGGTTAGGCAAACTTCACTAAGAGTGAAAGTTGATGATAAGGATCTAAAACTAAATAAAAAAAGAAAAGTGAAAATGAGGAAAAAAAGAAAAAACTAACTAGTAATGAAATCTGATTGAAATGTTGAAATTTTATAGCCAGAAAATATGTTCATTGGATAAGACTGAAATTTTATTCTTTACCATGCCAGGAATGTTTGGCCAGAAATCCAAAGTTTTTGTGAAATTTTGGCTTTGCAAATAGAATTCAAACAACTTATTTTCCTCATATGAGTTAATCTCTAATAAATTTATATAAAAATGTGATAATTGGGTGGGGAAAATAAGCTGTTTAGAAAATATATCAATTTCGAAGTACTTTTACTTTTGCATATTTCTTTACAAAACAAGAGAGCATTGTAACTAAAACAGGTCACTGTGTATTTCTCATTTTCTAATTGTGCAACTAGTATATAAATTTCTAGTTCGGACTCTACTAATACTACAAAAGACTGTTTATCAGGGAATTTATAGTTTTAACTCTAGAGTTTGTTAAAGCTTGTTATTAAAAAAGAAACAAAATTTTACTTTCATGCCAGGATAGTGAAGTGACATGTAAATGACTGCCAAATTAGCATAGCTAAGACACAGAGACTACATAAGTACAGCAAGGGAAGAGAATATGAAATGCAACTCTTGTGAGTCAAACTTGCAAGATTCCATTTATCATTTCTCAGTTGTGTCTCTGTCTTCAAACAGAACACAATTCGATCATCTCTTTGTCTTCAGGCAAAGCAAAACTAAAAATTGAGAGGAGCTCAATCCCGAGGAACAGCTGCCCATAACAGTACCTCTCTCATTGCATTAAAAACGGGGTAATATCAGCACAACCAACAGTTGTAGGGACTGGGCTATTTTTGGAGCTGGATTTGATGCATGTGCTCAAACTTCACACATTAAACTGGCCTTGTGTTATATCCTGCTAGCATAGGCAACAAGTAGCTATTGAATATGATGCACAAGATTAATAACTACCACTGGACTGAGAAAATACAAAAGAAATCACATTTCATAACAATGGCATTACTGATAGAAAATACCTAAAAATACCCTAAAAGACTCTGACTTTGTAGAGGTTTTGCTGAATGAGCTAGAGCTAAGAAGCTAAGAGACAACAAAGAAAGTGTGGTTTTAAAATAAATTTATGAATCTTTTGCAGCCACAGCTGGATATGAAGTTATAATGAAAGTGTGGTGGTGTTTTAGTGTAAAACTGAAGACAGAACAAAACCTCTTTACTAGGCTTTACCGAACTAATTTCACAGCCAATAGCAAAGGCAAAGGCAAGTAGTAAACGCAACACAAGAGCATGCAGTAAACACAAGAGCGGGTAGTAGTAAACGCAAGAGCAGGTAAACAAAATGCCGAAAAAAGAAAAGAACTCAGCCTTTTTAAAGGAAAAGGAACGTGTGCAAAATCATGTGCAATAGAAATTTTTACTTTAACGAAAATATAACAATCTCCCCCCACTAGTAAGAGAGATTGCAAGGTGTATATATTATTTTTATTTATTTATTTATAAGTCCAGTCGGTGAACTGGTCTACGAATCCTGCTAGACCGCCGTGGGGGCAGTTCACTATTCGAAGGACTGGCAGGTCTCTGGGAAGGCTGATTCTCTATTTCCTCCACATTAAGTGTAGTGTCAACTGGACTTGTTTCAATCAAATGGGCTGGGTCTGCATTTGCAAGGTCGGGTCGAGTATTCTCAGCAGGACCCTGATGTTCATCAGAGCGTGGAAAGCGAGCCAAATGTCTTAGCGCCACTGAATCCTCCCGGCCGTCATCATGCTGTATTCTTGCATGAGTAGGGTTGGCCTCGAGGAGTTCCACCACCTCTACGATCGGGTCATACGTGCTCCTGTTGCCAAACCGTTTCAGCAGTACCCTTCCAGGTTCGCAGAACCAAACAGGTAAGGCAGTACCGGTAGAAGAGCGCCTTTCAAATTTGAACAAGCGTTCGTGGGGAGTCACATTTGTACTAGTGCATAGTAGGGAACGAATAGAATTTAAAACATCGAGCAGAATGTCCTGCCAAGCACTAAGGGGTAACCGTTTAGATTCCAAGGCCAATAATATTGAGTGCCAAATAACGCCGTTGTAAAGCTCGCACTGACCGTTGCCTCTTGGATTGTATGCAGTGGTGTTACTGCACCCAACCCCAAGTCTCATCAGGAAATTTCTGAACTCCTCGGACACGAACGACGTTCCTCTATCAGAATGGATGAAAGTGGGGAGTCCAAAAATAGAAAAAATATTCGTCAAGCACTTGATTGCGGTTTGCGAAGAACAATCACGGCACGGGAATGCAAAGGGAAATCGACTGTACTCATCGATGATAGTAAATAGGTAACGACATCCTTTCTATGATGCCGGGACAGGCCCTTTGAAGTCTACGGAGAAAGGAAAGGAAAGGGAGCAGTAGAGCGGATTAGTGTATTATTAGTAGGGCTGGAAAATTGATTTTATTTTTGCACAAGTTGTACACTCGGATGTCACGCGCCGAACTTCATCAATTGAGTATGGCATATTTTGTGATCGTATAAAGTGCCAAAAACGTTGAACACCAGGGTGTATTAATGAACTGTGTATGGTCCTTAGCTCCTCCAAGGAGGAAGCAGCAGCACCACACACTCTCGACAAAGCATCGGCAACGGTGTTTTCACTTCCGGGACGGTGTTTTATATCGTACGAGAACGGGAGAAGCTCCATTTTCCACCGAATGATTTTATCATTTTTAATTTTTCCTCGGTTAGCTGGCTTATACATAAAAGATATGGCTTGCTGGTCTGTTATGATAGTAAAGTGCTTCCCAACAAGGAGGTCCCTCCATTTTCGGACACATTCAATTATCGCGTAAGCCTCTTTTTCAGCTATGTGTAGTCGTATTTCAGATGGGTTTAATGATCGGGAAAAGAATGCTACAGGCCTATCAGCCTGTAAGAGAGTGCCTCCTATAGCTTTCTCTGAGGCATCGGTTTCAATAGTAAATGGTAGTTCGTCGTCGATAACCTTTACAGATGATTCGGCAACGTCTTTCTTAAGTTTTTCGAAAGAATTCACAACTATAGGAGGCATGGGAAATTGTTTATTTTCAACCAGGGGACGAATTTTGTGTGAATACTTAGGTATCCATTTCGCGTAGTAAGAAAACATACCAAGGCACCTCTTTAATGAATTTGAATCCGAAGGAGGAGGCATTTGCAAAAGAGGTTTCAAACGCTCAGGGTCAGGTTGAATAGTTCCGTCACAGATTTGGTATCCAAGCAAATTGATAGAATGAAGCGAAAACTTTGATTTTTCTCGGTTTATTTCGAGGTTGTATGTTGAGGCAGCCTTTAAGAAACGTTCCAAGTTAGCGTCATGCTCCTCTTGAGTTTTACCACAAATAGTAATGTCATCAATGTAAGAAAAAGTTCTGGATAACTTATTTTCAGTAATAAAGGAATTCATAAATCGTTGAAAGGCAGAAACCCCATTAGTGACACCCATGGGTATTCATTTGAATTGATACAAACGATTTCCAGCTTGAAAAGCCGTGTAAGGCCGATCTTCGGGAGAAATTTCGATCTGGTAGTAAGCTTTAGACAAATCAATCGTACTAAAAATATGATACTGGGCAATTCGGTTTACGAGATCCTCAATCCGAGGCAAAGGGTACGCGTCAAGTAGTGTGAAACGGTTAATGGTTTGGGAAAAATCAACCACCAATCGTTTCTTTCTATTAGGCGACGAAGTCACAACAATTTGAGCATGCCACAGTGAATAGCTGCTTTCAATGACATCGTCTTCAAGCAGTTGAAGAATTTCTTTTTCAATAAATCGGGCATCCTCCGCACGGTAGTTTCGGGATTTAGTAGCAATGGGTCTGCAATCAGGGGTCAGGTTTCGGAACAATTTTACAGGGGCACAACTGATCCTGGTTAGCGCGCAGATTTTTAAAACTTCCTGAGATCCACCAAAAGAAATAGTAATACCCCGGTGTAGTTTCAAAAACGGCACTCCGAGTATAACGTCCATACAGGAGTCAGGAAGCACAGTAAGGTCAATCTCTTTATATTCGCAACCATTGAAGAAAATGTTCTCGGTGCAATATTCAGACAGTTTAAGGGAAACGGCGGATGATGCCATAGAAATTACGGAGTTCCGTTTTAAAGTGGGCAATCTCATTGTTTTGACAATACGGGCACTGATAAAATTATCAGAACTGCCGGTGTCTATAAGGGCAGTTAACTTTTTCCTTTTAACTCCACAGTTTCGGTGATAGGAGGGCAACTATCACCACCTTTAGCACAGGCCCCTATGATAGCAGAAGAAGAAAGTGAATGTGTCGGTAGAGTAGAACGGCAAACTTTAGAAAAATGCCCGAGTTTACCACAGCTTCGACATACCTTATTGCGGGCAGGGCAGAGGCGGCGGTCGTCCTTAAAGTGACGTCTCCCTCCACAGTTGTAACACTTGCCACGAACAGGAAGGGCAGCAGGGAACAGTACAGAGTCACACTTCATTGGAGAATCAGTTAGAGCAGAATTTTTAGAAATACCAGTGGCCTCCTCGGCAGAATCGGTCAACACATTTTTAGTTCCAGTAATAGAAGTAACAGCGGCTGCTCCAATCTGGGTGGCATACGATTCCGCGCGAAAGTGAGCTTGTTCTAAAGCCCTAGCACATTGAGTTGCTTCTGCGAGAGTTAGAGTGTCAGTTTCAAGGAGCCTAGCACGTATCAATGAGGACCGAAGACCACGAATAAATACATCACGGACAGATTCATCCCTGTAAGTGGTGGCCGTTACGTCTTTAAAGCAACAGTCAGCGGCAAGTCGATTCAAGGCCTGAAGGTATTGGTCGACAGACTCGCTTTCTTGTTGCAAACGCGTAGAAAGCAGATGTCTAGCATGAATAACACTTGGAGACTTGTCGTAGACACCTTTCAGTAAGTCAACAGCATGTTCAAAGCCAGAACAACCCTCGATAACGTCAGCAACAGTGGGACCGATGTTTAAATAGAGAACTTCGAGTTTATCAGGGTTTAACGAAGCAATAGTTGAGAGGTAGTAATTAAAGTTACGATACCATAATCTCCAAAGCTTGCTGGCCTGTGGGTCTGCTGAGGAAACGTCAAATTTGTCCAGGCGAATTATTTTCTCCATGAGGAAAATAGAAAATTAGTTTGGTAAATTGTGGTGGTGTTTTAGCGTAAAACTGAAGACAGAACAAAACCTCTTTACTAGGCTTTACCGAACTAATTTCACAGCCAATAGCAAAGGCAAAGGCAAGTAGTAAACGCAACACAAGAGCATGCAGTAAACGCAAGAGCGGGTAGTAGTAAACGCAAGAGCAGGTAAACAAAATGCCGAAGAAAGAAAAGAACTCAGCCTTTTTAAAGGAAAAGGAATGTGTGCAAAATCACGTGCAATAGAAATTTTTACTTTAACGAAAATATAACAGAAAGTTTCAACAATGGCTCATCAAGGGAAACTGGAATATTTGACATTGGTGAAATAAGTCAAATAACACAAAAAGATCTGTGACCTAAAAAGAGATTAGTAGTTGCAGAGGGGGCAGATTTCATGGATACCAGATAGGAAACTGACAAACATGTTACAAAATTTTCACATCATCCAGAAATGCACTTCAATATTGCAAGTTTTAAAAAATTAGAAAAAAAAAGCCAAACAATTGAAGGGGAATTAATTCAAATGTACAATGCAACACAACACAAAAAAAAATACTGGCACAATTACAACTCGGAAATAAGATAATTTATAAGTTGCTAATATCTAATTGCTGAAGAAAACAGCAACAAAATGTTGATTCTGTGGATATGAACATGAACAAAGAAAGAGAAATGCCCAGACTTGTAATCTTCTTCTTCTCCTTCTTCATGTGCAGTATCCTTTCAAGATATAGGCGATCATGAACTTGGCTCTGTCTCTTGTCGCTCTTTATATTTTTCCTCTTGGTATCTCTTTCAAACCCCACTCCACCAGCCATTTGTTCAAGCCTGTCAAATATATCTCATACTGCATTTCCCTGTCACTCTTATCTTCAATCCATCCTGTGAGTATAAAATTCTCCGGGCCCTCTTTCCTCATTATATATCCCAGGAACCTCAGCTGTCTCTTCCTGAAGTCAAGTATTATTTTTCTTCTCACTTGCATCCTCTCCAACACCTCATCATTGCTCACATGCTCACTCCATGGTATTCTCAGCATCCTTCTGTAGAACCACATTTCAACTGCCTCAAGCCTCTCCTTCATCCTTGATGAGATCATCCAACATTCACTTTCATACAGAAAGACAGATATCATATAGCAATACTGCACTCTTCTCTTTGTTTCTAATAAGATTTTCCTGTCTCTCAGTATTCTGGTTAGCGTTTGAAATGTGTCCTTGGCCATGTCAATGCATCTTTGGATCTCAATGTCACACTTTCCATCCTTTGTCAGAACACTCATTTGGTATTTAAATTTCTTTATTTGTTTTATTTTAGTTTCTCCGGCCTGTAGTTAGCATTTAGGGGTCTTTCTGTTGCTGATGACTATATATTTATGCTCAGTTCTTTCTTCTCGCTTTCTTTTGCTATCTTCTGTGGGAAGTCCTACGTTTTCTTTTTCATATCTGCTATCAGCACCGTGTCATCCACATATCTTACAGTGTTGAAATTGTGGCCGCCAATGACAAATCCTGGTAAGGATTTTATTTCTCTCAGCATTGTTTTGCTGTATAAGTTGAATAGATCCAGTGAGAAAACCCATCCTTGTCTTACACCTCTTTCTATTTTTATAAATCTGCTTAATTCAGTTCCTATCCATACGTAAGCAGTTTGCTGCCAATATAGATTCTTGATTATCCTAATGTCTTTTCTAAAAAACTCAAGGTTGTTGAGCATCTCAATCAAGTCTTTTTGGAATACTTATCAAACAACTTTTATAGTCTATAAATCACAGATAAAGGTTCTTCTGCATTTGTATTGCTCTTTTGGATAGCATTCTGAGCATGAATATCACATTCCTTGTACCTTGCCATACTGTTCTTGTCCTAAAAGAACCATTTTCAAGCAGCATGCAGAGTTAAAAAGAAAACATAGAAAAAATTGAACAAAACAACAAGAGGAAACTAATATTGGAGTTTTCTCATCAAAGAACAGAAAAAATATTTTACTAAAAGTTTGAATAAACAAAGTAGATTTGGAAGAGGGAAGAGACAGGTATATTTAAAAACTATGAAGCAAGCCTAAAGTTAAAAGAAAATATGACCATCTCCTTATGATGCATAGAAATTACAAGTGCATTTATTACTGTTAATAGTAGAAAAATTGTGAAAACTAATAAAGCAAGACATTCCTGAGATTGTTTCCTAAGAAGGTAGTAAATAGGCCACCACAATTGTCATTTTGAGAAAATTAGATAGAGACATACATATATGTAGTGATTATAAAATGGGAGTAACTCATAAAGTTTGCTCAGACTCCCATGCCAAATGCAGAAGTGGCCTTGGAGTGGATAGGAAATTAAGAATTAAAATCAACTCTCTTCTTAACTTTTACAAAAATTCACAATATGTGAAATCCTGGTTTTCCCATATAGAAAAAGGATTGACCATGTACTTAAAGAAAAAGTCGAAATCGGATTTCGCAAGTAGGTGTTAAACTGATTTTCTTACCAACAGAATCACTTGCAAGACCAAAAAGGACTTCACGAGTTAGTGCAAAGATCTAAATTACAATAAAAGACTCTGATCAGAGCCAGTCAGACTCAGATGGAAACAAGCTAAAATGTAACAAGAGAAGCTTCAACTCAGACATTCATCCTCTTTCTTTTTCCTTCTCACTTCTACTTCATTCTACTTCTCCTTCTCCATCCAAAGACATTCCTACTGAATGCATACATACATATGTACATACAAATATACTCTTTCAATAATTACTACTACAAACATATTCTCCAAATAATCCTTGATACATTTAACTTTCTCATTGAATATTAATTTCTACGAATTCTTGTTATTCTTCTCTTTTAATAAATTTCTATTTTAACATGAAAAATGTATATTTTATTCTTATACTATTTCACATTATTCCACACATGCCAACCTGCCAACAACCAACCTTCTGATGAAAACCTTCTGATAATTCTGATGATAATTCTGCATAAATCTTGTCAGCTGTAGGAAGTACGATTATGTATGACACAAGGCTGAATCAAAGAAAAATTAACCATCTCCCTTCAGCTACAGCCTTTCATTCCTTCTAAGGAATGAATGTTTTTACCAAAATAGACCTAACAAATGCATATCACCAGAAACCAGTAGACAAAATGTTTAAAGTAGTCATAACAATAAACATTTTGATATTTTGAGGTAGAATAGAATAACCTATGGAATAAACAGGGTAAGCAGTATATTTCAAGAGGCCATTGAACAAGCCTTGGAAAATAACATAAAAAATATGATATGTTATCATGATTAAATATGCCTAGGAGCCATTAATAAAAAATGAATTAAAAAAAACAAACTGATATTATTTTGAGTAGATTATGAAATTCTGGAATATTCACTGGATCTAGCACTAATAGAAAAAATAATAAAGTATTGGTATCCACAAATAAAAAAAAACTTGAATCCTTCTTAGAATTAGTAAATTTTTCTAGACAATAATGGAATCCTTTGCCAAACAGAGAAAAGAAAATGATGAATTCATGTAGACCGAAGGACAACAAAAAGATTTTAATAAGTTATGGTTAACTCTTGCAAAGAAACCATTGTTGAAAGTTTTTACCCCAGAAAGGAAGTTACAGATGCCAGTGAACATTCAATAGCAGGAATATTATCACAAGAAAGGCACCCAATAATGTACTTGTCAAGAAGGTTGACAAATGTTGAATTTAATTATTCAAACATCAAAAAAGAGGCTTGAGTCTCCATGTGGATATCAAAATCAAAGGCCATTAATCTTATTGCCCACCTCAATATTCTTGATGTTGTAAGTTTGGATAATTTTTTTTCTTGGATTCTAATGATCTATGGTCAGACCTCAATATAAAATTTTGTCAAGCTCTAATAGTTATCAGACAGGAAGTAACTCAATTGTGTCTTTGTCTTTGAAAAAATCACAACTAAGAAATTGAGAGGAGCCTGGTCATGAGAAACACTTGTCCATAACAGTACCTCCACTAAAGAAGTAATAGTAGTAATACTGATACCATTGCAACTAATAATTGCATGAGCTGGGCAATTTTTAATCTTGCCTTGGTGCATGTGATCCCCACATTAAATTAACTTTGTGTCACATCCTGCCTGCTTGGGGTAGCAAGTAGATATTGAATATGATAAGTGCGATTAATGTTTACAGCTAGACTGAGAAAATTTGAAGGAAATCACATTTCATAACAAAAAGAATTTTAATATCAAGAGGAAAGAAATTTATTTTCTACTAATTCATAATGGACATATCATACAAATATAAAATAGCCAAGAACATTTCCATAACATACAGTTTTAGTTATATTTACTAAAAATGTAGGAAATGTATTTCTTTAAACATTTGAGAATTTCATTTTAATTTTTTCTCCTTGCATGATAATTATCAAGGTGACAAAATGCTTTGCACATGGAACCCATCATTTAAAGCTTAATGGCATTTTGCTTTCAAAACTAATGATTTTAAAGTGAAATATCAAATCAACATTATCTCTTTAATGAAATATAGTCTGTTGGATAAATTATTTTCCCTACTTTATATTTTATTTTGATATTTTTGAAAAGACTAAAAAAGTGTTGATAATGTATAGCTGCTTTGAAACTTTCTAATTTGGAACAACCAAAAAAGAATTTAGAGCACCCATTTGTTATTGAGCCAACTGGAATATCTCAACATGGTACATATGTTAGAAAGTTAGCAAAAGAAACAATATTAATTAAATCCTAAACAGGATGGCTTGTGTTAGACTAAGCCCCACTAAATAGATAATAATACTGACTAAACTGATTATTGCTTAACTATGAAATCATTATTTAGAACTGAAACTTTAGATCCTTTATATAGTACTGACTGTATTCAGTGTTAAATTAATAACAGAAATAAAAAATTATAATACTAGAAGGAAATATTAACTTAAAGGTAAAACTAGCAGTATATGTCTAGTATCCTTATTTATGTAATATTTTTATAGCCAATAAACAATTACATTTTCCCATCATTTAACAAAAGAAATATTGTCTGACACAAATTGTAGAACAACCAGTGTTTTTTTAGTTTTTTAATTTGAATGACAAATGAATTTACTTTAAATTAGACAAATAATTTTGCACATAATGTTTTAGATAGGTTTTCTTTTAAAAAAAATATCACAAAATTATTTTTAAACACAAATGTGAAACTGTGGTGATACCAACCGAGCAAAAGTGAGGGACCAGATGTTTGCACTCTAATGACCAGAAAGTAAATGGCCAAAACTCGTCGGTGCGCATCTGGGTTAATTAATTAACTATTAAATTTTCAGTTCACGAGTCTTTTATTTATTGGCCAATGGGAAGCCCAGAATCAAATACGGATATGAATTCCCAAATGATCTGCTGCAATCTAAAAAGAAGATATAAAAAGCCGATACAGAAAGCATCACCAGACAGACAGACAGACAGCAAGGCAGACTGACTCGAGAGAGAGATGAGAGTAATTAGTAGCTCCCTTGCCCAAGTCAAGCAGCTTACTATGCTCGCCTCTCTTACATCTTCATCTTATCTTTCGCTGTCTCAAAACTACTTACTGACCCAAGGAGCGGATACATCAGGGACATTCCTTACTTACAGTGCTCCTACATTGCTAAGCATTAATTCTCTTTTCAGCATTTTATTGCCATGAACATTTTAATGTCTGTTGGACCTATACTTCAAGTATTACTTTAATTGTAAAAACCTTAATTGATATGTGTATATATAAAATGTTATTTTTCAACTCAATTTGCTTTTCTTGATTTATAATCATTTTATGACTTATAGTGGGCTATCTACAATGAGGCCAAATTCTGTCAGTCTGCAACAATATACAACTACCCTTCACTATAACTATGGATAACCCATGATAAAACAATGCTTAAGCAAATTTGTATACAGATCTTTTGACAAAGATTAACCTTTGTAGTCACAAAAACACTGTGACAAAAGGACAGTTTTTCTCTTGACATCACTATCACTGTATACTCCTTCAACTCCCTTGGAAATATTCAGTTTTAAAAAGCTATGTTTAGAATTTTAATAACAACAAAAATTTGACACACTACTTAGTTTTTAGATTATTTATCTATAAGATTAATCTTATATTTATAAGATTATAAAAATATGTGAACAAACTATGATGTAATATTTATTATCTGATAAGGATGAGATGACCTTGGCGCCAAATAATGTAATTAATGATCCTGACCAGGTATCTTGACTTCAGTCACTTTTTCACCAATGTGACATGGCATTACTATGCATGTTCTAGAAATTATTTTCATGAAAATTGCTCTGACAAGCTTTTTTACCCTGGTGTCCCAAATACATAAATTTAAGCATGCTACTAGACTGGCATCTAAGTCCCACCATTTTACTGTTGAAATAACTAAATGCAACTGTCACTTCTACTCTGTTTCTGTTCTCACAACTCCCAATTGTGAAACTCCCTTTCATTTACTTGCTTCCATGATGAATACAATCTTCAAAAATGTAACATAAATCTCTACATAAATCTCTACCTTCATAATATAAATCTATCTTCACAACATAAATCTCTATCTTCAGTCTTCTTTAATCCCGTTCATCATTTGTCCTTTTCTCAATCCTTCCTATTCTCAGTTTTTTCTTTCACTTTCACTAGTTGAAACCCACTGCACACTAGTGGCATTACTGCCTTGAAATGATTAAAATAAAATTAGATACTAATGCTTTGCTTCTGTTCAGAATTTGGGTGGAGATCTTCAAGAATTCCTGGGATCAAATTTGTTTGCTTTCAACTTTGGCCTGGACTTCTTGTCGGTAGTTACACTTTGCATTTTCTAGAACTTTGTGGGCAATTCTGAATGCAGCAAGTGTCCTATTACACTATTCCTTGTGATAGATACTGTAATAGTGGTTATGGTAAGCTATGGCTGCAGCCCATTCAGGAATTAACCAGTGAATTTTTAGAGGTTTAAAACTCCATTCCAGAAAGGATCCATTCTGAGGTGAGGACAGCAGTTTGGAGGGGAAGTATGTTTGAAGAAGGCTGAAAAAGGATTATCCACCATGTAAGAAGCTGTGTCAATTGACATTTGTGTACCAAAAACAACTTACATGGAACAGCACATCAGGGGATACCTTTGGTTTGGCATCAACTTTAACACATAATAGTGAATGGTCTGAAGTACACAAGGTGGAGGTGTCACATTTGTAACATGGACCTTCCATTATCAGAACAAATTCATCAGACATCTTTTTTTTTTACCTTTTTATTTCTCATCTCGCTGCAACGTCTTTTTCTTGTTACTGTTTTTATTTTATTTTTATTTTTTTTTGTTTTCCCTTCTCTTTCATTCTTTGTGTTTTCTAGCATAGACTATGCTTCCTTTTGTTTTAATTCCTTTTTTATTACACATTACCTTTATTATCCACTCTTGCAATAAAGCTATGTGAATAGTTTTCTTTTTGGCGGGATCTTCAGATTCTTCCACTTTTGGTCCTTGCATGCACACACACACTTGATTGCTGCTTCACCATTCCATATAACTTTGGTATGTTTTATTTCATTCTTCTTTAGACTTTTCATCTCCTTTGTATTGTAAATGCATTATTGTGGCACGACAAATAGTTTGTTGTCTCTTTATTCCTGTGCTGCTTTTTCCAACCAGCCCGTACTTTCTAGCCCAAAATATTGATATTTTAGGAAAGAAATAAGGGATTTTTCTATGCAGAATTTGCTCAGTCACTTAGTCAAATGAAAACCAAATTTATTACCAGTAGTAATTACATACTGCATGTTAAACACTATTCAATAATTACCACACATGTGAGTATATATATATCTTGTGTCTATGTATGTAATGTTAACAAAAGGAGAATATAAAACGTTCATAAACACATAATAAAGAATGAAGATAAAGAATGTGAGTAAAGGGTATAAATCAAGAAGGCTTTTACTTACTAAATTATATTTATACTTAGATAATTCATAAATATATTGAAAAAGTTAGAAATAATTTTGCAACCTTGTTGGGAATTATAATTGTCAGAAAAGTAGGATTAAAATTCTTTACTCTATTTATTAGGAATTAACAAACATTTTCTGATTATGCATACAAATAAATAGCTAAATCTCTAACAGAGACCTTATTAAGCAGTTAAAAGCCTTACTAACCAAAGATTTATTCCACTTTTAGACCATAGAATATCAAAACGATCAGTAGTAACAAAGCATGGACTATTATTGTTTCTCATTGCTCTAGCATGGTATGAGATACACAGATAAATAGAGTGAACCTCAGGAGGTTAGTCATCACTGAAAAAACAAAGTTTCTTGAGATGAGATAACAACTGAACGAGTTAATCATGAAATTTTGACACCAATTAAAAGAAAAAGTCAAGCACTGCAAATTCAAAAAACATAGCAGTGATGAAACAACTGCAGAAGATGAGCTGATCTAGTTACACATGATAGAAGGCATGCATGAATCCTCATTTAAACATGGATATTGGAAAGGCTGCAAGGTGTTAATTTGAACTTAGAAACCAGTATAGAATTTGTGCAGCAGCTAGATTTGATAAAGCTGTTCAACCAACAGCAGAATGAGAGAGAGATATGTATAGCATGAAGAAATACAATGCAAGTCCTGTGGTAAACAGCATGTAAGAGAAAAAATATGCCCAGCTTTCAGTAAAAAAATGCCTAATCAGCAAAAAAAAAAAAAATCACTTTCAAAAAGTATGTAAATAAAAAAGGACAGTTGAAGAAATTGAAGACACACAAATTGCTACAGAAAAGGTGGAAATATTCTCAGTAAATACAACAACGAAAACCAGGGAAAGAGTAAAAATAAATGGGAAACATTTTCAGATGCAGTGACATTATGGAAGTGACATTACGGTAATTCCAATGAATTTTTGGCAAGACAGCCTAGGTAGTAAAAAAAGTCTACCTTACAATTAAAACAATTCAATGGAACCACAATTTATTGTAGAGCAGCTAACACCCCTCTAGCACTCTCAAGACTAGAATGGTCTGTGGACCAAAGTAGCTATAAAAATAAATACTAATAGTGTCAGTGATGATTAGTATCGGACTCTGCTCTCTGCGACTCTAACAACTTAACCTCTCCTCTCTTCTACTATTTGTTGTTTTGTCTTCTGGTGTTTGTCTTATTTGTATTAATATACCTTAGCATAGATATTGTGCTGTAGATACACAGAACACATCTACTGAGTATTGTGCTGCCACCTTGGCAATACAACAGACTGGTGACAAAGATTCATAAAATAAAATCTGATACTGTTGATAAAGAAAATTTACTATTTATTATAATATTGGTGGACAAAAATTTGTTTTTTTTTTGACTGGCAAAACAGTATATAAAAAAAACACTTACACCAGAAACAATAGACTGAGAATGAAAATATCAACAAACAAAATCAATATACAACAGATTTGGCTACATAAATTTCAAACAAGCAAATCTATAATAACAGATTTGATGTCAAAAACTCGGATGGCAATTTTTCCCAAAAAACATTCTTACAGAGTTACTGACAAAAACGAACAGTTTGAAAAAAACTTCAAAATTATCAGGAACAACAGCAAATTTACCAATGGAGGAATTCCAGAATTGCTTCCGTGAATTTTTTAAATAGCAAGAATTAGCACAAAAACAATTTTTTAAACAAGAATTAGCACAAAAATGGCAAAGAGAATTAGCACAAAAACAGCAAGAAAAGCAACTTGCCATACTGTTGAAAATTTTCTCAAAAAGAAAAACAAGCCCAAATAAACCAGATACATTTTTTCAGGATGTTGTGTTGAAATCAATTAAAAAGTTTATGTGTAAACCTGAAGAGGAGGTTACATTTGATTCATACTATCGCAGATTTGAGGAGATATTTGATAAAGACTGCTTGAACTGAACACACAATAAGAAAATTTCTTTATTATTAAGTTTGGTGATTCAGAACACGAAAAATACAGAAACTATATTCTAACAAAACAACCTGGAGAAATTACGTTTGAAGAAACTATCCAGATCTTGTCAAAAGTTTTTGGATAATATAGTTATTTATTCAACACACAATGGCATTGCTTAAATTTATCAAAAAACAATGATGAAGACTACACAATGTATGCAAGTATAGTGAATAAGGAATGTGACCAGGACCAGGAAATTAATCTACAAAAACTGGTTGAGGAATATCAGGGAATTGTAAACTTAAAAAAAGATACTGCAAATATTGAACAACGGGACATATATATTAGAAAAGTAAAACCACAAAGTAGGAAAGTTAAAATAAATCCATGCTACAGTTACATCTATACAAGGATTGACCATTCAAAGATAAAAAATATTTCAATTGTGGTTATAAGGGTCATAAAAAAGTCAAAAGAAAACCAAAAAATATGGTTCATTATACCATGGGCGAAAAAGTCACAGAGAAAAAAATTCATAAACGCCCAATTAAATGACACAAGAGTAAAAATGCAAATTGACACAGGCTCAGACCTGACAATTATTAATGCAGATACATGGAAGAAAATTGACAGTCCGCATTATGCAGATATAAAAAATTACCAAAGGCATATCAGGCAAAAAAATTTAATTTCTTGGTGAAATTTATTTAAACATTGGTTTTGCTGAAAAAGAGAGAAAATTAATAGCCTATTTCATGCAGCAAATGCAGAATCTCTGAATTACTGATTGGATGGAGGAATTTTCAATATATTCAATATTCCTATCAACATATTTTGTAACAACGTTGTTGGATCATCTAATTACACAGAAAATTTCAAACAGGATTTAAAGGCAAGATTCCCAGTTATTTTTTCTGAAGGTCTAGGATTTTGTTCTAAGCAAAGCTTGAGTTAAAAGAAAAGGTAACTCCAGTGTTTTGACCTAGGTGACCGGTACCATTCACCATACTAGAAAACAGATAAAAAGTTGGGACATCTAGAAAAATTAGGCATTATAAAAAAACAAGTTACAGTTAATGGGCAAATCCAAAAATATACATAAGGAAAAAAATAATAAAATCAGAGTCTGTGCTGACTACTCCACAGGTTTAAATGAATGCCTGAAACAGCATAATTTCCCTTTACCTTCAGCAGAAGATTTACTTGAAAAGCTAGATGAAGGAAAAATATAGACTAGTCAGAAGTATATTTATAAATTCCAATGGTTGAGGAGTGTGCAAAAAATAAATATGCACAAGGGTCTGTTTAAGTTGAACAGATTACCATTCGGAGAAAAAGTAGCACCCGCAATTTTTCAACAAGCAATAGACACGATTCTAAGTGATTTGGATTATACTATGGCATATCTTGACAATGTGTTAATTAAAAGCATAGACCATAATGAACATGTGAACAAAATGTTTAAAAGGATAAAGGATTATGATTTTAAGCTCAATATAGACAAGTGTCAGTTCTTTCTACCAAAAATTAAATACTTAAGTCAACTTATTGATGACAAAGGTAGAAAGTCGAATCCTACAGAACAAGCGCTAAAAATCTCATACCAGCACCTACAAATATTGCATCCTTACAAGCATTCTTAGGATGCTACTATAGTAACTACATTCTTAACATGAATGAGCTCTGATCACCCTTGTATAAATTGGTTAAAAAAGAAGAAAACTGGGTATGGTCTGAAGAATGCGAGAAAGATTTCATAAATTGGAAGTGATTATAATTTCTAATCTATCTTTAATGCATTATGACCTGAGCAAGGAAATATATGTAGCAAGTGATGCCAGCAACTTTGGGTTAGAGACCATATTGCTTCATAAACAAAATGATAGAAAACTAAAAGCTGTTTATCATGTTTCAAGGACGCTGCTACCAGCAGAACAAAAATACTCCCAAATCGAAAAAGAAGACTTAGCAATAGATGTTGCTATAAAAAGTTTCACAAATATATTCAAGGCAGACAGTTTATTTTTACACCAGATCACCATCTCTTGGTAAAAAGTTTTGGCTCAAAGAAAGGCATTCCAATGCAGACTGCAAAGATGGGTGACTATCTTACTTAACCATTCCTTTTAAATGGAGTATTTTCCTTTAAAAAAGATAGCACATACAGACAGATTATTGAGAATGACCAAACCACTAGAAGAAACATTAATAGCTTCATTGGTTTCAGTGTCAGAAATAAAAAATGTTATGTACAATACTGTGAAAACATTATCTGTCACAGTTGATGAGATTCAAACTAAAGCAAAGTTTGACAAGTTCATAACTCACAAAAAAATTATTGGAAAAAAAGGAAGATAAGGAAAATATTTTTTCAATTTGTCAAGACTTACTATTGTGGGGTGAATGGGTGTTTATTCCGACAGTATTAACAAAAAGAATACTACAAAGTTTCCATACGGGACTTCCAGACATTTCACATATGAAAGTGCAGTTTCATGTATTAGAACAAAATGGATAAAGACAGTGAAAACTTGGTCAAAAATTGCAAGAATTACCAGTTAGTGGCAAAAATCACCACCCATAAAGTTTAACCCATGGCCAAAAACTGACAAGCTACACATAGATTATGCAGGGCCGATAAGGAGTATATACTTCTTTGTTGTGGTAGATAACTTTACAAAATGGCCAGAAGTATTCAGATGAAAAAATGCCAACATCAAAAATCACAATAGAATTTCTAAACGAATTGTTTGCAAGTGTACCAGATATGACTGTATCAGAAAACAGGATACAATTCTCATCAAGGAAATTCACAAATTTTTGCAAAATGCATACAGTGACTCATCTGATATCTGCACACTACCATCCAATATCTAACGGGTTGGTAGGATGATTTATAGTAGAAAAGAGGAGAGATTAAGTTGTTAGAGTTGCAGAGAGCACAGTCCAATACTAATTGTCAATGCTCTCTGCAGATCTAACAACTTAACCTCTCCTCTCTTCTATTTATTGTTCCATCTTTATGGTGTTTGTCTTATTTGTATTACTATCCCTTAGCATGAATATTGGGCTGCAGATACTCAACACACATCTTCTGGCTATTGTCATGCCACCTTGGCAATACAACAATATTGAACATGTTTGAAGGAATATTCTAAACAAAGAATCATTTCAAAACAATACCCCTAACAGTGGTAGCATGTATGAAAGATCACAGATACCTAGGAATAGACATAATAAGAGTCAATACATCAAAATTGATTAACTTGATGGAATCTGAAGAACAATAAATAGGATTACTAAAGGATTATAAAGGAAGCATTCACTTGAAGGATAATCATCATCCAAGATATATCAAATCAAGGAAACTGCCAATATATATTTTACCTGTAGTGGTGGCAAAGTTAAAAAGAATGATTCAGTGAGGCATTTTAGAAAAGGTTACTCATGGTGAGTAGCAATTGGGCTTCACTGAGAATTGTCATTAAAAAGGCTGATGGATACATTAGGGTATGCGGTGATTACAAAATTGGGGTTAACCATTAGATATGTTTGGATTCATTTCCTCTACCAAGTATTGAAACTGTAAGTCATGAATTATCAAACAAGAAGTATTTTGCAAATATTGACTTAAAATCAGCATATAACCAAATTGAAATAGATGACAAATTTAAGGAGGTTACTACAATAAATACACAACTGGGATTATTAAGATGGACTCACTTGCTGTTTGAAATTAAAACAGCAAATCATATTTTTCAGAAAGCAGTCAAGAAGGTCTTATTAAAAGATTTAAAAAAAAGGTGGAGAACACAATAATATATCAAGATGATATATATGTGGAAGCTCACACCAAGGATGAATTAGAGTAAAACAAGTCTTCAGAGATTAAATCAGGCAGCTATGACAATAAACAAAGATAAACATGAGTTAGACTGTGAAAAAATATTATATCTAAGATATCAAATACCTAGAGAAGGACTATACCCTAATGAGATGTTAACAAGCAAAATTACAAAAGTAGCAAAGCTCATGAAAGATGTTGCATTGCATACCAATATAAAAATACTATTTAAATACTATTTAATATTTAAAAAGATTATGCAAATATTAAACTGTACATTCATCAAAATATACAAGGTTGGTGTGTACTAACACAAGACCCATTTCATTGGGTGTCCCCAGGCAGTGTTTTGTGATACTCAGTATTTTATCAATATTTGTATACATCACAAATTAAACTAAGTACAATTGTCTATTAATTTTTGTAGATTTTGGTGTCATTCTGGGGTCTTTTTTTTTCTCCAAGTGAATGAATTTGCTTTGCTAATATTAAGTTTTGAAAAAATACTGTATAAAATTTAATATTTTTTATCCATAATGTCAAATGTACTAACATTATTCAACATTTTAACAAGAAAAATTTCAAGTTGATGTTAAAAATTGTCACAAAATTTTGTTGATTTATTTAAGATGGAATAATCTATTTTTGACATGTCTTTAATTTGTATTTACATACATTCCATTAGTATGGAACAGGCTTACCTCCCCAAGAGTAAAACACTACGCTTCCTTGGCCTTACACTCTCGGCGGACCTCAAATGGAATGATTATATCGAATCCATTGCTAAGTCTGCTGCTATGAAGGTCCGTTCTCTGTGCAGGGCCTGGAAATTTTTCCCGTCTGAATCTATCCTGCACATATATAAATCTACCATTCGCCTGTGTATTGAATACTGCTGCCACATCTGGTCGGGTGCCCCTGCTACTTTCCTCGGGCTTCTTGACAAAATACAATGGAAAATCTGTAACGTGATCGATCCTGACTTGGTGGACAGGCTGCAACCACTCTCTCACCGGCATGACATGGCTTTCCTGTGCCTCTTCTATAAGTACTTTCACGGCTTCTGCTCCAATGAACTTAGATCATTGATGCCGCCTAGGTACGAATTTACTAGATTAGCAACTAGGTCCCACCCTTTTACAGTGAAACAGATAAGATATAAATGTAATTTCTACTCCAACAGCTTCTTTTCTCGTGCTTTCCGCCTGTAGAATTCCCTTCCACATGCCTGCTTCCCCGACAGCTACAATCTCCAGGAGTTTAAATGTAGGGTCAATAGACACCTCCTAACACACTAACTTGCATCTATTCTCTAAAACACTCTCACCATCTAACCAACCCTCATTCTCAGTACCCTTACCCGTCTATCACCCTCCTTCTGACATTTCCTATATCTAACCATCCTTTTCCCATCACTTCCCTGACCCTATGTAACCCCCTGCACAATAGTGGCCTTGCTCAGGGTGAAACGATTAAAAAAAAAAAAAAAAAAAAAAAAAAATTAAAAATTTTTCTAGTTGAATTGTTTAAAATAACTACAATGTATATAAATATTGTATAAATATTGTATAAATATTAAATAATCATTTAAAAAAATATTCTTTAACAACTTATTAAAAAAGTGTTTACAGTGTGGATTATCTTTTAATTGTAGTTGAACAGTTTGATCAAATATCAAAGCTCAATTACACCGGAAATGTCTACTTGGATGAGGGTTCATCTTGACATGTAAAAAGTCATAGAGGAAATGACATCTTAAAGAGAAAAAAAATTGGCATCTTTCTCATGTACTTACTGATTTTATTGTTCTAGCATAAAAGCAAGTCATTTATAACCATGTGAATGGGATTACAAAGGAGACCTATTTTTTTTGCATAAAATTTTATTAGGACCTTAAATAAGTTCTTGCTGTTTTCCAACAGATGGTAACACATCTATAAGGAAATACTATAAGCAAGCTTTTTCAAACTGTTGGCCTTTTTTCCAAAAATCTATTCCAAATAATAAAATAAAAAATGCAATATAACAATGTAATTAAATAAGCTTTTAATTGTTTTAAAATATCTATGTACATATTATAGTTTGAAGAAAAAATTTTACAAGAATTATTTTCTTTTTTTTTAATTATAATATTTTATATAATTTCAAATTTTAAAAAATCTACAAAACCTTGTTACAGTTAGGTTATTAAGTTATTAAGTGAAGACTATATTTATTAATCAAAAATTAAAACATTTAATACAAATCATCAAGCAAAAAATACTTTTTATATAGTTATACCAATTTTGGTCAAACATTCTTAGCTGTCATTTAACATCTGGCTGTCATCCATCATTTGCACCTTGCTCAGTTGGCACCTTGGTGATTAAGACATACTTTTATCCTAAATTTCATGCTATACACAAGTAATACTTGTGTAAATAAGATGAATTTAACTTTAAATTTGCTAATTTTTCAAAAGTAACATGTCACAGAAGTGCTATTACTATTTCTAGTAAGTAAAATACTATGGTGGATTTCAAATAGAAATTATATTGATTGGAATCTAACATTTTGAGATTTTTAAAATTTTTCAATTTTTCAGCTATTTTTGACTGATTGACACATTTGTAAACAAAAGTTAATTTTCACTTTTAAAAATCTTACAAAAATAAAATATATCTGTGACACATTATTTTTGAAAGATTAGCAAATTTAAAGTTAAATTAATCTGATTTGAAATAAATATTACCTGTTTATAGCATGAAATTTAAAATAAAAGTATTTCTTAATCACAGGGGTCTGACTTGCTGACCTTTTAAGTAGGGGATGACATCTGGCCAAGTATGGTTGACCAGAATTGGCATAAATTAATGAAAAGTTCATGAATGTTTCTTAAGAATAACAACCCTTGAAATATGTGACCTTTTAATGATGTGGCATTTCTGGACTACCATAAAATTAGAAAAAAAGACAGATATCAGCACACAAATTAATTAATTAAAAAAGCTTGGTGTGTGAAGATTTGTATAAACCTTTTCAATTTTCGATTAGTAAATACAGTCTTCATTTATTAACTTAATAACTTAATTGAGGCAATGACTGGAAGAAATTTTAAAAGATTTTTGAAACTTTACAAATTATTATAATTAAAAAATAAAAATGAAAACAATTCTTGTAAAAATTCAAAATTTATTGAAAAATTTTTTTCTCTTCAGACTATGATAAACTTAATATATATTGCTTCTGAAAGCAATTAAAAGTTTATCTAAATAAAAAATGGCATAGTTTTCTGGCATTTTTGTTTTCACTATTCAGAGCAGATTTTCTGAAAAGGAGCAAATATAAAAAAATAAAATAAGGTGACTTACATTCTCCAAAGTCTCCTGCATTTAATTAATGAAACAAAATTCTGTGACAGTCGTCACTTTCTTGAAATTTCTGGAAATCGGAGGTGGGTAACATTTGTAAAAAAAATAATTTTACCAAGATTTTATAAAAATAATTTCAAAAATAATTTCAGTCCTAAAAGTTCCATCAAAATTTAGCCATTATTTATTCTCGCAAGAATTGCCAAATTAATGTTTTTCACCAGCAAAAAAGTGAGTTGTGTAATATTAAGTTTGCCATAGTAAACTCTTGCAAAAATCTGGTCACTCACTATATAATGTGTGAAAAGTTTGGGAGCTACAGTTTTTGGTGCAGCTCTGGGGACTTCCAGCAGGGAGCTTTGAAAGTGATATTGGAGCGAATAAACAGGCTTATGAGACCCATGTTTTTTATTGATAATTCCTGAAGTTATCATACATGGCGACAAGGATGAGATAAAACTTCATTTGTGTTTTTTTCTTTTATTTCAATGCAGAAAACATTTGCTTGTGTGAGCAGTCTCTTTTTGGACAAAATATCTACCAGCTGGATGCACACAGTGCGTACAGTATGACTACATATAGATGAATCGAAGAGTTTTTTGCCAGCACAAAGTGACTGGAGTACTAACACAATGTTCTGAAGCTAACAGTATTTCAGATGCAAATAGAAAAAGCAGTGCTGCTCTCAGTGTGTGAAATAGAAACATTCTCCTTATTAAAAGACCTCATCACACACGATAGGTTACGAGATAAAATGTTTGACAAGCTAACACAGGCATTAGAGGAACACTGCAACTCAGCAACATCCGTTATTGCCAAACAGTTCAACTTTTGTATGTGCCAACAACAAACAAACAAAACCAAACCATCTCAGATTTTATCACCCACTTAAAAAACAGTCATAGTGCGAATTTGGTCCCACTCTCCAGGATATGTTAAGGGACTTGCTGGTTGTAGGTGTCGCAGATGACCATATCTACAGACATTTATTGGCAGAAAAAAGTTGAATTTTGACCGGGCTAGACAGCCCTGGTGATGGAAAGTGCTGATAAAAATGAAAAAAAAATGACATAGCAGCCTGCACCAACACCACTGCATGAACACGGCCAAATATAAGCCATGTTGACAGAAGAAATTCTGGTCAACTGGCTCAGTTTTGGAGTCAAGTCTGCTCCTGACATATATCAACGTTGCATAGACAACCTTTTCACAAGGGAACCACATGTTGTAAGTTATCAGGATGACATTCTGATAACAGGATCTTCAAAATACGCGTTATCAGAGATGCACCTGCATTGCATAATGTGACAGAACTGAAAGCCCTCCTAGGATTGTCCCAATTTTACTCTAGATATGTTTCCAATGTTGCAGATAAGCTGGGCACTCCCATACCACCTGTTGCAGAAAGGTGTCTCTTGGAGGTGGGAAACAGATCATTCTTTAGCGTTTCAGCAAGTGAAATTACAGATAAATCATGTCCTTGTCCACTATGTTCCCAAGAAAGAACTTATCCTCACCTGTCATGCTAGTCAGTATGACATGGGAGCAGTTCTATCCCATATCATGCCAAATAGTAGTGATAAACCAGTTGCCTCTGCTTCCTGGATGCTTTTGGCAGCCGAAAAAATTTCAGCCAACTAGATAAGGAAGGACTAGATATCATCTTTGAAGTAAAAAATTTCCACCAGTACCTGATTGGATGGACTTTCCAGATTGTTATGGATCACAAGCAACTCATCAGTCTTTTCAACCTGAGAAGGCCTATTCTCAGTAGCCTAACACTAAGAATTATCAGATGGTCCCTGTTGATAAGTTCATATGATTATAGCATCTTGTACAAACCAGGAATGCAATCAGCCATCTACCCCTACAAGAAAATCTACAGGTCCCAATGACAGGATGCATCATTCACCTAATGGACCACCTGGATAACACTACAGTGGATTCCACCAATATTCACCAATATACCTCAAAGGATCCAGTCCTTTCATAGGTCTACCAAGCTATACAATCACAAACCAATCTACCATATCAATTTATACAAAGAGATACAAACTGAGCATCAAAAATGGATGCCAGCCTTGGGGATCACAAGTGATAATACCACACACCCTTAGACAACAAGTCCTGAAGGATTTCCACCAACGCCACCCAGGTATGGAAAAATGAATGCCCTGGCTCAAAACTACATGTGGTGGCCAGGGATGGATGCAGATATTGAGGAAAAGGTTAACCATTGCTATACATGCCAGAGCTCTAGAACCTCTCCTGTAAAGGCACCACTACATCCCTGGAAATGGTTCAGGGAACTCTGGCAGTGGATCCACATGGACTATGCTGATTACAATGGCAGAAATCTGCTCATAGTCACCAATTCTCACTCAAAATGGATAGAGGTCTACCTTACAGGAACCACAAACTCAACCACTGCAATTGAAAAATTAAGGTATTGTTTTGCCACACACAGCCTTCCAAATCTTGTCAGTGACGATGACCCATGCTTCATCAGTTTGGAGTTTGCTGAATTTACTAGAAAGAATGGTATTAAGCACAAATTGGCAGCCCCTACCATTAAGCCTCAAATGGCCAGACTGAAAGTTCAGTTAAAATTGTTAAAAGTGGACTGAGAAAGATGTCAGGTGGAACACTGGAAACAAAGCTTTCACAGTTCCTACTTTCCTACAGGACAACACTTCATACCACAACTGAAGTTACACCAGCAGAACTGCTGATGAAAAGGAAGCTACAGACAAATTTGGACTAGTTGAGGCCATCCACCTCTCCCACAGTGCTCCTTAGCCAAAATCAGCAGAAATTCCATCATGACAGAACTGCCAAGATGGGAATGTTTCACAAAGGCCAGGAGGTTTTTGCCCAGAACTTTAACAGTAGCCCTGGATGGCTGGGCATCTTCAGGGTCGGTGGGGGATTGATGTCCTATCTTTCTTGATAAAATTACAAGCTGGATGAGTTATTCGACATCATCAAAACCACATGAGGTCTCACCTCTGTTCTTCTGTGCCAATGTGACTTACTCCAGTGAATAAACTGGGACCACAGCAAATTGAAGAAACACAGCACCCCAGGGTCCTATTCACACTCCAGAGGCAGTAATGCCAGAGAATACTCCAGTCCAGGAATAAATTGTTGCGACGACAACCCCACCACGACAATCCACTTGAGAAATCAGGGCACCTGAACATTTCAGTCCTGGATAAAGTTTGAATCCAAAGTAAGGACTCATAAATGTTGGGGGATGTAATGTATGAAAAGCTTGAGAGCTACAATGTTCGGGATAGCACCAGGGATTTTGGGCAGGAAGCTCTGAAGGTGATGTTAGAGCGAAAAAAGAGGCTTATGACAAACATAAATGTTTTTTGTTGATAATTCCTAAAGTTATCATAAAGCTGACAAAAAAAAACAAGATTTTTAAACAAAATTTTGAACATGTTAGAAAGGATTAAAATATTTTATAATAAAAATAGTTTGATCTTTACTCTTAATATAATATAAACATTTTGATGATAAAACTTTTTTATTAAGTTTGGTGCTGTTGGATTTTCAAACTCTGGTTGCTGAGAAAATGCAACTTTTTACACGCACCCACAACCATTCAAATATTTTCTTACAAATTTAAATTAACCATTAATAAAACATTTTCAACAAACATTAGGCCAACCTTAATGTTAACGTCTTAGGAAACCAAAAGGATACAATGTCTAATTTTGGGACCAATCAAAAGACAAAAAAATTGACAAGACTTTTGGAACCTTTTTTCTGATTTGATGCTTGGATATAAATATTAGCTAATTTCAACTTTTGAACACATATAGGAAGAGAGGAGAGAGGAAGAAGTCAAGTCAGGAAGCTTTGTTCTTTGTTACTTATGATCTTTCTCACTTTTCTCAGTTTCTTGTGCCAATGAAAAGACATAAGAAATGGACATCAACAATCAGCAGCATGCCGAAACTTTGAAAGTTAATCAAGATACTTTCTTCTATCCTTATCTTCTTCCTTTTTGCTTTGCCTATATGACCTGCTATTTAAAAAGAAAAATACAAATACTCTGTGCTAAAGCAATTACTACTGTCTTCCAAACCATCTGTTGATTTGAACTGTGCTTATATGTACTTTAATGTGAAGATTTTCATTTTATTTCTTTCAACAAAGATCTTTTTGCATACATTACTTTGACAGAAAAATCATTACTGTATTTGTGGAATAATAAATTCCAACTGTTTATTGTTTATATATATATATGTCAGACAACTTGCTATTGTTTCTTATTGATTTGTTTGGTTATTTCAATTTTTATAAAATATGGGGGTTATCATCCATGTGTGGCATAAGACCAATAATGATATATATATATATATATATATATATATATATATACATGATCAGGACCCCTATAGGACCTTTTAACATCATGCTATGCTGGGTTTTTTTTTCAGTGAATGAGTGGAGGTACCTACTCAAAATACTTGATTGAATTCAACCTTTCTTATTATGATTAAAGGTCGATTCAGGACACAAAAAAACCTAATTCGGAGTTATTTCACAAATAATTTCAGCATAAATTATCTTTGTACCGCCACTAAACCAGTGAAAAAACAGTAAAATATAAAGAAAAAAGGCCCCAAACTTTAAAAAAAACTTTTCCATCAAAATGTTTATGTTTGTAGTGGGGCTGTCGACAATTTTTATTCACAAAATCTGGCAAACGTATTTACAGAATGTTTGATAAGCCGGGCAGTGTCAATCAAAAGGATCGCAAGGGCGGTAGACCAGTGGCTGGCAAGACAGTGCAGAGGTGATGCTGGTTGCTAGAGATTCTGCTTGGTAGTTCCAGGAAGGATTGCTGCTGCTGGAGACGGTTAGCCCTTAGGTCTGTATCATATGTAAATGATTAGTTCTTAGAAGAACTGTCGCATACGTAACCGGCTGTAGCCGGGACTGCAGCTTCTGCTGATGCACCTGCTGCAGGGGTTGGTTAGCCCTGAAAAGGGCTATTGCATATGTAGCTGAAGAGCCCTTAAAAGGACTGGTGCATATGTAATGGAAAGCCCTCAAAAGGTCTTGTGCATATCCGAACAGAAAGCACTGAAAAGGGCTATATCAATGTAATCAGAAAGTCCTAAAAAGGACTGTTGCATATGTAGTTAGAGAGCCCTGAAAAAGGTTGTTGCTGGTAGCGGCTGCTGCTGCTGGAGTTGGCAAGCTGGGCTGGGAGTGGCTGCTACTGCTGGAGACGGCTGCTGCTGCTGCTGCTGCTATGGTCAGCGACAGGGATTACCAAGGGATGTCGTGGGGGCATGTCACTTGACCCCCGGAAGCCTCGGTGATTTGGTTGAAAAAATTGGCCATGTTTCTGTCAGCCGTGGTTGGCAACATTGCCCCGCTAATAATGTCTTTTGTTTGACTATTAAAATTCTCCTTCCACTTTTGAATGTACACATGGGTTTTCTCTGAACACCATGTGTACATAGATTAGTTTCAGGCCATTGTTTTTAGGTACAAGTGCTTGTGTCTGTTTATATTTCGTTTTGTTATTGTTTTTCCGTGTTTTGACTTTTGGAAATGCTGAGTCACCGTAAATTAATGGCTTTGCTCTGTTTTCCGTAGTGACGTTTGAGTAGCTGGCAGTAACTTCCGGCCGAGTGCGATAAGAGGATTAAGATCAAAGTATTTTGAATTAATTTATAAAAATGTTCAATCCCTTCTAATATGTTCAAAATTTTGGTAAAAAATCTTGTTTTGATTTTAGTTAGCGTTTTCTCTTAATTAGCGTTTTAGTTAGCGTTTTAGTTACGTTTTCTCTTGTAATGATTTGGTTACCCCAAATCATTACAAGAGAAAACGTAATATTACATTTAAGTCAGTTTTTTTGACCGGTGACAAACACATTAACTTGGAAATTCTTGCAAAAATCAAATTGTTGTATTTTAATGAAACTCTCAGGACTTATTCACAAATGAATGAAATTATTTTTGAAATTATTAGTTTTAAAAATTTTGGTAAAAATATTATTTTTTATATCTGTTCAGTCAGGTGCCATACATGAAACACGCTTGGGCAATCATGTCTCGAAAGAGACATGACTGACTGGGCAGAAGATTATCCCGCAGTAGGTTGCCAACCAAGGCTATAGAACCCAATCTGTCCTGTTATTTAACCCATAACTGGAAGGAAGAAACGGATTAATACCTTTCCCAAGGGTATTTGCGCGGGTATATCTGTTACTCCATTTAAATTCATTAAATTTTTAGAAATTTCAATTTTGTTAGGAAAATTTGTTTTATTTAATTTGATATTGCTTCAATAAATAATATATATTGAGAACATTGTAGTCTATGGGATACATATTTTTTTTCTATTAAAATAAGCAACAGAAAAACTTAGAATAAGAACATTCTAGAAAAATAGGATCGGAAGTAAATTAACACAAAAATATTTAGGCCCCAAAACAAAATAGTAAAATAATAAATCTGATTGGTCCATAAATGTTTTCACACCCTAATGTTAGGAAGATTCTTTGATCCCCTATTAATGTATATAATACACACAGTTAGAGAAAAAAAAGTCAGTCACCAAGCTAGCCATTGCCAAGTCATTTCTTCCACGCCAAAGTTCATGGCCAAAGTTCATGACCTAGCTCCGAGGACCTTGAAAAGAAAAAACCGACGAACTTTCTTTCAGCAACGCGACACGCTGTCGCCAACTGAAATGAACTAAATGTAAGTAGGAAAGACTTATTTACGGACTCTGCTAATGTAAACTTATACACATCTTTGAACAAATTTAACTTCTTGCCAAGTTTTATTTCCCAAAAGGCAATTTTCGCATCATGTATTTTGTTTGTTTCCACGTACCATTTTATTTTTCACATAATAAATTGTTTGTTAATGTCCGTTGTGAATTATTCCTTTCACTTTGCGCGATTGTAAAACAGAGTGTTGTATTTGTGGGGGAAATAATCTAGAGAGCCAGACCCGTAAAATACGGAAGCACATACAACCCAGCAAAAACCAAAATCCCCCACAAGTCTGAAGAAAAAAATCTTTCGATTAATAATGAAATTTTAAAAGAATTGTTTTAATTTTTTTTAATTATAATAATTTATAAAGTCTTAAAGTTTCAAAAATCTTTTTAAAATACTTTAAAGATTTGTTGCTGTTAGTTTATTATATTTACTAATCAAAAATTGAAAAGTTTAATACAAATCATCGTGCCTTTGTATTTTTAAAAGAATTTTTAATTTTTGTGTGTATTTGAAGTTATTTTTTTTTTGTATGGTAATTTCTATGAGTACATTAAAAGGTCATGTGTTTCACTTACAGGAAAAAGAATTTGTACAATTATATCACTTGTGATCGCCATACACTTATCTTGCTTCTGTCAAGCTGTCATTATATTTAATTTCAAATACTGTGGAAAGGTCAGAAAGTTCAACTCTGTTTAAGAACTAATTTTATTCTAAATTTCATGCTGTAAATAAGTAATACTTGTGTAAATCAGAATCAATTAACATTAAATCTGCTAATTTTCCAAAAGTAATGTTTCACAGATGTATATTTTATTTTTGCAAGATTTTTAAAACTGAGAATTAGCTTTTGTTTAAAAATAAATGTGTCGATCGCTAAAAAATTACCGAAAAATTGGAAGATTAAAAAAAGATTGAAAATTTTTTTATTCCAATGAATATGTGTGGGATTTGGTATTTGCTGGGTTGTATGTTAATTATTTCCCCCACAAATACAACACTCTATTTTGCAATCGCGCAAAGTGAAGGAATAATTTACAACGGACATTCAACAACAAACAATTTATTATGTGACAAAATAAAATGGTATGTAGAAACCAACAAAATACATGATTCTAAAATTGCCTTTTTGAGAAATATAAACTTGGCAAGAAGTTAATTTTTGTCCAAAAACGTGTATGAGTTTGCATTAGCAAAGTCTGTAAATAAGCCTTTCCTACTTACATTTTGGTGCGTTACAGTTGGCGACAACGTGTCGCGTTGCTCAAAGAAAGTTTGTCGGCTTATTCTTTTTAAGGTCCTTGGAGCGAGGTCACGAACTTTTGGCATGGAAGAAATGACATGGCCGGCAAAGTATACGGTGTCATGCGGACTTAATGGCCTGCTGGGTGACTGCTTGATGACTGACTTTTTTTCTAACACAGTGTGAGATTAGTTGATCCCCTATTAATGATTAAAGATTAGTTGATCCCCTATTAATGTATATAATATACATTAATAGGGGATCAACTAATCTTCCTAACATTAGGGTGTGAAAACATTTACTGACCAATCAGATTTATTTACTATTTTGTTTGGGGCCTAAATATTTTTGTGTTAATTACTTCCAAGCCTATTTTTCTAGAATGTTCTTATTCTAAGTTTTTAGCTGATTGGTTGAGAAATATAAAAATGTAATCTAAATTCTACTGCTGTTTTGATCCAATTTATCTAGAATGCTCTATTGTGTTTTTGTGTTGCCTATTTTAATAAAAAAAAATGTATCCCATAAATATGATTTCTGTTTGAAATACACCAACCAGAGTACTGGAAATAGTAAATATAATCACATAGTTTTCAACTAAAACTAAAATAAAAGTTTCAAGAAAACTTTTTTAAAATTTTTATTTTAAAACTTCAATTTAAAAAAGGTAGTTATCGAAAATGAGTGGATAAGATAGACTTTATTTTTCACTAAATCAAAGTTTTGTTGAGAATTTGATACTTAAACCTTTCTATTTAAACAAAAACACAAGAAAAGTAAAGCTAAATTTTTCACAAAAACTCTTAGTCTCGTCGGCATTCCATTTTTTTTTTCAATCAAACCGCCACTCTTAGAACCAAATTTCGTTCACTTACACTTTAGTTTAAAACGTACATTTTTCAAAAAAAAAATTTATAGCAAAAATAAAGGTAATTTGGTAAATTTTTGATTTGTTCCCCGAAGGCCTTTTACCCCTTCAAATCTTTCCAAAACATCCTTATCTCCATGCAAATGTATATGCTGAACTCAAATCGATAATTGCTTATTGAAGAAACCTACCTTTATTGATGTTATTGAGCATCGATAAAGGTAGTTTTATTTAATAAACAATTATCGATTTGAGTTCAGCATACATCTGCACGGAAATAAGAATGTTTTGGAAAGATTTGAAGGCCTTCGGGGAACAAATCAAAAATTTGCCGGTCAAAAAAAGGAAAAGAAATAGGAAGAAACGAGTCTCTTATAAATTTACTACTGTACTACAAAGACAAGGGGAAAAAAGCGGTTCTAAAGATCAAGTATTGCTGAAAAAAAAAGGAAGACATAGAAAACCATGATAGACCACGTAGCGAAGATAGAGAGAAAGCAAACAAATCACTCTATTGAAAAAAAAGTTATGTAACCTTAAAATTTTGTCAATTCGGTCAGCAATAAAAGTAAAATTAAAATAAGGAATGACAGCCTTTTTTACTCGTAATCATTCAAACACGTAAAATCTGAGGAGCACTTTTGAAACGTGTTGACAACTTAAACAGTCTAAGAGACACATGTTGCGCACAAACTACTGACAAAGCCATTTTTCAAAATCCTGTTAGTGTTAATTAGAAATTGCAGAAACTAATTTTCTCGAACTCAATTTTTTTGGTGAGAGCTACACGAATTTTGGGGGATATTTTTTTTCAAAACGAATATAATTTTAGATGCGATGTACATTTCATTTTTTATGGCATTGTTGAAGATTAAAAATCTTGCTTTTTACACAACAAAAAACCAAAAAAGTATTTTTAATAAAACCGTTTATTATGCTAATTGGTACTAAAATCTAAAAAATAAATCTGCTAACCTAAGATATCGAAATTATTGTAAAATGTCAGTGGTAAGTGCCATACGTGATACACGCTTTGGGCGATCATGTCTCGAAAGAGACATGACTGACTGGGCAGAAGATTATCCCGCAGTAGGTTGCTATTGCTTTCTGCGGTAGACTTGCTATTGCTTTCTGCGGTAGACTGGTTGACAGAAGCTATATAGAACCCAATCTGTCCTGTTATTTATTTAATAAATAACTGGAAGGAAGAGACGGATTTAATACCTCTTCCCAAGGGTATTTGCGCTTAAATGTATGCAAGGTGTCGCGTTCCGAGTCGATATCTACTGCACCACAACGCACATCCATTGTAAAATGTAATTATATCGTAAAAATGTTTATTCTCTCTCTAGTCTAAATGTATAAATGTTTTTTCATTTTTTATTTTTTTTTTACATTGCATTGCTTAAAAACACTTACGATAATTCATATTCTAAAAAAAAAAAAAGGATCGAATTTCTCACATTTTAAAGGAAAATATGAAAAAGAATTTACTTATTAGATTGTTAAATGTGTTACTGTTCCTTGTACCTTGAGAAAAAAGTTTAAACAGGTTATTCAAATTATTTTAATTTATGCTCATTACCTTTTCTTCTTTTTCTTCAGCGTCGTCGTCACCTTCGTGGTTTTCTGTTTCTTGTTCATCAAATTCATCTTCTATATCAGACATTATTAATTTAATTCAATCAAAATACAGTTCCTTTTTTATACAAATTTTAAAAGAAAATCTTAACTGCACGTTTAAAATAAATCAAACAAATTTAGTTTTGTTTGGCATTTAAAGCTTTTTATCGTTTTTGTGGTTTCTTAATTTTAAAAAAAGCATTTAATTTTAAGTCACCTGTAAAAAATATTCAGTTGTTTTCAGCTTAATTAGTTTTAAAAATTTAATTTTGTTTTTGTTTGATGAACGACAGTCTTACTCTTAACTGGGCAATGTGAAAATGGCGTCAGTTGCTATGGCTACACTACAGATTTCGTTTGCTAACTAAATTATTGTTGTTGTTGGTTGTATGTATTTAATTTATTTACCTTCTTCGTGGTTGTGTAGGCGCATGTGAGGTAGATAGATAAGCGTGTATGTGGTGGTTGTAAATGGAAAATAAAATAAATGTATGCGTCAACAACAATCAACTCAACATGTTTATTGTTGTTAGAACTTTTTTTTTTCTTTTTTTGACCCGTTATTGTTTGTGTGATTGTTAAAATGTTACTGTTATCAGAAATTACAAATTTTCCATATTTATGAATGTGACATAAAAATTAATTTGCTTCTGAAAGCATTTGGGAGTATGCCTCCCTACGATTATATTGCTTCTTTTTGTTTTTTATTTTACTCAACTGTACGGATTTTTTTTTATTTTTATCCGACACAACCTCTTTCTCTCTTTCTTATTTATTCATCACTTCCTGACATAGGCAACAAAAATAAAAAGAGTATACAACAATAATGTACATGCACATATTTACTTTCATTTTAAATATTTTGTTTCCGACTAAATAAAATATTTTTTAATTCACCCATTTTGAAAGAAGTAAAGACAAACAGCTACTAACTGCAAAATGACACGCTTTCTTAGTTGTTTTTTAAAATGTGTAAACATTAATCATGAAAGCTGAAAAAAATAGCAAAGTAAGATGAGAAAACGCTTGCGGAATTAAATACTTATAACAATTCAATTCAACATAATTCAACAAGAAAGTTATGTAAGACAGTTCTCTACGGTAGAAATCCGAGTACAAAGACTAAATGAAACTAGACTACACTTACACTTACAGTAGTAGTAGTTACACTTTAAAAATCAGCGATAAAAAATGTCCTGAAGTCCTCTATTTTTGTTTGTGTTGTAGGTATCTCCACTAAATCGCTGAAGAAGCAGCATGAAGAGAAAAGGCCCTAAACTTAATAAAAACGAACTTTATCCATCAAGAGAGTAAAGAAAGAATAAAGTATTTTTTAATTAATTTTTAAAATGCTTTCTAACACGTTCGAAATTTTTTGGTTAAAAAATATTGTTTTGATTTTTTTTTGAGCTAGCCAAATCGTTACGAAAGTTTACAATGGAAAATGTATATTACGTAACTCAGTTGTTTTGTTTTTTTTTTTGTTTTTTTTTACGGTGAAAAACATTAATTTAGAAATTCTTACAAAAATCGGCCGACCTGAAGGAGACTACCACCACCTTTAAATTTATTGGTTTCCATTTTTTTTTTACTTTTTTCAGTCCAATCTTATCAATTACACCCTAAACTTTACGATTGCCAAAAAATTTTGAAAAATTTCAATATTTAAACAATTTTTAGTGGGGGCTCAGTTTTTCATATAACGTTATAGTAAATCGACCCTCCATTTTGGAATCACTCGCCGGTACACCACCACCTGAATGTTTGTTGATTTTTTTTTTTTTTACATTTTTTAAGTGCAACCTTATCGATTAAACCCTAAACTTTCCTATTGACAAAAAAAAAAAAAAGAAAAATGTAAAAATTTCAACATTTAAACAATTTTAGGGGGTGGGGCTCAGTTTTTCATACAACCTTATATCTATCCTGTGCTTTTTTGCTTGCGCATTTTCAACAACTGAATCCTTTGCGAAATTTTTGAATAAATCCATTCTTGGAGTTTCCGAGGAAGATGCCATCATAAAAACTGAAGAAAACTTGAAAAAGACAAAAACAAGAGCAACAACTCGTTCAAAAAAAAAAAACGAAATAAAAAGCGACCCCAACACGAGTGGTTCCAAAATGGAAGATCGATTTACTTACTATAACGTTGTATGAGAAACTGAGACCCCCACACCCCGTAAAATTGTTTAAATATTGAATTTTTTTTCAATTTTTGGGGGGATAATCGGAAACTTTATGTAATAACCAATAGGATTGTGCTGAAAAAAGTAAAAATAAATGAAAAACAAATTTAAAGGTGGTGGTAGTCTCCTTCAGGTCTGCCCAAAAATCAAATAATTGTCTTAATGAAGTTCTTAGGACTTTATTAAAAAATGAATGAAATTATTTTTAAAATTATTATTTTTAAAAAATCTTGGTAAAAATATTATATTTTTTACATCTGTTCCCTCACCTCCACGTAAATTCTTGAAATTTTAAGAAATTAAATTTTGTTGGGAAAATTGGTCTCATTAGTTAAACGTAGGACTCATTGGGGAATGTAAAACTCATACAAATAATTTTTTACATTTTTTTTTCAACCACTTGGCCCCTTTTCTGAAAATCTCCCAATAGTTAAATAAAAAATGCAATAAAAATGACATTATTTAATTAGATAAGCTTTTAATTGCTTTAATAAATGATAAAAATTTTAGTCTGAAGAAAAACAAAATTTTTTGATTGATAATCAAATTTTAAAAGAATTATCTTCATTTTATTTAATTATAATAATTTATAAACTTTCAAAAATATTTTCAAAATATTTCAAAGACTTATAGATACTAAGTTATTAAGTGAAGACTATATTTACTAATAGAAAATTGAAAAAATTAATACAAATCATCGAGTCATCGTATTTTTAAAATGTGCATTTGAATTTTTTTTTGTATGGCAATTTCTGTGTGTACATTAATAGATCATGTGTTTCACGCTTTCTTACTCTTACAGGAAAAAAGTTAGACAATTTCAGTTACCATACATTTATCTTAATCTCGCATCTGTCTAGCTGTCATGACATGCCAAATACGAAAGATCATAAAGATCAACACTGTGTTTAAGAAAAAGTTATTATAAATTTCTTACTATAAATAAGTAAAACTTGTGTAAATCAGATTAATTTAACATTAATTTGACAAACTTTCCACAAATAACGTGTTATACATGTAAGTTTTATTTTTGCAAGATTTTTAAAGCCATGAGTTAACTTTTGTTTACAAATGTGTCAATTGCTCAAAAATGGCTGAAAAATTGAAAAAGATTTTAAAATCTCAAAATTTTAGATTCCAATCAATATAACTTTGTTTGAAATACACCAGAGTATTTTGCTTACTGGAAATAGAAAACTAAATTAAAAGTTTCAAGAAAACTCTTTTATTTTTAAAAATTCAATTTAAAAGCTAGTTATCGAAAATGCGCTATTGAATACCTACTGTGAATTTTCATCAGTTAGCTGTTTTTATTTTTTTTTTAATCATCTCACCCCAAGCAAGGCATTCCACTGCCACTATTGCGCATGGGGCTACATAGGGGAAAATATTGCATATTATTATTGCATATACTTATTCCTAAAATTTTTGGAGAATGAAATATCCTTATCAGCTTTGCGTCAGTGAGTCATGTCATTCACTAAAATATCTAATACAATACATAAACATTAAAACACTCCTACTAAATATTTGTAAACCAATAACATGCAATAAACTGTTTACATCTTGAATCACACTAATTAAACTGTAGAATACAAATCAGAAAGGTTGTTTTATTAGTCATCATAATTTAGGTAGATACCACCAAAATATCACACAGACATAGTAGTAGACCACATAGTATTTTAGGGCCAATTGGGAATAAATAAAATAATATAACCAATTTCTTAGAAAAAAGGGATATCATGAAGTCCAGCTCCCAAAAAGATACAAGGTCCATGTCGCTCCAGCTGTTGATTTTCAAAACCCCATTCATGTCGTGTCCACATGAAAAGGCAAAGCCCAACTCAGCACCGACCAAAATACAAAGAGACTACCTCAGACTACAGTGCCACCACCCACAGTAAGAACTAAATTCTACCTGTTTTCTTTATCCATGCTAGTACTATGCTTGCATACTTTTTCATACAAACACAAATGTAATTACATTTTACTGTTCTCACATATGTACACAGTACAGCTTATATTCTATCAAAGAAATTTACTAACAGCCAATAAAAAGGACATTACTCATTCAATACATTCAACTGACTTCTTGTATTCTTGTTGCTATATAAAATTAATGTCATTTGTTAATACCATGTTGTCTTTTCCTACTGAATTTCATTCTTTTCATGAAAGTCATGGGATTATTCTAAACGGATGAATTACAAGCAGCCCCACAACAATATTTTGTTATTGTATCAAATCCTGACACTGCAAATTTTGATGTTCAACAAAAACCTAAGTAGAAGGATTCCTACAAATGGTAACCACAACATGATTGCCTTATGAAAACACTAAAGTTGACAAATAGAAGACACAAATATATGTACTTAAAAAGAAATGGAACAAAACACAAATAGTACGCAAGTTTCATTGACAAATGTCATTCTTAATTTTCCTGTATATAACTCCAACAACATAAAGTCATGGTTTATACAAATGCAGACCATATTCAATGTGAAGTTCTCAAGTGGATAAAAGCTTATGATAGTTCCAGATAACTTGACCCAAAGAGTTGTGAGTTCAATACCTGACTACAGCAGAAGTGATTAAAAAAATTAGAGAATTGAGTTAAAGGGCAATAACTAATACTGAGAATCTGGTGCATATTTAGAATGTAATTGCTGTAATAATTTACTAAACCTATAAATGACTGTAGGGCTGATACATTTGTTGGAGCAGGCATGCTCTTTATTGCGTTTACATGTCTACATTTCAAGCCTCCTACCTTTTTCATCTAAAAACTGTCACAAATACTTGATTTTTGGTAAGAAAATAGTGACTATACCTGAGTACGTGGAGATTTTCTGTGGGTTTTCACCCAATCTAACGTTACCACACCAATATTAGGTGCAGTCTTTCTAGCTAGATTCAACTTATTGGTCAACATAATTACTCATTCCCTTGTTGATAACCTGACAGAAATTTCTGTGAGAGGAATTTGCTCCCGATCAAATGGAATTAGTACTACCTTACCATAAGTTAATGGAATTAAGGAATTAATACAAAGATACACGGAAATTACTCAACCTTTTAAAAGCATGAACACAATTAAACAAAAATCCGAACAAATAAGACTACCAGCAAATGCTACATTAGGGAGTCATTCCCATTCAAGAGTGCATGGCCATCACAATTGCACATTTTCCAAAAAAACTAAGATGACAGCATGGCGTCCATGTGGCTATTTCTGTAGATTGTACAACAAAACCACCCATGACAGATACCTGATCCCACATATATACAATGTTGCAATGGGTCTTCAAAGCACTCTAATATTCTCAAAGCTAGAACTGGTGAAGGCATATTACCAAATACCAGTTGCTGAAAAGGAGATCCACAAAACTTCTCTGATGAAGCCATTCAGATTATACAAGTTTGTGAGGATGCCTTTTAGGTTACATAATGCTGCTCAGACCTTCTAGACACTAATTGATGCGGTATATATTATTGTATATCCCTATATAGATAATGTTTTAATCGTCAACAGAAACCAGAAAGAGCACAAACTATATTTGGAACAAGCTTTTCAATGACTTTCACATTTTGGACACAAAATCAATGTCCAGAAATGTGTTTTTGGAGAATAATAACTCAATTTCCTTGGACAAGAAATTAAGCAAGAGGATATTTCACCTTTAGCGGATAAAATAGAGGTAATTACCAAATTTCCGCAACCAATATCACTAAAAGGTTGCAAAGAATTATAGGCCTTATCAACTATTACAGGAGATTAATACCCAATTGTTCAGTGGCACTATCACCCTTGATGAATCTACCCAGGAACAAGAACAAAAATATTTCAATTACTCTAAAACCTTTCAACTATACCAGAACAGCTTTAGCTAACTTTACTAATCAGAATTACATTAAGGATACCAAAGAAAACTCACCCTCACAATAGATACTTCATCAACAGCTGTGAGTGCAGTTGCATACCAAATCATGGACAAACAAATCACACCCATGTTTTTCTTCTCCACTAAACTAAATAAAGCATAAACTAAGTACAGGATTTTTTCTGGGGAGGTATTAGTAATATACCTTTCCATGAAACATTTCAACATTTCCTGGAGGGCAGGGATTTTACCATATATACAGGCCATAAACCATTAATATGACAAATATAATCCATAGAAAATCAGTTGGATTACATTTACCAATTCTCTTCAGACATCAGATATGTGACAGGTCAAGAAAATATAGTGGCAGATGTGCTATCATGTGCCACATTGCTTTTTTAGATTCTAGTTCTTTGAACATCAAATTGTTAAAAACAAACCACAGAGGTTTTGCTACAAGAAGTACAACAAAGTACATCACTAAAATTAGTTGAATTGCCTGTTCCATTCAGTGATACAAAATTTTATTGTAACATTCTACAGCCTTATTATACCACTACATTTGAGACTGAAACTATTCAAACACTTCCATAAATTGTCTCACCCAAGAATGTGCAACTGTGAAGTTAATTACAGAACATTTTGTCTGATCAAACATCTCAACTGATATAAGAAATTGGACATAAGAACTTGTTTATCATGCAAGATTCACCAACATACATGTTGATTATTGTCGGGCCCTTACCTTGTTCAGAAAGATATACATATATCCTAACGATCATAGATGTCCTGCTGCAATAGTAATCAAAGATGTCATCACCACAACATTAGCCAAAACTGCCCTTACTGATTTGATTACAATATTTGGGGTACCTTCAGTACTCACAACAGACAGAGGCGCACAGTTTCAAGTTACATTATTTAGAGAGTTCCATCACCTACTCGGAACTTGAAACAAAAACTACAGCCTATCATTCTTGTGCAGATAGAACGGTAGTATGTTCTCACAGACAGTTAAAAGCAGCTCTAGCAATGAAAGAAAACAAAACTGATTGGGCAGAGAATTTATAACTGGTACTTTTATCAATCAGAAACATTGAAAAAAAAGACTTGGGTTTACACTAGTTGAAGTGGTTATCAGCACATCATTGACTCTGCCTGGTCAATAGTGTGATGAGAATGTGAACGTTTTACCTACAACAGCATTTGTACAGGAATTGAAACACAGAATTACGTCATTAACCTTTACACTTACATGGAAGGCCAAAGCGTACAACAAAACTATATACCTACCAAATGAACTTGACACTTGCACATATATATTTATAAAAAATTCTCTGCCTGATATATTGCCAAAAATTGTCATTGTAAAAAAAGGTTGATGTTCAAATTACTCAGGTCCATATCAAGTCATTAACAGAATAGACAATTATTTCACCATCATGAAAAATAGAAAACATGATAATATTGCTATAGATCGAATTAAACTGGCTTATATCAAAAACTAATTCTCATGAAAGCAACAAATAGAAAAACATGAGCATCAGATTCAAATATCACTTAAAAGATGAATGAACAAACATCAATCAAATCAGACAGCATCCCACCAGAAACAATAACACAGAATAATATTACAAGATCTAGGAGACATGTCTATTGGCCAAAACATTACAAAGCATAGCTGAGATATTAATTGTTACCTTCATATCATTAAAAGTAAATTAATAATGATATAGGAGGGGCCTTTGTCATGTCCACTAAAATATCTAATAAAATAACTACATGAACATTAAGACGCTCCCTCAAAATATTTATAAACTAATAATACACAACAAACTGAATAGAATAAGTAAAGAACAGGTAGGAAAAATGTTTTTAATCTAACATGTTTCACTTTAACAAGCTTCTTCAGAGACTTTAAAGATGAATAATTTAAAAAATAGTTTTTAATTTTAAAAAAATCTGAAGAGACAGTATGTTGATTGATGTTGGATTTCATTGGTCAGATATGTTACATGTAATAAAGCAATAGATGAACAATTTTAATTGCAGAAAAAACTTATGCCTGTTCATATGTATGTGTCACATGTAATAAACTGAATAGCTGTTTATTTTAAAAGTAAGTGAAAAATAATGCGTCAAGTGTATTTAAACGATAGATGAATTAAGCGTGTTTATATGTCGGTAACATTAGTATGTGTGTGAATGACAGAAAGAAATACATTTCCATTCAAAATTGTAGCGAAATAATGTATACAAGTTTCAAGCAATGGGCGGTTTCTATTAATGTAGGTATCCCTACACAAATGCCAAAAAACAGCATAGCCTGATGTTAAAAGGGTTCAAACTTAATAAAAACAAAGTTTTATCATCAAAATGTTTATGCTATTATTAAAAGGAAAGATCAACTTTTGTTGTTATTATTTTTAAAAATTAAGTTAAAATTAAAGTTTCAAGAAAAAAATTTAAAAGTCAGTTATCAAAAATGAGTGGAGGCAGCTTTTGAGATTTGAAAAAGAACTCACTCAACCAGTGGTCAAGAGCGAAGAAAAATTTACTCACCCCAAAATCATTTTACTTGACCAACTCCATTTTCTTAAGTCACCTTATGTAAACATAGTGTGAATCACTGAAGGAAAACAAAGATTTTAATTAAAATTTCTAACATGTTAGAAAGGATTTTAAAAATTTAAAAAAAAATAGTAACAACAAAATTTGATCTTTCCTCTTAATAATAGCATAAACATTTTGATGATAAAACTTTGTTTTATTTAGTTTGAGCCCTTTTAACATCATGATAGGCTGTTGTTGTTTTTTGGGGTTTTTTTTACAATTGAGTGGAGGTACCTAAATTCATAGTTTCTTTCTTCTGTTTGACTACAACCTCCATCTCATAGATGATAAAAAATAAAAAATCTGATTTTCTCAATGATTTTCTATAAAAAAAAATTACTTACTTGTATAATTTGTTTTTCAACATGTGGTTGAAAGAAGTATGCATATTTTTTTTCTTTCTTTCAAATGTTCGTTTTTACTTTTTGTGAGCGAGGAGGAAATATAGATGTTGAGTCAAGGATAATATTTTTCCAAATGAGTTTCTAAAAATCTGTGAGCGTCTTTAATCTGGGCAACATAGACATTTTGGCTCCACTCCGGAAGCGTTAATTAACCGAATGTTTACACTGACTGGGACAATGAAGCGCAACAGGAGCTTGTCAATCTAAATTCTATTTGTCAGATCTTGCTTTGATGATTGCGGGATGTTACTGTCTTTTGTTTAACCACACATTGCGACGTAAATCAGGTGCCATGCATGAGACCAAAAAGTTCAATAATGTCATTGTAGGTCATTCTAGGTAACTTGTGAATCTTCAATGACATACTTTTGGGTTGAAAAAGAAATAAAATTTCCTTTTTCTATATTTGAAGGGACACATTTCATTGCGAGATTTTTAATCGACCGCAGGCGAGTAAAGCAAAAAACTTTAATGAACAATTTAAGTTTTTAATCGACTGAGTCGATTGGGCGAGTGAAATCTCAAAGGCTGAGTGGAGGCACCTATGAATGTGTGTGTTTATGAGTCAGTAAAGTATGTGTGTGAATGATAAAACGAAGTACATTTCTGTTTAAAATTCAAGCGAAATAATGTATACAAATATGACATCACCACCCTCCTGATCTCAAAATTATGTTGCGTGTGTTAACTGGCCGCAAGTTAGTCGCACCTGAGTATGCAGCTGTTCACTTCCATTCTGCCCCCAAGTGATCGAGGATGTTAGATGATCAGTCGAAAATCCTTTACTTGCTCTGCTACGTTGTGATTTCTGATCTCAGAGAAGTCAAGGACCTGAGGAAAAAGAGGCAGCTGTCTTTGCTGCTGCATTCCTCGACAACTGAAAACAAGAGGTGGTTAAGTGCACATGCAGAAATAAGGGAAACAGACAAGAAAAAAAATAAGATAGTATGTGGACATATCTTTCAAAAGAGAGAAAGTAAAAAAATACAAAGAATTAAAAGAAAATACAATCCGACTTTTTTTCAGAGTCCACAAATTATTACTGCTACTGTCTGTTGTTGTCAGCACACGGAAGATAGATATATAGAGAGAGAATATCCGCGATTTCACGCCACGCGATCCGAGCGAGTCTCACGTCTCTCTGATGATCTGCGTCATCTTTTGTTTGATTTTCAAATCAGTTGTGTTTTTGTTGAAACCGTTTCAATATGGCATCGATGGTAAGAGATGGGAATGTCTCTCCATTAAAATTTAAGGTCAACTTTGGGTATCTGGCTTAGATCACCCGTTTACGTTTTTCGCCATCCTGGAAGCTTGGAGACACAATTCTGTTGACTTTATACATTCACATGCCAGTGTTAATTACAATTACATCCTTTCGTGGGTGGTCTGTTTCCAAAATTTACCGAGAAAGAAATAGAATTATCTCCCATTCACAAGGCTATCATTTTGTAAAATTGTTATCCTATCATCAATGTCATTTCGTAAATGCTCTATGTTTTGCCTTTCTCTTTCTCCAGGCCACCCCAGCCCTTATTTCCTTCTTCCTCTCTCGCTCAGCCCTTTCTAAGAAAAGAAAAAATAAAATATACACACAGAGATATTATTCAAATATCTATTCCTGGGTTCGAATCTAGTGTTTGTCGATACTAGTCTTAACATGTGTGCATAAGGAATACTTACAGTGTTACATTACTGTGCTACCATTTCTGACATTTACTTGTATATGACACAAGCCCAATTCCTGTGTAGGGGCTCTGTAACGCATGCATAAAAGTCCCCAAGATAAGTCTTCATGATTAGATTATATTTTCTGAAAAGCAGATAAAAAATTAGAAAAAACGAGGATCGAACAGCTTCCTGTAACTATGGTTCCTTCTAACATGTCCGATATTATATATTCCTTATTTATGTATTTATTTTTATATGTATTCTTTCTTTCTATTCGCATGCATAAAAGTCCAAAAGTTAAGCGTTCATGATTCGTTTTTTTTCGATCATTTCTATTTCAGAGTGGCTCTTGACCAGAAGCACCCACCTGAAAACCAATCTCATCATCAGCTGCACCTTCCAGCTTATCTATTTCTATGTTTTTCCTGTCCCTCCTACTACTACTGATATGCCTAATACAGCTGACCAGCCTACACTAACTTTAACTTTATTTTGCCACATGGAGCCCTTATTCTCAATGATGCTCAGTTCCTCTTTCAAACGATCCATTTTGATCTCCTTAACTGGTTCTAATAATTTGGGCAGTTTGCTCAAAGTAATTTCATGAAATTCATTAACAACGGGTTCCCACGAATTGCTCCAATAGCTTGCATTCATCTCTGTCAAACTTTTGAATGCCCCCTTTTCCTCAAACCTCTCCTTCTTCCTGGTAATATGGGGACAGGGAGATCGATGCGCCATATGCCGAACGACTCATTGGTAATTCTGTTATAGTCAGAAGAGTTACTATTTTCAGGGCTTTTGGAGGAACCTTATTGATCATCTGAGTTAACTTCATCGTACGCTGGGTCGCTATGGCCCAGACACCATCAGATATACTTATGGCTTGGGGTAACACGATCCTTTTAGGTAATCGCTTCCACTCGGACTCTTTTCTCGTCGCTTCCTGATTCAGTGAAAACAGCAACCTACGGTATCCTTCCTTGTTCATATACCTCTTAGCGACCAACGCTCTATTCTTGTGCAAGTTATATAGTTCCTTCCTCAGCTCGCCCAACAACAGCCTGTACGGCTTTAGATCGATCACCAGTGGGACCATCCACTTTGATTTCGTTATGACTCACTGGACTTTTTGAAGATGGTATTTTGGGTGTGCCTCCAAGCCGACACCATCATCACTAGTAGCATGGCTATCCATAGCCTCTTCCCGTCCATCCCTACAACGAGATGCAGAAACAGACTATTACACCCTATTCTATACTCGTTCTCTTTTTTCTTTTTTTTATAGAGGAGGTGTGCCTCAGCCATCCAACAGGGAGCAGCGACGACGAAGGTCACATTCAACCACAGTCGCAAAATGCCAATCACGCGCGCCTTCCCACACACACACCGGCACCACAGGCCACGAGGGGCCGACGCCCAACTACGCTGTACTCCCCGGTGGTCTCGGTCCTCCGCGGGATTCATTCTATCTGCTTAAGCGTCTCTACCTTCCTTGGATGGAGAGACTCCTCTAAACCGATAATTTAAAACACCATGCAACACACATCAAGGAAATTTTTAAAAGACTACAAGACTTTGGGTTAAAAGTTAAAGAAAAGAAATGTGATTTCTTTTTGAAAGAAATAAAATATCATAAATGAGAATGACATAAAACCTGACCCAGAGAGAGCTTCAGCAATCAAAAACTTACCTGAGCCTAAAAATGTCGCAGAATTGCAAAGCTTTCTTGGTCTTGCTAATTACTATGGAGAGTTTATCGATAGTATGCATAAATTGAAGGCACTCCTCAACGAATTATTGAAGAAAGATGTCCAGTGGATCTGGTCGGAGGAGTGCAAAAAGGCGTTTAACGAAATTATAAATAAATTGACATCAGATTTAACCTTGACACATTTCGACCCTAGGCTGGAGATTATTGTAGCAAGTGATGCAAGCTCACACAGTGTGGGAGCATGCATTTTACATAAAATGCAGGATGGTACTAAAAAACCGGAAGGCCACGCATCGAGAGCATTACTTCCGGCTGAGAAAAACTATTCACAAATAAAAAAAGAAGCTTTGGGAATTATTTTCGCCGTAACCCGATTTTATAGATATATATACGGTAGAGAATTCACACTACAAACGGACCAAAAGCCGCTTCTTACCATGTTTGGATCCAAGAAAGGACTACCTGTATATACCACCAATAGACTCCTGAGGTGGGGCACAATACTAATAAACTACAATTTTAAACTAGAATATTTACCATCGAAAAGAATAGAGCATGTAGATAGTCTATCGAGGCTGATTCCCAAAGAAAGTGAACTCTTGGAAGACTCAGTGATAGCAGTGCTGAGAGCTGAGGATGAAATCAGCAAAGTACTAAGTAACACGGTTAAAGAACTACCGGCTACATTGCTAGAGATAAGAAGAAACGTAGAAGCGGATGAATTTATTAACACGACAAAGAACAAAATTGAAGACAGAGACGCAAAATTGGCCAATAGTTTCTCAATTTGTGACAATGTACAATTGTATAATGAAATTGTCGTGATACCAAAGTCACTTCAAAGGAGAATCTTAAAAGACTTTCATGTTGGACATCCCGGGAACAATCGCATGAAAGCACTAATGAGAAGCTATGTGTAATGCCCAAAAATGGATGAGGATATCGCACAGATGGTGGAAAAGTGCAAGGGATGTGCTGCGGCAGCAAAATCTCCACCGATTATACAAAAATCTTGACCAAAGGCGGACAAACCCTGATCAAGAATACACGCAGGACCTATAAATGGCTACTACTATTTTATAGTAGTAGACAGCTTTAATAAATGGCCGGAGGTTTTTAGATATAAACACCCAACAACCGACAATACTGTTTTCACGAACTATTTGCGAGGCTCGGCGTCATTGACGTTTTAGTTACAGATAATGGAACACAATTCACGTCAGGTGATTTTAAAGATTTTTCTGATATGTACCTAATAAGACATATAAAAATAGCTCCCTATCACCCACGTTCAAATGGGCTTGCTGAAAGATTTGTAGGTAGGCTTAAGAGGGCGTTAAAAAAGCGATAGACACACCATCAGAGAAAGCATTACAGCAATTGCTACAAGTCTACCGTATTACGCCAAACCAGAATACGCCATCAGGCCTGTCACCGGCCGAGGTGATGTTCGCGCGAAAAATCCGATCGGTTTTCGAGAAATTATTACCAGGCAAAAGCAATAATCGGAATACACCTACAATAGTGAAAAGATCGTTCAAGCCTGGCGAAAAAATATATTTCAAAATTTTTAATAACAATATTAAAACGTATTGGGAGCCAGGTATAATTATAAGCAGAATTGAAAGCGTAATGTATACTATCAAAGAGAAAAGATTCACGAATAGAAGACACATAAATCAAATCCAAAAAAGATGAGGTGAAGAACCAAGCTTCTCACCTTTAGAATGCGAAGATTCTATGGAGGAAACCTTCGAAGCTTTTGACATCCAAAAACCAAAAGCTAACACGGAAATCAGAAAAACCAACAGGAAGCGGAAGTTCACAGAGCCTTTCATTATAGATCCAAAACGGAAAAATATTAACCCTTCCTAAAAAGAAGCTAGGGAGGGGGTGTTGGAGAGTCACCCTTATTTACACACTCTATGGACTCTTCCATAGTATACAAATAATCCTGCCTACAGAGAACGGGAGTTGAGTAGTGTTGAGTAATCTGTTGAGTTGAGTTGAGTTGAGTTGTTAGCCAGAGCACTTGAACCCTGCTCGTTGGTCAGCAAGAAATATAGACTTATTACCGGACTTACTTCTTTGCATCTATTTGACTTCCACTAACAAGTATTCCTGAATCTACTAACCGTGTACAGGTTGTATATCTTTTGTTCAATACACTTACCTTTTTTCCTCTCATATCTTTTTTGTGTTATTATTATATTGTGTGGTTTTCTAAACAAGGATCCACAACAAATAGAATACACCGAGAAACTAGAAGACCTTATTTGGAATGGTAGCTATAGCAAAGTAAATAAAGACCCTACGTTGAAAACAAAACGATAGCTGCCACAGATTCTAATCAAGAACAAGAATAACTTTCAGCCTAAAACATACAGGCAGTTGTCTCAACACTACAGGAAGTTACCTCACATGTATGGTCTACCTAAGATTTACAAAGACGATATTTAACTCAGGCTGATTGTTAGCAGCCAAAGCTCTGTGTGCCACCCTCTGAATCGCTTCATTGTGGATACAACTGACCAAGTGATAAAATCACCATCATATGTCTGAAACTCTGCTCATTTCGTAGATCTTATCAAAGATGCTCGCATCCAATTCAACCAGATGGTGAGCCTGGATGTGGTGAATCTGTTCACTAAGGTACCCATAGTGGAGGCACTAATGGTAGTCAGGAACAGACTGGCCTCTCTCGTAGGAGAACGTGCCAGTATACCACTGGATAACCTGATGCAGATGATAACTTTCTACACACAAACAACACACTTCGGAATGGGATCAGATATAAATGGGCAGAATGAAGGCTTAGCAATGGGCTCGCCATTATCAACATCACTGGCTAACATATACCTGGAATACTTTGAAGACATGGCATTAGAATCCACAGCTTTAAAGCCAACTCTATGGCTGATGTTGATGTCACCTGATGTTGATGTCACCTTCATACTCTCACCACACCAGAAAGGGGACCAGACACTAATGAATCATGTGAACTTAAAAAGATCATCGATACAATTCACAATGGAAAAAGAGAGCAACAACAAACTAGCATTCCTGATTGCGCTAATATCTCGAACAGAGAGGAGGTTCAAGACATCTGAATACCACAAGCCAACATTCACTGGACAATATCTCAACTTCAACTTCCACCACCAATACAATGTAAAGAAAGGGATCGTCCGTTGCCTGCCACATCAAGCAAAAGTCATAAGCGGTGAACCCCCAACCCCCAAAAAGACATTGTTCATTCAATGCATTCAGTCGACTTCTTGTTGTTATAATTAACTTTATTTGTTAATACTATGTGGTCTATATTTCTGAGATGAGGTAGTATTTACACTATTTACATTTTTTGACCATTAATAAGGAGAAACAGGCCGCCCCCTTAAAGTAAGACTAAAAGAACATTGCAAGGCCGTAACATGAGGGGAGATAGAAAAATCAAGCGTAGCTGACAACATATGAAGTGAGAAAGGAATCACTGACCTCTATGGGATTAAGTTGAAATAATAGAGAACACCACTGAAAACTACGTAAACTTAAGGAATCAGCACATATGCTAGGCTACAAAAATTTCCTTAGCCGACTAAGCATAGAGATGAACATAATATGGGAACCAGTAATACGGAGTGCCAGAGAAAATCATTAGTGTCAAAAATTGCAATATGAGCTCTGGTGAAAAATACTAGAGAAAAACCATTAACATAAAAAATTGCAATGTGAACTCTGGTAAAAAAAAAAAAAGGCTGATGATGGTTTATAAGTCCCAGAAATTTAGTTGTTGTCCTTAAGGTACATGGCCCAGTGGATATAGATGTGAGTTAGTTTCAGTGACTTGACTGAAAGAGTTGTGAGTTCAATACCAGGCTGCAACAATGGTGAACAAGTAACTTAGAGAGTTGGGAGATAACTCATGACTTCTAATAAAGAGTTAGCTTCTAAATTCCTAGCACCTGAAGAAGGCCGAAACGTCGTACAAATGGCGACCAAGATGAGGACAATAGTCCGAAAAATGTAAATAGTGTACGTTGTCTTCTCCTATTGAATTTTATTCTTTTCATTTTGCGGAATTATTCTGAATGACAAGCAGTCCCGCAACAATATTTTATGTTACAGTTAACAAAATCAGAATAGAAGGATTTCTTCAAGTTTTTTTAGGTACTGCTACGGTCTTCCTAAAAAAAAAAACGAAAAACTTTCAAGTTAAATTTGGTTTGATTTTAATGATGAAAAAGGCTGATCCGTATCAAAATAAACATTATAATTTTCGTATGTAAATAGTTTTTAGGCATTTTTAAAACATAGGTACTTTTCATCTCTCATCGAACCGCTATTATAAATTAATAATATAATTAGCAAATTTAATTTTTTTTTTAAAATCCAATACTTGTTCTAAAGTTGTGTTTCGATGTCAGTCAATTTAGAGATTAATTAACTGGATTTCGTAAACATAATGCTTACTTTCTGCTTAAAACATAATGAAAATAAAGTTTATTTACGCTAGGTAACCTCTGATGTTAACTAATGTAGCCCTTCTAATGTAAACATTTCTCTTAAAATCGCGCATGTTGGGTGCAGAATACCCGGATTAAAAGGAGAATTTAATGCGGTATATCCTGTCCACAAAATACAACACAAATTTCTAGAAAAGACAACATGATAAGAAATGTTCGTAGAAAAATAGAAAGAATCATATATGTAATATATACATGTAAATTCTTTTTATATCCTGTTTGATAGGGTAGTAAAATGCTAACAAAGTTCAAAGGATTCAGTTTTTTAAAGCGAAATGTGATTTGTTCGGTAAACAATAAGTCTATGTTTCGCTGTGTGTATTAACATAGTAGTAAAGTCTTTGTTCCTTTTTTCTTTTTGTGAACGGCGAGTAAGTGAAGAGTAAAAAAAGCGATCAATTTGCGGCGGAAGAGTGAGTAGAAGTGAGATGTTATTGTATTGAAAAATACAGAAATATAAATTTAGAGGAAAATATACTTATCGGCGATAATTTTAGGAGTCAGTTGAAGTGTCTTATTGTTGTTGCCTTCTCTTTTTTTTTTGTTGACGGCGAGTAGGTGAAGAGGTAGGGAAGATAAAGAAGATCACGCGAGAAGGTGAAGGAGCACGAACCTGTGTCGCTGGGCTATTGTGTCGGATTCAGCGGTTTAAAATTTCTCTCGTTACATCGTGGCTGGTTGAACGTTCTCTGCCTACTGTTCCCTCTTTCACTGACCGCCCGAGAAACGTAGATTAAGTTGTCAACTCGAATCCCGTTGTTGGCTCTGAACGCAAATTTTTTTTTATTAGGTGGTAAAAAGTAAGTTACGAGTCATAATGTTCCATTTGTTATTTTCTGTAAATTACTCTCTTTTCATTATTTACTAAATATTTTTGCATTGGCTCGCGAAATTTGCCTTAATATTTTTTCCTTCAAAATTTGTCTTCAGCGATTTTGATCCGATTTTGCTTTTACGCGTTTCTACTTTTTTCTTTCAGATATTTGCTGAAATAATATAGGATTTGTATATGCGAAAAAAAAAATGCGGAATACTAACTGTTCAATAATCAATATATCAAGATTAATATTTATGTCAAAAAGATATTTGTACTCAATATGACATTTCGCGCTCCTTCACCTCGCGTGCTTTTTTTTAATCTTCCCTACCTCTTCATCTACGTCTGTTTTTAAATAATTCTGAATGTAATGGTTATGGAATTATCATATATCGTGAGTATTCAATCTGAATTAGTTCCTTTTCGAACATCGACAGAAAAACAAGCTAACAATAAAATGAAAAGAAAGCTTACACTATAAAATGGCTTTAACCTAAACATTTGTTATGGTTCATAAAATGGCGAGTGTTCTAAAAATAGAAATAGACACACTGACACCAAGAATTCAAAATTGGGCGGCAAAATAAGGAACCGTTTCTTTTGGTAGGAGTTGGAGTAAGAGTAGAAGTTAAGGACAGTAGTTGTGTGTAGGAGATTTGAAAAGGGGAAGACGCTAGTCAGTTGACCACTAGAGTCCAGAAGGGATAGGCTCGTTTACTGCTAGCATCCCACAGTGAAGAGAATTTAGCTAGTCTGCTCCTGTATCCACACAAAATTTAAAGGTTGTAACTTGATGTAAAAACCTAAAGTTTTATACCAAAAATAAACATCATTAATTCAAGTTTGTGTTATCTTCTAATTATACCAAGACGAAGCAACACAACACATTTTTCGATTCTTCAAACATGTCATTATCTAATAATAAAAAAGACACGTCATGAACAGCAACGAGATTAATTTTAAAATCACACTGAAAAAGTAATTAAAAAAAATATTAAGTGTAGACTTTTCTGTCCAATCTGAAATAAAATAATCTATTTTTTAATTATTCATGCATCAACTCTAAAAAAAAAACCTTTAATTAATCATTTTTGATCAGGCTCAGGATGAATTTTCAGTATTTTCACAATATTACATATTTTTTTTCCTTTTTATTGAAATAACTCCTTCAGGAATTTTTTCTGTTATAAAAATTCGCCACTCCCCAACCAAATTAAAAAGTTAGTCTGAAACAGACCTCCCTCTTGCTTCAAATATTATCACAAAGTTTTCTAATAAAACTATCCGTTCGGTATACAGTCTATTCATTAATAAAAAAATTAATTTAAATCAGATAATTCCTTGATTTTTTAAAACTATTTTTAAAACGGGGTAGCGTTTTGAAAAAGTTAGCCCTAATTAAATGTTTCATCGTCTCTAGGTTGGTTTTTTTATTTTTATTTATTTTTTATTATTTTAGTACACGTTCTTTTGATCGAACTGAACCCTTTACTTAATCTATAGAGGGTAGATTGTTCTCATTCTACTTCCCATGCCTAGTTATATCTTGTCTAGTTTTTATTTAGTACTGCTCAGTCATTGCTCGCCTCGTTTTCACTAAGGACACACTCTCGGTTCAAGGATTATACTCACAATTACTATGTCACAAAATTTGCGAACCAACGCTTTAATCCGCTAATTGTGAGTTCATTTCCTGGGTAGAGACTATGACTATGTACAACATTTTACGAATGTGAATCTAAAATGTGTTTCGACAAGATTCGATACATAACATATGTCCTTTACTAAGCGTTACAAGAAACATGACTCAAGATAAACTATTCCTAAACAGAAACTATGATCTGGAATTTGAATGAAAGCAGTGATGACACATATCCTAAATCCCTCATAAATATTCAGGATCTTGAATTAGTAAATACTAAACACTACAAATACCTCGGAGTATGGATCAGTTATAACAACTTTAGTATAAAAAATAAGGAAATTGAACATAAAATAGACTTTCCTAGTAGTAGTTTCGCCTAACACCAAAGTCAAAATATTAATCTAACAGCTTGCATCTTGTTCTTAAATAGTCACGTCAGATTCAGATTTTTATATAAATGTAATATGGTGCCAAACCCGTTCATACATATCTAATTGTCATCTCTATGCAACCACTTTCTCAGATCGATGGTTAACAATGGTTTTGGACGAGTGAAACATGTAGATCTCAGCCAGGATCATCTTTCTTCGAACCCTGTGGACTGATGCTACAGATTCATCACATCACTTGCGAACTTTCAACAGTAGCAACAAGTAAAATAGTTATCACAATTTTTTCAAAGATAGAATAATGACGTAAGATCTGAAATTGACAACAGTAAGGAACCAATTTGAAATTTTGTGCAAGAACACAGATCACTTAAACAAATAATAGATAAGAAGAATTATCCGAACGTGAAAGTTTATTAGGTGCGCGTGCACACACACACACACACACACACACACACACACACACACACACACACACACACCTCTAATACACACATTAAAAAACAAATTTGTTAAAACATATGAGATGAGAAATCATATATGGCTTACTTATCGGACTAGTAGGCTCATGTTTCAAAGTTTCCGCAATAAAATACAATATTTAATCACATGGGTTGGGGTATCAGATTTTCTTAAAATAAAGCCCCTCGTAAACAACCAACACAGTAGCAGAACGAGACAGAGTTCCGCGAGATCTCGCACTTAACCTACGTAAGCGGGAGCTGGGAAGTTTTGGGTCCACATTAAAAACTGACCTTGTGTCGCATCCCACTTCAGGGGAGAAGACTTGGGTAAATACGACAACGCGCTTGGTGTCGACAGGTGGCCGAGAGGCCACCTGTCGACACCAAGCGCGTTGTCGGTGTCTCTGCCAAGATCGCTTCGTTGACATGCCTTGACCTCGTCTCGTTGATTTCCCATTCGATCAGAATTCAATAGAGGTATTCAGGCCGCCCAGTTCGTTACCACAGTGACAAACATCAACCCCTGCTAATGCATCTTACCAGAGAGTTTAGCTCAACATCTCGGCCTCATCACCTAAAGAAAGGCATACGCCAATAACACTACTCTTGGTTTCACTAATCCGATACTGATAACATCGTGACTTCGGCCAACTAACCCAAGAAATCAGTCAATTTACAGCTCTACCGACAATACTTTTGCATTAACAATTAAAGAACCACATATAAGGAATTTTTGACATCTTACATATATATATATATGTATATATTCTGAATTTTGATCAATACACATTGTTGAAATTTTAAACCTTGTTACTTTCTTTCCTTGCAATCATACGTTCGTTATAACATGACTATATATATATTAGCGGCTTCTGTGTGTGCGTGTTTATATGTGTCCATGTTATGATTACACTGGCCTAACTTTTGGCATACAATCTCAGAAAATATTTAGTTATGACAGAGTATATGAGGCTGGCATCAGAGAACATCAGATGGTACAACATGTTATTTTTATCAAATGGGGCAAATTTTAGCAAAATGGAGTGGTGTATTGTTTGTTGTGAAGTACAAAATGTTTATTGACCTCACAAATATATTTAGGATATAATGAAATTCAACCTACTGGCTCACTGGTATTAGGATCAGTTTGTAACCTTTATTATATTTATTGTAGACAAACTGTAGACATTCTTGGATGCAAAATTGTACGTGGGTGTATTTGGACAATAAATGAAGACAGAATAAGTGATGTTTAATCTGCTGCAGCCTGATTTTACCATGCATTTTCCTATTACTAGTGCTCTGTTGGTGTTTCTAGTGTTAGATCCCTAAACAACATTTTCATAGCGACCATATTAGCACTCACTATAAAAAGAGCTATTATATGAATCAAAGTATTATCAAAATAAAGCAGATCAATATTTTTTCTTTACAACGAAATATTTTTAAGTGACGATAAAATTTTCACGTCTAAATATTTTTAATTTGTTGTCTATGAAGAAATATATCAAAGAATATATTTTCCTTGTGTTGATATGAAGTAATTTTCATCAGGCAAACGTTGGGCATCCATTCTAGTATAAAGAATGATTCATTTAATAAAGAAACATTATTATTAAGTGTTGTGTAAGTCTAGCATTAATCGTCCCTCTCTTGTAATATGCGCAAATATGATTGTTCAAGTGTGGAGGGTGTCTACAGAAAAACAATATACCAATATTCGGTAAAGGAAGATAGTGAACCTGTCAGAATCTATCTAGGCTCAACCAAACTTCCTTGGAAAAAGGTTTTGCATACATAAAACCTCTTTCAATAATAGATAATACACATTTGGGCAGCACAATGCTGTCCAAATATTTATGAAAACATAAATATAAATCCTGTTAATGCCTTCGTCGAGTTGAAAATTATGATGACGGCACAAGCTCGAAAGACAACAATTCTTGTACATTATTATTGGAAGAAAATTTTCGAATAATGACATTCACCGAGTAGATACGCCTTGTTAATAGAATAACTTACTAGCAAATGTAGGCACGAGAACAAGTTTTGTTGTGTTAGTTATCTCTTAAATGAGGAAAAAAGAGTAAGGAGAATTGTAGTGAACAAAATAAATTGTAAAAAATTAAAATTAAAATCTGACTCAAAGATTTTCTTAGAAAGAAAAGAAAAAGAGAAAAAATAATAAAAACGAATTTTCTGGAATGTACAAACTTTGCACACGAAACTCGCAAACTTTCACACCTAAGTGTGAATGTTTTATTGGCAAATAGCGAAGTAGGAAACATCTAAAAAGAAGAAAAACAAAATTCAAATAATCTTTAATTATATAAAAAATAACGGACCCTTTTCGCGAGCCCATGTGAAGTTTGTTTATATATATATATATATATATATATATATATATATATATATATATATCAAATTGTATATAGAAACATATATATATATATATCAAATTGTATATATATATATATATATATATATATATATATATATATATATGTTTCTATATACAATTTGATTTTCTTGTTTTATAACTCTTTTATAGTGGGCTATCTACTAACAAGGTCAAATCAAACTAATCTGTTTCAACACACACATACACATCACTATAACGGATAACCAACTATAAACTGGTGACTCTCGACATACAAAGAACACGCACCCCACTATAAATTGGCGAACTCCGACCTTCAAAAAAACTTCAACCACAAGAACAATAGCAGAAAAAAGAAACGACACAGAACAACTGATCATCATCCATACAAGCGGTGACAATCAAAACACCCGTGTTTAATGAGTTGCCTGGTTTGCGATAATGGAAGCGCAGTTCAACATCACAAACATAAAACAAGCAACACAAAAATTCTACCACGCTTTGGCAGCTCTTCCTCCAGAAATATTAGGAAAAATAATAACGAATATATTACACTCAAAATATTATGATAACTTCTTTTTTCACCGCACGTGTTACAGCAGTGTATCATATATACTAACGTTGAAATTAGTATCATATAACTGGTAATTATAGACGATTCATAACCCATACTAATACTATAATAGTCAATGCCTGAAAAGATATAAAATAGCAATAATAAAGAACTTTAATAGAGCACACCAAAATTCTTCTTACGAAAGAATATCTTTCAGCGAACTAAAACACATAAAACAAATTTTAGTCAACAATAATTTTCCCAATTACAAAATTGATAAACAAATAAATATATTCTTACAAAAAATACAATTAAAATAGCACACAAAAACATTAAGATATTTCACTGCAACCAAATGCACGTTTATTATAAACAGGACGAATTTTCTATACAAAAAATTATTAAACACCATATATCTGCCGTAATTCACAAAAACATGTAAAATTTATTATACAAAATGGAAGACTGCAAAACTTGTTGTTTCTAATAATAATAACTCCATCAAATCTAAACTAGCGATGATTAATATTAATATTTCAATGCCTTGTACAAGATTGTGTTTCTTGTTATAAATCAATTACGTATATTGGCTATACTACCACATCTCTGAGAAGACGTCTTATATGCCACCTATCTAGTAATAATAGTGCAATAAAAAAGCATTTATTAACCCATAACTTACAAGAATCATTAAAAAACATTTCCATTGAATATACAAAAATAATATTTAAATCCCAATATCAAAGACAACTCGCTACAAGAGAGGCACTATATATCAAACAATTTCCCTTAGCATCAACTTTACATTATTAACAGTGGAAATGAAGATTTGAAAAATTTTTAAATAAAAAAATATAGAGACACGCATCACGTGATAGCTTTAATGAACTCTCCTTTTCAAAAACACAAAAAATTTACATTACAGTCAAACATGATGATATAATAACAACACCGGAAAAATAACATCCTTGAAAATGGCCTGTGAAGAAACTGAAAGCGCTTGGAAAGTCGAAAAGTATGGAACATTTTTAAATTCCTTATCTCCAGTTCAAAAAAGCAAAACAAAAAAAAAAAAACATGTAAGAATACTGGAACATTTAAATAAAAAATTAATAAACCTTCTTTGTCGGTCGTTTGTAACACACACACACACACACACACACACACACACACACACACACACACACACACACATATATATATATAATCTCTTCATTGTTTCTTTCCAGGTAAACTGACATCTGTTCCTAGAAGACTAGTGATGACTTCTCTTGAAAATAGACACAATTGTAGAAAAAGGGATAAGCCCCAAGGACATTCGTGCCAACATAGTTATTAGGGGATGGAGCTCCAGCGTAAAAGTGGACAGCTGAATTTATAAGTCAGAAGATGACTCAAGATCTGAAATTCCGGTAAATGCCACTACCGAGGAAAGCATTGATCGGATTCACCAATAGGCGATGAATGACAATAATTCAAATAGCCGATTCTATTAGCTTATCCCGTGAGAGATATTAGAATGAACTTGACATGACGAATATTTCTGCTCAGTGTGTTTCACGTCTTCTGACACCTGACCAAAAGGGTAACCAGCTTATCACATCACGGTGTCAACTGGCATTGTTTGAGGTAGATCTATCTTGTTTCCGTGAATGTTTCAAGATGAGTGTGGGTTCATCACTTTGAGCCAGAGACAAAGAAACTATCTATGCAGTGGAAACACCTCTACTCACCCGCTCCAAAGATAACCAAGGTCGTTTCATCTGCTTGGGATGTGGTGTCTTTTTTGGGATGCAAAAGTTAATGTGATTATTATTATCTTCAAAAAGGTCACACTATCAATGGGAAGTTCTACTTGTTGAGGCAGTTGTGAAAGGCTATCAAGACCAAACCACCGGGAAAAATGACCTAATTTGGTCACATTCACTGAAAATATCATGATTAGCCTACGAAACTTTCAAACCATCTTATATATATATATATATATATATATATATATAAATCAAAATAATAACTAAATAGACTCTGTAAGTATGTAGGCTGTAAATTTATACTAAGATAAACCTTAAAAAAAACCACTAACAAACAGAACCTAATTCCGTTATAATCCGGTGCACTGAGGCGTCGGATAAATGGGGAGAAAAAAAAGAAAGCCGCGGAACAAGAACAAAGCATTCAATACTCCGCAGTAAAGAAAAAAAAAACCAAACGGAACCAACCACAAGAAAAAGTGCTCGATACAAAGTACAAAAGATATAAAAAAGTAAAGCAAAGACACACGAAAAAAATCTAAAGTGAGCCAAAACATACCGCGGTTTCACACTACGGATCGTCAGGGCAAAGGCTGCCTTTGTAGGTAGGTTTTGGCTCACTTTAGATTTTTTTCGTGTGTATATATATATATATATATATATAGAGAGAGAGAGAGAGAGAGAGAGAGGGAGAGAGAGAGATATAGATAGTCATCCGCAGACAGATCTGTTTCGCTCTGTCACAGCTCATCAGTACGGTTAGACTCCGATTGCTTTTAACCCAGGATTGAAACCCGACCAAAGTGGCGTCAGTCGGCGGTTCTACCTCTGGGCCATGGGCGCATGGTAGAAGAAGGCAGACTTTTTAGCATATATATTGTCATTATACACGGCCAATAGCCAGAGTGATCTAATTCATTAGTGAATGAGCGATACGTACATGCCAGAGTAGCTACTGTTGTTCAAAGTCTCCCATTCTTTCAGAGTGCTGAATCAGGGTGTGAGAGCGTAAATAGTCATCCGCAGAAGATCTGTTTCACTGTATCACAGCTCATCAGTACGGTTAGACTCCGATTGCTTTTAACCCAGGATTGAAACCCGACCGAAGTGGCGTCAGTCGGCGGTTCTACCGATAGATAGATAGATAGATAGATAGATAGATAGATAGATAGATAGATAGATAGATATTATTGTTATAATAATAGCATACTGCAACTCAAAACCTATCAAGTTTCGATCCTCAATTCTCGCTATCACGTAATTGATGAATGGTTCCTTTATGAGGGGAGAATATCCTCCAGAAATAGTACTGCTGCAACCAAAACCAGGAAAAGTTTACTATTTCGATAAATGTTTGGGCCGTCTAACACAACGACCAGATTTGGTCACAGTCTCTTTTACTACCTCAGGTACTGATGGTGACGGAGGAGTCACTGAAGTGTCTATACCAAGCCAGGTAGTGTCCAGAAAGGCGGGTTTCAATCTGTCCATAGTAATGTTTTGTGTTGCATTGTTAACGCTCACCATAAAATATTTCGAGTGTCTCTCAAGGGCTTTGAAAGGTCCTATGTAGGATGGCTGCAATGTATGGGACTTAGCCAAGTCCAGCACAAAAACATTTGTGCACATCTGCAGGAGTTTAGGCAGATATATCGGCGTTTGAACCTGTGCAAAAGAGTTATATGCTAAGTTTGCCATTCTCGCAGTAAGCCGATCACCAAACGAGTTCATGTTTAAAACTTTTTGTGGAGGTTACAGGAAAAACGATCTTGTCAGTCTGAGTGTGGTGCGATACACTATCTTAGCAGATGAACATTTAAGATCGTTTTTAACTGCAGTGCGGAGACCCAGAAGAACCAATGATAGATGCTCCGGTCAATTTGCCTGAACCGTTGTGGCCCTTAAAGCTGATTTGAGTGTACGATGAAAAGTTTCACAAGCCATTTGCTTCAGGATGATAAGCGGTGGTTTTGATTCTCTTACTCCCTAAGATCCTCATCAGCTGGTTGAACAGGTCTGACTCAAATTACCGCTTTGTCTGTAGTAATTACAACAGGGACCCAAAAACCAGACACCCACCCTGATACAAAAGTCTTTGCTGTGGTATGTGCAATAATGTCCGACATGGTAAGAGACTCACACCAACGGGAGAAACAATCAACACATGTCAATCGATATCTCTGTCCCTCACATGAGGAGAGTGGTCCTGTGATGTCCACATGCACATGTACAAACCGCTCGTCGAGTGATGGAAAGGATCCAAGTGGTGAATGGGTATGTCTCCATACTTTGGCCCTCTGACACGGCACACATGTCTTTGACTATTGCTGAATGTCAGCTTTCGTGCGTGGCCAAACAAATCTGTCTGTGATTAGCCGTATTGAGGCATTAGACCCTGGGTGGGACAAATTGTGCATGGAGGAGAATAATCCTCCGGTGCTGGTGTCACATACCACTTCCAGTTCTGTGTTTAGAACATGTATTTTCGACAATGTCAAGAATGTGTGGTTCACTCGTAAAAGATGCTGTAGTTGCTGATCCGTTTCCTGTGTTTCCACGAATGGTTGATATTCCAAGCACGGGTCCAGCACAAAAGCATTGATGCCACAAGACATGGTGTCTGCAGGTATGTTGTTGGCTCCCTTGATGAAACGGATATCTGAGGTGATTTTGTAACAGATAATCCAAATGTTTGGTTTTACGTGGAGAATATTCGTCGGAGTTTGACTGAAAAAACCCCAACAAGGGCTTGTGGTCTGTCAGTAAGTAGAAGGTCCGCCCGTTCAACAAATGTTGAAAATTACGGATAACTGAATAAGCCGCGAGGATTTCAAGTTCAAACGTGCCATACCTGGATTCAGTAGAAGTTAGTTTCTTGGAAAAGATGGAAATTGGTTTCCAGTGGTCATCGATCTTCTGCTGCAGTAATGCACCTATACCAATAAAAGAGGCGTCAGCTGCCAAACACAACTCGCTATCTGGAACAATATGTGACGATTCAACTGCTCGGAACAATAAAACCTTAATTTGATGAAAGGCTGCCAAAGCTGGGTCAGACAAAACTATATCACAATTTTGACACCCGTTAAAAAATCAGTCAAAGGTTTTATAACCAGCGCACAATTTGGCAGGAACCTTCGAAAAATAAATTTCCATCCCTAAAAACTTTTCATGATATCTGGCACGGGCAGGTCAGAAATGGCCGCCAATTTACATAGGGAAGGTGAAATTCCAGCTGCATTCATACGGTGACATAGGAAAATTACTTCAGACTTTTCAAACTCACACTTTACTGGGTTGATAGCAACCTCAAATTTATCAAAACGTTCAAAAATGAGCTGCACATGTTTAATATATTCTTCCATGGAAGAACTAGCTATAAGGACATCATCCACCTAGGCACAAATAAAATGCAAACCGTGCAATACATGGTCGATAAATCTTTGGAAAGATTGTGCTGCGTTTCTTAGTGCAAATGGCACACGTAGAAACTCAAACAACCCAAATGGTGTTGTTATGGAAGTCTTTGGAATGTGTTTGGGTTCTAGCAGACTCTGATGGTAGGCTCTGATAAGGTCTAATTTAGTAACCATAGACTTACTCTGGATGATTGCCATTACATCATGTATATGAGGAATATGATAACAGTCAGGTTTAGTGGCAGAGTACCACCACTTTTGGGTACCAGGTGCAAGGGAGATACCCAGTTATTTTTTGATGGCTGGATAATACCGAGTTTCATCATTTGGTTAAATTCCGCTTTCGCCACACTCAACTTTGCCGGTGTCAGGCGACGAGGACGGCTGTGAACAGGAGGACCGCTAGTAGCAATGTGGTGCGTGATATTGTGAAAAGATGGTTTTGTAGCGTTTTCAAACTTTTTGAAGTGTTCACAAATTATAGGGTTATCTTCTGTGTTAGCCACAGTAAAACACAATGGAATTACATTATGAATAGCTCCAGGAGATAGAATATTTGTCTTAGGGTCTGTCAAACAACGTCTGTGAACATCAATGAGAAGATCAAATTTGTGTAAGAAATCTGCACCCAATATGGCCTTCTCTACATCCGCAAGAACAAAAAAAAAAGGGTGAAAACCCGTCTCAAACCAAAATTTAATGTAAGGCACTTCTGATCATAAGTCTAGAAGAGCGACTTATTTACGGCTTGTAGGATAAGTTTATGAGGGCCTTTTAACTTGTCTGCTCTAGTGACAGGAATTAAGGATATTTGCGCGCCACTGTCCACAAGAAAACGTACACCAGTAGTGCGATCTGAAATAAATAGTAAGCGACAAACATCTTCCACTCCGGCACACGGTGTCGCCTCCGGTAGCCAGCTTAGGCTTTTCCCTGCTGCGAATTGAACGAACAGGGGTGGGTGGCTTACAGTAATTAACCTAATCTCCAAATTTCCTGTGTAAGTAATACACTGGGTCCTTGCTAACAGCTCTTGCACGACCTCTACTTTGGTAGAGGTGCATGCTAACTTTCTGTAACCGTCTCTTTAAGTCTCTATCCTAGCCTCTAACTTTTGTTGTCCCTCTAAGAATCTAATCAGCGGATCTGGTTCTTGCGTCTGTACGGCGGAAATGGGAACAGTGCATCCCGAAGTTAGGTATGGCACGTTATCAGCTATTTTAGCCAGCTTTTCAACGGATGCATCTTCACCCACCGCAGCTAAAACCGCGTTATACGCAGACGGCAAACGCTGGAGAAAAAATATGACGTATAATGTCAACCTCATTAACTTCTCCAGCTAAATGTTGCAAACGACATAAAAATTGCAACGGTTTGCTGTCTCCCAATTGTTCTTCATGTAGAAGTTGCGATAATTTCTTTTGCCGTGATATAGACATCCTACAAACAAGTTACTCTTTTAACTTGTAATACGGCTTGTTTTTCGATGGAGAGATAATTTCTCTCGCCCCGAGACAGCTTCGAGAGGCAACTTGGAACCCGCTAAATTAAATTTCGTTTTCTGAGAGGTAATTCCTCTCAGTTCACATTCCGACTCTAACTGTGCGTAAAATAAAGCAGGGTCTGTTTTAAAATAGGCTAGGCTGGCAGTGTTCACCGCCGACAGAGCGGCCGTTTTATCCTCCTCCATATCGTATATTCTCTCTGGGGAATATTGCCTCACAGAAATATGCCTCACAATGTGGAGTACAACGGAGAAAACATTAAAAAAAAAAACAAACAAAAAAAACAAACGAACACAAATATTTTAAACAAAAGGTCAAATCACTACTGTTACCGCTACCAGCCTCCTACACCCACTAATGGGTGTTGTCAACACTAGCAGTAAGTTAATGACCAACCTGCACTCCAAAGCGAGGTAGTCTAACGTTGCCGGCCGGTGCTAAATTCAATTTCGGGAAGAAAGAAGGAGCAAATGAAGAAGACGGACGCCATGTTGCCATGTTATACGGGTCATCATTCCTATATCGCAAATTATTTGTGTCAAAAGGGAAAAAAATTCTCTGACATACGAAGTTAACAGTTATTTTGCAAATTGCAAAAATATACCGACACACTGGAGTCACCATGTATTAGTTGCGAACCGGCGATATTTCCAGTTACGCGATACTAATATAACCATTAGTGTATATATAATACGCTGCCGTCGCAACTGTAGTAAAAAGGGCAAGTTATATGGCAATAACATAGAGGCCTTTAATATAACAAAAACAAGTACAATACATTCAAAATATTTAAGTACGTTCCCAAACAAGATGAATGTTCATATTGTCCAAATGAATGAGAATGTTTTAGCAAGAATAGATAAGAAATGATATACCTGCTCAGCAGTACTCCTCGTGACTCTACCCATTAAGATAGGGAAGGGAATCCCCGCCAGATAAAGAAGAGTTCCTCGAAAGGGAAGACAGCTGTTGTTTTACTTAAGGGAAAACAACTGTTGTCTCCCTACAGCCTTGTTTCAGTTAGGTTATTAAGTTATTAAGTGAAGACTATTTACTAATCGAAAATTGAAAAGTTTAATGCAAATCATCGAGCCGATAGATTTTTAAAATCATTTTTTAAAAAAAGTTTAGTTTAGGGGTCTTTTTCCTTCATACTATGCTGTTTTTTCAGTGAATTAGTTGAGGTACCCAACTAAAACTAAAATGTAGTGAGTTCAATCAATCCATTCTAGTCACCATACCCGCTACCTTGTAAAAAACTAGGATAAGTTTAGAAACAATTATTTACTGATTAAGATGTGCATTGTGGCGCAGTGGATATCGGCTCGAAACGACAAATTGGGGAGCCGAGTTCGAATTCCAGCTGAATCCCTTGCATTTACTTACGCGCCCTTGGGAAAGGTATGAATTAATCCGTCACTTCCTTCTAGTTATGGGTTAAATAACAAGACAGATTGGGTTCTATATAATTGGCTGGCAGAAAGTAATGGCAACCTACCGCGGGATAATCTTCTGCTTAGTTAATGTCTCTTTCGAGACATAATCACCCAAGCGTATGGTACTTTAACTGACTGACTACTACTGATTCGATACTCATTGGATGTCCGGTTCCTGTTGTTTTTATTAACAAGTGTTTTTTTTTTTTTTTAAGTTGGATAATTTTTACGAGCTTGTTTGTATAAGAATTTACTTTTTCATTTCGGCAATGTTGCATCGGCTGAGAAAATTATACACAACTAGCACGCGGGTATATTTGTTCGTTTCTTTCGTCTTCAGAAGAATTGGAAAATCAACAGAAGAATAAGATTTTTGTACCCAGTAGGAAAAATATTTATATATATATGAGAGAGAGAGAGAGAGACAGAGAGACAGAGAGACAGAGACAGAGAGCAGGCGAAAAGGCACCCTTTAGATTAGAAGTGTTGGTAAAAGAGACTAAGTTTTAAGAAGCAAGCCAAACATGTCATGTATTGTAAATTATAATTATATTGCTTTCCTACGTACACATTTACACAGTACATGATGCAGGTTTGTATTTTACTTTTACTGACTAGTATTATCAGTGGATACTACTGGCTGGCCTGACTGAACATGAATTGAAAAAAGTAAGTGACTTTTATTTTCTGTGTACGTGTGACTGCAAAAAAGAAAAAAAGGTGAAAAAAATGCATGTACTGAATAGTTAATATAGCGTTTTTTTCCTGTTTGCAAGAAAGTGTGTACCCACAAAAAAGCAGTCTACGACGATTTTTTAAAATTTCATGTGCGTTTTTAAACATTTGCTAATAAAGACTTACAGCGACGAGTGTGAGTGTAAAAAAAAAAAGCAAAACTTTGTTGGTTTCTTTTTTGTTCCTTTTTTTGTTTCGTTTGTTTTGGTTTGCGCTTTTTGTGCGCACGAATGTACTTTCCAGAAATGTTATTGTTTTACTTAACTCAATGCGTTTATTTTTTTCTATTCAGAGGCACGAGATAAAAAAAAAATTCCGAAAATTTCCAGTTTGATATTATTTTCTAAAATCAAAGAATTAAAAAGCTGAAGTGCATTAAAGAGCAATGGGTCATACATAAACTGTTGCCTCAATATTTAGAAACTTTTTAAACATTATTGAATAATTGTTTATGTTATTATTGCAATTTATAATTATCTTTTACTTGTTTCTCGCCAGTCATTTACGTTCCGCTTCAATTCTGCATTTTTAACTGTTTCATATGCATGCATAACGTTTAACAACCCTATTTATTTTATTTATATTTTCATTTTTTTCTTTTTTCAAATTTATTCTCCCAACCCAAGTGTTATCAAATGTACTTTTGTTTTCCTTCTCTTACTAAAAAAAAAAAAAAAGAAAAAAACAAACAAACCCACAAAAAGCAAAAGAAGCTTCTTAGTTCTATTCGTTAATTCATAAAATTTAGATTTAAGAAATACTCCGCAAAAATCGAAACTTTTTTTACGTAAACTCATGTCAGTAGTCTACTTACAAAACAAATAAATCTAACAAAAACAAAATTATTTTGTCAAAAAAAAAAAAAAATACTATTGGTTTTCTTAGATTTTGATCAAGAAAAAGGCCTGTTTAATTTTAACTGTGTTCAGATCCGCTTTTATGATAAATGTACGTGAAATTTGCATTACTTACGCTTTTTGGGGACACATTGCAAAGAATTTAAAAATGAATAATAGCGAGTTTAAACAAGCATTGTTTTAAAAAAGTTCGAACTTTTCAAAAACTTAATTTGTTGATAAATTGAGTATGAATAAAAAAGGTCCCAAACTTAATAAAACAAACTTTTTCCATCAAAATGTTTATATTATTATTAAAAGGAAAGATCAAAGTAATTTTTAATTATTTTAAAAAATTCTTTACATGTTGATCAAGAAGAAGGCCTGTTTATTAATAACTGTGTTTAGATTTTTTTTAAAATTTAATACATTCTATTATCGAAAATTTTGGCAGAAAATCTTGTTTTGATTTGAGTTTGCGGGTAACCAAAACGTTACGACTGTTTAAATTACAATAAAAAATGAAATAATTCACATACTTTTTTCCATTGACAAACACGTTGTGGAACGGTAGAATATGTTTAAATAAATGGATTATCAGTAGGGTTTCAGTTACGAAGGCTGTTGGTGTTCAATTCCCACAAACAATGTTACAATTGAATAGAATAAAGATGGCAAATATTGGAAAAGTGAAATAACGGCAAGGAAACAGATTTCAATTAATGATAATTTAAATACATTTTTAAAAATTATATACACAATATACAGATTTGTGAAATGTTTAAAAAGGTCAAAAAGCATGAAGTTGATAAGGTTTGTCTCTGGGTTGACGAAAAGTCAGTTCTAAAAGTTCAGTAATAAATAGAACAGTTCTTGAGTCAAAATAATGACGTTTTAGAGAATGACGACAATTTAGAAAACTGTTTGTGACAGTGTTGGGGATTTATGGGTTAAAAATGAAACGTGTTTCAGAAAGATTTTGAATATAAGATGGCTGCGTGATTCTACCCAAATCCTCAAACAAAACTCAATAAAAGTTGCATACGAGCAAAGAGTTTTAAATAACCAGAAAGAAACAGAGTGTAGGAATAAAAATAAATTATTTTATACAGAATAATAGCAAATGTTGGTTGATATCTGTACACAGAAAAATTGTCGACCAAGTGTGTCGAAAGAATATTCAATAAGTTGCAAGTTCAGTTCAGGAAAATTCTTTCTGACAAAGTTCAGTTTTGGCATGTACGTAAATGAAATTTCAGTGTTAGCATAAAATGTTGAAAGAATATTATTTTTAGAACAAGTGAGTTACGTACCTTAGATTTGTTTCAAATGAACATTTTTTCTCTCTTAGTAAGTTGTTTAAATTTCACTTTTTTGCATTAAGGTGAATTGAGTCGTATTAATAGTGAGATATTAATTCAAATTAAACTTATATTGGTTAAGAGTCAACAAGTAAGTGTAAAATGTTTGTAAGTTTTTGTGTAATTGAGAATTTAAACTATAACTGTTGATAAGCAAATTACTTATTTGGTAAAATTATGTAGAATTCTCGTTGATAAAGTTCTTTACTTGTTGGTGTTTGAAGTGAGTGAAATAAGAATCCGTATATTGCGCTGATGAGAACTGATGTTTGGTAAGCGCGAAAAGTCAGTTTGCTACTAAAAATGTTCAAGGAAAAGACTAGCGTGGATTCTGTTAATAGTTGAACATTCACTGATTTCTGAATAAAGTTTGTTCCTTATATACTTTTTTTTTTAACCTAAAAGTGGCTCAGAAAGGCATGTTGAAATTTTCGCGCCAAAAGTATATATTGTCCAATGAAATAGTAAGAAATTGATTAACACACCGTGATTGGTCTGTTAATAATGCTGGACTGTTCCAAGAAAAATATTTACATGAGAAAGAGGTGGATAGCCTTATAGGCTAATCCAACAACAGAATGGGGGTGGGTGTAAAGAGTTAGTGAATGCAGAGTTGCATACCTTTGATCAATGAAGTAAATATTTGTTAAAGTAGTTGATAGAAGTTAGGAAATATTACTTGAATTGTTCGTTGAAGAACCAAACTACTGTTGTTCGTAATGTTTGAGTCAAAGATGAATAGCTAGACGATGGAATCTAGTTTGGAGGGCTTGTTGTGTAGCTGGCGATGTGTTAGTTTGGGTCGCTATGTCGAGCGACAAAGGTTCGTGAGGCAATAGAAAGCTAACTGCCATTCAAAGCAGAGTTCCTGTTTAAATAAGCGGTCCAGTCCCCGCGCTTATTCCATGCATGTTCGGCGGGAACATGTAACAAGCAACGTCATTGATCGGTTTAAAATCAAAGGAACTGATTGGCTAAGATCATTGCCGGAGGAACAGTACATTATGTGTTTGGGTAAAGTCGGTATATGAACGATCACAATAACATTAATTTGGAAATTCTCGCAAAAATCAAATAATTGTCGGATTTTAATGAAACTTTCGGTACTCATTCTCAAATGAATTAAATTATTTTCAAAATTATTATTTTTTTAAAAATCTTGGTAAAAATATTTTTACCTCTGTATTGTGGAGACCTACCAACAAATTGACTCGTCCACACCTTTATAACATGGTTACCAACTCTGAGTGAAGAGTCACTGAATTTATTTGCTGCTGCTACTATGACACTGTCAGCTCTCTGCCTTCGGGTAGAGGGCGCACTCTGCTTCCGAGGTTGGTCTTCAGTACCTATCGAGCTAATCCGACTCACAACCCAAACATCCTTTACAATTTTCTCACCCACCACAAAAACATGTCCATCATCATTCAATTCTTCATACACCAAAATACCTCAAACATACCAGGGACCTAAAAAAAACAAAAGCGTATAAAAATTTTATTGTGAATAATAGATACAAAAATATATTTAAAAATATATCATGAAATGATATATGGGGAGGAGCATGACATAAATTCAGTGACGGTCCTTCACACGCAAGGTTAGATGTGACACAAAGTCATTTTATAGTGGGTCTTCCCGGCCATATAGCCGGGCCAAAAAATGTCTATTTTTACAGAGTCGCCATAACACTAACGACGTCTAAAGATTCCAGTGTGTTAACCTCAAGTCTGGCGACAAAGAGGTTCGAACCAAAGAGAAATCTTTACATCAGGTGCTTGTAACACACACAACATCTGACTAAGGAATCGTACGAATTATAGAAAATTAGCAGGCAACGGAAATCTCATATTTTCACGGACAAAAATGTTACGCCTACTACAGTTGTACGTTAATAACACAACTGATACAAAAAACAAAACAAAACAGGAAAAAAAAAACAAAACAAAAAAAAACGGACACACCAACCGAATAAACAGGCAAGGTAAATACAAAAAAAAAAGACACAGATTCGGACGTCGGATATATTAGGAAGAAAGGAAAACCATAGGAAAATCATAACTCAATCCATTTTTAAACCAACAACTCGAAAATACTTACTAGTGAAAAATGTAAGTAAGATTTTTTCTTCCCCCTCATTGCTATAATCAAAAGTATTTAATTTGTTCTTCGCTTCCCTCGACCACACAGGAAAAGAAAGGAAGAAAAAATATATTTTCTGTTTTGCAGCGTGGTTGTTTATGCAATTTTTTTTCTCTCTTTAGAGAAAAAATAGAACCACCCAGACTGTATTGGTAAAAAAAAAAAAGGATTTTTTTTACAGTTATCACCAGCCAGAGTTGAGAAATATTAAAGAAAGGAATTACTTTTCATTTCCTTTTCCCCGCTACTTAAAGAAGATAAATTGTCTAAATTCCGTTTTTTCTCTGAAAACACACATTGAAAGACGTAATGGAGGACTTTAAAGCAATCGTTGTTCAGATGATGAAGGCACAACTTGATCATCAACAGAAGACTGAGGAATGTATACTACAGCAGCAACAAATGTTGGAAGAAAAATTGCTCCTACAGCAGAAAGAACAGCAAAAATAGCTTCTCCTTGAATTCCAAAAACAAGAAGAATTAGTTCTAAAATCAATAAGTGAAAAGGAATTTAGTGAAAACAACACTGCATTTTCTCACAACACAATTTGGAATTCTATGGAGACATTCAATTATCTTATTGACGAAGATAAAACATTTGAAGTTTTCTATAGAAGATATGAAGATCTTTTTATGGTAGTCTGTGAGGATTGGTCGAATGCTAAAAAGGTTCGCCTACTTTTGAGAAAGTTAGGAACAGCGGAACATAGTAATTTTGTCGATTACATTTTTCCGAAGAAAACAAGTGAATTAGGGTTCGATGAAGCAATAAAACTTTTGTCTGAGTTATTTAGCCTCTAATACAACACTATTCCACAAAAGATGGAAGTGTTTTAACTTGTCTAAACGGGATGAAGAGGATTATCTTACATTTGCGTCCATTGTAAATAAGCACTGTGACGATTTTCGATTGGCAAAATTGCTGACGATTTCAAATGCTTAATATTCGCCCAAGGTTTAGTCTCCGCAAAAAACTCGGAGATAAGACGGAGAGTTCTATCAAGCGAACCAGGTTTCACACTGCATAAAGTAGCTGAAGATTGCCAGCGAGTAATTAGTGTTAAAAGCGATTCCAAAAACATCGAGCAATCAGGCATATCGTATGTTAAGAGAATTAAGTACAAGCCAGAAAATTACTCCCCTGGAAAAGGTAGAGAAAGCAAAGAGTATGCCCATTCACAATCTAAACGTAGACGACCCTTTCAGGGCGTTGTGGTGAACAACATTGGGCGGCAGACTGCTTCTCCCGAAACAAGACATGTAATAATTGTGGCAAAATTGGCCACAAAGGGGCGCACTGTAGAAACAAAAGAAACAACAGAAACAGTCAGACAAACAAGATCAAATGAAAAAGTAGATAATAATCTACGAAAATACGTCGTAGTCAACATTCTAAACAAAACAGTTAAGCTGCAACCAGATTCTGGCTCGGATCTCTCAATTATTAATCTTCACACTTGGAGGAAATTAAAAAACAACGATGAAAAAGGCAAATAAAACAGCCCGTGCAGTAACAGGAGACAAAATCAAATTTGAAGGTGAGCTAACGCTACCTGTAACACTAAATGGCATCACAAAGAAACTAAAAGTTTTCGTCCATAAAAACACTGAGAATTGGAACTGATTGGATTGACCGGTTTAAGTTGTGGGACGAACCAATCACCAACTTTTGCCAAAAGGTGGAAAATATGACAACGGATACCCAAGACTTGAAAAACGAATTAAAAGAAAAAATTCCCGAAGTTTTCTCGGCGGGGCTAGGAAAATGTACTAAGACAAAAGCCAGATTTGAGCTGAAAGAAAACGTTCAACCCATTTTCAAAAGAAAAAGAAATGTCCCATTTGCATCAGTAGAAAAATAAACGAAGAATTAGACCGACTAGAAAATGCTGATATACTGTCCAAAGTGAGTTTTAGCAAATGGGCTGCCTCCGCTGTATATGTAAGAAAAAGGTCCAATCAAATTCGCCTGTGCGTATTTCTCAACGGGCCTCAATGCGGCTCTAAAAGATTACCATTAACTTCTACCCACACCGGAGGAGGTATTTAATAAACTGAATGGTGGGGAAATAGTCTCCAAATTGGACTTAAGCGATGCATACCTTCAAATCCCAGTTGAGGAGGAGTGCGCAAAACTTCTATGTATCAACACCCACAGAGGTTTATACAATTTTGATAGATTGGCATTCGGAGTCATGGTTGCACCCACAGTATTCCAGCGGGTCAGGGATACCATGCTGGGCGGTCTTGACTTCGCGTGTGCCTACCTGGATGACATTGTAATAGCAAACAAATCTACCGAAGAACATCGCACAGATCCACAAGGTTTTTGAGAGAATTCAGGATTTCAGGTCCAAGATAAAAGTGTTGTGTATCCGTGTGAGGAACCACACAAAATAATGAACAACGAAACATATATTTGAGAAAGAAAAACAGGTTATATTGGACGGAATATACAAACTTGAATGCAGGTTAGTAATCCAGGAATATGATTAGTAAGAAATAATTATATACAAGTCTTTGGAAATAGTATATCCGTGTAATATTATTCTAGCTGAGTGGAGCTCAGAGCTATTCTGACTTCTGACGCGGTATTCTCTGGGTAACTTCGGTATCTCTCTATAACTTACGGATCAGTCCCGGTGTCTCTGATAACTCTAACGGATCGTTACTATAACTCTCGTATCTCACCATGGCAGGAGTATATGTATACTCGTCGAGTCCATTATCATAGAAAAGGGGAGGTGCCACAACAAAAAGAATCGAAATGTGATTTTTATATGAATGAAATAAAGTATCTCGGGCATATCACTGACAAGAATGGAAGACAGCCTGACCCACAGCGGACAGAAGCTATCAAAAATATGCCTTCTCCAAAAAATGTCAACGAGCTCCAAAGTTTTCTTGGACTTGCCAACTATTACCAAGTATTCATTAAAAACATGCACGAGCTACGCGCTCCACTGAACGAATTGTTAAAAAAAGAGAACATCTCGAACTGGACAACTGAGTGTCAGTCAGCTTTTGAAAAAATAAAAACTATATTAATATCAGAACTATTTCTGACTCACTTCCACAGATCAAATGCTCAAACAGAGAGGTTCGTGGACACGCTTCAAAGAGCATTTAAAAAAAGGTCAAGGAACTCCTACCGAGGTAATATTACAGCAGTTTTTACAATTTTATCGCCGAACCCGAATACACTATCAACTGGCTCACTGGCAGAAACCATGTTTGCCAGAAAGGTGAGATCCGTGTTTGACAAATTAATTCCCAAGCAGTCAAAAATACGTCAGACCGAAAAAGCACAAAAAAAAAAAAAGTATTTCTCCCAGGTCAGAAAATCTTTAAAAGTTTCCAAAAGAATAAATCGTACTGGGAGGAGGGCACGATCACTAGAAGGATCGGCGAGATGGTGTATATAATACAGGGACCAAGACATACCCACAAAATACACATTAATCAAATTAATAAACGGCATAAAATGGATTCTAACAGCACACATGATGAAGTGGAAGAACACATCGAGATCATTTAAGCTCGAGCTCCCGCAACATACGCCCGAACAACGAAGGTCGGGGAGAAAGAGGAAATTTACCGAACCTTTAACAATCAATCCCAAAAAGAAAAGGTATTTCAGGAAAATAATAAACACTTTTACAGAGTAAAAGGCTTGGGAGGGGGTATTGTGGGAACCTACCTACAAATAGACTCGTCTACACCTTTATAATATGGTTATCAACTCTAAGTGAAGAATCACTGAGTAGTAGCCACCAATAATTTTAGGGAGTTTTAAGGAATTCTGATCAGCGTTGTTGGCACTAATGAGTTTATTAAGTTTAGATTTTAGTTGGTGTGTCGGGTTTTTGTTAATTTTTTAAATTTTGTGTGGTCATGGAGTATGTGGTTGAGTTTTGTGTTGTAATCTGATTTGTTAAGTACAACAAAGATGTTAGCCTTGTCAGCTTTTTTTACAATTATGTGAAGGTGGTTGTGTAGTTCGTGCGCGGCACTTTTTAGTTGTTTCGATAGAATTTTTGAGGAGCTTCTGCTTTTATCATGGCGATCTTTGATTGCCTCAGCCTTAAGTAGATCTTTCAGTTCGGGTTTAACGGTTATAAGTTTTTCATCTTGTAATTTAGTGATGCTTTGATAGAGCGTTTCTATTTCAATTTTTTTAGTAAGCTGGTTATACTTACGGTATATATGGCAGTTAGGTCCAAGGTTGAGTAATTCTTTTTGGTGTTTAGTTAGTTCGTGGTTGGAAAGATTTATGAATTTATCGAATTTTTTGGGAAGAGTGATCGTGCCATTGTATAGTGAATTAAGTTTTTTGACAATTTTAGCACGGTGTTCAACTTCAGATTTTGCGGTGATTTTGGATAGTCTGAGTATTATTTCTTCTAGTTGGTTTGAGGTAGTTATATTGTTATATTTTCGTAAAAATTTCTATTGCACGTGATTTTGCACACGTTCCTTTTCCTTTAAAAAGGCTGAGTTCTTTTCTTTCTTCGGCATTTTGTTTACCTGCTCTTGCGTTTACTGCATGCTCTTGTGTTGCGAAATTAGTTCTGTAAAGCCTGTTAAAGAGGTTTTGTTTCCGTCTTCAGTTACGTTAAAACACCACCACAATTTACAGAACTAATTTTCTATTTTCCTCGTGGAGAAAATAATTCGCCTGGACAAATTTGACGTTTCCTCGGCAGACCCACATGCCAGCAAGCTTTGGAGATTATGGTATCGTAACTTTAATTACTACCTCTCAACTATTGCTTCGTTAAAACCTGATAAACTCAAAGTTCTCTATTTAAACATCGGTCCCACTGTTGCTGACGTTATCGAGGGTTGTTCTGGCTTTGAACATGCTGTTGACTTACTGAAAGGTGTCTACGACAAGTCTCCAAGTGTTATTCATGCTAGACATCTGCTTTCTACGCGTTTGCAACAAGAAAGCGAGTCTGTCGACCAATACCTTCAGGCCTTGAATCGACTTGCCGCTGACTGTTGCTTTAAAGACGTAACGGCCACCACTTACAGGGATGAATCTATCCGTGATGCATTTATTCGTGGTCTTCGGTCCTCATTGATACGTGCTAGGCTCCTTGAAAGTGACACTCTAACTCTCGCAGAAGCTACTCAATGTGCTAGGGCTTTAGAACAAGCTCACTTTCGCGCGGAATCGTATGCCACCCAGACTGGAGCAGCCGCCGTTACTTCTATTACTGGAACTAAAAATGTGTTGACCGATTCTGCCGAGGAGGCCACTGGTATTTCTAAAAATTCTGCTCTAACTGATTCTCCAATGAAGTGTGACTCTGTACTGTTCTCTCCTGCCCTTCCTGTTCGTGGCAAGTGTTACAACTGTGGAAGGAGACGTCACTTTAAGGACGACCGCCGCCTCTGCCCTGCCCGCAATAAGGTATGTCGAAGCTGTGGTAAACTCGGGCATTTTTCTAAAGTTTGCCGTTCTACTCTACCGACACATTCACGTTCTTCTTCTGCTATCATAGGGGCCCGTGCTAAAGGTGGTGATAGTTGCCCTCCTATCACCGAAACTGTGGAGTTAAAAGGGAAAAAGTTAACTGCCCTTATAGACACCGGCAGTTCTGATAATTTTATCAGTGCCCGTATTGTCAAAAAAATGAGACTGCCCACTTTAAAACGGAACTCCGTAATTTCTATGGCATCATCCGCCGTTTCCCTTAAATTGTCTGAATATTGCACCGAGAACGTTTTCTTCAATGGTTGCGAATATAAAGAGATTGACCTTACTGTGCTTCCTGACTCCTGTATGGACATTATACTCGGAATGCCGTTTTTGAAACTACACCGGGGTATTACTATTTCTTTTGGTAGATCTCAGGAAGTTTTAAAAATCTGCGCGCTAACCAGGATCAGTTGTGCCCCTGTAAAATTGTTCCGAAACCTGACCCCTGATTGCAGACCCATTGCTACTAAATCCCGAAACTACCGTGCGGAGGATGCCCGATTTATTGAAAAAGAAATTCTTCAACTGCTTTAAGACGATGTCATTGAAACCAGCTATTCAACCGTGGCGTGCTCAAATTGTTGTGACTTCGTCGCCTAATAGAAAGAAACGATTGGTGGTTGATTTTTCCCAAACCATTAACCGTTTCACACTACTTGACGCGTACCCTTTGCCTCGGATTGAGGATCTCGTAAACCGAATTGCCCAGTATCATATTTTTAGTACGATTGATTTGTCTAAAGCTTACTACCAGATCGAAATTTCTCCCGAAGATCGGCCTTACACGGCTTTTCAAGCTGGAAATCGTTTATATCAATTCAAACGAATACCCATGGGTGTCACTAATGGGGTTTCTGCCTTTCAACGATTTATGAATTCCTTTATTTCTGAAAATAAGTTATCCGGAACTTTTTCTTACATTGATGACATTACTATTTGTGGTAAAACTCAAGAGGAGCATGACGCTAACTTGGAACGTTTCTTAAAGGCTGCCTCAACATACAACCTCGAAATAAACCGAGCAAAATCAAAGTTTTCGCTTCGTTCTATCAATTTGCTTGGATACCAAATCTGTGACGGAACTATTCAACCTGACCCTGAGCGTTTGAAACCTCTTTTGCAAATGCCTCCTCCTTCGGATTCAAATTCGTTAAAGAGGTGCCTTGGTATGTTTTCTTACTACGCGAAATGGATACCTAAGTATTCACACAAAATTCGTCCCCTGGTTGAAAATAAACAATTTCCCATGCCTCCTATAGTTGTGAATTCTTTCGAAAAACTTAAGAAAGACGTTGCCGAATCATCTGTAAAGGTTATCGACGACGAACTACCATTTACTATTGAAACCGATGCCTCAGAGAAAGCTATAGGAGGCACTCTCTTACAGGCTGATCATTATTATTATTATCATTATTATGTCATTTTTCATCATATTTCGATTTCTGCTTTGGTCTCACTACCAACCAAGTCTGCGGGAAGACCTAAGGCAGGTCGTGGCGTGTTGTTATGGCCCCATTTCATGTTTTTCTATCTTCCCTATTATCCCTAGCGTTACATAGATAAAGTTTTCCTTAGTGTGTGGGCTGTACTTAATAAGACAATTTTTTGTATATCTCTTAAGCTGAGGTTTCCAGGGATTCTTTCAATGTGTTGTTTTGTTCCATTTTGTATAATTCCAAGTGCACCTACTATCACTGGCACGACTCTTGTTTTCAATTTCCACATTTTTTCGATTTCAATTTCCAGGTCTTTATATTTTGACAGTTTTTCAAATTCCTTGGTTGCTATGTTACAATCCGCTGGACAAGCCATATCAATTAATAGACAAGTTTTCTCCTTCTGGTTTTTAGCAATAATGTCTGGCCTGTTTGCTTCAATTTTTCTGTCTGTGTAGATGGTGTAATCCCATAGAATGGTTACATCTTCTGTTTCTGTAACCGGTGCTGGGTGATGTTCATACCAGTGTTTGTTTACATATTTTCCATAATGTTTGCACATTGTCCAATGTAAATATTGCCCAACTCTATCGTGGCGATTTTTATATTCATTTGGGGCAAGTACAGAACAGCCTGAGATTAGGTGGTCTATTGTTTCTTGGTGTTTATCACAAAACCTGCATTTTGGATCCATATTATTATGCATAATATTTGCATGGAAGTTTCTAGTGAAAAGGCTTTGGTCTTGTGCTGCAAGAATAAAGCCTTCAGTTTCAGATTTTAATCCAGATGCACGTAACCATCGATGAGTAATAACTTTGTCAACATTGGATTTATTGGCACGTTCTGGATATTGGCCATGCAGAGGTTTGTCTTGCCAGCGCTGTTTCATCTGTTCAAGAGCTTTATCTTTGGCTTTCATTTTCATATTTTCTGCCGCAATAGTTGGTTCTTGGCTTCTGTTTTGCTTTTCTACAGAATCTACTAACTGTAAATCTTGTTTGCATTTATTGCTTTCTTTTATTATTGAATATTTTTTCTTTCTTTCTTCATGTTGCCTTACTAATTTTATCATCCAATCCTTTGTTGTTTCTAAGTATGTTAGTAAGCCAATAGTTGTTGTCTTGTATGACAATTCCAGCTGAATAAGACCTCTTCCACCTTCTTTACGGGGTATGTATAGACGGTCTCCATCAGCCTTTGGATGATGCATCTTATGATTAGAAAGAAGCTTTCTTGTTTTAGAATCCATTCGCCTGATGTCGTTTAGAGTCCAGTTTAAGATGTTGAAACTATATTGAACATCTGGGATTGCAAGGCTATTAATGGTCATAACTCTGTTCTGAGAATTCAATTCAATTTTTAATATCATTCGTAGCCTTCTATAGTACTCTTTACGCACTATTTCTTTCATTTTTTATGATGAATGTTTTCACTCTCATTTATACCTAGGTATTTATAAGTTTCTTCTGGTTTCAATTCTTTTATTGTTACAGCAGGGTCTAAGCTAATTGAGGATGTTTCTTGTATTGATCCACGTAAAACTGTAGCTTTAGCACATTTATTCAAATTGAATTTCATTCCAATGTCTTCGCTGAAGCATTTTATTATTATTATTATTATTATTATTATTATTATTATTATTGCATTCTGCAACTTACTAGCTATAAACTTTCGCTGCTAGAACACTGTCATCAGGCAATTTTAATTACCATATATATATATATGCATTGCTCATTCAGTCATGAATTAGATCACTTTGGCCACTGGCGTATGATACATATGCTAAGAGTCTGCCTTCTTCTACCGAGCATCTATAGCTCAGAGGTAGAATTGTCGACTGACGGCAATTCAGTCGGGTTTCAATCCTGGTTTAAAAGCAATCGGATGTCTAACCGTACTGATGAGCTGTGTTACAGCGATACAGATCTGACTGCGGATAACTATATATATATATATATATATATATATATATATATATATATATAAAAGCTTATCTAGTTTTAAAAAAATGTAGTTTTTTTTGCATGTTATTTTACTATTTGGAATAGATTTTCGATAAAAGGTTAACTGTTAAAAAAAAAGATGATTTACATTCCTCAAGGAGTCCAACGTTTAACTAATAATACACATTTTTGATAGAAACTTTAATTTCTTGATATTTCATGAAATTACGTGGATGAGGAGTAGAAGATGTAGAAAAAAAACATTTTTACCAAGATTTTCTAAAAATAATAATTTCAAAAATAATTTTCTTCGTTTATGTATAAGTCTTCTTAAACGTTTCATTAAAATCCAGCAATTATTTGATTTTTGCAAAAAATTCCAAATTAATCTCTGTTTCTCTGGAAAAAAATAAGTTTCGTAATATTATGTTATCCATTGTAAACTCTAGTAAACTTTTGGTCACCCGCTGACGAAAAAGAAAACCAAACAATTTTTTTAGTTTACTAAAATTTTGTACGTGTTAGAAAGGATTTTAAAAAAATTAAAAATATTTTGATCTTTCCTCTTAATAATAACATAAACTCTTTGACGTTAAAACGATCTTTTTATTTAGTTTGGGGCTTTTTTTCCTTAATGCTTTTCAAAGTCTCCCATTCTTCCAAAGTGCTGAATCAGGGCGTGAGAGCGTAAATAGTCATCCGCAGACAGATCTGTTTCGCTGTATCACAGCTCATCAGTACGGTTAGACTCCGATTCCTACACAACCTAGGCTCGAAACCCGACCGATTTGGCATCAGTCGGCGACTCTACCCCTGGGCCACAGGGCGTTTTTTTTTAGCGCATATCATATTACGCGCCCAATAGCTAGCTTGCTCAAATTTCATTTTTACTGAAATGAGCGATGCGTACACGCTAGAGTGGCTACTGTTTTTCAAAGTCTACCTTTCTTCTTTCAATCAGGGTGTGAGAGCGTAATTATTGTATATATATATATATATATATATATATATATATATATATATATATATACTTAATAGATTCACTTAATATATATATAAGAGAATTCAGTTTATTGCAGGTAAACTGAATTCTCTGTAATAAACTGAATTCTCTGCAATAAACTGAATTCTCTTTTCTTTTGTTGCGGAAGTGAAGGAATGGCCGACCTGAAAAGCAGAACTCTAGTTGTTGCCGTTACCGCTGTAGGGTTAATCATTTCTTCGCCTTAGCAATCATAAATTCAAGATAAAAAGAATACCTCTGACTTTGGGAATAATAATTGTATAATTTATTTACATATGTACAAAGCATAAACTGCTAAAAGGAAGAGGAAGAAAGAAGAAAGAAAGAGTAGGCAAAAGAGTGTCGGTTGCTGTTAGCTGATGTCCTGTGTCAGCGGAGGTGTTTATGGTAAGGGGAAGCTCGCCGCTCAATCCAAAACTTATGTCTCTGCATGACTGTCTCTCCCTTCTGTCTGATGTTTGAATCATGCGGGTTTTCTTTATAACGACTAAAGTTCGTATAGACTTGTTACTTTTTTCTCGTTTTCTCTCCTTTCACTGGTTATCTCTTCAGTCGGTAGGCAATTTCTTTTTCTATTGGCCAATATATATTATTTAACATTGGCTCGCTAAATGAGTGATGGAAAATAATTGTTTTGTTATCGGAAGATATGTGTCGATCCCATGCGCAGAACGCAAATCTGTTATTCTACCTTGGTCGTCGAACAGTCAACATGCGGTTGAACAGAAAAGTGAAGAAACACGATATTTTCTTAAAGCTATCGTTCAATAATCATTCCTCGATTCAGACCTATTTGTAACAGTTGTAAAATGTAAAATAAAATGTAATTAGTTAACACACCTTATCGCCGTCAACGAGCTCATACAGCTGGTAGTTTGGACTCTGCAAGCTCTCAAGAAAATTTTGAACTTTGCCCTGTTACAGGTGAAATTTGAGGTCATATGAAATGGGTATTAGAGCATATTCTAAGACCGACGTTAGTTACTTCAACCCATTGATATTTGATTCTATCATTAAAACGGCCTTATTTTAATATCAAATACTTTTAAAAAGTCATCGATTTTGTTGAAAAATTAAATTATTAAAAAAGTTGCTTCAGACACCTCTCTGAAGCTTAAGTTTTATTAGTTTCACTTTCATAGTAGATTCTCTACTACAAACAGTTATTGAAATTTATGCCTTTGTCTGCATTTTATTTTTACACACTGTGTAATAACTGTAAAGCATAATCCACAGTAATATGTTTGTGAGTTTCGTCACTATATTATTTGAATAAAAATGGAATAAAAATTTTTTTCTCAGTTTTGTCTGTTGTTAAATAATTTGGAACGCACTTTTAAGCGCTTGATTCAGCTTTCATTCTAGGGTGTGTGTGGGCACCGTTGTCCGCAATCAAGCTTCGTATTTAAGAAAGAAGGTAATTTTTGTTAATTGCTACCGAATAAGTGAAATTTTTAAGTACTTACGTAAAAAATATGCATACGTCACTTCATTATCACATGCTGATATAAACTCCGTTAATGTTAACTAATTAGGTAAAACTAAACTGAATGCGTTTTCTTTCTTTAAAGATAAAAAAGGGCATGCCCTTACATTAAAAAAAAAAGCCAAATATCAGCTAATTACATGATTCAAACGAAATCTTCAGTACTTATTCAATAATGAATGAATTGTATACTGAATAATACATCATTATTATTTGTGGAATATTTTTAGAGTCTCTTTCACCTCTTTTTCAATATCACGTGTGTGCTTTTAATGTTGGGAGGGGTTCACGAGAAATCCCTGACGATTTATTTCAGTGAAATAATTATGCAATAACAACTGTGAATATACGGAAAATTCATCCTAAACTTTGCCCAAAATAATGCAATAAAACTCCTAAAGTAAGTTTTTTCTGAGAGTTGGTGCTTGCGTAATTTAATAAAACACATTAAGAAACCAGGCGCAAACGAATGTGAACCTCACCAAACAATCAGCTTAATGAGCCACATAACAAAACTCATCATTCGAATTCTGATGAACAGGGCGTGCAGCAAGAGATGAGACAAGAACAGTGCAGGTTTGTCAAAGACACTGGAACAAGGAAGGCTATATTTATGCTCAGAATGTTATTAGAAAGAGAAATGCAGAAGGACGTGTACCTACGTTTTATAAACTACGAAAAAACGTTCTACAAAGTACTCCACTGTTAGAGCTGCTCAGTAACCTTGACATATTCGGGAATGATATTATAATAATCAAGAACCTATACTGATAGCAAACTGTTTGAATACGAATAGAAATTGAGTTCAGCCGATATACAAAAATTGAAAAGGGTGTAAGACAAGGATTTGTTTTCTCACCTGATTTATTCAAACTATACATCGAGGCAATTCTGAGAGAAACATAAATCCTGCTAAGATTCATCACTGGCAGTCATAATCTTGATAATATAAAATATGGAGATGACACAGTGCTGAGAGCAGACACGGAAAGGAAACTCCAAAATCTCCTTCCGAATGTATCAAAGGAAAGCAAGAAGAAAGGACTAAACATAAACTACAAATAGACTGCCTGAATGGTTATAATAAAGTGAAGGAGATCAAAATGCCAATTGCAGGTCGGCGATACTAAAATGAAGCAGGTACAGAAATTTAAATAATTTTGAAGTTTTCTAACAGAGAACAGAAAGTGTGACACTAAAATCCGGTGACGTATTGGGGTGGTCATGGACGCATTCCAAAAGCTAAGGGGAGTATTAAGGAACAGGAAAAATTCGTTGGAAATAAAGAAAGCGTTACATGATACGATGTATGGCAGCGAATGCTGGACAATCTTCTCAAAGATGAAGAAGAGACTCAAAGCAACAGAAATGTGTTTCTACAGAAGGATGGGCTGAACGTTTAAGCAACAACAAGGTGTTGGGGAATAGAAACAAGAAGGAAACATACTTAACATCAGGAAGAGACAGTTGAAATTTATGTGACACATAATGAGGATAGAGGATTTGAAGAATCTGATACTCACAGGGCTGATAGAGGGAAAGAGAGACATGGGAAAACAGCACGTGAGATACTTGATTGGCTTGAGCAAATGGGTGGCTGAACATGGCTTGCGAGAAATAACAAGACAAAAAATATTAAGGCTACAAAGGATAGGAAGACGAGGAGGGCAATAATCGCCCACGTTCTGAAGGGACATCGCACATAAAAGAAGAATTAAGATTTTCTTTTACGTTAGACAGGAAAAAACCTACATTTAATATTTATTTAAAAATAAAAAATCACTCAAGAAGATCATAGTGGGTACAATTCAATATTTTATACCATCAAACAGGTTAGAAAAATAAAAAAGAAGTAAAAATATAATTTAACTAAAAAACGCAAAAGTGTCCTTTAACTAAAAATAACTTCTTTTAATGTAATATAAAAAATAAAATTTTTCATTCTATTAACTTTTATGAATCATAGAGAATTGGAAAAATATATTCTTAAACTATTGGTTATATGAGTTTAAAGATAATTTGTTTTTAAACATAAATACAATTTTTTGGTTAATTGTTCCGTATTTATTTTAATTCTTTCACGCGCTTTGTGTGTGTGTGTGTGTGTGTGTGTGTGTGTGTGTGTGTGTGTGTGTGTGTGTGTGTGAGAAAGAGACAGACAGACAGGCAGACAGAGAGAGAGAGAGATTGTAATGGAAATTTATATTTGTTAACCACTGACCTCCAACCTACTGTGCGTAACTAAACGTTATTTCTATTATGTTTTAAGCAAAAAGTAATCATTACGTTAACAAAATCCAGTTAATTAATCCTTAAGTGTACTGTCTTAGAAACAGATCTTTAGGACAAATATAGGATTTTTAAGAGATGTTTAAATTTGTCGTTTACATTATTCATCAATTTATGGGGGTTCGATGAGTGAACATGCCAATGTTTTAAAATACGTAAAATCTTTATTTACATACGGACATGAATTTTTTATAATCATGTTATCACAAGCAAGGCAGGACCGCCACTGATGCCTAGGGGGTTACAACGAAAGAAAAAAGAATAACAACAACAACAACAACAAAAAACAAGTTAAGGGGATGTCAAATAAAGGATAAGAGATGGATGGGAATCAAGGAGATAGAAAATAGCAATTGACGTTGCATTTCAACTTTTGGAGATGGTAGCTACCAGGGAAGCAAGAAAAAGGAAGGAGTTCCACAAACAGGATGTGCAAGAAAAAACGATTAGAGTAGAAGAGATGGTTACACTTAACTATTTCGACGGTAAAAGAGTAAGACCTTGATGCCAATCTAGCAGTACGCGTAAATATTTATGGTTAGGGAACCAAGAGAAAAAACCTCGTCAAAGCAGTTGCCATTAAAATACTTGTAGAAAAAACAGAGAAACAACGGTTAAGAGGTAGTCTGCTGACTTTAAACGCGGTCGTACAGACAAAAATGATACTGAACGCTCAGGTCGCCCAAAATCGGAAAAAATGCGTGAGATAGCAGAGGAGTTCAGCATATCAGAAGACAGTGTATTCACCATTTTGCATGAACATTTGTCAATGAGAAAGCTCTGTTCAAAGTTGGTGTTGCGTTTTCTCACAATCGATCAAAAACAACGCGTCGACGATTCAGAGTGTTGTTTACAACTGTTTCAACGTAATAAGAAAGAGTTTTTGTGTAAATATGTGACAATGGAAAAACATGGATCCATCATTTAACACGATCGAAACGATGGAAAAAACTACATGAATTGCACTTCGAATTGCTTCCGCATCCACCCTATTCTACAGTGATTTAGTGGAGGTAAAGCAATAAGGCGTTTTAATTTGGAAGTTGATTCTATCGAGGATGGTTTTGCTAATTTTGCTGATTTCAGGTCGTGTGAGGTTGATTATCCTGTTGAGGGCAGTTAATTTCATAATCCGGTTTATGGTTTTTAATGGTAATGTAGGATTCAACAGTGCAGAGTTTACTAAATCTGTCACTGATTTTTTTATTTATCTGTGATGTATCTATTTATTAATTTAGGTCTTCAACTAAATTACTGATGTTGTTATCAGCGTTTTTGTAATTTTTAGTTAATTTTTTTTAATTATTTAAATGTAGTTGCGAGATGTAGTTTTATGCAGGCGATACCTTTGTACACGCGATACCTAATATATAAAGACACAAAAAGTTAAATATTTAAAAATCAGAATATTTTTCAAAAGATTTGAACATATGTTTTTTTAACCTTTAAAAATAAAAAATCATTCGATAAAAGGAAGACTCGGAAGCGCAGATCAGGCAGTTCTTGTCCATATTGGCTATCATGCATACAATGGCAGCCTTGAACACCTTCTTGATATTGTGGGGTTGATGACTCTCGACGACGCCTCACAGACGTCACATATTAGAGGTTACATGATCTGAAAAAAATCTTCGCTAATCTGAGTGATGTAGAGGGGAATAGGCTCATGAAGGAAAATGTAGAACCACCCTGCCTCGATTCACCACAAGCAAAGTGATAGCATTGAGGCTTTAGAGAGGAAGTTGTGTCGCATAACATGGCCCTCGTTTCTCATGACCATCTTAAACGGTTTCTCATGATCATCATAAATAGCGTAAATTTTGTACTACTGTGCTCACTTCTGCGGTGTGCAATCTAACTGTGACCTGGCCATTTTCAATAAGCTCACTATCTCCAGGTTACTGTAGTTAGCGGCTACTCAAAACTCTTTATTTTTTGTTTCACATTGAGAGCTACCACATTAATAATCTCGATAAGTATGAAATACAAACAAGATTGTTAAAACTTGGAGCATGCCGTATAACGTTAGGTCATATTCCATTTATGATCTCATAAAGATCTGTTCTCAAATGCCAAGCATATTCTCTCTCTCTCTCTCTCTCTCTCTCTATATATATATATATATATATATATATATATATGTGTGTGTGTATAACGAACATAAGTTTATATATTGTCGTGGACCCGGTTATAAGTCGTAAGAAATAATAACAACAACCAAAATATTTTTTAACGATATATATATTAAACACAGCAAAATACAAATACTTGGAACTCTGTTAGTAGAACGAAAAAAACGGGTTAGGTAGTAATACTAGAACTGGGACTCGCAATGGTAGTACGGTAGCAGTATTAGCTATTCACTCTGTCTCTGCTTATCGCTGCCTATCTGCTTCTTGTGAGGGGAAGTATATGTAGTAGATGGAATAATTCAATCTGTTGAATAAGTAATACCACTATGACACACCCTTCCAAGTTTTTTTTATCTATATCGGACTTTAATATCTCTTTCTTTTATGATTTATTATCAATGGTTCTGTGAACTTCCTTTTCCTTCTTGATTTTCTTTTTTCAGGCACTGTTTGGGGTCTTTGTAACTCGGACGTATTAAAGATTGTGTCCATAGTTTCTTCTTCTTGCGGTGGCGTGTTGGTTTCTTTCAACCGCCTTTTCCTTATTTGATCTATCTGCCTTCTATGCGTATATTTTGAACCTTGAATTGTGTATAGCATATTCCCGATCCGATTAGTTATCGTACCGGATTCCGGTGTTGTTTTTAAACATTTTACAATATACAATATACTCTTTCTCCTGGTCTGAAAATCCTCTTTGGTACGAATGACGTTGGCTGTTTTTGTTTTGCTTGGGTAGTAATTTATCGAAAACAGATTTTATTTTTCTCGCAAATATCACCTCCGCCAGTGACAATCCTGATTGTGTGTTACTATTTGGTGTAATCCTATAAACCTGTAGGAACTGTTGCAGTGCTTTGTCTGTGAATATCTCTTATGCCTTTTTCAACGCACTTTTTAGGGTGTCAACAAATCTCTCAGCTTGCCCATTCGAACGTAGGTAATACAGTGGAGTTTTGTGTGGTTTACTTGGAACATCTCATAGAACTCCTGGAAGTCTGTGAACGTGAATTGTGTTCCATTGTCTTTTACCAGACAATCCACTACCCTGAACATTGCGAACAGTTCATGTAGGCAGTTAATTGTGTTTTCTGCCGTCGGATTCTTATAGCGAAAAACTTCCAGCCACTTGCTGTAGCTGTCTACTGTGATTTGATAATAAAATCCGTCTATAGGTCCCGCATAACCTACATGGATCCTCGGCCATGGTCGATCCGTTTTCGGCCAAGGTTTTTGCATTATGTGGAGTACCCTGGCAGCTAGGGCGCAACCCTTACATTTTCTTCCATTTGCATAATTTCTTCATCCATGTTCTTCCAATAAACGTAGCTTCTCATTAAAGCCTTCACACGATTTTTTCCAGGATGTCCCATGATAAATTATTTTAGTATTCTTTTCTGCAGTGTCTTAGGTATTATGACTCTCTCATTGTACATTAATACGTTGTCGCAAAGCGAAAAGCTGTCGGAGAGACTGCTATCTCTTTCTTCTATTTTTTCTTCGTAGTTTTAATGAAGTCGTCTGTTTCTAACTCGTTCATAATTTCTAATAACGTCACTGGCAGCTCGCGTACTGTATTTCCAAGTGCTGTCCTCATCTCGCCTTCTGATTATAGTTCAGGTATTACTAAGTCTTCCAGTGGTTCATTATTCTTTGGCACTAAACTTGACAACGCGTCTGCGTGTCCAATCTTGTTGGAAGGCAGGTATTCCTGTTTGAAGTCGTAGTTAAGTAATATGGTCCCCCATCGTAATAGCCTGTTTGCTGTATATGTTGGTAAGTCTTTCTTCGAACTGAAGATTGTCAACAACGGTTTATGATCAAGCTGCAGAGTGAAATATCTTCCATAAATGATTCTGGGAAATCTGATTACAGCGAATATGATCCCTAGAGCCTCTTTCTCGATCTGAGAATAGTTTTTCTCCTCTGGTAATAGTGTTCTCGAAGCATGTGCGATAGGTCTTTTCTTTCCGTCTGACATTTTGTGTAATAGGCAAGCACTTACTCCATACGAGCTCGCGTCACTCGCTATTATTAATTCCAAATTTGGATCATAGTGTGTCAAAAACAAGTCTGACGTTAATGTTTTAATAATTTCTTCAAATGCTTCTTGGTACTGTACTGTCCAATTCCATCCTTTCTCTCCTTTTTAGTAATTTATTTAATAGAGCACGCAATGTATGCAAATTGGCGATGAATTCCTGGTAATAATTTACCAATTTGAGGAAACTTTCTAGTTCTGCGATATTTCTTGGTGCCGGCATATCTTTTATTGCTGCAGCTCTTGAAGGATCTGGCCTTCTTCCATCCTTGTTTATAATATGCTCTGGGTATTTAATTTCTTTTAAGAAAAAATCGCACTTTTGTTCTTTAACTTTGAATCCATAACTTTGGATTCGCATAAACACTTCCTGAATGTGTTTCGCATGTTGTTCGACGCTGTCGCTCTTTATTAGTATGTCGTCTAGATATGCTATGGCGAATTCTAATCCAGCTAACATTGTATCCATCGCTTATTGGAAAATCGCTGGTGCTACTTTAATTCTGAAAGCCAGCCTTTGAAATCTGTACAATCCCTTATATGTATTAATGCATAGTAGCTTAGAGGTCTCCTTATCCACTGGTACCTGTAAATAGACATCGCTTAGATCAATTTTTGAAAAATATTTACCGCTATTTAATTTTGTGAACACTTCCTCTGGGCTGGTCATCCTTTATTGCACTGTTAAAACCGGCTGAAAAATCCGCGCAAACACAAATTTCACATTATTTTTTTAACATAGACGGTCAGCCCAGCCCATTGGCTAAATTCTACTTTTGTTAATATCCCGGTTTCAACAAGCCTGTCTAGTTCTTTATCAATTTTTCCCATTGATGCGTTTTTTTTTTAAATATTGGTTGTGAGCCATCTTTCAGTTCTATTTTTACTGCTACCTGTTTACATCTACCAAGTCCTGGTGAAAATACGTCGGGGAACTTTTCTTATAATTTTTCTTTTAGTTTTTCTGTTTCTGTTGGTTCACTTTCCATTTTCTGACAGAAACTATTAATAGGTAAGTCCCATAAGTCGAACTTTTGCATCCAGTCGGTAACGAAAAGGTTCTCAGTATTTTTTAAAACGAACATTTTAAGTTTTTTCATTTTTCCGTTAAATGATACATTTGTGATTACCTCTCCTTCGAATTTTATTCTTTTACCCGTTACTGATCTTGCGATTTTGTCTGTACGTAGCATAGTGGGTTTATTTAGTTTTCTCTATGTTTGTAAACTGATGATAGTCAAATCGGAGCCCGAATCTAGCTGAAACTTGATTCTTTTGTTTAGAATTTCTATTACTACGTATTTCTCTATGTTTACTCCGTCCTCATGTTCCGTTCTGGCAGCTTTTACCTGTTGTGGTCCTGTTTAAGGGATCACAATTATAAGGTGAAAGAGTCCCGTGTTCACTGTGAGCGGTTAAACTACAAGTGTACTCCTCTGCTTGAAGGTAGAAATGTCTGGCATTATATAAACCAGACGAATCCATATTGTCCATGGATATAGGGGTGTTAACTACCCCAGAACATTACCCTGCTTCTGTTTCCATTTCTAGTTCTTCAATGAGAATTTTTGTGTCCCATTTTGTTACATGCTGAACAGGTTTTATATCGATACATGCAATCTTTATACCCGTGAAGAGCTCCACATCTATAACACGAACTAGGAGGAGGTTTTCTTTTTAATTCATAACTATTTCGATTTTTCTTTGTGAAGGGTAAAAATTGAGTATTTCTGTTTTGATTTTTCTTTGGGGAGGGTAAAAAATTTCGCTTTCTGTTAACTTTGCGTACATGGGCAATGCTTGATTCTTCTATGTCTCTTAAGTCTTTCTTGACACTTAAACAACCCTGAGAATCTTCTGCTACCTTCTGTAATGTTAGTTCCGGCTCGTTTTGCAGTTTTGTCAGTATTCTCCTTTTCATTTCGGAGTCATTTGTTGAGACTAGTCCCTAGACAAAGATCAAACATGTGAAATTGGCTGAAGAGAGCTCTGATAGTTTGAAATCGTCGGAGTGTTTATTTACAATTGCTGCAATCGTGGTATAATCATCATTGTCTTTTTTTGTTAGATTAAAGCATTTCCACCTTTTATGGAAAAGTGACGTCTTCGGGCTAACAAGTTTTGTTAAGCACATCACTGCTTCTTCGAAGGTTAATTCGATCGTCTTTTTTGGCAATATATAGTCAACAAACTTTGTATGTTCGGCAGTCCCCAGTTTCCTTTATAATAACCTCAATTTCTTTGTAACTGACCATGTCTTGCAAACGATTTTAAAAAAATCCTCGTACCTCCTAAAGTAGTCTTCGAAGGTTTTGTCCTCGTCAGAATAGTATGTGAAATTTTCAATTGAGTTTCATACTGCATTCTGAGAAAATGTAGACTCTTTTCCGCTATTCTGTCCTTTGTTGTTTATCACTTTTAGTATTAATTCTTGTAATTCCATGTGTCTGGTTCTATTTCTATGCTGCATTTCTATTTGTTTCTGTTGTGGGGCGTTACCCACTTAACTATGGACTCTTCCTACCAGTATATTAACTGAGAGTTAATCACTCTTGTGGCTTCAGATTTCAGTGAATGGGCTGCACCAACAGTATACGTAAAGAAAAAAATCAAGCCAAATCAGAGTATGTGCTAATTTCTCAACAGGATTAAACGCCACACTAAAAGACCACCACTATCCTCTTTTTAACCCCGAAGAGATATTTAATAAATTAAACGGTGGCATTTTTTTTTTCTAAAATTGACTTATCAGATGCATATTTATAAATCCAGGTTGAGGAGAACTGTTCCAAACTTCTTTGTATAAATACACATAGAGGTTTGCATAAATTTAATAGACTGGCTTTTGGAGTCAAGGTCGCGTTTGCTATCTTTCAGCAGGTTATGGATACCATGCAGGGCGACCTTGATTTCGCAACTGCCTATCTTGATGATATCCTAATTACTAGTAAATCGGTGAACGACTATCGGGAGCACGTACTAAGTGTATTTAGCAAAATTCAAGAATATGGCTTCAAAGTCAAGGAGGCTAAATGTGATTTTTATTTGACGCAAATAAAATATTTGAGGCATATCATTAACAAAGACGGTCGACGATCAAGGACATGCCGGCCCCGGATAACGTGCAAGCACTACAAAGCTTCCTACGCTTAGCAAATTTTTACCAGGTGTTCATTAAAAACATGCACAATTTACGAGCTCCCTTAAACGAACTACTAAAGAAAGACAAAACCTGGGAATGAACACCGGAATGCCAATCTGAATTCGCAAAAATAAAGAACACATTCACTTCAGACCTTTCTCTCACTCACTATGACCCAAAGTTGGACATCATAGTAGCAAGCGATGCCAGCTTTTATGGCATCGGTGCCTGCATATTACACAAACTTCCGAATGAAACGAAGAAACCCATCGCGCATGCGTCGCGAACTATGCTGCCTGCGGAAAAGCAATATTCGCAGATCGAAAAGGAAGCGTTAAGCATAATCTTCGCCGTTACCAAGCTTCACAGATATCTACGCAGCAGATATTTTATGTTACAGACTGACCACAAACCGCTGTTGACTATATACGGATCTAAGAAGGGATTACCGGTGTACACCGCGAACAGACTTATACGGTGGGGTACAATACTCCCGAACTATAATTATAAGATTGAGTACCTGTCCTTCATGAACATCTGCCACGCTGACGGTTTGTCTAGACTCGTTCCAAAAAACAAAGAAATATTCGAAGACTCGATAATCGTGACCTTAAGAACGAACTGCGAGATAAAGAACATGATTTCGAACACCCTGAGAGAGCTTCCAGTAACACATCAAAATAGAGGCTCTAAAGACGAGTTTATCCGTACTACCAAGAACAAAATTTACAATAAAGACTTGAGTGTGCCTTAGGTTTTTCACTATGTGACGATGTATTATTGTATAATGAAAGAGTAGTGGTACCTAAAAATTTGCAAAAGGAAATCCTGCGGGACTTTCATATGGGACATCCCGGAAAAAAGCGTATAAAAAGTCTCATGCGTTGTTACGTCTACTGGCCAAACATGGACAGAGATATAGCTGACATGATTGAGGCAAGCAAAAGGTACGCGTTCGCAGCTAAAGCTCCACCAGCTATGTGCAAACCGTGGCCAAAGACTGGCCAGCCGTGGCAGAGGATTCATGTCAATTTTGCGGGTCTATTTGAAGGCCATTACTACCTCATAGTCGTCGACAGCCACACTAAATGGTCGGAAGTTCTTAGACGCAGAAGACCCACCACAGGGTACACGATAGCTTTCCTTCATGAACTGTTCGCGCGTTTTGGCGTAGTGGATTGCGTGGTGACGGATAACGGAACGCAATTTACGTCTGGTGAATTTAAAAAGTTCTGTGAAACGTTCCAGGTGAAACACATTACGACCCCGCCATATCACTCTAGGTCCAACGAACAGGCGGAGCGATTCGTGGACACCTTAAAACGAGCACTTAAAAAAGCGCAGGGCATACCGACTGATAAAGCGCTACAACAGTTTCTGCAGGTGTATAGAATTACACCAAACCCCAATACGCCAACGAGACTTTAACCTGCAGAAACGATGTTCGCAAGAAGAATAAAATCAGTATTTGATAAGCTCATTCCAAAGCAGGTAAAATTTTAAAAAAACGGTTAACCTCCCCAGAAAGGTTACTCCTGCGGTGAGAAAGTATTGTTCGAAGTTTATAAGAACAACATGAGAAGTAGGCACAGTAAAGCAAAGAGTGGGAGATCTTGTATATATAATTCAAGGTCCCAAGAATACACACAAGCACCATCAGAACCAATTGAGGAAATGTCGGGCAACCGACATTAATGAATCACCACCGACCAATGAAGAGCCGATAAACACCATCTTCGAGAGTTTCGATCTCGAGGCACCCCAAGCTTAATCCGAAATAAGGCGATCTGGAAGAAAAAGAAAATTTGTGGAACCTTTGATCGTCGATCCAAAACGGAAGAAATATTAAAAAGCTTTTCGGGGAAAAGCTCTTCAAATTGGGTAGTTGTTGTGGGGCGTTACCCACTTAACTATGGACTCTTACCAGCATATTAACTGAGAGTTAATCACTTTCTTGGCTTCAGTTCAGCTCAGCACAATGTCTGTCCGTCAGTCACTAGTAAGCCAAGCTTATGTTTACTCTGTTCTCTTGTATCTATGTTTGACTTGTTTGACTTTAATATATGTTGTTAACCATACCATATAATTTCGTGGTCCCATCATCGGTCCACATCAGTTTCTTTTCGAATCTTTGATGGAATTTGAATTGTTTTTTTAACAGTTCAACAATTGCTGGATGGAAATCCATTTTTTTCACTTATTTCTGTGAAGAGGAGAAAAGAAATACATCTTTTTTTACGTAGTTGTGCAGGGAGATATTTCCTTTAACCTTGTCGGCATTTCGTATGACGACTGCAGTTCAAAAACGTAAATTCTTTGAATATCCTCGTCGCTTCTTGTCCTTGCGACTGTTGTTGAAAAAAAACTCCTTTATCTCCGCGTAATTTTTCGAATATTTCATCGTTACTTGTCGTAGGACGATGTTTTTCTTTTTTATAACTCCGCGTGGATTTTTTAGTCTTCGTCGCTCCTTGTCGTGTGGTACGCTGTTTTTTCTTTTTTATATATCTGCGTGAATTTTTTGTTTGATTTTTCGTCGCCATTTGTCGTGGGGACGTTGTTTTTGTTTTTTGTATCTCCGCGTGGACCCGGTTATGAGTCTAGTAAGAAATAATAACAACAACCAAAATAGGAAATAACGATATATGTATTAAATACAGCAAAATACAAATACTTGGAACTCTGTTAGTAGAACGATAAATACGGGTTAGGTAGTAATACTAGAACTGGGACTCGCAATGGTAGTACGGTAGTAGTGTTGGCTATTCACTCTGTCTCTGCTTATCGCTGCCTATTTGCTTCTTGTGAGGGGAAGTATATGAAGTACATGAAAAAGTTCAATCCGTTGAATGGGTGATGCCACCATGACATACATAAATCACTGAAATGGATGATGTTTATACGCATAATTCTTTTATGTGTCCTGTCCCTTCAAGACGTAGTTGATCATGGTTCTCCAAGTCTCCCTATCCCTTGTGGCTCTTAGTATGTTTGCTCCTGTTACTCCTGGCAACCCCCGTTCCGTCATCCACCTGATCAGGCCCTGCAAATATGTTATCCACTGTCTTCCTCTGTCTCTCTTTCCATTTATCTGGCCGTCAGTATCAGGTTCTCCAGGCTCTTCTTCCTCATTGCGTGTCCCAGGAACTTCAGTTGTTTCTTTCTGATGCTCAGTATTCATTTCCTTTTTGTTGCCATTCTTTCCAACACCACATCGTTGCTTGCATACTCAGTTCACGATATCCGCAGCATCCTTCTGTAGAACCACATTTCCGCTGCTTCCATTTTTTTCCTAATTTTCGATGATACTGTCCAGCATTCACTGCCGTATTGAAGGACTGACATCACATAGCAATCCAGCACACTTTTCTTTGTTTCTAGTGAAATTTTCCTGTGTGTTAGTACTTTATTCAGCTTCTGGAACGCGTCCTTTGCCATGCCAATTCGCCTTCGGATCTCTGTGTCGCACTTTCCATCTCCTGTTAGAACACTTCCTAGGTATTTAAATTTTTGTACTTGCTTGATTCTGGTATCCCCAACCTGTATTTGGCATTTTGGGTTGCACCTTTTGCCGATGACCATGCATTCAGTTTTCTTAAAGTTTATTTGTAGTCCTTTTTGTCGCTCTCCACCGCTACCTTCTGTAGGAGGTCTTGTAGTTTCCTTTCCGTGTCTGTAATCAGCACTGAACTGTCTCAAATCTGATTTTATTTCCCTTTTACTGATTGAACAGCGAAACTTTGTGATAATAACATTAACGAAGATTGTAAATCCTCCTATTTCTAAAATTCAAACAAAAACTATAAAAGTTAATTGCAAATGTCGTTTTTTCGCATTATTTTTAAAACAAAGGTGGAAAATATGTACATGACATCGAATTGCGCACAACCAATTTCTTTTAAATACCTTCCTCACAAAGTTATTGGGTTGTGTACGATTCGACTCCATCTAAATATTTTCTAGTTTGAAGACCGGAAGTCGAATGACAGAAATAACTTTTTCATTATGGGATTGAAATAGTGTCTTTAATGAATTATTTATTCAGAAAGATCGCCGAGACAGTTTTAACAGTTCCATTTTTCTATTCTATAAACATATCTGCCTTGTTTAATCAGTGGTGGTGAGAATGATTACTGAGTGTCTTTACAAGAGCCCTCTCTTATTATCTCATAACAATTATATATATATATATATATATATATATATATATATATATAACCTTTTCTCCCTAGCCCCTCAATCTCCGGCGTCTTCCTCTCTGGGTTAATGTGTCTACTCGGCCGTAACTGAACTTAAGGGGTTGGCCCCTGAGCATCTGTAGATTAGTCGACCGGTCGGCTGGTTTAAATATGCTTCCTGCCCACGTTGTGATTATTGATACAGAAATCAGAAGTGTTGTTAGTTCGTTCACTGTCAACTGAAGATGTAGACACAGCTGGGGACTCTGCATTAAGAAATTTAGAATGCAGCACAAAAAATAATGTCTGCAGAAAGCCGGACAAACAACTATTCAATGGTTGCATTGTTAGCGTCTTTTATATAGAAGAAAAGAGTATTAGAAAAAAAAGGGGTTACAGAAAGGAAAAGTATTTAACATAAAAACTCATACACTGGATTCTAGGCAGAGAAAGAGAGAGAGAGTGTATGTGTGTGTGTGTGTGTTTGAGTAACTTGTTAAACGTCACAGAAAGATATATAATTCTCGCAATGGAGGTAGAAAGATTTCTGTGCGGGGCTGAAAGTTATAGTGGCATTCCTCCTCCCAACGCTTGCTAGGGCCAATTCTCTCTTTTCAATAATTTTCTCTAGACTTTTGACGGAAACAATTCATCTCAAATAAAATGCTGGGACCATGGTGTCTGATCAAAGGTGCTGGTACAAACGACGGATGATGCAATTCCGATTTTGTTGGGCTGGTGACGAATATTAAGCTTCATATACTCGGCGGTTTTCACTGCGACTGCTACGGCGATGATACTTCTCAAAAATTCTTGGGTGACTATTAAATTTCAAAATCTGCAACGAATTCGGGGCAAGGATTAAGCTTTTCAAACATAAATCACTTTGTCAGGAACCACTCAATCCGACTTCTTCACAAAAATCAGTTTCACATAATCATTTTATAATCTTCTTCTTCTTCTTTGTCCTTTCGTTGTCCTCGTCAGCAACAACAAATACAATCTGCAACAAAAGCCTCCGCCTGAAACAATAAGACCAGACCCAAATGTAAGTAAAATATAAAAATTAATTTTACTTTCCTTTCTCATACAAAGACATCTTCGGTTAGTCGGTAGGAGGTTGTTTGATCAGAGTTGTCAGCAACTTCACTCCATCAGAGAGACCCAGTCTTACTCAACCGTATGTGTCCGTGGTCTGACTCACTTTTTCAGCATAACTACGCGTTTATATAGAAAACCCGGCTGGTTATAACTGACCCTTGGCCAAACTACTTCGCATGCGATTATCACGAAGTTATGGCTGCTTCCGCCAAATCCATGTGAATTCCAAAGTTTCTTCTAGCTTACTCAGCTCTATTTCAATTTTTAATCGATAAATATTATTTTGTTCATTTCCATTGTCTTCTGATGGCACAGATTCAATGGGTACAACTTCTGCCCTAGATCAGATTTCTCCATATGTAAACAAAGTGGGCTGGTTTAATTTCACTATTCAAATTTACTCCAAATTTTTAATAAAAAAATAAAAGTGTGTGTGTGTTACTCTCGCTCTCTTTCTGTCACACACACACAAACACACACACACACACACACACACACATATATATATATATATATAGTTGTTTCATTGTCCCTGATTATCCCAACATTGTGACCACGAGCTGATTGCACTAAAATGTCTGCAAATGTTTATCAATTCTAAATAAATTTACACACAGTAACTTCATGAACTCCTAACCGCATAAAAACGTTTTACTTTTGAAAAGCCCTACTGTGATGGGAGCGCATTGAAGCAAACAGGCCTAACAACCAAATTTTCACCCGTACATAGGCAGCTTGGGATATTGCTAGCGTTTCTAATTTGGCAACGGTGCTATTAGGAAGCACCCTAAGTGACTGGACAACCCATTTTAAGGGTGGCACTGCTCACCTGCTAACAAGAAAGACCTAGAAAAAGTGGTCGCAACAAAGTTTACACATTTCCAAACTGCCCAACAACCCGCGTCTGGTGGTTCTTCCCTTTTATGCGGGTGAAATACAAATAATCAAGAAAGGTCTGAGATTAACTGTGGACAGATGCGTGCTGAAACATCCTAATACTAGTGGATCTGCCAAGCTTCAATTGTCTTGAGCACCGTATCACGCTAATTTGTAGGGAACTCTCACGTTACGATCTTGATATAATTGTACTGTCTGAAACAAAGGCTATCTGATGATGGGCAGCCAGCTAGAAGAACCTGAACCTGGTTACTCCCTGTTTTACAAAGGGAGGCCAGGTAATCTGTGTTGAGATAATGCTTTTGGCTTTGCTGTTAAAATTCAATTAGTGCCATATTTGACAGAACTTTCTTATGACTTCTCAAGTCGTATAATATCACTCCATTTGCATCTTACTTTGAAACAATTCATGAGAGCAATGGATGTCTATTCACCAACTCTTAGTCTACAAAATGAAATGAATAGCTTCTATGATGGCTCAAAGTCACTGTACCACAAACTACGTAAGATTTATGGCTCGCCTTCGTCTTTGAGAGTAAAGACTAGTAGTGCGATTCGGTGCAACCCGGATTAAATTAAGATGGCGAAAACATTTCAACGAGATGTTGCATCGCGTATATTGATCAATTCTGCAGTTCTATCTAGGTAACAGATCATAAGCTCGTGTAATCTACGAGCTTAAACACTCCCTCTACCAGAGGTGAAATAGCTCTAACTTTAAGAGAAATTAATGCCGGAAAAGCTCCTGGGTGTGACACCATCCCTGCTGGCTGAACTGATGCTTGGCTCCTACACTGTTCGCTATCTTCTATGAAACTGTCATCTTGCAAACGTTCGCTGGTAAGAAGACTGGTATATATATCTGACATCACACAACGAGAAATGCTTTTTAATATCTGCCGTTTGACTCCTGTAACTAAGACTTTCATGTCGCTGATTCGGGACCTTCTATATGCTGACGATTGTTGTCTTGTTACTCACACTGATTTACAGCGTCATATGACGAATTATGTCTTACGTTCAACCTCAAGAACTTCGTGATGTATCAGCCATCCTTAAACATATAGGCCAAAGGTAAAATGCTGGATACATTTGTTTACCTAAATTATACCCTATCCAGGTTAAACACCCTTCTTAACGAAGTAAGTTGTAGACATTTTAAGGCTTCTTATGTATATGGAAAGCTTGAGTAATGGCTTTGGTCGCAATCCGATATAAATTTACTAACAAAAATAGAAGTCTATAGGGTAATTGTTTTAACAATTTTTTCAAATGGATGGAAGATTCGGACGACCTATTGCAGGCATATACATTGCCTTCGGCGCTCCGACCAGCATTGCTTACATTCTCTGCCGAGAATTTCATGATGATCTAATGTACCTGATACGAAAATACGAGAGCATATCAATATGATAGTATTGAGTCCATGATTATGAAACATCGCCCTGGACACTTGGTCCACTTAGAGGACACCAGCATGTCAAAACAAGTACTGCAAACGTTACTAAATGGATTGTCTGAAAGATACACTTAAAAAGTTTAATATCGATACCAGCACATAGAAGATCTTGCATTACATATGATGGATTAGAGGAGACTGATTGCAACTGGTACTATAGAATTCGAAAACTATTGAATTGCATATGCTGTATTGAAACTTGCTAGCAAATATAGAGATGCTTGTCCTCTCCCTGAGAATCTCTTTCGTGCGACAAATGTGGTTGTGTTTTTGCTTTTCAAAGGTAGGCCTTATTAGCCACAAACGTCGTCATGGAAGCATCACTATCTACTAATATAAAGTCTAGCCTGATATTTCTTGCAGCCTAGTAACAAAGTGTTTAAGACAGCAAGGTGACTCACACGAGAGTAAAGATATCAATTTCCAAAAAGCCAAGTTGCTAAAGGAAAACTAACATGTGGTATGACATGCAAGGTTACTTGCAGATTTCATTGTAAACCATCAACAAGGTCACAGTGGTAATTAAGCTGAGCTTAATCCAAGGACGTCTCGTTAAGTTCCGTATTCGGTCCCAAACGCTGGTCTCGTGAACAAGGTCAACCATTACAGGATGGTTTCCTGAAATAAAACCAGTCCTGCCGAACCTTGCTTGATGGATAATTTCAGCAAAACAAATAAACAAATTCCAGCCGATCATATAAGAGATAGCTGATTAAGTTTTTATTCTTCTTGTGGGTACAATTCATAAACCAATTTAGCGCGATGCACGAGTCCCCGATAATCCAACTAGAATTGAGGGAAAAGTGGAAATACCTATACTCAATCGGTGACCATCGGAGGTAAACGACATCAGATCGGATTCTCTAACTCGGCACTTGGAAACGAAGTGGTGGTGTTATTGTTGGGTTAGGTGGAAGATACTCGACGAAAGTGCGAAGTGCTGCGAATATGTCACAACTCAATCTCCTCATTGGCCACCGGCAAACAGATATTTTTCTTTATATAAAAAACATCCGGCATGAAGGGGCAGGGTTTATCCTCTTCACCCATTATCAAGATGATACAGCATTCAGGTACGTGCGCCCACACCTTCCAATTAATAAAGCGTTTCCCTCGCATGGTACGAAGGTCGAATTCAATAATTCAGGTTAGTTAGCTTATTTTACAAATCAGAAATATTTTTGGAAATTCTCAGAGTTTTTCTTTTCTCATTCAAGGAAGAAGACCGATACTCTAAAGTTCACCGAATCATAGTTTTATACGTTCGTTAGCCATCTCACCCTTACACCCGTATGATTCAAACCCGTACCATCCAATGCAAGAGAGACCATCGTCTAATTCGGTGTATTTTTACCGCTCGGCTACAAAGAGCTTCATAATCAAACAAGGTTCCAATTACATTTAAAATACATACATTCATTCATATTTTCCGAAAGACGCATGTGCTCAGTTTCGTAGACAAAACGTAAAGAAAGCAATTTCTACAGCCAATAGTAGCAGTTTCTAATAGCTAGTTTCTCCTCCTGCAGAGCCTGCAAACTTTGTCCCCAATGCTCCGGATTTTTAAAATATACTCCATTTCACAATAGGGATTCTATTTTTTTTTCTTTTAATTGGCACATGTGCCTGGTGAGTCTGGTATAATTACTGTGCTTTTTAATTTAAATGATGACTTATGATTTTACTATAGTGGGTTATCAGTTATAGCGCTGTGTGTTGAAATAGATTAGTTCGATTTGGCCTTGTTAAAACTACAAGACCTCCTAAAAAAGGTAGATGAAAAAAGTCAAAAGAAAAGACTACAAATAAATTACAAGAAAACCGAATGTGTGGTCATCAGCAAACGGAGGAGCCAAAAATGCCAATTAAAGTTTGGAGATGCTAAAATCAAGCAAGTACAAAATTTTAAGTACTTGGGAAGTATTCTAACGGAAGACGGGAAGTGAAACACTAAGATCCGAAGGCGAATTGGAAGCTGAGAAAAGTATTAAGAGACAAGAAAAAATTTCGCTAGAAACAAAGAAGAGAGTTCTGGATTGCTATGTGATGTCTGTCTTTCAATATGGCAATGAATGTTGTACAATATCATTATAGATGAAATAAAAACTTGAAGAAACTGAAATATAGTTCTACAGAAGGATGCTACGAATATCATGGATCGAGCATGATAGCAATGATGAGGTTTTAGAAAGGATAGAAACGAAAAGGAAATTAACACTGAGCATCAAGAAGAAACAGCTGAAGATCTTCGGACATGTGATGAAGGAAATCTTAAAAAATCAGATAATCACAGGTCAGATAGAGGGAAAAAGAGACAGAGAAAAGCAGCGGATAGCATATTTGAAAGGCCTGAGCAGGTGGATGGCAGAGCAGGGTTTGGGTGGGTAACAGTAGAAAAAAAAACAATACTGAAAACAAAGCATGAAAAACAGTGAAACGTAGAATTTTTGTTCTCCCTTACCTACTACTCTACCAAAACGACACCACAAATGTTAGCAAAGCTTAGCATTACATATCCAGTAAACAGAAGATGTTTTCTTTCAAATTTCGTCCTTCCTCAAAGAGGACTTTTGATTCAATTTGGATAATTCCGGCCAAAGCATATTTTGTAATAGCATGTGGTGTAAGCGGTGGAGGACTGAGAGACGAATTATAATGCTATTAAATATTTTACAATACAAAAATCAATTTTAAATTAAACATTAATATATTTATGAATTTAATACAAAAAAAAATAAAATTATTCTGAAAAAACAATATTGAAAACAAAGCATGAAAAACAGTGACACGAAGAATTTTTTTTCTCCCTTACGTACTACCCTACCAAAATGACACCACAAATGTTAGCAAAACTTAGCATTACAACTCCAGTAAACAGATGATATTGTAGGGGATTTGGTAAGTGCTTGGTATTTTACGGGTATTGCTTTCGAGATTAGTTCCCCTACAAATACAACACAATGAAAAAAAACTTCTTTTTCAAAGAAGAAAAATAAAAAAAAAACACTTTGGTTAAAGAAAAAAATCAACTTACAGATTTTTTCCTTTCTTGTGACACCGATTACCCTGTTTTAGCTCCTCTGTGTTTTGCGTTTACGGTTTTCGAAAACCACTGTTGTAAATACTGGTCGCTTTTATGTGTGAAAAATCGTTCCTTAAGAACTTTGTAGCTAGAGTTGTGTATTTGAGTAAAATATTTTTCCTTTTTTCTCAGTGTAGAATTCAAGCCTTTGTTGCCCGTTGTTCTGGAAACTTGGTGAGAAAAAAAAAAATTTTCTGCGTAGAATTCGATTACTGTTATGGTCGACAAGTAGAATCTGTTTGTTTATATGTTCGTCACCGCTGTTATGGTTGGTGTCCAAAAAGTTTTTTTTTTTAATCTTCGCGAAGAATCCGTTACTTCAGTATCTTAATCATCACTGTTATAGGCGTCCGATGGCCAAAAGGTTTTTTCTTTTGTTCTCCGCGTAAAATCCGTTTCTTCAGTTACTGAAGGTACCTCCACAAAATCGATGAAAAAACAGCATATTAGGAAGGGAAAAGGTCCCAAACTAAATAAAAACGAAGTTCTATCGGCAAAAAGTTTATATTACCATTAAGAGGATAGAACCAAGCATTTTTTAAATATTTAAAAATTTTTTTAAAATTATTTCTAACACGTTCGAAATTGTTGTAGAAAGTCTTTTTTTTATTACTTCAGTGTGATATCCAAATTGCTGCTATTTTATTAAGTAAAAAAAACGTAATTATTACGCAATGCACTTTTCTGACCGTGAAAGACACATTAATTTGGAAATTCTTGCATAAATCAAATAATGGTTGGATTTTGATGAAAACTTCAGGACTTACTTATAATTGAATGAAATCAATTTTGATTGCATTATTTTTAGAAAATATTAGTAAAAATATTTTTTAAGTATGTTACCCCCCGCCCACCACCAATTAAATTCCAGAAATATGTAACAATTCGACTACGGGCCACTCTAAAACTAATATAAAAAATTCAGGAGTCTTTGGGGAATTCTGATTCACTGTTTTTTTTTCTTCAATAGTCCCCGTATTTATAAAATGTAGATCCGAATTGCGAAAAATAACTATGCCAATTTTTATGTGGATAAACTTATGATTGCTTTTATGAACAATATAAATTAAGCATATCATAGTCTGAAAAGAAAAAAAATTCAATGAATAATTAATTTTTACAATAGTTATTTTCATTATTTTTTCAGTTTTTAATTATATATAAAAATTATATATAAAATGTTTAAAAATTATTGTTAAATTTCTTCATCCAATGAGCCGGCTAGGGTATGTAAGGCTACAATTACAAATAGAAAATTTAAAAGCTTAATACAAATAATTGACCCCGTCAATTTTTAAAATAATTAAAAACATTTTAATTGCGTGCACTTTGATTGCCAGTATCTTTATTTGTACGGATGGTCGTACGTGATATTTACCATTACAAGGTCACGTGATTAAAGGGTTGTCTTCCCTTACATAGAAAAATTACATTCATATAATTTTGTCGCCTTCGGCCTCCCTACTTTAGCCTTGTTTACAACTTCCGGTTGTCATGATGTCACTCGACACTTGAGATAGGCAGTGTAGATCGGATTACCTTAACTGATAAAAAGTTATAGCAAATATTTCAGAGAGTAAGCAAGTACATTTGTTTGAAAACAGATAAAGGTAAGTTTTAACTTAAAAATTGACTTCAATAACGTGTCAGCGACGTATATTTTATTTTTGCCAGATTTTTAAAACAGGAATGTGGCTACTGCTTAAAAATGTGTCGATCAATCAAAAAAATGGCGGTACTTTTATTCTTTTTTTAATCTGAAAATTTTTAGATTCCAATCAATATAATTTTGCTTTAAAATACGTCAGTGTATTTTGTTTACTAGAATTACTAAATTTAATCTCTTGACTTTCAATTAGAGCTAATTATAAAGCTTGAAGATAACTTATTTATTTTTAAAATTTCAATTTAAATTTAGGTGTAGAAAAATGAGTGGAGGTACCTACGAGGTACCTCCAAAAAATCGCTGAAAAAACAGCATAGTCATATTTAGTTTAGTCCCAAACTAAATAAAAACAAAGTTCTACCGACAAAGAGCTTATATTACCATTAAGAGGATAGAACCAAGCATTTTTTTAAATACTTTTAAAAATTTCTTAAGTATTTCTAACACGTTCGAAATTGTTGTAGAAAGTCTTTTTTTTATTACGTCAGTGCGATATCCAACTTGCCGCTATTTTATTAAGTAAACAAACGTAATTGTTACGCAATGCACTTTTTTTGGCCGTGAAAGACACATTAATTTGGAAATTCTTGCATAAATCAAATAATAGTTGGATTTTGATGAAAACTGCAGAACTTATTCCTAATTAACCGAAATCAACGTGAAAATAATTATTTTGCATAAAATATTGGTAAAAATATTTTTTTACATATGTTACCTCCTACCAATTAATTTCCACAAATGCTTAAAAATTCGAATTTTGTCCACAATAAGCCTAATATAATTATATTCAGGAGTCATTGGGAAATGCTAATCAACAGTTTTTTCCCCCAATAGAGCCCCTTTTCTAAAAAATTGGTCTGAATTGCGAAAAATGCAATAATTATGCTAATTTCTATGTGAATAAACTTCTGATTGCTTTTATGAACAATATAAATTAAGCGTTAAGAAAACAAATTCAATGAATAATGAATTTTTACAAGAATTATTTTCATTTTTTTAAAAAATCTTTTAATTATATTTAAAAATTATTTATAAAAAGTTTAAAATTATTGTTAAATTTCTTCCTCAACGTGTTCGGCTAGGTTATGTAATTAATGCATGAAGACTACAATTACTAATCGAAAATGTAAAAGCTTAATACAAATGATTGAGCCATTGGATTTTTAAAATAATTAAAACATTTTAATTGTGTGCATTTTTACTCCCCGGATCTTTCTTTGTACGGATGGCCGTACGTGATATTTATCATTACAAGGTCACGTGATTAAAGGGTTGTCTTCCCTTACATAAAAAATTACATTCGTATAATTTTGTCGCCTTCGGCCTCCCTACTTTAACCTTGTTTATAACTTCCGGTTGTCATTATGTCACTCAGCACTTGGGATAGCCAGCGTATATCGGATTACCTTAGCTGATAAAAAGTTATAGCAAATATTTAAGAGAGTAAGCAAGTACATTGTTTGAAAACAGATAAAGGTAAGTTTTAACTTAAAAAATTGACTTCAATAACGTGTCAGCGACGTATATTTTATTTTTGCCAGATTTTTAAAACAGGAATGTGGCTACTGTTTTAAAATCTGTCATCAATCAATAAAATGGCGGTACTTTTAAATTTTTTTTTAATCTGAAAAATTTTAGATTCCAATCAATAAAATTTTGCTTTAAAATACGCCAGTGTATTTTGTTTACTGGAATTACTAAATTTAATCTCTTGACTTTCAATTAAAACTAATTTTAAACCTAAAATATAAATTATTTATTTTAAAAATTTCATTTTAAAATCAGGTATCGAAAATTTATACTGAAAAGTGGAGGTACCTATCCTTACTCAATGTCCTCTTTTGTTTGACACTTTGATTTGCGTTTGACGAAGCGGGAAAGGAATTAACCTCTACAACAGTAACAGCAACAACAATAAGTTTCTGTTTTCCAGGATATCTATTTTTGCCTCCGCAACAAGGTCCCTACTTGAAACCCTTTTATGAATTTAGATAGTTTTTATTAAATTATCAATTCGATCATCTTTAAAGAACAACGTTGCTACATTTGAGATGATTCAATTATTTATTTATTTATTTATGGGAGAGGTTTCAAAAGTTCGACACCAGTTAAAGACTGTTTAAGTGTATTTCAGTTGATTGTTTCAAGGCAGATTCCATTCTTGATGCTTTCTTTTGGACTCTTCCTTAAATGTGCGTCCACTGACATGTATTTAAAAACATTTCTGTCAGATTTCTCTCCAGCCATAAAACAAAAAATAACTACAATATGGACGTTAGTAATTTACAAAATGGATGAAATTCCTTTAAAACGACAGCAGTAATTGACGGTACTGTAGTGTGCAGAAATATTGGCTCACAAAAAAATGATACTGAATTATTTTTTAAAATCTCTATGAAGGCAAGCTAAATTATATAACCTATTGTACTCAAAATAACTAGGATAAAGATTCTTCAGTTAATGTGTTGTATACCTACCTATATACATGAATGTGATGTGTCAATACTCTTAAATACGTGGACACTACTGAACTAGAAGAGAGTGATTATACTGACTAGCAGTCATCGCTCTCTGTCTTCTTTACTTCATACGGGCAGGAGGAAACTAGACGGGTCTCCGCCGAACGGTAGAGGTTCGTCTGACTCTGCCTTGTGGAAGTTTAAGGGGATATTTTTTGCCAAGCTTAAGAGCTCGGAGACCTTACTTTAAAAATGGCCTCGTACCGCATTCCGCCTATATGAAGTGATTATACTGACTGGAAGTTCACTGGCAGCATATCTACTTAACGCAGTGTGTGAGTCGTGTACTTGTTGATATACTATTATTCGCAATCCCTGTTTGGTTATTATTCACGCAGTAACCTTTACGGTTACAATATTGGCAACGAAGATTGTGCTGTTGACCAAAACAGAATATTTTGGCAACGAAGATTGTGCCGTGGACCAAAATATAACATTTTGACGTCGAAGATTGTACTGTTGGAAAAATACAACATTTTGGTAACGAAGATTGTGGCGTTCAGCATTTTATGTGACGAAGATTTGGGGCTCTACTCAACTAAATGTTTGCGGATATAACGTTCCACGAGCATAGTATTAGCAAAAATGCACAAAAAATTACCAAGTCAGCTTTTGTGAACTAAGGTTTTCACGTAAAAGTTTACCAAGGAACATTGATACAGGAAGATCAGAAATATACAAATAAATAAAGCCTTTTTATTTATTTTCAAGGATTACGTGATATCAACTAGTTGTGCGAAACACAAAAGATCTAAAAAACACGATAGTATTCCGACTAAACGTTACGTGGAATTGAAAATTCAATTAGAAAAAAAATGATACACCGAAAGGATTTCTCAGGATAAAAGTGTGACATGGAAGTAATTAGTTGGAAATTAAGTGTTTTCTTCAACTGACGGATGAAAAAAATTATATAAAATATATATACTGTTGTAAAAGTACAAAAATGGAAGAGTTTAAAAAACAGTTGTTAAAAATTGTAAAGCAACAGTTAGAACAACAAAAACATATTGAACAAAGACACGAAAAATTGGAGTTCGAAACAGAAGAAAATTTTTACAAGCAACATTAATAACGATTCAAATTCATTTTCTCAGGAAGACGTAACTTTTCAATCGTATTTCCGCAGATATGAAGACTTTTACAAGACGGACTGCGTAAATTGGTCCGACCAGACTAGTTTTACAAAAATTAGGCGATGTCGAACATACAAAGTTCATGAATTATATTCTACCAAAGAAGACAAGTGACTTAAAATTTAATGACACGGTTACTTTACTTTCGGAGCTGTTTAGCCCTAAAAGTTATTATTCCATATGAATTTACTGAAAAATGATGAGGGAGACTTTACTACGTTCGCTAGTATTGGAAATAACCAGTGTGAAGAATCTAAATTGGCAGAACTAAGCCCTGACAACTTCAAATGCTTAATATTTGCGCAAGGTTTAGTGTCAGCTAAAATCACGGAAATCAGAAAGAGGGTTCTGAATAAACTCGAAAACGAACCCAACTTACCTCTGCAAAACCTGGTAGAAGATTGTCAGAGATGCATAATCGGTTGGCAGGACGCTAAAGATACTGAAATAAGCAAAATGTCACGCATCTAAAAGGTGCGCTATAAAAATAAAACCGTGAAGAAAAAAGACGTTACGCCCAACCACTGTAATGCTTCTGGATGACTACATTTCTATTATGTTTGTCCATTTAAAAACAAGGAATGATTTCATTGTGAGAAAAAAGGACACAAAAAATTTCACTGGAAGATGAAAATTAAAGAGCTAGTTAAGAATTTCGTTACAATAACTAACGCTAATGAATATTAGCGTTAGTTACTGAATACGAGAAAATTTGTACAGGTGAAAATCCTGAACAAAAATATCTAGTTACAACTTGACAGTGGTTCTGGTTTAAGCATAATAAATAGTTATACAGAAGGTAGCAGAAGAGAGTGACAAGAAAGGACTACAAATAAACTAAAAAAAAAAATAAAAATAGAGATCCGAAGGTGAATTGGCATGGCAAAGGATGCATTTAAAAAGCTGAGTAGAGTATTAAGAGACAGGAAAATTTCACTATAAACAAAGAAGAGAGTACTGGATTGCTATGTGTTGTCAGTTCTTCAATATGGCAGTGAATACAGGACAATTTCATAGAAGATAAAGGAAAAAACTTGAAGCAAGTGAAATGTGGTTTTACTGAAGGATGCTACGGATATAACGGATCGAGCGCCTGAGCAATGATGAGGTTTTGGAAAGGATAGAAACGAAAAAGAAATTAATACTGAGCATCAGGAAAAGACAGCTAAAGTTCCTGGGACATGCAATGAGGACGGACGGCTTGGAGAACCTGATACTAACAGGCCACATAGAGAGAAAAAGAGACAGGGGAAAGCAGCGATAATTTATTTGAAGGGTCTGAGCAGGTGGATGACAGAATGGGAGTTGCGTGGTGTAACAGGAGAAAGCGTGCTAAGAGCCACCAGTGATAGGGAGACGTGGAACGCCATGGTCGCCTACGTCCTAAAAGAACAAGGCACAAAGAAGAAGAAGAAGAAGAAGAAGAAGAAGAAGAAGAAGAAGAAGAAGAAGAAGAAGAAATATTTATACTTGTAGGTTAATAAAAAATAGCTTGTACTGTCACAGGTGAGAAAATTAAATTCATATGCGAATTTATTGCGAATGTAACGTTAAATAAAAAAAACTTCAAAATTAAAAATATTCATAATGAAAAACACGAATAATCTTTTTAGTACAGACTCGATGGAAAAATCCTTATGGAACTGTCCAAATAGTTCATTTTGCCAAAAAGTGAGTTCTACTAACGAAACAGAAGCTCTAAAAAGAGTATTAAAAATACATTCTCATAGGTATTTTCTGATGGGTATGGTAGATGTAACAAGTTAAAAGCGAAATTCGAGCTGAAGGAAAGCGTACAACCAGTTTACAGAAAGAAAAGAAATGTATCCTTAGCCTCGATCAACCAAATCAACGACGAGCTTGATAGACTTGAAAAATCAGTTTTTTGTCCAAAGTCGAGCATAGTAACTGGGCTTCGACGACATTATATATTAAAGAAAAGATCGAAGGTGATACGCGTTTGCTTGGATTTTTCACGGGCTTAAACGATGCCCTTAAAAGATTATCATTACCCACTTCGGGGCTTGGAAAAGGTTTTTTTTTTCGCAGCTTAGCAGAGGTAAGATCTTTTCAAAATTAGACCTTCATATTCAAGTCGATGACGAAGTTTCAAAGTTTTTAACCATAAATACACACAGGATTATATAAATTTAATCAGTTGCCGTTTGGCATTAAGGTCGCTCCAGATACTTTCTAGCAAGTCATAGACACGGTGCTAAGTGATCTCGACTTTGCAGTCGCATACCTTGATATTTTACTGAGAAGTAAGAACCCAGAATCTTTTAGATTATGATTTTAGAATGGCGTTCTTGCCGTCGAGTAAGCTTAGTCAAGCGAACGGATTGTTCAGACTGATTCCAAGGAATAATGAATCCTTCGAATACACAGTCATTGCTCATTTACAATCGGAGGTAAAGATGATAAACATGGTAACGTTGGAAGATATAAAAAAGAAAACACTGGATGATAAATTCACTATTGAAATGAAAAATAAATTAAAAGACAAAAATATAAAAAACAAGTTTATTCAATATGTACAGCGAAAGAGTAGTGGTTCTTCTAGCACTACAAAAGAAATTCTATAATGAGAAGTTATGTTTAATGGCGTAGCATGAATAGAGACATTGTACCTTTTGGTAAAGTTGCGCAAAAGCTGTGCTTTGGCAGCCTAAGTACCACCAATTAAGTTTAATCCATGGCCAGAAACTGACCGCCATGGTCACATCTTTATATTGATTTTGCTAATCCAACGAATAGATCGTACTATCTTATTGTTGTAAACAGCTTTTCGAAATGGGAAGATATATTTTCAGGTGTAATAGTTCAACCACGCTAGTAGTAATACAGTTTTTACACGAACTGTTTGCGAGATTTGGAGTTCCAGATTCAATTGTTTCTGATAACGGTACGCAATTTACATCGAAGGAGTTCAAGGAATTTTGCAAGATGTTTGTGTTAAATCACATTACAATTGCACCTTACCATCCTAGAAGCAACGGCCAGGCAGAGCCTTTCAAAAGAGCTTTAAAAAGCCAACAGTAGATCCACAGATGCAGCAATACAGCAATTTCTGCAGGTGTATAGCGTTACACCGAATAAAAACGCGACTTCAGCCATGACTCCGGCAGAGACTATGTTTGCACGTAAGATACGATCAGTATCTTACGCGCAAACATTGTAAACAGTAAACTGATTCCCAATAGGATAATATATGAGTATACGGACAAAAACAGGGAAGGATGTTTGCAATATTGGTCAAAAGGTTTGTTACCGCATGTATCATGTGAATAAGACGCATTGAAAAGTCGGTACTATTGTCCGAATAAACGGAAAAATTGTATATCTGGTTAAGGGACCAGAATTAGTGCATTCAAGGCACTATAACCAAATAAAAAGAGGCTTGCAGTTCAAGAGGACAATTCTTTAGATGAGATGGAACCTAAGGAGGTTGTCTTTGATACGTTTGACGTGCATACCTCCTGAAATAGAGGTCTGTAGTAAGAGCGTAGTAAGAGGAAGAGAAAGGATACGAAAAGTATTGACATCGGCCCTAAGAAGAAAAAAATATTGACTCTGAAAAGAGCCACTCTAAAAAGTGGGTGCTGTATACCTACCTATATACAGTTCTATGCTCTTAAATACGTGGTCATTATTGAAGTAGAGGAGAGTGATTATACTGACTGGCAGTTCATTAGCAGTGTATCTACTTCACGCAACGTGTGAGTTTTGTACTTGTTGATATATTGTTATTTTCAACCTCCATTTTGGTGATTACTCAAGCAGTAACCTTTTAGGGGTACAACATTATTTTATTGAAAATAAGAAACAAGAGAAAAAGAAAGAAGACGTGAACTAAAAAACGAAGAAGCTTTTATCAAGTTAACACACATTTACTTGTAATCGTCAAAGAAACAATAATAATAAGTAGTGATTTTCTTACGGATGACACCTCAATTGGATTCTTTGACTAAATCCAGAAAAATCTTCTAAATTGATTATCTAGAAAAATCTGTTCAGTCCCCCATTATTCATATTTATTAGTTGTAGAATAATTATCATCATTCTTTCAAATTTTTGTTAACTGAAAAGTTTTAGAGAAAATAAAGTTTCCTTAGGGCTCCAGCAATTTTTCATGTTCTTGCAATCATCAATTGACTTATTTGTGTCGTGTCAATATTCATTTGCTTCTTTACAATATCAATATATCACATATGATCAGTTTTTAATGCGGGGCAAACTCTGTCTCTACATGATTGAGCACACGGCTGAAAATCGTAATCGTATGCAGATTCCTTTGCCATTTCCTGACTCTCAGTGCAATGGTAAGGTGCTGACTATGATATAGATTCTTAATCATTGGATATCCAATATATTTTTAGCTTTCTGAAAACAAATACAATGTAAATTTTTGTTTTCTGTTTTACTTTTATGAAAATGACTACACTTTTTGACTTCCTCAATTTGAAGATAATTCTGACGAGACTCTTGTATATTTTTATTCATTTTCCTTCTTTCATATCCAAACTATTCTCATGTTCTGTGTTGGTTGTAATAATAATAACAATAATCAATATTGTTAATAATTATTATTTTAGAATATCGTCGCTACAATGGTTATCGTTAATAATTTAAATAATAATAATAATAGCGACTAGAGACGTTTTCAGTTATGAGCTATGAGGATTCTAAAATAAAACACGAGTCACCAGAATGTTTAACAAAAGTGAACTATCTCAAAGCTGGAGAAATCATAAAATTAAATACAAATAGACTGAAAAATACTCTTCCGAAAATATCACCCTGAAAAACATCGGGATCTGATGAAATGCATGATTACTGGTCTAAGATGTTCCCTGTGCTGCACGATAGCTATCCCAGCAAATTCAAAAGTAATTCTTCCTTTAAAAAGATGAATTCACAAAGGCAGAATATCCTCATATAAAAAAAGACACAGAAAAAAAAAACAATTACAGACCTATAAAATGTTTACAACATATGTATATACTAGCCGCCACAGAAATTGATAGCAAAATTAAATGTGTCATGTTGAAAAATATCTGTCTTTACGGATAAAGAATTTGAGTTGAGACCATGGATTGATGTCGTCAGGAAGAAGTCCCGGATATAGGATCTGACCACACGGAAGTCCTTGCCTCAAAGTGGCTGGGAGAATTTTCAGGCAAAAGAAGGAGGCTGAATTGGGATGAGATTGAGAAATAAATAAGCACTCATTTCGGAAGCTTCTCAACTATGACTTAAACAGCCTTGATAGGAATATAATATTGATATTGACGGTTAGAATCCTGCCTCTGGCAAAGGCGGTCCATGTAATCCTAGAAAAGTGGGATGAACTGGTTATTCAGGTTCAATTAGCCAAATATTTTACGAATGCTTTGAGAAATCCGATAGTAAGAGAGGATGTGGCTAGAAGTAGACAACAAACACATGCAAGAAGAAGTAGGACGTTCAAATGAAGATGAACGAAAGGTTGAAGGTTTTCTATGGATGCAAAAACGGGGACATTTACGAGTGAACCACCCAGACAAAAGATTGGGGGAAAGAAGCTACTAATATTTATCATTGGTCCTTGGGGGCTGAAGGATATTCATTCGTTTCTGGGAAAGGAGGGTTGGTTTGCAATCGAGCAAGACAGAGCAAAGCAATGTCTAGTGAATCAGGGATCATCCTTAGATTGGGAAAAACCAAAATGTGTGAAATGTGGACATATTGGTCATCGGGAAAAACAATGCATGTATTTAGAAAGAGGCCACCCGCATTCCCCAAAGGAAAGACCCAAATAAACATGATTGGCGTTAAGAAAAAATGCAGTTGTTGGACGTGTAGAAATGAAAGATATTACCCTGGAAAAATCTGTTTTTATTGTATAAAATAAATGCATCAGACAAGATGCATTTATTTTAGATAGCAAAATCGAGTAGGCGTTGCGAGAGAGTGGAAAGGGGAATGAACCTTTAAGTTTGCAATTGTCTCTTTACCGCATCTCTATTTTTATGCTTTTTGTTTTGACTTTTTGATGGTAGCAAACGAAAAACGCTGTGTCTTTTCCACCCTTTACTTACTTTATATTTACTTCGAAATAGTTGGTCTTCTCTCTACTGACTAATCATTTGTAAAATACTGTTAAACAAAATCGCTAATAGCACAAGGCCAAATTCATGAAGTATTCATTTAGAAACTAACTCAATATCAATGACTTCTGACTTTAGTGCGTTATCCATTATTGCATAATGAGTGCTTCCTGTAATTTTATGACGACAGTCTATGAAATGTGGGTTTGTATAATGAGGACATAACTGCACTAATGCAACGGAATGCAGTATTCATTGTTAAAGTAATAACAAAATTAGTATATGCACTGTTTGTATGCTTACCTTTCTATCATATATATTGTAATACTTTCTCCATAATAGTTATCAAGTTGGTTTCATATTACTTATCTATTCGATCCTCACACTGCTCTACTACCGTGCGAGGTAAAGCTTAACTTAACACATATGTAAATAAATGTCTCTTTTCTTCATTTAACAATAGTTGTATATACATAACCAAACGGTCGAAAAGTTTTGTTGAGTGATGCGAACATGCATAAACAATTCTTTTCCATAATATAGTAACGATATATTCAAGTTTTATTGATTGCGTATGCGTTGGTTTCTTAGTTATTTTCGTTACCATAGTAACGTACAAGGTTGTTATTCTGAGCAAGCAAAGACATGACTATGAGAACTCCTTTGTTCGCAATACAACTTCAGTCAAGTGAACACTACATAAACAACATTAAGTGAATACTTAGGAATTTTTTAAATTATTTGTTTCCGTTGTAACAGATATTTGCTTACGCTTTGCTTTTCTAAAGTGACACGATGCACCTTTTCTTTACAACAGGCTTTTAATCAGTTTTCAAACGTTTTAGACTACAAGTGTTCGCTGCAATGTAGGTATTCCGGCTACTGAAAGCGACTTCGGCTTTCTTATATGTTACTCTGTGAGAGACTAAACTAAACTTGGTAGATAATTAACAAGTTTAAGTATTTGCTTTTATTATTCAAGTAGTTCAGTTAAATTCTCCTTCGGTAGAAAGATGATGCTTTTATCCGAATAATCTCATTTAATCACACACATGTGCGTACGCGCACATTGCTCTGTAGGGGTCTCAGTTATGTTTGTCAAATTGGCCTTGTACCAAACACAACTGAAGTCCCCACAATTTAATATGTCAGAAGGTTGAAGGTTGGGTTTTGGAATGTGGAAGAATAAAATATTTCGTCTTGTATGTTAAAGCAAAATTTTATTAATTAAACAGAATAACAAATGTGTAAGAAGTAAATGTTCAAAAAGAAAAATGTACGTAGTTAAATGTTCCAGAGAAATAGTAATAAGAAGTTAAAAGGCTCCAGCTTATTGCTGATAGTAGAAGAATGTGTCTATGTCAGTCAGTTAAGTGCCATACATGATACACGCTTTGGGCGATCATGTCTCGAAAGAGACATGACTGACTGGGCTGAAGATTATCCCGCAGTAGGTTGTCATTGCTTTCTGCGGTAAACTGGTTGCCAGAACCCAATCTGTCCTATTATTTAACTCATAACTGGAGGGAAGAGACGGATTAATAACTTTCCCAAGGGTATCTGTGCGTAAGTGAATGCAGTTGAAGCATCTTGTTGTTGTTGTTGTTGTTGTTTCTTTAACAGCGAGTGAGTGAAGACGAAGAAAGGAAAATTGGATGGAGAGGAAGAACGAATGTATGTCGACGGGACATGACAGGGTCGGCGTCTTGAAATTTCTTTTGTTACATTTTAGCTTGTCGTCTCTGTGCTCCCATCTGACTGACATTTGCCGGTCAAGGGACGTGGTTAAGTAGTGAAATCTAGTCATGTGACTGAATCGAACAGCATACCCATTTTTTAGGTGTTAAGAAAAATTAACCGGGGTCATAGATCAATTTGCTATTTCCTATCCAATCGGAATCCAGAATCTTAATTTTAACACCGACTTGTAAAATTTGCCTCGGTCTGGGTTTTTTCAAAATGTTATCACTCGTTCTGATCTATTTTTGTAGGTGTGCAATTTTACTTTTTGCATTTCAGTTAATTGTTGGATGATATAGGATTTTTTATCCTATAGCCTTATAAGTATATATAACTATATAAGTAACTATATAAGTATATATAACTATATAACTATATATCGCTATACTATATAAGTATAGCGACCGGTTTCACAAACTACCGCTTATATTATCGTTCCTCACTGGGCACTTCACCTGTATTGTCCTTATTTTATGTGAAGAAAAATCAACAAACAAACAAAAACATTGATGCTCCTTCATAAACGAATCTGTTGTAAATAACAAGTTTATTGCGGAAGATAGAGTAAAACTGAAACAAAAGAGACAAAAGAAACGGACTGAAAAAATTACATGACAAACGGATAAAAGAATGTGAAAAAGGAAACACATGCAGGCAATACTTAGAAGTGATACGTGTTTGTCAACAGAAAACGCGCTCTAAAAAGTAGAATTTTTTTTTGTGTACTATAAGTAACACCAAAGAATTATGAGGTTGTGTCAAAGTAAACGTAGTATATATTTTTTATTAGTAATTAAAAATAATAATCAATTAAAAAGTGTATGTAAATAAATATGGAATAATCTGGGTTTGTTTTATACATTTACTTTTTGGGGTAAATGTATTAAATGAATGCCAGACGTTTTATTAAAAATTGTTTCATTTGTGTGTAAAAGTTTTTTTTTTTTTTTTTTTTTATAAGCGTTTCACCCCGAGCAAGGCATGTCACTGCCACTACTGTGCAGGGGGCTACGTAGAGAGGAGAAAGGCTGGTTAAATATAGGACATTTAAGAGGGTGGGTGATAGGCGGGTGAGGATACCGAGAATGAGGGTTGGTAGATGAGAGTGTTGTGAGAATAGTTGGGAGTTAGTGTGATAGGAGGTGTCTATTGACCCTACATTTAAACACCTGGAGATTGTAACTGTCGGGAAAGCAGACTTGTGGAAGGGAGTTCCACAGGCGGGAGGCGCGAGAAAAGAAGCTGTTGGAGTAGAATTTACGGTTACATCTTATTTGTTTAACTGTAAAAGGGTGGGACCTAGTTGCTAATCTAGTATCTCGTGTAAATTCGTGCTTGGGCGGCACCAGTGATCTAAGCTCATCGGAGCAGAAGCCATGAAAGTACTTGTAGAAGAGGCACAGGGAAGCTACATCACGCCGGTGTGAGAGCGGCTGCAGCCGGTCTGCCAAGTTAGTATCAACCACGTTACAGATCCTCCTTTGTATTTTGTCAAGAAGCCCAAGGAGAGCAGCAGGGGCACCCGACCAGATATGGCAGCAATATTCAATACACGGGCGGATGGTAGATTTGTATATGTGCAGAATAGTTTCAGGTGGGAAAAATTTCCGGGCCCTGCACAGAGAGCCGACTTTCATAGCAGCAGATTTGGCAATGGATTCAATATAGTCATTCCATTTGAGGTCCGCCGAGAGTGTAAGGCCAAGGAGGCGTAGTATTTTACTCTCTGGGAGGCTAGCCTGTCCCATGCTAATGGGAGGTAGATGCGATAGTCTATGGTGGTTAGTTGATAACAGCTTTGTTTTGGAGGCATTGAAATTTACCAACCATTTCCTACCCCAGGTCACTACGGATTGGAGGTCCCTTTCCAGTGCGGCAGCGAGGTTCACTTTGTCGTCCAGACCTGGTTTCTGATCGATGCGGGAGTAGATTGTTGTGTCGTCGGCATACATGCCAACTTGGGATCTAATGGTGTCGGGGAGATCATTAATGTAGATCAGAAAGAGCGTGGGACCTAGGATAGAACCTTGAGGGACGCCCGCGTTCGTCTGGTAGTTTTGGGAGGCATGCCCATTTAATACCACCTTTAATGTGCGGTTAGAGAGGAAGGACTGGATGAGGTCAAACAGATGTCCAGTTATCCCATAGCTCCGCAGTTTTGTTTCTTTTATTATTTAGAGTTAGCTCTAAAAGGACGCCAGTTATGATTGTCATGATGGACTGTTAAGGATTCTTTTTTTTTTTTTAATTTAAAAAATATATCCTCCTTCTAATGAAAAGATGTGGTAAATTTAGTTGCGTGTATCAATAAAATATTTTTTTAATGACTTAATGTATCACAGTGGCAGCGAGGGAGTAACTCACTATTCACACCTCTGCAAATGGAAACTTTAACAAAGGGAATTCACATAAAATGTTTTAGTGGAGTTCAATATTTTGAGTGACAGCAAATATACCATTATTTCAAACAATTCCCACGTACGTGAAAATGGTAATAAGATCTCAATCAAATATATCGTTTCCAGGCTAGCTGAATTCGAAGACAAATCCTTCTAAAGAATAGAAACAGGTGGACTAACTACAATGTTATAGGCAAACAGGCCAACCAAAATGAGGAGTAGGATACTGCATTATTTCTCTGCACTATCAGATCAGACGCGTTGACATATACAATGGATTTCAATTCTATACAACTGAAAGATGACTTGGGCACGGTCATAACCAAGTTTCACCAACATTTTATCGGGAAACGAGACATATGAAATATCTTCAAGAAAAGATACCATAAACGAGATGAGAACATAGATTCCTATATTACCACACTACGTAACCTAGCCAAATCTTGTAATTTTTGTGAAAATGTTTATGTGATTCTTTGTTATACGACTGCATAGTGCTTGAGGTGAGAGAAAACGAGGCTCACAAAAGAATATTACAACATTTAATGCTAACTCTTAGGCAATGCATTGACATATGTCGCAGTTGAAAGCTATGGGAGAACAAATAAACAAAGTCTGGTGACATCCGTATCAGCATTGATTTGGGGCAGCTGAACAAATCATTGAAGTACAGACGATACCAGTTACAACAACAGACGAAGTGTTGCCAAAGTTAACGTATACGAAGTACTTCACCAAGTTAGCTGTTACATCTCATTACTGGCATGTAGTATTGGACAACAAATCCAATTATCTCATTATCCTTCAAGCAGTTTTTAGTCTATATTGGTGGTTCAGACTCCTCTTTGGAACATGCGTAAGTTTTGAAATGTTTCAGAAACATCTTCACCTCGTCTTTTATAGCTTGAATGGAATCGTATGTATTACCGATGGTACCGTCGTGTTTCGTTCAAAAGATGAACTTGTGCAAGCATTAGCAGATTGTGTCATTATAGGAGGTCGGTCATGTTTATTAAATTAGCCTTGATAACTCCAGACCAAAAGGTTGAAAGAATATAAGTGCTTCGTTTGTATGTTTAAGTGGAAATTTATTTACAGAACAGAATAACATCAGTGAAAGTATTAACTGTTTAATTGTTCAAACAGAAAGTGTAGTATGGAGTTAAATGAATCCAGAGTTCGCAGTTGTAGCGAAATGTGTGTATGCAGGCAAAGATTAACAGGGTAGTAATAAAACCGGTGTTCCTTTCTTTCCTTTAGTAGATGGCGAGAAAGTGAAAAGGAAGATAAAGCAATATAGGAAAATTGTAGTTATCGACGTTAATTTTTAGGAGTCAGTTGAACTGTCATATTGTTGTTGTCTTCTTTGTTGATGGCGAGAATGGTGAGGACGAAGAAGAAGAAATAGCACACGGGAAGGAGAATGAAAAGAAAAGAGAATGTATGTCGTCGAGATATGTCCGGTTCAGCGGCTTGAAATTTCTCCCTTATATTGTGGTGGTGTCTTATCTGATCTCTGCTCGACTGATTCCATTTTCTTTCTCAATATATATATCATAGACTTTTTCCTACAGGCTTCTAACTTCTCTCAGTTTTGTAAATCGCTCATTTTTCATTGGTTAGAAAATAATTAACAACGGCTCATGAAATTTGGCTTTGTTTTTCCTTCAGTACGGGGTCAAATCTTTTTCGTATTGGTAAAAATTAGATTTTATATTGTATTGCGAAATTTATAAACAGTTAAGAGAAGAGAGTTACTTTGAATTCCATATTCACCACATCATAAATCAGAAATTGTTTTTGCAACGATGCTGTGAGAAGAGGATCAAACTGAACAAAAGAAAATTAGGCTAAAGAAATCAGTATTCAACTTCATCGGACACCTTATAGTCCGTGATGGTTTACAAAGCAAATCTTCCGGCGATACGACACGCACATTTTTATTTACGTGATGAGATGTCTACTCAAGATCGTCTCACTTTTAAAAAGAACTGTGTTCCCATTCCTCTTGGTGTGCAGAGTGATATCAAATGTGCAAGTTGCTCATTGCACCTAGGTATTGATGAATGCCTATGGTACACTAGGGAATGTATTTGCTGGTCAGGTATGTCATCAGACATGCATGAGTACATTGCTACATGTGAGACTTGCTATAAGCTCATAACAGAACGGACTAAAGAAACACTAATGTCACATGAGAAGATTGGCGGCTACCTGCTTCAATTTGACAACATTGAATACCTTAAGACTGTCATTTTTTTTTCAACTTCTTGGAAAAAGAGATCAACCTGAGGACATTATTACTTTAACCGTTATCCGTAAATTTAATCACACTTTGCATGATATGGAATTCTATACCAGGTGATTTCCTACGTATGACTCCAGTTTACGTCCTCATCATTTATACACTTCTTAAATGCATGGCAAGCTCCGGAAGATGCGTAAGCAAACGTGAGCTGTTTTCAATCTCCAGAAAACTGACGTGAGGTGTTCAATCTTAAAGGCCATTATGCTGGGTGGCTTAGGACTGCGTGCAGATATATAAAAAGATGCGCTGAGAAAGAGAACTTGAAAGATAAAGTTGACGAGGAGACGGTACTATGATGAAAGGCAGGATCCAGTGAAAGGGGAGTGGCATGCCACAAAGTCAACAAAGAGAGTAGTATGGTGAGATGCAAGCAGTATCGTTATGGGTGTAGAAATTGAAGGCATTGCATCTAGAGAGACAGCCTAGCGTAAAAAGAAGAATGATGACAAACATAACAACGTGACGGAGTTGGATACCACGATAAAGGGCTTTAATCTTTGAAATGAAGACAAAAAGACCTGGAAATCAGGACCGACTCTGCCAATGTTCTGAGCTGTATAAGTTCAGTGATTACAGAAAGAAAGAAGGTCTGGACAAAAGGTGCCTCGGGAATGAGTATCCAGCAACGGTTGGAGATACTGAAAGAGTTAATTACCGAATTTGGATTGAATCTAGGTGCAATTTTTTTATCTTCTGAGAGGAACAAAACCAAATAAATAAAAACTGGGTGATAGGCAAAGAGGGTAAAACTTCGGTATGCTGCTTCGGGTACTAGGATTTGAATGAGTTGCATTGCTTGCATCGCATGGGAGTCGAGAGAACATTGTATATGGTTCGTAAGATTGACTTGGATGTCACAAAAGAAGCTGTACAGAGAGTAGTCAAACTGTGTACTCTGTATAAATCGATTGACTCTTCATCAAACATACGAGCCAGAAGAGATCCAGGTGATCACCGAATGGCTACTGAGGTGACAGATTACAGAGGAAATTTGTACTTGACGATAGTTGACTGTGGTCCTGGACGGATTGCGATGTAGAAAGAGATGCGAAGGGAAATCGCAATCACTATTGCGTAAGTGCTCAATGAGATTTTTTTCAGAGCGAAGCCAGTGGAGGAAGATAATGGTGCGGCAGTTCCCTCGGATCCTCTTCGGGCAATGTGTGTTAGGTGGATTGTCAGGTCCCATTTTAGAGCCGCTTACAGGCTCGGTGGAAATAGAATTGTAGAAAAAAAAACACCGAACGATAAAAACCATTGTTGAAAGGGTAGAAACATCGCCCATCGTAGCGCTGTTTTGGTGCAATATGTTACCAAAGTTCGAACTAATAGAGGAGTCATTACCACAAAAAGTTATATTTAAGCACACGTGGAGACACCCAAGAATTGTGCCATTAATTAAACCTACATCCTTCAGGATTGGGGAAGAAGTATGGATAAAGCTACCTGGTGCCCAATGCACAACGCAGTTAGAGAGAGGGGCGATAACCGGGCTAGAGTCGTCGAATGGCGAATACCGGAGAATGGCGTACTCGGATTTGAGACCAATTGTAGAAGATGAGGAACGCACTGAGCCGAACCAGTGCGAAGATTACAAAGGGAGTTAACTTCCATCTTGGGCTCATGACTACCTAATGGGAAAATGACCCTAGAGATCAGTGTACGTGTAAAAGAATGTTGTAATGGATGCTACTTGTCTTAACCATAATTCTAATAGATTGTGAAAAAATATAGAATTTTGGGTAAAAATGTTTCTATATGAGTCGATGAGAAATTAGTTGGTGAGTAGCTTGATCAAGCAGTCAAACAGCTGACTTCGTCGGACTCTCTGCTTTCGGGTGGAGAGGAACCCAGACGAGGCTATGCCGAAGAGTTGAGTCTCATCTAGAGTAAATAAATGAGAGCCAGACCCCGCGTATTAGGAGTCTACGGTGAAGTGTAGCTCGAGTGAACGCGCTCGGAAATGTCCCACATAAAAATCAGCCATGTGCTACATCCTGCCTTTGTAGGAAGGCCCGGGTAAATACCGGCTTGATCTAGCCATCAAACCTCTGACTTAGTGTAAAGCGTAACCCAGACAAGACTCTACTCTTCGCTATCTTGAAGGAGACTTTTTCTGTGTCCGCCATCAACTGCGTGTTCCACTGAGGTCCACTAAGAATCGTCTGTTTGGCAGGTTCCTGACGAAAAGAATGAGCTTCAAGTTCCAAATCATCTCAAACAGTTTCCTTGTGGGGATTCTGAGGTTGACAGTATCATATGCTGCGGAGAGGTCAACGAATGCAGCACCTGTAATCTCAACCTTCTCAACCTTCTCAACCCCATCTTCAATTAATTGTGTTAAGTCCAGGAGTTGACTAATGCAAGACTTTCCTGGTTTGAACTCTAACTGTTCTGGAGTGAGCTTTCCGTCTATGGATGGAGACAAACGGTTTGAGATGAAGCGTTCAAAGAGCTTGTAGCTGGAGCCGAATAGGGAGATTGGCTTATAACTCTTTTAGTGCTATTACTATAGCTTTCCTCTATATCTTTGAGATGTTGTTGTAGTTCATACATTCACTGAGCATCTCAAGGAGATATATAAATGCCACTTGTCCCATGTGCTTAAATCTGCTCAACAAGAAACCTTTATGGGTTATTAAATATAATTAATGTAATTATTTTCAACACAATTTTATGACTTCAACTAAATATATTTTGCACGGTAAGTGTATGCTTTCAACTACAGGCATTTGTACATAATTTTATACTTTCAAGGTAAACATATGATTTATAGATATAATATGTAATGATCTGTTGGTTGTGGGTGTTACATGTGTTGGTATAAACATATTTCCTTAATATATGATATTGTGTTAATGATTTCAATATTTTCAAATAGTTTTCTCATAATGGTTTCATTGTGGTATTTATGTCTTACAGGTGTCCACTAACTACATTCAGTTAAAATTTGTTTCACTGTGAGTGAGGCTTGGCGTGTAGTACATTCTTCAGCAAGTATAATGGATGAAGTATGTGTGGCCTATGTACAACCGAGTCAGCATTCTTCTTTTATGTGCTGTGTCTCTTCAGGACGGAGGCGATCATGGCCCTTCACATCTCCCTATTCCTTGTGGACCTTAATAAGTTGTTTCTTTTTGTTATTTCTCCCAAACCCTGTTCTATCATCTGTTTACTTGAGCCCATTAAGCATTTCACACGTTGCTCTCTTCTGTCCATCTTTCCCTCTTTCTGCCTCTTCCTGATGTTAAGTATAAGTTTCTTTTTTGTTTCCATTCTCTCCAAACCTCGCCGTTGCACACAAGTTCAGCCAATGGTATCTTCAGCATCCTTCTGTAAAATCACATTTCTGTTGCCTCAAGTCTCTTCATCTTTGAGGAGATTGTCCAGCATTTTCTGCCATGCAGGGGGATAGATATCACGTAACAGTTCAGTATTCTTTTCTGTCTCTTAATACTCTGCTTAGTTTTTGAAATGCTTCTTTAGCCATCTCATGCACTTTCCATTTTCTGTTAGAACACTGTAACTGGTTCATTCCTGACATTTGCATTTTCTTCTCATTATTTTGTTGATGATTATGCATTTTGTCTCATGTAGTTTTTGCTTTGTCTTTTCTTCTGGAGGAGATTTTATAGTTACCTTTCTATGTCTGCTATCAGCGCTGTGTCATCTGCATAATTTATATTGTTATGACTGTGGCTTCCAATAATGAATCGTGGGAGAACTTCTAATTTTCTCATAATTGCTTCGCTTTATATGTTGAATAAATCCGGCAAGAAGATATATCCTTGTCTTTCACCCCTTTCTAATTTTGTTTATCTTCTGAATTCATTTCCTGTCCATATACAGGTGATTTGCTACCAGTATAGGTTTTTGATTATTCAAATGTCTTTCCTGAATAAGTGAAAGTTGCCGAGCAGCTTTAACAAGTATTTGTGGCGTACTTCGTCGAACGCATTTGCGTAGTCTATAAAACACAGGTAGGTGTCCTTTTGCATTTGTATTGCCATTTCTGATAACATTCTGAGCATAAATATTGCGTTCCTTGTTCCGATGTCCTCGAAGAACCCAAACTGTTCTTGTATTAACTCTGGTTTGATTCTGTTGCGCGCTATTCATCAGAATCTCGATGATGAGTTTTGTCATGTGGCTCATTAAGCTGATTCTTCGAGGTGGTTCATATTTGTTTGCGCTTGGTTTCTTAGGCACAGTATAGGAAAATCTATCTGTTTAGATCTTCCGGTATAATACCACTGTTGTAGAGTTGGTAATAAGAGATAGGAAAATTTTGCTAGAAACAAAGAAAAGAGTACTGGGTTGCTGTGTGATGTCAGTTCTACAATATGACAGTAAATGCTGGACAATATCATTAAAGATGAAGGAAAAACTTTAAGTAACTGAAATGTGTTTTTACAGAAAGATGCTACAGATGCCATGGATCGAGCATGTGAGCAATGATCAGGTTTTGGAAAGGATGGGAACGAAAAGGAAATTAATACTGAGCATCAGTAAGAGAGAGCTAAAGTTCCTGGGACATGCAATAAGGAAGGGGGGCTTGGAGAACCTGATACTAACAGGCAACACAGAGGGAAAAAGAGACAGGGGAAAGCAGTGGATAACATATTTGAAGGACCTAAGCAGGTAGATGACAGAACGGGGGTTGCGTGGTGTAACAGGATAAAGCGTGCTAAGAGCCACCGGTGATAGGGAGACGTGGAAAGACATGATCGACTACGTCCTGAAAGGATAAGGCACAGAGAAGAAGAAGAATAGCAATATTTGTGAACTCTGTTGAGGTCCAAATTACTGTGCTAAGATGCAAATCGCTTCTCAGCGTAGGAGCAATATCTTTATGCGTTCTGGGAACAGTTGCACACACGCATCAACCCATCTCTACATAGTGAAAGTAAAAAAGCTAGAAAGAAATGAAAAAAGAAAAGTGAATGGCATGAACGAATACTAAATAAAAGCAGTATTGCTGTTTTCTTCCTTTGTATTACTTGTTTATCCCTGTGTGTGTGTGTGTGTGTGTGTGTGTGTGTGTGTGTGTGTGTGTGTGTGTGTGTGTGTGTGCGCGCGCGCACGCGTTTTATTTTTAGGTAACGTGAACTGTTTATTTTTTCTTTTGGGGCGTAACGTACGTAGGTACCTCCACTAAATCGTTGAAGAAAACAGCTTAGTATGAAGAACAAAGTCCCCAAACTTAATAGCAACGAACCTCTTCCATCAAAATGTTTGTTATTAAGAGGAAAGATGAAAGTAGTTTTAAATTATTTTTTAAATTTTTTGAATCCTTTCTAACACGTTCGAAATTTTGGTAAAAATCTTGTTTTTCTTTTTTTTTGCGGGTAACCAAATCGTTACGAGAGTTTACAATGGAAAATGTAATATTACACAACTCAGTTTTTTTTTCCGGTGACAAACACATTAATTTCGAAATCCTTGCAAAAATCGGATTTTAATGAAACTTTCAGAACTTATTCACAGATGAATGAAATTATTTTTGAAATCATTATTTTAAAAAAATCTTGGTAAAAATATTTGTATTTTACATCAGTTACTCCCCACTTCCGCCGTTTAAATTCATCAAATGTAAAGAAATTAAATTTTGTAGGTAAAATTGGTTTTATTAGTTAAACGCCAAAATAATTTATTTGGGGAATGTAAATGTTGTAGTGAAATATCCTGTCCTACGCAGGGATGGGTATGGCCCGGGTTATAAAAGACCGGGACTAGAACGAACTACAGAGTGTTCGAGAGTGTTCGTCATTAAACGAGAGTGATCGTGATTATACTAGTCATCGACTTTAGTCGAGAGCTATCGGCCTTAGACGAGAGTTAGACGTCACTAAACTGAAGCCTTCTTCTCAAGACGGACGCATACGTCCTATACAGAGACATTGCCTTCTTGATTATTATTCGTAACTGTTCGTTGGTGTACGGCCAATGGTATCTTCAGCATCCTTCTGTAAAATCACATTTCTGTTGCCTCAAGTCTCTTCATCTTTGAGGAGATTGTCCAGCAGGGGGATAGATATCACGTAACAGTTCAGTATTCTTTTCTGTCTCTTAATACTCTGCTTGGTTTATTGTACTGAGGTATAATAATTCCCTATTCCTATATCCTCAGTGTTAAGAATTATTTCTTGCACTACTCTTTCTCTGTTTATCTCCTCACGGGATATAACAGTAAATCATCTATTATGTTTTTCAATCATTTGGCCCTTCTTTCAGAAAATCTGCTCCCAATAGTAAAAAAAAAAAAAGAAAAGTGCACTAAAACAATGACATTATTTAATTTGATAACTTTTTAATAATAATATAAATTAAGGGCATTATAGTCTGAAAAAAATTCGATTAGTAATGAAATTTTAAAAGAATTGCTTTCATTTTTTTTAATTATAATAATTTATAAAGTTTCAAAAATATTTTTAAAATACTTCAAAAACTTGTAGGCGTTAGGTTATTAAGTTAATAAGTGAAGACTATATTTAGTAATCGAAAATTGAAAAGTTTAAAATTGAAAATCATTTCGTACTAAGATTTTTAAAATAATTTAATTTTTTTTTAATGTTAAATTGTACATTTTCTTTTTTTTACACTGTGAGACATCATAAGAGACATTAAAATATTACGTGTTTCAAGGGTTGTTTCCCATACGAAACATTCATAAGTTTATTTCAGTTCTGGTCAAATGTCAATCACTTAACAGGTCAGAAAAGTAAAAACCTTGCGAATAAGAAATACTTTTATCCTAAATTTCATGCTATAAACAGATATTACTTATTTCAAATTAGATTAAGTTAATTTTAAATTTGTTAATTTTCCAAAAATAAATGTATATTTTATTTTTTCAAATTTTAAAACCGATAATTAACGTTTTATTAATTCTATAATTATTCTGTCAATCTATAAAAAAATGTACGAACAAATGATAACATTTGGAAACTCTCAAACTGTTGAGATTTCAATCAATATAATTTTTATTTAAAATACACCAGAGTATTTTCCTTACCGGAAATAGTAAATTTAATCATTTAGCTTTCAATTAAAGCTAAAATGAAAGCTTCAAAGAAAAACTGTTTTTATTTTTAAAATTCTCTTTAAAACTTAGCTATCGAAAATGAGTAATGGCACCTAGAAGAAGTTTCTAGTGTTGTCTCCGTCAATATTTGATATTTTAAAATTTTAGTTCATACAGTGATACTATCAGTTTTATTCATCAGTTGTTAAATTTAATATCTTTAGTGACTCTCTTCTAAACTGGAATTACGTTGATATTATTTTTGGTAGCCCTAAATTACCTTACTTAACTATCGGTAAATTATTTTAATTAACTTCAATTCGTGTTCCGAATCCTTTGTTTATCCATTTGGTTTAAAGTAAATATATGTTTTGATTTCTTCTTTATTTCTGATTACGAGATTAAATGTTTTTAATTTTTTTTTTATAATGTGTAGTCGACGAAGGCGTCCATTACTAATTTAAGTTTACGAGTCGACTCGACGTAACATGGGGTCATGAAATAAAACAGGCAATAAGGCATAATTAGGTATATTTTATTTTGTTCAACTGGAGCGAGGCAATTTTTGTAATGCTACTTTACTTAAAGAAAGTGAATTTATCCTGATGTCTTGTTTAGCCGGTTATGGTATATTGATATTACAGCCATTGTTAACAGTGTTTATATTATTATATTGCTCATTTATTTTTAAATAAAAATCAAGAAAATAAAAGATTCTTTTAAGGTTTTTGAATTTCATTTATAATTTACACCAAAATAGGTTCGATTGGTTGACACTGGCCTGTTCTGTTGCCTAAAGGAATCACTTCTTCCGGATGTTCTAGCCTGAAAATTTCGAACGCAACAGAAGCCTATTTGTGTTTGCTTATAAACATTTTCCTCAAGAGTATGGGATACATATTTTTTTCTATTAAAATAAGCAACAGGAAATCACAATAAAACATTCTAGAAAAATTGGATCAAAACGGCAGTAGAATTTAGATTACATTTTTATATTTCTCAACCAATCAGCTAAAAACTTAGAATAAGAACATTCTAGAAAAATAGGATCGGAAGTAAATTAACACAAAAATATTTAGGCCCCAAAACAAAATAGTAAAATAAAAAATCTGATTGGTCAATAAATGTTTTCACACCCTAATGTTAGGAAGATTCTTTGATCCCCTATTAATGTATATAATACACACAGTTAGAAAAAAAAGTCAGTCATCAAGCTAGCCATTAAGTCCGCATGCCACCGATACTTTGCCCGGCCAAGTCATTTCTTCCACGCCAAAGTTCATGACCTAGCTCCGAGGACCTTGAAAAGAAAAAACCGACGAACTTTCTTTCAGCAACGCGACACGCTGTCGCCAACTGAAATGAACTAAATGTAAGTAGGAAAGACTTATTTACGGACTCTGCTAATGTAAACTTATACACATCTTTGAACAAATTTAACTTCTTGCCAAGTTTTATTTCCCAAAAGGCAATTTTCGCATCATGTATTTTGTTTGTTTCCACGTACCATTTTATTTTTCACATAATAAATTGTTTGTTGTTTAATGTCCGTTGTGAATTATTCCTTTCACTTTGCGCGATTGTAAAACAGAGTGTTGTATTTGTGGGGGAAATAATCTAGAGAGCCAGACCCGTAGAATACGGAAGCACATACAACCCAGCAAATACCAAATCCCCCACAAAAATGGTGACCTTCCGACTGGTGAAAGCACGTAACACAAAAAAGCTCTCATATTAGAAAACAACACAAAAATTACCACAACGCGTAAAAGATGGAAAACAACGACATTGAACCCACAACAGCAACAATATCAGCCAGCATTCCCAGCTACAACCCAACTAACATACCAGTATGGTTTTCTCAGCTAAATGCACTTTTTAGCGCTAAAATAATTACATCGCAAACCTCAAAGTATGCATACGTCGTGGAAAAACTTCCCACCGACGTGGCGGCAGAAGTGGTCGATTTGCTAGACCATATGCCTGAGGACAAACCATATGATACACTAAAGAACGCCATTATAAGACGTATGGGTACATCGGATGGGAAAAAATTACATGATTTATTTAACAATTTGACCCTTGGACATATGACACCCTCACAACTCTTGAGGAAAATGAAATCTTTGTTGGGAAGCAGCACCATGTCCGAAACGGTGTTAAAAAACTATGGACAGACAAACTCCACACTCATACAACACAGATACTCGCATCACTCCCTGAGGATTTAGACTTGGATAGATTATCGGAAATAGCCGATAAAATACACGACAATAACCAAAACCAGAACGTTTACGCCACATCTTACAACCCAACAAATGACGCAACACAAAGGAATGCACCAACACCAAGAAACACAACATCACAAACAAGCACGCCAGACAGGTATACTGAACTGCTGCAGGGCATGGCAAATCTAACTCTGCAGGTTCAAAGTTTGGTGAAGTTTCAAGCATCCGAACGTTCCCGTCCTTACAGAACCTCCTCACGACGCAGAAGTCGAAGTAGATCGAGCTCATTTTCTAGAGAGCGACGCACCTATGATACCTGTTGGTATCATTTCAAATTTGGATGTGAAGCAAGGAAGTGCATAAAACCATGCAACTTCAATTCGACCTCACACACTCAATGCAAAACCAGGGAAACGGTTACACCGGCAGCAAGTAAAGACGACATTAGTTGCTGGTATAAAACAAGGAAGTTGTCTATTTTACATCCGAGACAAAAATACCGGATATTTATTTTTAGTCGACACCGGCGCACAAATCAGCGTTATTCCACCGGATCCCAGAAAAAAACACCAACTATCTTCATTCACACTGCAAGCAGCAAATGGATCAAGAATTGACACCTACGGAGAGATAGCACTGACGCTCAATTTGGGTTTACGCCGACCTTTTCCGTGGATCTTCACAATAGCCCAAGTAAAAACACCGATTCTTGGAGCTGATTTTTTGTCCCATTTCAACGTTTCAGTGAACATGGCTAGGCAATCTCTCGTCGATTGCAACACAGACCTAACAGCAAAGGGAATCACCTCAATCTACAAGTCAACAGGAATCTGTGCGGCACTACCAGATGCGAATGGACTACAAGAGTTGATTACAAAATTTCCAACTCTTACTACGCCCTTTAAACATTCTGATGAAGTTCGTCACACAGCCAAACATTATATCACAACCTCTGGACCACCCACACATGCATCACCACGCAGATTGCATCCAGAGAAATATAAAGTAGCAAAAGACGAATTTCAGCACATGTTACAATTAGGCATTATACGTTCTTCTAGTAGTCCATACTCCTCACCGCTACATATGGTCCAGAAGCCAGAAACAGGTGCATGGCGACCTTGTGGGGATTTCAGGAACCTCAACGCAAAAACAGTTCCTGATAGGTATCCAATCCCACATCTATACGATTTCGCCATGGGCTTGCAAGGAACCAGAATCTTCACAAAACTAGATTTGGTTAAAGCTTACTACCAAATTCCAGTAGCCGAAGAAGACATAGAAAAAACAGCAATTACAACTCCTTTTGGACTTTTCGAATTCACCAGAATGCCATTTGGACTACGTAATGCTGCCCAAACTTTCCAGAGACTCATTGACGAGGTATTGAGAGGGTTACCATTTGCTTTTGCTTATATCGACGATGTCCTCATTGCTAGCAATGACATCAAGGAACATAAAGACCATTTATTACAAGTTTTCGAGAGACTAGCACATTTCGGCTTGAAAATCAACATAAGCAAATGTGATTCTGCTGTCTCGAAATTGAACTTTTTAGGCCACATGATAGACGAACAGGGAATCACACCTATCCCAGAAAAAGTCACAGCCATACAAAATTTCCCACAACCAACATCACTGCGACAACTTCGAAGATTTCTCGGTTTGATAAATTACTACCGTAGATTTATTCCACGTTGTTCCAGAATATTAACCCCGCTAACAAACATGTTGCAGCAACAAAAAAATAAAAATGCAAAAATTCAAATTGAAGGAGAAGCTTTAACTGCTTTTCACAATGCTAAAAAAGCATTAGCAGATTTTACCAAGCTCTCCTACATTTCTAATGACAACACTACAACACTTTCACTAACAACAGACGCGTCAGGAGACTCAATTGGAGCAGTCCTACAACAAAAACAAAATGGCTTGGAAAAACCAATATCCTTTTTCTCAGTGAAATTGAACACTGCACAACGAAAATACAGCACCTTCTCAAGGGAGTTACTGGCAATTTACTTGTCCATAAGGCACTTTCGTCACTTACTCGAAGGACGAGATTTCACCGTTTTCACTGACCACAAACCACTTACTTACGCCTTACATGTAAATACCGAGAAATATACGCCCAGAGATACTCGACAACTGGACTATATATCACAATTTACCTCGGATATCCGATACATAAAAGGTTCAGACAATATTGTGGCAGATGCACTTTCACGCTCTACAATACAATCTATTGAGTCGGTAGATCTCACCTTCGTGCTCATTGCAGATGAACAAAAAAAAGATGCCACATTAGACAAACTAAACGACACTTCCCTACAGCTGAAGGAACAGCCTGTTCCATTTGGAACAAAAACAATACTTTGCGATGTCAAAACTGGTCACTCTAGACCGTATATACCACCATCACTAAGAAAAAGGTTATTTACACATTTCCACAACCTTTCACACCCTGGACGCCGAGCAACCGCAAAATTAATCAGCAACCGTTTTGTTTGGCCTAATATGCACACTGACATAAAAAACTGGACTCAAACATGCTTGAATTGTCAGAAGAGCAAAACAAACAGACACACAAAGTCTCCTCCAGGACAATTCAAAAAACCAGACGGTAGGTTCACAAACCTACACATCGATATTGTCGGACCATTGCCAATAGCAAATGACTGTCAATATATACTTACTATCATTGACAGATTTACAAGATGGCCTGTGGCCGTCCCACTTAGAGATATATCAGCAGAGACTATCTCTAAAACCATATTACGAGAGTGGATCGCAGTCTTTGGTTGTCCTTCAGTAATAACAACAGACAGAGGCTCCCAATTTCAATCAACGCTTTTCGATGAATTTACAAAGTTATTGGGAGTCAAACATATAAAAACAACAGCATATCACCCCTGCGCAAATGGATTAATCGAAAGATTCCATAGACAACTTAAAACAGCTTTAACAGCTAACAACAACTCCAGAACATGGTTTGAAAATTTGCCTCTTGTTTTATTGTCAATAAGGAATGTTATCAAAGAAGACTTGGGATGTACAGCTTCCGAAATGGTTTTTGGAACATCTTTAACACTTCCAGGTCAATTTTGTGAAAAAAACACTTCCTTACAACCAACTACAACTTTTGTAAAAGATTTTAAACACAAAATGAACGATTTAGTTTACACACCCACAAGAACACAAACTAAAGAACTTTACACACCAAAAGACCTTCACGACTGCAAATACGTTTTTATTCGAAATGATGAAGTCAAAAAACCTTTGTGTCCTACCTACTCCGGACCTTTCCAGGTAGTTGAAAGACACCACAAATATTTTAAACTCGCCATAAAAGGCAAATTTGATACTGTCTCCATAGACAGACTAAAACCAGCGTACTTAGACTTACCAATAAAGGAAAGTACGACTGAACACTCTACAAGTACACAAAATACCACATTGTCCAAACCAACCTCCACGCCGACAAATACACCGACAAACACCACCACAAAAGCTGGAAGAAAGGTACATTGGCCGAAACATCTTAAAACTTATATTACATATTAATAAATACTTCCATATTTATCAATCTGCGGGGGGGGGGGGGTATATGGGATACATATTTTTTTTCTATTAAAATAAGCAACAGGAAATCACAATAAAACATTCTAGAAAAATTGGATCAAAACGGCAGTAGAATTTAGATTACATTTTTATATTTCTCAACCAATCAGCTAAAAACTTAGAATAAGAACATTCTAGAAAAATAGGATCGGAAGTAAATTAACACAAAAATATTTAGGCCCCAAAACAAAATAGTAAAATAAAAAACCTGATTGGTCAATAAATGTTTTCACACCCTAATGTTAGGAAGATTCTTTGATCCCCTATTAATGTATATAATACACACAGTTAGAAAAAAAAGTCAGTCACCAAGCTAGCCATTAAGTCCGCATGCCACCGATACTTTGCCCGGCCAAGTCATTTCTTCCACGCCAAAGTTCATGACCTAGCTCCGAGGACCTTGAAAAGAAAAAACCGACGAACTTTCTTTCAGCAACGCGACACGCTGTCGCCAACTGAAATGAACTAAATGTAAGTAGGAAAGACTTATTTACGGACTCTGCTAATGTAAACTTATACACATCTTTGAACAAATTTAACTTCTTGCCAAGTTTTATTTCCCAAAAGGCAATTTTCGCATCATGTATTTTGTTTGTTTCCACGTACCATTTTATTTTTCACATAATAAATTGTTTGTTGTTTAATGTCCGTTGTGAATTATTCCTTTCACTTTGCGCGATTGTAAAACAGAGTGTTGTATTTGTGGGGGAAATAATCTAGAGAGCCAGACCCGTAGAATACGGAAGCACATACAACCCAGCAAATACCAAATCCCCCACAAGAGACTAAGTCTTTGTGGAGAAAATGAGATACCTCATAGCTTCAAAAAGTTTGGCTCTCGGGACTAGAGGCAGCTTTGTAATAGTGTTTTAAATAAGACTAAGTTTTTTATCCTGTAGAATTAGATTTCTACATTCTCTGTTTTACACCATTTAAAAGTGAATCACAGCTAAGTATTCTCAGTTTGCGCTAAGCCCATTAAAATCGGTTCCAGAGTTCAGTTACGAAAGAACGCTTTCTGATTGAATAGTAAGTATTAAAAATCATATTTCCATTCATCTTTAACCCTGCATATGCATGTGTATCCTTAATTTGCGCTAACTGATTAGGAGTATCCCACGTAATCAAGAAAACTCATAAATAAGAAACTTCAAGTCGATTTATTCAGTGGGTTCTCCTTACAATCAACTCGTCACGCGAATCTATGAAACTCACCTTGAAAGTTAATTTTCTTTAACATCAGAATGTTTGTTAAATTCATTTACTTTTTGTCATCAAGTGACGAATTCAATCAAGACGAAATTCCTAAACTCACTCAATATCATTAACTCCATTGAGGAAAACGCCACTGATATAGTCAATGCAAGACAATTGTGAAGCGAGCAAACTATTACAATTTTCCACAAACTTTAATTTCTTAACAAACATACAAATATCTCTGATGTTAACTAATGTTTACACACTCAATTTCTAAACACCAGATTTTTAACATAACATTTTCAATAATATTTTAAAACACACATGTGGTGATACCCCAACCGAGCAAAAGCGAGCAAACCGGATGTTGGCTCTATGCCGACCAGAAAGCTAATGAATTGTCGTCGTACGCAAGTGAATCCGCGCAGATGTTCCGGTTGAAAAATAAAAATTAATCAAATATCAAATTACCATTTTTATTTATCAGCCAATGAGAAGCCCGGAACCAAATACAAGAATGAAATGCGAAACAACCAGCGTTTTGATCCAGAAGGGAAAATATAAAAGGCCGTGACAAAAGGCACCCAGACAGACAGGCACAGACAGAGGAGAAGAGTGTAATTAGTTTCTTCCTCGACCATATGTCGAGCGACTACTATGTTTGCCTATTTTTCCTGCCCTGTTCTCGAAGTACTAACTGACCTTTTCTAAGGCATTCCACAAACCAACTTGCTGACCTACTGACCTTAGAAACGGCGACTTGATAATGAACATTAATCATACTACCAAGCTTTTTACCTTTCAGCATTATATCTTCAATGAACATTCTTTTATCTCCTTCATTTAATTACTATCTGCCATGAACTCTCTCTAACTTCGTTGGACTTTTATTCCAAGTATTGTTTTAATTGTAAAACATTGTTTGAAATGTATATGTGTATAAATGTTATTTTACACTCAAAATTGCCTTTCTTGAATTTATAATCATTTATGAATTATAGTGGGCTATCTTCCCACAAGGCCAAATTCCGTTAACCTACTACAGAATCCTACTACCCTTCACTACAAATGAAATAAGAGAAGAGATACCTGCTATACACAACCAAGATCTTTAGTGTTATAAACAACTTCACTATACTATTTTATACTTATTATTTGTTGTCTTTGGTGCATTTGATTTAGTAAAAATAGTAGATGGTTAATTTAAGTGTATTTGTCACCACTACAAATTGGTTGACCCACTACAACCCCCTCCCACCTTTCTTCTCCTTGCTTTTCTGCTTGTTATATATCCTCTTCTGTATTTCCTGTCTAACTTCGACGGACCATCTGATGATCCTTCTATAAGTCTTATACGACTTTTTGGTAAAATACTAGAAACTCTAATCAGCTATGTATTGGTTAAGTATCTCACTGTGCAGGATCTTTTTTCAAATAAACAATATGGCTTTCGCTCCTCTTCTGATGTGTTAACGGTTATCGTTGAAAATGTCTGTCAAAGCTTTAGATAAGACTTGTGTAGTTCAGACTGTTGCTTTGGATACCTCGAAGGCATTTGACAGGATTTGGGATACTCAAACGTCGACACCACCCAGCTACACCTAATTCCTAGTCGCCACCGCCCGTCACCTCCGCATACCCGATTCACTACAGGCATTACCGTACAGTCATCACCGTGACCTCATTTCGCAGAAACACAAGTCTGCAAGCTACACCTAATTCCTCGTCGTCACCGCCGCCACCTCGGTATACCCAACTTGCTACAAGTATTCCCTTGCAGTTACTACCGCGACCCCGTTTCGTAGAAATACAGACCTAATAGCAACAGCAATCTCTCGTCACCTCGCCAACCATCTCACCCTATCACGAATCGACGCACCACTGTGACCTTGAACGATCAACACGTGTGTACGATGAAACGACGATATCCTGTGACCGGTATATACTCTCAGTTAGACGTTCATTTACAGGCATATCATCTACGCCTACACCTTGGCAAACAACGGATCCTTCCACGAATCGATCCACCACCATGACCTCGGTCAAACCAACTCAAGAAATCGATCAACGCCCGGTGCTACCCAACCAAAGTCGACATTTCATTGCTTTTCCAACAATACTGCAAGATACGTATATTAAACAAATACACGTTGTTTAAAAACCTAATTCTCGTTATTCCTTTCCCTTTCGCAACCAAGCGCTTATTGTAACAGTATTCTTTGACGAATTTTTAAACTGATTCAGTTTTTTTTAATTTATCGAATTACGAAATTAATGTTGTGTTGAATGGCCACTTTTCTAGATATCTTTGCATTAATGCAGATTTCCCTTAGGGCCCTATCCTTGGACCTACGTTGTTCCTAATTTCCATCAACGATATTCCTGATGTCATCAGTTCTCGACTCGTTATTTATGCTGATGACACAATTATTTACTCTTGTGTTAATAGTAAGCCAGATCAGTTCGATAAGTTCAAGTTGGCAGTTGATCTAAAAAATTACCTACAATCTGTTGTTATCTGGGACAAGGAATAGCTTGTTAATTTTAACGCTTTCGAAACAAAACTGCTTTCTATTTTTCATCTGAGAAAACCATTTCTGTCTTCCACTAACGCGGCTGGTGCTAGCATCCAGTAGTGTGAATAGGCTGAAGTTTTTCACTGACATGATGTGCAACGTGTAACTTCCCAATAACTTTTCTATGAACACTTCATGGTAAATGTGCTGATGAACTCTCCTTTATGATTTCTTATAATTTATTAATTCAAATTAATTACTAAATTGGCAGCATAATCTCGTCATTTTACGTTCGAAATATTTACATATAGCCGTAAGTTCTATGCTAACAGTTTCTTTTCTTGTACTTCCTGCTCGTGGAATTTTCTTCCGTCTACTTACTTCTCAGTCAACTCGGATCTGAAAAAATTTAAATGCACTTTCAATCTTTATCTTCTGTCCTCTTAAATTCTGTTATTTTAGTGTTCTCGCACCACAATAATGTTTTTTATAATCTTTCACACTCAGTAACCTTACCCTCACCCCTGCATTTTAGTAGGTCTATTGCATTGCTCGGAGTGAAATGATTTAAAAAATTGAACTGGGTTTTATGTGCCACGTAACAAAGTAAGATTTTTCACTGTATTGTTTGACTTAGTTTTGTTCAAGATCACATCATTCGAGCACTAAGTAAAAATAAAACTAACTATGAATGGCTTGTAGTTTATAGCAGACACAAAGCCACAATAATGGAGTGCATAATGAAAAAAGCAAACATACACACATGATCATGTCCCTCCATAATTTCCTGTCCTTTGTAACTTAGTAACTTGTTCATTTTTTAAATTTTTAATTTTTTATCTCTTCTGAAACCTGTTCTGCCATCCATTTACACACGCTGGATGGGTAGGTTATGCGCTGTTTTCCTATATCCTCCCCACCTTCATTTATGCCCCGTGAGTGTCAAAGTTTCCTAGTCCTCTTTATTTGCTCTAGAAATATCAACTCTTTCTGATTTTAAGTATAAGTGTCCGTTTTATTTCGATTTTCTCTAAAACTTTGTCGTTACTAACATGTTCAGTTCAAAGTATAAATTAGCATCCTTCTGTAGAACCACATTACTATTGCTTCAAGTCTCTTTTTCATCTGAGGAAATTGTCCAGCATTCACTGCCACATAGGAGGACTGTTTTAATAATCTTTTCTTTGTTTTTAATGAAATTTTCCTGTTTCTTGATATTTTGCTTAATTTTTGAAAGATCTATTTCGCTATAACAATGTACTTTGGTATTTCGGTGTTGCACTTTCCGTCTCTTGTTAAAACACTTCCGAGATATTTAAATGTTTACATTTACTTGATTTTGGCATCTGCAATCTGTAATTTGCATTTTCGGTTGTCCCTTTTGTTGACAACTATACATTCAGTCTTCTTGCAATTGATGCTTAGTCCTTTATTCTTACTTTCCTTGACTACCTTCTATCGGAGTCCTTTCTGTATCTGCTATCAACACTGTATATCTTATGCAACACTGCATATCTTATGTCATCAAGATTGTTGCCGCCATTAATGACTCCCGGTAGGACTTCTAATTCTCTCAGAATCGTCTCAGTGTGTAGGTTGAATAAGACTTACACCCCTTTCTAATTTTGTATGTTTACTGAATTCATTTTCTATCCTCGTAATGGTGGTTTTTCCCTTTATAGGTTCCGAATTTTAATATAATTTCCCAAATATGTTAATAGTAGTTCCAACAATTCTTTGTGACATACTTTATCAAACGCTTTTGCATAAGACATAGGTATACATCCATTTGCATTTTTATTTTTCTGATATCATTCTGATTATAAATATTGCATTGCCTGTTTCAGTGTTTTTAACGAATCCTCACTGTTCTTGTCCTATTTCCGGTTTGATTCTGCTGCATTCATCAAAATTCGGATGATAAATTTTGTTGTACGGCTGATCGTCACATTCGTTTTCACCTAGCTTCTTAGGCAGTGCCTTAAAAATAGATCTACCTAGGCCTTCCGTTATATCACCACTTTTGTATATTTCATATGTTATGTGTGTAATCTTGTCAATACCAAAATCACCTAAATACCCAGCACCTCTATTACGATTCTGTCTGGTCTTGCTGCTTTGTTTCTTTTCAATTTGACCAGAACTGATTTAACTTCAGATTTTAATAATTCTGGTCGTTTCAAATCAAAATTTATGTGAATTGCAGGTTCTTCACTTTCTTCTTAAAAGAGTTCTCCGATGTATTCGTTTCGTCTATTTTCCTATCTCAAATATCAGTATCCAGTTCTTGGATTTTATGCATCCTGTTGAGGAGCATTTCTTTGTCCTTTTACTTGTCTTATCTGTAATACTCATTCTTTCTATTTCTGCACAGTTTTCTTTGAACGATTTTTCTTTAGCCAGCCTGCATTAGTGTGAAAATTTTGTTCGTCACTTCCAACGAAGGGCTTTTCACTTACACGTTACCATTACACAATTCAAGAGAGAAAAAGACTTATGATATAAAATCAGTTTTATTAAAGAAACACAAAAAAGCAGAGTCTGTATAAAAAAAACAAAACAAAAACAAAACAAAACAAAAAACAAAGGAAAGAAAGAAACGGATGATGTTCACAACTGTTACTGCTTAAAAATGTCCTCTTAAGCTCACAAGAAATTAATCTTGCGATGGTAACAAAAACGAAAGGATAGACAAGAAAGAAGATAGAAAGGTGGAAGAGAATATATTGTCCACTTACAGTTCGGTAGATCTTACAGTTTTAATTCGACAGTCACATTCTTATCATTAGTTTTTTTTTATATATTTAGTCGAATTTAAGAATAATCTGAAAAAGTTCTCTCCCTTGTATCATAACATCAAAGTCCATTCTTTTATTTTCTTTTTCTGGGAGATGTCAGTCCTCTTTTTTTTAATATTGCAGTTGAATCTTAATTTACAGAACGATTCATTCCTTTCTCAAACCGCCCATACTGACTTCTTCCTTTCATCCAGACCTTAGGATGGTCCTTTTTTAACTGTTTTAAGTCCAGTTACGACTTGTTGGAATAACCTTGTAGAAGACGAAGAGTCCATTACTAATTTAGATTTACGAGTCGACTCGACGTAACTGCGTGGTGAATTAAAGCAGGAAATAAGAAAGAACGAAAAGGCGAAAGTAACGAGAAAAACAATATATTAACAAAGGTTACATAGGGTTGACAGCATGCATAAAATCAAGGAAAGAGAAGTTCTTTCCCTGGTGAGAAATAAAAAATTGCGCCCCTAATTGCTACCCGCAATTAGTGCGCGTGTGTTTTTGTGAGTTAGGGAAACATGTCTGCTCTTGTCCGGGACAAAATCCTAACTAGCGTACCACGTGACGTTCCCCGCTTTTATTGGCATTCGATTACGTGAACGCTGAGTGACCATGTGTGTGTGTGTGGGTGTCAATGTATCAAGCCCCACAAATACCCCCCTTAGATTGAAACAAATATTAAAAATACTTTTTTCAATATGTCCGTGAATATATATGGTTTGATTACGTTGATGATGATGTTGGTAGTAGTAGTAGTAGTCATGCCAAAAATGACAGAAAAGTTTGGTTGCTGAAAAAAAAGGTGAGTGGCACGGACGTGGCTCATAGGTGTGGGGGAAGGTTGCTGGAACGTATGACTGTTTAGACAGATGGTCCGCCATATTGGATCCTCGAAAAGCACATGGTGAAATGGAAGAGCGAGAAAAATTTTACGTTGAGCAGTGTACATGTAGAGAAAAGTCGTTCTCACTTTTGCGTTGAAGTTTGTATAGCGTCGTTAATTGCGAGTGAATTTTGTGAAAGTGAATTTTTTTTTTTTTTTTTGGTTGTCTCTCGTAGGCTGAAGAGAAAAAGAGTCTGAAATGTAGCAGGATTTGCGACGATGTAACCCTGGAAAGATATTCTCGGTGTTTGATATGGCTGTTAAAAATCTTCTAATTTATTCCAATGCTCCACGTTGAGTTGCTTGCGTTTGTAAGAATTTCCGTGTTTTGCTGTGCGTGTGGATTTATGTTGGCGTTAGAAGAATTAACAGTTGGGAATATACTTTGTTTTGCAAAGTGGTCGATTGAAGCTTGTGTTGATACCGAGTGTCGACGCGTGTTTGAGAGAACTAAAGAGATATCTGGGTTTAATGTCGAATTGTTTTTGGATGTCCCCGTTATCCCCGTTATAGAGTAGTTCTGGTTGAGTGTGGAAAGGCGTCAGTAAGTTGACGTTGCGTTGAATGATAAAAAACGTCTTTAAATCGACGTTGTGCCACGCTTTTTCTAAACAGTCCGGGAGAAATGACAGTTGTGCTGTCTAATGTGCCATTGTTAAACTGTGCAGAGTTCTATGTGTAGTCGCCATATTATGTAGAGTCCTGTGGAAAAAGTTGGGAGCTAACGACGTTGAATAGTAGTTCTTGTTGATAGACGAAGAAGAATTGCTGGGTCCCATTTCCAACGATGCTGGACTGAATTACGTCGAATCGACATCACGTCGGCGGTCACCATTGTAGTGGACGAAGCGTCCATTACTTATTTAAGTTTCCGAGTCGATTCGACGTAACTGGGTGGTGAATTAAAGCAGGAAATAAGAAAGAACGAAAAGGCGAAAGTAACGAGAAAAACAATATATTAACAAAGGTTACATAGGGTTGACAGCATGCATAAAATCAAGGAAAGAGAAGTTCTTTCCCTGGTGAGAAATAAAAAATTGCGCCCCTAATTGCTACCCGCAATTAGTGCGCGTGTGTTTTTGTGAGTTAGGGAAACATGTCTGCTCTTGTCCGGGACAAAATCCTAACTAGCGTACCACGTGACGTTCCCCGCTTTTATTGGCATTCGTTTACGCGGGAAAACTAAGTTATCACGTGAACGCTGAGTGACCATGTGTGTGTGTGGGGGGGGGTGTCAATGTATCAAGCCCCACAATCTTTTTCAACTGTTTTAAGTCCAGTCTTGCTGGAATAATCATCCAGTTTCAGCATTCTCTTCTGAATAAGAACATGACTTAATTATAGACGAAATTTCGTTCCTTGATTTACGTCTAATATCGACGGTGGAGAAACAACATGACTAAATCTTTAGTCAGCATTTCTTCTTGAGTCTTGAGTCTTGAGTTCTTGCGACTACTTTAATGCCCAATCAGGACAGAGTTGGTTAATCCACAAGACCTTTTCTTCTTGAGCCTTGAACATGGCATCAGGTAACTTAGACGCCGGCTTCTTCCTCACGTCTGTTCTTTGTCGAGTCTTTTCACCAACTGTCTTTACTTCAAATTTCTTTCAAAAAGGCGGGAAAAGGTTCTCCGGACCACTCAGAATGCAGAATCCGATCACAAGACATAGCAGTCAAAGAAGTCGAACAATACATAGAGAGGGAAAGGAGAAGGGGAGGCAGAAAAAGAAAAAAAAAGAAACATAAATAAAATTTCAACATTAGTTCCTAAATTTGTTTTTTTATGTAGTTTCCTTTATTCTGGGTAGTACCTCGGCATTGTTTTTGCCTTCTTTTCATCATGTTGAGAATTTCTTTTCATCCATTCCCTTTTTTTAAATATTTTCTTTTGTCTATTTGGTGGGGGGATGATCCCGATTACTGATGACTTAACAATAATAGATAATATAAAAAGACAAAAAATTATTTCGCGCCATCATCAATTTTTATTTTGTAACAATATTCGTTAAATTAACTAAAAGAACATTAATATTTTGAAACTCAAAATCAGCATTTACTGCATTAAGTGTTTCAAAGGATATTAAAATTTGTAGAAAACTTACGGGTTTCAAAAGTTTACTTTGAACTTAGGCGTTAACGTTTGACATGTTTTAAAAAAGTTAACCCATACAATTTTAAATATAACTCTTAAACTTTTGTTTTTCATTTCTTTTGGTTTTTAATCACTTTCCATTTTTGTTTAATTCGTTCTTTCCCTTTCTGACGTCATCTCCATCAGAAAAAGAAATATGTGCGGTATTTGTGTAAATATTTTTATAGGTAGAGGAGGCTAATTGATTTTTATATATTCTTGTCTACATATCAGAGGTTGTTGGTGGAAAGTAAATGAAAGAAGGAGAAAGAAAAATTATATCACAAAAGAGGAAAGGAAACAAGTATACGCACGAATATATGAGTGAAAGAGCTAAAAAAAACAATTTGGGATGAAATGTGGAACAAATGCATGACTTGTTTGTTTTTAAGAGGGTGTTAAAGAAGTCTGTATCGAAAAAGAAAATTTAATATAAGATTCTAGAGTATAAAAACGAAGGGAAAAGACGAAAGAATTTTCAAGCGGGAGAATGCAAGAAGACTCAAGAAAAAGAGGCGGGTATGCATGAAATAATAATAATGTCAGTTATTGGGATAAAAATAATAAGGAGAAAGAAAAAATTAACGGAGAAATAGGTTAAAAATGAAAAAGGATGAATACATACATCACGAGGAAACTGAAAATAGGCATTTCTTGATTTTACCGAAAAATTTTCAACAAAGGACAATAATAATTTTGAAATGCATGCCAACAAACAACTTGATCAAAGAACGATAAAATTTTAAGGGTGAAAGAGAGAGACAGAGACAGAGAGAGAGAGAGAGAGAGACAGACACAGAGAGAGAGAGAGACAGAGACAGAAAGGGTAAAAACAAAAGATGAAAAGAGCATGACGTCATGTGATGTGTCACTGACTGCACACTCACGAGATGACCCCGCCAAACATGAACTACTTCACTCAGTCTTGAATTCTATAGAAAAGTTTTCTTAAACATAAGAAAAATCTAAAAGTTTTTAAAAAACGTCTAAAATTTTCTACAGGTGTGTGCGAGTGTAGTGTGTGTGATACATTTACTCAAACAAGCAAAAAGGAAATAATGAGAGGAAATAGTATCGAGCTAGAGAGACTAAAGGGTAGTAGTACAAAATCTGAAAGAGTAAAGAAAGACGTGTGCTTGATATCACAATCACACTAAATGAAAAATAAGAGTGAAGCATTGGGAAAGAAAATAAAGAGGACGTGGCTTAAAAATATAGAAGCGTATGTGATGCGAGATTTGACGAAAAGAAAACATTACTAAATGAGGGTGAGGACATAATGAAAGCGAAGATTATGATTCAATATTAGATATTTAACAAGAAGAGGTTAATGAATGGTAGAAAAGGGAAAACACTACACTTGTGTGTATGAGCGTTAGATAAGAGAGGAAGAGATGGCGTGTGAGAGAAAGAGTGCGTGTTATGGCAACAGTGCGCAATGCTAAAACAACTTCACTTCTTTCTTCTTCCTCTAACTATATTGACCTGCCGGTCAGTGAGCATTTTTTTTCTTCCCTTTTATTTTTTTTCTTTCTTGTTCCTGCCTTTACCTTTGGCAACGACTTGGATTATGTGTTACCATGGTAACGTCAACTTTTTTCCTCTTCCTTTCTTGTAAGATGATTTTAAAAAAATTGTTTTGACTTAAATTGTACCAACCTACTTTTTTGACAATAACACTAAGTTTGATTCTTAATCTTTTACATCGGTTTACAATACATCACGCAAAAACTTCGCTCCGCAATAATCGGGTGTGACTTTCTTTTTCAAAGGGATAAAATTTAAAAAGGAGAGACAGACACACACACTGTTGTTTTTAAATATTTTAATTTGCACCCGTAATGAAATGCGCTGGTTTAGCCATTTAAAGTATTTGTAAAACTAAGGACAAAAATAGGTAAAAGAATAGTGAATCGAATAATAATACATTTATGTGCAGTATGTTGTTGTTGTAGCTGTGAGAGAGAACGGCAACAACATTTATTTTTTAAAATTGTAGTCGTTAAGGAAAAAAAAACATTGTTGTCTCTGCTGATTTTATTACATCCTGAGAATTCTCTAACGAAATTGTAATTTTTTCTCAGTTGTAAAAGTTCACACACCGTCTGCCCATTTTTCCGAGCGGAAGAAATAATCATCGTCGCGACAAAACAGAAAATACAAAGTATTCTGAATGATGTAGGCGATTGTTATGTTTTAAAACTTAAAACTTAAGATCTAAATTAATGTTCAGCCCAATATACCTTTCGCCTTTTATTTTTTTAAGTATAGCTGAAACTGCTTTTTGCATGTGTAACTTTTAAAATGTGCCGTTTATTAACTTTCTTGAGATCGCACGTGTAAGTCGAGGTTCTCTATTTTTAATTTTTTTATAATTTGTTCTGTTTATAATACGTTTTAAAATGAGAATATGAGGTTAAACAAATAGAGCTACAAAAATGTTAACGAGTAAATAGCAGAATTCTGAAGTTTTATAATAGATAGTAATACTTAAAATTTTAGTTTATATCACCAGGAAAGCGTGTCGATATGTTTTTTTTTCTTTTACCGAAAGAAAGGACTAAGTCAGTGATTGTGGGATTCACTGAACTAGCACTTCATAATTCCTCATTGACTTGGAGATCTAAGAAAATTTAATTCTTGCTTTTTTAGGTAATTATCAAGAAGAAACGAAAATGTTAAGTTAAGACTAAGAAGAGTAAGGCTTCTTTTATTTTAAAGAAAAACTTTTAAAAACACTATAAACTTTTTTAGTGTCCAGTTAAAATAATTCAGTTCGGTACATTGAGTTGAGACGACTAACGTTTTTAATTCGAACAGTTTTCTTCGTGCAAGGAATTTCAGCCTCATTGAGAATTGGCTGGTTGGTAGTTTTATTTTTTTTACGCAGGTTAATAATTTGCGTCTAGCAAAACTTGACGTGACGAATAGCTCTCTGAACCACCTACTTTGTCTTTACTCTTTATTAATGTTCTCTAAGGTTTTCTAAGTTAAAGAGTAAAAAGACTAATCTTGTACATAATTTTTTTTTAAAGATTAAGTGTTTCAATTAGTTTTCCTTTCATAACAAGGTTTTTAACTGGATTAACTCTGCTACGTCATACAAACTTTTATAGACTTTTTTACAGTTCAAACAAACCATTTTTTTTATCAACTTATCTTTTTGAGTGACCACTACTAATCTGAACCGTATTTTTGTACAGTTGTGTTGTGTATGTTAATCTTAAAATTAAAAATATTGTTTTTACTTTTTATAGTTCTTAGAGTTTGGTTAGCGTGTAGCTGTCAATAAGTTACCTTTTTTTTCTTTAAGGTGTTCAAATAAAAAATATTCGACCTGAGTAATAAAAAAATTGATTTACTAAAAGCTTTTTTTCCATATTATGTGTTGTTGAGTGTATTTGTTAATTTCACAAAAATCAATACTAACAATTACTGTCATAAAAATTTGTCCGAAAAGAATTACTAAAAAAAAAAAAAAACAAAACTCTAGACTAGAGCTGGGAAGAAGCAACATTTTACTTGTTACGATTACCTAGACAAACAATGACGCCAGCTCCGTTGTATTTTTGTTTTAATCATTTATCATGTACCCTGTGCATTTGAATATGGTAGTAGTACTGTATGTTTTAATAACTGGTTTAAAAAAAAAAAAGTTCATTTTTTTTCTTTTGCTTAATTGCCAGTATTTATTTTGTTTTGACATCAAATATTTTTTCTTGTAAATTTTACATAAAAAAATTCTGTTCAAGCCATTTTTAGAATTTTCTATTATTTATTTTTATTAAATTAAATAATGACTCAATGAGTATGACACATTTTAATTAATATTTTTTTTTAGTTTAACTTTTGGATGGTATGTACTGTGTACTGCTGATTGATTTTTATATGATGTAATTGTTCTACACTTTTTGTGTTTGTTTTAAACATTTTTTCAATAAGTTTGTTGATATGCAAGAATTTAGTTAGGAAGTGGTCTTGTGCCATGTGTAAAATTACGTCGGTTTCAGGAAAATGATTTATGAATGTGGGTGTTTGCTGTTATTATGATACGTGGTGAAAACTCAGTTTACTGGAAGAAATCTTAAAAGAAAATATAAAATTAAAATAAAAAATACCATATTTTCATTTTCCCTCAATATTGTTTGTATATTCTGAACCTTAGTATTTTTTAAATTCAAATACGCTGCCTAAAGAAAGCATTTTTGTTGAATGTTTATTGTAATGTTGAGTTATCCAATGAAATTTTCAGAAAATCACCATAGTGATCAAGTGAAAAAGTTTTTTTTTTAATTTTAATGATTTCTAAGTGAAGCTTAGATGCGGCGCAAGACCGAAAGTATAGAGCACCCAGTGACTATGATTGAATTTGAAATTTAACGCATTTGTTGAGTGAAGAAACGATGCAGACTCAAAAAGTCAGATATCCTGAATTCGAAACTTCCAATAGTTGTAACTTAAAGTGTACTCAACTGCTAATATTGGGCAATAAAATGCAAGATAGTTTTTTTTTTTTAACACGGATACTATCGGATCTGTGCTGATCTTTACTCTCTCCAAAGTTATGGTTTATGGTGGGTATGCCTATTTGTTGGCAAAGACAAAATTTGGAGAATCTCTCGACAGCCAGTATCAAACTTTGTGCAATGGGGGTAAATGCTACTGCAGGCTCAGAATTATTACGATTCGGCTCGCCCCGTATTATGCTGTCTCCTGTATGGTTGTGATTAAACGTAAAACGATTTCACACTCTGCTAAGGTATTCATAATTTAGTATTCATCAATATTAAATATGTATAATCATTAATGCTATTTTTTTTTTCTGTTACTATGTTTTGTTAGTACTTCTGTAAAAAATAAAATAAGTCAAAAACGCTGGTTTATATATCGTTAGTGTGCCGGAGAGGCTCAAAACTACGTTCGGCTATATACTATTTCTTTTTCAAATTAAAGAGTAAGAGTGAGTTTACAAAAGAATTCTTTACTTGGAAAGAAAAAAAAAGAGAGAACTTCCAGTTCTAAACAAGAAATTAAAAAAAAATCTTTTGATAGAAAATATGAGTTACTTTTTGTTTATGAGTGCAATGTTTAACTTGATTGAATTCTTTAGGTCACAAGCAAAAAATGTTAGCATCTACAGTGCGATGGGTAAATTGTCGCCATTGTGTATATTAAAAAAAATTTCGCGCATGCGCATCGTTTGTTTTTGATATTGTCGACTGCACAGTATTTGGAAATAGAATTTTTTTTTGTACTGCTTGGTATTTGTGCCAATACGAACATTTCAGTGGGTGTCAATCTGAAAACACTGCAGACTACAGAGGATTTGGAAATAGTTGGATTATATATACAGACAACATCATAGTGTTTGGATCTTCCTTCACTCAAGGTGGAAGCTTACATCAACCGACTTGAGGAGGTAGTGCTGCCCTTGGTCAAGATGGTGGTACTAGAAAACTAAATGTCTGGCAACAGGTCTCTGCACCATGCCACAGAAGCAAAAGAACCCAGCTGACTGGACAAAAATATTTATGGTGAAAGTAAGATTAGAAAATTGTAATTTTTTATCAATATCAGTTTAAAAACTTAATGAGATTTTCCTTGTCCAAAAAGAATAATTATCACATAACAAAATTTTTAATTTACAAGAAACAAGGTGCAAAAAGTAATATTCTTCTTATACCGTGTCCGTTCAGAATGTTGGCAATCATGACTTTCTACAATAGCCATTGTATCTCGTAAATTTATCCTTTAGCAATCTCTTTCAAACCCTGCTCTGCCATCCATTCACTCAAGCTTGTCAAATAGGTTATATTTTGTTTTCTTGTCCATCTTGCATTCAGTGTTTTGCATTGCAATTATAAAATTTTCCAAGCCCTCTTATCTCATTAGGTGTTCTAAACGTTTCAATTGTCTCTTTTCTGATGTTAAGTATATGTGTTCATTTTGTCTGAATTTTCTGTAGAATTTTGTCATTGCTCACATGTTCAGTCCATGGCATCTTCAGTATCCTTCTGTAGAATAACATTTATGTTGCTTTAAATCTCTTCTTCATCTGTGAGGAAATTATCCAGTATTCACTGTCATATAGAAGTAATGATATTAAATAACAGTTCAGTACTCATTTCTGTTTCTGGTTTTTAATACTTTAATTTTTATTTTGGAAGGCATCTTTTGCTATCCCATGTGTCTTTGGATTTCAGTGTCACACTTTCCTTATTCTGTTAACACACTTCTAAGATATTTAGATTATTGCAGTGGGTTGATTTTGGTATCACCAATTCATAATTTGTATGTTGGGCTATTCTTTTTGCTAACAACAATGCATTCAGTATTCTTGCAATTGATGTTTAGTCCTTTCTTCTTGCTTTTCTTCACTACTTTTTGTCAGAGTTTTTGTAGTTTCCATTCTGTGTTTTATCAACACTGTGTCATCCACATATCTTATGTTAAGATTGTGGCCGCCAATAATGAATTGTCAAAACTTTAGGAATTATTCACAAAAGAATTAAATTATTTTTTAAATATTTCTTTTATTTTAAAAAATTCTTTGTAAAAGTCCCCGAAGAAATTAAATCCTGAAATCTTTTTTGGTCAAACTAGACCTCTAGTTACAGAAAATGTTCTCCTGAATCATAAAATAAAAAATGCAATAAAAGACATTTAATTAAAAATGCTTTTACTTGCTTTTATGTATAAAATATATTATGGGTACTATTGTAAAAAAAAAATTTTATTGATGAACAATGATTTTTTTTTTTTTTTTTTACAAGAATTTTAAAATTATCCTTACTAAAATTAAAAAAAAATGAATTTTTAAAATTTTAAATCTCTTAAAATCTGAATTTGTAACAGTCAAGTGATATTATTATTAAATTAATACTGCATTTACTAATCATAAATGAAAAAGCTCGTTACAATTCAATGATCCCCAATATTTTAAAAAGAATTTTGAATTTATTTTATGATCATAACTGTGTTGATTTTTGTAAATATGGATGTCTAAATGTGACATAATCATTAAATAACTATAGTAAATTTAAAATTTATTGGTAAATTTCTAAAACTTCTTCCACAAGTGTTGTCATAAATTAAACAAAGCCATAGTACCTAAAATTCAATAAAATATTAGATTGCATAGAATTTTTTGAATCATTTCACTCTAAGCAAGACAATAAAGCTACTAAAAGACAAGACTGTTAAATAATAATGAACAAAACATTACACAGTGAGAACAATTAAAAAAAACAAATTAAGAAGAAAGCAAATAATGATTGATGTTGTGATTAAATTTTTGAGGATCAAAGTTAGTGGGAAATAAGGAGTTGGAAGAGAGTTCCACAGCTGACAGTTTTGAGAGAATAAACTTTTAGCATAGAACTTACAGTTGCATCCAGCCAGTTCAACTCAAAATTGATGAGATGTTGTTGCCAATTTAGTGTTGCCATTAAATGAGATCTAAGTACCATAGGATGTTATGAGTTAAATAACAGGACAGATTGGGTTCTGTAGCCTTGGTCAGCAGCCAGTCTACCACAGAAAGCAATGGCAACCTACTGCGGGATAATCTTCTGCCCAGTCAGTCATGTCTCTTTCGAGACATGATCTCCCAAGCGTGTATCACGTATGTCACTTAACTGACTGACTGAAGTACCATAGAGAAAAGTTCATCAGAGCAATTACCATGAAAGTATTTCTAGAAAAAGCATAAGGAGGTGATATTACAGTTTTGGGAAATGACTGAAGCTGCAATGCCAGGTCAGGACTAATAACATTATAAATCTTTTGGATTTTATGAAGAATATATAGCAGAAGCACCAGACCATATGTAGCAGCAATATTCAAAGCATTGAAAATAGTAAATTTATAAATATATAAGATAGATTCTGGACAGAAATATTATCTAGCAAAATGCAGTGAACCAAGTTTCCTAGCAGCATAACAAGCAACTGATTCAGTATAATCATTCCACTTCATGTTAGCAGAGAATGTTAGTGAAGAAGGCAAAAGTCACTCTCCTGGAAGTTAGCCTTGGTCAGGCTGATGGAAGACAGAAAGGAGTTTCTCAGATGATTTATCAAAAGCAGTTTTGTTTTGTTTTGGGAGGCATTAAAATACCAAGCCATTCCTTGCTATCATTTTTGGTTACTTTTGAGATCAGCTACCAATTTGACCATATCAAACTGATCAGATTTACTACTATTACAGAAATAAATAGTTGTCATCAGCATCAATACTGAGTTGGGAGCTGAAAACATTAGGAAGGTCATTAATGAAAATGAGGAACAACATAGGTCCAAGGATTAATACAAAAAGACCTAGATTTGCCATTTAGGACAACTTTCATTTTATAATTTCATAAAAATGATAGAATCAATTCACAAATTAATTCAGAAATACCATAACCTTTCAGCTTGTGATAGATATAAAATACTTTCAAGATATCCAAAGCAACAGCCTGAGCTTCACTGTTCTTATCTCAAGTTTGATAGAATTTTTCAGCAATAATTATTAACACATGAGCAGTTGACCTAGGGAAGTGAAAGCCAAAATTCTTATCTGAAAGAAGACTAATTTTAGGTGTTGCTTTTATTTCCTACAATAATGTGAAAAAAATAAAGTGACAGTGTGTTCTGTACTCTAACCAAAAAAACTTTTAACAGCACACACTTCACTTGCAATATATATTGAAATGAAAGTGGTGCTGAAAATCTGCAGTTGCTGTGAATTGCAATTGTTTTGGGGAAGTTACAGTCAATGATGTTCTTAAATTGTATCTTTAAGAATTTTGGTTTTAAATGATAAATGTGATCTTAAAAATGCTTATTCAATTTCTTTTATTTTAATCCCATGATGCCCAAACATCAATTTTATCCCAAATTTACAAGGGTGGACTGAATATTTCATGGGCTGACTATAAAGGAATAATTCTAGAGCTGTGAAATCTTGCATGTATTAATTTCAACACTTCTTAATAACTACATTGTTTATTTCCAGGTAAACTGATATCTGACTGTTTAAAAATGACTTCAAATGTAATTAGTAGCAACTTCTCTTTAAAATGAACAAAATTTGACATCATAGTATTATCAAGTACCTTCAGCAAAAAGTGTTTAGCCTCCAAGTGCATTCATGCTGTCATGGTTACTGCATTAGGGGATGATGTTTCAGTTTTTTTTAACAGTGCAAATATGGGCAGCTGAATTTAGGAAGGAAAGAGTCTTGAAGCTAAGCCAAGGTCTAGACATCCTGAAACTCTCACCACATTTAGAATGTGGATGACAGGACCATAAATCAAATAGCCAATGCTATCCTGTGAGAGAATTGAGAATGTTCTGCACAATGTATTTGGCATAATGGTTTCTACTCAGTGGGTGCCACGTTTCTGACACTTAATCAGAAGTGTACCAGGCTGATCACATTATGGGAAAATCTGACATTGTTTGAGGTAGATTCAGCTGTTTTTCATAAATGTTTCCTAACCCAGGATGAATGTTGGGTTTATCACTTTGAACCAGACACAAAGAGACATTCTATACAGTGGAAACACTCAACCTCATCTGCTCCAAAGAAGGCTTAGACCATTTCATCTGCAGGAAATATGATGTTTTAAGTTTTTCTGGATACAAAAGGTATTGTTTTTATTGACTATCTTCATCATAGGAGAGTACTATGCCAACTTACTGAGGCAGTTATGAAAGACTGGGAAAACGAAATGTCCAGGAAGCAACTGACCCCCAGTTGTCACCTGATCAGGTGATCAGGAGGGAATGTAGTGAACATGGCCTATCTCCCTGATGAAGAAGGCATAAAATTGCCTTTGCCATTCACTGTCATGTATATTACCTCCTGCCTTAGGATTAATTAAATGCCTGTAGGTAGGCATGGAAAAAATCTGCATAACTGACTGAGGCACACATAAAAGTGGGCAGATTTTGTCTTTGAGCAGTCACTTGGCAGACTGCACTCAAGGTGTGTGGCAGTGAGGAACATGAACCAATTTACAACAGACATATTACTACAAGCTGTTTCAGCTCTTAAAATGGACGCTGGGTTTAATCTGAAACTGATTTCCCTGTTTGACAGAGCTGTATCAGTGGTCAAAGGAATGAAAAGTGAAACTTGCCTGCAGACTGTGTGACAGGAAGCAACTGGAGCACATTATTCCCTTGAGCCTGGCAAGGGCTGCGTTTGCAGTTTACTAGAAATTGAGAGACAAGGAGAAGGCAGATGCAGACAAAATAAAGCCTGCCCTACATAAGACTTTCCTGACAGGCGAGTTTGTGGCATACAAGCAATTCACAGCTTACTGGATGCAACCTGACAAATCCACCAACATCTGTCTGGCAGAGTTATGGAAGCTTGCAGTATTGTTTAGTGCCATGAGTACAGGTGCACATTTGTGACTGGACTGCTATCCTAGGTCAAGCAACTTCTTTATGCTTCATCGAGAATTGACATGTTATCCATTGACCAGATACTGGCACATGCCCGGTCTATCCTGAAGAACAACATACTGGAACCAACAACAGTAGTGACTGCAACATTACTAGTGACATGGACTAAGAGTGTTTATATACCTGTTTGTCTGTGTAATGATGTTACATGTTACTCCTGTATTGGACTGAACCACCTGGCACAAGACTGCCTCAGTTGTTAAATGTCCACTAGATCCAAAGAAGGAAGCAGGGCATGCGAGCAAGGGCTGCGTCAAGCGATGCATTGTTTTTGGTGCCAAGCATTAGATCACCTGGCATGTACCTGTCTGAAAAAATGAGACAAGAGAATAGATGATAGTGCCAGTCTCTTCCCTGGGGCAGATAAAAATTTGACACAACCAGTAATTGCAGTCCAAATTGATGGAAGGTCATGCACAGTGCTCCTTGACTCCAGTTGCTCCCAATCATTAGCCAGCAAAAATGTGTGCCGATCATGGACAAGAAGGTGTGTGCATATGACGACCATCAATGGAGAGACTAATGTCTGCAGTGTCAGGGTCGTTAACATGGGACTGGATGATAGTAATCCCATCAAAGTTAATGTCCTAGTGACTCATAAGAGGTTGCTGGGATATGACCTGCTGATTGGGATGAACACTATAAAAAATATAAGAGGTGTACACCTCAATTCATCAGGTGCAATAGAGTTGCAGTGACTAACTCCTATGTGCGACGATAACTATTGATGAACAGGACTTTAGAGCTAAATTTGACCAGGCAGCAAAGGTTTGGACTGCAACATGGAAGTGGACGGGATATGCTGCATAAAACAATGGCTGAATATCCCATGTTGCAATGTGAGTAGGAGCGTGAGCTGCAAATATGTTTAGATAACAGTTGGTTGATATCATATCCTGAGAAGGAACTTGGTCCAGCTAAAGGTTTAATTCCAGTGATGGCTGTGGTCCAAGAGAACAATGGAAAGGTTTGCCCTGTTATAGATTACCTTAAGCTGAATAAATATGTTGACTTATTCACCATAAATGCTGACATTTGTGCATACAAATTAAGAGAATGGCGGCAACAGGGAAATAATGTATTGCTTCTGGATTTTAGAAAAGCTTATCTGAATGTACCTGTCCATAAGGCATTGTGGTCATTTCAGATGGTACTTTTGAGTGGGTGTAGATACTGCCTTACGTGGCTGGGTTTTGGACTGAATATTTTGCACCCCTCATAATGCATTCAATAATCGATGTGATACTAGATGAGTTACTTAAACATACCACATTAACATACATTGACAATATTTATATTGATGAAAGCCAAGTTTTAATGAAATAAGTTCAGAAGCACCTTACCAATTTTGGACTCTCATGCAAGGACCCTGAGAAGTTGAAGGATGGGGCTAAAGTGTTCGGACTGTATATCTGGGGTGAGCATGGTACACTTCAGTGAAGACAAGGAAATGAGATCCCAACAATTTGAACCTCCATTACTTGTTGAAGCGCATTTTCTCTATGTGGAAAAATTAACCAAACATTTTCTAGTGTGTTGCTGGCTTAGACCAGCGAATGCATTTTTGAAATAATGGGCAAATGTGATGAATAAAGGCTGGGATGACAAGACCTGCAATGACCTACTACAATGCATGCTCACCAAAATGATTACTAGAGCATGTCAAAATAAATAAATGTGTGAGTTGATGCGTGTTGGTTGCATCCAGCTGGAGATTTGCAACATATAAATCTTGCTGAGGAAGATGGAGTGTTAATTTAGTACTTATATGGAAAGCAACAGTGTTGCACTTTCTAACCAATTAAGTATGCATGCACAGATGGATTTTGGACACTCTGATCAGGAGGGTAAAGTTGAGCACTAAAGCAGCCACAGAGATGTTGATAATTAGTCAGCTCAGCATTTTAGAGGGGCTTGCCAAAGAATAGAGCTTAACTATTGATGTGGTCTTAGTCATGTCTGGTGCAAACCGGGCCAATCATCTCACCTGGGTAACACAGCTCAATGCAATATGAAATGAAGAAGAGCCTATACAGCCACTGATGAGTCTGCCCAGATATCCATCAGCAAAGTGGGTATCTTGGCACTTTGTATTTTGTGAGGTGGGTCAATCCTGCAATATCCAAGGCTGCTGTTAAGAAAGGGGTAGGATGATGACTATAGATTTCGGCCCCAGTACAGTGGGAGACTAGATGGCTGGATGTACCAGACACTTGGTGCTGAATAGGAGTGGACATAGCCCACCTTGGCCGCAGACATAACCTAACACTGATTGTGGCTCTAATCAGTTCTCCATCTGGCACTGACTGTTTCATCAAGACTCTGCCAGCATCCTCCAGCAGCTGGAGTCAGTATTCTTTGAATGAGGACTACCAACTGAGCTACTCACTGACAATGATGCAGCATTCTGTGGGAGCATGTTCAGAAAATTTACAGAAGGCTGGGGCATTCACCTGTATTTTTGATGTGCATATTTTCCAGCAAGGAATGACATCATGGAAAGATGCCATTGCACCATCAAATGCATTGCTGCCAGAAAGCAGTGTTCTGTGTATCATTACAATATAACAGCAAAGGACAATACATCAGCCACCACTGCAAACTGAATCTACACCTACCAAGTGCAGGTAAAAGGGATAGACGTTACAACTCCATAGGCATGCAAGAAGAATGCAACCTACAAGATTAGAGACATAGTGTAGGTGAAAGCCCCATGCACCATCTGCATGTTTAAATTTGGAAAGGGGTGGTAACTGGACAACATATGTTCAGTTCTAGTCAATAGGATACTGCGCCCTTTCAATGAGGTAGACCAAGGTGGTGCAAGAGTTCAGTGGAAGGTGTAGACAGCAAGTCATCAGAACATGAAATCATAGTGGAACACATGGATTCCAAACAGGTGCCCAGTGACATGACAAATGATGATGTTGATGACCTAGATGAAGAGAACTCTCCTGTCCTTCTGCATTAGATGCACAAACTTCTTCAGTTCTACTACAGAGGAGCACAAGACAGAAGCAAACGACCCTTGGCTGTCACCTCATCAGGAGATCAAGAGGCACAAAATTGCCTGTGCTATATATGGTTAGGCAAATTAACTAGTATCTTAGGGCTAATTAAATGCCTGTAGGTGGGGGTGGAAAACATCTGCATGACTAAAGCACACAAAAGTGGGCAGATTTTGTCTTTGGGCAGTCACTTGGCAGACAATGCTTGAGGTGTGTTGCAGTGAGGAACATAAAACAATTTACAACAGACATATTACTACAAATATATATATATATATATATATATATATCTGTATTAGGCTGTACTTTTTCTAATCAAATAAATGATTTCACTGCATCTTTTTTATAATCCACTTGTAACTTTGCTCAGAAAATAATTAATAATTAGTACATCATTTCTTCATGGAAGTTTTTCAAATTAATCTTTTTAAAAATTACATATAATCATTTTTCTTCTGGTGGAGTATTAATGACATGAAGTTGTCAGGATAGGAACATCAGGCATTGTAACCTATCTGTTGTGATGTCCTCTTAAGTTTACAAAATGATTCAAGTAACTGTGTTAAGTTTGTTTTGTTTGTATCCAATGCAATGCTGGATTTTACTATGCAAGTCATTAATCAATAAAATAGTATTAACCTATTAATTTCATTAAATCTCATATATGAGTTATACATTGCACATGTTTAACCTTATAATATCAACCCTTATTGAAAAAGATTTTTATCTGAAGAGATATTCATTCAATGAATTTGAAACCTTTGTTGACAAGCTGGCCAATAGTCAGCTATTATAGACTATGAAGAGGCATTGTTTTGCATGACTGGAATCTTCAAAATATCTTGTCAAGAATTTAGAGTAATTTCTTGCATTTATAATAGCACTATTGCCAACTTTGAATGTACCTGTCTTTTTACAACCTAAAATACTAACCCAAAATATTACCCTTTTGGGTAATCTCACTATTGTCTTCTAAGTCATATTGCTTGAATATTTTCATGAAAGGCATGAAAGTCTATAGCCCAGGTACTGGGTTTTATTAATGTAGCACTACATTCACTAGAAAAATTCAGAAATCAGTTTTTATTTACTAATTCATCCAACTAAAATGTTTCTATTTGTGATGTTTATTTAAAGGTGGTAGTTGGTTTGTTTTTATGTCTTTAGCCAATATTCTTCATTTACATTGTTCACACTGTTATCCTCATCTTTATTGCTATGTTTACAATGTTTCAGCCCTTGTATGCTCCAGCCTTTTTCAGATGCTAGAAATTTTGAATGGAACCCTTTATTTTAATCACTGGGGTAGATCTTTCTCATTCCATGTGCAATGCCACTTCTGGATGCCATGTAGTTATCTTGCCTGAACTCAACTTTCTAAGTTATTTGTTCATCACTACTATAGCAAGGTATTGAACTCACAACTCTGGAACTAGTCAATGTTTATATCCACTGACACATACGTCCTGAAACATGGCCCAGTGGATATAGATGTTTGAAGTAGCATCACACATGGAATAGGAACGATCAACCCCCCTGATTGAAATAAAAGGTTCAGTTCAAAATTCCTAGCATCTGAAGAATGCTGGAGTGTACAATGGCCAAAATGTCTTAAATATAGCAATAAAGATGAGGACAATAGTCTGAACAATGTAGATAATGTAAATATTACTTCATCTCAGAAATATAGACAAATACCAATATTCTTCATATTCTGCATTTTTCTCTCCATTTACATTTCTAACACTCAGCTATTTGTTTATTTGTCAGTTTACTTTCCTTGCTTATTACTTTTTGGTCTTTCTCAAACTTCTTTTTGAGATATTCTTATGCTATGTTTCCTCTTTTTGATTGTTCTTTGATTTTAGTTTAATATTTTTACAAAATTATGTTTCCATCACTTAATAACTTTATAATATCTTGTTTCTCTTTTAAGGTTAAATATTTTTTATGACCAGTGGTAATCTTGATATATTAGAAATTAAAAAATAAATCTCACTTGCTATACCATTATATTTGCAATATAAAAAACTGCTCTCATGTTGCATGATAAAGCATTGTAGCACCAAATAAGTTATTTTAAATATTTCTAGTAAAATCACATAAGCTGAAATTCACATGATATAATTCTCATATAAATATAGCTTATAACCATAGCAGTTTGGTTTATAGCAATTGAATTGTGCAAATATTGATTTGCATAAGAAAATCTGATTTTGTATTTTGAGTTGAAAGTTATTGACATATGAGTGAAATTGTAAGATGTTGCTCATATTGTGTATATGAATATATGTATGCATTTGTGTACACATATTATGCGCGAATATATATAGCAATAATTTATATGCTGATATTAAGTTATCATATTAAGTCATCAAATATGTCAGATTAAATTAAAATAGAAATATATCACTACTCGTTTAGTTATTACAAAAGTTTATTAGTTGTTTTCAGGTTTCATACTCAAATCCTTTAAATATTTTTTTCTTTTTTCTGCTTTTCAGCATTTTTAATAACAAGTTGCCTAGATAGAGGTAACATTGACTCTCTACTATCTGTGAATTTTCATACATTCTTGGAAAAGATAATTGAATGATTCACTGTTACTTTTTCATAGTTTGAAATAGAGAGATTTCCTGTTCTTAGGTCAAGGGTTCTTAAACATTTTTTGCATCATTGTTCACACATGGAAAAATTTTCCACTGAGCACCTGTATAGCAAATATTCAAGAGCATACCAAAAATTGTTGGTAAAAGTTTGTTCTTCTTCTTCTATGTGCCTTGTCCTTTCAGGACCTAGGCGATCATGGTCTTCCACATCTCCTTAGCAGACTTTCTCCTGTAATATCTCGCAGCCCCCGTTCTGTCATCCACCTGCTCAGGCTCTTCAAATATGTTAACTGCTGCTTTCTTCTGTTTCTTTTTCCTTTTATCTGGCAGTATGCAATAAATACATTTTTTCACTTCTTTGTCCAATATTAAGCTGACTCCTTTTTTGTTGCTTTCACCTCCTGCATAAATTATTCTGTGGTCATCGCTGCTGAGGTCTCCATTGTTAGGCCATCTGATTTCGTTTTTTTGCCCAGAAGATTGACCTTCATTCTGTCCATCTCCTGCTTGACATTTTCTAGTTGTCCACAGTTATTGAGCATTCTAACATTCCTTGTCCCTAAAGTAAGTCTTTGTTGCACATAGTCACAGGCTAACAGTCCAGAGATGCCTGTTGCTCATGTCGTTCTTTCCCAGGTGAGGGACCAATTTTGGAATAAAATGTCCCCTTCACATCATTGGTGCTAACAGTCACCAGATGACAGTCAGGTGACACCTGTTGCCCATGCCAATCCTTACCAAGTGAGGAGTTGCTTTCTTTGGAATTAACCTTCTTTATGCCGTTTGGTTTCATATATTTATTGTGGAAAGCCATGATTGAACGGGGGGGGGGGGGTGATAGTGGTGTGGTTTCCCATTGCCTTCTCCATGGTGATTTATTGAAACACTACCTCTAGTTAGCTGGCTGTTGGCTCCTTAAGAATTCTTCCACCCTTTGTAGGTTTAATTTTGTTTTACCGAGTGGCTAACATCCCCCCCCCCCCAAAAAAAAAGAAAAGATGGAAAAATAAATATTAAGTTTGTATTTCATGCAGAGGAAGATAAGGGCACTTCCCTAGAGTAGTACCAAAGAACATTAATGTCTGAAAAATTAAAGATTAGCATTTGTTATCAGTAGCCAAAGGTTTGAAATTTTCTTTGCATTTTGGTTATTTTGCAAAGACAAATCTTTTGACTTGATTTGGCTAACTCCAGAGAATCTTTGCTTTATTGACACGGAACCAAAGAGGTATAATATGGAAGCATGTGGTTTGGAAAGGGGGGTGGAAATAGAATGCTATGCAATATTTTACATAAAAAAATTTCATTTTAAATTAAACATAAACTTATTTTAGAAACTGTTAAGAAAAAAAAACAATAAAAATAAATAAATAAATAAAATAATTTTAAAAGGAAAATATTAAAAAACAAAACATTTAACATGTATTAATAAAGCGTTTTTTTTTTTTAGCTAATCTAAACTACATAAGAACATGTGTGTGCAAAACTAAAGATTAGCATTCATTACCAGTAGCCAAAAACTTGAAATTTTCTTTGAATTTTTGTTATTTTGCAAACACAAATCTTTTGACTTGATTTAGCTAACTCCAGAAACTGACTTCAGGATGTAAGAAAGATCAAATGGAAGTAACAAATAATGCTGAATTATGTGGCAGCTGCTGGTGCTACTACTGTATTAAAGAACAAACAAAAGCAAACTTGTCCATTGAAAACTATATATATAATTTAGTTTTATGGTTGCAAGTGTTGACAAAATATTGAACAATTTTTGTTCATAATTAAAATTAAAGACTAGCAACTACTAGTCACTAGCAACTAATATAAATTCAGTGAATATTTTTTTTTGTTCTTGGTCTTCCCTTATCTGATTTAAAATTTAAAAAAGTATGATTTCATCTGAAGAACTATTTGAATGTTAATGACCCTTCTATATAATATAGAAAATAATATAGAAAACACCAAAGTATTCATTGTTTGTGGGGATATTTATATCTTATCTTGGAATGTGATCCAGTTATTCCCGTTTAGCCTCCTGTCTTTTTTTGTATTTTTTATACAGATTCTTGCATATATTTTTTGAGTAGCAGATGTTGAAATAACTTTTTAATAATCAAAATCTTATATCAACTATCAAAATTTACAATTGCCTGCCATTTTCCTGCTTAGCTGCTCATCTAATGGTTAAAATAGACCACTAGTGGAAGATATATGCCCAATTTGGGAAACCTTGTCTTAGAGTAATTGCCACTCAAGTCCAGAAAGCTCAGTCTAATCTACTAATTAATTACTCTGATCAAGAATGATATAATAGTAGTGTTCTTACAGTCCTATGTCACCTATAGAAGGGTGTCCCTGCATGCACTTTTGGTGAGCAAACCTTGAGGCCACACTATGCTGCAGTTCGCACCAATTCCAAGCCCACAGGTTTTCTTTGATGACCGACAGCTACTACTGTTATCAGCCTTTTCCTAACCTAAATAACACACCATGACAATAAGCAACCAATGAAATAAAACCAAACCAGCTTGACAAAAATGCCCTAAACACCTCAACCTTTCTTTCTTCAACATTCGTGCTATTTGTACCAACATCTGCAATGTGGAATCATTTATCTTTGAATATTCTCTGGACATCCTAGCTCTCTGTGAAACTAATCTTAATTCTTCAATCTCTTTGTCTGAATTCTTGATTCCTGGCTATTTTCTGAAATGGAAGCTCTACTGAATGATATGTACGTATCCCTCTCAGTGGTTTCAGACATCATTTTCAAACTAGACTCCCACAAGGCAAATGGTTTTGATGTGATTCTGGCTGTTATCTTAAAGAAATGTACTCCCAAGCTAGCTCTAGTACTTTTCAAACTCTACGACTATTGCCTCATGGCTTCCTACTTTCAAGCTTGTTAGAATTCCTCCCATGTAGTTCCTTCATCAATGATGTCCCTGATGTCATCAGTTCTTAACTAAGTATTTATGCAGATGACACTATCCTTTACTCTTATATCAATAGCAAATCCAATATATCTGACAAAGTAAACCTGGCAACTACTCTTGAAAAGAACCTCCAATCAGTGATTAACTGGGGTAAGAAATGGTTTGGAACTTTTAGCACTTCCAAACCAAAACTACTATAATTTAACCACCATAGAGAACTTTTTCTGCCTATCATCAGCATGGCTAATGTTAGATCCCAGGAGAGCAACACTGCACCTTCTTGGCCTCATGTTTTCCACTGACATAAAGTGGAATGACTATATTGAATCAATAGAGGCATCTACTGCTAAGAAAGTTGGATCACTGTGTTTGGCCAGAAAATATTTTTGGCAGAATCCATCTTGCACATTTACATATGTACCATTCGTTTGTACATTGAATACTACTGCTGGTCTGGTACTCTTGCTGTACTTGATAAAATCTAAAGAGGGATCTATAATCTAATCAATCCTAATCAGATATTTTGACTTCAGTCACCTTCTCACAGATGTGGCGTGGATTCCTTTTGTCTTTTGTTACGAGGATGCATTTATATATAAAAATAATATTAATAATGTCTAAAAAGTTGAAGTAAGGGATTCTATTGAGTTTTACTTGTTATTACAAAAAGTTTTAATTCATGAAGTAGTTGTAAAAATAGAGAAATTAGGAATAGAACATTTTGGAAGATGCCAGAATGTTCCACTAAAATTGAGAGAATTTTAAAAGATTCTAGAATATGCAAATTAGGTGTTTGCCCCAATAAAAAGAGGTTTTGGGAAGAGAGTAGTCAGTTGTTACCTGGATTTACTGACATTATCATCTCCGGCTTTGATTCAAGCATTTATATTCAGCCAAAAGAATCTCTAAGAAGTTGCCAACCAACTAAAACCAGAAAGAGAACCTCATAGAACTATATGGGTAAATACATATTTTTGACTCTTTCATTGACCAAACTAATAATTATTCTTTATATACTCATTTAAGGATTTCCAAAAAGTATAGCACTTAACCTCTTTGCCAACTTAACTGGGTAAAGATATTTGACACCTTACATTCCCCTTCTCTCCTAGTAAGATTCTGTTTCTGGTTTTGAATGCAACAAAAAGTGTATATTTGTTAATATTTTTATATGGTGTGTTTTGTAAATTAAATATTTGTCTGTGATTTATCTCTGAGTTTTGGTCAATCATTTTTTTTTTTTTTGTTACACATGTAAAACTTTACTACAAATATTTAATCTACAAATATTCTACAAATGCAATCATCACTTCTACTCGAACAGTTTCTTTTCTCATATTTCCCACTTGTGTAACTTCCTTCCATTTATTTGCTTCCCTGATAACTACAATTTTCAAAAATTTAAATGCAATGTCAATTTCCATTTACTGTCTTCTTGAACTCTCTTCATTTTTTGTCCTTTCCTGAATCTTCACTATTTCTGTTTCATTTTCACTTCCTGTAACCCACTGCACACTAGTGCCATTCCTGCCTTACTTGGGGTGAAATGATTTAAAAAAAAAATACCTACAGCTTAGTATGTAGGTGAATTATGGATATTTGTATAAAAGTGAACACAACCAAATTACACTTTCCTTAATTACAAATAATTTTTCCATTTTTTATCATTATAAACTTCAAACATAAAATTTTAACTTTTAACTAAATCTGTAATTTTTCATATTAATTTATTACCTAAGGTTTTAAAGTTTTAATGTGTACATGTGAAAAATATATTAAATACCTATGGTATGCTCCTAATAGGGTAACAAGAATGTTTATTTTTTACTTATTTGATATGAGATTCAGAAGCAAATTTTGTGAGTTTCAAGAAACTTTGTTTCACATATTTATTAAGTAAAAATTATATTTCTGACAACCAATTTATGTGATATATATACTGAGAAGAAAGCTCAACATCTAATTAAATGGTTATAAATCCAGAATTTATTTCAGCAATATAAAGAAAAATCCTTGCAATCACAAGTTGTCATTCTTTCCTCTCTCTCTCTCTCTATATATATATATATATATATATAAAACATAAATTAGTTGTCAAAAATATACTTTTTACTTAGTTGATATGTGAAATGAAGTTTCTTTCATGTGTATGTGTGAATTTAGATTTACGATTGATAAATAGTAATGATTTTTAACATAATAACCTTAAAATTCAAAGCTACACTACAAAACTTAGTTCATGAAAAAATAAAGCAATAAGATAATTTTCTGCTTGTGTGCATTTTATAGGAGAATGTAAGTTATTGGACAGGAAATTAAAAGTGAATTTTCTAATTGGAAACTAGTGAAAATTGATCAATGTAAGGCTGAAAAGAAAATAACTAATAAAATAAAAAATTATCAGATTACAAATTAATTACTCAACTTTTAATTACATTCTCTGCTTATGGATTTTCATGTTTCCTTTCACAAAATCTTTTCTGTATTATTTTTTAAAAAATTTCTTTCTTTCTCTTGTAGAGATTTCTTTCTTTCTCAGAAATAGTCTTAATATTCACAACCAAACTAGCTTAATGTAAATTTCTGCCATTGCAATTGTCTGGTTCAACTGCAAATGACAGAAAATTCTGCTGAGAATAAACTAAAATGCCATCTTTGAGAACACACAGGAAGATTAACTATGACTAAAAAGTAATCATATTAGAAAGCTTCTGGAGAAAAGACCACTACATATAAAAAATGATATTATAATTTGTTTAGATTCATTACTAGATTCATAACAGATTTTATTTTAATTTAATTCAACATTTATTATAAATGTAGTACTGTTTGCAAATGAAGAGACCAGTATATATAGAGAGTACTTGGAGAAGTAGTACAGAAAATATCTTGTCATCACAGAAGACATGCAGATCTGTGCTATGACTACTGCTACTCACAGTAATATGTGAAATATAACAATCGTGTTGCTTATAGGATCCATGATTTCACTGGACAACTCAGAACATGTACAAACATAAATGAGACCTTTTGTGGTATTTGCCACAGTCAAGAAATTAAAAAACCCAAAGACTGATGGAGAAAATGAGATAGTTTCTTGCTACAGTGGGATGCTAAGCTGTGAAGAAAATTTTGATAATGTGTTATCCAAGTGAGTTAGAAGAAATGACAGTTGAGCAAATCTTGAAAGTCTTGAATTAATTTTTTTGTGATTAATTTAAGGCTTGCAAGACCAAAACCACAAGCCCAAAATACTAGAATGTCTACAGAGTAGCAGAATGAGTTTGGAAGCTAGCCTCAAGTTTTTGCAACAATTAGAGTTCATTAGAGAATTTAATCAACCAAAAGAAAAATTTGAGATATATAGGATGAGCACTTCCAAATCTGTAATTAAATGTAAATATTGTGGAAAAAATCATGTGAAAGACAAGTAAAAATGTCCAGCTTTAGGAAAGATATACTCAAATTGCAAAAAAAAAAAAATCATTTTCACAATGTATGCAAATACAAAAAGCAAGTAAGTGTTATGGTGAAACACACCTATACTATAGTGAATTGACTCTTCCACATAATTTAAGTGGGAGTAGTAAGAGGTACGAGGGTCAGTTGATGTTGGACGATAGTAGTCAACAGTCGAATACGAAAATAGTCAGTGACCTGGCAAAATTACACTGTGTAGTACATATTAATTCAAGTTCCTAACGTTTTTGTATGTCGAATCTATTAGTACAGACTTTAGCACAAATACTAGCCAACACCGCGAAAATAATTCCACAACAATTTTGGCAACGAAGATATCAAACTCAAAAGAATTTTTTCCACTCGCCAAAAAAACATTTGGGGCAACGAAATTTGCATTCATACAGAGGAAGAAAAAATTTGCTCACCACAATCATTTTGGTGACAAAGTATCAGATTCATGTTTAAAGAAAAAAAAAACTTGGCAAAGTTTCTTGCAAGCCAAGACATCAATTTAGTGACAAAAAATCTGTTGTGTTCTCAACTGAGAAAAGAAATATTTTTCTTGATAATACAGTTTGCTCAAATAGGTCATGAATTGCAAATTCGTAGGACCTCCCTCCCCCTTTCTACAGTATTAGGCATTGTGTTAACGCTGGGAAAATGGAGGAATGTAAAAGTCTATTCCTGGAATTCTTTAAGTTCCAGTCGGAACAACAGACAAAAATATTAGAGCAACAAAAAACATTCCAGATGCAGATATAGGAGGAAACTTTCAATAGACAAATGCAATTCTAACAAAAAATGGAACAGATGCATAGGGGGTTTCAAAACAAATTCTGGAAATAACTGAGAAAGGAAAGAGAAAAATCTGCAAAATGATTCTTTCCCAGAGAATACAATATGGAATTCAATTGAAATATTCACATACAGTCCAAAGTATTATAAAAAATTTACAGACATGTATAATGAGGACTGCCACTTGTGGTCTAAAGGAAAGAACGTTAGGCTTCTTTTAAGCAAATTAGGAACTGCTGAGCATAACAAATTGGTAAACTACATTTTACCGAAAAAACTAGCGAATTGACTTTTACTGAGATGGTGAATATATTAAGTGAATTATTTAGTAAAAAGAGATCTCTGTTCCACAAAAGGTGGAAATGTTTAAATCTGACGAAAGATGATGAACAAGATTATATAACGTATGCAGCCAATGTGAATAAGCATTGTGAAGAATTCAAGCTGGCAGAATTAAGTGCAGACAATTTTAAGTGCTTGTTGTTTGTTCAGGGGCTGGTATCAGAAAGAGACGCTGAGTTGAGAAAATTAATACTGGCAAAATTGGAAAACGATCCAAGTATTACGGTACAAAAATTGGCAGAAGACTGCACAAGATATGTTAGCGTAAAGAAAGATTAAAAAAAAAAGATAGAACAGTCTGGCATTTTGTATATAAGGAAAATACGCTACAAAGGAAAAAGTCAGTCAACCAAAAAGAATTCTGAAGTTCTAAATTATCAAGCAAAATTGAAATACCAGAGAAAAATAAACAAAAACTCCTGAAACCATGTTTTGTTTGCAGTGAACTACACTGGTACAGATATTACGATTTTAGGAATAAAAAATGTTTCAACTATAAAAGAATGGGACATAAAAGCATGCTTTGCAGGTCAAGAAATAAAGACAATAAAATAAATTAAAGTTCGATGAGATAAAAGATGGAATAACCAGAAAATTTGTTACCGTCGAAATAAGTAATAAAAATATAAAAATTCAACTTGACACAGGTTCGGATTTTTCTATCATAAATTTGCATACGTGGTAGAAGTTGGGGAAATCAACTTTAATGAGGACAAAGAAAATCACAAAGTCAGTGACGGGAGAAAAAGTACAATTTATTGGAGAATTTGTTACAAACATCATGTTAAATAAAAAAATGCAAAAAGCTAAACTATTTGTCATAGAAAATACCACAAACTTACTTGGTACGAATTGGATAACAGAATTCCAATTATGGGATCTACCGATAAATTCTTTCTGCTACAAGGTAGAAAGTTTAAACACCAAAAATTAATAAAGAAACTTAAAGAAACATTTCCTACTGTTTTTTCTTCAGGTTTGGGAACGTGTACCAAGATGGAGGCAAAATTCCAGCTAAAAGAAAACACTCAGGCGGTATTCAAAAAGAAAAGGAATGTGCCGTTTGCCTCAATTGAACAGATAAAGAATTAGACAGATTAGAGAAAACTGGTGTACTTAAAAAAGTTGAGTATAGTGAATGGGCGAGACTGACAGTATACGTGAAAAAAAAGTTGGAAGAAATTCGTGTTTGTGCTGATTTTTTGATGGATTTGAATGCGGCACTCAAAAATTATAATTATTCCCTACCAACAGCAGAAGAAATATTTGCGAAGCTAAACAGAGGCACAATATTTTTGAAGATAGACCTCAGCGATGCATATCTGCGAATACTGGTAGAAAAGGAAATGTCAAAACTTTTGTGTATAAACACACATCGGGGTTTGTATAAATTTCATTGACTACCTTTTGGGATCAAGGTCGCACCTCCCATTTTCCAGCAAGTAATGGATTCGATGTTGGATGGTCTAGATTTTGCCGTAGCATATCTGGATGACATCCTCATGAGAAGTACAAGTTTAGCAGAACACGGGAACATGTAAATGCAGTAGTTTCAAGAATAGAAGGATTTGGATTTAAACCCATGCAACTTTAATTTACGATCTGCCAAAACAAGTTTGTGCATTTTTTTGGTGTTTTCCAGGGCAACAGCTGATTTTGGGCAACCTGAGCATTCAGTATCATTTGTGTCTGTACAACCGCATTTAAAGTCAGCATACCACCTTTTGACTGTTGTTTCCAACAGAGCAAATTCTGAATAACATTTATCAAACTTGAACAGTACTTTTTCCTATCAGAAAGTAATACTTTATCTTTAATACTTTACTTCTTGAACAGTACTTTTTCCTATCAGAAAGTAATACTTTATCAACATGCGAAATTCAGATTTTTCCATTGTTTTGAAAATTTGCAGCAGTTGCTTCACTTGAATAACTGCAAACTAATAATCTGATTCTGCCCAAATTTTGTCACGTACCATTTGAAGGTAAGTACTTCATAAAAATCATATGGATTTTTACTAGTGATGCCATGTATATGTCAGGCCTAGGACTTATTAAGTGATGTGTTACAACTAAAGCAGTTTGATGGAATGACTATAAAAACAATGGGCACATTTCAGGACAATTTTAAAACTGACAAGTGTTTTGAAATAGTTCTCATTACAGTTGTAGCATGCAAAAACGATCATGCATTATTAGGGATTGGTGCATTAAAAGTAGACACAGTGAGACTAATTGATTCCATGGAAGCAGAAGGAAATTCATTAGGATTGTTGAAAGCCTATAAAGCAAGTATTCAACTGAAGGATAACTATCACTCAAAGTATGTCGAGTCAAGAAAAATTCCAGTTCATATCTTACCTTTGGTAGTAGCAAAATTAAACAAAATGATACAAGGCATACTAGGAAGAGTAACTCAAAATGGTAGTAATTGGGTATCATCAGTAGTAGCGATAAAGAAAGCTGATGGAGATTTAATGATATGTGGTGATTATATAATAGAAGTGAATCACCAGATAAATTTAGATACGTTTCCATTGCCAAATATTGAAACTGCAAGCCACAATTTAACAAAGATAGAGTATTTTGCAAAAATTAAACCCCCAAGTCACCGACAATGCACCCAAATTTTGCAATGAGAATTTGTGTATGGTTAAAATGAATTGAATACATCCCATACATGACACCACCATATCACCCATAGTCTAATAGCATTGCAGAAAGAATGGTACAAACTCTGAAAATGAGATTAAATGCATTCTTACCACTTATGGAAAATATAGAAGCATATTTACCAAAAATGCTTCTCAGTTACTGATCTATTTCACATACTGGAAGGAAACTGAGCATGTTGGCATTAATGGGCAGACAAATCAGAACACCCATAACTATGTCCTTTGCAATAAGAGAAGAGGTGTGGTATGGAAAGAATAAAGAGACAAATCCAGAAGAAGAAAATTTCCTGATGCAAAAAGGTCACAACACAGCTATTTTGAAAAAGAAGGGACAAAATATGCTGGCACATGCAGATGAGTTCAGAAGCAGAAATGAACTGGAAGATGTGGAGATGGAAGATCATGAACAAGGACAACATATACTGGCACATGCAGATCAATTCAGAAGCAGAGATGATCTGGTGGATGTGGAAATGGAAGGTCAAAAACAAGAACAGACCGAAAGTTATAAAGTGTAACAGAGCAGAAAATGGAAGAAGGTGAGAATGAAGAAATGGATGAAGATGAGGAGGAAAATGAAAAGAGACTAAGATCACCATTAAAGAGAAAACATGAGAGACAAGAGGAAGGAGAGTACAAAACAAAAATAATTAGGAGCAAAAAGAGAAAAACAAGGGTGTATGACTCTCCAATTCAGGGAGGTGTAGTATCATATACAAATGGAGAGACCAGTCATATAGAGAGTACTTGGAGAAGTAGGACAGAAAATAGCCTATTGTCACAGAGGATGCGCAGAGCCTATAGTTATTGCTACTCACATTGATTTGTGGAACATAAACAATGATGAAAGTAAATTCTGATAAAAGGATAAATATATTAATTTGACAATTTATAAGTGAAGTTTAATCATAGTAATATAATGAAAAGTTGTGAATGCTAAATAGAAAGTTAAATTCAATATTTTTTAATTATGATTCATTTTGTGTATTATTTTGATAATATACTGTAAATCTGCATTCTGTTTTTGTTTTTATTTATATTTTCTTAGAATGGTTTATTTAGAAATGTTTTTACTGAAAAAGGCAGAGAAAATTTCTAAATTTAAATTAAGCTTTTGCTAACAGACTCTTTTGTAGAAATCTCATTCATTTCAATCTAGAGATAAATTAGAAAATAAATTGCAAGTTCAAGATTATTAACTGTAATTACTGTATCACATAATCAACAAAAGAAGGAATTTGACACTTAGACTAACATTCTAATAATTTCAAAAAGTAATAATTATATGAAAAAAAAGCAAGAGGAGAAATGTGCATTTCTTTTTATATGAACAAGTGGATATTCCATAAGCAAATGATTAATGAAAATGAAACAAATTACTTTTTATTATATTGTGTTTTTGGCAATTTATAACATGTGGTATGTACACATACTTCATTTAGTTTGTTTTTTAAGGTTATGTTTTGCATGGCTACCATATGTTGGCATACTGGTAATTCCTGCTAGTGATTTGGGCAGGTATCTAACTTTGGGTAAGTCTGTCACATCTCAATCTCCTTGGCAATCAGCATAGTAAACCATTATATTTAATTTAAAATATAGAGAATAAAAGGAAATTGTACTCTTCAAACTAACAATTCATCTGATGAACATTAAAGGAGCTGAGTTGACTGGATATTTTGAATCCTAATTTTAATACATTGATCAGCTTGGAACGAGAAATCGGAGAGCCGAGTTCGAATTCCAGTTGAATTCCTTGCATTTACTTACGCGCAAATACCCTTGGGAAAGGTATTAATCCATCTCTTCCCTCCAGTTATGGGTTAAATAATAGGACAGACTGGGTTCTATAGCCTTGGTCGGCAACCAGTCTACTGCAGAAAGCAATGGCAACCTACTGTGGGATAATCATCTGCCCAGTCAGTTGTGTCTCTTTCGAGACATGATCGCCCAAGCATTTATCACGTATGGCACTCAACTGACTGACTTGAGAAACATTACAATAGTACAAATCTAGAAGCATAATTATTATATTTGTGAATTATATGGCATATTTAGCAATTTACAGGGACCAGAGACAATTATACAACTATCTCAGCTACTAAGCAAGTCTATTGATAATGATTTGTTTAGTGGACACTAAACAAATCATTATCAATAGACTTGCTTCTTTATGATCAAAATCAAATCTCTCTCTTTTTTTTAATAATAAAAAAAACAGAACCAGACTTCATCTATTCAGAAATGGTAACCTCAAATGCTTTTTTAGGAACTGCAAAATTCTTTTTTTCTTGTTATATAATTGATGTATTGCATAAATATTAAAGAAAACAGACATTGTCATTTTTGTAAATACTGCAACATTTTAGTTAATTCCCATCTCTTGTCCACTTGACTCCAGTCCTTCCCTTGTCACTTTATGTATCTTGTTCTTTTCCTTTCTCACTCTAACCTCACAACTGTCTTCACACTGTTATTCATATCCCTTTCTTGTTCTTTCTCTGACACATCCTGTAACTGGTTCATCTTTCTCTTTTCTCTCCTCCTGCTAAAACTTTCACTCTTCTCTTATGTAGCCCCTTGTACCACCTTGCTTGGGGTGAAATGATTAAAAAAAATTTAGTTAAATTTTGGATTTTAAATGGAAATTACAAGATTATCATGTATATCAGGATTAAAATAGATGAAAATATGAACTCATTAATTGTTGAACTAACTAGTTAGCTAATTCTAAGTTATGCACCATTATTTTATGCTAGAATGTCCTTTCATTGTTGCTATTATAGTTAAAATGTCTTTCCTGTAGTGCTATTATAATTAGAATTTCATTCTATATTGCTATTATTGTTAGAATGCCATTTCAGCAGAGCTATCTTAACAGCATTATGAGTAAATGAGTGTGCTGGAGCCCTATGGCAATCACTCACAGGAACAAAATTTAAATGGTCAATGATATGTATTTATTTTGTTGGCACTTCAACAAAACTGATGCTAAAACATTAAAAACACACTGTGCAGCAGCAACTAATCAACATGATAAACATTTGAACAATATATAAGGCTTAAAAACACACAATAATACTCAGTAAATCATACAAATTAGATGACACAGTATGAAATTACTGCAAATTTTTTTATAATTAGCATTTGAACCATTTTTTAGTATTGGCATGAAATCAATGATCTTCCAGCATAGGATGTCATTTTCCGTGCACATGAGTGAAAACCTGCTCAAATGATGTTGGCCCATTATACTATGGAGCAGATTTTTTGTAAAAAATATTCTCCTGTACAGTTGGTCAGTCATGCACATGAACACTCTGAGTGCAATTTCAACATTTGGTAATACAGATTTCAAAATGTCTGAAATTATTTTTCTGTACAGTGCAGGAGAGTCTCGCAATTTTTATCAAGAGACATGTAGTGCTTGAGATGTTCACATTCATCTAAAATGTCATCATAATTCAGGTCTTTATGATGTTCATACTTTTCTTTAGTGCATCAGGAGCAATGGTTTTCAATTCACTGAAGAAAGAAAACAGATTTCCAACCTGGGAATAAGCCTCTCCAAGTTTTGTCACTTCAAAGAATGGATGGTTTGCAATAAATTTTTAAATAAGTGAAATTCTTCATCCAATCTGGATGAAGAAAAATTCTTCAACAGAAAATGAAATTAAAAAAAACATACAAATAAAAAGTAAGTTTTATCAAAAAAATATGAATCTTTCTTTGTTGTGAAATGAACATTGAGAAAAATATTTGTTTTAGTTAAGACAGCAGAATTGTTTTTGTTTTGGAATGAATATGAAAGCTTAGGATGACCCCACCCCCCATTTTGTCATGGCAAAAATAAAAAATGAGGTAGAAGGTGAAAGAAAAGGAGAATAAAGAAATACCATTCATGCTAGAATTTTATAACAATAAAAATAGTATATTTACAAAAGTAAAAATATAAATAATTAAAATATATTACAATGATTAAACATTCAGAACTATTGATTCAGTTTGGGGAAAATTTAAGAATTAAATCAAACCAAAGGAAAAAAGTAAAAGAGACTGTGCAAGATTGTCGTCAGGAGTCAGGGTCAGTTCTTTGATCTTTTCCATGATAGCAAAATTGTTTGCAAGTGAATTGAACTGGCGAGACAAACTAGAACTTCCCTTTATTTAGGTGGGCAGCCTCTTTGAAGAAAGTTCTTACTATTTGCGGTATCTTTTAGGTCAAAAAGGGGACATTCTCCCACTTTCTTTTTCATTCAAGAACCAACTCAAATGAAATGGATCTTTCTATTATGTCATATTTTTACCAGTTGCAATATGCAGGGCTTGTAGTGATTTCTATTTGTAGTACTTTCTAAAAAGGGGGTTCACTTAAAATAGATTTAGCATGGGGCTCCCGGGCTAGTGCCCATCGGGTACATGCATTAAGACATCTCTGCATTTCAGTGTTACTATTATTTTTAGAATGTCACATCAGTGCTACTGTTATTGTTAGAATGACATTTGAAGTCCTGTTATACTGTTGTTAGAATGTAACCAGTGTTACTATTATTGATAAAATATAGGTACTTTCACTCATTCACTGAAAAAAAAACAGCATAGCATGATGTTAAAAGGCTCCAAACCTAATAAAAACAAGGTTTTATCATCAAAATGTTTGTTATTAAAAGGAAAGATCTAAGCATTTTTAAATTATTTAAAAATTTTTTGAATCCTTTCTAACACATTAAATATCTTGTTTTTTTCGTCATTGACCAGATTTTTATCAGAGCAAATGTATTATTACGAACCGCATTTTCTTTGCCAGTGAAAAACACATTAATTTATTAATTTATAAATTCTTGCAAAAATAAAATAGTGATCAGATTTTGGTAAAACTTTATTAAATTACTGCTATCATGATATTTAATTTCATTATTATTTTGGTTAATAAATCTTTAATTTAATTCCTAATAGAATATTCTTTAGAATTCTGTTTTTGTTAGAATGTAATTTCAGTGTTACTATTATTGTTAAAATATCATTTCAGTGTTGCGATTATTATTAGAATGTCATTTCAGTATTGCATTTAATATTAGATTGTTGCTCCATTGTTTCTATTTTACACATTCTTTTGGACATCGTTTTATATTTCTTATTTGTTATTTTATCAGAAAAAATAACTATGAAGATTATGAAATAATATGTATTAGATCATAAGAGGTTAACTTCAAGTTAATTGTTGTTGGATAATTTATTATATTTATTGTATAAATTATAATCAGATAAGTTATAATAACTTATCTGATTATAATTTATACAATAAATAAATATAATTTATACAATAAATAAACTATTGTATAAATCATAATCAATGCAATAATATAATCAAATAATGTTTGTGATATGTTTAAACAGTTCTACTTTTATTAATGTTGATATTAATGCATGGTAAAGTTTTTGAAATGTGTTAAGTTGTCAACATATTTGCTTTTTCAGAATTTGTTTTGCAGTAGTTTTTGCTAGAGTTAGAGTTGTTTCACCAGATCTAGAGTTTTGTGTCTTTATTTTCTCCAAAGACAGAACTAGAGGTAGCAACTTCATTGCTGGTTGACAACTCTTCAAATGTAGAGATGGAGAAGTCATGTACTGTAGATGATTCCCTTGCAGTACAAAGTGACGGTCATGAGTGTGATGGGCCCAATTAGTTTTGTTATTTTCGTTCCTTACCTGAAACACTGTGTCATTCATATTGATGACATCAAAGTTACTCACCTAATGTAAATGTGATAAACATGCTTTAGATGACTGAGGTCAGTGGAGTAGAACCATGTCTCTGACCTGTATCAAATCTTTGTAGTTGAATAGGTTTAATGTGACACATTAGAGGAAATCTCAGTAGAGCATTTATCTTGCATGCAGGCTCCAGGGTTATCATTAGGGATGTTTTCATGTGGTAGTTAGTGCATTAAGGTGGTGACTTGTGATGATATAGTGGTGACCTGCTGGTTGTGCTACTGAATATTGCATTCATCTAGGAGATTATGTATTCAAGGATATCAATTCATTCATAATTCCTGCCTTTGCATTACAAGTAAAGATCATTTTTCATTGTGCAGTGTTGCTGTTTGATGTTACTTGAGTTTTTCTGTCTCCAGACACATAGTGAAGTTTCCATGTGATCAACATCAGTTCACAAAAAAGTCTGTATGCCTCATCCGAGAAATGGGTTCCATGGTCAGAAGTTATGAATGAAGAAATGATAGTCTGCAAGCAGTGTCAATCACATGGTCTCTGGTACATGGTATAGTCATGAGATACTAATTGAAGTTGTCCATAATTGTAAGGATATTTTATTTGCTTTTGGTAACTAGCATCATGATGAAGTCAATTTAAATGACTTTAAATGGTCTTCTGCCTCGATTACAATGACTGATGAATCAGTTTTGGTGCTTGCCATAGTTTTCCTTGCATTTTGTGCAGGAATTAATGTAAACCTTTATACTGAGTTTCTTGTACTTCCACCTTATACTCCCACCAGTGACCAAAAAGATGTTCATACATATAGGAGACACCAGTGTGGTTTGTGCTGTACAAGTAGTAAAAATGTTAACATTCTTTTTGTGCTAAACATGTTAACATTGTTCATTTATTCTGTCTCCAATCATTAGATAAGATCAAAGAAAAATCAAGAATAGACTTAATTCTGCTGACAAATTTTTGATTAAAGTTATAAAATTATAACTGAAGAACTCCAACTCGAACCCTGTGCCAAACCTAACAGAATCAGTTGAAGTGTTACATTTAAACTTTAGACGAGGATTGGGAAGATAACTGCCTGCATAAAGTAGATAGAATTTGACTGCTGGAACAAATAAGCCTGTACCAAGAATTGAAGATATAAAGTTTGTTTTATGAAGATATTTTATTTCTCCTTGTGTCTTTTCCAGCCTGAACAAATTCATTTGCAGCAGTTCCTGATGGTTATCTGGCTTCACCTGAATTAGGATCAAATCAAATCATGTGGGATAAGATTAGTTGGGGTCGCTGGTGATTGATCTATTATGCTTTTTTCAAAGTAGAAGTTTCAATTTTTGCTTTCATCTATAATGAGCTTAACTTTCAATGACCTTACCTTTTTTATATAATTTATTTTTGAAGCATAGTAATATTTATTCATGATATTGCCGTGTATGCTGATTACCATTTATAAAATCCAAACAATACATCCAATTAGACACACATGACCTTGTGAGCATTTAATCTTCCTCTTTAATACCTAAAATACACCACTAAAAATATTTTCTGAATAACTTAGGGCTGACAACCAATCAAATCACAACTCCCTTTCCATATTTTTAATGGTATGTGCTTCTGGTTAGTGTCCTTATTTTAGAATCAAGTTTTTCCATGCATTCTACCTCTAAAGTAGGCTGAGAACCCTCTTCCACTGAGTGTTGGAAATTTGACAAGTCTGTTATTATAGATCTAGGCAACAACACCTGTGTAGAAGTGTCCACTGAATTACTGAAATGTGTACTGACAGCAGATTCTGTTGGCATGTGCACGCACATATGATCAACTTGCATTCTATACACATGACCATACTCAAGTCAAATTTTAAATGACAATGGGTTTAATAGTTCCAAGTATTCATTTTGGCTTACCTTAGATATTGAAAACATTCACTTAATTCCCAAAATATAATATTATTTAATAGACACCAGTATGATTTGTGCTATAAATCCTTAAAAATCTATTAGAAATCTATTAAATATCACATTTTTTTAGTGAAATTCTGGTTTTAGTTGAAAAGTAATAGCCTAAATCTATTATAATAGAAAAGTAATTTTATTCATTTTAATAGAATTTTAATTCATTTTAAAAATGTTCCCCATTTATCACCAATCTGCCATTTTAATTGAAAAATGAAGAAAACATTTAAGGCACTTGAAAAATTTCTTACCTGTCAACAGATATTTGTTTCAAATAGAATTAGTAAAATTAAGCATTAATTAACAATTTTGGAAAAATATTACTTAATTTATGCTTAAAATATAATAAAACAAAACATATTTGAACATAGCAAGATATATTCAACAAGTTCAGTGGTCACACAAATAACCTTATCTCCACCTCCCCACTGCTATGTGAAATTTGCTTTTTAAAAAATCTTTAGGTTTTACTCCAGTCCTTTGTAACATGTTCAAAATTTTGGTTAAAAATCTTTTTTTTTTTGCGTCAGCAGTGCACCAAAGATACTTCTTCTATGTGCCATGTTCCTTCAGGACATACACAATCATGGCATTCCACATCTCCCTATCCCAAGTATCTCTTAACACACTTTCTCCTTTCCAAACCCTACTCTGCTCAAGCTCATCAAGTATGTTATGTGTTACTTTCCCCGGTCTCTCTTTCACTCTATCTGACCTGTGAGTATCAGATTCTCTAAGCCCTTCTTCCTCGTTAAATGTCCCAAGAATTTCAGCCGCCTTTTCCTAATGTTAAGTACTAGTTTCGTTTTTGTTTCCATACTCTCCTAAACCTCATTGTTGCTCACATGTTCAGTCCATGGTATATTCAGCATCCTTCTGTAGAAACACATTTCAGTTGCTTTTTCTTTTCATCTTTGGTGAGATTGTCCAGTGTTCACTGCCATATTGAAGAACAGACATCACATAACAATCCAATACTCTCTTCTCTGTTTCCAGCAAAATTTTCCTGTCTCTTAATACTCAACTCAGCTTCTGGAATGCACCTTTGGCATGCCAATTCACCTTCAGACTTCAGTGTTGCACTTTCCATCCTCTGTCAGAACACTTCCCAGGTATTTAGATTTCTGTACCTGCTTGATTTTAGTATCCACAGTCTTTGAATTTCTTGAAAAATTCAAATAATTTTCTGTTTTTAATTAAACTTTCAGAACTTATTCACAAATAAATGAAGTTATTTTTAAAATTATTATTTTTAGAAAATCTTGGTAAAAATATATTTTTTGTTTCGCATCTGTTACTTTCAGCCCTCTAATTAATTTCAGGAAATTACTAGAAATTCAATACTCTCCACAGACTTTGTTTTATTAATTAAATGCAGGACACGTTGGGGAATGTGAATCATCTTTTTTTGTTTTTTTAAACAGTATCTAATTTTCTGAAAATCTGATTTGAACAGTAAAATAAAAAAATGCAATAAAATTATACCATTAAAGTCAAGATAAGCTTTTAATTGTTTTTATAAATAATACATATTAAGAATATATTCTGAAGAAAAAATTATTTTTTGATGAATAATGAATTTTTCCAACAATTGTTTTTATTTTTTCTTTGTTAATTATGATGATTTTATAAAGTTTCAAACATCTTTTAAATTTCTTCCAGTCACTATCTGTTTTCGGTTATTATTAAGTAAAGACTATATTTACTAATCGAGCATTGAAAAGCTTAAAAAGCTTAATACAAATCATTTCACACTATGATTTTAAAAATAATTTTAAATTGTTTTATGTGAACATTCAAATGTTTCAAATTAGATTAATTGAACTTTAAATTTGCTAATTTTCCAAAAGTAATGTGTTACAGATATATCTTTTGTTTTTGTATGATTTTTAAAATTAAGAATTAACTTTTGCTTACAAACTTGTCAATCTGACAAAAATGGACGAAAAAATAACTTTTGCTGAAAACTCTCAAAAAGTTAAGATTCCAATCAATATAAGTTCTATTTGAAATACATCAGGGTATTTTGTATACTGGAAATAGTAAATTTAATCATTTAGCTTTTAATTAAAGCTAAAATGAAAGCCTTTTATTTTTAAAAAAATCACTTTAAAACTTCTTTTATGTGCCATGTCCTTTCAGGATGTAGGCAATCATGGCTTTCCACATCTCCCTGTTCCTGGTGGCTCTTAGCATGCTTTCTCCTGTTGCACCATGCAACCCTTGTTCCGTCATCCACCTGATTAGTTCTTTCAAATATGTTATCTGCTGCTTTTCCCTGTCTCTTTTCCCTTCTATCTTGCCTGTTAGTAACAGGTTCTCTAAGCCGTCTTTCCTCATTGCATGTCCCAGGAACTTTAGTTGTCTATTCCTGATGCTCAGTATTAATTTCCTTTTCGTTTCCATCCTTTCCAAAACCTCATCATTGCTCACATTCTCAGTCCATGTTATCCACAGCATCCTTCTGTAGAACCACATTTGAGCTGCTTCAAGTTTTTCCTTCATCTTCAAAGATATTGTCCAACATTCACTGCCATATTGAAGAACTAACATCACATAGCAATCCAGTACTCTCCTCTTTGTTTCTAGTGAAATTGTCCTGTTTCTTAATACTTTACTTAACTTATGTATCAAAAATGAGTGTTGGTACCTAGTTTATAAGTTTTCAAGACAAATTTTCTAGATGTTCACAGTTGATATTCTGAGTAAATAAATTTTGAAACAAAAAATTCTCATCATTTCTGTTTTATAATAATTCATGTGAGTTTATAATGGCTTAATTAGGAATAACTCAAAAAACATGAGCGTTCCATTTAATCATTTATTAAGGACTTTACAAAAGAAGATATATACAGTGAAGCAACCAGAATCGGTTACAACTCTATGTTACCCAATGGTAACATAGTATCAGTCATTTTCTAAATATAACACAATACTCAGGTTTTAAAAGTATTCATGATGTATCAAAATGGGCATGTAGGAGAAAAAAGAATTTCCACTAAGTTTTCTAATAAGATAACCTATTCGGTATACAATTTGTTCATTAATAAATAATTACTGAACATTTAATTAAAATCGGATAATTGCTTGGGTAGCACTTTTTGTGCTTTCATTTCAGCAAAAAATGCATCCATTTTGGTGGTATTTAGTAATGCAATTTATTAATTGACACTTAGCATCAGTCATACTGATGGGAAATATGACTACAAAAATCCAGATACACCTAGTCTTACAAAAGGAAATCTTACAAGGTGGGTACAAGGAATTTGTTTTGAATGTACAATTTATTTTCTCTTGGGATCATCCTTGACCTGTTGCTACATGCAGAGTTGGGTGATTCCGAGTTAAAATCTGAAGTAAGATTATGTGAAACTTTCTTTAATCCACTTTTGATGATCTGAACTGCATATGTACAATGAATCTGTTTGATGATTGATAATATGAATGTTAGACATGATTAACTGGTTTAATGACCCCCCCCCCCCCCATATGAAAAAACATAAAACTTAGTGAATTCATCACTAGTAAAACTATAAGTATTTTAGGTTCAATCATTTGGGGAATTCCATGTGTAACAAATGTATACTGTAATCACTTTGTTACCAACAAAGATGGAGAAGACACGTGTTTATCCTGTGAACATCCACAACCATGAGAATCCATTTGGTTTATAAGGTGCCTGCATACACAATATTTCACTAAAACCCAGCCTGTCAGGGCCATTCCAACTGGTGTATACTGTTGTGGGAATCACTTTTTGTTTGCAAAGTGTATGGACATTTTATGGTGAATATTTATGTGCTTTTGGAACATTTGTAACACAAACAATTTTGGCGGACTTGTGTAAGTCTGGGTAAAATAACTAATACAAAACATGGAATTTAAAACAAATGACAATTCATGCATGTTATTAACAAAAGGAAATACATGTGTACACTGTTGAAACCAAAGGAAAATACATTAAAACAAGCTATAAGAATATGTGTGTGAAACAAGTGGCAGCATTATTTATCTATGTTCAACTACATTTAAAAACAAGTGGAAAAAGAGAATATATTCACCTTTTTATAATTTAAATAGCACTACCTAATGCATGATTTTGGCAAAGCCAAGTGGTAACCCACAAGTATGTTCTGTCCTTCATAGGCTGAAAAGTAAGAGACAGATGGTATAGCTAAATACTAAACTGACCAAAACAGATATGAAACGAACATAGCTAGCAAACTCAAACTCAAAAAAGAAAAAAGATCCCCATCTCTTGTAGATACCTCCACTAAATCACTGAAAAAACAGCATAGTATGAATAAAAAAAGCCCCAAATTTAATAAAAACTAACTTGTTCCATCAAAATGTTTGTTATTATTAAGAGGAAATATCAAAGTATTTTTGAATTATTTAAAAAAAGTTTTAATCCCTTCTAACACGTTTGAAATTTTGGTAAAAATTCTTGTTTTGGCTTTAGTTAGTGGATAACCAAATTATTACGAGAGTTTATAATGGAAAACATAATATTACATAACTCAGATTTTTTTTCCAGTGACAAACATTAATTTGGAAATTCTTGCAAAAATCAAATAATTAGTTAGATTTTAATGAAACTTTCAGGACTTATTCACAAAGGTGTTTCAAGTGATCACCAGTGTTGGTGATGTTATGCATCCATTCAACTTTCCACATAGCCTCAGATTTAACATTGAAGTCTACATCAAATTCCTTGAGGAGGTAGTGCTACTCTCGGTCAAGTGAGTAGCTGCTGGAAGAGCCTATGTTTAGCAATAGAACTCTGCACCATGCCACACAAGCAGGAGAACCAAGTCATGTCTGTCAGATAATTTCTATGATCTGGTCATCTTACTCCTTGGACTGCAACCCCCTTGATTATTATGTGTTGGGTGCAGTTGAGCGAGAGACCAACAAAACTCCTTATAGTACCAAAGATGAACTGAAGGCAAGGATTATGACAGCATTCACCAACTTCAACAAGGTGATCGTCCAGAAAAGTTGCAGGGTATTCCAAAGTTGTCTTGAAGCCATGCTTAAAGCAATGGCAATTTTATTGAATAAATTTATATTTCAAGATATTTTAGTGTAATTTTGGTAAATAGCCGTTAAAAAGAAATGTCAGTGTTATTTTCATTTTTGCATAATTTAGACGACAATTTATCCATCACACCCTGTATTTTGATATCCAAAAACAGAGAAGCCACTATACATAACTCATTTCATTCATGCAATGCCTGGATGAATTCTCATGAAATTCCTTGCTAGGAGCCTTACAACACTCTGCTTGGAGGAGCCCTAACTCTTGCGTAGCGTCAAAAGTAGCTGCTCTGATCAACAGTTGCATAATATCGGGGTTCTTGTAGTGCTATGTCACACAGGGATAGATGTCCCTGCAAGCACTTTTGGTGGGCAACCCCGAGGCCACACATTGATGCAGCCTGAGCCAGTTTCCCTCCCAGTGCATATCATGGATAATGACCACCTGCATCCTCTACTCAAGGCCCCTCTCTACCAACAAACCTAAATATGAAAAACAAAATCACAAAAAATTCTAAACCAGTCAAACTCAAATCACCAAAACCTCTTAACATTTCTTTTACTAACATCTGAGGCATTCATACTAACTTTTGTAGTGTAGAAGCTTTCCTCCAAGAAAAGTCCCCTGACATCCTAGTGCTCTGTGAGACTAACCTCAACCTATCAATTCTCTCCTCTGACATCTCGATCCCTGGCTATCTTCCCCTCTTAAGGAAGGATTCCACTGTCCATATGCATGGGCTGGGGGTCTACATTAGCTACTGTAGCTAGGGTGACATCTCTCGAATCCCCTGACCACCACTGTCTGTCACCTCTCAGTTTGATTAGCTACCTTTTTTTCCTTTACCGTTCCCCCTCCTCTCCTGACTGCTCCCTTCTAGACAGCATTTCTGACAATATAGATAAGGCTACTTCCCCCCACCCATTTTCTCACATATTTGTATTCGGAGGTTTTAATGCTCATCATGCTGAGTGGCTTAAACACTCTGTTGCTGATTCAGCTGGCATCCATGCCATGAACTTTGCCATTTCCCAATCCATTACGCAAGTAGTGAACTTCCCCACATGCTTTCCCAGCATCCCCTCAGGACACACCTCTCTACTAGATCTATGCTTCACCTCTGTACCTGACTCCTGCTAAGTCTCGCAGCTTTTCCCTCTCAGCAACTCCGATCATGCTGTTGTCTTTCTCAATATTTCTCACCACTCTCACTCTCCCCAGTAGCCTCATACTTACAGGATCTCCTACTGCTACCAAAGAGCTGACTGGGATGCTTTTTGCGATTTTCTATGCGACGTCCCTTGGGGAAAAGTGTTCGATCTCCCAGTTGACAACTGCGCCTCTAAGATTTCTTCCTGAATAAAAGCTGGGATTGATACCTTCATACCTACTAGGAAGTTTCATCTTAAATCTCATTCTTCCCCTTGGTTCTCTCCTGCCTGTTCAGCTGCCATTGTCCACAGGAACCACTACTTCCAACTATTTCAGAGACCACAATAGGCACCTATTCACGTCTATTCGTAATGAGTGCAAAAGGATCCTGAATGATGTCAAGCGGTTGTTTGCTGAGAGAATGAGCCAACGCATAGCTGACCGCAAATTCGGCTCCAAGGACTATTGGAGTTATACAGGTGCTGAACAACAGCAAATCCTCTATCCCTTTCTTAATCAATGAATTTGAGGTCCTCACAGCATCAGCGGACAAGGCTGAGTGCTTTGCTCACAAATTCTCATCCAACTCCACATTTGTCTCACTTGGAGTACTCACACTCAACTTCCCTATTAGAACTGAGGCTAAACTGAATGTTGTATACATTACTCCAACAGTAGTATCTAAGGTAATATCAAAACTCAACCTCTATAAGGTGAGCGGAGGTGATGGAATCCCAGTCATTGTCCTTAAGAAATGTGCTCCTGAACTCTCCTCTGTCCTCTCTAAACTCTATAATTACTGCCTTTCTGTTTCCTGTTTTCCTGCATACTGGAAATCCTCTTCTGTCGTTCTTGTATTTAAGAACTTGGGGGAACCCTCAGACCCATCCAACTATCACCCTATCAGCCTTCTACCAACTTTTGGGAAAGTGTTTGAGGCCATTATTAATGCTGAAATAGTTTTATATTTTACTGCTCATAAACTAGGCAGTATGGCTTTCGCTTCGCCAGGTCCACGGCCGACATGTTAACAACCGAGTTATCACGGAGTACATGTTCCAAGCCCTTGAGGAGTCCAGCAAGGCTTGTGCTGTTTCTCTGGACATCTCTAAGGCTTTTGACAGGGTTTGGCATGCTGGCCTTCTATGCAAGCTACAGGGTTATGGTATTACCGGACGCTTGCTTGATTTGATCTAATCTTTTCTATATAACTGCATAATGAAGGTTGTCTTGAATGAGCATCCTACTGTACAAACGCTGGTGTCCCTCAGGGCTCTATCCTAGGTCTGATGCTCTTCCTTATTTTCATAAATGATCTCCCAGACATGATCAAGTGCCAAGTAGGCATTTATGTAGATGACACCACAGTTTACTCCCGCATCAGTAAGAAATCTGGTGTGGCGGACAAACATAACCTCACTGCTGATCTTGAAAGGGATCTACATTCTGTGGTGGATTGAGTTAAGAAGTGGCTTGTAAATTTCAATGCATCTAAAACCAAGCTGCTGTCTGTCAATCATCACAGGCAACCTCTCCTGCCTCCTATAAGCATGGACCAAGCGAGTCTCCCTGAGAGCAATACACTGCGCCTCCTTGGCCTTACCTTCTCTTCTAATCTCAAGTGAAACCATTACATTGAGTCAATAGCTAAATCCACTGCTAGAAAGTTTGGGTTACTATGTTGGGCCAGGATGTTTTTTTCACCTGAATCCATCCTGCATATACAAATCAACCATCCGTCTGTGCCTGGAGTACTGCTGTCACATATGGTCAAGTGTACCTGCTGTTCATCTCAGTGTTCTTGACAGGCTCCAAGGGAAAATCAGTAATGTGATAGGTACTGACTTGGCAACTCGACTCCAGCCACTTCCCCACCGATGGGATATGGCTTCCCTCTGTCTGTGCTATAAATACTTTTATGGCTTCTGCTCCAACAAACTTAAGTTACTGGTGCCCTTGCAAATGTGTTTACTTGTGCAACTAGACTGGTAACTGGGTTTCACCCATTCACAGTTAGATCAACCAAATGTAGACGACAATTCTACTCCTGCAGCTTCTTTTCTCATACTTCCCACCTGTGGAACTCGCTTCCATATTCTTGCTTTCCTGATGGCTACAACCTCCAGGAATTTAAATGCAATGTCAATACTCATCTCTTAACCACTTCACTCTAGTTCTTTCTACACCACCTTGGATATCTTTTCCTTTCTCTCCACCTTTGCAACTGTCATCACACCTGTATTCCCATCCTTAACTGGTTTGTCTTTCTCTTTACTCTCCTCCTCTTTGCCTTGTTTGGGGTGATATGATTAAAAACAAAATTAATTTGTTACCCTCACAAAATCTAATGCACAGATAATTCATCTTCCCTGTTTTTAAACAATGCTAATTCTGGAGATTCATTACTCGGTGATTACTCTTCATTTGCAGATCTCTGTTAACAATTAATCATTGAATGTAAAGAAATGCAACTAACTAGATTAGAGTCTAGAACTGTCATCGAAATGGAAAATTCATTAAGACACAGTGCTCATATTACATTGTACACCAGTAAGCATTCCATTAGTATTTGAAATTTGTTAAATTTGTTTTGTACAAATGCTCACAGTGATAATTGTAATAAATGAATTAATGTCTAGAATAACACTCTAGCACTTTCTGTAGAAGAGTTAACACAATGCACTTTTAATATTCCAAGCAATATAATATGTTATCGTGAACTTGTGACCAAAGTTGTAATAGAATTTGCTAACACAAAATATAACTGATAGTCCATCACACTCAGTTTGTGTGTAAATTGTATAATTCTGTGATTTAAAAAAAATTACCAATCTATTAACTGGGGAAAGAAATGTCTTGTTAATTTTAAAGCTTCAAGGCTCTCTTTTAATTGTCTTAGAGACCCATTTTTGCCTTTCACCAGCATGACTGATGGTAATTTCCAGGAGAATCACTCATTTCAGGCTGATGTTTTCAGATAACACAAAGTAGAACAACTATATTGAATCAATTGTTTGGTCAGCTGCTAAGAAAGTTGGTTCAGTGTTGTGTTAGACAATTTTTCTCAAGAGAATTTATCTTACACATTTATTAGTCAACCATTCATCTATACATTGAATATTGCTGCCACAGCTGACCTGGTGCTTCTGTTATGTATTTAGAAATTCTTGATAAAATCTAAAGAAGAATCTGTAATGTTATTGGGTCTGACTTTACATCTCAACTTCAGTTACTTTCTTACCACTGTAACATAGCTTCTCTGTGCTTTTTCTATAAATATTTTATGATAATTGCTCTGATTTTTCCTCTTTGGTATCATAATATTATGAATTTAAGTGCAGTATTAGATTGACAGCTAGATCTTGACATTTTACAGTTGAAATTTCTAAATGTAATTTCTATGGTAACAATTTCTTCTCTCGCACTTCTCGCTTGTGGAACTCCATTCCAACATTTTGCTTTCCAGTCACTTTTGATTTCCAGAAATTTAAATGCACAGTTAATTGGCATCTTCTGACTACTTAATTTTTATTCTTGTTCTCTTTAAAAATGTGTTTTTCCCATTAACCCCTCTTTATCGCCTTTCTTGGAATGAAATGATTAAAAATCCCATTTCTCTTTGGATAACATTCTCATGGCAAAGTAGATTTGTTGAATTCCAGTTGAATGAACAATTCCAAATGGTTATCACAAATTTTTCTTGTGTTAAAGACAATTTTTGTAATTTTTTCTCCAAAGGTATCTGTAAATAAGCGTCATTTAAATCCAAGTTTGTAAAGTAACCAGAGATTTTAGAATATAGATCTTCAATATTTTAAATAGGATATAGAATAGAAGGTTGAAAAAAGGTAAAAGGGTCTCATTTGTATTAATAAGTGTAAATTTATTTAGTGAGAAGAATGACATAAATTTTGTTGTTTTGAAATAACATATATGTTTGAAAGTCCTGTATAAAGTTTTTCTTTTGAATGTGTGTTTAAGAGTTTAGTTTCCTGAAAAGTCTGACAAAATGGATTTGTGAAGAAAAAACAAATCTGATGTAGTTAAGAGTGTGTACAATTGTAGTTGGCAAACAAAAATGGTATCTTTGTTCCGCTTTCATTTTTGTTGCTGACAAGTAATGAGGAAACAGTAGAATCAATTAGTGCAAGAGAGAATGAGAGAGTGTGAAAAATGAAACATTTTTCACACTCTCTCATTGGCATCAGTCAGACAATAGCTTTCTGTTATGTTCTTTATTTCTTTGTTGACCGTGCATGAGAAAGAAGGAGAATCAATGAATGCAGTGTGAAAGAGAAGGTGATAGAGTAAGAAAATGTGGGTTGCCCAGACTTGGCGTCCATTGGATTAATTTTGTTTTCACAGACGTCAACACACTGTAAAATTTAGGGGACCAACTGTCTTATGAAAGGTGCTTTTTCATTGGTGAATGTATATGCTTTTTTATTGGCTCATGAAAAGATATATATGTGTGTTTGCTTGGATTTTCTGTGCAATCAAGTTTTATGAAATCCAACAGTACCTCCACTAATTCACTGAAAAAATAGCATAGCACGATGTTAAAAAAACTCCAAACTTAACAAAAATAAAAAGCTCTAAACTTAAAATAATTTTTAGTGTCAAAATGTTTATTTTTTACTTATTTTTTTAAATAGTTTAATCCTTTCTAACACATTTGAAATTTTGGTTAAATTTTTTTTTGCCTTAGTGGTGCACCAAAGATTACGATAGATACTTTAGTGCTGCTTTTTAAGTGAAAAACATTAATTTTGAAATTCTTGCAAAAATCAAATCATTGTCTGACTTCAATGACACTTTCAGGACTTATTTAAAAATGAATGAAGTTATTTTTAAAATTATTTTAAAATAATCTCAGTAAAGATATCTTGGTAAAGATGTATTCTTTTTTACATTTGTTACTCCCGCTCCAATTAATTTTGTGAAATTTCTAGAAATTCAGTACTTTTTTTTTTTTTAATCACATCACTCCAAGCAAGGCGGTAAGGCCACTGGTGTGCAGGGGGCTACGTAAGAGTGAATAGATTGGAAAAGAGAAAGCCGGAAACCACATCCTAAGCAGGGAACAAGGGATGAGTCTCTACACCTGTTCAATAGACGTGGGTGGAGTGTGAACCGGGCGATAGTTCAGTCTATCTACTCCAATTGAAAGAAAAAAAAATTAACAAAAGAGAAAAGTGGAAAGATTGGAAAAGAGAAAGCCGGAAAGCACATTCTAAACAGGGAACAAGGGATGAACCTCTACACCTGTTCAATAGACGTTTGTTTTATTAATTAAATGCAGGACTCCTTAACAACTACTGTCAATTTCCATTTCACAACACATCCCACATATTTCTCTTCTCAAATAATGGGCAGGTAAGACTATCTATGTAAAATATGCTAATTTCCATGCCAATATTTATATTCTGTTGAACTGTAGGTATGAATGTGTGTATCGTTTGGAGCTAGTAGTTTGAGGAGACTAGGATTGGGTACCATCTGTACTAGTGGAATGACACTGACTGTTACTCCAGTATCCGCTTGGAATTTATAGCCATTATTTTTGTCAACTATGTAAAAGAAGTGATTTTTTTTGTTAGGGGTAGTTGTGATTTGTCTCTGGTGTTATGATGACAAGGTAAATCTTCTTGCTTCATCACCAAATGTATGGTGATACCAGCAAATGCCACTGTGGTGTATTTGTTCTTCCACAGCTAAGACTTCAGTGTGGAGTATGGTTACATCTACGTGAGGTACTTCTGAATCTACATTGTTGCTGACTTAACAATTGCATTTGTTTCATTTGTATTTGTAAATCTACAAGTGCTTTATCAATGTGTTCATTTGAACTCATTGTGTTGGCACATTTCTTGATGAGGGTGTATGGCTCAAATATTAGGGTTACCAGTTGTTGCTAAGGCGAAAATGTGTAACCTGGAAGACAGAAACTTGTTAATTTTGTGGAGTTTAATTCCTTCTCTGCTTTGGCAAATATAAATCTAAGCATAAAAAAAAGAGGGCATTGAGCTGGGGTAAATAAATGTATAATTTACTTACATAACAGACATCAAAGATTAATGCAGGATTTGAGAAATAAAAAAGAAATCTAAAACGGCAAATCCGTTTCACAAATTTTGACAAGAAAGAAGGCTTGCTTAAAATCTGGCAGGACCTTAAAGAAAAACATAACGCTCTTAGCAGAGCGGAAAATCTAAGGAAGAGACGAGTGAAACGGAGGAAAGATCACGAGCGTTTCTTCCAGGAACCTTACAAATATGCAAGGAACATATTTGATAAACCAAGATCAGGTGTGCTTAAAATAGAGAAAAGTATTCTAGAGGAACATTTAAGAGATATGTACTCTGATCCTAAAAGACATATTCCTCTAGATCCTAATAACAATTTATTTTGGCCAGCCGTTTCTAAAGTGATGTTTGATACAAAACCACCCACACATGAAGAAATAAAGCGCATAATCGACAAAAGTAGGAATAAATCTACACCTGGCCCTAATGGAATACCTTTCCTTCTATACAAAAAATGTCCTACACTTCTTAAATGGTTACACACTAACTTAAAGTTAGCAGAGAAAAAATAATCATATCAGCCAGCAGTGGATGATAGCTGATGAGGTGTACATATCCAAAGAAAAGAATTCCAAGGACATCAGTCAATTTTGGCCAATTTCGCTTTTCGATGTAGAAGGAAAGATATTTTTCGCAGTTTTGGCATCGAGGTTGACCAAATACCTTCTTGACAATGAGTATATCGATACTTCAGTATAGAAGGGTGGTGTTCCAGGAATAGCTGGTTGCTTAGAGCATGGAAATATGATCTGGGAGGCTATTCAAAAAGCAATGAGTAAAAGAAAAGATTTGGATGTCATTTGGTTGGATTTAGCTAATGCCTACAGATCAGTACCTCACCAAATGATACATTTATCATTACAAATTTACCATATTCCTGAGGAAATATCTAATATGCTAGGAACTTATTTTGATGGTTTCCTCATGCATTTCACTACAAAAGACTTTATGACTAAGTGGAATAGACTTGAAGTTGGAATTGCGATGGGATGTACAGTGTCACCAATACTTTTCGTTCTAGCAATGCAGCTGATTCTCAAAGCGATAAACAACAAGGCTGATGTTGTTGAACTTGGTGGAGAGTGTCAAATGCCACCAGTGAAGGCGTTCATGGATGACACTACAATCCTCTCATCCAATGTAAATTCAACTCACAAGATATTAAGTTTGATAGATGATCTAATAAGTTGGTGTAGAATGAAATTTAAACCAAACAAGTCCAGAAGTCTTTCTCTTAGCAAAGGAAAATTGAATAAAAACATAAATTTTGTAGTAGGTGGTCAAAGAATCCCTACTGTATCAGAAAAAGCAGTGAAAAGTTTAGGTCGGTGGTATGATCAATTGTTAAAAGATACCAACCAAGTAAAAGAAACATCCAAATCATTACAAGATCTCCATAAGATAGATCTTTGTCCTATAAAAGGAAAATACAAGGTATGGTGCTTAGAGCATGTACTCATTTCAATGCTACTATGGCCCCTTACTTGTATACGAATTTGGAATGAGTAAAATTGAGTCCATGAAAAGAAAAGTAAACAAATATATCCGAAAATGGTTGGGTTTACTCCAGGTTTGTCTGATATTGCATTGTACTGCAGACAAGCAAAGCTAAAGTTAAAGTTGAAATCCATTGTGGAGGAGTATAAATCTGGAAAAATTAGACTTCAAATGATGTTGGATGACTCCAAGGATAAAGCAATAAAAGTATTAAATCCTACATTAAAAACAGGCAGAAAGTGGGAGGTTAGAGAGACAATAACAAGCGCTAAAGACAATCTAGCTTTCAAAGAAGTCATCAGATATACTCAAGCAGGAAAACAAGGGTTAGGACTAAATGAAAGGCAATGGTGGTCAAAAACATCTGGTAATGATCGCCGAGACATGGTCATCCATAATGTAAGGAACAAAGAAGATAATAAAAGACTCGTAAAAGGAGTTCAACAATCCCAACAAGGCCAATGCACAAACTTGGAGGAGGCTCTGCAGAAATCTATTACTTGGAAGGACATTTGGCAGATGGCTCCACTCAGGTTGAGTTTTTTAATACGTTCCACATATGACCTGCTACCATCTAAGAACAATCTTGTTAAATGGAAGAAAGAGAGTGATCCAACTTGTCCCCTGTGAAAGGAAAATCCACAAACATTAGAACACGTTCTTAGTTTCTGTAATACAGCTCTTGGCAATGGAAGATATACATGGAGGCATAATAGTGTTTTGGATGAGCTGGTCAGAATTATAAAGAAATATATGAAGTCCGAGTCATCTAATTCAACCCAGAAATTTGTTGCAGAGGGGAAAAGGTATGGCGGTTCTAAGCAAACAAGCAAATATCAAGCTATACCCAGAAAAAATCTCCTTAGTTCTGGTGGCATTTGGGAGGTATCTGAAGACCTTCCTGGATGGCATAATGATTACCCCAAAATAATATCAAGTAAAGGTCTGCGACCAGATATTGTTCTTCTATCAAGGGTGAATTATAAAATCATCTTGGTTGAATTCACAGTACCATATTAAAGCAGGATGGAACAAAGCCATGATTATAAAACTAATAAATCTAAAAATCTAAAATCAGAACTAATAAAGGAGGGGTATAATGTAATTGTTAGAGCAGTGGAAATTGGAGCAAGGGGTTTCGTTGCAGCCACTCTGTACCAATTTCTGGGTCAAATTGGAATCAAAGGGCGTAATAGGACCAAAAGTATGAAATGCCTAATAGAAATCACTGAAAATAGTTCTATGTGGATATGGAAGAAACACTCACGTCATGTTCTCTGAAACACTCTGTGGAGTGTGTCAGAGAACATGACGGCATGACATGATTGATCGTGAATGCGTAATGAGGTTCACATTACATTCTCGGAATGCAAGGTTTGCTGTTTTTTTGTTTTTCGTAAATTAAATTTCTCCGTTAGACATTTGAACAACTATAACTACACATGTATATCATTACAATGGGGCCTCACATCAGTGAGGGGGGCTGGTATGCAAGTGAAACCGTTGAGAGGAAGGCCCCGAAACGGTGCACATTCTCTCCTGATGACCCCAATTTAAATATAAATTCGAAAGAATCAAAAGAAGTTCAATGAAGTCATATGCCATAGAGAAGCTCGGTGTGAATGTTATTGGTATGAGGAGCATTTTATATTCAGCTCGCTTCAGGTGAGTGTCAATTACTTTCCAGTAATTTCCTTCTAAGGCAATAGGGAGAGAGAGAGTGGTAAAATTCAAAGTGAAATGGACATTCAGTAGTGGCCATTGTTGGTGGTGTCTTTCGCTCAGGAACTTGGTGTTGACATCAAACTCTCCTCTGTGTTAGGTCTGTTTGAATATGGGCTCATATAATTTTTAGTTGGTTCAAAATTATGGTTTTGTTTTTTGAATGGAAGTGGTTCTGACTGGTCATAATATTAATTTTGTTTTGATTAAAGTTGATGAATGCGTGGAACCAATGCACAGAAAACATATTGATGCAGTCTGCTTTGGGTTACTGATTGGTCAACATTCAGTTTGCATAGAATATATAAGAGGCATGACAAATCTCATCTTCCTCTCCATAATTTATGCTGATCACTATCTATAGAATCTGAACGAAACATCCATTAAGATACAAATATTTCTGTGATTCCTTCCTCTTTCCCTTTCATACCCAAAATACTCTGCTAATAGATATTTCCATTTTCATGGTGAAAAATTGGACACCTAATTAAAATTAAAATTAGGAAACCTGTATAAAACTTAATTTTATAGTTGTTTATTTTTTCTGCTAATTGAAATAAATGGAAAAAAATTTATATATATATATATATATATATATATATATATATATATATATATATATATTGATTTTAAGCAGAATCTGAAATATTAGCATTTAAAAATATTTATTCTATAAAAAATATTGTCTTAAAAACATGTTGGTTGTAAAAATCTTCCAAAATTCATCTAATTATTAGATTTCACTACAACTATTGATATTCATGTAAAAGAGCTATATATATATATATATATATATATATATATATATAAAAAACCATTTCATCTTTAAAACTTTAGAAAAATTTTTTTCTGACGCGATTGCATTCTGACGTTATTAATTTGATGATTTTCAGTTGTACATTGAAGCAGTTGACATTGAAGTTTACATTTTTTAAAGATAAAAACTTGAAAAATAAATATTAAAAAAAAATGAAAAATCAAAACCCAAAAGAAAAATCGATATATATGAGTGAGACTTAAATTTTTAAAAAAGATGCAGTCTTTTTTAACAGAGAACCGACTTTCATAGCAGCGGATTTAGCAATGGATTCGATATAGTCATTCCATTTGAGGTCCGCTGAAAGTGTGAGACCAAGGAGACGTAGTGTTTTACTCTCTGGGAGGCAAGCCAGGTCCATGCTAATGGGAGGTAGGTGAGATTGTCGATGATGGTTAATTGAGAGTAGCTTCGTTTTAGAAGATATTAAAATTTACTAGCCATTGCTTACCCCAGTTCACTATGGATTGGAGGTCTTTTTCAATCTCGGCTGCGAGGTTAGCTTTGACGCCTACACCAGATTTTTGATCGAGGCGAGAGTAAACTGTGGTGTCATCAGCATACAAACCTACTTGGGATCTTATGGAATCAGGGAGATCATTAATGTATATCAGGAAGAGTGTAGGACCTAAGATGGAGCCTTAGGGGACACCTGCGTTTGTATGGTAGTTCTGGGAGGCATGTCCGTTTAATACCACCTTCATTGTGCGGTTAGAGAGGAATGACTGGATTAGTTCAAACAAATGTCCAGTTATACCATAGCTCCGCAGTTTGCATAGAAGGCCAGCGTGCCAAACTCTGTCGAACGCCTTAGATATATCCAGTGCAACAGTTCGGGCTTCGCCATTCCTGTTGAGTGTTTGGTATATGTACTCGGTGATGGTCGTTAGCATATCAGCACTAGACCTGGTGAAGCGGAAACCATATTGCTTGTCTAAGAGGAGCCTGTGTGCTGTGTGGTGCTGAACCACCTTGGCGTTGATATTTAATTTTATTATATTTATTATTGGAATGATTGCAAAACATTAGCTAATTGCCAATCATTTCAAACTTGATAAAATGGTAAATAACAAGTTATATATAGTTATATAATTTATATATAATTATAGTTGGTTCACATATTTTAATAATTTGGTAAATGTTTATAAATTTCTAAATTAAAGTGTTTTTATTTATTTATAAATTGGTAAATGGTAACTATTGCATTGCTTTAAAAACTAATACCATTGATAAACAATGGTATTAGTTTTTCTCTTTTGAATGTTATAAATATAAAATTATTCTTATAAATAAACAGTCTAATAGTGTTTAATATTTTTATTGTAAATTCACAAGAACAAAATTCTATAAATTCACTTTCATCATATGTTTAGGTTTTATTGCAATTCTAACCATTGCTTTTCAAAATAATAAACATTGCTGAAAAGTGGAGGTAGTTAAAATAACAGTAATATCCTGAGGGGAAAAAACATCCTTTTGATACTGTTTTTATGTTGTTGTTGTTTTGAATTATTTTATAGGCACAAAAGTGTGGGATAAATTTATCAGGAGCCTATAAATATTTATTCTCTAAAATATTGATTCTTGCAACAAAGGCTACAGATATTCAATATTTATTATTTGAGTCCAAACCATAAATGTATTTGAGTTTTTCTTATATTCTTTATAATTAACATTTCATGTGATAGAATATCTTCCAGAATTAACTTTTTAAAAGTAATAATTGTTTTATTTTTAAAAAAAGGCTTGATGATAAAAAAGAGTCCAGAAAAATTAGTTACAGAAAATAAAATATTGATATTTTTCATTACAGTTCACCATACTTATAAATAGGAGCCATTCACTCTAGAGTTGTCAATACAAATTTGTGTCAGTGTTGTCAACCAGTAATAAATAACACCTCACCTACACAAATTGACTTTTAAGTCGCATTGATTCAGCAAACCATGGATATTATAAAAATGCATTTTTTAAAATGTTCTTTAAATAAAATTTGGCAATAAATAAGTTTTTCAAGTCTAGTAGCTGTTATTGCTTTAGGAAGTTAGGAAGAAAACTTCCATTAATACTAGATATTAATGGAAGTTTTCTTCCTAACTTTTTATTTGAAGTCATCTGGAATGATGCCATCATGATTATTTCAATAATTTCCTTTTGAATTACATATGTTATCTATTTTAGTTGTTGCTGCTGTTAAAAGTAGTTCTCTATAGTGCAAGTTAGCAATGTTCAAAGAAGGATGATCTTTGCCAAGACACTCAATCTTCGCTTATTCAAATCAATTTTTAACCATGATCAGAGAAAGCAGTTGTATAAAACTGACAGTATAGATATTTCTGAACAGGTTTAGTGCTATGCATGACATCCGTGTGAAAGTCTTGATCTGATGAGTTTCTTTAACAACATGACTTGAATTTTCAGTTTAATGTTTTGATTATGTAGGAATTTGCAGTTTTGAGTAGAACTACTGGCATATTCTATTCTATGTTCAGTTTTCTATTATACAAAATTTGTTATAACTGATTAATGCTGCAAGGTTTTTGAACTGTTTAGCATTTATTGATTACACATCCTGAATTCTAATGATGAGTTCAGGGTAGGTGCCATCACTGCTTTCATTCCAATACCAGATCATAGTTTCTGTTTTGGAAAGATTTATCATGAGTTATATTTCTTGGAACACTTGGTAGGGGATATTCTTATCCCAACTATGGATACCTGTGTAACCAGCATAGTCCTCCTTATCATCAATACATTGGCCTCAGGAGGGAAGGTAGAATTTTTATCTTCCATTGGTAGATTCATCTAGATATGGTAATGCTTAAATGACTGGTTCAACAAGAGTTCTTCTTATAGGTCTTATTTTTCTTCCTACAGAGTTGTTAACAACCCACTTCACTCATTATAGAAAGAAGTGACAGTGTCATTTTAGTCACCAACCATTCAATAGTTAATTTCATATAAGTTTTAACTTAATCAAAGTTGAAAATGCCATTTTTTTCTTTTATACTTCTTCCCTTTATTCAACTTTGTTGAGACAGGTGGCAGTTGGGTCAGTTTTTTTACTTTTTAACCAAAATTAGCTGAAGAAAAATTAGTCAAGTTATTAAAAATTTACAAACTTGAGTAAGACAAGTAAAAAATATAAATAAAATTACAAATGTATAAAAATAAAAAACTAAAATTGTCAAATAGTTCTGGAAATAATCCTGGCTCAGCATTTTTGAGTTAATAGTATATTTTGAGATTGCAATTCAAGAGAATTATTTTTTGATATACCCAATGTGGAATCTGCTAAGACATATACAGTTTGGAAATGGCTGTTTTTCTTTTTTTTTTGCTTCTTTCCTTTACTCGACTTTGTTGGGACTGGGGATGGTGGTCAGCAAGATACATAACCTTTCCTACACAACCCTGTTTTTATTTTTTTAAATTATTTTCTTACCAGTTTGATGTCATAAAATATTTAATTGCACCTAATATGGTATTTTTTATTTATTTGGAATTTAAGGGTTATTGAATTATCACATATCATATTACTCTTCTGATAGGGAAAAGTATTCAATCAAAAAGGCATTAATTGTTTAATTTTAGAACATTCTACTATTTATATTATTCAAACTACTGTCCTCATCTTGGTTGCCATTTCTATGATGTTTTAGCCATTGTACACTCTGGCCTTCTTTAGGTGCTATGAATTTTGAACTAAATCCTTTATTACAATCACTGGTATATGTCATTCTCATTCCTTGTGTGAAGCCTCTTTTGGCAGTTATGAGTTATCTCCATCTAACCCAACTCTCTAAGTTACTTGTTCACCACTGCTGTAGCCTGGTATTAAACTCACAACTCTTTGGGTCAAGTCATTGGAACTAACCAATGTCTATATCCACTGGGCCTTGTGTCCTTAAGATGAATACAATATGGAAGCCAGTAATGTGGAGTGCTAAAGAAAATCATTAGTGTCAAAAATTGCAATATGAGCTCTGGTAAAAAGTGGTTACTGAACATTATGTTTATAAGTCCCAGTATTTCAGTTGTTGTCCCACCAAAAGAGGCTTTGCACAAGGAATGAGACTGATATACCTCAGTGATCATAATAAAGGGTTCAGATTAAAACTCCTAATACATGAAGAAGGCCAGAGTGTACAATGACCAAAACATCATACAAATGGCAACTAAGATGAGGACAATAGTCCAAATAATGTAAATAGTGTAAATACTACCTCATTTCAGAATTATAGACAAATGTTAGGTTGTCCCAAATGTTCATAAACACTTGCAAAAAATTGAAATTTTACTCACCAAGTAATCTAAGGTTTCCAGAAAATACTTGCAAAAAATTGAAATTTTACTCGCAAAAACAACAAAAATTATTGCTCAAAATAAAGACCATCATTTTCCAAGACCTTCTGCCGTTGATCTGCAAGCTTTCGGATCTGTTCAAAGTAGCATTCGGCTGGCTTCGAATCAAAGAATTCTTGACATGCTTCCTCGACTTTATCAAATGAGTCGAATCAGCGGCCCATCAGAAAGTGTTGCATTGAGCAGAAAAGGCCATAATCTGATGGAGTACAGTCAGCATTGTAGGCTGCATGTGGCAGAACCTCAACGCCGTCCAGCTCTTCAAACTTGTCTTTGGTCTTCCTGGTGGTGTGTAACTTGGCATTGTCATTCTGCATCAAAGCACGCTTTTGATTGATCAGAGCCGGGTACTTTTGCTTCAACTTTTCATAGACCTGCTCAAGTGGCTGACATTAAAGTTCGGCACTGATGGCACGACCATTTGGAACCAACTCAAAATGCATGATTCCTTCAAAGTTCCACCAAACACACAACATGAATTTCTTGCCAAATCGATCTTGTTTCGGAACCGACGGTGTCTCTTGCCCTTTCTGAACCCATCACTTGTCTCGATTGTGTGGGACCAGATAGACCCTTTTCTTGTCAGATGTCACAATGCGCTTCCAAAACACTCGTCCAATGGATTGCTGAGCAATTGATGGCAAATTTCAACTTGTCTGTTGGTTTGTGCTTGGTGAGTTCATGCGGATCTTGGCGCAGCTTTTTGTGAACAAAATCATGTTGCTTAAAATGTCAGTGAATTGTCGATTTGCCAACTCCAAGCTCATCAGCCAATTCTCAAGTGCTTGATGAAGGCACAGTGTCCAACCCGGTTTGCAAGTCTCCATCCAACTTTAATGGCTGTCCCGAATGAGGCTTATCTTCAAGACTGTGTCACCAGAATCGAAACGCTTGTACTACTTTGAGATCGCTGCATATGCAATTGTTCCTTCACCTTCAGCAGCATAAATCTCTTCTGCAGTTTTTCTGGTTGAAAGACCTCGCTGGCAGCAGTGACGAATCAAAACTCACAGCTCAATTTTATCTATTGCCATCTGGAATACAAAGATGAAGATCACTATAACAATATAAACGCAAAATTGCATAAAAATTCAATTTTTCACAAGTATTTACAAACTTTAGGGACAACCTAATACTTTAGAACATCCATTCAAAAATAATTTAACAGTTGCTAAAATAAAAAAAAATGAAAATTCTGTTAACCGGATGTAAATGCTGCAAAAGCAAAATTAAAAATTAGAAGTTTCTCTCTGCATAGGGGCTCTGAGCATAGTATCCAACTCACAAAATTATTAAATTCAATTTTAAAGCAAATCATGACAAAAATGCTGGGTGCTGTATCCACCCTGACTGTTGTTTTTTTGTCTGCTACATGTGTAACCTTACACAATACACAAGAACTGGTGTCAGCATGCAGTAAGAGAACAAAAAGAATGGATTATACTAGCCTCTTCTACGCAGAAACTTTTGACCACATCAAGCAATAGTGAACAGCAACCCTGAATCTCAAAACCAACTTGTAATACAGAGATGAACATCTGACAAAAGTGATCATTGATAACTCCAGTCAGACCTGCAAGAAATGTTAGCTGCCTGAAAATATATCACTACTAGGGACCACAGACAGTGCCCACAACCCCACAGACTATGAACTATTAATGTGGCAGCAATTAATACATAATGTAATGAAAATATCAGAAACAAATGTACACAATCTAATTAGGTTGCCAACTACACACAAATTGAGGATGATTTCATCAAAATTTCCAAACAGCTTCTTAACAAAGGCATATCCCAACAGTTGGAAAGCTCACAGCTAGACACCTCCATCTACAAGCAGATAAATGTATACCTTCTAGAGCAGCCAAATGATGAATCTTTGAACACTTCAGCCAAGACTGTGAAAAATTGACAGTCTTTGAAGATGGACGTCAAAGCACAATTTTTGAAGCCACTGTCCATATCAAATCATTGTTCAAGACAGACAACAGGAATGCTGAGATAACCTCTAACACTGTCTTTTCTTTAATGGATATGTTTATGAGTGAGAAGATCCAAATCAGGACACCTGCTGTTTACCGTCACTTCTATAGACAACCACTACCCAGTGAATACTAAAGCAAGCAATGCATAATGTTAACTCAACTGGGGCATTACAGCTGACACTGTACCCACCCTTGATCTCACCATCATGTATGTGCACAATAAGCGATGACTAGACAGACCAAACCATTACCCCAATGATCCATCCTAATGAACCTGACCAATATGGCAAAAGCTACTTTGGATAAGCAGACAACTCCCCACCTGAATATACAAAGCCAAACACCATCCAAACAAAATTGGAATCAAACACACAGGCATGTCAGTCAAAATCATGACCTTGCTCTCTGCAGAAATTACATGAGAGTCTGTGCATGCTCCTGAGAGAATGTTTTCCTGTTCACTACAATCTCAACCTCTTCAAGTAAAGGTTTAACTGTTTTCTTTCCTATATAACCTCATAAACTGCACTTCTTACCTTCATTCTCTTCCCTCCTCCTCCTACCAGTCATACAACATCATCCAGTAACCCTCTACCCTGAGTGATTCTTGCATCTTGTATTTATGTAAAAACAAAACAAAAAAAAAAACCCAAAAAATGTAGCTGACAGAAAAAAATAATGACATAAAATATGAAACCAAAAATTATACTGGCTGTTCAATCAATGAATGCTGAATGTTTCCTTATAAGGAAATAGCTAATATTACTACTACCATTGCTTACAAATGGTAAACTTAGAAAGATAATTACTTATTGTAAAATATGCACATGTTCTAAATGATAACTGAAAAGTGATAATATCCAGTTTAAAATAATTTTAAAATAATTGCCATAAATGAGCTTAAAGTGGTTTTTATTATTTTTTATGTGTAATGATGTTCAATCTCATCTAAACCATTTCTGTTTTGATTGGAAAATAAAGATTTGGAAACAAAAACAGTAAGCAGCATTATTTTTTGCATTCACTATAAACAGGGTCTTGGAATTTTCTGAGATACAATTACATGAAACAAAGTTAGACTAGCCAGTAATATACACCAGTTATCCAGCAAGCTCCAAAAATAGCACTATAAATCATTCTTTCTGAATAATGATGCTATATGACCTGGAATTGTTTAGTAAATTGTAAGTTTCCAATTTTATTATGTTATTCTTTGCCCCAGTTAACAACTGACTAGAGGTCATTTTCAAGATCATCTGCCAATTTTACTTTATTGGACCTATTGGGCTTACAGGAGTAAATAGTAATGTCATACCTATTTGGGAGCTGATGATATTGGGAAGGTCATTGATAAAGATAAGAAACGATGTAGCTCCAAAGATGGAGCACTGTGGAAACTGTACTTGTTAGAATTTCCTGTCAGCTGGGGCTGTAGAATATACTGATTGCACTTCTGCAGAATGGTAAGACTCCTCTTACAATGAGGCAACCTGTTTGATATGAGTGATGACTTGTAATGCCTAAGGACTGAAACCTTAAGGTTGAGTAGCCCATGACACAGGTACATAAGTGGTCCTGTGACAGGCAACACTCTGCCATAGTCCTAATTTGGATGAGATTTTTGAGTCAGAGAGGCCTGATTCAGTTGTCTGGTTGTGTCAAGACCTAGCACCTATATATTTAAAACTGATATTGTCTCACAAACTGATTACATAACAATCAAATACCCTATTCTTTATTTTAAAAGTGCTGAAAGGCAGTGGTTGATGGTTAATCAAGTTGAAGAGAAACAGACTTTGAACACTGTTTCAAATTAAGGCATCAGATTTTTGGGATACTGAAACTTAAAATTAACAAGGTATCCTTATCCTCTCTTGATGAGAGTATACTGGTAGATGTCCCCCAAGAGGTGAATACAATTAACCCCTGTGGTAAATTCCCAACAGTAATTGACCTCCATGATGGGTGGTGGAGCACAGGAATAATGGACAAAATTCAAATGGCAAACATCAATAAAAACTCAAAAGAAATGTCTTTGATTCTGATTCAAAAACAGAAGTCATAAAAGAATTCCTGCAGTTTATAGTGATAGAATTTCTGGAGGAAACTCCTAATCAATCTGTTCCCATTTTTTATTGAAAAAATTAATAACAAGGTAAATCCATGAACAATGAGAAAATGTAGTCAAAAAGATCCAAATGTACTCATGATATTAAATGTGCTAATTGTCAGGAAAACCATCCAGTCTTTGCAAAATCTTGCTACATATATAAAATAGAGAAAGAAGACTTAGAGGTCAAGCATAGAAGAGATGTCTCTTCTTATTTGTTATCTTATTTGTTGGAAGCAAGGGAAATAGTTGATTTCTATATGAAAGGTCATACATGTATAAACTGGGTTTAAAAGTTAAATCCATTTGGCAGCAATAATAATAATAATAATATAGACAAATATTCAGCACTCATCAAGCAGTTAGTGCAGGGAGGACCAAATGACTGGCCAAAGTTCCAAGAACTGCTAAAAGGAACATGCAAGGCTGAAAGCTGCGAAACAGAAATAGTAAATAAATTGTCAGAGCCCATTACAAACCAACATTCTTTGACTCTGGTGCCACTTGTACAAAGCAAACACCAGTAGACAAAAATCACAAAGATCACCAATCCATCAGTCAAATCTCAAAAGAGACTTCTGGAAAGTCTCCTGCACCCCAAAAAAGACCAACCAACAAAAATCCCTTGTAACATCCACAAAAAATAGATTGACTGTTCTAGAGAAGGTGGATGATATGTCATCAAAATTTTCCAACAAAAACATTAAAAAGACATAAAACTCAAGCAAAAATTCAAACATGGGATGTAAAATACTACAATGGAACTGTTGTGGACTCAAGTTAAATTACAATGAATTACTCATGATAATAACTACATTGAATTCTATGACTATTTGTATCTGGTGAAATATTTCTGAAAGAAAATAATGTTAATATTAATAATATCAAGAGTACAGTCATATTCACAGCTCCGGACTCGGTTCTTCTGGAGTGGTAACCATCTTGATAAAAAATGATGTGCCCCAGGGTATAACTGAACTAGAAGCAGAATTATAGGTAACTACTGTGAGAGCTACTTTGCACAGAACAGTTAGCATATGCTATCTGTATATTACATTGCATGACCAGATAGAACAAGACAAGCTGGAAGACCTGATAAAACAATTACCCAAACTCTTCCTTCTAGTCGGGGATTTTAGCAGTCACAATACAGTCTGATATTCAAGGGGACAAACAGAAAAGTGAAAATTATGGAAAAATTCATTATGGATAATAAACTATGTCTGCTCAACCAAGGAGCATCAAGATGCATCGACACAGAAGCCATATATGATCCAGTAATTTACTTGGACTTTAACTGATATATGCATAATAATGATTTTCCCATCATCCTGAAGAACAGTGAGGTGATTGATTCAGAAATGTATATAAAAGTAAATTAACTTAAAATAATATAAAAATGACAGAAGCCTCATTATCCTAGCAAAGGTATGTATTCCTAAAATCTCAACACCAAGCAGAAGAAACAGACCATGGTTTGATGATTGATGTAAAGAATTACCTCTTTACATTCATCATTGAGGGTCTGTTTCTTAATACTGCATAAGACAGTACTTTGAAAATTTAACAAGTAGCCAACAGCAACCAACCTCATCAATTATAAACTAAAAAGAGCAAACTTCCATAAAGCAATAAAAGAAGCCAAAAAGGATTGTTGCAAAAAATATGTCAGAAAAATAAATTCACCTGCAAAAACAAAAAGTTTTGGAAATGATGAGAAAAATGGTTGGAAAATGTATACCAGCAAAACATTTCTTAATAAGTAATAGCGTTATAATGGACAAAAAGGCTTTAGCAAATATATAGTCTAAAACATTTTCCAAAAATTCTTCCAAAAAAAACTGTAAGCAACAATAATACAAAACTATAAAACAAAATGTAGAAAAAACAAATTAAACTTCAAAAGAAAGAATCTGAAAGATTGCAAGAAACCTTTCTCTCATACAGAACTAGAAAACTATTAAAAGTTCATATAATTCAGTCATAGGACTGGATGAGGTCCACTATGAGATCTCAACTCCTAAAATAGTCATTAAAATTGTTATTATAAATATGTAACAGTATCTGAACAAAGGAAAAGTTCCCTGAATAATGGTGACAAACAACTATCTTAACAATTCCTAAACTGGCAAAGGACAATTCAACTGTTTATAAAAAATCTTGTAGAGAATGATGAGTAATCCTTTAGTTTGGTACTTAATGACTGACTTATAATGTGACTTTTGTAAAAAAAAAAAAAAAAAAAAAAATGAGTACAGTGGACAACATGGTTCACTTGAAATGGTTTATAAGGCAAGCATTTATAAGAAAAGAGCACATGGCTGTATTCTTTGACTTGGAAAAGGTTTACAGAACGACATGGAAATATGGGATCTACATGACCTTAGATTGAGAGGTAGGCTACCTGAATTCATTAAGAACTTTCTTTTGAATAGATTTTTTAGGGCTAACATTGGACCTACTGTGTCTAACCCAAGCAAGATAGTGGAGTGCCAAAAGGGAGTATATTGTCAGTCACTCTGTTCAGTATTAAAATAAATAACATCACAAAAGTACTCACTCAAGGTACAAATGGATCTTCATACATAAATGAGTTTACTGAAAGTTACCTATCTAAATATGCATACTACAGAAAAGAATCTGTCCCAATGCATAAATATCATTAACAGAAGGGTAATAAATAACAGTTTTAGATTTTCAAAAACAAAATGTTTTCATTTTTATAATAAAAAGAAAATGTGTAATAATCCAAGAGTTCAACCCAAAAAGAGAAATTTCAATTGTAGACAAGTACATATTCTTAGGAATAATTCTTGACAAGAAATTAGCATTCATGCTACATATAAAATACCTGAGAACAAAATACAGTAAAAGATTACAACACTTGAGAGTGGTGGCCTACAAAAATTGGGGAGCAAGGCAGCAAACATTGCTCAAATTATACCGAATGTTAACTTAATCCAAACTTGGGGCATATAGAACACCTTCTGGTGAAATTTTGTATGTAGAAGCAAACAAACCTCTACCAAAGCTTACATGGGACAAACTGGCCCTACAATATTACATAAAACTAAAAACAATCCCTTCTAATTCTGCATACATTGTCACATTCAACCCAAAATACAGAAACATCTTCCAAGAAAAAGAGAAAGCCAGAAAAACGTTTGGATGGAACCATTCATTCAAGAGGCATAAATATCTCTATCTAGAATCTATAATACAATCATGCCAAATATATCACCTTGGATCATTAGAATACTGAAAATAACCTTACAAATGTCATAAAAAGTACGTATCCACTTATATTCCAGATACTCATATATCTTCAAGGATGTATCTAACTCCAAAAATAAAGCAGGATGATCAGCAATGTATAACAAGACACATTTGCCAAAAGAAACTTCTATTTTGAATATAAAGATTTATGCAATAGACCTAGGACTTGACTTCATCTTTTAGAAACAAAAAAATATATATATGTTATTTTCTGACACCCTATAAGTTATGCCAACAATAAGAAATAAAAAAAAAACTTGACAACTCACAGTGAAATTTCTATACAGGCTGGATTCACTCTCTAACAGTAAAAAAAATAGTGCTATGCTGGATCCCAAGCCACATAAGTATGAAAGGAAATGACCAAGCAGAAAAATCTGCCTGGAATAAAACTCTTGATAATAGTTTTAGGATCCCTTATGTGGGCCTGAAAAATGAGATAGATAATTTCATTAAGCAGAAGTGGTAGAAGTGTTGGACTGACAACACAAAAACAAGCTTCATATAATAAAACCAGTTCTGGATGATTGAAGGCAGGTGTCTAGAAATGGAAGAATTGCTGAAGCTAGCTGGCTGCACATAGGCCACACATACCACACCCATTCATACTTGCTTAAGAATGAAGATCAACCAACATATACAGCATCCCAATCTTCATTCATAGTGAAAAACATTTTAACTGAATGCAATTACTTAGCACCTGTAAGACATAAATACTATAATGAAATCAATACAAGGAAACTATTTGTAAGTACTGAAACTGTAAACATAATGTGCTACCTTAAAGAAATAGGTTTGTACCAGCATATAATCTATAGCAGATCATATACAAACCATCTAACTATAGAAAAAATGTTTATCCTGAAACAAATATCTGTACTTAAAGACATACAAATGTGTTCAAAATATTTAGTTGAAGTCATCAAATTGCTTACAAAACAATTAGACTTCGACATTAAATACCCTATAGATGCTGCTAAACAAAGTCAACTAACCAACCAAACTTGTGAGAATCTATATGTTAGTGAATTGTGACTTTGCCTTGTTGAGGACATATTTACACTTATTATAAGAGAATATAAAGATGTATCTAATAAGATAAAAATTGTCATGTTGTGGGCTATATTGGCTGAATAGGCATGAGTGAAGCAAGGAGAAGATTGCAATTTCACTTGGTATTTCCATGATGACTTCAATGCTTCAATGCCAGCTTTCATTCAGGAATAATTCTCAGTGGCACAATTTTCAATAAAGAGATTAAAAATTTAATTCCATGGGGCATCACAAAGAAAATCACAAAATGAGTCTCAATCAGTACCTTGTTGAAAAAATGATTTCCTGTTACTGAGAGAGTTCTCTTGCCTAATAGATGAATGGAAAAGAATATCTACCACATTGTTAGAGTTGCCAAGAAGACAAAACTGTAAAGCATGACATTAATCTGGGAAGGAGGTAAAGAACAGATCAAGTAAGGAATCATGTTTAACAGAATTACTAGGGAAAAAGTGTAGGGAAATCTATTTGAGTGAGAGATTGAGCAGTTAAGAAATTCAAAGTCTGGATACCAGGGAGATCCATGATATTAGAGTTATAAAGCCACTTGACATGATGAGTACTGAAGTCACCAAACACAAAGATATTTGCAGACAAATGTAGAAAGATATTATATCTAGCAAGCAACGGTCCTGAGAAGAAGAGGTATAATTACAGGAAGAAAAAATAACCAACAGATTTAGCCTACATGAAAAGCTTAGTAAACTTGTAAGTTTCATATTTCTATATTCACATGAATGCACTTCATTTTATTGTGTGGAAGTTCAGTAAGGACTATTGATTTTTTTATTGTATCATTATAATCAGCATTCACTATTCAACCATTTACTTTCAGGATAATACAAGTTCACATGTTCTGAAGTAGTTAATGAGAAAAGTATTCTGGGGCATACTCTATAAAATTAACTCAAATGATCTAGCAAAGATCAAAAGAACTATTTTTAATAAGTAAAATAATTTTTAGTCTGTACAGAATGAAAACCATGTTTAAATATTAAACCTACCAATTTAAAATAGATCCAGTCTGTTTCTGTTATATAAAGTGTTTTGAGTTAATAACCTTAATCTGTATATGAGTAGATACTTATTAATATTTAATTACTGGCCAATGAAAATATCATTTTTCTTGATTAAATTGAGTAGTGAAACTTAATGAAACAATTTTTAGTTTCAAATTTGCAAATCCTAATTTTATCCCTTACCACTATAAATATTTCAAGCAAAAAATGACTAATGCAAATTAGTGGCCATAGAGCTGTGAGGGTTGACAAAAAGAAAAACACATGCTAAAGCCTTACATATAATGTCTACAGATGCAGATATATCTTATTTTTTCTCAAAGTATTAGTAGCTGTTCTGTTGTTATATATGTAATCTTTAAAATTACTGAAATTTTTGGCATATTCCTTTGATAAATCCTACTTGTGATATATTATGAGATACATAAACAGCCAGTATTAGATATTGTACTTAATCCTTGAAACCCATAATTAATAGCTTATTTATAAAATTATAATTACTAATAGACTTTTTTAAAAACTGTATTTTAATTTTAATTTTTATAATTAGCACTGAAATTTACAGTTGGAATATGGGTTAAAAATCTCCTTCCTCTGTCCTTGAAGTTGAAAGTTGATGTATGTAAAATGTAAATCAAATAATGAGACTTAAAAACAAGTATAACATTTGTAGTTGACTTAAATGTCAATTTAGATTAGGAAAAATTGTCTGGAAAATGAGAAGTCTAAATTTAGAACATTCATTTGTTCTTGGAATTCTGTAAGAATAAATAGATATTGAAAATAATGAATATGGATAGTTTTTTATATGAATCCCATAAGATGAACTTTTTGTATTTGTGGAATGGTTCTCTTTTTTTATGTTCATATTTTGCTGAAGAGAATTTTAAATAGCCTGAATGGAAATTTGAAATAGCCAAACTGATTTTATCTTAAAACAGTTAAACCATAAATTTATTTATATTTTGACTTCAAAAACTTTAAAAAATTTACAATGAAAAAAAAAACATACATATAAAACACATTAATAAATTTAATGCTTCATCCAGCATAAAATTATAAAAGCCATGTGAAAAAAGAAAATAAATCTTTCTGCAAAATAGTAAACTATATTCAGTTTCTGGATGCTAATAAAGGAAACCAAACACTTGATACTCTGACTACTTCAGGTTCTCTCTTCAAATAAAAACGTGCTTAAACGAAGTCCTGAAGTCTTTTATCATTGACCAGTAGAAAAAACAGGTGAGCTGTTGGCAACTTGTTTTACAGATTTAACTAAGAATAAGAAATCAACAAATTATACTATTTGAAATAAATTTATCATATATTTATAGAATTAAACTAGCTTTAAGACAGAATTTCTAGAGCACTTGGATGACATTATTTAGTCAGAAAACAATCATTCAGTTGCAATAGAGTAATAGATTGAACTTTTCTCTTTTGTAGTTTTTCTGATGCAGTGCATAGTAAATATATTATAATAATTTTATAATAAATATATACAGAAGTGGATAAGCTCACCTATTGCCTGGCCCACACTCTTTCCATGTCTATTGATCAAGAGTAGAGGTTCATCTCTTGTTTCCTGATCAGGATATGGTTTACTGGGTCTCTCTTTCTTCTACAAGGGCCACTGTGATTTAACTGTTTTAACTTGTTGGTGATCAGACTAACCAGTGACTTTGACTTTGATTTTCTACTGTGAGGGTACTAGGTTGGTAGTTCGCTGGCTGCTGCTTTCAACTGTTTGTTAGGAGCTTAAACTCTTTGGGAGCAATTAGAGAAGTTTGGATGTGAGCAGGTAGCAATGAAGAGATGAAAGTTCAATGAGAATGGCTACAATATTAACTCAAGAAGGCAAAGCACTCACAGAAGTAGAGTAATACTACTCTTAAACTGAGAGGGAAATGCTAGTGGTAGTATATTCTGTTGAGCATTTCCATCTCTACATGTTTAGGACAAAATTCAGGGTAATAACAGACCACAAACTACTTTTGGGCATTGTTAAAAGCCAGAAGTCAGCTAAAAGTTGCATAGAGTGTTGGAGACTGGCTTATACTGTATGAGTATGAATTTAATATACAGCCCAAAAAAAGACAAAAAAAAGAAGTCAGAATTGCAGGATGCCCAGCTTCAAAAGTTGATGTCAGTAATGTAGTTGAGTAATCACAAACTTGAGAACACAAAATAGTTCTTCACAAAAAGTGTAGTGATTAGTTATCTCACACTTGAAAAACACAGCAATAGTTCTTTCCAAACAAAGTGTAGACCAGTAATCTCAAACATACAAAAGTTCTTCCCAAATAAAAGGGCAGATTATCAATCTCAAACTTGAAAAATGCAGCAAGAATTTTTCCCGAAGAGAGTGTGGGTAATAGTCTAACACAAGAAAAACACTGCCGAGTTCTACTTAGCAGCCATATTTATACCTCCTCAAATCTCATAGTAGCTGTGAATTTGCAGCACTTTGTCTACATAAAAGCAACATGGCTTTCCAATGAGATTCTTTTATGCTCGGACATTCATGAGGTAATTTTTTTTTTCACACTACAAGTAATCCTTGCTCTTGCTGTCAAAACTCACTTATTCAACTTCATCCAGTTAAAGAATGTGCTATCTATCATATTTTATCATTGTGTACATCTTTATCTTTCTCTTAGAGTAATTATATCTTCTTTCTTTTATGTGCCCTGTCCCTTCAGGATGTAGGTGATCATGATTCTATATATCTTTCCGTCCCTTAGAGCTCTTAATATATTTTGTCTTGTTATTTCTCCCAAACTCTAATCTGCCATCCATTTGCTTAAGCCTATTATGTATGTCACACACTGTTTTCCCTGTATCTTTTCCCCTCTATTTGCTCTAGGAGTATCAGATTCTCCAAGCCCTCCTTCCTCATTACATGTTCCAGAAACTTCAACTGTCTCTTCCTGAAATTAAGTAATAATTTCCCCTTTTGTTCTCTCTAAAACCTTGTCATTGCTCACATGTTTGGCCCATGGTATCCTCAGCATCCTTCTTTAGAACCACATTTCTGTTGCTTCGAGTTTTTCCTTCATCTTTATGGAGATTGTCCCACATTCACTACCATATAGGAAGACCAATATCGCATAACAATCCAGTACTCTTTTCTTTGCTTCCAACAAAATTTTCCTATCTTTCAATACTCTATTCAGCTTTTGGAATGCATCCTTGGCTATGCCAATATGTCTTTAGATCTTAGTGTTGCACTTTCAGTTCTCTGTTAGAACACTTCCCGGGTGTTTAAATTTTTGTACCTTCTTCATTGTAGTATCCCTGATCTGTAATTGGTATTTTGGGCTCCTTTTTGTGCTGATGACCATGCATTCTGTCTTCTTGGAGTTTTTGCTGAGTTCTTTCTTCTTGCTTTTTTTTTTTTACTACATTCTGTAGGAGGATTTTTAGTTTCCTTACCATCTCTGCTATCAGTACTGTGTCATCTGCATATCTTATATTGTTAGATTGAGGCCACCAATGATGGATCCTATCGGGATTTTTAGTTCTATCAGAATTCCCTCATTGTATAGGTTGAATAAATTTGGTGAGAAGACACATTCTTTTTACACCCCTTTCTATTTTTTTATATCTGCTGAACTCATTTCCTGTCTATATGCAGGTAGTTTGTTGCCAGTATAGGGTCTTGATTATTCTAATATTTTTTCTGAATATATCAAGGTTGTCGAGTAGCTCTAATCATCTTTGTGGCATATTTTGTTGAACGCCTTTGCATTTCCTTCTACATTTGTATTGCCATTTCTGATAACATTCTGAGCATAAATATTGTGTTCCTTGTTCTAGTGTCTATGACGAAACTGCATTGTTCTTGTCCTATCTCTGGCCTGATTCTGCTGTGCACTCTATTCATCAGAATCTGGACGATGAGTTTTGGTATATGACTCATTAAGCTGATTGTTCAGTGAAGTTCACATTTGTCTGCACTTGGTTTCTTAGGCAGTGTTCTGAAAAGTGATTTGCTTAAGTCTTCCAGTATATCACCACTGTTGTAGATTTCATTTATTATTTCTGTAATCTTGTCTATATAAGATGATTTAAGGCTGTCATCATCTCTAAAACAATATCATCTGGTCCTGCTGTTTAATTTTATTCAATTTAGCCAGCACAGTTTCCACTTCAATTTTTAATATTTTTGGCCTATCAGTATTTCTGTATGCCACTGGATGTTCTTTTTCATCATGGATGGAAGAGATCTCCAAATGCAAGAAGAAAGAACTCAGCAAAGACTCCAAGACAGAATGCATGGTCATCCCATTTTTCTTTCTCTAATATGAACATTCTGTCCTTGAAATTTTTGCATCCTGTTGTTGAGGATGTCTTTTGTCCTGTTTGTATCATGTCAAAAATCTCATTTGTGATTCACTCATTTTCTTTCCTATGTCTGTTTTCCTTTGAGATGATGTCATTTGCTGATGTCACTAAAGTTTCTCTTAGTGTATCCCATTTTGTGTTTCCATTTCTAATTTGTCTCTCATATTTTTTTTTTTACATTGTCTGTATGTTTTTCCTGCAGGTCCATGTCATTCAACATTCTGTTATATTGCAATTTGGCTGCTGTGTTAGGCTTCTTCTTTTTTCTTAGTTTACATATAACTGGGAGGTGGTTGCTTCTGCAGTCTGTTCTTGGATAGGTTTAACTGCATGTTTTCAAAAAACAAAGTAAGTTACCTACTCATTTCTTTTATCAAGAAGGGGAGTGGTCTGATGTAGTGACATCTTTGATCATTTTGTTCTTTCCAGGATCATGCAGTAGTTACTGTTGATATTTCTTTTGCATTGTATATTAGAAAGGAACCTTCTATTCACAATACTTCTTCTTGTTACCAGCATACCATTTGGGTTCCATTTCATGACTTTCTTTAAGATGCTACTTAGATAGAGATTCTTAACTTTTCTATTGTAAATTGTGCCAATGAGGTTTCATTTTGGGTTAAAACCAGCATTGGGACTTTTGTTCCTTCTCTGAAATACCAGGTAAAACCTTAATCTCTTTGGTTCACATCAGCCACTATAACCTACAGGAATTATTTCTTGTGAGAGTTCCAGAATGATAGTTTTGATCACAATAGATGCTTATTTGTGTCTGCTCACAATAACTGTAAACATGTCTTTAAAAAGTCTAAGTCTTTTTTCACAGATAGAATGAAACAACATATAGCCTTTAACAAGTTTGGCTCTCTTGATTACTGGTGGCTCTGTAATAGTGTCTTAAATATATGTAAGTCTTCTATCCATCCTCTTTTCACTTAATTTGAGGTGTCATCTTCTACTGATAAAACAGATTATTTGGTTCATAAAATTCTACTCTTGAATCATCTGGAGTATCTTTGCTTGATTTTTCATCTAGAACTTAGTCTCTGTTTAGAGATATGCACTAATTTCCATCACTGATTTCTGCTATCATCTCTAAACTGAATTCCCTCAAAGCTTGATGGTATTCCTGCAATAATCCTCTCCATGAACTGGCACCAATTCTCTCTAAACTTTACAATAAATGTCCTGCTGTTTCTTGCTTTCATGTTTGTCAGAAATCATTCTGTAGTTCTAGTCTTTAAGAACTCAGATAAACCATCTGATCCATTTAACTATTAGCCTTCTACCTGTTTTTGTATTAGAGTTCTAATCAAATCTGAATTAGTTAAGCATCTCACATCTTAGGGTTTTTTTTTCAATTTGGTTTTCACTTCTCTAGGTCTGCTGCTGATCTGCTAACAATTTTTGTGGAAAAAGTTTACCAAGGTTTAGATAAGAATAGTGAAGCTGTTGCTTTGCATATCTCAAAGGCATCTTCTTCACAAGTTAAAAGGTTGTTTCTGGAAAAACATTTGAACTCATTCAGTCTTATGAAATTGTTAAATGAAAATTGTCTTACATAGCTACTCTTCTAGATCTTTTTGCCTTGATGCAGTCATCAGGGTTCTTGGACCTCCATTATTCCTAATTTTCATCAACACCTTTCCTGATGGCATCAGTTCTCAACTCAATATATCTATGTTGATGACACAACTATTTACTCCAGTTTTAATAGTAAATATGATTGGTTTCGTCTTCTTCTATGTGCCCTGTCCCTTCAGGACATAGGTGATCATGGCTTTCTACATTTCCCTATTCCTGGTGGCTCTGAGCATGCCTTCTCCTGTTACACCATGCAACCCTCGTTCCTTCATCCACCTGATTAGGTACTTCAAATATGTTATCCATTGCTTTCCCCTGTCTCTTTTCCCCTCTATCTGGCCTGTTAGTATCAGGTTCTCCAAGCCCTCCTTCCTCATTGCATGTCCCAGGAACTTCAGCTGTCTCTTCCTGATGCTCAGTATTAATTTCCTTTTTGTTTTCATCATTTCTAAGCCCTCATCATTGCTCAGATGTTTGATACATAATATTTGCTGCATCCTTCTATAGAACCACATTTCAATTGCTTCAAGTTTTTCCTTCATCTTTGATAATATTGTCCAGCATTCACTGCCATATTAAAGAATTGACATCACAGAGCAATCAGGTACTCTCTTCCTTGTTTCTAGCGAAATTGTCCTGTTTCTTAATACTTTACTCAACTTCTTGAATGCTTCCTTTGCCATGCCAATTCACCTTTGGATCTCTGTGTCGCACTTTTTATACCTGTTTATACCTTCCATCAGACTCACCAATGCTAACATCCAGTAGAGTGATGTTGCATCTTCTTATCCTTTGACATGAAGTGAAAAGATTATATTGAATTGATTGCTAGGTCTGCTGCTAGGAAATAAAAGTGATTGTGTCATATTAGACAGTTTTCTCACTTGAACCTATATTACATATTTATAAGTCTATGATTAATCCATGCCTTGAGTATTACTACTACATATTGTCTAATGCTCCTGCTATATATTCAGGGATACTTGATAAAATCCAAAGAATGATTTGCAATGACATTGGTCATGACTTGTCATCTTGGTTTCAGTCACTTTCCCATCACTGTAGTGTAGCTTCCCTGTTTCTTTTCTACGTACTTTCATGATAATTGTTCTGATGAATTTTCCTCTCTGGTACCTAAACTCTATGAATTTAAGTGGAGTACTAGATTGGTAGCAAGATCTCATGGAGTTTAAATTTAGGACAGTTGAAATGGCTAGATGTAACTGTAAGTTCTATGCTAACAGTTTCTTTTTTTGTGATTATCACTTGTGGAACTGTCTTCTGGCTTTCCAGTCAAGTTTGATTTTTAAAAATTTAAATGTAATGTCAATTGTTATCTTTTGTTTTTTTAATTTCTGTTCTTTTATTGTTCTTGCTCCTTAAATTTTTTTTTCTTTCACACTCAGTAACCTCCCTGCATCTTAGTGGTTTTGTTGCTTTGTTTGTGGGAGGGGTGAAAGTGCTGGTTATTAAAATCATAACTGTTATTTTTTTTGTGGATCATTAAGCTGATTGTGCAATAGAGTTCATATTCATTTCTACCTAGTTTCTTTGGCAGTATTATGAAAATAAATCTTCTATGGTTCTTCCATATTTTGCTGCTGATATAGCTCATCAAAATAATTTTAACATTCTATCAATTATTCATTCATATCCTCATCTTTTTCATTTCCATCCCAATATTTTTTCTGTTGTTCTTTTCAGTCTTCAGCAAGTATATACTGTATTCAGTATTATTTGAGCGCTACCAAAGAGTTTTTATTTTTATTTCCTGTATCTACAAATTGTTCATATTAAGTGAGATAGGGGTATTTGTGTGAGGGAACTAAACAACAATCATTGCCAAATATGTTATTATATATTGGCAAGGCTAAGAAATCTATTGGACAAAACATTGCGATGAAAACATCCAAGATGATTAGTGTGAATAATTTATAGAATTTAAGTTTAGGCAACAAGATAGTGTTGTTTAAAATTTTGATTTGTCAAGTTGAAGGCAAAAAAATAGGGAAATTATCCCCAAAATGACTATTTTCATTTTTTATAAATTCTTATTGGTGACAACTGGAAAACAGAAAATTTGAGTTACTGGAAAAACTGTCTACTTTTATCTACATGGTAATTGTGTGTAGCTAATTTACACATGACTCAAACAAATAAATTAATTCATTTCTGGTTAATTTTCAAACTAACATAATATTTTGAATGATAACATGTTAGCAAAATGATTTCTGTTGATTTTGTTAGTATGTTTCAGTTAATTTTCATTTATATCATTCCCCGCTTTTTTTTGTAGATGGTTGCAAATGTATAAACTGAATCTGTTCAGTCAATCAATACACAGACAGTACTATAATAGTTACAAGCAACGTCTTCAGAAGTTGGATCTTTATAAACCAGGAATAGTCCACAATTTAATTTATTAATTATAGTATCGCAAAAATGAATTTATATTAAATTCAGAAACAATGGTTTTATTCATGTATATATCTAGAATTTTGATGAAAAAATATTCTTTATCTTAAAAAATCTCACAGAAGACAATATGCTTTACAAAAAAAAACTTAATTGATTTCCTTACTGTTTTTCTTTACTTAGTTCTTAGATTAAGTTATGTTTATAGTAATAAAATTCTGATTTTACCAAGTAAGTAAAATGTATGTTGAATGCTTAGCTCTGATCTACAAGTTCATTTCAATAGTACCATTACTAGTTGTAAGTTAATTTGTTATATTATTGTAGTAATGACAATTGATAGTTCCTTAAGGACTGATAACCTTCATTTGCTAGGGAGTTCCTCTACACAACAAAGAAACAAAGGTGGATTGTATGAATCTCTCTTTCTTTGTGTCTGGGACATTTCTTTCTCTCTATTAGCACATGGTCCAATGACGCTGCCACAAAATCTTTCTCTCTCTGACCTTGGGACAAAAATTCCTCCTCATTTTGTAACACCAAGAATTTGCTTATGCAAAACAGTGATCATGTACAAAATTGAATTCTTATCATTGGCCAGCACATAAAATAAAAAGAAAAAGAAAAACAGGAATCTCTCTTGCAAGGCATCCACTCTGGTTTCAATCCTGGGTTTCTCCCTGATGAACGACACATGGCACAATCCTTACTCTTTTTCTACATGGATTTGCATAATGGCTGCCACCCCCCCACCCCGCCCAATCTACTGATCACACATAATGCATGGCAGGGGTGGTCTTTTGGTCTGAGTGCTCCTTCGTAGTGAGACGTGCACCTCAGTTTCTGCCTCAAATCATCTGAAGAACTTGTGGTTATATTTTCAAGGACACCACTAGCAACACCCATTATTAGTTCACCACTGGAGAACTCATGACTGCCCTCATCACTTTCTTCGGTTGTTGAATGGTTCGCTGCCAAAACAGGGTAAAGACTGTGCACGTGATGTGGGATTTAATCGACCAGCACAGATTGCTGACTGACCACACCAGTCACTTGCCCTTACTTGAATCTAAAGGTACACTGATTGCCTGGTGGTCTCACCCAGATGGGATCTCCTACAGCATATGATCCACCGACCATCCCATTGTCAGGTGACTGAACAATGTTGATCCCTTTTACCCGAGCCCGGTATGCGTAGATGGCATTTGCAGGTGCGGTTGCTGGGGACACATTGTCCTTTGGCGTAACATTGTATTAGAACATTGCTTCTGCGATGGAGCACTTCTTCATGATAGAAATCCTCTTTATGGTGTAGTGGCTTCTTTTCGTGATGCCATTGCCTGATGGCATGTATGTGCATCGTAGCCACAGTTGGACCTCCCATTCACACAGAAACTGTCTGACCTACTGGCTGCTAAAGGCAGGGTTGTTATCAGCCAGAATCTCATCTGGTGCATCTTGTTCATAAAAGACGGACAATAGTTGTCAAATAATGCTTTCCCAGTTTTGTTGTGCAAGTGTCACCAAACAGCAAACTGGGTGGATCCACAGTCAGCCTTTTAATGTGCAGCTGATTTTTAATTACTTTGATGCATAATGGTGGATGCAAAGTTTGACCTGAAATTCATCCCTGAGCTCAATGGCTCCATGTCTGTGGTTGACTGGGTTGAGCCAACCTGTCACTAGTGTGGGGTCAAGCAGGTCAAGTTAGTTATTCCCCTGTGACTAACAGGAGAGATTCAGGATGCTTACCAACAGTTAAGTGACAGGGAGAAGACCGAAATTGCTTGTATGAATTTTTGTTTCTTTGTGTCTTGGACATCTCTCTATCTGCATGTGGTCCAATGTTGCTGCCACAAAATCTTTCTCTCTCTGACCTTGGGATGAAAATTCTTCCTCGTTTTGTAACACTGAGAATTTGTTTATGCAAAACAGTGATCATGTGCAAAAGCAAATTCTCCTCATCGGCCAGCACAAAAAATAAAAGGAAAAAGAAAAACAAGATTCTCTCTTGCAAGTAGTCCACTCTGGTTTCAATCACGTGTCTTTCCCTGACAGATGACATACTCTTTTTCTTCATGGATTTGCATGATGGCTGCCACGTGGACTTTTTAATTTACTAACAGTAGCCTGTAAAATTAGTTTATTAACGCTTCTTAAGTTCTAATAAGTGTTGGTTATTTTTGTAACAATTTAATAAACTAGTTTTTATCATATTTATTCTGTCGATATTATCTCATACCTGACAACATGAAAAAATGTTTAAACCACCTAAACTGGACTCAAACTCCCCCACAGCAGCAAAGCAATTGAAACACTGAATTAAAATTTTAAACCATTTCTTTGAAGAATACCATGACACTACTTTTAACAAATTAAGGTTGCTTGTTAGCTGTGTTTTATTAGGAGTTTATGAATATATAGAGGACTTTACTATATATGTGATGGCTATTAATGTCCAGCTACCTGATGATAGAAACCTTGTGAGTCTCTGGACGAATTTCTGTGGGAATTCCACAAATTAAGCAAAAACTATGCTTTCAAAACAGTGACCGGCAGACAGTAATGAGAAGAATTTGTAAGAGACACATTTATTAATGGTCTAGCTTCATCTCTGATATGCCAGAGGTACTTGTGAATGGTACCCTTAATTTTAGGTTGCCTATAGACAGGCTTCCTCCCTAGACCTTGTGCAGGAAAACTCAGATGCCTCTAATTACACATCGATGGACTGTCATTGCTGCTACTATCACTGCTATTATTGAGCCCAAAGAAATTCAAAGGGAAGAAAACATAAGTAGACATATCATTAAGTAAAGAAAGGCTGCTTCATACTTTTTAATAAAAAGAACTGTTTTTTTTTTTGTGGTGGACTACTACACGAGAGAAATGTATGTTTAGCTAGAGAGTCCACTTGTCACACTTGTAAAAAAATAGGAGATTATTTAAAAGAATGTAAATATGTAATGTAAATATAAAAGTAGAAACATAACCACTGACATGGATGAAAGGAACCTATGCACCATAGCAGCATCAGTTCTGGAAAATCTATGGCCTGCAACCACTAGAGTGTCCATTAATGGTCACAGGGTAAATGCATTACTAGACTTGGGCAGCTCAGAAAGTTTCATTAATGAGAAGGTTACTTTGAAATTTCAAATTGAAATTAGACCACTCAAAGAAATCTCTATGGTTCTGACCACAATGAATACCCAGACTTGTGCCTGCTGTGTTGTCAACCTACAAATAAAAAAGACATGCTGTCTGTCATTCTCAAAGTTTTAAAGAATTTATGTAGTGACTTGATACTGGGAAAGGATTTTCAGAAACAACATAAGTTTCTTCAGATCAGATAGAGATTTTATTATACCCAATTTTGAACCAGTTTGTACTCTTTCTGCTACTTCTGTTAGTGAACCCTTACCTTTTCCAAACTTGTCTTCTAATTGTAAATCAGTCACAACAAAATCACAGCAGTTTGGGAAGAATGAGAGGGGTTTCATCAGAAAGGAAGTTGAGAAGCTGCTACAAGAAGGCATAATTGAACCCCTGGAGGGCCCAAGTGGTGGTTTTTAAGGACCCCACTTATTCTTTTCCACATATTGAGGAGATTGTAAACAAACTAGCCACATACACTGTCTTTCCTACCTTTGATTTGAAAAATGCCTACCACCAAATTCCCTTAAGACAAAATGAAAAACAGATTTACTGCTTTTGAAGCTGATAGGAGGCTCTATCAGTACTGCAGAGTGCCATTTAATGTGATAAACAGTGTGACTATTTTTCAGCAGGAAATGGACAAACTTATCCAAGAACAAGCATTAAGAGACACCTTCCCTTACCTTTACGGCATAACTGTCCCAGGGAGAAACAAAGAAGAACCTGACCAGTATGTTAAAAGATTCTTAACAGCCATCAGAACAAAAATTTTAGACTGAATGAGACAAAAATAATGTCTTCTGTATCCTTGTCTATTGGGGAGGTGATAATTATACCTGACCCAGAAAGACCTTAGCCACTCTAAGATTTACCCCATGCCAACAACTCTGAATTTCTTTATAGGTCTTCCAGATTTATAAAACCTTCCCAGTGTCTTGACTTGTAACCAAATAAAAATAGAAGTAAACAATATAGTAATAACAATGGATAGCTCTTGAGAAACTCCCTGGTAGCCTGTAAATTAGTTTATTAAATCTTTTTAAGTTGTAATAATTGTTGGTTATTTTCATTACAATTATAATCAGTGAGTTTTAAGCAGTCAAAGAAGCAGCATGTATTTTATATATGTTGCTAGTATTTATATAAATAGTAGTGATATTCATTAAAATTTAAATTTAGTTTGCTATATTCACTTATATATAAATAATCATGGGAAAAGTATGGATATATAGCAGGACAGACTGTGCAGTAACCAATCTAGTAGAAAGAAATCTTTAAATTCAAAGTAACATGGAGAGAGGGTTGGACTCTGTCAGGCTAGCTTGCCCAAGACACACTGTTGCTGCTACATTTATAGCATATGGTACGCTTACAACTTTAATGGGTTACAAGACACATGAATGGTATTTGTAATAATACTAACTGTAATGATAATACAATAATGATAGTAAAAGTAGTATTAATTATAATAATAATATGGATAAAGTAAATATAAATATCAAGTATACAGAAAACATGTTTTCAGAAGAAGAATAGATTACTAGGAGGTTGTGGTTGATATCAGTAATAAAAAGGTTTTTGTACCCTATGATATTACTTAGCTAGAAACTGTATATGAAATTATGCAATTAAGTTCTTCACTTCCATTTTTCACTTTTATTATTTTCTTGTTTCCATTTTTAAAATTGTGTCTAATATTTCTTCTTAACTACAAACTATGAAAATGGGATTGGTGAAAAGAATTCAAATTGACTGTTTATATCCCTTTATACTAATGCCCTTGAAAAAGGCATAAATCCAACTTACCTGCTACTCTGTCATCTTCATCATGCTATTGCCCATGGCACATTATGTCTATCTCCAGATCAAGAAATTCAATTAAAAAAGAATAGTGCTTAGCTTTTTACAAAGCAAAATTCTTTTTTCTTGTCATGAAACTGAAGTACGTGTTTTAATGAAATTGATAACAAAAGTTTCCCATTTAATTTTTTAAACAAAAGATGCCATGTGGCTGCAAGTGAAAATTTGTGAAAAGTGAGATTATTGTAATAATTTTGAATGATGTTCTTTCCAACAAAGTTTTTATCAACTGGGGGTTAGGTTTTGAGAGTATCCTCAGTGAACTCAAGTAAAATTCTGTTGATATGTTAAACATTAATATTGCAAGTGCTTCAAAAGTACAGTTTTAGATCATTATTCATAGCTCAACCATCAGGTCATTGGACAATAATTTACACTCTATGAACTGCTCTATCAAATGTAAAATTTAGAATCAGAAAGAGATTTTTGTTTAAGTGATGTAGGCTTAATATTTTTCCTCTTACAATATTTAAAATAATAAATATTTATGTATTTAAGAAGCATTAAAATAAAATAGAAAGAAGAATAGTTTGAAAAAGTTATCAAAGAATCATTTTTATTGTAACTGTTGTTACATTTTATACAGCTCATGCATATTCATCATAATGTGCTGTGTAGTAGATGTGGCACAAGGCAGATTTTACCATGAGGCTTTCTGAGCCTGTAGGCTCGGGCAAAAACTCCCCATAGACCATGCATACACAAAGTTGGCATCTTGTCTAATTACTCGAGATGAGACTGCTCTTTGACATAAACTCATCTGGGTTCCTTTCTGCCAAAAGGCAGGGAGTTTAACAATGTCAGAGCTTTAATAAACTCTGAATACAAGCAGAGATCTCCTGAATATATATATTCAGGACAGATCCATTAATAGGGAAATAAATCATATCATATTCTTCCCTGCCTTATTTCTACAAAGAAAAGAAGTCCTCAAACCGAGCAGGCATTCTCTTTGCTATCTGCAAGGTTGTGACTGGTTACCAGAAGTATGATGAGCTTCTTCCTCATTCTCACTTGAAATGGATTTAATCCTTCTGTGTTGTAGTCTACAAGTGACTTGCTTGTTCTTTGATGTATTGGTAAGTGGGTGTGCTCTCTTCAGAGAAATCCGTTTGTCACCACTCGAGAGCTCAAGGGTTCGTCATTGTCTTCAGAAGAAGACCATGTTTCTGTCTCTGTTTCTTTAAAATCCATCAAAGTGTCCTGAAGACAGCCTTTGCTTATGCCTGTGGGTCCTGACTGATCCCCTGCTGGAGCCAAATCTTTTAGTGAGACTCTGTCTTCCCATTCATTCGGGTAAAGGGCATGCATATAGTGGGGTTGACATCTAGTAGCTCCACTTGATCCACCAGTGTTTCATTTTCATTCAGTCATGTGTCTTTTTAATAATATTTTCAGTTCCGAGAGCCAAGAAGGTAGAAATGCTCCAGTTTCCAATTCTCTACAGCTACCCTTTTATCAGCAACTGCTCATTCAACATTTTTCCAGACTATTCCATTATACCTCTTGCACAGGCCATTGCTTTGAGAGTTATATGGTGTTGTTCAATTTATGACTACTCCTTGCTCTTGTAGGAATCACTGTACACATTCAGACATAAATGAAGCTCCTCTGAATGAATATACATGGGTAGTATGAAAATGGCTTAAACTGGGCAAAGTGCTTGTATGACCATTACAGAGGATATATCTGGGCAGTGTATTATGAAAGGAAACTGCAAATATTCATCAATTATTGTCAACATTTATTTTTGATAAAAGTAGATCTTTAAAATCCAATGGGATTCTTTTGCAAGGTTGCATGGATTTTATGACCTTGCTGGTGTTAGGATGGTAGAACTTGGATTTATTTTCAGTGCAAGTCTTACATGAGTTCGTAATCTTTTTCACATCCTCTACTGAGTAGGGAAAATTTATGATTTTCCTCATGTAGACCATGCATGTAACACCTGGGTGACACAATTCTCTATGTATTCCCTTTAATTTTTCTTTGCTAGCAGCCAAGCTACATACACAAGACAGGGTGTCCATAGCTGCGTTTTCTTTACTGGGGTAATATGTTATGTTAAATGAGTAACACAAGAGTTCCATCTTCCACCTGGCTATCTTTTCATTTTGATTTTGCTGGTCATTTTCATGTTAAACATGAATGTGATTGATTTTTGATCTGTAATTAATTTAAACTGTGGCTTGATCAAATAATGCTTCCATTTTTTCAGCAATTCAACAAAAGCATAGACTTCTTTCTTTATTGCAGAATGCTTATGTTCTGATTTAGCCAGGGTTTTGTAGAAAATGGTTATGGCCTGTCTTAAAGAGGAGGGTACAGTGCATTCTGAGCTGTCTATTTCTAGTACCAGAATTAGTGTATGATTGGGCATGGTAATAGCTGCTTTCATTATACCCCTCTTTAACAGATTAAACACTTTCTTTGCTGTGGATGATAACAGGAATTTTGATAAAGTTGTTAGTATTCAGGACAGGGAATTGAGGTAATGGATCATACCACAATCTATTTTTCTCTAAAATCAACTTATTTAGTAGGCTGTTATATTTTACAATTTAAGATTTCTTAGGTCTTGAAAAAGTAGTATTTTTAATGGATATATTTTTTGAGCGCAATCTACCCCAAAATCTTTAGAAAAAAATAAAAACATTTTTAAAAGATAAAAAGCACTTAATACACACAGCAGCTCTCATGTAGGTTTTCTTTGGCTGGAAAAAACTAAGAGATGGCAACTCTAATGTAACTTAAGCATGATTCTTTATCTTGTCTCTGAATGACTTGGCTCCATTTATGCAACTAGCAACATTGTGCAAGTTGCATAAAACTTAAATTTTTTATTTCAAACATGCACAAATTTAATGTATTTGTAATAGTCATACTTTTGTATGTCATGGTGTCATGGGAAAAACTGTCCTTTTGGCACTTCTTTTTAATGCGTGCATGTTATCCATGTTTGCCATCACAACCATGTCTCTTGTGGCATGCTTCTGTAACAATAATATAAAAATGTAATTATACATACGCACTGATATTTCCAAATGTTATTTACTATGCTTTTTCATTTTCACTTTTCAATTAATAATGTTACTGACTTGTAGCAAGTAATAAAAGAACTCATAGGCATTCAAGCAAGTAAAATGATTTTTGGAATATTTTTCATTATGCTGACAAATACAAAAATTAATCAACAAATAAATTATAAAATATTTAATGCAAACATATAAAAAATTGAAAAAAAATAATGGAAAGAATATTTGAAACCAAATAGTGTCAATTATGATTCGGTGCAAACTATAAGGATCTTGTATTGACTGGTGTAATTTCCCTTTGTGCTAAAAGGTTTTATTTTTTATTTATACATAGTGAATAATACTGTCTTTTTGTTGCCAGTTTATGTACATTGGAATGCTTGTTTGTAAATATAAATAGATAAATAAAAGTTAATAAAACTGCATTTATATTTGATCATCTAATCACATGTTCTGTAACCCATTATGATTAGCATTAGCATGGAACAGGCCTGCCTCCCAGAGAGTAAAAGACTATGCCTGCTCGGCCTGACACTCTCAGCGGACCTCAAGTGGAATGACTATGTCGAATCCATTGCTAAATCCGCTGCTATGAAAGTCGGCTCTCTGTATAGGGCCCGGAAATTCTTTCCGCCTGAATCTATCCTGCACATATATAAATCTACCATCCGCCCGTGTATTGAATACTGCTGCCACATCTGGTCGGGTGCCCCTGCTATCCTCCTCGAGCTTCTTGACAAAATACAGCGGAGAATCTGTAATGTGATCGATACCGACTTAGCTAACCGCTTGCAGTCACTCTCTCACTGGCGTGACGTTGCTTCCCTGTGCCTCTTCTATAAGTACTTTCACGGCTTCTGCTCAGATGAACTTAAATCACTGGTGCCCTCTAGGTGTGAATTTGCATGAGATACTAGATTGGCAACTACGTCCCACTCCTTTAGAGTGAAACCGATGAAATGTAACCGCAATTTCTACTCCAACAGCTTCTTTTCTCATACTTCCTGCCTATGGAATTCCCTTCCGCATGATTGCTTCCCCAACGGCTACAACCTCCAGGAGTTTAAATGTAAGGTCAATAGACACCTCCTAACACACTAACCTGCACCCATTCCCTCCAACACTCTTCCTACGTACCTCCTAACTCGTCTATCACCCTCCCTCTGACATTTCCGATACCCAATCGCTCTATGTAACCCCCTGCGCTATAGTGGCAGTGGACTGCCTTGCTTGGGGTGATATGATTAACAAAAAAAAAGAAAAAAAAAAGGACACCACAGAAGCTGTAGGTGTGTCTTGGGTAAGATAGCTTGATAGAGGATATATAGTTTCATATTTTATATCAATATACATATATATATATATATGTTAACACAAGCTTGTTTAATGGTAACAGACAATTTTTTTTTACATTTTTAGTTGACATCCTTGTTGAGAATGGACTTTTTGCTTTCAATTATGCTTCTGACCATCATCAAGATCAAGATAAACTTGTGGAAATTATTTGTTTTTACATATTTTCATAATTTTGCTGTTTATGTTGTTATTATGCATAAGCTAATAACAAAGCAAAATTCTATATCACTTGCTACATCCCTTGCTCCATACAAAATCCCATTTTCCAAAACTGAAGAAGATCACATTTAGCTCTGGCTTTTTGGATTTTATAATAAAGGCTTCAATAATCTGAAGCCTATTTTACAATTAATTTTGAATAGTATACATATATGATTTACAAATATTTTTATGTACCAGTAAAAATATCAGTGCTATGTTTGTTAATATGAGAATGGTAGTTGTATGTCCAACATACACATTTGATATTTATACATAATAGGGGACACAATCCAATATCAACTAGAAATTTCCATTGTATGAGTTGGTATACTGTGTGATCATCATATTCACATTGACAAAGTAAGTAGCTGTGTCATATCTCATGTAGAACTTTTGTCAAAACATTGCATCATCCCAGTTCATCAGCCTCATAGAAGTATTCGAGAATCAACTTTGATGTGATTTCTTGTAACTTCTATCTTTCTTAAAGCTAAAATCACAATTGAAATGCTGTTGCCTAGATAAAGGAGAAGGAGGCAACAAAGGGGCGATTTTCAAAGATAACTTAGTAAATTTTTTTGAACAGTGAAACAGTTGCTGGGATATATGTGTCCTGTACTAAAGGGACCTTACTTCTCACTTTTCAAAATTTTTCACTCATTCTAACCTAAAGAGGACTAAGGTGACATTACCCTTGGTAGAATAATTTTTGTTGATATTAAATGGTTGAATACTCTCAGGAAAAACTTCATATATCTTAGTTATTTAGTTTCTTGTACTCTTGCACAAATTTTAAAATAATGAGAGTAGATACTGTATTCTTAGGCCTGAACAGGATAACCCAAGATAGATAAATTGATGAAATAATTTTAATTTCTATCCTTCTATGCATTTTAATAGGAAATTATTTTGCATCTTTAAAATATCTTTCTGACACACTGAGTGAGCATCAGTCTTTAACACCTGAGCATTTTTTAATTCTGAATTATCTAAACAGGTATTACCCACAGGAGATCTTATGAAAGAGAGAAGAAAACAAATAGCTCAATGAAGGTAGATAGGCTTAAAAGACAATGTTAGAAAAATATTCTAATTTTTATAATTCTGAAAAATCTAATCTATGTTCATAAATGAATTTTATGCACAAATAACCTTGGGAAAGTTTTAATCTGTCTCTTTTTCCTCCAGCTATTAGTTGAATAGCAGGACAAATTGGGTTCTGTTGTGTTGGATGTGCGTTGTGGTGCAGTGGATATCGACTCAGAACGAGAAATCGGGGAGCCGAGCTTGAATTCCACTTGAATTAATTGCATTCACTTACTCGCAAATACCCTTGGGAAAGGTATTAATCCGTCTCTTCCTTCCAGTTATGGGTTAAATAATAGGATAGATTGGGTTCTATAGCCTTGGCCAGCAACCAGTCTACTGCAGAAAACAATGGCAACCTACTGCAGGATAATCTTCTGCCCAGTCAGTCATGTCTCGAAAGAGACATGATCGCCCAAGCGTGTTTCACGTAAGGCACTTAACTGACTGACTGTGTTGGTTAGAAACCAGTTTTTCACAAGAAGTAATGGCAACCCACTGTGGAAAAATCTTCTGCCCAGTCAGTCATGTCTTTTTTGAGATATGATCATGCAAGCATGTTTCCCATATGGCACTTAAATGATATGTTTATCTGTTGTTGATGCTGTTTTTTACTACCTTTGATTTTTAAAACTTTATTTTGAATTCAATGTAAATGTTTTTCTCATTCAAATATAAAGAAAAAATGAATAAATGACATAAATAAATGTCTCATATCTTTACCTTATCATCTTAATTCTTATTTTATTATTAAAAACAAAAATATAAATAAAAGAAATTAATTCCATGTAATTTTATGTCAATTTTAATAATTTATTTAAATTCCATCTAGAAAAAAATCTTCTGTCAACTTAGCCTAAAGCAACTGTTAAAGGTTATAAGCACAAGTAAAATTACATTTTTAAAAATCTGCACCTAATAAAAATAAAGAGTAAATAAATTAAAAAAGAAAGCCTAATTTCTCTATAATTTCCTTTCTTCGTTAAGTGATTTTCTTAGCCTGTAATTATCTTCCCACGATATGTCAGGCCAAGTTAGACGTATTATTCTCTGCCATAGTTCCTGGCAGGATTTTCCCCAACAGGAAATGTATTTATAATCAGGAGTAAGTAAACCCTTTTGTAGGGATTTAAAAGCAGTTTGCCTGGGAAATGAATATTAAGCAAAGAAAAAATGTTTCAAGTTTCAATTCAAATCAAGTAAGTTTTTTCAAACATGCATGTAATTGAACTTAATATTCATTTCTGTATTTTTATTGATTGACATGTTCATTAAAAAGGGAAGTCTTAGAGTTCTTTAGGTTTGCCTTTTAGCTGCAGAGAAATATTTCATTAAATATTTATACAACATAAATAATGAACTTTGCACAATTACTTGATTGTATGTTTTATGCCTACTATTTTACAGTATTTTTATTGTGTAAAAGCATTTTTACTGCACAGTTACTTAAACTTTTAAACCCTCTAAAAGTTGATATTTTGCTAAAATGCAATGAGATAACATATGTGATCATAAACATCTATATGTATATAATGTAACCCTTATTTTAAATATGGGAAAATACAAATTTTAATCTCATGAATTATATGTCCTTTAAGCAAGACCTTAAAATCCTAATGACCTTATGATACATCTTTGTGGTAACATATGTCATAATGAATACCACATTAAATATGTCTATGTATGAAACAAATATATTCTTTTTAAAATTATCTCAGAACTTGTTCAGATACAATAAATAAACATTGGCATAGTTAGCAAAGTCAATCATATTTCTTATTTGTTAATCAAATGCTTATTAACATATCACTCAATAAGCCCCAGGCCTGATCTATAGATGGTGACACTAATAAAAAATCTATATGACTTTTATGAAGTACTAACTTTCAAATGGCATGTGACAAAATTTAGGCCCAATTGTATTATTAGTTTACAAATTACAGTTATTTAAGTGAAGCTACTGTTGTAAAATTTCCAAAACAATGGAAAAATCTGAATTTCGTGTGTTGATAAAACATTGCTTTCTGATGGAAAAAATTACTGTTCAAGCAAAGCAGTAGTTAGATAAGTCTTATTTGGACTCTGCTCCATCAGAAAAACAGTTAAGAGGTTTAAATACAGCTGTACAGACACGAATGACGCTCAGGTCGCCCCAAATTGGCAGTTGTCCCGGAAAACACCAAACTTGTAAATTGAAGTTACCTAAGACAGCACAGGAGTTGAACATATCAGAAGGCAGTGTATTCACCATTTTGCATGAACATTTGTCAATGTGAAAGCTGTGTTCAAAGTGGGTGCCGTGTTTGCTCACAGTCGATCAAAACAACAACACATTGACAATTCAGAGCATTGTTTGCAACTGTTTCAATGTAACAAGGAGGGGATTTTGCACAAATATGTGACAATGGATGAAATGTGGATCCATCACTTCACTCTGGAGTCAAATCAGCAGTCCAAAGTGACCAAAGATGCAAACATCAGCAGGCAAGGTTTTGGCCTCCGCATTTTGGGATGCCCAAGGTATTTTGTTCATCAATTACCTTAAGAAAGAAAGAACCATCAATAGTGAATATTATTGCATTATTGGTGCATTTGAAGGAAGAAATCACCAAAAAATGGCCACAAATGAAGAAGAAAAAGAAATCTTTCACCAAGACAACTCACTGTGTCACAAGTTGGTCATAACAATGGCAAAACTACATGAATTATGAATTGCACTTCAAATTGCTTCTGCAGCCACCCTATTCTTTAGATCTGGCCTCTAGCAACTATTGGCTGTTTGCAGACCTCAAAAGCATGATTCAGGGAAAGAGATTTGACTCCAATGAAGAAGTGATATCAGCAACTGAGGCGTATTTTGAGGCCAAAGACAAATTACTCTACAAAAAAGCCATCAAATTGTTAAAGAAGCATTGGAATCAGTGTATCATCCTAGAAGGAGACTATGCTGATGAATAAAGTTGAATTTTGCCTGAAAGTTGTTGTTTTATTAGTTAGGCCTGGGATTTATTGAGTGATGTGTTACCTATAAACAAGTGTTTGGAATTTACTTTTATCACTTAAATCTATTTCTCATATAAATTATGGAAGTTAGTATAAATAGCAAACAGAATTAGCAAAATAAATTTGAATTCCAGTTGAAGTTGCTTAAGTTCCCCTTGTGAATTACCTTAAGAAAGAAACATGAAGCACATTTTCTTCTATACTGTCACATTGCCAATAATCTTCTCATTACTGTCATACTATAGTTTTTTTTTATAGAGAAGGGAATGATGAAAAAGCACTTGTGTTATTCTTTCTCCAAAATGCTCTTATAGTTAACACTGACATGATCCATATATGCATGGAACTGTTAATGAATCTGCATTAGATGGTATGACTATAATTTCTAAATTTAAAGATTATCTTTTGAATGCAATACTTTTTATATAATTCTTCTTGTTAATATGACCCACTTCACCTTTCCAAAATGAATAAACTCTCTCCAAATGTTATATCAATATTAGTCTTCTCTTGCCCATTTTAGAATTAAATCAGTTTACTGAATATCAATTTCGCTCACTCTGTTAACCTCTTGTTTATTATATATTCCAGTCTGTTAAGAAATGCATACTTTATTATGAACTACAGCAATCTACATATATTCCACCAAGTACAGAAATGTTTACATACATTTAAATTGCAAATTTATTGTAATGATGTAAAATTGTTTAATTTAAGCAATAATTCACATTCCAACTATTGAGCAAAGCAAACATTCTTCTGGTATACACCTGTTGGGAATTGGAAACATACATTATATATTCCCTGTGCATATTGTTCCCAACATTTCATTAGAATCTACATAAAAAATATTATTTTTTGATCTGACCATTGATACTTCAATGGTCAGATCAAAACCAGTACTATTTCTTTTTATCTTATATCTATTAGTTTTCACTGACTTCATTGAAATTGATTATAATTTTTCATAATATTAGTAATGTTAACAGTATTTATTCTTTGAATTTTCTCTATATACTACCTTATATACATAGATATTTAATGGAAAAATTGAAAAACTCTGATGTTACAAATTTTGTCACTTGAAAGAACTTGTTCACGCAAATCAATTTTTTTTTGATAGAATAAGAGTATTTGCATTGTATTCACTTATGTGCAGATATCCTTGGGAAAGGTATTAATTCATCTCTTCTCCTCCAACTATAGATTGAATAATAGGTCAGATTAGGTTCTGTAGCCTTGGTTGACAACCAGTCTATCTCACAAAGAAATGGCAACCTACTGTAGGAAAACCTTCTGCCTAGTCAGTAGTAGATCAAAAGAGATATGATCGTCCAACCGTGTATCATATATGGCACTTAACTGACTGATTGAATTATGTCTACATGCATTTATAAAAAAAAGCTAGCAAATGAAGAGATGATCTTCTACAAAGAAGTGGCAATCATCATCATCATCATGTGTGTGTGTGTGTGTGTGTGTGTGTGTGTGTGTGTATATACACACACACTCTTACATATGTGTACATGCATCCATATCCACCCAGGCATATACATATTTCAGAAACTTTTTAAATTTTTTTATTTTTGCTTTCTTGTACATACTTGTACACATATAATAATAAGATCATACATTTTTGATAACTACAACAATGAAATAAAATCTAGTGTGATCATAGGCTTTTATTTGAAAACCCTTACAATCAGTAGCCCCTCAATTTTCTGCCTGAAGAAGAGAAAACACCTTCAAACTCCTTCAGTACTCAAATTATTTCCTGTATAATACTAAATGCAGAGCCTGCAAAATCTACAGAAGAAAAATACAAGCATTCATAAATAATTGTGATGACAATAATAAAATCAAATACATAATTCTACCTAACAACACAACAACAACCACCACTGAGAAAAACCTGCCCAACCATTGAATAAAATACATCATCACATTTAACACAATAAGAGATAGTGAATATCAAAAAGAATGCAACAGGAACAGAGTAGAGGCAGGGATATGCAAAATAATGTGTAGGAAATACCCATTGACATATATTGGTGAAACATCCAGAAACCTCAAAAGAAGATTATATGATTACTGCCAAAATATTCTGCATAACAACAAGTGGTGGTTCATGGTAACTACTACAGTTTTGACCTAAATGTCAATCTGATCAGGAGAGAACAGGATTCAGTAAGAAAGAAATGCATTGAGAGTGCACTAATCTTATGATTTTCAATAGTAAACTTAAGGCCATGGCCATACATTATGTCATTGATCATTGCAAAGCATATTGCAGTTTATGAGTTAGTGAAGAGAACAGGGACCTGCTTGCAGGTGGCTAATTTACAAATCTACAGCCCCCCATCACCACCAACAGCTCGAGTATGTATGTATGTATGTATGTATGTATGTAGATAAATCTATATATACATACAAACCAGGCATCCCAATGCAACCCATAATATCAGGAAAAACAGCTCATCCCACAAAATAAAAAAATGACTATGGTTATATGTTTGTTTATGGGTGTATATGAGAGGACACATACATATATAAGTGGCTACAGGTATATATAAATAGTGGTACTGGTATATATCAATGGACATGTATATGTGTCCGTGGATGTGTATCTACATATGCATATGTAAGAGTGTGTGTGTGTGTGTGCTAAGGCTGTAATTATAACAAAAAATATTTCTGATTTAAAATCCTACAATACCAAATGGTTTTAAATACAGATATAAACACACAGACACTCTCCACTTATCCTAAGAGATCCCAATACATTTTCCTCAGACACAGTTTTTTTATCCTTTTCATTTAAACTGAAGAAGCCGAAAAAGAGCATACAGTTCTCCAGCAAAATGCATCTTTAATAAAAAATTCACTTTGTCTCATTATCTTTATATATATATATATATATATATATATAATTTTGTGAATCCAATGTATTTGCATAACCTAACCAACCTCATTCATCATTTTCATTCTTCCTTTTATCATTATTGTTTTGAAATTTACCACATTATTATATCTGTAATTTTGTTAAGAATGCAGATATGTTGCATAATCCTAGATATAAATTTTACCATGGAAGATTCCCAAATTAGTGCACTTTCAATACATTTTCACCTTAATAAATTACTTAATATATGCAGGTTTCATTAAAAATAATAGACAAGTAGACAAGGTGTGATGGTTAAGTTTTTATGTAATTTTTCATGTGATCTTATGATTTTTTTCTTGAGATCATGCTTTTCTAACTTTTATATGTTCCACATAGAAACAGTGTTTTTAAAAAAATTACCAAATCCACAATATACGTTCGCTATGTAGATTGTATTTTGTCTTCAGCTTAACATATGAGCTTTGCCAAAAAATAACTCATGTTCTTAGACGTCCTTGTGGAATCTTGTAATAGTACTTTCATTACTTCTCTATATAAAAACTCCACCAGTAAAAATTCCTGTCACCTAAATTTCATTAGTGAATGTCCTCTTGGATATAAAAGCAGCATCAACAATGCATTTCCAAATTATTTGGTTGACTACCACATTATACTTTTTCTTTCAAACTTGAGTAATAACAACAGCAAACACCGATAATAATATGATTAATATCTTTTACAAAAACCAAATTCATAGCAATCATAAACAGGATGACTCTTTACTTTGAAACATCATCTGACAATACACAACTCTGGTCAACTTAAACAAAAAAATTAAATTAATCATCTAAATTTAAAATGGCTAACCTTGTCATCAAAACAGCAATTCACCTGTGAGATCTAAACTACAACACGCCAAATTTATTTATGAATTCACATACCCCTTGAAGAAATGTGCTCTTGATCCTAATTTCATAAATAATGATATTGACCATACAACTACGAAACTAACTCAAAGACTCATGCTGCATCTCTTTTATTGGAGCTCAATTCAATTTCATTTAAACACACATGGAGACCTACCAAATCCTATCCAAAACATGCTTGTTGACAGCACAAATAACATAGCATCATCCACATACAAGAAAAGACTAAAAATAATGGAAGTCAAAAAAGGAAAAAACCCAACACTCAATAACATCAACAATGAACACGCTAACAACATGCTTACCATGTTTGGTACATAACACATAACACTACTGTACATCATACATAACACAACATACATTCTGTTACACATAAAATAACATTCATCCTCGAAAATGGCAAGCAGCCTAGCTGAAAGTGCTCAGATAAACAAAAAATTTTATATAATTTATGTTCTCAAAAGAAAGAAATCATAAGATCACCTAAAAAATTACATAATAAATTTAGCCATCACACCTTGTCTGTCATTTTTAATGAAACCTGAATTAAAGAGAGAATGCTGTCCAAATATATATATATATATATATATATATATATATATATATTTTAATTCAGATACTTTAATCCAAGCGGAAAAAGCAGGAAGGTAAATTCCAAAAACCCGATCCGAATTAATATTAAAAATTTTATTTTAATATTAAAAAATGATACAGGAAGAGAGCTCCATGTAATAAAATATTACAAAGCAAATATAAATTAAAAAAGGATTAATTCAATGATGTTGGATGATCATTTCGATATGAAAATCTCCACGGGGGATAACACATCACCTCAGCAACAGAAAAATCCTTTCAGAAACGGGAGAAAAATCAGTCTAATTTTTCTTTTTAAATAGATTTGCAAAGAAATTAAAAAAGAAAAAAAAAAGATAAAACAAAATAAAATCAAATAAACAAGAAAAGAAAAAATTGACATCGTCTGGGTTCGCAAAAAAAGGAAAGAGAATTGTAACTTAAAATTAACGGACGGCTGTGTTGAATTGATGTAAGGTTAAGCAACACGGAAAAAAGGTGGGAGATAAGAGAGATAAAGGAAGGAAGGGAGGGAAAAAGAAAAGAAAGAAAATTTTTTTTATATATTACAGACGCTGGACATATTCAAAAACCTAACTTCCCAAAAACGTTGAAGTATTAGAAAAAGGCCTTTACTTAAAAAGGCATAATTATTTTTAAAGGGAATAAAAAGATATAGGATTTAAAATAATTTTTTTTTTTTCAAAAAATTAGGTCATTTGATTTAAACTAAATAAAGACACTGCTAGGTAAAAAAAAAAAAATCATTTACTATTATACATACATATAGAAGTACACACATACATACATGCACATACACACACACAATTTTTCAATTATGAATACATACATACATACATACACATACACACACATACATTCAATTCCATACACACTTATATATGTATATACACATATACAAAAATTCACACACACAATATATAAGTGTACACACACACACATGCACACATATATATACACACACGCACATATATATATACATTATACATATGCACACACACACATACATATAAAAAATATAAAAAATTAATGAATATTATAAAAAAGAGCATTTGAATAGCTAAAAAAATTTTTACACACATAAATACATATATACACACATACATATATACATATATACACACATATATACAAATATACACATACACACACACAGACATACACATATACATAAAATTATAAAAAGAAAAATTAAAAATTAAAAATTAAAAATATTAAAAAAATTTAATATTTAAAAATTAAAAATTAAAAATATTAAAAAAATTTAATATTTAAAAATTAAGATTTAAAAATTAAAAATTTAAATTTTAAAATTCGCCCTATGACGGCACTTATTAATGAATTCCTTCCTAAGATTCAAAAGTAGGTCCTGATGAGGATACTTCAAAATCAGAATCTTCTCCAATAAACATAGACGGCACCTATCATGAAAATTTTTAGGGGTACAAGCTGAGCCTATTAATTTCCAGCTGATTATAGGGTCCTGCCCTTCCTCCTTCATTTTCCAGAATCTACATGATAGTGTCGTCTGGAATCTTTGGTTAGGGTTCAAAAACGAGTACTTGTGGTTGTAAAGTCTCTGTTTGAAAGGGCCCGCGGACATGCCAATATAAGTCCGGTAATTGTCTTTGTTGTTAGATGGAGAAATACGGGCTTCATAAATTACTTGGGTGGATTTACATTTGCCCTGCACCGGGCAGGTATCCACAGAATTACAATTACATTTACCAACAATTCCAGATTTAATGTCGGTATTATTTAGGTTCATTAAAATATGCCTATTATGGGAAATAATAATATGAGAGGCATATTTTAATGAACCTAATAATAATATATTTAATAATAATATATTTTAATGAACCTAATAATAATATAATAGGCATATTTTTTTTTTTTTACCTAGCGGTGTCTTTATTTAGTTTAAATCAAATGACCTAATTTTTTGAAAAAAAAAAAATTATTTTAAATTCTATATCTTTTTATTCCCTTTAAAAATAATTATGCCTTTTTAAGTAAAGACCTTTTTCTAATACTTCAACATTTTTGGGAAGTTAGGTTTTTGAATATGTCCAGCGTCTGTAATATATAAAAAAATTTTCTTTCTTTTCTTTTCTTTTTCCCTCCCTTCCTTCCTTTATCTCTCTTATCTCCCACCTTTTTTCCGTGTTGCTTAACCTTACATCAATTCAAAACGGCCGTCCATTAATTTTAAGTTACAATTCTCTTTCCTTTTTTTGCGAACCCAGACGATGTCAATTTTTTCTTTTCTTGTTTATTTGATTTTATTTTGTTTTATCTTTTTTTTTTCTTTTTTAATTTCTTTGCAAATCTATTTAAAAAGGAAAATTAGACTGATTTTTCTCCTGTTTCTGAAAGGATTTTTCTGTTGCTGAGGTGATGTGTTATTCCCCATGGAGATTTTCATATCAAAATGATCATCCAACATCATTGAATTAATCCTTTTTTAATTTATATATATATATATATATGAATTGAAAAAAATGGATTAAATCCAACAGAATGATTAAATAAGGAACAAATTAAAAAAGTTCTATAATGAACAGTTATCATTATTTACATAATAATGATAACTATTGTTATCCTCATTTTGTTGTTGCTATCACAGTGTTTCAACCATTGTACCCTTTGGCCTTCCTCAGGTGCTTGTTGATCCGGGTAACCTTCAGAGAATTCCCAACTAAAGCATTTATACAATCTATGGAGTAAATAGTTCTTTTTCTACTGATTGATAGCTTTTTTTTTTTTTTAATCATTTCACCCCAGGCAAGGCATTCCATTGCCACTATTGGGCATGGGGCTACATAAGGGAAGGTAAAGAGGAGGATTGGTTAGGTGTAGGAAATATCAGAAGGAAGGTGATAGATGGGTAAGGATACCGAGGATGAGGGATGGGCAGATGGGAAGAGTGTTTGAAAGAATGGGAGCGAGTTAGTGTGTTAGGAGGTGTCTATTGACCTTACATTTAAACTCCTGGAGATTGTAGCTGTTGAGGAAGCAATCATGTGGAAGGGAATTCCACAGTTGGGAAGTGCGAGAAAAGAAACTGTTGGAGTAGAAGTTGCAGTTGCATTTTATCAGTTTCACTGTAAAAGGGTGGAATCTAGTTGCTAATCTAGTTTCTTGTGCAAATTCATATCTAGGGGTCAGCAGTGATCCAAGTTCATTGGAGCACAAGCCGTGAAAGTATTTATAGAAGAGACACAGGGAAGCCACGTCGCGCCAGTGAGAGAGAGACTGCAGGCAGTCTGCCAAGTCGGTATCTATCACATTACAGACCCTTCGCTGTACCTTGTCGAGAAACCCGAGGAGAATAGCAGGAGCACCCGACCAGATGTGGCAGCAGTATTCAATGCACGGGCAGATGGTAGATTTATAAATGTGCAAGATAGATTCAAACAGAAAAAAACTTCCGGGCACTGCACAGAGAACCGACTTTCATAGCAGTGGATTTAGCAATGGATTCGACGTAGTCATTCCATTTGAGGTCCGCTGTAAGTGTGAGACCAAGGAGGCGTAGTGTTTTACTCTCTGGGAGACCAGCCTGGTCCATGCTAATGGGAGGTAGGTGCGATTGTCTATGATGGTTAATTGATAGTAGCTTTGTTTTAGAAGCATTAAAGCTTACGAGCCATTTCTTACCCCAGTCCACTACGGATTGGAGGTCCTTTTCAAGTTCAGCTGCAAGGTTAGCTTTGTTGCCTACACCAGATTTTTGATCGAGGCGAGAGTAAACTGTGGTGTCATCGGCATACATACCTACTTGGGATCTTATGGAATCAGGGAGATCATTAATGTATATCAGAAAGAGTGTAGGACCTAGGATAGAACCTTGAGAGACACCTGCATTCGTATGGTAGTTCTGGGAGGCATGTCCATTTAATACCACCTTCATTGTGCGGTTAGAGAGGAATGACTGGATTAGTTCAAACAAATGTCCAGTTATACCATAGCTTCACAGTTTGCATAGAAGGCCAGCATGCCAAACTCTGTCGAACGCTTTAGAGATATCCAATTCAACGGTTCGGGCTTCACCATTCCTGTCGAGTACCTGATATATGTACTCGGTGATGGTCATTAGCATATCAGCAGTAGACCTGGTGAAGCGGAAACCATACTGCTTGTCCAAGAGGAGCCTGTGTACTGTGAGATGCTGAACCACCTTGGTGTTGATAATGGCTTTGAACACTTTGCCAAAGATCAGAAGAAGGCTGACAGGTCGGTAATATGCGGGATCCGAGGGTTCTACAGTGTTTTTAAATATAGGAACTACAGAGGAAGATTTCCAACAGGCAGGAAAGCAGGAAGCAGATAGGCTGAAGTTGTAGAGCTTAGAAAGTACGGAGGAAAGTTCGGGGGCACATTTCTTTAAGACTATGATTGGGATTCCGTCCCCTCTGCTCGCTTTGTGAGGGTCAAGTTTTGAGATTATCTTAGAGACAAGCGAGCTCATCTATTTTTTATTTAGTACTGCTCAGTTATTGCTTATACCATTTCCGCTGAATCCAAGTGCATACTGTTCAGCCCAAGGATTGAACTCACAATTCTTCTTTTATATGTCATGTCCCTTCAGAATGTAGGCAATCATTGCATTCCACCTTTTTCTGCTCTCTGTAGCTCTTACAAAGTTTTGTTTGTTTTATTTCTTGTTATGCACTGCTTCCATCTGTCTCTCAAGCTGTCCAGTGAGTATCAGTTTCTGCAAACCCTTCTTCCTCATTCGTGCTCTAGAAAATTCATCTACCTCTTTCTGATGTTAAGTATTAGTTTACTTTTTGTTTCCATTCTCTCCAAAACTGCATCGTTTTTCATATGTTAAGTCCATGGTATCCTCTGTATCTTTCTTCTGCAGAACCACATTTCTGTTGCTTAAAGTCTCTTTATCATCTTTGGGAAGATTGTCTAACATTTGCTGCCATAGAGGATGACAGATATCATGTAACAGTTCAGTACTGGTTTCTTTGTTTCTAACAAAACTTTTCTCTTTCACTACTCTGCCTAGCTTCTGGAATGCATCATTGGCCATGCCAGTACATCTATGGATCTCTGTGTTGCACTTTCTATCCTCTGTTAGATCATCTTCCCAGGTGTTTAAATCTCTGTACCTACTTGACTTTAGTATTCTTAACCTTAATTTGCAGTTTGTGCTCATCCTTTTGCTGACAAACACACATTCTGTCTTTTCATAGTAGTTACTTATTCCTTTCTTGCTTTCCTTTGTTTCTCTCACACTTCTTGTTAAACTCTCTTCTGGTTTCTTGCATTCCACTCAACTTTGAACTTCAAAAATGTAAATGCAATATCAATTTAATTCCTGTTCTTTTGTTGTCCTCTCTCCTTGATGATTTTTTTTTTCATATTCTTGCACTCTCTGTAGATCTTTGCAACTTGGTGGCTTTATTGTTTTGCTTGGGATTTAATGATTAAAAAGGAAAAGAAAACTTTTGCAGGAGTCGCACAACAAAGCAATAATCAAATTGGTTCAAATGTTTCTTGATTTGGATATTTTGAGTATGTTGGCTTCTTTTGTTATTCTCAGATAATGTCATTTGATTGCTATCAATGAGTTAAGACAGTTGTGGAGCATCACTGAGTGCAAAATTTCCAGCATGCAACTTTATAAATCAATTTTGTCTAATTTACCACAGCACATTCTCCATGAACTGCTCAAATAATTTTGAGGTTTGCAACATATTTTTGCCTTTTTTAAAAATAAATAGCAGAAAGTGCTGGAGATATTATTTATTTTTTTCCCATTTTTAAAAACAAATGTTGACATGACATCTGTCATAGTACAATCAAAATAAGTTGTTCTGAATAGAGTTAGTTAAAAGTAAATGTTCACAAGTTCAAAACTGAGGACAGCAATGAGTGAAAACAGTTTTTTTCATGCTGGAACACAATCTCCAGGCTTGAAGATTGTGTTCAAACATAAAACAGACTGTGTTGATCTCAGTGTCCACTCTATCCCTTATAAATATAGCATACCTCAGGACTAAATTTTTATTATTTACACACCCAAACAGAAGCATAAATCTCAAAAAGAGAAAAGAAAACCTAATATATACAGAGAAATAAGTACTATTTGAATTTATTAGATGAGAACATGTGATTTAGTAATTATTTGACCAGTATTACTCTTATCTTATTTCTGCTATTTTTATCATAATTCTCAGACTGTCATTCTGCAATCATTAATAAGCAGCATGGCTCTGAAATGGAGAGGAGGCTGCAATTTATGAAAGTTTAAATGTTACACACACACACACACACACACACACACACAATGAGAGAGAGAGAGTAAAGGAGATAGATATACATGTATACACACATTCGTTTCTGTGAAACATTTAATTAATGAGCTTAATTTTGAAAATGACTTTCCTACTCAAGCCTCTGCTTCATTTGACTTACCCATATTAATGAGCATTTCAATTTTCCCAAACAAAAAATTTCCCACAAAATGCTGATATTTTTTCCCCCTCCTGAAATATTAATGAATTCTACTAATTACAAGGACCATATATGCATGTGGATTCTTGATACATTTGCAAAAATGTAAATGGTGAAGTCTGAATTGTTATTTTTCCCAAGATCAAATTGTAATATTCAAGTATGAGCTTAGAAATTCACAGTGGAAATTCTTTTATTCATAGAAATATAAACAAACAAAAGAAACAATATTATTAGACTCAAGCAGAATTTCCTATCTATAAACTGATTTTTCCTCTCTGTGTATAAAGGTGTGTTTTTCTTTAATGCAGACTATTTAACAAAATATGTTGCTTTTTCATGTCGTTTTTAAATTTACTTACTATATAGTCAAAGCTGTTTTAAGTTTGATGATAATGTTCATTTTTTGTGAGAAACTCTTTAGATTTTGCAGAAACAGATTGCCTTTTCATTTTCACCATTTTTGAATTTTTAATAGGCTTCTTTATTCTAAATTTTTAATTTGCTTCTTTATTTTAATCTTTTTATTGATATTAATGTCACCAGTTATTATTTTACATTTTAATTGCATACTTCTGTTATATTTTATAAGTTATAGTCATTACCAATAGGTCTTGCTAGATAGTTACAACAATTGTACCTGTGGGAATTCAACAGTGCATTCTTGCAAATTTTGTGTATGAAAAAATCATGTGTATTTTAATAAAACAAGGAAAAAAATTAATTGATGTTTTACCAATTTTCACTTAATGAAAAAGAATTTTGTGAATGACGAAATTATTTGTAAAAATATTTTTTTGCTTTGAAATTTTTTACTGCACATTTATTTCTGTAAACTTAAATAAGACCTAAAGGTTAAATTCGCTTTAGCAGGAAGGGAGGCAAGCCTGCTACTGTCACTGCTTAGAACAGATCCGTTAAGCTGAGGAACAGGAGTTTAATATCTTCAGATATTTGTTAGCCAAGAATGGTGAATTCAATCCTTGGTATAACATCAAGAATCAGCATAGTTAAGAGGTAAACATTTGCCTTCAGTAAATTTGTTGAAAGTAATGTATTGAGGTGTTAGAAAAGATCAACAAACAAAAATATGTGCTGTGTACAGTGAAAGTGCTTTAGCTGACAGAACTGTATGGAAGTGATTCACTTAATTTAAAGTTGGATATTGCAGCCTTACTACAGATGACGACCAAATCAAGATATTGATTGAGAATAACTCACATATCAAAAAGAGATAGTATGTTACATTCCAAACATTGTTACCGTGTTCATAATTGATGCCATAAACTGTAGGATTTCTCTTTTTTATCAGTAACGCCTCTATTATTTTTAATCCTCTTTTGCATGTAGATGATGCTGTTATGCATGTATTATCAATGAGGATATCATGGATAGGTACTGGAAGACCTTGATATGGGTTTATGTAGGATTGGATGGAACTATTGTGGGAAAGGTGTAAGGACAATCTTCTTGTCAATTTTGTGGTGGAATAGGTGATTTATTTGTTTACGGATTTGGATAGTTGAGGAACACAGCTCTTCAGAGGACATATACATTCATAAATGACACTGGTTCTCTGCAGGTTAGATTTAGCAGGTGAATTATTATTACTGATAATGAGGTTGGCAGTTTTGAATTATTATTTTGGTCCATGCTTCTCAAACTTTTATATGGAGTCGTCGATAGTTGTGTTAGCTCAAAGTCACAAGTCATCATGACCGAGGGTTTGAGCATCCTGGCCTGGTTCAGACTGTTGTTCATGCTAGATACTGTGCTCTCTACCAGAAACTGTAAGTAAATCTGCTCAGCATAATTGCAGTATAAACCACAGGTTGGCTCTGTGGGTGTTGAACAAACACAAGTGTGCCTGAGCAGGTGTCTACAATGGAGATTAGCTTGCTGCCCTAGGTAGACAAGTATCCTCAAATATGAATGGCCAGCCATTATATATATATATATATATATATATATTTATAGTCATCCGCAGACAGATCTGTTTCGCTGTATCACAGCTCATCAGTACGGTTAGACAGCTGATTGCTTTTTACCCAGGATTGAAACCCGACCCGATTGGCGTCAGTCGGTGATTCTATCTCTGAGCTACGGGTGCTCGGTAGAAGGAGGCAGACTTTTTAGCATGAATATTATCATTATACACGTCCAATAGCTGAGAGTGTTCTAATTCATTGCTGAATGAATGATGTGTAGATGCCAGAGTAGCTACTGTTTTTCAAAGTCTACCATTCTTCCAGAGTGCTCAATCAGGGTGTGAGAGCATAAATAGTCATCCGCAGACAGATCTGTTTCGCTGTATCACAGCTCATCAGTATGGTTAGACAGCTGATTGCTTTTTACCCAGGATTGAAACCCAACCAAATTGGCGTCAGTCAGAGATTCTACCTCTGAGCTATGGGCGCTCAGTAGAAGGAGGCAGATTTTTAGCATGTATATTATCATTATATACACCCAATAGCTGAGAGTGTTCTAATTTATTGCTGAATGAATGATATATATATATATATATATATATATATATATGCATACATATATATATATATATAAATACACAAATTTTAAATATATATATATATATATATATATATATATATATATATATATATTTAAAATTTGTGTATTTAGGTAGCAAATTTTCTCTTAGACATGTCAAATTAAATACATTGCAAACATTGTGTCTGCTTATTTTTGATAAAATCCGTTCATTCTCATGGATAATCTTTCACGTATTATAATTCAAAGATGGTTGAAATGAGCTGTAACTTTTACAGATGATTTTTTTTATTCATTTTTCGATATTCCCAAATACTTTCAGTCTCCTGAGATCATCTTCAGGGGTGTGAGTTGTTGTAATGAAAAATAACCGCAAAACTATGTTGCTAAAATATACTGTAAATTTTCTTCTTGCTTCAGATTGACAAATCACTTAACGTTCATTAGAACATGAAAATTATCCAAAATGTAATTTTTTATGTGCTAAATCATGAAAAAACTGTTCTTTTTATAAACATTTTAGAACATTACTACAGTATTCATAGCTGATTCTATTAATTGTTGGCTTAAGTTTTTAATAAATATTTCTTCGAGGCTCTGTAGTTTGCTTTCATTGTTTTCTTGGTGTAGGTTAGTTGTGTTATCAATCATTATTTTTTTATATTGTGAATGTAGACAGGAATGTTGTTGTAGATGTCTAGAAATGGGAGAATGGTCAAATATATGCAATGTGAAATGTCTTGTTAATCTAGTTGTTGTAAATCCAACATATATGTTTGCTTTTTTTTTCAGAGATACATTCTCTCAAGTGTTGGATATTGGTTAATAGCAAGTGATTTGACACACAAGTACTTTGGTGTAGTCACCCAAATGAAAGGAAAAACTTATTGAGTGATCTAATGGAGAGATATATATGAGTGAATAGAATCCACTCATGCAAATGTGTTGAGCAGGTCCATTATAGTATAGTGGACTAACCCACCTGCTGAATTCGATACTCTCCTATGAAGGAGATAGATTGCTTCAAGGGGACAAAAAGAAGGCAGCCATGTTAGAAGGCAAGTTATTTGATTTCTACATTTCCCTCCTCTCCCCATTGTGGGAGCGTAGTAGCAACTTGGGGGGAATCAGTTTCTTATTGCCTGATGGGAGTAGTTAGGATAGCGTCCTGGGGATCCTGGTTCTTGATGGCAGTGATTGAGTAGAGCTCTAGGATACCAGGTCACTTTGCAAAGTGATGCCACCATTTTCAGATTTCTCGTCAGATTGATGTGGCCTACATACATCCGTGATTGTCGGTCCAAGGGACACAGGCAAGGCACTCAGGATAGGGGTTTTGATTTCAGGTGCTTCAAGTTTCTGATTCCACAAGATATATATTGTTAGTTGGGAAGCATTTTTAATATTTGCCCAGTAATGTTCCATCGATGACCATTTGGGTTTTGAATAGAAACTGTGTCACTCTCCCGAAGTGGGGATAGGGCATGTCCAGTATGATTGTACCTCTCAATGAGACCTGCATTTCATTTGGATAATGTCTTTTCACATCTTTGGGCTGCAGCTATCCACTCAGTGTAGCTTATATAAGTGTGGGTGTGATGGGATAAAATCCAGAAGATGTCTATGAAGCAAGAGTTGCGCTGGTGATAAGCCAATACCTTGGATAGGTGTGTTTCTATATTGCAAGATCTCTCAGGCTGCTATATCATTATTCAAGGAACCTTGGTGTTCTGTGCAGTCCTTTATGAGTGTTATGTCGCCAAGTATAAATGAATAACTCAACAACAGAATCAGAATATAAGTTGTATTCCGCGGAAAGACGGTTAGTATGTACAGAAGTGATTAGTAATATTTACAATAGAAAAGATACAAGAGTCCAATCCATCGTAAGACGTGTGTATACGTGATTACTTCCGGTACGCCACCGGAAGTGTGACTAACTCTTCACTGACTCGCACTGACTCTTCAGTAACTCATTAGAGACTCTCAAGTGACTCTCTACAACTCTCCAATGACTCTCCTGTAGAGAATCCACCATTGCTATATATAGCAATGGGAACAGTCCATTTGTAGTCAAATAGGAGCGGCGCCCTAACACCCCCCTCCTAAGACTTTTGCTTCAATCGTATTTTTTCTTTTTTGGGTTTACCGACAACTGGTGTGTTATTTTCCTTTTGCGGGTGGATTTCCTGGTACTACCTTCTTGTACCTGAGGCATTTTTAACTCGAAAGTATCAAAAAGATCCTCCACATTTTCATCCATCTCTTCAGGCGCAACAGTTGTCTCTTCCGAAAATCTTTTTCTTAATTGATTTACATGCCTTCTGTGTTCAAATTTCGGTCCTTGCACCACATAGAGCATGTTCCCTATACGTCCTTTAATTTTGCCTTTCATCCAGGACGTAGTGTTATTTTTATAGTTTTTGAAAAACACTTTTTCATTCACCACAAATTTTCTTTTGGGTGTGCTTACATTAGGTGTATCAGCTTTCTTTGATGGATTTAGCTTATCAAAAACCGAACGTACTTTTCTTGCGAACATTAATTCAGCTGGCGACAGCACTGTTGGTGCTGCTTTGTTTGGCGTAATCCTGTATACCTGTAGGAATAAATGTAAAGCCGTTCTCGTGGGCGTACCCGTAGCCTTCCTTAATGCTCTCTTTAGGGTATCTACGAATCTTTCAGCTAGACCATTGCTACGTGGGTGATAGGGTGGAGTGGTTATATGTTCCACTTGAAATGTATCGCAGAATTCCTTAAACTCTTTTGATGTAAATTGTGACCCGTTGCCACTGACAATTGTGTCTACTACTCCAAATCTTGCAAAAAGCTCATGGAGTCTGTTTATAGTATTTTTTGCTGTGGGTTGTTTCATCTGAAACACTTGCTGTAGCTATCTACGACAATTAAGTAATACGTTTTACCCATTGGACCGGCAAAGTCTATGTGCAGTCTCGACCACAGTCTATCCGTTTTCAGCCAAGGCTTTTGTAGTACTTGTGGCGATTTCGTCGCCAGCGCACAACCCTCACATTTTCCAACCATGGCCGCAATGTCCGCGTCCATGCCTGACCAGAACACGTACGACCGCATTAAACTTTTCATTCGATTCACACCGGGATGACCCATATGAAAATCTTTCAGTATTTTCCTCTGTAACACTTTAGGAATTACAACTCTTTCGCTGGAGAGTAATACGTTGTCGCACGTAGAAAAAGTTTCTGCCATTTGTTGGTCTTTTTCCAGTAATTTATTTTTACATCTTTGATGTAATCGTCTTTTGACGCTTCCTTTTTTTATATCTGCTAATGATACCGGTAAATCTCTGACAGTTCCAGTGAGAGTATTCTTCACTTCCACTTCAGATTTTAATGCTGCTATAACGGTGTCCTCTAAAGGTTCGTTTGACTTTGCAATGAGTCTCGACAACCCATCCACGTGTCCAATTTTTGTTGATGCTAAGTGTTGTAAGTCAAAATTGTAATTTAGAAGCAAAGTACACCATCTCAGTAGTCTATTTGCAGTATGTGTGGGGAGTCCCTTTTTGGATCCGTAAATGGTCAACAACGGTTTATGATCCGTCTGCAATGTGAATTTCCTTCCATGAATATATCTGTGAAACTTTGTTACTGCAAACACTATTACCAGTGCCTCCTTTTTGATTTGTGAGTAGTTTTGCTCAGCTGGAAGCAGTGTTCCGCTTGCATGTGCAATTGGCTTTATTTGTCCATCCTTCCACTTGTGTAATATACATGCACCAATCCCATATGTGCTAGCATCGCAAGCGATTACGATGTCTAATTTGGGATCGTAGTGAGCTAAAAATAAATCTGATGTAAGTCTATCTTTTATCTCCTTAAATGCTTTCTTGCAATCTTCAGACCAGCACCATACTTTATCTTTTTTTAGTAGCTCATTTAAAGGCGCACGCAACTTGTGCAGATTTGGAATGAACTTCTGATAGTAACTCACCAAACCTAGAAAACTTTGCAATGTCTTTACATTTTTTGGATCTGGCATATTTCGAATCGCATGGGAGAGATTTGGGTCTGGCTTTTTCCCATCTTTATTGATAATATGACCCAGATATTTAATTTCTTCCAGCAACGAATCACATTTGCTTTCCTTTATCTTCAAGCCATAATTCCGTATTCTTTTGAAAGCTTCCCGTAGGTGACCCTTATGTTCTTCGACAGTTTCGCTTTTTATTAGGATGTCATCAAGATATGCAATCGCTAAATCTAATCCTGCCAGCATAGTGTCCACTGTCTGCTGAAACACCGTCGGTGCTGTTTTTATTCCGAACGCCAAACGTTCGTATTTGTAAAGCCCCTTGTGAGTATTTATGCACAATAGCTTTGAACTTTCATTCTCCACTGGAATTTGGAGATATGCGTCGCTAAGGTCTATTTTTGAAAAAATCTTCTGGCCATTCAGCTTAGAAAATACCTCCTCTGGGCTTGGTAGAGGGTAGTGATAATCCTCAATGGCGTTGTTTAGTCCGGTCGAAAAATCAGCACATATTCTAATCTCTCCCGTCTTCTTTTTTACGTAAACAGCCGGTGTGGCCCAATCACTATAGTCGACTTTTGTTAGTACGCCTATTTTTTCTAGTCTTTCAAGCTCAGCGTCAATTTTATCAATAGCCGCATAAGGCGCGTTTCTCTTCTTTTTGAACACTGGAGTCACGTTTTCTTTTAATTTGATTATCGCCGACGTTTTGGTACATCTGCCCAAACCTTCAGAGAATACTTCCGGGAAATCTTTTTTTATCTCCTCCTTTAGTATTGTTGTCACGTCAGACGAGTCTTCTCTTGTATTTTTACAATAAGAATTTATGGGAAGATCCCACAAATTAAATTCACTCATCCAGTCAGTGCCAAACAGATTATTCGTTCCTTTCATAATGAACGTTTTCAGTCTTTTTGTTTGGTTGTGAAAATTTACGTTGAGAATTAGCTCACCTTCAAATTTGATCCTCTTTCCAGTCACCGTTTTAGCCACTTTACTAGTCTTCATCAACCTTGATTTATTTAACTTGTACCAGGTTTTCATATTTATGATACTTATATCCGATCCACTATCAAGTTGCATTCTCACCGGTTTTTTAAATATTTTCACTTCTAAATATTTTCTAACGCCCTGGTTTAGCTCATATGATCTGGTTAATTTTACCTACGATTTACGTCTAAATCTACACTTAGACATTTTGTGACCTAGCTTATTACAGTGTCTGCATTTTTAAAATTTGAACGGACAGTCACTGCGCCAGTGCCATTCTCCACAAGCATAGCAGGTTTTGGGGGGGGGTCTTTTTTCAAAAAATTTTTTTTTAAAGGCGAATAATTTCTTCGTCTTGGAGATGGAGACCAAAAATGTGAGCCACTGTTAATGTCGTGGGACGATTTTTTCTTCCAACATCTTCGTCTTGGAGACGGAGACCGAAAGTGTGACTTGCGATTTATCTTTTTTACATTGGCTACAACGGATTCCTGTATTTTTTTTGTGTCTTCTTTAATACTTATACCTTTCTGGCAATAATCCGCCAGATTTTGCAGAGATATGTTTTGTTCGTTCTTCAACTTTGTCAAAATTTTTCTCCTCATCGCGCTGTCTTTCCCTGACACCAGACCTTGCACGAAAGTTAAACATTTAAAATTGTTTGCAGTTAGTTCTGCAAGTCTGAAATCGTCGCAGTTTTTGTTAACTACCGAGGCGAACTTGGTGTAATCTTCAGCCTCGTTCTTTTGCAGATTTAGGCATCTCCACCTTTTATGGAACAAGGATAACCTAGGGCTAAATAATTCTTTTAATAGTTTTACAGCCTCATTGAATTCTAGATCCCTTGTTTTTTTCGGAAGGATGAAGTCCGTGAATTTGTTATGTTCATGCATGCCTAATTTCCTGAGGAGTAACCTGATTTTGTTCTCCGAAGACCATGACTTACAGTCGATTTAAAAAAAATCCTGGTATCTATGGTAATACCTTTCAAAAGTTTTGTCTTTGTCTGGATTATAATTGAAAGTTTCAATAGTCGACTGGATGGTGTTCTGGGAGAACGTACTCTCATCTGAGTTTTTATTCTTCTCTAGAATTAACCCTACGAGTTCTTCTTGCCATTTTTGTTGTTTTTTGTCACTTTCTAGACGTAATTCTTCTTGCCATTTTTGTTGTTTGTGGTCACTTTCTAGACGTAACTGCATCATCTTCTCCTGTAGTTCCAATTGCTGTTTTTGGAATTTTTCCTCCATTCTTTCTTGTATCTGTAATTGCTGTTTTTGGAATTTTTCCTCCCCTCTTTCTTGTATCTGTAATTGCTGTTTTTGGAATTTTTCCTCCCCTCTTTCTTGTATCTGTAATTGCTGTTGCATTTGACATTTCAACAGTTCTAACATGGACGCTTGAAATTGTTCCATTATTACAATTTCTTTATACCAAGAGGAAAAGACCGAAATTTCAACCTCCTCAACAGAAAAAAATTTCACCACAGACAAAAATAGAAAGATATAACTTACGCTTTCTTTGCCGTGTAATAATTCTCGTCAACGCAGTTAATGGTGTAGTACGTATATTTTTTCAGCTGTACTTTCGCGTATGACCTGCGAGACTTTTTTCTACTTCCAATTGAAATCTTTGTGTAATTTTGAAATTCTTTGTCCGTTATTGTATTGTGGGACGCATTTTGGTTTCTTCTTCATTGAGATCTCTTCGTCACCACCGTTATGTTTGGGACGAATTTTGTTTCCACTTCTGCGTAAATCCGAAGTAATTTGAAGTAACTTTGTTGCCACTATTATGTTGTGTGACGAATTTTGGTTTTCACCTCCGCGTAAATTCAAAGTAATTTAAGGTATCTTCGTCGCCACTGTTATGTCGCCAAGTATAAATGAATAACTCAACAACAGAATCAGAATATAAGTTGTATTCCGTGGAAAGACGGTTAGTATGTACAGAAGTGATTAGTAATATTTACAATAGAAAAGATACAAGAGTCCAATCCATCGTAAGACATGTGTATACGTGATTACTTCCGGTACGCCACCGGAAGTGTGACTAACTCTTCACTGACTCGCACTGACTCTTCAGTAACTCATTAGAGACTCTCAAGTGACTCTCCAATGACTGTATTTACTAGCCTTCCCACGTAGGCTGGATGTGACACATGGTCATTTTATAGTGGGTATTCCCGGCCATATAGCCGAGCCAAAAAATATCTGTCTATTTTTGCCCAGTCATGGTTCTACCCTTCGGCGGAACCACGACTGGGTTATTGCTCTCTGCTCGGAAGCAGAGAGCGCCCTCTACCCGAAGGCAGAGAGCTGACAGTGTCATAGAGTTGTCAGTCTAGTGACTCTCTTCGACTCTCCTGTAGAGAATCCACCATTGCTATATATAGCAATGGGAACAGTCCATTTGTAGTCAAATAGGAGTGGCGCCCTAACAATGAGTTTGTTTGCAGTCTTGACTGTAAACTGTGCTCACCTGTTAGACTGAGGATAGGCCACTGATGAAATCCTTTGTTTAACAGCCCAGGTTTTTAGGAACTGTTGGAATGAGTAAACTGAGAATGGCAGTCCACCATCAGTACTAAGTTCTTCAGGTGCACCATATGTTTGGAATATTTCCCTGCAGATGGATATCAACCTGGAGGTAACTGCCTGCCTTGGCTTGATGCAGTACAGAATGAGCCATCAGGTGAGCCTGTCTGCACAAGCAAGATATGTGAAGGATCCAACATGGAATAAGTCCATCGCTATTTGTTGAAAAGACCATTCTGGTGAAGGTGTCCTGTGGATTGGTTCATGTGGTAAACTTCGGGAATTCCTGAAACATGTAATGCAATTATCCCTGTAAATGTGAATTGAGCCATTGATTCCAGGCCAGTAGACTAACTCATTAGCACATGCTTTCATGCCCACTACCCCTTGATGAGCCAAATCTAAGCACCTTGATATGCTTTTGTGTTGGGATGTTGGTATTACTACTCTCCTGTCCAGTAGTATTAGGCCATTGTTATTACTGAGGTGGTTACGAACTTCCCGGTATTCTCAGATTGTAGGCACTGTTGTTGCTTGACGACTGTTTTGAAAACCCTTGTTGTATGGTCTTACCTAATAAAGTGTAATGTGTGTCTCTCTGATCAGCATAGTGAATGTGGTCAAGGGAGATTATGGCAAGGTTATTATCTAATTGAGATAGCTGTTGATTTCATTGCCGCACAATTTGAGGGCTGTTGATTTCATTGCCGCACAAGTCTCATCTAATTCACTGATGGAAGGGTTCTATTGAGAATATATCAAGTAGGCTCTGTACTGTAGCAACTGGATTGCAAGAAATAGCATCACCAAAGATAGCCTTTCTATGCTAGACTAGGAAATCCTCAATGAGTTAGGTGTCACAACCATGGGACATGCCTTGGCCATCTTAAAACTAGCAAAAAAGCAGTCTTTGACATCAGATAGCTACACAAAGTTCCCTGCAGTTAAACTCCCCTAACTCCATCCAGACATGATATCTCATTGGCGCAGTTGTATAATTGAATGTTGGTCTGTGTAAGAGCTATGTTTGTCATTTGTACAAATACTTCCCAGTCAATCCTGAACTTTTGGAATTGTTGAGACATCATATTTCAATTACAATCACTGGGTTATATCATTTTTATTCCTTGTGCAAAGCCTCTTTTTGTAGTCATGAGTTATCTCCTTCTAACCAAACTCTTTAAGTTACTTGTTCACCACTGCTGTATTGAACTCACAACTCTTTGGGTCAATTCACTGGAACTAACCAATGTCTGTATCCACTGGGCCATATGTCCCATTTCTGAATGTTCTCGTAGATTCTAGTAATAATACTTTCACAACTTCAGTATATAAAAAACCCAAAAGCAAAAATTCTTGCCAACTTAATTTTATTAGTCAGTGTCGTCTTCGATGCAAAATTGGTGTTATTAAAAATTTACTCACAGCTGCGTATGAGAATTCATCTTCACAACCACTTTACTTCAAAGAAATATATAATTTGAAACAAACGCTTGTCAACAACAGCTTTCCAAATTATTTACTTGATTACCATATCAAACTTTTTATTCGTAACGTAACCACAAACATGTGGATAAAAACAACAACATTAATATCTTTTTTAAAAAATCAAATGCAAAATAATTACAGACAGGATGAATCTTCACTTTACAATATCATCTAAAATTATGCAACACTGACCAATTCAAACAAGAAAATTTAATTATCTGTTATGAAAATTTCAAAACTGCCAACCTCATTTTTAATAATCATAATTCACCTGCAAAATTTAAACTGCAGAGAACCAGTGTTATTTACAAATTTATATGTCCTTTGAAAAATTGTGTTCCTCAAATATTCAAACCTGTAAACAATTACATTGGCACACAATTGACGAGAAGATTGACCTTGCACCTTTCCCACAGCAGTTCCATCCAATCACATTTAAACATACATCAAGATCTTCCAGGACCTGTCCATGATATCCTCGATGATAATACATGTGTAATAGCATCATCTAAATGCAAAAGAGGATTAAAAATAATGGAGACATTACTAATAAAAAAGAGAAATTCTACACTTCATGACATCAATTATGAACATGGTAACAATGTACTTCATGTTTGGATCTTAACATACAAAAGACTCTATATGTATAGATTTCACACATTTACATCTGAAACAAAATTAATTCTCTATAAAGGCTAAAAGTATAGCCAAAAGTGTTCAAAAGTACAAAACATTTGGACAATTTTTACATAATTTGAGTTCTGAAAAAAAAAGGAATTATAGGAACATATGAAAAATTATATAAAAAACTTAATGATAATACCTTGTCTGTTATTTTTAATGAAACCGGTATATATATATATATATGTATATATATATATACCGGTTTCATTAAAAATATATATATATATATAGATGTTTCATTAAAAATGACTGAAAAGGAAGATTTTATTAATCGTTCATTTAATTTTTTCATTATTCTTACAAGTATTTTCCAGTATACAATTTTAACGAAACATGTCTAAATGAAAGATTGCTGCCCAAATATACATTAATTAAACTACACAACCAGGCAGACAGCAAGAAACACAACACTGGCACATTCTGAAATTCCAAGACAAAAGTATATTCTACAAAATATAATGAGTATTTTTCAAAAAACAAAAAAAATTACATTAGTCAAACATGAGGATATAACAACATCCAAAAAGTAACATCCTTGAAAATGGCCTCTAATGAGACTGAAAGTGCTTGGAAAGTTGAAGATCATGGAACATTTTTACATAACTTATCTCCAGAAAAAAGGGAACATGTACTGAAAAAATTAAATCAAATGTTAATAAAATCTTTCTTGTCTGTCGTTTTTAATGAAACATGTTTAAATGAAAGATTGCTGCCCAAATATACATTTATGTATATACATATATAGGTATATATATATATGCATACACGGCTCTGTATACATGGTTTGAATACATGGTTCTGTTGTCATTTCGTGCTATCACGCGGTGTGACGTCATAGAACTGCGTTTGTTATTTTTGGTAACTATTGCCGTTGCCTAGCAGAGTTTTATGTCAACACAAAATAAAATCGTTGGTGATGGTGGATGTTATTGTGTTACCATCTTAATAACCTCTCTGAAGATGGCTCATGGGAGCCGAAAGCTTAGAACCAAATTAATAAAAAATTATCCAAATGTTGGAGAATTTTTGTCTTTATTTTCAACTGAAATTAAAGCTAAAATATGACATTTAGAATGGCTCATGATTAAACATAATAGACATTCATTGTCTCTTATATTTAACAGTATATGTTTAGAAAATTATTTGCTGCCTTGATACACTAAATATATATATACGTATGTATGTAACACCCTATGCTTGGGGCTGGCAAACCTCAGGCCAGATCCTGGTTGAGACGGCACCAAATGTAACGCCTTAGGTCGGCTGGCCATCTAATGTGACGCTCATCCCCGCCGACAGTCATGACGATCCCAGTTGTGACACTGCCAGCTGGCTGGCTTGTTGGTTCGGTCACTGTTGCTGGTCGTGATGTTCTTGTCCGATGATGTCGCCACAAAAGCTGGTTTACAAGACTCGTTGCAACAATGCGCCAGAGGTATTGTCGTACAATTTTAGTAGTCGCCTTTTATAGCCAGTCCGGACACTGGTGTACACTTGTATTTTGAAAAAAAATAAACACGGCACCAAAAAAGAATTAATAAAATAAATGAATGAAGTTGAACACGCCTGGAGAGCTCTGAAGAATGTCTTTATCTATAAAAAAAAACAATGTTTTTTTCTTTCACAGGAGCAGACAATACAGTTGTCGAAAATGATAATACAGTTGTCGAAAATATCAGAGCTTCCAATCCTCACATAAAAATGTCTTGTCTAAGTTTCATTTAAGTAAACAGAGCTCTTCAAATTTTCACTGAAGTCTTTTCACATATTAAATTTTCATGAAAGTCTTTTCACATATTCTCTATAATCAGGGCTGTCAATTTTCTATGTAACTTCTAAAATAGCAAACTCCTTTCGGGTCCTTAATGGAGTTTACCGAAGTAGAGTGAACGAAGAATCAGAATTTTTTATTTTCCCGTGATTAAAAAAAACAATAATGTCCTTTCGGGATTCATATCGAAGGTGCATTATTCCAAATTAACTCCTTAAGTTAATTTGCGGCAGGCTTCATTCGAAATTAACTCTTTAGTTTTATGGTGGGCGACTAGCCGTGGGTCATTGCTCCCCGGTTAGGAACCTTTTTCCACAGTCCTTACATTTCAACTAAAAAAAAAAACAAAAAAAAAAAAAAACTAACTGATGTTTTTCGTCGAGTTCAGATTTTTATAACCAGTTTCAATCCTCTCAGCTCGAAGCCTTTGGCCAATGAAATTGTTTTCCTCCCACTCAATCCGCAGAAGTGGTTTAGCTCAACGAATGAGATCCCGCCAGCTCACTTTGTATTTTGATTTTTCCAATTTCCCACAGATTCTCTTGTTTATCAGAAAATCTGTCAAGGGACATTAACCCCGCCTGATCCTATCAAATAATTCTGACACCTGTTTTGCCTAAAAATATTTAGCTTACTGAAAAATATCCGTTTCAAACACAAAAGAAGAAAAAAATTATATTTTTCTTTCTTTTCTTTCCCAAAATTAGTTAAATTTTATATTTCCTGGATTTTAGAAGTTCATGATAGTAAAAGTATATATATGTATATATATATGTAGGTATATATTTGTGTATGTATATATATATGATTGTATATATATATATATATATATATATATATATAAATTTGTGTATGCATATGTATGTATAAATATATATATATATATATATATATATAATATATGTATGTCTATATATATACGTATATGTTTATGTGTGTGTATACATTTATATATGTATTATAGGGATGATGGCTTTATGATAGTGAGAAATGCCACAAATTAAAATAGATAAAATTAGAAAGATAATATATATAGAGTTTAAAAACTTTAATTTAAAGTGACTATTAATAAAATATAAAAGAAGTAGATTTCCTCAGTGTGCTTTTACATTTAGAAAAGTATATATACAACCATATAAAAAACCAAATACAAATCCTTTATATATCAACCCAAAATCTAACCATTCTCTATCCATTATTAAACCTGTACCCTCATCCATAGAATATCGAATTAGAAGAAATTCAGCAAATGAATAATAATAATGTTTAATAAGCATAGTAATTTTTATAATACTGCCTTAAAAGAAGTGGATATAAAAGCCCAAATATTAAATATGTAAAAGAGAAGATCAACCTCCCACCACAGAAAAAATAGGAATAGAAATATTATTTGTTATCCACCAACTTTCATCCAAATGATTAGCAGTAAAATAGAAAAAAAATCCTTGTTTTGATTAAGAAACACTTTTTGAATAATAATCCATTAAGTATGATTTTTAATAAAAATACTCTAAAATTAAGTTTTAGTTGTATGAATAATCTGGAAAAAATTATAAAAAATAATAATAATATTTTAAATAAAAATTTAAACCTCATTGAAAATAAGAATAATCCAATAACTGAGATTAACAATTTGGACAATAATAAATGTAATTGTAGAAACCCTGTAGAGTGTCCTTTGGAAAACAGGTGCCTAACAGAATCCATTGTCTATTAATGTACTATTTCTTCTGTGGAAAACTTTAGTAATGTGAAGATTATATGGGGAGTACTAAGAACTCTCTGAATAAACGATTTTATCAACACACATCTTCATTTAATAATAATAAGTACAGAAATAGAACATCCCTATCAAAATATTATTGGTACCTAAAGGAAGCAAATAAAACGCCCACATTAAAATGGAAAGTTTTTAACGACTCATACCCTTTGTATCTATATGAAAAACTATATATTATTAAATATCTTAAGAATAGAAATCTATTGAATAAACATAAAATAAATGTCATATGTAAACATTGCAAAATGTTCACCTTAGAATATGATTAAAAAGATTCTTTTTAAAAATAAAGATGTTTAACTTACATATATCTAATAATTTGTTTTATATTATGAGAGAATAATAATTAAATAGATATTAAAATAATTAAATTGATATTTAAAGTTTTAATAATTAAATAGATATTTTTAAAAAATTGTATTATGATATTAAGAATTGTATTAGAATATAATAACAATATAATAGATTTTATAAAAAATAAAATGAATTTTAAAATTTTGAATAAATAAATAGATATTAAAAAAATGTTATTTACAAATTAAGAGTTTTAGAAAAATTAGAATAAAATGCATTCTGAATCAAAATAAAAATAGTATGATTACACTCAAAGGTCCCTTTAAGTTAGATCAAAAATATAAAATGTTTTCTTTCTTTTCTTTTTTGTTTAAGAAAATGAGGATATACAGAGAAAACTAAAGGAAAAAGACTTTTGTAACAATAATGGATACGTCAATGGAAATGGAGTCTAGACAGGGGTTTTCATAGGCTAACACTTTTGCCATTAAGTTTAAAAGAAGAAATCATGTATTCTCCAAAAATAGAAAATTTTTTATTTATTTAAAGTAAATCTCTATTCTGATTAGTTAAATCAAACACACACATAAATTTTTCTGTCTTCACACCATCCATAAATAAATCAAACAGGACCTTGAATCACTCCAGTGGACTAATACAACTGATGTCATAAATTTATTCTGCAATATAAAGGATAAAACAACTGTTCTTTAATCCAATTTGACATAGTTGACTATTATCTGCCAATTTCCAAAGACCTTTTCACCTTGGCATTGAAATTTGCCACATATTATTCAGACTTATCTAAGGATGAATATAATATTATAATGGCCACCAAGACATCCATTCTTATCCACAATCAAGAACAATGGATAAAAAATAACTCTGATAACCAATTTGACATTACTGGGTGCGTTAGACTCTGCGGAATCTTCTGATCTCATTGGTTTATTTGCACTATACAATCTTACCACACACCTCGACTTAAACACTCATGACATAGCATTATATAGGGATGCTAGACTTATGATAGTACAAAATTCTACACATCTTAAAACAGACAAAATAAGAAAACTCGTCCACAGAGAATTAAAAAGTTTAAATCTAATATTAATCTAAATCTAAAATCAATTTAAAAGTAGTAAACTTCCTAGATGTAACACTAGACTTAGTAAATGATACTTATCAACCATATATAAAACCTAATGAATATCCATTATACATTCACCCAAAGTATAATCACTTGCCAAGTATAATCAAACATATGCCCTCCTCCACAGAATATAGAATTAGTAAAAACTCTTCTCGTGAAAAATATTTTATAAACATAAAGGTTTTTATAATAATGTCCGAAAAAATAGTGGCTACAAAAACCAGGATATCAAATAGATATAACTATAACAGGAAAAATAGAAATGATATCTGCAGCATCCTTCTGTAGAAACACATTTCAGTTACTTCAACTTTTTCTTTCATCTTTGATAATATTGTCCAGGATTCACTGCCATATTGAAGAACTGACATCACATAGCAATGAAGTACTCTTTTCTTTGTTTCTAGCAAAATTTTCTTGTCTCTTAATACTTTAGTCAGCTTCTGGAACGCGTCCTTTGCCATGCCAATTTGCCTTCGGATCTCTGTGCCACACTTTCTGTTTTCTAACACTTCCCATATATTTAAACTTCTGTACCTGCTTGATTTGAGTATCTCCGACCTGTATTTGGCATTTTGGGCTCCTCTTTTTGCTGATGACCATGCATTCGGGCTTCTTGCAGTTTATTTGTAGTCCTTTCTTGTCACTCTCTTCAGCTACCTTCTATAGGAGGTCTTGTAGTTTCCTTTCCGTGTCTGCTATCAGCACTGTATCATCGGCGTACCTCATGTTATTCAAATTGTGGCCTCCGATGATGAATTATGGCATAATGTCTAGGGTTCTCAGAATAGTCTTGCTGTACAAGTTGAATAGATCCGGTGAAAAGATACATCCTTGTCTTACACCCCTTTCTCTCTTTGTATATCTACTGAATTCGTTACCTATCCATATGCAGGTGGTTTGCTGCAAGTAGAGATTCTTGATTACTCTGATGTCGAGACTGCTCAGCATCTCCATTAATTCCTTGTGGCATATTTTGTCAAACACCTTTGCATAATTGATAAAACATAGGTACAAGTTCTTCTTCATTTTTATTGCCCTTTTGGAGAGCATCCTAATCATGAATATGGCATTCCTTGTTCCAGTGTCTTTGATGAACCCACACTGTTATTATTCTATCACTGGTCTGATTTTGCTTCTCGCTCTATTCATCAGGATTCAGATGATCAGTTTTGTAATGTGGCTCATCAAAATGATTGTTTGGTGGAGTTCTCACTCGTTTGAACCTGGCTTCTTAGGCAGTGCAATGAAAATCGACTTGCTTAGGTCCTCTGGTATTTCACCATTATAAATTTAATTTATTATTTCCATAATTTTCTCTATGTCAGATTCTTCCAGCACTATCAGCAGCTCTATTACAATGCTGTCTTGTACAGTGGCTTTGTTTCTATTCAGTTTGGCCATTGCAACTTCCATTTCGGACATTAGTATTTCTGGTCCATTCTCATCTTTGTGTAAATAATCGGTTGTTCTCTCTTGTTGTGGAAAAGATTTTTTATATATTCTTCCTATCACTGGAATATTTCCTCTTTCTCCAGTATGATTGTTCCATCTTTGGATTTTATACATCCTGTTGAGGAGCAGATTTTTTGTCCTGTCAGTTCTCTTATTTCTTTATGCATATCTGCTTTATTAGTCCTGCTCAATCTCTTTACTTTTGCACATTTGTTGTTGAGTGATACCTCTTTAGCCTGTCTGCATTTGCTCCTTATTTCCTTGTATTCAATTCCAAAAGCAAACTACAGATTCTCGAGGCAATATTCATTAAAACACTTAAGCCATCAATTAATAGAATCAGCTATGAATACTGTAGTAATGTTCTAAAATGTTTGTAAAAAGAACAGTTTTTTCATGCTTTAGCATGTGCATGAGCATGACATTACAGCATATAAAAAAATTCCATTTTGGATAATTTTCACGTTCTAATGAATGCTAACCTATTTGTCAATCATTTTATTTGAAGCAGAAAAAAAATTTACAGTAATTTTTAGCGACACAGTTTTGCAGTTATTTTTTGTTACCATACCTCACACCCTTGAAGATGATCTTGGATAAACATTGAAAGTACTTGGGTACATTGAGAAATGAATGATAACATCTTTCAACGTCATTTCTGACATCTTTCAATTATAATATATGAAAGATTATCTGAGAGTATGAATTAAAAATAAGCAGACACAATGTTTGCAATTTATTATATCTGACATATATATATATATATATATATATATATATATATATATATATATACATACAATTTCTCAACAAAATCTTATTGAATAACATATCATTTGAGAATTTCAGGCAAAAAATGAAATATTTTTAGCATATATCATTGCTAATTAATCACTTATGCTTCCATGTTGTTTTGTATTTCAGTATTGCAACATTTTTTCCTGATAAAACATAAAATAATTCATTTATTCTGTTTGTTTGTATAAAAGAATTTCATACGAGAATAAAACTTTAGCTTTCCTTTCTCCCACATTGTTTTTGACAAGAATATTAATGATAATTATAAAATTTATCTTACCATCATGTTTTGTTTTATCTTTTCTCTCCTTGTCTGTCTCATTTGATGTGAAAATAGCCAAGACATTATTATCAATTTAGACAGTTATAAATAAAAATTAGTTTGCCCAAACTGTCAGTTTGTGTGTTTAAATATGATGCAATCTAGTCTCCTTGGCTCCACTTGTTTGCTTTCACTTATTTATAATGTCAAAAGTTTGCTACATTAGAAATATCTGATCAAATTCATTATAGTAAGAACTGAAACATGCAAATGTTTTGTTCAAAAACATTCTGCTGCATGTATTTTTAATCATCATTATTCCATTATTGATATTAATGCTTTTGTTATTATTTATAAGTGTCATTTTTAAATGTTGAGCCATCAAAAGTACATTTTATGTACATTACTTGAAATATTGAGATAAAATGTTATTTGGTCAAAAAGTAGTAGAAGAAAACTAAGACATGAGTCTAAAATCATAGAAAATAGAAGTAAAGCTAAAAAAAACCTAAACAAAGAAATTCTGATGACTTTTAGAAAAAAATAAGTTACTTGGTAAAGAATTTATTACTTCCTTTCCCAAGCACACAAATTTTATTTAGTAAAATCTTTTTGTTCTAATTGTTTTGGTTTTATATCTCATCGAATATCTCTCATCATGTGCCTTATTATCGCTTAATCACCATTTCTTCACAGTTTTTCTTAACCAAACACAAAAAATATACATTAATAGTTTTCATTGTTTTTCTATTGATCGTACTTCTTGATGACCAAAATCATGTGTTCTGAGACACACACATTAATTATAAGATATCTTTGATTAAATACAAGGATTTTCAATGAAAGAAATTGTTGCAAATATTTATTAATAGATGTGATATACTTGTTAGAATTCTTCTCATAATGTTGGTCACATTTAGTAAATTCTACCAGCGCTGTGCTTAATTTTCACCAGTAATCTATGAGTAAAGACTTCTGTAATTTTTTTCCAATACCATATACAAGTACTAATGCATAGCTGCTGTTGCATGCAATGAAGCAACAACTGCTTCTTGAGTGACTTGTAGAAATTTGTGGGAGGATTGTGTTTTATATATAGGAGTAATTCTAAATAAAATTTAATAGATATTATATCTACAAATAGTAGCTTTTATTGTAACCTTTTGTGAAGGCCTTCAAACTTTGAAATAGTATAGTTTCATTGCCAACGAACAAGCAGAATTTTGTTTTAATGAGAAAAGTTCTTTGATGGATGGTGAATTCATAGTTATTGCAGACTTAGCTGAGAATTATTAATTTATTTTACAGAATGCTGCATAAGATTTCCAGTGGAATAATTCTCAAGTCACATTACATCCATTTGTCTGTTATGAAATAAATTTTAAAGTACTGTAGCATATTAATATTATAATTATATCAGATTGTCTCAAGCATGACACAATAGTTGCCCATTTGTCCCAAAGAAAACTTTTAGAAGTACTGAAAAGAAAGGTTAAATTTAAAATAAAAAATCTGATCTATTTCTCTGATAGTGCCACTTTACAGTATAAAAAAATATCAGTATGTGCAACCATAAGACTGATGCAGAGTGGCACTTTTTGGCTACAACTCATGGAAAAGAATCAGGTGATGGGTTAAATGGCACTATTAAGAGATTAGCAGCAAAAGCAAGCATGCAGCAAACTGTTATAACTTGCTACTAACATTATAATATTATGTCTTCACTGACTCTAATGGAACTCTAATTAACATTCTATGAGAACTGTCTTGGAACTCTGGATATTTGCATTGAGTCCCCCCAACTGAGTCGGGATGTGGCATAAGTTCGAACTTTATGTGGGGAACTTGAGTGGTAACACTTGGGCCAAGGGTCAAAATTTGCCCAGCCCTTGCATACATAGGATCAGGCACTAAGCCTGTTTTTTCTTCTCAGGCAAAGTCTCTGTAGGTAGAGACTTGATTGAGTCAAACTATGCCTGAGGGTTGAGAGCTTGTCTGTCTTTCTCAGCTGAAACAGAGCTCCTATTGAGTTCCTCTCTGCCCAAAAACTGAAAGTTTGTCTGACAGTTATGAGTTTGCATGGAAATCTGGTTATTTACCCAAGAGAGTCAGAAAAGGTTCATTTCATGTGGAACTCTGTCCATGAACTCTGTCTGTGAACATTTGAAATTATACAATTTTAATTTGTTTACCATAAAATATACATCTGCAAAACATCAACTGACACCTTTCCAGTGAAAATGTAAATAAATTGCAGTTTTAAATTTTAGCTCAATTTTCAGAAATTTATTTTGTATTGATTGTAACTGTGACAAATTACTAACATTGCTATAAAATTTCCAGTGCCAATATAAGTAATATTAAATTATACTGTGACATCAAATCTCTTGCAAATGATAAAATTTAAATTATCATCAAATGTGATAATAAATACATCCATTTCAGTAAAAATAGATGTATTCATTATCTCTTTACTTATACAGGGTGGGTCATATATATTTTTAATTATTTCCATTGATTGGAACCTTTTGGGTAAATGTATTTGTTCGCTTTCTGGGCTTTCATTTTTCTAGCTGTAGTGTGGTATGCAAATAGTGAACCTCAGGCACCAGAAAAGGAAAAATCATGTAGCTTCCTATGAGATTTATACATCACAACAATTGTGTTGCCAATAGGATGTTTGACCATGCTCAATAATCCAAGGCATATGGAGACATGGATTAGATGCTTTGCAGTGCTGGCCAAGGTAAAGAAACTGAGAAACAGATGAAATGAAGTAGATTATGGATATGTTCCTTACAGCAGCAGAATGTGAAGTGGTAAAGAAAGTTTCAACGATAGCATACCTGAAAAACTTAAAAGATCTAGCCTTTGAAGAAATTGTTGAAATAATAAGAAAGAATATTAGACCAAAGAGGAGGTTAGTCATCGCTGAAAGAACAAAGTTTCTTAAGATGAGACAACAAGTCTATGATACAATTTTTACACCAATTAAAAGAAGCACTACAAATTTGAATACAAATTTGAAAAACTTGGCAGTAATGAAAAGACCACAGAAGATGAACTGATCCAATTACACATGATAGAAAGCATCCATAACTCCTCATTTAAACATAAGATATTGGAAAGGCTGCAAGGTGTAAATTTGAACTTAGAAACCCGTATAGAATTTGTGCAGCAGCTAGAATTGATAAAGCAGTTCAACCAACAGCAGAATGAGAGAGAGACAGATGTATAGCACAAAGAAATACAAAATTGGTGCTAACTAGCAGATATGTTTGGATTTATTTCCTCTACCAAGTATTGAAAATGAAAGTCATGAATTATTAAACAGGAAGCATTTTGCAAAGATTGCCTTAGACTTGGCATGTAATCAAATTGAAATAGATGACATGTTTAAGGAGGTTACTATATTAAATAATGCAATTATTAAGATTGACTTGGCTGCTATTTGGAATAAAAACAGCAAGTCATATTTTTTAGAGCACTATCAAGAAGATCTTATTAGAAAAAGTGGAGAATATCAAGATGATATATGCATGAGAGCTTGCACCAAGGACAAATAAAGCATAAAACAGACCAAGTCCTACAGAGATTATATCAGGTATGATGATAAACAGAGACAAATACGAACTAGACTGTGGAAAAATATCCTATCTAAGATATCAAATATCTTCTTCATGTGTTGTGTCCCTTCAGGACATAAGTGATCATGGACTTCCACTTGGCTCTGTCTCTTGTTGCTCTCCATATTTTTTCTCTTGATATCACTTCCAAATCCTGCTCTGCCATCCATCTGCTCAGACTTATCAAGTAGGTCTCATGCTGCTTTTCCATGTCTCTCTTTCCTTCTATCCATCCTGTGGGTATTAAATTCTCCTGGCCCTCTTTCCTCATTACAAGTCCCAGGAACCTCATCTGTCTCTTCCTGATGTTAAGTATGAGTTTTCTTCTTGTTTGTATCCTCTCCAACACCTCATCGTTGCTTACATGTTCCGTCTGTGGTATCGTCAGCATCCTCCTTAAAACCATATTTCTGCTGTTTCAAGCCACTCCTTCATCCTTGAGAAGATTATCCAACATTCACTGCCATACAGAAGGACAGATATCACATAGCAGTCCAGCACTCTTTTTTTGTTTCCAATGAGATTTTCCTATCTCTCAGTACTCTGGTTACCTTTTGAAATGCATCCTTGGCCATTTTAGGGATCTCAATGTCACACTTTCCATCCTCTGTCAGAACACTTCCCAGGTATTTAAATTTCTTTACTTGTTTTATTTTAGTGACTCCAACTTGTAGTTGGCATATTGGCTCTTCTTTTTGCTGGTGACTATACATTCAGTTTTCTTGAAGTTTATGAACAGTTCTTTCTTCCTGCTTTCTTTTGCTACCTTCTGTATAAGATCCTACATAGAGGCATATCTCCCTAATTTACTTTTAAGATATCAAATGGTCCCTCATGTGGATAGAAAGCAAAGCCTGTCAGCTTTAATGGGCAGGCAAATTAGAGCCCCAATAACCATGTTGTTCACCATATAGGAGAAAGTCTGGTACAAAAAAAAATTGATACACTCATAGACAAAGACATAAGAAATGATATTCAGAAGTTTCAAGGTTGTAGTTCTTACAATAGTGCAGAAAATCAATAAGATATATATATATATATATATATATATAAGGCAATGACGAAAAAAACTTATTTGATATCAATACCAGAAAATCAAAATTTGACTTACATCCATTCATTTTTCTTTCAGTCTACGGTTTTGCTTTAACCGGAAACAATTATTGCTTTTTAGTCTTTCATGCCAATGTCCAAAGAGTCTGAGCTCCAGGACCATGGATTAGTTTTAAAGCTTTCATTACACCTGAGCAATGTCAGCTATACTGCTAGTTTGCCATAAATTGAAAATAATTCTTGTTTGCTTACATCTTTCTTTACTTCTGTTATTGTGTTCTCCTTGTAAACATCAGTTTTCCTGTTTTATCTTTTTTTAGTTGGATCCCTAGAACTGCTCCCCACTCTGAGGATGCATGAGTTTTCATTATTAAACCAAATTTTTTAAAATGATTTCCTACTTTCTCTACTGATATTTTAGTTACATCTACTATGATGTCATTGATATATGAGCCTGTGGCTTCTTGTATTTCATTGTTCTTCCCTATAATCTTTGGTACAACACTGAGTTGAAACTCTAACCTAGTTAAACAGTACATCTTACCCTTATATTTTACCAATTGTACTGCCATAATTTCTCTGTGATATGCAGTTGCAAATAGGCTGAATTGATGTCCACAATTTTGGTCCTGTCTGTCATTTGCCTCCACCTTTTCATATTCTCTTCTCATATATTTATTATGGAACCTCCATATGGCATATTACATAATTATTCAGTTCCCAGAAGTTCATTACTGACTTGATTTTATTTTTAATTGACTGAATGACTGCCATCAATGGTAACTGGTATTGCTATCTTGCTGAAATAGCTTGTGTTTTAAACAAAATGTATCAGAGTGAAGCACATTTACTTATTAATTTCCACTAGAGAAATGAGTTAGAGGGAAATTGATACCTGTGACTTTAAGCTTTGGTTTCTGTCTTTCCAATTTACCAATAGTAGAACTTAAAATTTTGACTGTTTTGACCAATCCAACCAAATACAGTTCCTTGATTTCTGTCTCTTTTCCTCTTACAACTTTCACTTTTCTCTAATAGCTATCTGCTTCTGCTTGGTACTCTAAAAAGAAGAATCCACTCCCACTACCTGGGGGATTTATATAACCCCCCCCCCCACCACCAATTTCTTTGAACCTGTCCATAAAAAACATTCTCCTAATTCACTTAATTTCTCTGAAGGCACCAAAGTTAGTAAAACTCTTTCCTCTTCTCATTCATTTAAACTGCAGTATTTTTTCTAAAGTTTATAAATATAAAAGGTTAAAATTTAATATTAAGCAATATGATTTTTTGTATTATTTTTATATATGAATAATTATTGTGAAATTGAAAAATTTGTGATGGAATTCTCCAATGTTTTTTCAGTTAAAAAAGAAGCAATTTTCCTTTAGAAAATTATGCTTGCATCTCCAAGGAATCACTTATGACTCTAATCTGTTCTCAAAAATAAAACACAGGAACAGCACAAACATTATATTTAGATGCATTAGCAATGAATACAAGGAAAGTGTTTATTAAAGTTTAAAAAATACATTAAAATACAGATAAACAGATTAAACCAAGAAAACTTCTTTTATAGATAAAAAAAATGAATAGACCTGTTATTATATGCTGACTTCTGGGTTATAAGATTAACAACTTTGTAAAAATATTTGTACCTTAAAACACACACACACACAAAAAGTGTTTAAACAAATATCAAGAGTTTTGAATTGTCACAACCACTTTCTAAAGCAGAGAAAGTTTTGTTCAAATGTGTGAAGCAAAACTCCTGGGAATAACCGGAAAGGACTGTATTTCTGCGAAAGCCAAGAGGAATGTGTAACTGAGTTTTCTTCTTCAGTAAAAGCCAAAGCAAAAGCAAAAGTATTTTTGTGCCTTCTCAGAAATGCCATAATCTTCTCCTTGGTTTACACCTACCTGTTTAGCTGCTATACCCACAGGATTCTCTTCTGGTTGTACTAATGTGATAGTTTCAATCACAAGACACATGTCTGCTCATAGTAACTGTAAATTCAACTTAAAGATGCTAAGTCTTTGTTTACTGACAGAATGAAGCACCATAGAGCCTCTAAGAAGTTTGGTTCTTGTGAATCCTGGTGGCTCTGTAATAGTGTGTTAAATAAGAGTAAGTCTTCTATCCCACCTCTTCTCAATCAATTTTAGGTAGCATCATCTTCTGCTGATAAAGTAGAATATTTATGTTTGCAATTTCTCTTCAATGGTGGCGAATGTTAGACGATCTCTTCAAGGATGAAGGAGAGGTTTGAAGCAACAGAAATGTGGTTCTACAGAAGAATGCTAAGGATACCATGGACCAATATGTGAGCAACAACAAGGTGTTGAAGAGAATGAAAACAAGAAGAAACTCATACTTAGCATTAGGAAGAGACAGCTAATGTTTTTGGGACATGCAATGAGGAAGCGGATGTGTGTTGTGGTACAGTGGATATCGACTCGGAATGAGAAACCGGGGAGCCGAGTTCGAATTCCAGTTGAATCCATTGTATTCACTTATGTGCAAATACCCTTGGGAAAGGTATTAATCCGTCTCTTCCTTCCAGTTATGGGTTAAATAGCAGGACAGATTGGGTTCTATAGCCTTGGTCGGCAACCAGTCTACCACAGAAAGCAATGGCAACCTACTGCAGGATAATCTTCTGCCCAGTCAGTCATGTCTCTTTCGAGACATGATTGTCCAAGCGTGTATCATGTATGGCACTTAACTGACTGACTGAATGAGGAAGGAGGGTTTAGAGAATCTAATAAAAACAGGAAGGACAGCAGGAAAGGATGCAGGTGAAAGTAGTGCAAGACATTTGATGGGCTTATGCAAATGGATGGCAGAGTGAGGTTTGAAGGAGATACTAAGAGGAAAAATATTAAGAGCGACAAAGGGCAGGAGTAAGTGAAGGTCCATGATTGCCTACATCCTGAAGGGACACAGCACATAAAGAAGAAAACAAACTCATCTGGAGTATCTTTGGCTAACTTTCCACTTAGTAATGAGACTTATATGCACATAACTTGGTCTATGATTTCTGATATCATTTTAAAACTTGATCCTTATAAAGCATATGAACTTGATGATATTCCTGCAATATTTTTTATGAAATATGCTCCTGAATTGGCTCCTCTCTATAAACTCTACAATAAAGGTCTTGCTGCTTCTTACTTTCCAAATTGTTAGAAATCCTCTTTTGTCATTCCTGTTTTTAAGAAACTATCTGATCCTTCTATTGGCCTATTAGCCTTATATCTCTTTTTTGGCAAAGTACTAGAGGCTCTAATAAACTTTGAATTGGTTCAGTATCTTTTTTCAGACAAGCAATATGGCTTTCATTTTTTAGGTTAACTGCTGATTAATGGTTATTGCTGAAAGAGTCTATCAAACTTTAGTGTTAAATCTTGGGCTGTTGCTTTAGATATCTCTGAGGCATTTAACTGGGTTTGTATGGTGATCTTCACAAGTTGAAAGGTTATGGTATTTCTAGAAGAATTTTTGAACTGATTCATTCTTTTTTATCAAATCACACATTGAAATTCATTTTGAATGGACACTTTTCTAGATCTTTTTGAATTAAAGCAGGTGTCCTGTAGAATTCTATCTTTGTCTCTTCATTTTTCCTAATTTTCATCAACAAACTTTCCCAGTGACATTGGTTCTTAACTCAGCTGACACAGTGATTTAATTATGTCTTAATGGTAAGTCTGATCAGTTTGATAAATTCAAATTGGCAGCTTATCTAAAAATTGACCTCCAAAACAAAAAGTTGGTTCACTGTATCATGAGAAGCAATTTTTCTTGCTAGAATCTATCATTTACATTTATAAGTCTACCATTTCTACATGCATTTAATATCACTGCCACATTTACTCTGGTATTTTCTAAAGGAGAATCTGCAATGTTATCAGTCCGTACCTGGCATCTAGTTTCAGTAAATATCCCACTACTGTAACATAGATTCCCTGAGCCTTTTCTGTAAGTATTTTCATAGTAATTGTTTTGATGAGCTTTTGCCATTGGTACTTCAACTTTATGAATCTAGATTGGCAGCTAGGTCTCATCATTTTACAGTTAAGATTGGCAGATGTAACCATAAGTTCTATGTTAATACTTGTGGAACTCTCTTCCAGCCTCTTGCTTTCTGTTAACTTTGATCTTCAAAATTTTAAATGCAATGTCCATTGTTATCTTCTGGCTTCTTAATTTCTGTTCTTCATTTTGTTCTTCTTAATAATGTCTTTCTTTTTTGCATATTCTTTCACACTCAATAATTGATTGTGTCTTAGTGGTTTTATTGCCTTTGCTTGGAGTGAAATGATTAAAAAATTTTAAATGATAAGGAAATTATATTTTTGTCTATGTGAGATTGTTGTATATCAATAAACAACAAACACGCATATATATAAAAATATGAGTTATATTTTTATTGATGACGATGGACCGTGTAGCCTAGGGAACAGAGAGTGAGAGCGCGCTTCTAAGGGTTGACGGGGGGGTCGTCTGTTTCTCCTCTGGACTGGTCTGGCTCTCTCGTCTGCCTCTGTCTCTCTGCCTGAAATCCGTGCGCCGAGGTCTTTTTTATAATCTCCAAACCGGTACTTCCGGATTTTGCCTCGCCCACGCACGCCCGCGTAATTCTCAGAGACACCTGTTCTGTTTGCCTCTTGTAGCCATTTCCGCTACTGCCGGAAATAAGGTCAAACAAACATCCGTTCCTTTCAACGACCGGAAACGCCCCCGCTTGCTCAGCTTCCTCGGGTGGGGCGGGATTGTTATATTACATTCCTCGCCCACCCATTTTCCAAAATGTTCACCTAAGAACATTTTAAGCGCAACACCCTCACTCTCCTCCCCATGCCACACAAGCCCGACAATTATATAAAACATGTGCACGCCAAAACAACAAAAACATGTGCATGCCGAAACAAAAAAACAACAAAAAAAAAAAAATATAGGGGAGCCTACATCGGCAACCCAACAATGTTCATGTCCCTCTTGAAAATTGTTCTACCAACTCGATGTTTCATTGTTCTTTTTTTTTTTTTTTTTTTCACAGAATTGGGCAAAGTTCTTAAAAATGTTCATTTTCTTTCTCGACTCTGTCCATAAGCGTAGACACCTCGATGCATAACCACATGATTATTAGGCGGTAACCGCGCCCCAGTTTCTAAACCAACATCGAGTAAATGACCCTTGACCAACACCATGCGTGCCTCTGCTCGAGTTTATTGTTGCACATGTAACCTCATTTAATTTAATTTAATTTCAAACATACTATGTTTGAACACAGAAAAAAATGGTCATTATCTGCCGTACATATCATTCATAGTCTGACCGAGAAATGTTCAATAGAAAATGAAGAAAATTCCCCTGATTCCAACGTTAATCCGCATGCAATTTACTTTTGGAGGATATTAATTTAGTCTAAAAAAAAAAATGGACCCGTGACTCGTAGTTCCTTAGTTTGTACAATGTTTTCTATTCCCTGAACTACTTCCTCTGGATTCGAAACCAAGCATATCTGATATGTTGACATCTCTCTGTTTAACGCAGAGACATTTGAGTGTTGAACACCCGTTGACCCCGGAGTACTATTCACAACGGATAACTCAATTTCCTTTTCCGAAGCACTGTTGCTTCTTTTACACTTAAAAATCCGCTTCCTGGCTATTATTCCCAGGATTATTATTACGCCGACCACGCCAGCAATGACTCCTATCGTCAACCTCTTCGGAAGTTCTTCATATCCTTCACTAAATCTCTCCATATTTATCTGTTCCAAGGTATTTACTAGTTTTCAGAAATTAATATATCATCAAAAGATATTTCCCAAGTCACACTTTTACGTAAATAAAAATAAGTTTTAGATTTTAATTTAATTTTCCCAAATCTCCCCAAATAATCCGATTCCACCATATTGATAACAAAATATCTTTTCAATATCTGATTCATATCGCGAAACACTGAGACGCGGGTGAATGTTTTAAGAATATATATAATCGGTGTATTCGCAAAGAAATAACCAAACAATGCAGTTGTTTTCAAGCAACGATGTTGAGATATATTTATAATTGGCGATTTTGTTGGCTGTTGTTAACTGCATAATTAAAAGTACACTTTAAAACTCTCGATAACATTTAAGTCATTTCTATGCTGTAGAAATGTCACGCAAAACACAAACATTTTTAAATTTTGACAATATCTGTGTAAAGATTACAAATTGACGTTTACGAACAAATTCTGTTGACGAGATCAAAATTAAAGAACCCTTTCGTTTCTCTGATTTTCTTATTGTGGTAGCATTCAGCTACATTTATAATTTGTTAATGTTTACCAATTTTGATTTAGTTCATGCAATACAAGGCCAAATGGAGAAAATGAAGAGGGTCATTTTACGCTAATACTCCAATTGGGGAAAGTTTGTGTACGTAGAACATCGATTGTTTTTTTTTTTTTTAATTCGGCTCGAGTACTGGTCAGAAAAACTCAACTATTTCAACCATACAACTGACCTTCATAATCACATTGAGAATAGTTGTTCGTCAATATTTCTATTGGGTTGTCTGGAAAGTTCATGCCGCTTTTTAAGTAAAATTAAGACACAAAACAAAATTATTTCATTAAATATTTATTCTACGAAATATTAACTATTTTCTTGCACAAACCAAAGAAAATATTGTTATCAACAAGTTAATCCAATTATCCACTTTAAAGAGTAGAAGAAACTTCCTTTACATGATTTTACATCTCACTTACTCAATAAAAGTCAGATTAATTAAGCAACATACCAGTAAACTCACTTCACATATATGGTAAAATATTAACAACAAAAATAAATCATTAACTCAGATGTTTTGTACTTACAGATAGGTAAATATCTCAATTTCTTCCTCCCGTCAACTTTAACACTCCACTCCTCCCGCCAACTTTAACACTCCACTCCTCCCGCCAACTTTAACACTCCACTCCTCCCGCCAACTTTAACACCCCCGCAACCCCCAAACCTATGCGCTACTCCCTACATGTAGTCTGTTTCACCCCCTCCGTTCTACCCTTCTTAATGTGTTTGACACCAACAATCCACATTTCTCAATGGCAAAAGTATGCATTTTTTTTTCTAACTGGACTTATTATAAACACGAGCAGAGAACACACACACTATCAAATCAATGAGTCACTTACCTTGGCTGAATGTCTACAGTCGCGGCTGCTATATATTTTCGTCTTCTTTTTTTCTTTTTCTTCCTTCCTCGCTGTCGTCCGGTTGTTTACTATTTTCGTCTTCTATCCGGTAGTTTTAAGTCCGTTGAATTTTCAATCGTTGCCGTGGTAACCCTCGTATCAATCTGTTTTGTTGTCTCAAAACAGCAAGTCACTAGCACCAAAACGTACACGTCTGTTGTATATCAATAAACAACAAACACGCATATATATAAAAATATGAGTTATATTTTTATTGATGATGATGGACCGTGTAGCCTAGGGAACAGAGAGTGAGAGCGCGCTTCTAAGGGTTGATGAGGGGGTCGTCTGTTTCTCCTCTGGACTGGTCTGGCTCTCTCGTCTGCCTCTGTCTCTCTGCCTGAAATCCGTGCGCCGAGGTCTTTTTTATAATCTCCAAACCGGTACTTCCGGATTTTGCCTCGCCCACGCACGCCCGCGTAATTCTCAGAGACACCTGTTCTGTTTGCCTCTTGTAGCCATTTCCGCTACTGCCGGAAATAAGGTCAAACAAACATCCGTTCCTTTCAACGACCGGAAACGCCCCCGCTTGCTCAGCTTCCTCGGGTGGGGCGGGATTGTTATATTACAAGATGACATATTGTGAATAATTTTGTTTGATCTAATATCCAGTCTTTTGTTATCAAAGCATATTTATTGGATTTAGCTGTTATGATAAAATGATTCAATGGCAAAAAGCATTATAGCGCTGTATCAAAAAGAAGTTTCATATTGTTATAATGAATACCTACTGCTTTAGCCTTTTGCAGTAGTTAATTATTCTTCTCCTTCAACTCAGTAGATTCCAGCAAGAAGCATGAGGTTTTTCAAAGCTACTAATGAAAATGGACTGAACCATTTAGTTCAATATATAGCATGTGCATTAGTTGTTTTTGATTTTTTTCAGTTGCACAGTATAGTAGGGACAGTTGGGCAGTCTGTGAGAAAAAGAACACCATGATAGTTCACTTTGGCTGAAATTTGGAAACAGCATGCTGTACTCTTTGGCATTTGCACCGACACGAACATTTCAGAGTGTTTGGGTGTCAAGCTGAAAACAGTACAGAGGAGTTGAAAAAAGTTGGATGGGTCTAATGGTGATTACAAAGTGTTTGGTGTAATCACTAGTGATGGTGTCAAAGAGGCAGAAGATTCGGAAGAATTGCATATTGGTGAAAAGAAAGAAGTTCAGCTTACGTTTATATAAATCTTTTGTGATAAAGCTGGTAATTATCTTGGTTTGTGAATCAATTATATATTTCTAAAAGGATTCTCCACACAAAACACAGAACCAGGATGGAAGAACTTTTGAAACTTTAGAAGTGCAAGTAAATGTTAAAGTTGATGAAGCATACAAAGTGACTTATTTAAAGATAAACAAGTTTTTATTTTATTAGTGGTCTAAAGACAACTATAAGAACAGAAGTAGTAGACACTACTCAGCAATTCAGACATGAAAAGAATAGGGTTTAAGTTAAACATGGAGAATGGCTGTAACTATTTTCGGGATTATTTTGAATATTATTAACTGTTATATCTTTTGGGACTGGTGAGCAGCTTTTTCTGGCTGCAAAATATGTATTACCCATGAAATTGTAGAATATCTAAAATTTTTTCTAAACTATATTACTCTGTTTAATTAAATAAATAAATTTAACATTGAGTTCTTTTGAGTTCATCTCTATTGGAATTTACTTGAATTATATACCAAATATTCTACGTTATATATATATATATATATATATATCAGTAATCATTCTATATAATTACATCCTATATTCCTTACTTGTTCAGTACTGGCATTTAATGAATTCACTGCTCAAGTGGTCTAATATCTACCGACCTTACAGAATATACTGAGGCTTAGAACATTAGAACATAATTCAACATGATAAAAAAAAGGTAAATCCCTCCCAATTGCCAATCAAAAAAAAGAGTAAACAGTAAAATAACAGTCATTTTATTTAGAAATAAGTTTTTATTTAAAACTTAGCTTGTTCTTCAACCAATCAGTGTCTTGGATTCAGAACATATATTTTGCTCCTTAACTACTTGAATCCACCTGCTATTCCAGTGGTAGGGGTTGTAACCATAATTGATTGTAATTTTGGCAATATTCACCAAAATAGCCACTCTCTTGGGAGACCACATCCAAATTGAGCCATCTAAATGTAAGGTAATGACACTCTGGGGCACTGATATTTTTTCTGGTTATGCATAATCTCTACATGGTAGGTTCTAATAGGAGATATTTGGACCTCTACCAAGTTAGAACATAATTGATACCATCAACATGCTAACCAACCATACTCATACTTAGGTATTCTAAGCTAATTTCAGACTTAATCAGCCACCCTCACTCTGATCCTTATTCCCAGTTTCTCCAAAACAATATTAATCATCCAGTAATCCCCCCTTGTCTTGGAAGGTGTCTACAGCCATGACCTTCTTTATAAAGAAGGTCATACTACAGCTCTATACAGCAACAATCCTAAAGTTGGTGTGTCGATAAAATTGTCTGTGCTGCAAATGGGTTAATAGGAGTAGATTGGTTCACCTAGCCCACACTCCTTTCATGTTTATCAATAAACAGGAGTAGAAGATTATTCCTTGTTCCTTGTTTAGGATATGGTTCACAGATTCTTTCTTCAAAAGCCATAGTGATTGACCTTTCCTAACCCTTTGGTGATTTGACTAATCAGTGGTTCTGACATTTCATTATGAGAGTACCAGGTTGGCAGTTTGCTGACTGCTGCATCTAACTAGTAGAAAAGAACCCAAACTCTTTTGTAGCTCTTAGTGAGGCTACTCTGATCGATCAACAGTCACATAATATTGGGGTATATATATATAATATTGGGCTATTTATAGAGCTATGTCATTCATGGGTAGATGTCCTACATGTATTTCCAGTGGGCAACTCTGAGACCACATTACACTTTTGTCTCAGCCACGTTCTGGCTAGTTTGTATAGCTGTTGATAGCAGATAATGATGTTGCTCTTTTTCTTCCTTCTCAAAACCAAGTCTTCTCATGACTAATACAATGAAAAGAAAAATGACAAAACCAGTAAGCAAAAATTAGGTACCCCCAACAATTTTTTCCTCTAATATTCATGGTATCTATTCCAGCTTTTGCAGTCTAGGACCTTTTCTACTGAAATGATTGTCAGATATCTTTGAACTTTGTGAAACCAATTTAAATTCTTCCATTACTATGAATTAATTCTCTGTTCCAGGCTATCTTTCTCTTTTCTGAAAAGATTCTAGCATTCATATACATGTACTCAGTGTTTACATCTGAGATAATCTTCCAGTGTCAAGGGAATTGTCACTTGAGTCCCCAGGCAACTCTTTGTTTGTGCGTTTGTCTTTTCCTTTATCACTCTCTCTTTTCTCAAGACTGCAATATGTGAGACAAAACATTTCACAACATAGAAATGTTTATCTGCAAACATTTCAGTGTTTGGTGATTTTAATGCACATCAGGACAAGTGGCTTAAGCATTCTAATATCACTGATGTTATTGGTATTCAGACTTTCAATTTTTCCATTCCTCAGTCTCTTACTCAAATCCTGGATTTCCAAACTTGTTTCCCTAATAAATCTGATGAACATTCTTCCTTAGTTGTCCTTACCTCCTCTCCTACCTCTTGTCAAGCTTTACAACACTGTTCTCTTGGCAATTCTGATTATGCTGTAGTATCTGTTGATATATTGTTCCAGTCAGCTATGAGAAAGGGACCCCCTATTCACAAGACCTCCTTCTATTTACAGTATACTAATTGGGATCCACTTCATGACTTTATTTGAGATGCCTCTTGGATCAATATTCTGAACCTTCCTATTGAGAATTGTGTCAGTGAGGTTTCTTCTTGTTCCTTCTTGAAAAAATCAAATAAAAGATAAAACTTCTCCATGATTCACATCAGTCTGTTCAGCCACTATAACCCACAGGAATCACTTTTTCCAGTTATACCAGTGTAACAGTTCTGATCACAACAGCAACCTATTAATGGCTGTACATAATAAATGTAAATATATCCTTGAAAGAGCCAAGTCCTTGTTTGCTGAGAGAATGAGGCACTGTATTGCATCTAATAACTTTTGTACTCGTGACTACTGGTAGCTCTGTGATAGTGTATTAAATAAGAGCAATCCTCTCTTCAATCAATTTGAGGTGTTAACATCTTCTGCTTATGAAGCAGTATGTTTTGCCAGTAAATTCTGTTTAAACTCTACTCTTGACTCATCTGTCGAATCCTTAGAACTGAGTCTCTGTTGAGTGATATGCATATAACGTCATCCATCATTTCTGCTACCATCTCTTAATCTGGATTGCCACAAAGCATATAAATCTAATGGTATACCTTTAATAGTACTTTAAAAATGTGCTCCCTAACTAGTTCCTGTCCATTCTAAGCTGTATAATAAATGCCTCACTACCTTGCTACCCTGACTGTTGGAAATCCTCATCTGTTGTTCCAGTCTTTAAGAATTCAACTGACCCTTCCAACTATTATCCTTCTACCTCATTTTGTAATCGTAAGTCCAATGCTAACAGTTTTTTTCACACTTCTTTCTTTCTAGACAAGTTTGATCTTCAAAAAATTTAAATGCATTATCAATTGTTATCTATTATCTTCCTAATTACTCTTCTATTATTTTCATTTCTCTATAATGCTTCTGTTTTCTAATTCTCTCACACCCAGTAACCCTTTTTGTGATCTGTTACTGTCTTATATGGGGTGAATTCATTCAAAAAAATTAAAATACATTGTTATAGCAAAATGACACTCAACGTATTTTATGGTAAAATTGATGACATGTCATATATTGTTAAAAAATTTTAAAAACTAAACAATTTGCTAATATTAATTTCATTTCTTGTATGGAGAAATATTTTTTTACTCCTCATTTGATTTTATAAGATTATTTAGAAAATAAAATGCAGCTAAGTAATTACAATTTAATCATGAAATAATGTCATTAATTAAATATAAAGTTTGAATTTTCATATTTAGATTTTGGCATTAAATAATACCAGTTGATAATACACTAAACAAAAACAACCAAAACAAACCTAGCACTTAAATTTGTGAAGTTGAGATACCATCAAGAAAAGCTCATCAGAGCAATTACCATGATAATGTTTATATACAAGGCAAAGGTTATGTTATAGTGGTGGAAAGGGACTGAAGCCAAAAGGACAAGTCAGAACTGATAAATTGCTGATTCTCTTTTGGATGTTGTCAAGAATGTCTAGGTATAAAACAGAAGCACCGGACCAGATGTAGCAGTAATATTTGATGCATGGATAAAAGGTAGTTTTACAAATGCAGATGAGAGACAATTTATGGCATAGTGAACTGTTTTTTCTAGTAGCAGATTCAGCAATTTGTTTAATATAATATTTCCACTTGTCAGTGGAAAATGTGAGACTGAGAAAGTGCAATGAGTTGCTCTTCTGGAAATTACAATCAGCCATGTACAGATTCTTTAAGATGTTTAGTTAAAATTAACAAGGTACTTCTTGCTCCAACAATATTGTAGCTAATTTTTGAGGTTGGCAGCTAATTTGATTTTATTGATCCTTTCTTAGTTACTATTAAGACAGGTGTAAATAGTTTTGTCATCAGCTTAGATACCGAGTTTGGTGCTGATGACATAAGAAAGGTTGTTGATGAAAATAAGGAACAGAGTGGATCTCGGAATAGAACACGCATTAATGCAAAATTATCTAGAAAAGTGGCCATTCAAGACAGTTTTCATCATGTAGCTTGATAAAAAAGACTATATCAAATGAAAAAAATGGGTCAGAGATACCATAATCCTCCAACTTGTGAAGAAGACCAGTATGCCAATACCTGATATCTAAAAAACATCCCAAGCTTCACCATTCACTTTCACCATGACAGACTTTTTCAGTAATAACTATGAACACATTGGTAGTTGACCAAGAGAAGCAAAAATCATATTGTTTATCTGAAAGGAGATCCTGTGAGAGGAAATATTTAACCAATTTGTGTTATGCCTGGCCATTTTGTTTAAGATGTAAGATTTGTTATTTTTACATGTATCACTTTTTAATTTTTTTATAATATTTGGTTTTCATAATTTGTTTTTTGTGTTTCTGATTATAAACAAAAGAAAGTACTTTGCCAAAGGGAGGTTTTTACCTCCCTTTGGCAAAGTACTAATAAATAGGTCAGTAGTTCAAAGGATCAACCAGTTCCCTGGTGTCCTTAAAAACAAGGGTTTCCTACAGTTTGGAAAGAAAGCAGAAGCAAGGCATTTATTGAAGGGCTTGAAGAGAAGGGCCTATTCAGGGACATATTTCTTAAGGACATTTGCATGGATACCATTGAATTTGCATAACATAATATCACACTGTAAAAACTCTTGCCCTAAGATGAAAGTTAAGCAATATTCCTGATGAGTTAAGAGTAGAACTGATTGAGAGTTTATGAGTAATGTATTCTGTTTTATTGGCTTAAGTTGATAGCACTTGAAGAGAGAAGGAATTGATACACTTTTACAGAGCTGCCAATAGTCATGAGAACCAGATTTGTTAGAGGCTATACAATGCCTTAGTGAAGTATGATTTAGCCTCTTTGAGGGCCCATTTGTATTGTAAACAGGCACAGAGACATCAGAGCTATCATAACTTTATAGCTGGAAAAAGTGATTAGTGTTGGTTATAGCTGCTGAACAGGCAGGTGTTAATAAAGATTGTGATTTTATCTGGTATTTACAAGATGGTTTAGGAGCCTTGATCATGACTTTCACCCAAAAAGAAACTTCACAGATACATTTAATTTTTTTATTATATAATAGGAAATGTTTTGGAAGACAGACTTTTGTTAAATGTAAGATTGTTAATGAACCACTCAGGCAAAAGAGCAGGATAAAAATTATGAATTTTTTAACTTTTTTAATTTCATTAAAATACCATCACTATTTTTTTATAATTCTCATAAGAAAATGATAATCTTTATTTTTGTTTATTTTCTCATTGTATGAATTGAATATACAAACTTCAGTTAATTTGCTTGTGAGTCAAGATTTCTGCTTGCTATCATTTTAGAAGTATCTAAATTATAATTTTTTTTATTTTATTTCTCACAAAATTGTAAGAAAAAATAAATTCTTAGACAAAAATAGTTTGAGACTTTAATGTGTCTGCATCTTTCAAAGAAATCAAACAAATGCATACTGATGATTTGAACTTCAAAATACATGCAAATTATTTTTTTTTTTAGTGAAAATGAAAAGCTTAATTCTGTTATACCAATCAGTTAATTTCTGAGGACCAGTGATTTGTATAATTTTTGTAATTCTATCAAATGGTATGATGCAGAACAATAAACATAGAATACCTCCAGGGTCAGTAATTGTAATGGATAATTTAGGACAAGTGTCGGATTGTTGGTTAAGATTAATCACCAATCAGTAACAGTTGTCAGATTTAAGGTTCTAGGAAAGTTAAGAATTTGAAGTCTTATTTTTAAAACAAGTAGTTCCTCTTCTTTTGAATGATTGCTACAATAAAATATTCTTACTCTCATTTTCTCTCATTCTAGCTTTGTGTCTATTAATGTGTAAGGTTTAATACACCGGGCTACGAACAAAACAAAATTATAAATTTTATTATTACATTACACAAGATGATCAGGGTAAATTTCTTGCATAAATATCACTTTCAAAATTTTAATTTACTCAAACATTTTCCAATTTAGAGTATTTTTTTCATACAGTTCTCACATAAATTAATAAACATCTTTTATTGGGAGACAGGTGATTCCTTGTTGCAGAATAGAATATTTGTATAGAATTCATATTCAGAGCAAATAATCATGACCAAAATATTTCTACTACAAATGAGTTAAACTTCCCAGCTCAATTAGAAAATATTATCAAAATAGAATTTAAATTTTAGCTTTATGTCCAATATTTCTTGCTGAGTTTTTTAAAACTTTGCAAGAAACATTTGACTTGTAATAAGAGAAAACTGGTTGGGTGGGGGATGAATCTGAATATAATTTGAAAATGAAAAATGACTATAAATATGTATATCTAAAAATAAATCTTCTCTGATGTGATAAAGGAAATTCTACTGATTAGTTTTAAGTCAGGAAAAAATCCTGTTTCTGTTAATTGTAGGATACTTGCTTGTTTTTAAGGTGAAAAGTGAGGGTTACCTCAGCCAGATATTCTCCAGCTCACCTTTACTCATAAACACTCTGGGTATCTCTTCCTTTTTCCTCCAAACACTCTTTTTTTATTCTTCTTTTGAGCCATGTATAGTTACTTTACATTTAAGTACCAGTGATGAGTTCTAATTAGCTCTTATTACCCTACTCTAGGGATTGTTCACATAAAAATAAGCCTCGATTGCTAAGTTGAACCTTATATTTCTGTTGTTTTGTTGCACGTTAAATACTAATTTCCTGTTGGTTCTTTATATCTATAGTTTTGTAGTGATGAGATAATAATTTCTTTTAAATTTTTTTATTCTTTCTTTTTTTTTAATGCAGATAGGCAGTGGTGGGATAGACTTCCTGTCAACTTTTTCCCCCTATTTTTCATTTATTTATTTATAGCTTCAATTAAACATATTTGTACTAGTAGAAATATGAGAGTCATTAAATCATATCAGCACCAGTAAACAAAGAAAATAAATTGTGCATACTTCATCATGACTAGACTGTCAATTGACAATAAATAAAATAGAAAATTTACATTATGTTTGAACATTTATAAAGAAAATGATATAAAAAATTACAATAAATTTGGTGGTAGATGTTTAGATTAATGGGGTGGGGTTCTGTGAAAAAAAAGTAAAAAAATTCAATTAAACATTTTTTTTGTTTCAAATTTTAAAATTTGAAAGTTCTCTCTGATATTGAAATCATCTCCCACTACATTCCAATTTCCTATATGACCAAAATGAATTGAGTGAAAGAAATTCTACTGCCCATGAACACTCCTAACTTCAGTTTTGTGAATTATTTTTATTTTAAATTGCATTCTAGTTAATTGGAAAATTGAAACAGATTACTTGGAAGTAATCAAGTAAAGAAACAAATAAAAGTCTTTTGATTGAACATAATTTATTCAGTAAAAACCATGCAATATTATTAGAATTTATCTCATTCTGCTCATATATCTATAATTTGATTTTCCACACATGAAAATCCAGAAGAGAATTCCACATCTATTGGAGGTCCACTGATGGCTGATGCAGTCCATGAGTAATAGACAAGTTTTACCTTATCAGTTATGAAGGAAGATTTGGCAACTAGAAGAAACTATGATTTTATGGTAATTTTATTCTGTTCAACTCTGTTTCTGTGGTTTTTATCAGAAAGTATCTGTCCTCCTAGGCCGTATTTCAATTATTTTTTTATATTATCCTAAACAGGGTAATGCATAACCTTCTCTCTATATATATAACTAGCAGTATAGCCCGGCATTTCTTGGGTGTAATGAAAGATTTTAGGTTTAAATCCATGGTTCTGGAGCTCAGACTCTTTGGACGTTGGCATGAAAGACTAAAAAGCAATAGCTGTTTCCAGTTAAAGTGAAACCATAGACTGAAAGAAAAATGAATGGATGTAAGTCAAATTTTGATTTCCTGGTATCGATATCAAATAAGTTTTTTTTTGTCGTAAACTGAATTTTGAAGGCTAAATAAGTCCTCTGAGTAAATGGTATCATGGCTGAGATGAAGAACTACAATTATACCTACTTTGAGCCAAACCTGAAGCAAAAACTAAAATAAAAGGGCTGAAAAAAATACAGATATACAGGCAGATAAACAGACACACACACAAACATCTTGCCTTTTATATTTATATATATATATATATATTATCGATTTTCTGCACTTTTGTAAGAACTGCAACCTTGAGACTTCTGAATATCATTTCTTATGTCTTTGTCTATGAGTGTATCAAATTTGATTTAAATCAGACTACTTCTTCTATAACCCGATTTTTTCGATTATCAATTTCCGATATTTATTGGGGGTACCTCGACACAAAACCTAGCTAAGAACACTCGCAGACGCTTATAGTACAACTGTGTAAATTTTCAAGAAAATCGGTTCAGCCGTTTCGGAGTCTATAGGTAACGGATACACACACACACACACACACACACAGACAAAGTTTCATTTATAAATAAGCTTAGATCTGCAATACAAGATTTTTTCCACTCCATCTTTTAGTTAGTTAGTTAAGCATCATATATGATTAATGCTTGGGCAATCATGTCTCGAAATCTGAACTTGGCTCTCCAATTTCTCATTCTGAACTGATATCCACTGCACCACAACACATATTCATCTTTAGTCATCTTATATTCCTCAAGTCTCACCCTTACCACATATGCAAGATATGTTATAAATGTGGGTCTTTTTTCAGATTTTTCTTTTATAAGAGACCATTATCTTTTTTTTATCACAGATTCTACCATATAAGGAGTGAACATTTGTAAATATACACTGAAGAAATTTGAACATCTAAATAATGTTGGATGAATTATTCTCTTCTCTGAGTGGATTTTATGTATATTCATTATGCCTTGGATTTTTAAAAAGTGAGATTCTAATATTTATTAAAGATTACTGCTTTAAACTGTATTTAAGTATGCATAGTATGAAGAAATTTTTATAAACAATATAAAATCTTTAGTACTGCATAATTTTATTTACTTGTGATTAGAGGACATATTTATCTTTCAAATCTTTTAAAAGTTTCAATATAGATACTTATTTCAAACTTTGAAAAACAGACATTTAAGAATACCTTTTTAAAACAATTTATTTTTATTCCCAGCTATTATTTAAGAAAAAAACAAAATATTTATATTTGCCTCTATCTGCGTATGAAAATAATCAATAGAAATAAACAAAAAAATAATGTTGCCATAGAAACATGGCTACTTGATTCAAATTATCTGAGCATAATTGTTATTTTTTTTATAAACACAGCTACTATTATCATTGTAAAGCTTTTCCATTTTTCCTATAATTTGACACAATTTTATTTTATTACAAAAGGTTAGGCATTTAGTGAAAATTTTATCCTCTTTCTATCAAAGTAGGCTAAATATAACATAATCTAATCTTTCAGTGCATTTTGATATTCAGTTTAATAAACTTAATTAAAGCTTTCCTGTGAGAAAGAAAAACTTGCTTGCTGTTGGGGAATGTCAGCAATTAAGCAGTCAATAAAGACAATCTGAGCGAAGTCAACAATGCCCTTTAAAAGTTTATAACTGGTTCTCTTATTAAAATATTTATTATACACAGCAAAACTGGTGTTTTATTTGAAGTATTCAAAACTATTTTAAGACCAGTGACTGAAGGTGCTGACAGCTGCCATTATTTGAAAGAATACTCATTGCATGGGATAAAATATAATAGTTTTATTACTTCTTGTAACTTAATCAAGTCATTATTTCCTTTTTAGATGAAAAACATTAAAAATTGTGGCCAATTGTCTAACATATATGCTATATATGTTCTGATAGATTTTATTATACAAGTCAATTTCTTTCACAATAAAGTTAGTATTAATCGATCAATGCTTGTTACATTTTCAGGACATACTTAATATGCACTCAATAAATCCCAGGCCTAACTAATAAAACAACAACTTTTAGGCAAAATTCAACTTTATTCATCAACATAGTCTCCTTCTAGGGTGATACATTGATTCCAACACTTCTCAAACAATTTGATGGCTTTTTTGTAGAACAATTTGTCTTTGCCTCAATATACGTCTCAGATTTCTATATCACTTCTTCATTGGAGCCAAAGCTCTTTTTCCCTGAAGCATTCTTTTGAGGTTTGCAAACAGCCAGTAGTTACTGGGGGCCAGATCTGGAGAATAGGGTTGATGCAGAAACAATTCAAAGTGCAATTCATGTAGTTTTGCCATCATTGCGATTGACTTGTGACACAGTGTGTTGTCTTGGTGAAAGTTCACTTTTTTCTTCTTCATTTGTGACCATTTTTTGTCGATTTCCTCCTTCAAACGCACCAATAATGCTATATAATATTCACCATTAGTGGTTGTTCTTTTCTCAAGGTAACTGAACAAAATACCTTGCACAACACAAAAAAAGGAGGCCAAAACCTTGCCTGCTGATGTTTGCGTCTTTGGTTGCTTTGAACAATTTTCACCTGCCGTTTTCCACACAGATGACTGCTGATTTGACTCCAGAGTGAAGTGGTGGATCTATGTTTAATCTGTTGTCTTATATTTATGCAAAAACTCCTTGTTGTATTAAAACAGAAGAAAACAACACTCTGAATCAACATGTTGTTGTTCTTGATCAACTGTGACCAAATGCAGTACCCACTTTGAACACAGCTGAACTATAATTTTGCATTACTCTATCCCTGACTTATTCTGGTTGGTTGATTATTTCCATAACAAGGACCAAAACTCTAGCCCAGTCATCAAGTCCATCCAATATAGGCTTCTTTTTCACTGAACTTACATCTTTTTCTTTGTAAGGTTTATTTGATGATGGTAGTTTGTTTGATTTCATGTCTTAGCCAATGTTCTGTATATATTCTGTATATATTCTCCTTTTATATTTGCAATACCAGCTTCCTCAAATATTTTCTTGCTTGTTGTTTTCATTTTTATCAAAACTCTTGTGACATGTTTTGAAAGTTTTTTTTATTCTTCTTTGATTTCTATTCTTTTTCTTGTCACAATTTTCAAAATTCTGTTCTTATCTCTTTATCACTTTCTGATAGAGTTCTGTATATCTGTAATTAGAGAATAAGTATCAAAATAACTATTTCTAATAAAAACAAATATTATAAGCTGAAATTGACAATTCACACAACATATTTAGTATATATATATAATATATATATATATATATATATTCTAAAAATTGTTGAAACATTGGTTGGTTAATAGCAATTTTATTGTGGAAACATTGACTTGTATAATAAAGTCTAATATGCAGACATATACAGTTACTTCCTCTTTCCATTCTCTCTTTCTTTTTTCTCTTTCTTTTCTCTCTCTTGCACTCTCTGTCATATATTTTTTGAATATGTACATAACAGTATTTAAACTAGCTTGCTGCACAAAAACATAGGTCATAATAAATAATTGACAGTTATTGAATCAGAGAATATTACCATGTGACTACTGGTTCCAAAGAGGAGAAGTTTTGGTTTGAGGTAGATACCATAAATTTTATATATTTGTAAAGATTATTTTTGTTTGAATCAAAAGATGTAATTCTAAACAAATTTTAATGCTAAGAAGTATCATACATGAGTAGTTAGTTTTGATTTGAATCTTGAATTAAAGCACAACATGTTTTCAATGAAAAACCAACATGGAAAAAGAGTAGGAAGAATGATTAGAAGATGGGGAGGAGGAAGATATAAGGATTGTTGATTTATTTTAGAGGTAGAAAAATTAGCCTTTCCTCAGTTGATAATTAGATTAGAAATGTTTGTGAGCAAGAATATTATGACTTGAATTAATTTTAACATAGTTCTACAAGAGGAGATTAAACACTTATTAATTCATATGGACTTTTCAAAACTATTTTATTCTTACTTGTGTGCATATGTGTGATAAGTGAACTTTCAGTATTTTGGATTCAAAATTAATATGTTTGTATGAAAACAAAACACAAGAATTTTTTATCTGACATAATGTTAGAACGTTGCAATCAAAATTACTAAAATTATTTCTATCTGTGTTTATGTTTTTAGATGGTCTTAAGAGTTTTTCCTTTTCACTTCATTCAAAATTTGAATGAAGTTAAAAGTCAACACATCTGATTCTATTATCATTGCATTCATTAAAAAAATTGTTTCCTAATATTGAAGAATATGACATTTTCATCATATTATGTTTTGATGTTTTAGAAGTAGTAAAAATGCACATCAAATGCAAGGATTTAATGCAATTTATGGAGAATGTACTATGAATAATGGAATAAGTAAAAAACGATTTGTGAAGTTTCATGCTTGTGATTTCTCATTTAATAAGTTGAGGTTCATAGGAAATAGATCAAATCATTGCTCAAGAATAATGAATGTTAAGACATGAGAGCCAATATACAAATTAAGCATTAGAACCATTGGCATCAATTTGGCTATTTTTGCCACTTTCATGAATGATTTTAGCATAACTTAATTCAAAAAATGTATTGGACTATATTTCCATGACAATTTGCTTAAATATAATTAAAATCTATTTTCTAAGCAAATCGTGATGGGCAAAGGAATGTGATTACTTAACAACAACATGGAACAAAATAGATTACTGTGTAAATGATTGCATGTTAACCATACCAAAGGATGGTCTCCATTTATAAAAGCTGATGTACTGTCTAGTAAGACTGAAAAGTATTCTACTATCAGCACATACTCATACAGCAATAATCATTTTATTTTAACAAGTCTTGCTTTCAGTTAAAGACAGTTAAGAGAAAACATTTTTTATTGCTAAGGTACAATATTATTTCTACATAATGCTAGACCGCATTTTCTTTTTTGAGATTTGGAAAAATTGCTACATTTTGGCCAGGAAGTTTTGATTCCTTTATTATATTCATCATATACTGTGTTCATATTATTCATTAGTTTAGCTTAGTTTAGAACAATACCACAGACCTGAAGAACACACAGAGGATTAAACTTTACAGCAGATGCTCTATGTATATATGTATACAAGAGTTGAAAAGTTCATGTCCCAGTCCACCAAAATATGTTTAGGCTTTAAATAACCCAGAAAGGGTTGATGAACTAAAAAAAAACAAAAAACAAAAAAAACAAAAAAACAAATCTAATGACAGTATATGTCTTTTAATCAAAAGAAAACTAAAACTCTGAACTTTTCACTGAATGATAGAAGTAAGTGTAAGTAAAATTTCTTTCTGTCAATTATTGCTGTTGTGTAAGCATATTACTGAGATTTTCTCTGGTTTTCTTTTAATTAACAATGGAAATGAATTACTTTATTTTATACCAAGTACTTAATTAATTTGAATTTTAAATTATCTAATTAAAAGATACTTGACCTCTCTATAAAAATACAAAGTATATATATATATATATATATATATATATATATATGACCTAGCTTATATAAGAGTAAAAGGGTGCCAATTTTATGTCATTGTTCTTAATTCTTTCAAGTTTTGTTTTTAATGTCTGTATTATTATTGTACAAATTAAATTTATTTCAAATATCTTTTTCTTTATGCTTTTTGTTTCACCCTACCACTTACAGTTTTCTATCAAATATTGATGTTGGCATATTTCTTATAATAGTTCTATTAGTTTGAAATGTTCCTAGTTTATAAACATGTTTTGACGTGTCATGAAACTGTAATATCATGCAACTGACTCGACATTCTAATCAGGAAATATTGGGCAGTTTAGAGATTAAATGGTTTTACTAGTCTCCCAGAAAGGAGAATGGCCTAACACTACCAAGTCTACTTGGCTACCTAGCCTGCTACAAGGTAATGATTATTATCATTTGATTTAAACATTTTTTTCTATTTTGCTACTTGTTTTTGGATGTCTATTTCTTAATTAAAACACCATCAAGTCTAGATTGGATTTGTTCTCTTTCTATTAGATAAAAAATATTTTTGTCTGGTTTGTTGCTTAAATTTGCTGTATTTTTACTAGAATAACACAAATTTAAAAGCAAAGTCAAAACCTGGACTTACAGGGTGGATACTTTAAATATTGTTGAACTTATATTTCTAAAGCAACCATGAAGTTTCTATCTTATATAAGCTCAGGTCATTTTTTGGTTAGATAGAAATTTACAACAATTATATATCCAAATATTAATAAACCATCACAAAGAAGTATTGATAGTAAGAATCAAAATTTCTTTTAAAATTCTTGTTTGACAATGAATTTCACTGAAATCAGTGTACCATAAAACCACAAAAATATACAAAGTACATTACAAGTGACCCAATCTGAAATAAAATTGTTAGAAAATAATTAATTTCTATGAATTTAGATTTGTATTCACAATTTTGTTATTTTATTACATTGGCCAGTGCATTCTCAAACTCTGGTATTGTCTTGGTTGTTTTCATTATTACATTTTGACTGAGATTTAAACAGAAGAATTTAAAGTAAATGAATATACCCTAGTTTTTGGATGGTAATAGCAGCATACAAAATGGATTAAAAGGAAAATGTTGTTCTGTTCCATGATAATGCAAGGCCACGTACAAGAAAAATAACACACAAAAAATGTAGGAAACTCTGTTGGTCTGCTCTGTCTCACCTACCATATTCCCCTGATTTTGTATCAACCTTATTTTGATTGCTCCAAAATGCTTTGATGAGGAAAACTTTCTTTAATGAAAATGGATTAAAAAATTTATTGAAAAATGCAGAATTTTACTTAAAAGATCTCTGTCTAAGAGTTGCCTGGCAAATAGTACCAAGACATTGCAAATGATAATGAATATGCAATTGATTAAAATACAATTGTAGTTTATTTCTTGAAGAGTCAAGTTGATAATCAAAAACTGAAATTATGATTCACCATGATAGCATATAAATTTAAATAAAATCATGCAAATATGCAACCATTATTTCTAGGGGTCATCTACTGAAGTTTGAAATAGATAATTATAAGTTCATTATAAGGGGATTAGCCTTACCTGACAAGAATGAGATAACCTCAGTTGTTTGTTATTAAGAATCATGATGGTCATTTTCCCAGAAGTCGAGGGAACAAAGACTATAGTTTTCAATTTTCATTTGAACTGACTGTGCATAGGTGCACTTTGCATTTGGCTGATTGTGGACAGTGAGATGTAGCAAGAGTTCTGCTACACTGTTCCTTGTGATAGAGATGGTAGTAGTGATTCCAGTAAGCTATAATGCTAGCATCTTCAGGCATGACCCAAGACTAGTTATTCAATCTTTGCTAATAATTCTTGTATTCTATAAAATTCTCCATGTAAGAAGGAATCCATTTGGAAATGAGGGAAGCTGTTCTCATCGCTCTTTTCGAAGAATGCTAAGAGAGGAGATCTACAATGTAAAATCTGAAGTTATCTTAGTCAGATAATGAGTATCAAAAGATTGTCCTGTGTCATCTGACGGTGCTTTTGGTTTTTCAGTGGCTGGTTAGAAAAGCCCAACAAGACTTGACACTTCAGTAGAGCATTTGTCAAGACAGAAGACAAGAAAGTGGTCTATGTGGTTTGTATTTTGCTCAGTAATATCAGAAACACTTGAAAGGTGTCTTAAAAGATTTGCTTGTCTTTGAATACAAATAGTCAGATTTTTGCCCATTGATTTTTTTTTTTACAAGAGTAATGATTATGAGTATTTAATAATTAAATCTTACAAAAGATTATCATTATATATTCCAATATGTCTTAAACTTATTTTCTGTGTTTATTTAGAATATCAGTAGTGTATCAATTTTCAAGTTGTTGGCAAAAGATTAATAACCCACCTTATTTATATTTTTAAATGTTATTTATTAATACATATATATCTATATTTATAACAACAATATATACTTTAGAGGGCAGTTTGTAAATAAGAAATTATATAAATATTTAACAACATATATATGTAAAACATTTTTCAAAGAACTTGTTTTTGTTTGTGCATGTACAGATAAAAATAATATTTATATTGTGGTATTTGATTTAAAATATTCTATGTTTTTCTGATGTATATCCTTTTGAATTTTGTGAATCATTTTACTTTGGCATTTCTGGTAAGTTTGTTTTCATTTTGTATTTCAATGGAAATTGATTAATAATTAATCACATAAAATATAAAAATACTTAATGTTTTACAATTTTTGGTTAGATAGAAAATTACAACAATTATATACCCCAATATTAATAAACCATCACAATGTTAGAAAATATTATACCTTAGTTTTTGCATGGTAATAGCAGCATACAAAATGGATTAAAAGAAAAATGTTGTGATAAAAGTAGTTGTAAGCTTTTGACATTTCAGTATTTTTAATTTTATTTTTATCACTTTTGAGTATCAGATTTACCAATTATTTTTATTGCTAATCTTCTGAATTATTTTTTTTGTTATTATATTCAAACCAATTCATTTGTTGCTATGAAATATTTTATTCTTTTGCCCAGTATTTTTTATATGATAACATTTCAGTATTCCTGAGATGAAGCAGTATTTACACTATTTACATTATCTGGACTATTGTCCTCATCTTGGTTGCTATTTATACGACATTTCAGCTATTGTATGCGCCTGCCTTCTTCAGGTGCTAGGAATTTTGAACCGAACCCTTTGTTACAATCCCTGGAGTATATCATTCTCATTCCTTGTGTGAAGCCTCTTTTGGTAGTCATAAGTTATCTCCCTCTAACCTAAGTTATCTCCCTCTAACCTAAGTTATCTCTAACCTAAGTTATCTCTAACCTAAGTTATCTCCCTCTAACCTAAGTTACTTTTTCACCACTGATGTAGCCTGGTATTGAACACACAACCACACAACTCTTTGGGTCAAGTCATTGGAACTAACCAACATCTATATCTACTGGGCCATGTGTTCTCATGAATTTCTGGGACTTATAAACCTAATAACCATTTTTTTTTCAATAACCATTTTTTACCAGAGTTTATATTGCTATTTATTGACACTAATGGTTTCTCTAGTATTTTTTACCAAAGCTCATGTCCTCGTCTGTTGGGAGTCTTACTCAGAAGTACCCACGAAGTGTAGAACCACTTCTGAAGATCATCCTGATGTTACATGGACCACAAATCCTTTGTATTTTCTCCAATAATCTTTTTACATAGGGTAGACAAACTGAGGCTGTTTTCTGAGTGTAGTCATTCTCATGCACTCTCCCTTACATGTTTGTTGGAGTTGTTGACATCTACCCCGGATAATTGTTACATTGTAGGGTTCTGCTTATACTGACCATTTCCTGTTCTTATGTTTCTGGATTTCTGCTTATGACTTTTGCTTAATGTTGAAGGCAATGAACGATCCCTTTCTTTACATTGTATGGGTGGTGGGAATTGAAGTTGAGGTATTGTCCAGTGAATGTTGGCTTGTGGTATACAAATGTCTTGAACATCTCTCTCTAGTTGAGTTAGCACATCCAGAAATGTCTGTTTGTTGTCACTTTCTTTTTCCATAGTGAACTGTATCGGTGATCTTATTGAGTTCACATGGTCCAGTAGTGTTGGACCTTCTCTTGGTGTGGCCAGAGTACGAAGGTGTCATTAATGTCTCTCTTCCATCGAGTTAGCTTTAGAGTTGTGGTTTCTAATGTATTCCATGCATATTTTAGCCTGAGATAGTGATAATTGGAACCATAGATTCATTGTTTTGCTGCCCAGGCATGGGTCAAAAAGTTAAAAGCTCACAGAGTTACAAGAAATTACAGATATCTTTTTGGCTATGGCAAGATGTAAGGCCATCAGAAAGATTTCTCTCATGGTGTATCTCAGAGAATTTGAGGATTTGATCTTTTCACAAATTTGGACATTATAAAGAGAAGTTTGTGGCAGAAAAAAAAGTTAGTTATTGCTGAGAAAACAAAGTCTTTCCTGAGCAAACAAGATCCCAAATGAAACAATAATACAGTATGTAAACAAGCTATGAGTTTGAAAAAAGTATGCATTGGAAAAATGACCATCAAAGGTGAGTTGATTCAGTTGAGATTAATTAAAGGTATGTGTGATACTTCAGGAACAACTACATGAATATGATACTTTAGAACAACTAAAATAATTTTATCTAAACCAGTAGCTTATGTAGACTCAGTGCTTGTTATGTCTGGAAACTTCCCAAGCCAAGACAGAGATATCATAAAGTTCCAGTTCTGAAAGCAGTAACTTTTCTGATACATCCCTTCTGATAGAGATAGTAGTAGTGATTATCATGAACTATGGCTGAAGCACATTCAGGTGCATTGGTACATTTTGTGGGGGATTAAACTTTCCATGTTTAAAAAAAAACATTTGATAATGAGGGAGACTGTTCTAGAATGCTGAGAGAGCAACTTCTGCCATACATAATCTGAATTTATCCCTGTCAGCTTCCATGTATCTGTAATGGGACATCAAAGAAAACCTTTGATTTGACACCAACTTTGACATTGACAAGTGAGTTATCTGAGGTGCCCAAGGAAGGTAATATTTCAGTGGACCATTTGTCAGGACAGGAAGTAAGGAATGGGTTTCAGAGTTTTACATAATGCACAAGTATATTGGAGATATAAATAAGCTTATTCACAACTGGGTCAGTTCAAATGCAACAGAAAAGTTATGAGAGTGTTTGCCTTCCCAGTTTGAGTGTACTAACCATTCCTTATGGTGAATATTGAAATCACCACAAATATAAATAATAGCTAAAGGATGATCAGAGTGGATATCATTGATCTTTTCAGCTATTCTGTCAAACATCATTCATAGGATGATGGTATTATAATATACCATCATCCTATGAATGATAGACAATAAAAGAAAAGGATTTAATATAAATAAGTGCCATGCAGAAGCACATGATTGGAAATTCAGTGTCTTTGCTTTTCGAGTATCTGCTACAGGAGAAACCAGATACCAAGTCCATGTCATTGGGAACTGTGAGAGTTTTGAATAGCCTGGGGTTGTAAATTCCTTAATAAGAGTAAATTGGTTGAACTATTGTTTTATGTTAGTATTCTTAGTAGTTTCTTTTCTCATACTTCTCACCTGTGGAATTCTCTTTTGGCTTCTTATTTTCCAGCCAAATTTGATTTTCAAACATTTAAATGCAATGTCAGTGTCTACTGTCTTCTTGACACATCTTTTTTACTGTTCTTGCTCCTTAGTAATGTTTATCTTTTTCTTATTCTTTCACATTCAGTAACCCCTAGTGTTTTAGTGGCTTTATTGCATTGCCTGTGACAAAATTATTAAAAATAAATAAATAGAAAACAAACAAAAACATATACATAATTCTTTTGCACTTCTTAGCTTCTCTCTTTCTAAATTTTTTCACTTCTTAAACTTCTCTCTTTCTAAACCTAAATAAAGAAGATTCTATATCCCTTAACTCCTAACTAATAATTACAATTCTTTTCCATTTTTTTTTTTATTATTGCTCAGTTATGACTTGAGTTTAAGTCTGGTTTGCCCGGGCCAGGGATTGAACTCACAATTACTATGTCACCAAATTCAATCCACTAAGATATTGTAAATAATCCTTGACATGGTTAACATAACAAGAACAATCTACTCTCATAGATTAAATAAATGGTCCAGTTCAAAATTCCCTGAATCTGACTTGGATGAAAGCTGGAGGACACAAAAGCAAAAATATCGTGTTAAGATGAAGAAAATAGTTTGAATTTATAGACACATATTTAAAATATACTTTTGTATGCTCAAACTTAATATCTATATTTTCTTTGTTTGATGGGCACTGATATAGTACTTAACCAGAACTTATCCATTAATTATTTAGATCAGTATCTTCATCTTTTATGAAATAATAACAATACTACATTTAAGAACTTCATTCATGAAGAAGATTGTCATTATATAATGTTCTGTACATTTTCACATAGTTCTATTTAATAGGTTTTAATTGTATTAATTGCTCTCTGGCTAGTTGCTTTTACAAATTAACTTTGTGATCATGAATTAATATTGACTTGTATAAACATATCTGATTATTTTTAATTTTAATGAATTATTTAAAAAACCTAGTAGTTTGAGAGATTTTTCTAAATATTATACTGCTGCATTTAAAACTGATAATTTTTTATCACTTATTTGAAGTAAGCTTGTCATGGAGCATCAGTGTTTGCACATGGCTGTTTTTCTATTATTTTACTGATAATCGAATTTAATATATCTGAATAAAAATAAAAATCTGTAAGATATTTTAAATTTTTTAAAAATTACTGATCACTTCTTGAGCTTTTACTAAATAATAAACATACTTTTATGTTTATTATTTAGTAAAACTTCAGCTATAAGAACAGCTACCATGCCCTTTAAACGGGTTCTTGGCAGTGCACTGAAAACTGAATTTTAAATTCAACTAAACTTTGCCTCATTTTCAGTGTTACATAACAATTATAACATTTGAAAAGTTTTGTTTTTATGCTGGCAACATTTCTGCTAAACATGGAAATAACTAAAATAAGACTAGTGAAATTACCATTTTTAAAATGTATTTCTCCATTTACAGCTTAGAAATTAGATTTCCAGTATCAATTCCCAAATTCTCCCACTTGAATGACTACCAAAGTCTTATCTCTGTCTAGCTATTTTTCTTCCAAAGTATTTTCAAATTCTTAAATAAGGACTCTGGTGATCATAACTGTGTATTAATTACTTTGTGTAAAAGTTACACAGCTAATTTTGAATATAAATAAAAAGTTTTTCATATTTAAAATTAGCTTATTTAGGAATCAGGAAGTTATATATATAAGATAAATTATTTTTTAACCATTTCATATTTTATATATTATATTTATTTTTTATATTTTAATTCTTTTATATTTAAATAAAAAAAAAATTGGCCTCATTTTTCATAAAATTTTGTCACTCAGTTTAAATAATAATTATAATTAATTATCTACTTTTCTTAGCTGATTTTTTTCAATTTTTTTCAGAACACAATAAGTACATTTGTGGACTATTTGAAAAGCCAGTGCCAGGAATTTGGTATGTAAACTATTTTATTTATTGTAATGATTTTTTAAATGAACAAGTTCCATTTTTATTGAAATGGTTAACTTCCATAGTAACCTCTGGCATGAAGTTATGTAAAATGATATACCCAAGAAATTAAAAACAGATATCTATAGAATGTGCGTTGTGGTGCATTGGATATCGGCTCGGAATGAGAAACCGGGGAACCGAGTTCGAATTCCAGCCGAATTCATTGCATTCACTTAGGCGCAAATACCCTTGGGAAAGGTATTAATCCGTCTATTCCTTCCAGTTATGGATTAAATAACAGGACAGATTGGGTTCTATAGCCTTGGTCGGCAACCAGTCTACCGCAGAAAGCAATGGCAACCTACTGCAGGATAATCTTCTGCCCAGTCACTCATGTCTCTTTCGAGACATGATCACCCAAGCGTGTATCACGTATGGCACTTAACTGACTGATCTATAGAATTGAGTTGGGCAGTATGAGTTATGTGCATAGAACTGTCTCAAATCGAAAATTATTTGACACCCATATGATGCAGTTATGAAACAGAACCAAACTTTACTCCTGGAGTTTTTACGATCATTCTAGTTTCAACATATTCAGACAATTTACTTTTCTGGATGATTTAGAGCTGATCTCAGAGAGAATAGTGTGAGGATCAAAACAGAATCTTCACCTTTCAATATGGCTTTTTATGTTTTTTGATTTGAACTTTAAGAATGCAGCTCTTTTATTCCTAATATTTTTTAGCATATGTATGGGGTTTTATATATGCAATTTTTATTACCCTTTTCACTTGTGCTGTTGAAAAACATTTTCATATCAATATTCGTAAATCCTTTAGATTCATTCAGCTGTTTTTCTTAAATATAGTATTTACTACAGATAGTGAGCCTAGAAATTATTCTCCTATTTCTTGTTTTAAAAATGAAATATCATGGATAGTTGTTAGTTTAGAAAGAGTTTCTAAGCAATTTACCATTCTTCAGCCTCTATCTATTAATTAATGAACACAGATTTGGGTGCACCAAGCATTCAAATTAAATCAACAACAAGCAAAAATAGGACCTCCTGTTTCACCATCCTTATTCTCCTATAATATTCTCTGGACCTTATCTCAGAGGAGTAGTGTGCACCCTTCTTCTATCAGATATATTTCACCTCACCTTTGATTTCTTTAAGTTTGACTAGGTGGGTGGCTGGTTTGTACACAATGTATGCTATAAATAGAATTTTTGGCAGATTTTCCTCTTGGTAAGGAACCAACTCTAATATGGTAGTTTTACTATTAAATACCATCATGGCACATGTTGCATACCTACCTGTATACTGTTTTGGAGTGTTACTATTCTCTTAAAGCCATGGACAATATTGGAGTAAATTGTAGTAGAAGAGAGTGATTATACTGACTAGCAGTTCACTAGGAGTGTATCTGCTTCACGCAGTGTATGAGTTTTGAGCTTGTTGATATACCATTATTCCCAACATCCGTTTTGATGTAACCTTTTAGGGTTACAACATTGGTGATGAATATTGTGCCATTGACCAAAATAGAATATTTTTGCAGTGCAGATTGTGTTATTGACCAAAATAGAATATTTTGGTAATGAAGATTGTACCATGTACAACATTTTGGCATCGAAGATTGTGCTTTTGGCAAAACTGAACATTTTGGCACCAAAGATTATGGTTTTGGTTAATTACAACATTTTGGTAATAAAGATTGTGGCATTCACCAATACAACATTTTGGTGACAAAGATTTTTGGTGGAGAAAATTTTAGCTGACCTTACAAAAAAAGATTACCAACATAGCATTTTTGTGATGAATTTTTGGGCCGTACTTAACTAAATGTTCACAGAGTTAACGTTCCAAGAACATAGTATTGGCAAAAGAAGAAAACACACAGAAGAAAAGATTCTTCTTCTATGTGCCCTGTCCCTTCAGGACGTAGGCGATCATGGATCGCCACGTCTCCCTATCCCTTGTGGCTCTTAGTATGTTTGCTCCTGTTGCTCCTGGCAACCCCCGTTCCGTCATCCACCTGATCAGACCCTGCAAATATGTTATCCGCTGCCTTCCTCTGTCTCTCCTTCCTTCTATCTGTCCAGTCAGTATCAGGTTCTCCAGGCTCTCCTTCCTCATTGCATGTCCCAGGAACTTCAGTTGTCTCTTCCTGATGCTCAGCATCAATTTCCTTTTTGTTGCCATTCTTTCTAACACCTCGTTGTTGCTTGTATGCTCAGTCCACGATATCCGTAGCATCCTTCTGTAGAACCACATTTTGGCCGCTTCCAGTTTTGTCCTCATTTTCGATGATATTGTCCAGCATTCACAGCCGTATTGAAGAACTGACATCACGTAGCAGTCTAGCACTCTTTTCTTCGTTTCTATTGAGATTTTCCTGTGTGTTAGTATTTTGCTCATCTTCTGGAATGCGTTCTTTGCCATGCCAATTCGCCTTCGGATCTCCGTGTCGCACTTTCCATCTCCTGTTAGAACACTTCCTAGGTACTTAAATTCTTGGACTTGTTTGATTCTGTTATCCCCCACATGTATTTGGCATTTTGGGTTGTATCTTTTGCTGATGACCATGCACTCAGTTTTCTTAAAGTTTATTTGTAGTCCCTTCTTGTCACTCTCCACTGCTACTTTCTGTATGAGATCTTGCAGTTTCCTTTCCGTGTCCGCAATCAGTATTGTATCATCCGCATATCTTATGTTGTTCAGGTTGTGGCCTCCAATAACAAATCCTGGTGTGTCCTCTAGGGTCCTCAAAATATTCTCGCTGTATAGGTTGAACAAATCCGGTGAAAAGACACATCCTTGTCTTACACCTCTTTCTATCTTTGTGTATCTACTGAGGTCGTTACCTGTCCGTATGCAGGCCGTTTGCTGCCAGTAGAGATTCTTGATTATTCTTATGTCTTTGCCGAAAATGTCGAGGCTGCCGAGCATCTCCATCAATTCTTTGTGTCGTATTTTGTCGAATGCTTTCGCGTAATCAATGAAGCATAGGTACAAGTCTTTCTTCATTTGTAATGCCCTTTCAGAGAGCATCCTAATCATGAATATGGCGTTCCTTGTTCCAGTGTCCTTGACGAACCCGCACTGTTCCTGCCCTATCTCTGGCCTGATTCTGCTTCTCGTTCTATTCATCAGGATTCTGACAATCAGTTTTGTAATGTGACTCATTAAGCTGATAGTTCTGTGTAGTTCACACTCGTTTGCACCAGGTTTCTTCGGCAGCGCTATAAATATCAACTTGCATAGGTTGTCTGGTATTATTCCGCTGCTATAAATTTCGTTTATTATGTCGGTAATCTTTTCTATGCCATATTCTTCTAAGGCTGTCAGCAGCTCTATCACTATGCCATCTGGACCAGGTGCTTTGTTTCTGTTCATTTTGGCCATTGCAGCTTCCACTTCGGATTTTAGTATTTCCGGTCCATCCGTCTCCTTGTGTATTCTCGGTTGTTCTCTCTTGTCGCAAAAAAGATCCTTTATATATTCTTCCCATCGCTGGAGTATTTCCTCTTTCTCTAATATGATTGTCCCTTCCTTGGATTTTATGCATCCTGTTGAGGAGCAGGTTTTTGTCCTGTCAGTTCTCTTATCTCTTTATGCATCTCTGCTTTGTTGTTCCTGCTCAGTCTCTCTACTTCTGCACATTTGTTGTTGAGCCATTCCTCTTTGGCTTGTCTGCATTTGTTCCTTATCTCCCTGTGAAGTTTTTTTGTACTCTGCTTCGTGTCTTGGCGTTATTTTTTGTCTCCTTTGCATCATGTGGAGGATCTCTTCGGTCATCCACTCATTTTTTCTTCTGCGTCTGATTTCCTTTGGGGCTATGTTGTTCGCTGAGGTCACCATTGCTTCTTTTAGTGAATCCTATTTTGAGTATCCTTTTCCAATTTGTTCTTCATATTTCTTTCTCACGCTGTTATTATATTCTTTCTGCAGGGTGAGATCGTCCTCTAGTGTGTCGTATTGCAGTCTTGGTGATATGCTGGGCTTCTTCAGTCTTCGGAGTTTCACTTTTAGTTTGCAGATGACTGGGACGTGGTCACTTCCGCAGTCTGCACCTGGGTATGTTTTGCATTGGACTACTGCGTTCCTGAATCTCTTGTTTATAGTTATATAATCTATTTGGTTCTTCGTGTCACCTCCTGGGCTTCTCCATGTCCATAAACGTTGTGGGTGTTCTTGGAACCAGGTGTTAGTAATGACCTGGTCATTGGCTGAGTACCATTGGATCCATTTTTCTCCTCTTTCGTTGCGCTCTCCTAGTCCGAAGTTGTCGTTCGTGTCTCCTTCTCTATCTTTACCTACCTTTGCATTTAAGTCCCCCATTATTATCCTAACTTCTTGGCTTTTGCACTGAGCCTTAGCACTGTCCAGTATTGAATAGAAAGATTCTATTTCATCCTCCGCGCTTTGAGTTGTTGGCGCATAGACTACTATAATAGCTATATTGAGGGGCCTTCCCCACAGTTTAACCAAGAGGACTCTCTCAGACAGTTGCCAGTATCCAAGTACACATCTCTTCACTTGTTTGTTTAGTATTAAAGCGACCCCTTTTTCATGTTTTTTACCTCCTGCATATATTATCCTGTGGGTGTCACTACTGAAATCTCCGTTATTAGGCCATCTTGTTTCACATATTCCTAGGATGCTGATATTCAGTCTGTTCATCTCCTGTTTGACATTCTCTAGTTGTCCACAGTTCAGTGTCCTGACGTTCCATGTTCTTATAGTGAGCTTGTCTTTGATTCGCACAGTTGCAGGATAACGGTCCAGAGACACCTGTTGCTCATGTCGTTCTTTCCCGGGCGAGGGACAAATTTTGGAGTAAAATGTCCCCTTTACGCCGTTGGTGCTAACAGTCACCGGATGACGGTCAGGTGGCACCTGTTGCCCATGCCGGTCCTTACCGAGTGAGGAGTTGTTTCATTGGGAAGTAACCCTCTTCACGCTGTTGGCTTTCATATATTTATTGTAACTATCCATGATTGAGCGGGGGTAGATAGTGGAGTGGTATCCCGTTGCCTTCTCCACGATGGTTTATTGAGACATCACCTCTAGTTAGCTGGCCGTTGACTCTTTGAGAGTTCTTCCACCCTGTGTAGGTTTATATTTTTTTTTTTACCTACAGGGATGCTAACGTCCCAATTAAATCTACATATAATTGATGTAAAAAAAATAAAAAAATAATAAATAAATATTAAGTTTTAACTTAGTTAAAGTCGAAATGGCATTCAGACAACTGAAAAATTTAGTATATTTTTATAAAACAAAAGTAAATCGTTAAAAGTAAACAGATACAAACTAATCTAAATTATAAGAACCTCGCAGCAGTAATTACGATCAGCATACGTTACCAGTAGTCACAAGAAATATTATGCATATTCGACATTTTTTTGCAGACATCTTCTGACTTTCTTTGGTTCTTCTATCATATTCATACTGATATGGTGCTGGTAGGAACACGTGGGTTTTTTTTTTCTTTTTTTTTTTTGGGGAGGGGGATGTTGGAAAAGGATTGCTAGGAGAGAAAGGACGCTAACTTTTTTTTTTTTAGGCTGAAGACGGAGAGAGAAAAAAAGTTCATTTTAAATTCTATAGAATCCTATTTTTTATGGTAGCTACAGACAAAAACAGAAAAAAATTCCAAATATAGTCACTGAAAGAAAATATATGTAATAATATATACATAGTATGAATTAAACGAACATTTTCTTTAACTAGTCTAAATTATAAGAACCTCGCAGCAGTAATTACGATCAGCATACGTTACCAGTAGTCAGAAATATTATGCATATTCAACATTTTTTTGCAGACATTTTCTGACTTTCTTTGGTTCTTCTATCATATTCATACTGATATGGTGCTGGTAGGAACACGTGGGTTTTTTGGGGGGGGGATGTTGGAAAAGGATTGCTAGGAGAGAAAGGACGCTAAGGTTTTCACATAAAAATTCACAAAGGAACATTGGTAAAGGAAGATCGAAAAAGGAAAAAAATATAAAGCAATTTTTTGGCTACAAAGATTTTTAAGGATTACGTGATATTAACCTGTTGTGCAAAACATAACAGTCAAAAGTAAAAACAAAACATGTACATGTAACATCAAGAGGATGTCCTGGGTTAAAAGTGTTTCATGGAAATAATTATTAATCAGAAATTAAGTATTTTTTTTATTGACAGTTGTATATATATATATATATATATATATATAGAGAGAGAGAGAGAGAGAGAGATATAGATATGCTAGGAGACGAAAATAACTACAAAGAAATCAACCAGAATATAGATGAAAAAATCATATAAAAAATAAAAAAGCTCTGCCTTACACACAGTAGAATATTAACGAAAAAAGAAAAAGATTTCCTTACAGACTTTACTTCAAAAACCAGTAATTTTTATGCACTTCCAACGATACACAAATCAGATACAATTAAAGCAGCTATCCAGGAACAAAAATCGGAAAACATCCACACCCCAAACCCTACTGACCTTAAATTCAGACCAATCCTTACAAGCAGACTGAGTAATTTAATTGACAAAATATTACAGCCTTACACCACAAAAATAAAAGTTACATCAGAGACAGCATACATTGCCTAAGTTTCCTGCCAAAAGAAGTAGACCCAGATACACTCTTAGTAACTTTTGACGTAAACAGCCTGTACAGCAACATACCCCATGAACTAGGAAAACAAGCCATTACATTTTGGATAGAAAAACACCCAGCAATACTTCCCACACGCTTCACAAAAGAATTTATTTTACAACGTATAAATCTAATTTTACACAACAATTCCTTCTAGTTTAACAACAGAAATTATATACAAACAACAGGTACCGCGATGGAAACAAAAATGGCACTGACATATGCAACACTCACACTATCATATCTAGAAGAAAACCTATACACCCAAATAGGGCATAAATATGGGGAAAACATAAAAACAAAATTCACGAAATCGTGGAAAAGATTCCTGGATGACTGTTTTATCTTTTGGAAACCAACATGTGGGACATAAACAAACTACACAACATACTACAACACCTGCACCCCAAAATCAAGTTCACACTTGAACTTATAAAGAATTACCATTTCTAGACATACTTATAAAGAACGAAAACAACCACATCATCACAGACATTTACCACAAACCCACAGACACCTAACAATACCTCCACTTCAAGAGTCACCATCCAAAAAGCTGTTTAATATCCATTCCCTATTCCCTAGCATGACGAATTTGCATGATAGTAACTGACAAAACCCTCCATAAAAAGAATTACAAAAAACATTACAAATGAGAGGATACCCCACATCACTGATAGACCAGGGTTTTCAACTAGCAGGAAAAATACCATTAGAACCTCTCCGGAATTCAAAAAAACAAGAAAAACACGAAAAAGAAAAAAACATTCTCGCATACATTTCCACTCACAACAAAAACAATCCAGAATTATTTACAAAGATCAGAGCCCACATGGAATTACTCAACAATAATGAAAAAATAAAAGAAATCTTAAAGACAACCAAAATAATTTACAGCAAACGCCAGCCCCAAAATTTAAAAGACATCCTAACCTCATCGAAATTCGAACAACAACACACAACACAGGGGGTCACAAAATGCAACGAAAAAAGATGTGGAGTATGGAACATAATAATAGAAGGAAAAAACTTCCAGTTCAAAAATGCAACTACATTCGAAATAAAATCGGATCTGAGCTGCAACTCGGAAAATGTAGTTTACGCTCTAAAATGCAACAAATGCACAAAGATATACATAGGAGTGACACAATGCTTGAGCAATAAGATTTCTCTTCATAAAAGCAATATAAAATTATTACGTAACAGGAAATTATATGTTTCCCAACATCTGCATGAATGTAGTGATGGCAAATTTAGTGTCATACCATTATATCAAAACACAGATTATGAAATATTAAAAATGCAGGAAGAAAGATTTATAAAAAAATACAAGCCTTTGCTCAACAAAACAACATGGAAAACACACACACACACACATATATATATAAATGCTTAAGTACATATAAAATGGAGGAGTTTAAGAAAGAGTTGTTGGAAATTTTAACAACAACAACAAAAACACCTTGAACAAAGGCATGAAAAATTCAAGGAACTGTTTTTGGAACAGCAGAAAATGTTTGCAAGCAACATTAATGATTATTCAAATTCTTTTTCTCTGGAAGCTGTTGTGAAAGTGATAACAGATTTTAGCTATAGACCTGAGGAAGACATAAATTTGCATTGTATTTCTGTAGATATGAAGACATTTACAAGATGAACTGCGTAAATTGGTTGAACAAGAAAAAAGGTTAGACTATAACATCATCCCTGGCTGAGTCCAGCCAACCTTCCTGACCTTTGGTTGAATCTACCCACATTGTGTTTGTTGATCTTGGACTGGCCAAAGCATGATTGCCTGTCATAACCTGACTAGGTTAGCCCAGATAAACAGGGGAACGGTATATAATGAAGACCAGATTTAAGACTGCAATGCCACAGTGTAGATTTATATATATTTATATATATTGAATAGATACAAAATTATAAGCAAGTCAAAGCTAAGTGATGCAAAAAATCAGTTGGCTGGTATTTCAGTAGCACACTAATATTCGTGATCTATTATCTCCACAGGACAATGGTTTGCTTAGTTTGCAGCTTACCAAATTTGGACTGATTGTTTCTTGCAATATCTCTGTCCCAATCACTTTTTTGGTGACAGACTATGTTAGCTTGATCATATCATTCAATTGCTTGTCCCCATCTCTTGTAATCTCATTTTTCACCTCGAGGTGTTGAATGTGGGCATGGGATTTCTATTTCCCCCTTCATATATACGTCTTACCATCTCAAAATGTAAGTAATATCATTTAATCATTTCAACTGAGGATTCCACCATTCCAATGGAAGGGGAAAAAATTTACTTTCTGTTATTATCTGCCTGTTCCTACCAGCCATCCTGGTAGCCAGTAAACAGGAAATTCTCAAGGTCCAATTTTGACCTAGGGTCACAAGTTATCAAAATTGTATTCTTTGTATTTTTCAATTTTATCATTTCGGCTATATTCATTTATAAAAATAGATTTTATTTTCCAATTTTAGAGAAATCTCTTCTCATCTTTAAAATCAATAAAAATTAATACCAGGAAATATGGTTATAAGATTAGTTTTATAAAAATTAGGCGATGTCAAATATGAAACTCATGAATTATATTCTAACAAAGAAGACAAATGACTTAACATTTAATAAAATGGTTACATTACTTTCAGAACTGTTCAACCAAAAAATGCGTGTTCTATAAAAGATGGAAGTGCATGAATTTACTGAAAAATGATGAGGATTACTTCACTATGTTCAATAGTATTGTAAATAATCAGTGTAAGGGATTCAAACTGGCAGAACTAAGCCTTGACAATTTCAAATGCTTAATATTTGCACAAGGTTTAGTGTCAGCTAAAGACACAGAAATCAGGTGGAGGGTTCTGAATAAACTTGAAAACAAACCCAACTTAACTCTGCAAAACCTAGCAGAAGATTGTCAGAGATGTATAAACATTCAACAAACTGCTAAGAATATTGAAATAAGTGGAGTGTCACACATCAAAAAATGTACACCATAAAAATAAAACTGTGGAGAAAAAAGACATTACACTTAATCCCTGCTATGCTTATGAAGAACTGCATTTCTATAATGTTTGTCTATTAAAAAACAAGGAATGCTTTTGTTGTAGAAAAAGAGGACAAAAAGCTCTCACTGCAAAATGAAAATTAAAATGCGAATTAAGAATTTTCTAAGAGTGACTAACACTAATGAATCTTCAAGTCAGTATATGAGAAAATTTGTACAGGTTACAACTTAACAGTGGTTCTGATTTAAGCATAATAAATATTTATACTTGGAAGAAAATAGGAAAACTAACATTAATGGTTTAAAAAAAAATAGCTCAGACTGTCACAGTTGAGAAAATTATATTCATAGGCAAATTTATTGCAATGTAACGTTAAACAAAAAAATAAACATTAAAATTAAATTTGTAATTGTTGTGGGGTGTTACCCACTTAAGCATGGACTCATCCTACCTGTATATTAACTGAGAGTTAATCACTCTCATGGCTTCAGTTCAGCTCAGCCAAGCTTATATTTACTCTTTTCTCTTGTATCTATTTTTGATTTAATATATGTTGTTCACCTTGTGTTTTGAGTTACCATTTCGTGGTCCTATTACCGGTCTACATCAACTGGCAGTGAGGATTTTGAACATCAAGGAATACCCCAAGTAATAAACCCAGTTAACTCCACCAGGAAATTCGAGTTTATACAAAGAATGCCCGCCTCATCAACTGGCAAATGGGAACTTAGAAAAACTAAAAACCAGTTTTCAGATCCACAGCAATGAACAAAGATTTGAGCTAGTGTACTAACAGTGACTGACCAAGTGATAACCCCCAACTCACATTAAATTTGTCGACAAACTTCAAAGTACCAAAAAAATACACCATCTAAATCAACCTGCAACTGTTTCTAAAAAGAGAAAAATAAAAAATAAAACAACTTCAAACAAATTCAAGTCAAAATGGCCACGTCAGAAAATAATCTACAAGCCCCTTCTAAAATTTTGGTGATGTAAAAAAATAAGTGTGGGAAACTTCAACAATTAAGTGTTGCATGAAAAATCATCTACAAGCTCGGAACAATGGCATTACAGAAAAAAAAAATCTGTAAGTAAATTTTTTTTGGTGGCCTCTCTTCTTTTGCATACATCTTACAAAAAACTGTAACTACAGTTTGTTTTTTTTCTTCTCTGTTTTTTCATGTAAAAATTGGTCATTTTAGTCTGAAATAAAAATGGAAGATTTTCAGAAAATAATAATCCAACTGATGAAAGCTCAGTTAGATTATCAGCAAAAAAGTGACGAACGACAGCAGAAAACTGAAAAGTGGTTACTTCCACAACAACAACAGCAACAACTGTTTATGGAACTTCATAAACAGCAGAAAGATTTCCAAGAGCAAGTTTTTTAAAAAAGCAAAGAACATTAAAGTCAAATAGAAGAGTTACTGTACAAATCATTAAATGGCAAACAACATCTGAGAATGATACTGCATTTTCCCAGGGCCCTATCTGGAGTAACATGGAAACTTTTGAATGTGTACCTGAAGATGAAAAAACCTTCGATGCTTTCTACAGGCGGTACAAAGATTTATTCAACGTTGATTGCAAAGAATTAAAAGAAAAAATTTGACTATCATTAAGAAAATTGGGTACCACAGAACACAGTATGTTCGTTGACTTTATCCTCCTCAAAAGGACAACGGACTTAGATTTCTCAGAAACAGTTAAGCTACTGTCGAAACTATTTGGGTCTAACACGTCACTCTTCTGTAAGAGATGGAAGTGTCTAAATCTATTCAAGGATGATCAGCAGGACTATCTGACATTTGCGGCTAGAGTAAATAAACACTGTAATGACTTTAAATGAGCAGATTTATCTGCTGATGACTTCAAATGTCTGATTTGTGCGCTGGAGATGCGCTGGAGATGCTGAAATTAGATGCCGAGTGCTGACAAAATTAGAGAATGAGCTGGGTCTAACCCTCCAAAAATTGGCAGAGGACTGCCAGAGGGTCGTATCCATAAAATGTGACTCTAGAAATATCGAGGAGTCAGGAGTTGCTCATCTAAAACAATTAAGAGCAGACCAAAACACTACTCCCCGGGAAAAGATAAAAGTAAATCTATGCAACCAAAATATCATGACAAGCATACTACAAGAAAATTCACCACTTGGTTTGTGTTATATCTGCAGAAACCTACACTGGATGAGATTTTGCCTGTCCAAAAATAAGAAAACCTGTCAAAATTGTGGTAAAGCTGTCCATGTAACATCATGCTGCTGGTATGTTAAAAAATTTAGAAGACCAAAAATAAAATTAAGCAGATGCAGTCAAGTGATAAAGAAGATGGAAATTTGCGTAAATACGTAATTGTGCAAATATTTGACAAAACGAAAAAATTCCAGCTCAATTCTGGGTCTGACCTTACAATTGTTAATTTGCATACCTGGTAGCGACTGAAAAAGCCAACTTTATTAAGAACAAAGTAAACAGCATATTCTGTAACAGGTGACAAATTAATATTTTAGGTGAAGTATTTTTCGCTGTAACATTAAATGAAATAACGAAAAAATTAAAAGCTTATGTTATGAAAAATACAGAAAACTTATTTGGAACAGATTGGATTGAGAAGTTCAATCTGTGGGACTGTCCAATAAGTATGTTTTGTCGTAAAATAGAAAGTACAACCTTCAACATTGAGGAACTGAAACAGGAACTCAAGCAAAAATTCCCTGACATGTTTTCAGTCGGTTTAGGAAAATGGATCAAGATAAAAGCACAATTTGAGGTAAATGATAACGCTCAGCCTGTCTTTAAAAAGAAAAGGAATGTTCCGTTTCCGGTAGTGAATCAAATCAATGAAGAGTTAGACAGAATGGAAAATGCAGGTATCCTGTCTAAAATAGATTTCAGTGAACGGGCTGCACCAACATGCCAAATCTAAGTATGAGCTGATCTCTCAACGGGATTGAATGCCTCACTAAAAGACCACCACTATCCTCTCCCTAGCCCCGAAGAGATATTTAATAAATAAAACAGCGGCAAAATATTTTCTAAAATTGATTTATCAGATGCATATTTACAAATCCAGGTTGAGGAGAACTGTTCCAAACTTCTTTGTATAAATGCACATAGAGGTTTGTATAAATTTAATAGACTGGCTTTTGGAGTCAAGGTCGCACCTGCTATCTTTCAGCAGATTATGGATACCATGCTGGGCGACCTTGATTTCACAACTGCCTATCTTGATGATATCCTAATGACTAGTAAATTGGTGAAAGACCATCGAGAGCATGTACTAAGCATGTTTGACAAAATTCAAGAATACAGCTTCAAAGTCAAGGAGGCTAAATGTGATTTTTATTTGACGCAAATAAAATATTTGGGGTATATCATTAACAAAGACAGTCAATGACCAGATCCAGACAGGGCTATGGCAATCAAGGACATGCCGGCCCCAGATAATGTGCAAACACTACAAAGCTTCCTAGGCTTAGCAAATTTTTATCAGGTGTTCATTAAAAACATGCACAATTTGCGAGCACCATTAAATGAACTACTAAAGAAAGACAAAACATGGGAATGGATACCAGAATGCCAATCTGCATTCGAAAAAATAAAGAACACACTCACTTCAGACCTTTCTCTCACTCACTATGACCCAAAGAGCAAGCGATGCCAGCTCTTATGGCATCAGCGCCTGCATTTTACACAAACTCCTAGATGGAACGAAGAAACCCATTGTGCATGCGTCTCGAACTTTGCTGTATGCTGAAAAGCAATATTTGCAGATCGAAAAGTAGATGTTAAGCATAATCTTTGCTGTTACCAAGTTTCATAGATATCTACATGGCAGATATTTTACGTTACAGACTGACCACAAACCGCTGCTGACTATATACTGATCTAAGACGAGACTACTGGTGTACACCACGAACAGACTTATATGGTGGGGTACAATACTGTTGAATTATAATTTTAAGATTGAGTACCTGTCCTCTAAGAACATCTGTCATGCTGACGGTTTGTCTAGACTCGTTCCAAAAAACAAAGAAATATTCGAAGACTTGATAATCGTGACCTGAAGAACGAACTACGAGATAAAGAACATGATTGCGAACACCGTGAGAGTTCTTCGAGTAACACTATCAGACATCAAAAGAGAGGCTCTAAAAGACAAGTTTATCTGTACTACCAAGAACAAAATTTACAATAAAGACTTGAGTGTGCCTGAAGTTTTTTTCACTATGTGGCGATGTATTGTTGTACAATGAAAGAGTGGTGATACCTAAAAATTTGCAAAAGAAAATTCTGTGGGACTTTCATATGGGACATCCTGGAAAAACGGTACAAAAAGTCTTGTGTTGCTACATCTACTGGCCAAACATGGACAGAGATACAGCTGACATGAGTGAGGCATGCAAAGGTGCACGTTTGCAGCTAAAGCTCTACCAGCTATGTGCAAACCATGGCCGAAGACTGACCAGTAGTGGCAGAGGATTCACGTTGATTATGCAGGTCCATTAGAAGACCATTACTACCTCAGAGTCGTTGACAGCCACACTAAATGGCTGGAAGTTCTTAGATGCAGAAGATCCACCATGGGGTGCATGATAGCTTTTCTTCATGAACTGTTCATGCCTTTTGGTGTAGTGGATTGTGTGGTGATGGATAACGGAATTCAGTTCACTTCTGATGAATTTAAGGAGTTCTTCGAAACATTCCAGGTGAAACACGTTACGACCCTGCCATATCATTCCAGGTCCAATGGAGAGGCGGAGTGATTCGTGGCCACCTTAAAACGAGCACTTAAAAATGTGCAGGGCACACCAACTGATAAGGCGTTGCAACAGTTTCTGCAGGTGTATAGAATTACACCAAACCCCAATACGCCAACGGGACTTTCACCTGCAGAAACAATGTTCGCAAGAAGGATAAGATCAGTATTTGATAAGTTCATTTGTAAGCAGGCAAAATTTTTAAAAAACCGTTACTCTCCCCAGAAACGTTACTCCTGCAATGAGAAAGTATTATTCAAAGTTTATAAGAACAACATGATGTTTTGGGAAGTAGGCACAGTAATGCAAAGAGTGAGAGATCTTGTATATATAATTCAAGGCCCCAAGAATACACACAAGCGCCATCAGAATCAATTGAGGAAATGTCAGGCAACTAACATTAATGAATCACCACCGACTAATGAAGAGCCAATAGACACCATCTTCGAGTTTCGATCTTGAGGCACCCCAATCTTCACCTGAAATAAGGCAATCTGGAAGAAAAAAAAATTTGTGGATCCTTTGATCGTCGATCCAAAATGGAAGAAATACTAAACAGCTTTTCGGGGAAAAGCTATTGGAAGGCGGGTGTTGTGGGGTGTTACTCACTTAACTATGGACTCTTTTTACCTGTATATTAACTGAGAGTTTATCACTCTCGTGGCTTCATGTCTGTCCACATCAGTAATGAAAAATATGAATAATCTTTTTCATACAGATTGGATGGAAAAATTCAAATTATGGAACTTTCCAATTAATTCCTTTAGCCAAAAAGTGATTTTTAAAAATGTAACAGAAGCTCTAAAAAGAGAATTAAAAAATAAATTTCCATAGATATTTCTTGGTGGGCTTGGCAGGTGTCACAAGTTAAAAGTGAAATTTGAGCTAAAAGAAAGTGTACAACCAGTTTTCAAAAAGAAAAGAAATGTACCCTTTGTGTTGATCAAACAAATAAATGATAAGCTTCATAGACTTGAAAAAAATTGGGTTTTTGTCCAAAGTTGAGCATAGTGACTGGACTTCAGTGACAGAATATATTTTTTAAAAAGTCAAAGGAGATACACGTCTGTGTAGATTTTTCCATGGACTTAAACAATGCCCTCATAGATTATCACTTCTGGGGATAGAAGAGCATTTTGCCCAACTTAGCAAAGGTAAGATTTTTCAAAAATAGATCTTAGCAATGCATATCTTCAAATTTAAGTCGATGATGAAGTTTCAAATTTTGGACCATAAATACACACAGAGGATTATATAAATTTAATTGTTTAACATTAAAGTCACTCCAGCTATCTTCCAGCAAGGTATGGACATGATGCTAATTTGTCTCAACGTCGCAGTAGCATACCTTGATGATATTTTGCTGAAAAGTGAAGACATAGAAGAACATAAGAAAACTGTTTTTGAAGTGTTTAAGAGAAGTCAGGACTATGGATTCAAGCTGAGGGGTGAAGAGTGTGAATTCTTTATGGACAAGATTAAGTACTTGGGATAGATTATTGACAAGAATGGCAGGAGACTGGATCCAGTGCAAGCTAGTAATATTAAGAACATGCCTGCTCCTGAAAATGTCAGCTCCCTACAAAGTTTCCTGGGATTAGCAAACTATTTCAATGTTTTTGTGAAAAACATGCTTTGTTTGAGCGCGCCATTAAATGAACTTTTGAAGAAAGACTCAAAATGGGTTTGGACATTAGAGTGCTAGAAAGCATTTTATAAATAAAAAGTAAGCTAACTTCAGATTTATTTTTGGCACACTACAATTCTAAAAAAGGACTGATCGTGTCTAGTGATATGAGTGCTTATGGTATCGGAACTTATATTATGCATAAATTTGATGACTGCTGTATTAAATCGATTGCACATGTATCCAGGATGCTACTTCTAGTGGGCAAAAAATTACTCAGTAATTGAAAAGTCAAGTTTAGGGATGATCTTTGCCCTTTAAAAATTTCATAGATTTATTCACAAGAGAAAATATATATTGCAGATGGACCATAAATCGTTATTAGCTATTTATGGGTAAAAAAATAAGAATTACTGGCTCATACAGCTAACAGACTGCAACAATGGGGAATCATTCTTCTAAATTATGACTTTAGAATGGAGTTCTTACCCTTGAGTAAGGTAAGTCATGTGGAATGATTGCCCAGACTGATTCCAAGGAATAAATAATCCTTCAAAAACACTGTCTTTGCTGCTCTACAATTGGAGGTAGAGATTAAAAATATTTTGAGCAGGACTGTGTGGGAATTACCGGTAACATTGGAGAATATAAAAAAGAAAGCACAAGATGACAAATTCATTATTGAAATGAAAATTAAATTAAATGACAAAAATAAAACAAACTTTAAATTTTATTCGATATGTGACAACGTTCTCATGTACAGTGAAAGAGTAGTGGTACCTCTAGCACTACAAAAAAGGATCCTGAAGTAATTTCATGCAGAACACCTTGGTATCTCCAGTATGAAGAGCATAATGAGAAACTATATTTACTGGCATAACATAGATAAAGACATTGAAACTTTGGTAAAATTGTGAAAAAGCTGTGCTTTGGTGGCTAAGGCACCACTAATTAAGTTTAATCCATGACTAGAAACTGACTGCCCTTGGTCATATTTTCATATTGATTTTGCTGGTCCAATGAATGGATCATTCTATCTTATTATCATAGATAGCTTTTCAGAATGGCCAGAGATTTTCAGATGCAAGAGTTCAACCACACAGTAATACAGTATTTACATAAACTGTTCACGAGGTTTGAAGTTTATGATTCAATTGTTTCTGATAATAATATGCAAATTAAATTGAGAGAGTTCAAGGAATTTTGCAAGATATTTGTGCTAAACCACGTTACAATTGCCCCTTACCATCCTAGAAGCAACGGTCATGTGAAGCGTTTTGTGGATACCTTTAAAAGAGTTTTAAAAAAGCCAATGTTGCATTCATAGATGTGGCAATACAGCAATACAGCAATTCCTCATGTGTATAGATTGACATTGATTAAAAATGTGCCTTCAGCCATATCTCTGGCAGAGGTTATGTTTGCATGAAAGATACGATCATGTTTGATAAACTGATATTAAATGATTTTCAATAGGAAAAAAATATAAGCGTACAGAAGAAAAAACTGGGAAAGACTTTTACAATATTAGTCAAAAGGGTTTTTATTGCATGTATCTGGTAAATAAGATGTATTGGGAAGTCTGTACTATTGTCCAAAGAATTGGAAAAATGGTATATCTTAAGGGACCAGAAATAGTGCATAAAAAGCAAAGTCACTACAACCAAATAAAAAAGTGGCATACAGTTCAAGAGAACAATTCTTCAGATGAGAACCTATGTAGGTTCTCTTTGATACGTTTGATGTGCCCATTCTGCAAAAGACTCCTGAAATAGAGGTCTGGAAAAGGCGTAGTAAGATTAAGAGAAAGGATACGAAAAGGATTGACATCGACCCTAAGAAGAAAAAATACTGACTCTTTCCAGAGTCAATCTAAAAAGTGGGGTGTTGTATACTACCTGTATACCAGTAATGGCCAGTGCCGTGCTTAGGAACATCGCCCCCCCACCTTGCAGAATGCGCTTTGCGGTCCCTACCCACAAAATTGAACTTGCGCCCTCTCAACATACTGAACTCACAATAAATGGTATTTTAAACAAAATAAAATACCCTCGGAACGCAGATATTCGGTGATAATGAAAAAACAGAAGAAATCGCAGTGTGGGGACAAAAAAATAAAAAGGACCGGAAAGGGGTAATCTGCTCTTGAGCAGTGTAGGATTGAGAGTGAGCCTTTGGACAAGGAGGTGAACGGTAGCGTTGAAAATTTCCAACATGAGTTGAGCTACAAGAACACTAATTCCACCACCTTTTGGTGAGTCTTATAAACTCTAAATATTTCCGATTGATGTAAATGTTTTTTTCTTATATTCGTTGACTATTTGGCCTGTAATAAATGTGTAAATGTACCTTGGGTTTAGTTTCCTTTCATGTTGTTTTAGTTTTAATAACTTACTTTAGAACTAACAATTGGTGATCCCGACTAAAAAATGAACGCGCACAATAGCAGTAACAATTGTCTTCATAAATTTAAAAAAGGAAACGTCTTAATTTAAAATTAATACTTTCCTTGTATCAAAAAAAGAAAAAAAAATAACACGAATTTCAGTAGCATGGTCATTAAACAGAAACGACATTCGTAGTAAACCATGTAAAAGTATAATAATGTTTCTTTTTATTAATAAAGCAAAAAAGGAACTAGGTTTCTGTTGCAAACGGGTTTAACACAACAAGCTGTCACAGGCGAAATATTTTTCTGAATCGGAAAATTTCGTTTCCAATATGGCCGTCTGTTGTTCTTCCTCAGAGTCATACTCGGCGCCTTATCTATGATTGGTTGATCTAAACATCTACGTCACGCTCTTTCCCTATCTCTCTCTTTCCCTCCCTAGTATACTACTGTTCTCCCTCTGTCCTGCTACTACGATTGAAGCTAACGCATCTAAGCAGCCAACAAGTGCGGTACTAATTAATAAAATAAATTTTTGTGAAATGCGTCGTTGGTGCACGATGACCCTGCTTTGTTTTTTGCACAACTAGATTTATTTTTTAGGCAAAAAGCCAGTGTGCAGACATCGTTAATGGAGGGACAGCAGCAGATGGAAGCTCGCATGAATAAGATGGCGGAAGACATCGCCAGACTAACACTGAAACAGAAGCAGGGACAAAGGAGTAGGGATACACGCAGCCAGTCTATGGAATGAGGGCAGGAAAAGGCGATTTGTTGGAAACACAAGAGATCTGGAGAAAATGCAAATTCTTGTATACCACCCTGTAATTACAAGGGGCAGGGAAAAGCCTAAACCAACAGAAGACAGCGGCATCAACTGTCGGTGCAGCCCGCTCTGGCCGCCTACTTTATGTAGTAGATAAAAACACGGGAATGTCCTTTTTAGTAGACAGTGGGGCACAGGTGTCCCTCATCCCTGCAACATCAGCTGACAAAAGATCTCCTCCCTGTAAATTTACACTCCGAGCCATAAACAGTTCGTTAATACACACTTATGGGGAGAGGTGTATGGACCTCAATCTTGGCTTACGCAAATCATTTACCCACATTTTTATAGTTGCAGATGTAAATGGCGCTATTTTAGGTACGGACTTTTTACAAGCGTTCGGCCTTGTTGTAGATATGACAGGCCAGTGTCTAAGAGATCCAGATACACAACTTACAACATGTGGGGTGTTGAAGGCTGGTACTCCGCTATGTCCAGCAGTGGCACATGCGAACCAGGATGACGCTTTCCTGAGACTTTTGAGGGAATATCCTTCAATTTCTGTACCCTCCTTTAATAAGGAAGTCTTGCCACATTCTACAACACACTACATAGAGACAACAGGCCCACCCGTTCATTGCAAAGCTAGACGTTTAGCACCTGATAAAATAAAAGCTGCTAAAGCAGAATTTCAACAGATGATGAAGTTTGGCATAGTTCGCCCCTCAAAGAGCGAATGGGCTTCACCTCTTCATTTAGTTAGTAAAGGTCCTAACACATGGCGTGCATGCGGAGACTACAGAGCTTTGAATGCTGTTACTAAACCTGATAGGTATCCTGTACCACATATCTAAGACATAACAGCAGTAGCCCAGAATAATAAGGTTTTTACAAAATTGGACCTAATTCGAGCATATCACCAAATACCAGTGGAGCCCGAGCACATTCCCAAAACGGCTATTACTACGCCGTTTGGAATGTTTGAATTTGTACAAGTTCCGTTTGGGTTGCGGAATGCAGCACAGACATTCCAAAGGTTTATAGACCAGGTCTTGTGCGATTTGTCATTCGTCTGCGCATATATTGACGATGTCCTCATTGCTAGCAGAAATATGCAGGAACACATCGACCATGTGCGTCAAGTATTTAAACGCTTGAAACAGTATGGAGTCGTTTTGAACCCATCAAAGTGTGCTTTCGGTCAATCCGAAGTTATATTTTTGGGACACCATATTTCAGAGAGGGGAATTTCCCCAGCGCCGGAGACAGTCAAGTCTATCCGGGATTTCCCTATTCCTGTTACAATGAGACAGTTACGTCAATTTTTAGGGCTAGTAAATTTTTACCGTAGGTTCCTCCCTCACTGTGCCCAAGTACTTTTACCATTGACAGGTATGTTGACAAATGTGAAGAACTGTGACATTACATTTTCGGAAGATGCAGTAACGGCATTCAACAAGGTGAAGGCCATGTTAGAAGACACCATCAAATTATCCCACATTCAACCAGACCATGAACTGTGTCTGGCAGTGGATGCATCTGCAACTGGAATTGGAGCTGTCCTGCAGCAGAAATGCGACAGTGATTGGAGACCCATTTCTTTTTTCTCCAGGAAATTGACAGACACAGAAACACGCTACAGTACATTTTCCAGAGAATTGTTAGCCTCATTCTCTGCAGTGCGACATTTTCGTCAACTCCTGGAAGGTCAGCAGTTCTACATACTCACAGACCACAAGCCTCTGTTGGGCGCCTTGCAGTTTTCCTCGGATAAATACTCCCCTCGTGAGATTCGACAGATGGACTACATCCTCCAGTTCACATCGGATGTCAGGCATATCAAGGGAGCAGACAACATCCCAGCAGATACTTTGTCACGTAGGATAAATACAGTCACGTTGGCTCCCTCCATCGATGTCAACAATTTAGGGGAAGAACAAGAAAAGGATAAGCAGCTGAAAAACCTACTGCAGAATAATGCGACATCATTGCAACTGGTGAAAATTACCCATCCTAACAGCAACAAGAAAATAGTATGTGACATCAGCACAAACAGACTGCGCCCATATGTCCCAACGTCATTACGGAAAGACATATTCGGTGCTGTACATGGACTAGCGCACCCTGGAGCTAATGCGTCAATACGCTTAATGATCGACAGGTACGTTTGGCCGCGGATGAAAGCGGATGTGAGAGAGTGGACGAAGAAGTGTGTGAAGTGCCAAAAAGCCAAGATTGGTCGACATACACGAGCACCTCTAGGCACATTTCCTGTGCCAGATGAGCGATTCAAGCACATACACATTGACATCACCGGTCCATTTCCCACATGTGAAGGTCAATGTTATCTGTTGACCTGCATTGACAGATTCTCGTGCTGGTTTGAAGCGTTACCGATGCCGGATATGACAGCATACACAACAGCCAGGACATTTCTTGCCGGTTGGATAGCAAGGTTTGGTGTCCCAGAGAAGGTGACAACAGATAGAGGTCGACAGTTCGAGTCCGAACTGTTTCATAAACTCTCGGCACTCTTGGGCACCAGGAATATTCACACGACAGCATACCATCCACAAGCAAACGGTGCGGTCGAACGATTACATCGCAGCTTAAAAGCCTCTTTACGTGCAGTGCTTACCAGCAATACTAAGTGGTTAGAACATCTTCCACTAATATTGTTGGGGTTACGCACTGCAGTAAAAAAGGATATGGAATGCTCAGCAACAGAAGCACTGTATGGAACCACATTGCGCCTGCCAGCACAATATTTTTTTGAGACACCGGAGAAAGTATGGGATGTAACATCATTCGTGGATAGACTGACCAGAAACATGGCCAAGATGGCCTATTCTCCTTCAGGGGAAAACAAGTGCATTAAAACATATGTACCAAAGGCCCTAGAGACATGTACGCACGTATTTATCCGAGATACAGCTAGGTCACATTCCCTGCAACCACCGTATCGTGGTCCATTTAAAGTTACCAAGAAAAACAACAAGTTCTTCAGCGTTCTCATTAAGAACGAAGAACAAAACGTTACGATAGACATTGGAGGACGAATACTTAGAAGTAGTAACCTCAACCTCAATGCCAGTAGACTTGACACTGGAAAAACGCCCTCAAGAAAAAAAGACACGTTCAGGCAGACACGTAAGATGGCCTGCTCATTTAAAGAACTTTGTTGCTACGTAAAAAAAAAAAAAAAAAAAGTGTATTCCCCCGTCTTTCGATGTTTTTCCTCATGACATTCTATTACAGATACTCCGTATTTTTTGGGGTGGGGGGAGTGATGTGGGGACAAAAAAAATAAAAAGGACCGGAAAGGGGTAATCTGCCCTTGAGCAGTGTAGGATTGAGAGTGAGCCTTTGGACAAGGAGGTGAACGGTAGCGTTGAAAATTTCCAACATGAGTTGAGCTACAAGAACACTAATTCCACCACCTTTTGGTGAGTCTTATAAACTCTAAATATTTCCGATTGATGTAAATGTTTTTGTCTTTGTTGACTATTTGGCCTGTAATAAATGGGTTTAGTTTCCTTTCATGTTGTTTTAGTTTTAATAACTTACTTTAGAACTAACAGCAGAATTGGGGTTTTGAAGCTAATGTTTTCACAACTTTTAGCTACTTTTGGTATTTTCTAGCTATTTTTCTAGCGTTTTGGCTCTCAATCTTCTACAAGTTGTTTCAAAGAATTTTCAAACAATTTAATTTAAACCTAAATTTCAAAACTATTTTGCTCCAGAAAGTTTGATATACTGTCCAAAATTAGACTTCAGGAGAGGGGTGTCAGAAAGTGTTGGTATAGGGGGAAAGAAAAAAAAACGAATTAAATCAAAACAACATTAAAAAAAAGTAACAAGTCATTTTGAAATGTCACGATATAGGAGAAAGTCATTAAGTGCTAAAAGGCCCCTACACCCCCACTAAGATGCGATAAATACAAACTTGATAACTTATGAAGATAATGTGTGAAGTTTTTATTTTATGATAATAAAATTTATCTCATACTTTTACAGCTGAAATAAATCCCTGATTATCTGGTTAATATTTTACTTCAAAGATAATTAATGCACTGCAACCTTCTGTAATAGGTTTGTTGAAATGTGATTATTTCACAAAAATCCATTAACAATAAGAAACAAGAACAAATGTCATGATCTAAATGTATCAGCATGGAAAAGCAGAAAAAGAAAGAAAAAAAAAAGAAATGAAAACTATTCAAAACATATTTGTCGATTCAAATAAAGATAATTTTGCCCTTTATTAATGGTAAACATGGATGGAACTCACTTATGTTAAATAATGAAAAGACAAAAAATACTAAACATGTCTTTATAGGGACGTGTTAATTTGTATTCTCTTGGATAGTAAATACAAAAGAAGCTTTATTTTCATGTTCATTTGTACTTTAAAAAAAAGTCCGTGACGTAAAAAACAGCCTTTCGATGAAAATTCCTTCAAAATGGTATTAAAACAGGTTTTCAGTCACACAAAGTTTGTGCATGCTGATGCGTATGTGTGTATGCATTTACGTGTGTGTGAGAGTTGTATGTGTACATATGTTCTTTTTACATTACTAAAGTTATACTGTTTTATAACTGTACCGTTGACCAAAACATTTATCTATATTGCATTATTAAGTTAATTCAACTTAATACTATGAAAAATATAGCTGTTTACAGTATTTGTCTATACTTCTGACATTAGGTAGTATTTACATTGTTTGGACTATTGTCCTTATCTTTGTTGCCATGTTTACAAAGTTTTTGGCCATTATGGGATACATATTTTTTTTATTAAAATAAGCAACAGGAAAACACAATAGAACAATCTAGAAAAATTGGATCAAAACAGCAGTAGACTTTAGATTACATTTTTATATTTTTCAACCAATCAGCTAAAAACTTAGAATAAGAACATTCTAGAAAAATAGGCTTGGAAGTAAATTAACACAAAAATATTTAGGCCCCAAACAAAATAGTAAAATAATAAATCTGATTGGTCAGTAAATGTTTTCACACCCTAATGTTAGGAAGATTAGTTGATCCCCTATTAATGTATATAATACACACAGTTAGAAAAGAAAGGTCAGTCACCAAGCAGGCCATTAAGTCCGCATGCCACCGTATACTTTGCCGGCCATGTCATTTCTTCCATGCCAAAAGTTCGTGACCTCACTCCAAGGACCTTAAAAGGAATAAACCAGCTAACTTTCTTTCAGCAACGCGACAAGTTGTCGCCAACTGAAACGCACCAAATGTAAGTAGGAAAGGCTTATTTACAGACTCTGCTAATGTACACGTTTTTGGACAAAAATTAACTTCTTGCCAAGTTTATATTTTTCAAAAAGGCAATTTTCGAATCATGTATTTTGTTGGTTTCTACATACCATTTTATTTGACACATAATAAATTGTTTGTTGTTGAATGTCCGTTGTAATTTATTCCTTCACTTTGCGCGATTGCAAAATAGAATGTTGTATTTGTGGGGGAAATAATCAACATACAACCCAGCAAATACCAAATCCCCCACACCATTGTACGTGCTGGCCTTCTTCAAAACATCATCAACATAGCAATAAAGATGAGGACAATAGTCTAAATAATGTAAATAGTGTACTACCTTATCTTAGAAGTATAGACAACTACATATTTATTTTGTTACTTTTTTAAAAATTTATTTCAAATTTATATTACATTTTTTTATTTATGTTTTAAATAGTGTTTAGGAGAAAAAGAAAGTATCTATTTATGTGCCTACATTTACCCATTATTTCATCTTTGTTTAAGCATTTATTTTGGTGTTTAAATGTAATTATTGCTAGTTTTTTCTGTAAGCATAATTTTAAATTCCTGTTATTGATATTTTCTGGGGCTGCTTTTATGATTTCCCATTTGATTTTGGTGGGGATATTTTTTTTTGTATTCTTATATATTTTGATAAGGTTGTATTTGTGTATTTTTCTGTTTTATGATGTGTTATTTTGGGGATGAAAACTTGATAGCTGGGAGATGTGGAGGTGTTATATTTTCGTTAAAGTAAAAATTTCTATTGCACGTGATTTTGCACACGTTCCTTTTCCTTTTAAAAGGCTGAGTTCTTTTCTTTCTTCTGCATTTTGTTTACCTGCTCTTGCGTTTACTGCATGCTCTTGTGTTTTACTACTTACTGTTGCGTTTACTACTTGCCTTTGCCATTGGCTGTGAAATTAGTTCGGTAAAGCCTAGTAAAGAGGTTTTGTTCTGTCTTCAGTTTTACGCTAAAACACCACCACAATTTACCAAACTAATTTTCTATTTTCCTCATGGAGAAAATAATTTGCCTGGACAAATTTGACGTTTCCTCAGCAGACCCACAGGCCAGCAAGCTTTGGAGATTATGGTATCGTAACTTTAATTACTACCTCTCAACTATTGTTTCGTTAAACCCTGATAAACTCGAAGTTCTCTATTTAAACATCGGTCCCACTGTTGCTGATGTTATCGAAGGTTGTTCTGGCTTGAACATGCTGTTGACTTACTGAAAGGTGTCTACGACAAGTTTCCAAATGTTATTCATGCTAGACATCTGCTTTCTACGCGTTTGCAACAAGAAAGCGAGTCTGTCGACCAATACCTTCAGGCCTTGAATCGACTTGCCGCTGACTGTTGCTTTAAAGACGTAACGGCCACCACTTACAGGGATGAATCTGTCCGTGATGCATTTATTCGTGGTCTTCGGTCCTCATTGATACGTGCTAGGCTCCTTGAAACTGACACACTAACTCTCACAGAAGCTACTCAATGTGCTTTAGAACAAGCTCACTTTCGCGCGGAATCGTATGCCACCCAGATTGGAGCAGCCGCCGTTACTTCTATTACTGGAACTAAAAATGTGTTGACCGATTCTGCCGAGGAGGCCACTGGTATTTCTAAAAATTTTGCTCTAACTGATTCTCCAATGAAGTGTGACTCTGTACTGTTCTCTGCTGCCCTTCCTGTTTGTGGCAAGTGTTACAACTGTGGAGGGAGACGTCACTTTAAGGACGACCGCCGCCTCTGCCCTGCCCGCGATAAGGTATGTCGAAGCTGTGGTAAACTCGGGCATTTTTCTAAAGTTTGCCGTTCTACTCTACCGACACATTCACGTTCTTCTTCTGCTATCATAGGGGCCCGTGCTAAAGGTGGTGATAGTTGCCCTCCTATCACCAAAACTGTGGAGTTAAAAGGGAAAAAGTTAACTGCCCTTATAGACACCGGCAGTTCTGATAATTTTATCAGTGCCCGTATTGTCAAAACAATGAGACTGCCTACTTTAAAACGGAACTCCGTAATTTCTATGGCATCATCCGCTGTTTCCCTTAAACTGTCTGAATATTGCACCGAGAACATTTTCTTCAATGGTTGCGAATATAAAGAGATTGACCTTACTGTGCTTCCTGACACCTGTATGGACATTATACTCGGAGTGCCGTTTTTGAAACTACACCGGGGTATTACTATTTCTTTTGGTGGATCTCAGGAAGTTTTAAAAATCTGCACGCTAACCAGGATCAGTTGTGCCCCTGTAAAATTGTTCCGAAACCTGACCCCTGATTGCAGACCCATTGCTACTAAATCCCGAAACTACCGTGCGGAGGATGCCCGATTTATTGAAAAAGAAATTCTTCAACTGCTTGAAGACGATGTCATTGAAAGCAGCTATTCACCGTGGCGTGCTCAAATTGTTGTGACTTCGTCGCCTAATAGAAAGAAACGATTGGTGGTTGATTTTTCCCAAACCATTAACCGTTTCACACTACTTGACGCGTACCCTTTGCCTCGGATTGAGGATCTCGTAAACCGAATTGCCCAGTATCATATTTTTAGTACGATTGATTTGTCTAAAGCTTACTACCAGATCAAAATTTGTCCCGAAGATCGGCCTTGCACGGCTTTTCAAGCTGGAAATCGTTTGTATCAATTCAAATGAATACCCATGGGTGTCACTAATGGGGTTTCTGCCTTTCAACGATTTATGAATTCCTTTATTTCTGAAAATAAGTTATCCAGAACTTTTTCTTACATTGATGACATTACTATTTGTGGTAAAACTCAAGAGGAGCATGACGCTAACTTGGAACGTTTCTTAAAGGCTGCCTCAACATACAACCTCGAAATAAACCGAGAAAAATCAAAGTTTTCGCTTCGTTCTATCAATTTGCTTGGATACCAAATCTGTGACGGAACTATTCAACCTGACCCTGAGCGTTTGAAACCTCTTTTGCAAATGCCTCCTCCTTCGGATTCAAATTCGTTAAAGAGGTGCCTTGGTATGTTTTCTTACTACGCGAAATGGATACCTAAGTATTCACACAAAATTCGTCCCCTGGTTGAAAATAAACAATTTCCCATGCCTCCTATAGTTGTGAATTCTTTCGAAAAACTTAAGAAAGACGTTGCCGAATCATCTGTAAAGGTTATCGACGACGAACTACCATTTATTATTGAAACCGATGCCTCAGAGAAAGCTATAGGAGGCACTCTCTTACAGGCTGATAGGCCTGTAGCATTCTTTTCCCGATCATTTAAACCCATCTGAAATACGACTACACATAGTTGAAAAAGAGGCTTACGCGATAGTTGAATGTGTCCGAAAATGGAGGGACCTCCTTGTTGGGAAGCACTTTACTATCATAACAGACCAGCAAGCCGTATCTTTTATGTATAAGCCAGCTAACTGAGGAAAAATTAAAAATGATAAAATCATTCGGTGGAAAATGGAGCTTCTCCCGTTCTCGTACGATATAAAACACTGTCCCGGAAGTGAAAACACCGTTGCCGATGCTTTGTCGAGAGTGAGTGGTGCTACTGCTTCCTCCTTGGAGGAGCTAAGGACCATACACAGTTCATTAATACACCCTGGTGTTCAACGTTTTTGGCACTTTATACGATCACAAAATATGCCATACTCAATTGATGAAGTTCGGCACGTGACATCCGAGTGTACAACTTGTGCAAAGATAAAACCTCAATTTTCCAGCCCTACTAATAATACACTAATCCGCTCTACTGCTCCCTTTCCTTTCCTTTCTCCGTAGACTTCAAAGGGCCTGTCCCGGCATCATAGAAAGGATGTCGTTACCTATTTACTATCATCGATGAGTACAGTCGATTTCCCTTTGCATTCCCGTGCCGTGATTGTTCTTCGCAAACCGCAATCAAGTGCCTGACAAATATTTTTTCTATTTTTGGACTCCCCACTTTCATCCATTCTGATAGAGGAACGTCGTTCGTGTCCGAGGAGTTCAGAAAATTCCTGACGAGACTTGGGGTTGGGTGCAGTAATACCACTGCATACAACCCAAGAGGCAACGGCCAGTGCGAGCGTTACAACGGCGTTATTTGGCACTCAATATTATTGGCCTTGGAATCTAAACGGTTACCCCTTAGTGCTTGGCAGGACGTTCTGCTCGATGTTTTAAATTTTATTCGTTCCCTACTATGCACTAGTACAAATGTGACTCCCCACAAACGCTTGTTCAAATTTGAAAGGCGCTCTTCTACCGGTACTGCCTTACCTGTTTGGCTCTGCGAACCTGGAAGGGTACTGCTGAAACGGTTTGGCAATGGGAGCAAGTATGACCCGATCGTAGAGGTGGTGGAACTCCTCAAGGCCAACCCTACTCATGCAAGAATACAGCATGATGATGGCCGGGAGGATTCAGTGGCGCTAAGACATTTGGCTCGCTTTCCACGCTCTGATGAACATCAGGGTCCTGCTGAGAATACTCGACCCGACCTTGCAAATGCAGACCCGGCCCATTTGATTGAAATAAGTCCAGTTGACACTACACTTAATGCGGAGGAAATAGAGAATCAGCCTTCCCAAAGACCTGCCAGTCCTTCGAATAGTGAACTGCCCCCACGGCGGTCTAGCAGGATTCGTAGACCAGTCCAGCGACTGGACTTATAAATAAATAAATAAAAATAATATATACACCTTGCAATCTCTCTTACTATTGGGGGAAGATTGTTATATTTTCGTTAAAGTAAAAATTTCTATTGCACATGATTTTGCACACGTTCCTTTTCCTTTTAAAAGGCTGAGTTCTTTTCTTTCTTCTGCATTTTGTTTACCCGCTCTTGCGTTTACTACTACCCGCTCTTGCGTTTACTGCATGATCTTGTGTTTTACTACTTACTGTTGCGTTTACTACTTGCCTTTGCCTTTGCTATTGGCTGTGAAATTAGTTCGGTAAAGCCTAGTAAAGAGGTTTTGTTCTGTCTTCAGTTTTACGCTAAAACACCACCACAGGAGGTTTTCATTTTTAATGAAGTATCCTGTTGGAACTTTCTCCTCCTTCAGCAGCATGTAATTAAAAAGTGGGATGATTTCGGGATTCTCCTCTGTTCTATTGCCATTTCTTCCTCATGTTCTTCACCTGCCGTTGCCACCCTTGCCAGTTTGATAAATTGGGAGGTATAGATTTTATTTTCATTCAGGTCAATTGGTATGCTGACTTGAATTTCCAAAAAAACTAAATACTTTTTGAAGATTCAAATTAATTTACCTTACTTTGTAGTGTTACTTACTAATTTTGTGCTGTTTTGGATGTTTTTCTTTGTTCTTTGTTTTTCTCAGAGATACTTCTCTGCCGGTTTTAATTCTTTACTAAATCAGTAATTGATTTCCTGATTTATACTAAGTTAAAAATTAGTAAAGTTTTTTCATTATTTTTAATAAGAGTACATAGTCTCTCCTATTGTCTGGTTCATAGACTTTTTCCGTCTCTTGAATAAAAGTAGAGGCTCATCAATTTTTTTCTCTTTTGAAAGAAGTTCTTGTAGAAGTCAAATAACTTACCTTTCAACATGGTGGTCTTCTTTTGTCTCCCTGTAGGAAGGTGAACATTCAAGATTGTGAGACTCACCTTCCTGATGTGTCCAACTAGCGTCCAGTTGGCAGACAAAAATAAACAGGGTTATAACTGAATACATGTCCCTATGTGGCCCAAAGACAAATGATGGATATTGTGCTCAATATTTATGGAGTTCAATGTACACACTCAATTTCTCAAAGCCAAGGGAAATCAGTCCAGCAATTTGTCATCTGCCTCAGAAGCATGGCACAGGATTGTGATTTTGCATGTCCCATTTGCAGTCATGATCTATCAGATATCTATATCAAAGACCAGCTGGTCAGAGGCACAGCAAATGATGCCTTCCAAGCTGACCTACTAGCAAAGGCCAGCTCATTAAAGACCCTCGAGCAAAATATCAACCATGCCGAGGCATTTGAGGCAGCACTCCGTGACCAAGCACAAATGGCAGGAACACGTGAAATGGCGGCATTGCATGTATCAACCTATTGCAAAGAAAAAAAAAGCTCAAGTAAAAAAAAGATTTCCTCAGTCTGAATTCCCTAAAAAACAGAATGTAAGAAAAACAATTCACATTGCAGTGGATGTGGCAGCCACAAGCATGGCATTCCAGGAACCAGTACTCGCCAACATGCATGTCCTGCATGGGATCAAACATGTAACTCGTGCGTGATTCGAGGTCATTTTTCAAATGTTTGCTGATCCAGATCAAAAATCTACCCTCTTGAAGTGACAGACCTCCAAGATGATGAAGCCAACATGGACAGTTTAATTGCACACGTACAATTTGACCAGAAAAAAGGCTCGTATGTGTCCCCTAACAAAAATAGTGTTGTGGGGATAGAAGCAACCCTAGTCCCATTTTCTCCAGACCCAGACCCCAGAAATCCTGAAAACATTCCAGGAAATCAAAGCACTCGATTGAGGATCTTCCCAGACAGTGGGGCTACTATTTGCCAGGGAGGACCTAAGCACCTACATCGCATGGGTCTCAAGGAAAGTAACTTGATCCCATCTAAAAAAATTATTCGTGCAGTGGGGGCTCAACTCTTATAAGCCATGGATGGCTTCCTGTTCAGTTCAGTGTTGGAGAAATGACAACAAAACAAGCTCTCTATATATGCAATAATATCGATAAGCTATATTTTAGCAAGGCTGCTTGTATTGATGTAGACATATTATCTCCCCACTGCGACCAGCAAAACTCCTGCTTCATAGACGTCTTTGGGATTTTATACCATCACACCCATGTTTATCTCGGCCGCACTCTGAGTGGATAGATGCAGCCCAAAGGTGTGAAAAGGCATTATCTAAACGCAATGCAGACTTTGTTGACAGGTACAATCGTACTGCACATAACTTATCCCCATTTTGTGAGGGAGACACAGTTTCAATTCAAAACCCGAATAGCCTTCGATGGGACATAAGTGGGCAAATAGTAGAAACACTACTTAACCGCCAATATAGGATTAGAGTTGCAGGATCAGGTAGGATAATGCTGTGGAACTGTAGATTTCTGAGGAAACTTGAGGCACCTGCAGTCAAGACCCCTATCCCAAGTCCTTGGCCTATGTCTTCTGGAGCAACGATCACAGATATATGTAGGCCACATCAATCTGATGAGAAATCTGGAAATGGCAGCATTACTTTGCCAAGTGACCTGGCATCCTAAGGCCCTACTCCGTCACAGTTATCAAGAACTAGGATCCCAAAGGCTCTATCCCGACTACTCACATATAATCACCCAGGCAATAAAGAACTGATTCCCCCACAGCAGCCACTACGCTCCCGCAGTGGGGAGAGATGTAGAAGTCAAATAACTTACCTTTCAACATGGTGGTCTTCTTTTGTCTCCCTGTAGGAAGGTGAACATTCAAGATTGTGAGACTCACCTTCCTGATGTGTCCAACTAGCGTCCAATTGGCAGACAAGAATAAACAGGGTTGTAACTGAATACATGTCCCTATGTGGCCCAAAGACAAATGGTGGATATTGTGCTCAATATTTATGGAGCTCAATGCACACACTAAAATTATCAGCCAATCACTGCTTACGGAATAGACTTGCCTGTAACAAAATGGAATCTTCCAGGTTATTATTTAAACCAGCTACCAATTTGCCCTGGTGGTGTTTTGTCAGTTGAACTCAACTTCTATTCTAGTTGATTACTGGCTGGTTGTTCTCCAAGATTCCTACAGTTCTCAGTTCATTTTCTTTCCTTAGTGGTGCTTTCACAAGTTTTTTGTGATGTGTGTGGATAGTGAAAATGTCTCTTCATGCTGAGGGTATACAGTTGGCAGTTTTCTAGTTGCTACTTCTGGCTGGTAGTTTGGAACCTGAACTCTTGTGTAGTGCCTAGAGGGGTTACTCTGATCAGCAGTTGCATAATATTGGGGTTCTTGCAGTGCCATGTTACACATGAATGGGTGTCCCTGTAGGTGCTTCTGGTGGGTACCTCTGAAGTCACACTATATTGCAGTTTGTGCCAGTTCCCTTCCCACACATGTCATATTTGACAACTTTCTTTAGAAAGGACTCTGATATCCACATGCATGACCTGGGAGTTTATGTTTGCAAACATCTACCTCTGGCTAGGGAGATCTCTTGAATTTGTCTTACATTTGTCTCTGTCTTTTTCTGCTAAACTTCATAAGCTATCTCTTCTTTCTCTACTGCTTACCTTCCTCTTCAGACTGTTAGATAGTGCTAGATAGTATTTTAGACAACATAAACAAGGCCATTTCCCTTCACATGTTTGCAAATATATGTGTTTGGCGAATTTAATGCTCATCATGCCAAGTGGTTGAAACACTCAGTCACTAATTTTGCTGGCATTTAAATGCTGAACTTCTCAATCATTCAGTCACTCATACAAATGGTGGATTTTCCAACATGTTTCCTCAGTAAGCCTGAAGGTCACATGTCTTGCCTAGATCTCATATTTATTTCAACCATGCAGCAAAGAACTTTTCAGAATTAGGGACTGTGTAGCTTCCATATCTCACAAACCTTTTATAGATATACTTTTAATGGTATCACTCAAAAGAGAAAATGATCCATCAGACACAAATGGCCTATATGCCTCTCTAACATACTCAACATCCATCTGACACTCAAAATTCTATCTGACACAACTCAGTGGGAAGAAACTAAACTCTTAGGTTTATTTTGTCTTAATGCCCTGGATGTATTTTTTTTTGTCCAACAATTTGAAACAGTGTGCCCAAATTGTTACCGTACTGACATATTAGAAGTTTCCGATTGTTATGCTTGGTATATCTTGCAGTTTCAGTGTTTGATGCATCGGACATCATTATGTGTGATGTAATGGAGCTTTGACAGTTTGTGGCTATCACTTAAACACAACTCAGCTAATTTGCATAGGATACCATGCCCTCCCTGAATTGGAGTGGTTGTATCCTCTTGTTTTTTTCTTTTGCTACGTTTAACTATTCTTGATTTATACAGTTCTTGCTTTTGCTCCTCTTTTTTACTTATTTATTAAGGTCCTTGGTCTTTCTTCATCCACTTCTTTATCAGTTTTTCTTCTCCACTTATGTCCATTTCTTGTTCATCCTCATTACTGTGGCTTTCTCTCTCTTCTTGCTCCTTTGTTTCTGTTCTCTGCTCTACCTCTTCATTGTAGTTACCTTCCTTCTCCTGACTTTAGACTTACATCTCCACATTGTCTGACACAATCATTTTTCTAAATTGATCTGCATGAGCCAAAACAAACTGCCCCTGCTTGATTAAAGCCATATATTGCTTTTCTGCAAAAGGAAGTTAATTTCTTTGGGATTGTCTCTTTTGTCTTTTTCCCTTGTGGCAAAAGACATGGTAATAGGGACTCTAACCTGTCTACCCATGAGGGCTGATAAGCTCAAATTCCTCTCTGTGCGTGGTATCGACCTATAACTGAGGAGCATTGTAGCTAGAAACGCCTGAATGTTTTCAGTGATGAGAATGCCTTCAATGGCATTTTAACTGTTTGTATTATCCGCTCTGTGATTCTGTTGGATTGAAGATGGTATGGAGAAGTTTTATACAGCATGCAGCCTATCCACCTTAACCCTGTACTCAAATTTTCACCCCAAAATTCTGGTGCATTATCTGACACTAACATTTGCAGTGCTCCATCCTTGCAAATACATCTCTGAATACATAGTGTACATAAAAAGGAACACTATTCCTCATGTAGGCACTTTATCAAGATTGCAGTTCAAGAATGAAACAGAAGAAAGAATGCTGAAGATAAAATAATACACTAGGTAGAAACAGATGTTTTTCCTTTAAATAGATTCAAAATAGAAATAAAGCAAGACCCAATATTAAGCAGAATAGTAGAGAGAATAAAAAATATGTGGTGTAATTGTTCAATGACAGAGTGACCCTTTAAAGAAACAAAGCACAAACTAACCTTAGAGAATAACATTATATATTTAACCACTTTCAAATTTCGCTACTGGTAAACAAATATGCTTGTTTTATCTCGCCGTTCCAATTTACTCCAAATTTAATTTAATATTGCCACATTTACTGGAAGTAGAACTTCTGTTTAAAAATTCTTAATAGAAATAAAAAAAAAAGAAAGGAATGACATGACATTTTGGTTGTTTCAGCCTTCTTCAGGTGCCAGAAATTTTGAACCCTTTAAACATGTGTATGTTTCTGACTCTCTCTCTCTGTCACATTCCTCCCCTACTAGTAAATGACATACAAGCTTCTATATCAACAAAATAAAATAATAAAAAATACAAAACAACAAAAAAGAAACTTTCTCTCTTCCAGCATGCAAAGGTAGAGTCCTCAGTTCTTCTTAGGGCTCATTATAGCCATTTACATTTTCATTGTCTTTACGATACATATGTACAAGCAGCTTTTGGTTAAATTTCACTGTTTTTGTAAACTTGTGCAATAGAACCTTTTCACATAGTTCACTAGTTCGAGTGTTCTTTTTTCTTTTTTTTTTCTGGAGTTCGCAACACTTCTTACCAATTATTTCAGTTTCATAAAAAAATGTAAAAAAAAATTTGATTTATTTCGTAAATTTGTCCTTTAGATTTTGCCTTGCCTTCACAACAGGCTTTGTTGAATCTTTTGTTGGTTCAGGTCCTTCCACGTCAATTGTGGACTCTTCTTTGATATCAGTTAGGGGTCCCTATGCACTCTGTTCGGACCTACCTTGGTAACGTGCACTAACTGGAATCCCTCCCTCACTCATGCACTCCCTTGCCAGTTTATTCTGCCCGGTTGACAATACTGTACACCTCTTGAACCACTACCAAACTATCAAGGCTACGACTATCATTAGTATAATTCTCACAACAGTTGGCCAGGTTATTATAGCAACCAAATTCTCTCTCCAGCCCGAATTCAGTGTACCTATTCTATCTAGTTTCGGCTTCAACCATCCAAGATCAATCTTATCAGTTGGCTTTAACAACACTGGCATCAGTTCCAGTGACATCTTAGGAATCTCTTTTACAATGGGTTCCCACAATCCCATCCCTCTACTGGTATTTGTTCCTATCTGCTTGGTAGTAGGGAGGTAAAGAGATAGAAGGGCCATGAACTCCACAACCGATGAGTAGCCCCACAAAAAAACAATGGGGGAATAATTCTTATCGTAGTGGGCTTCACACCTTATGTTATATATCGCCGTACGACGACAAAATAACAAGAATACGCATATATAAAAATATAAGGTTATATTTTTATTCTTGATGACGAACCCGTGTGGAATAGAGAATGGAAGAGTGAGAGCGCACATAGAATGGGTCGACGGGAGTGTAGTCTTGCCTGAGGTGTCTCTCTGCTTCCACTGGCCGTTCTCTGCTGGCGAATCCATGTGTCGAGGTCTTTTTATAGTCTTCTAGAACCGGGACTTTCCTTCCGGTTTTGCCTCGCCCACGCAACGCCTACGTAATTCCAAGAGACACCTGTTCTGTTTGCCTCCGTAGTCATTTCCGCCGCTGTCGGAAATAAGGTCAAACGACATCCGCTCCAGGCCCCGACAGGATGTATTTCTCAAACACCTGTCTTGTCGTTCACCGACCCCTTCACCGACGGGAAACACCATCGCTTGCATTAACCTTCCTCGGGTGGGGCCAGATTGCTATATTACACTCCTCGCCCTCCCATTTTCCAAAATGTTCACCTAAGAACATTTTAAGCGCAACACCCTCACCCCCCCCCATGCCACACAAGCCCGACAATTGTACAAAACATGTGCATGCCGAAACAAACAAAACAAAAAAAAAATATATATAGGGGAGCCTACATCGGCAACCCAACAATGTTCGTGTCCATTGTTGAATTTTCATAATGTTCTTTTTTTTTTTCTTTTCTCTTTTCTTTTTTAAGTTTCTGTAACTTTCAATGTTCGTTTCCTTTCTCGACTCTGTCCATATGCGTAGACGCCTCGATGCACGACCATATGATCATAGGCGGTAACCGCGCCTGACATCGAGTAAATGACCTTTGACCAACACCATGCGTGTTTCCGCTCGAGTTTATTGTTACACATGTAACTTCATTTAATTTAATTTAATTTCAAACATACTATGTTTGAACACAGAAAAACTGCCATTATCTGCAGTACATATCATTCATAGTCTGACCGAGAAATGTTCAATAGAAAACGAAGAAAATTACCCTGATTCCAACGTTAATCCGCATGCAATTTACTTGTGGAGGATTAGAGGTTTCATCTATCTTAATTTAGTCTAAAAAAATGGACCCGTGACTCGTAGTTCCTTAGTTTGTACAATGTTTTCTTTTCCTTTAACTACTTCCTCTGGATTCGAATCCAAGCATATCTGATTTGTTGACATCTCTCTGTTTAACGCAGAGACATTTGAGTGTTGAACACCCGTTGACCCCGGAGTACTATTCACAACGGATAACTCCCTTTCCTTTCCCGAAGCACTGTTGCTTCTTTCACACTTAAAAATTCGCTTCCTGGCTATTATTCCAAGGATTATCATTACGCCGACTATGCCAGCACTGACTCCTATCGTCAACTTCTTCGGGAGTTCTTCATATCCTTCACTAAATCTTTCCATATCTATCTGTTCCAAGGTATTTACTAGTTTGCGGATAGGAATCTCCTCCATATCGCGCAATTCTACCGGCATGGTGTCCACTGAAAAATTGGGAAATTTCTGCGTAATTGGGGACCAAACCACTGAACCAGAGACGTTTATGGGTGTGAGCTGTAGCTTCCCTACGTTTCTAAATCTTGAGTCACCGTTAACCTGTGCAGCCAACACCATGTGATCATTGTAAGCAGTACACCCCTCCTTTATCCGTATACTGGCCAGCGGGGCCTGGGCGACAAGCTTGCTCCGAGACCCGCCACCACAAAGAACTGCAAAGTGCAAATCCCTGGTAGCAGCGACCATCCAAGATTCCCGGTCCACCCTGATTGCGATTGGAAGTCGAGTATTCGTTTTAACTGTGACTCGACAGTTCCTCTCTATTCCTGCTTGATTATGCCGAAAAAGCGACATCTCGCAAGATTCTCTTGAATTGGTAGCATAAACGGGACCGGATACCTCGCACAATCCGTCGGTACTTGCCGAGCACCGTGTCGCTTCAGCCTGGCCCAAGAGAATATAGCGTGTTCCAGCCCTATCTACCGCGATCATTTTTGACTCCATTTCAAACCTGGCCGACAACTTGGATCCGAACGCTGAACCTGATCGTGTGGGCAACGGAAGAGGAAAATTCAAAATGTTATATACTACATAGGAGTGTTCTCTATCCACCAATGGGACGTCCACCACAACCACAATCGATTTTGAGTCAAAAAGTGTCCTACAACTTAATGTTTTATAATAATACCAGATATCCTTATCTGGATCGCTTGCTAATTTGAAATTATCTGGGAGCGTCTGAGCTATTTTATGCATCAATCCCCTTAAGTCGTGCGGAGCGATTATGCTAGGAGACAAATGACCAATCAACAATAAGTTGAGCTGCAGTTCCAAATAGCTTAAAGCCATACGGACGTCTAAGAAATATTTCCCTAATTTATCGACTATAATCTTGTACAACCAGTATCTATGGGTAAGGATCTCTAATCTGGATACTCGTTTATCCAACCCCTGTGTTGCGTTTGCCATGGAACCTACAATACCTTTAAGGCTAGAAATAATTTCATTTATTTTGTGTCTATTATTAGATACCTCATGTCTCGTAACATCTATTACGGAAATGCTATCCTCTGTCATATGTAGTATCCTTTCCTGTGTATTTGCTAACTTACCCAATGCTCTTTTGATCACACGTAGATCATCTTCCGATGTTACTCCAAAAGGTAACTAAGAGCATTCCCTACAAAGGGCAACACGAACCGCTTAGTTCTGCGAGTCATAGACCTATAATCTTTGTATTTTAATAACAGCCTTTCACGTTCTATTACAATTTGCTTAAATTCATCATTTACATGATTCATCAATGTTTCGAATGTGACGTCCCCAAGGAATTCCAAGAGACACCTGTTCTGTTTGCCTCCGTAGTCATTTCCGCCGCTGTCGGAAATAAGGTCAAACGACATCCGCTCCAGGCCCCGACAGGATGTATTTCTCAAACACCTGTCTTGTCGTTCGCCGACCCCTTCACCGACGGGAAACACCATCGCTTGCATCAACCTTCCTCGGGTGGGGCCAGATTGCTATATTACACTTAGATAATTCAATTTCTTCTTGTCTTTGACGGAATTTGGATGGTAGCCAATACCATCCAAATTCCGTCAAAGACACTGATTGCTTTGGTTAACATTACACTAGCTAATATCTCTACCTGACAATGATCTCTAATTCCCTGCTTATTTTTCTTAAATAAATCTCGGAGACACAGATTATGACTACATGTCACGTAAATTGGATTTATAGATCCATAGGTACCTAAGTCATCATTCTTGCATTTTTCTGCTTCACCCTTTGTTAATAGCATAAAGTGTGTTCTGGCTTGGTTTAAGACAGCAAATTCCTTCTCTACCTTGTTCCTAGCCACCACTCCTATCTTTGGCTTTAGTTTTGGATAGGGAAGGGGAGAATTCATCACCTGATAAATTTCAAAGGTACTATCTCTGTCCAGTAATGGAACCAACACTAGCACTAGCAATTTATCATCTTCCAACAAGGTAGAACATCTCAAGGCACTATAATACCTCTATAACTGCTGGGTGGGGTCTACAGGCAATCTAAGATGATAGTTTGGCTTGTATATCCATTAGTACTTCCCTCAATCGTTCTGGAGTTATTACACTCGGAGACAGGTGTTGCAGCAACAGCATGTCTAAGTGTACCCACATATGCTCCAACAACACAATTAAAGAGAGACTTGTTTGACATACCTTACTGATTGAAAAAAAATAATTGAAAACACCTTTGCAAGAAACCCTCTAATTTCTGTAATTCGGTTGTTACTGACGTGGCTACATTTATCACTTCTTTTCTAAAAAGCTGTAGGTGGGAAATCAACCAATTGATGCTTCCTCTATTCTTAGCCAATTCCAACCTGGTAACATTGAGTATAGATATGCTCTCTCTAACTTGTTGTCTCTGTTCTACCACCTTCAATTTCCTTTTAATTTCTCTCATTTTGACTTTGGAGACTGTACCGAACAATGTGCTTAATGCCTTTCCCATTATAGGTAATACTGCCCTCTTTTGTCTGGTCTTTAACAACTTTATTCCTTTCAAATAGTAACTCATATCCTTCCATTGTCTCTCAAGTATTAGGGATTCCTGAGCTAAGGGGTCTAATATAAGGTGGTATTCGGTGTCTGCAAATATTCTCCGGCGACTTGTGTCCTGGCTGTATCTAGTTTGTTCACTTCAACCTTCAACTAACCCAGTAACTTCTCATATGGCTGCAGGTCTATCACCAAAGTTATCAACCACTTTGATCTTGTTATAATCACACTGCTAGTCTTCTTAAATATGGTATTCTTACTGTGTTCCCAAGTATTAGCTAACACAATTTGAACTTAGATCACTGGTGCCCCCTAAATACGAATTTGCACGAGATACTAGATTAGCAACTAGATCCCACCCTTTTACAGTGAAATCGATAAAATGCAGCCGTAACTTCTACTCCAACAGTTTCTTTCCTCGCACTTCCCGACTGTGGAATTCTCTTCCAAACGATTGCTTCCCCGACGGCTACAATCTCCAGGAGTTTAAATGTAAGGTCAATAGACACCTCCTAACACACTAACCTGCTCCCATTCTATCAAACACTCTTCCCATCTGTCCGACACTCATCCTCGCTATCCTTACTCATCTATCACCTTTCTCCTGACATTCCCTATGTCTATCCACTCCTTCTCTTTACCTTCCCCTATGTAGCCCCATGCGCAATAGTGGCAGTGGAATGCCTTGCTTGGGGTGAGATGATTAAAAAAAAACAAAAAAAAAAAAAAAACAATTAGGCATCGTCAGTACCACAAGCCGCCTCTTGTCCATATCTGCAAGAAGATGAAGAGAATAGTTTGTCTAACTCAATTATTCTCTGATTGTTTTTATCAAGTGGTTATATTTTAGAGCGATACCTCAAGCACCGTCTCATACCATCACCAGTGCAATGCAATGATGGGGGTCCTTCCACACAATCCACCAATGCCGATGATAAATGCACTGTTAATACCAGATTGTCACTCATTCAACACAACTACCATACCGGTTTTACTTAATCTTTGGGCTTGGGCTGCACCCTCCTTCCCCGAATTAATCGTAGTGTTAGTGGTAGTTTCTCATTGACACTAGGTGCTTTTTCAGCCCGCCATTTACTCTGCAATTGAGCAAATGGAATTTCGTCCTCTTCTTCCTATTCACTCAGTTCTTTTTCTTCTCTAAGGTTAGGCTCAATCTCTTCATTCTCAGAATGTCTCACTGGGGTCCGATTTACCTCCCTCAGCCTTCAAAGAGTAGTTGGGTTAATTTCAATCTCTTCACTCCCTTCACTTTCACTCTCACTCTCTTACCCCTCCTGTTCTACCAACGTAGTTTTCCTCAGTCTTTTCTGTTGATTTTTTGTTTTGGCTCCTTTCTATTCTCCTATTTCAGCGAGTTTTATATCATTCGCATGCACTCTCTTTACCTTTCTGGTCAATTGGTCCCATATCACAAAGGAAACCAGACTTGTCTGCTCCACTATCCTATAGTATGGAGTCCATCCAGTGGAAGGAAACTTCTTCTCTATTATTATCCTATTGTTTTGCCTTTTCTGGGCTGTTTGAATCCTCCTCCTCACCTGCATAAAAATTTTATGCTGTTGTTATGAAACTATTTGGTGATTATCATTTCCCAAATACTTCTTCCTAGGTCTTAATAGATTGTCTATAGGTAAGACTGCATCCCTGCCATATATCAAGAAATAAGGGGAAAATTTTGTCATCTCATTCATCGAGAATCTCACAGCTGCTAACACTTGGGTTATGAATAAATCCCAATTTTCACTATTATCCTCTGATAGTTTAGCTAACACATCAGTGAGAGTCTTATGAAATCTCTCTACCTTAGCATTACTTTGGGGTGATACGGAGAGGTAATTATGTGCTGTATGTTTAATTCTGCCAACATCTCTCTCATAATCTGATTCATATTCTCCAACCCATTATCAGTAACCAACTGTTTGGGGGCCCTATACTTAGGGAATATTTCATTCTGTATTATTTCTGACGCTGTATGTGCTTTATTATCCAGTATGGCAAATGCCTCAGGCCAATTCATCAGCCAGTCCACAAAGCACACTTTTGTGTGTTTCTCCATAGGGTCCGGAAATATTCATGCTCTACTTTCTGGAATGCATAATTCAGAACATCCATTTCTAATACTGGGGCAACCCTACTCATTCGACTCTGTACTTGGCATGTTACACATTTTTTACATGGTTCACAACATCATTAAATAACTTAGGCCAATTGTAATTTCTCATTATTAATCAATACATCTTATTGATTCCTATGTGTCCTAACTTCCTATGACACCTGGTCTAGAATTTCAGCTCTCAACTTCTCAGGTATCACCATTTTTGAACTTACTTCTTTGTCTCTTCCTGAAAGGTAATACAACACTCCATGTATTTGGAGGTATGCCCTGCTTCTATCCTGGATCTGATAGTTGCTATCTTGCTATCTTCTTCATTTTGCCTAATAATATCTCTCCAGTGGGGGTAGGAAACAACCTCCGTTTCACTCATTTCCTGCTTTTCTGAACCAACTTTCTCCTTCAATGACTGTTAACTAATCACATTAATTTGGAATGCTTTATCATCCACATTCGACTCCAACCTGACAGATTATGTTTCTAATTGCTCCGGAATCCTCGATAACAGGTCAGCACAGGTATTATCATTCCCTGCCAAATATTTTATTTTGCAGTTATACCCACTTCAATGCCCACTGTTGTATCTTTTTATTCATTCACTCTGCCTTTAACAAATATTTGAGGGGTTTGTGGTCTGTTTTAATGTTAAACACAGCCCCATTCAAATAATAATCTAATTTCTGCACAGCATGCAGAATGGCGAACGCCTCTTTTTCTGTGACTGGCTACCTTTGCTGAGTCTAGGAGAGCCGATGAGACAGAAAATAGATTGGCATGTCCTCAGGCACACCTGGTACTTATTCATTCTTATTGGGACATGGTTGCATAAGAATCACTCTGATACACTTATTGCTAGCATCGGTATACAGCACCATGGGCTTACTCAGGTGTGGGTAGGCTAACAGAGGTACAGCTGTTAGCTGGTCCTTTAGAGCCTCAAATGCCCGCTGACAATCCTCGGTCCAATTAAACCTAGCATGCTTCTTAGTTAGAACTATTAGAGGGCCTGCTAGCTGACTAAATGCTGCTAAGAACCTCAGATAATATTCAATGGCTCCAATAAATCCTCTAATCTCTCTTACGGTCTTCGGTGTGGGCATGGCTCTTATAACCTCTACTTTGTCTAATTTGTTTTATTCCTTCTTTGTTTATGATAAACCCTAAGTATTTTGTCTCTTTTTTCATAAACTGACACTTTTATAATTTTAACTTTAATCCATGGTCTCTTAACCTATTGAACACCTTCTGCAGATGTTCAAAATGCTCCTCCGGCAATTTTGAAAACACCCTGATATCATCTAGATACGCCATGGCAAATGCCTCTGTGCCATTCAATATGATGGACATTAACTGACTAAATACACCCGGGGCATTTGCTAATCCAAATGACATAACTCTAAAATTGAAGAGACCCATATCGCAGGTAAAAGCGGTCTTTTCCTGATCCTTTTTGATAAGTGCTCCCTGCCAATATCTCGACCTCAAATCTAGGGTGGAAAAACATTTAGACTTTCCTAAAAGTGCTAGAATATCATCAATCAAGGAGAGGGGCATTGCCAGCAGTTTCATAATGAAATTTAATTGATGAAAATCCACACAAAACCTATGCCCTCCATCCTTCTTTTCAACAATCACTATTGGAAAACTCCAGGGATATTTGGATCTTTCGATTATCCCTGTTTCCATCATTTCATTCACTGCATCTTCTACTAATTTTCTCTTGTGGATTGGGGTCCTATATGGTCTTCACTTAATAGGTGGGTGATTACCCGTGTCTATCTTAATTTCAACTGTCTCCGTCTGTCCCAGTTCTTTATCAGTAATGGCTATTACCTCCTAATTACCATTCAGCAACCCCCTCAGTTTTCTCCTATAATGCTCAGAAGCTTTTATCTCCTCATTCTTTATTTCATTGCTATCTGTCAGCTATCTGCTATTCCCAGGCCTATTCTTATTCCATACTCTTACCTGTTCGACTTCTCTCACTGTGCCAGCTCCTCTCCTTGCTTTATTTTAATAGTTTTATTGACAGCATTGGTTAACAGTAAGGGAACAGTCCCTGATCCCTTCACCAATGAATCACACTTGGTTATTTCCCCTTCACTATTATCATACCTCTAAGTAGATACAGGTCACTTTTCAGAACTCCTTCTGTTATAATCTTGCCCTTTCCAGATACAGTAGTCCTAGGGGAAAGCTTTATATCTGTCTGGGCCACCACTGGTAATTGTTTATAACTTTCCTCTACCAACAGTATCCCTACCCCGTCCAAGATTAGGGTGGCGGGGTCAAAACAGATATGTGCCTTATTCTGCCTAAGCCAGTAACTCCCCAAAATTAGTTCAACACACAAGTCAGGTGCCACATAAGCATTGTTTACCTCTGGTTCTTGCCAACTGGAAATGTTGCCATGTCATACCCTCTATCCTCATCTTTTCTAGGGGCTCCAATTTCTGTCTAGTGGCCCTCTTGGATTGGGTAGAGCTCGGATGACTCTTTTTTTCTCGGACTAATAACCCATTTCTCCCCTCATCCATTCCGTTTGGTGTGGTTCATCTTTCTCCTGCAAGGACAGGTTTGTCGTAGGTGACCAGCTCCTCCACTGTGCCAACATTTTTGCTCCTTACAACTGGCCGAAAGTTGCTCAGCCACACCACATATCCAGCATCTCAGAGGTCTTACTTGCACTGGGGCCACTCTGCCTCTTACTTTTTCACGGGTGACCTATTGGTGTTTCCTGCATACTTTTCCTTCTTGTTAGATGGCACCATCATATTAACTCACTTTATCCCTAGTCTACAGTCTCTCTTTGCCATATACTACCAAGCCTTGTGCCTGAACTCGCCATAAGTTGTGCATTTTCGTCTCAGATACCTTGGGTCACCTCCATAGGTTGTCGGACAGTCATGGGCTCAATGACCACCATACTTGTAAGTCCAGCACACTAACCCATGTCAGCCTGGTGTGGGCTTGTAAAACCCAAACTACAGATCCCAGGCTCTCTTATCAAGAACTGCTTCAGCCTCCCAGTTTTCTTCCACCTCTTCTTTTGGGTCCAGTATTTAAATCCGCTCTCAGTCCTTCTTTTTCATCACTACTTTGGCCCCTTGGGGGTTCAGTCCTCTGCCCCTTCTTATTTTATCTCAGAGTTGTTTGCTGGTCCAAGCTGCCTCTATGGCTGCAGCAAGAGTAATCAGTCCTCCTCTCAGAACATCATGCCTCAGGTCCCTGTCATTCAGCGCGTCCACATACACATCGGCCAACAGGGCCTGAATAGTACCACTATCCTGAGTCACTAACTCCGGAAAAGTTAATGCTGCTAGCCCCGCAATTTTTTACCCCCAATTCTTCATTAGTCTCTCCTTTTTGCTCTATTCACGTCAGGGTTTTCTTTGTACCATCCCCTATGCACTTGGACACCTTCTCTGCTGTGGTGCCATTAGCTAGGAGCACCATTTCTTGGTCTGATAGGCCATAAATCACTTACTTCTTTTGAATGGACAGAATGCATTTGTGCAAGTCTGCAGGGTTTCCTTTATAATTAGGTAGCTTCATGCTACCTATCAGCCTCCTGCAACCCATCGTTATTTCGGGAATTCCCACATCCCCAGAGACATCTGTTGTGTCTGATCCTGATACGCTCATCCTAGCGTCTTGTCAATTACTATTTTCCTATGCAAAGAGAGACCAACGACAGAACAAAATGAAAATATTTTTAACGTGATGGTGGTGCTTCAACTTCATACAAAGTTGATAAGATCAACAATGTTAATGGCAGATCTAAGTGCAATAAACGAACAAAGGAAACCAAAAAGTGACTTACCTGAGTCAGCTGCTCCATGCTTTGTTTTTTCCTCCTTCTTTTGCTGGTGTTTTCTTTTCCTCCTTATGTCCCTTTCAGACCAATATAGTCTGAATACTAGAGTCCTTTCTGGTCTTACTCCGTCTCGACTGGACAAAACAAATGCAACCTTATCTTCTCTTTCAGGTGATTGTGGTAAATTCCACAGGTCAAATTTTGGTTATCACGGCACCATATATTTAACCAGTTTCTATCCGCGGGGGGTGGTTATCCTGGTCACGGCACCTTATATTTAATGCATGCATTCCACGGTCCTATTCTGGCCAATGTGCGCCAGGTCTAACTCTTCCACCCTGGCCCTTAAACTTCTGGCATCTTTCTCTTTGGGTTGAGGTATCTATTTAGTCTTAATCAAACTCAAGGGGTTGGCCATGGGTTCCTGAGCATCCATAGGTCAGTCAACCAGCCCACTGGTTTAAATCTGCTTTTTGCCCACCTTGTATTGTTCTTTCATGGTCGACTGAAGATGTAGATATGGCCGGGGAGTCTGTGTTAAACATTTAGAATACAGCAAAAAGAAATAGAAAGAAAAATAATAATGTCCATAGAAAGCCAAACAAACCACTGATGGTTACACTGTTAATGTCATTTATATACAAGAAAAGAATAGAAAAAGAGAAAGGTTACAGAAAGTAAAACTTGTTTAGCATAACAACTCCCACACTGGAATCCAGACAGAGCAAAGGTGTGTATGGTTCACTTGTTGTTAAATTGTCTCAGAAGATATATAACTCTTTTCAACAATGTTCTCCAGACTCTTTTGATGGAGTCAATTCTTTTCAAATAAAATGCTGGGACCACAATGCCTTGCAAAGGTGCTGAGCAGATGATGCAATTCTGATTGTTGTTGTGCTAGTGACAAACATTAAGTTTCATATACCCAGCAGTTTTTCAGTGTGACTGCTACAATGATAATATTTCTTAAAGTCCTTGTTTCTGACTCGTCAACACTCTTACTTCAGCGGGTGGAAGAGATCTCAATCTCACACATAACTGTACACTTCCATGGTCTTGATCTGACTTTTCCTTTTCTTCAACATTACTATGCACTTATATAGGGAACCCTAAGGGTTATAAGCCAGGTCACCATGTGCTTAATATGAGTGTCTGGCTTAGTGAGTGCTATTTTAATTTCATTGTAATGATCAAGGAAACATCCTCTTGGGAGTCAGTTCCACTGAGCAGTGGTTCATGAGATGAAGCTGTTTAAGTGTGAACTTACTTCTTACCAGTGGAATATGGAGGAAATTTTGGTGGTTTGCAACACTGTAAGTGGCATGACAGTTCCTTGCCCTGAAAGTTAGGCCTGTCAGAACCAAGGACTGTAGTTCATCTGAGCACTTTCTGTGAAAGTAGCAATAGAACAGGGTGTCTTGCATCCTGCCTGGGAGAGAAAGTGGTTGGAGGGTGAAAAATAATTTGTCACCCACAAGGACTTGGAGATGCTTTTGGGCTCTTTTGAAACTGAAAAATGTGGCCTGTGCTGATCTTATCCAAATATGCCAACAGTGCTCTATTTTTGGCTTTATCTAGCTCTTGTAAAGGTAGAGGATAGCATGTGGAGTCAGGTACTTACTGGAGCAGTACATGGAGCTGACCATTTTACCTGTATCTTTAGTGATGGCTCATATGTATGAGTTCCACATGAGGTCAGATGTGAGTTTAAGGCCCAATAGACTCTCAAGGCAGGGTGACTATCCAAATGAACATCTTGTTGCTGTGACTGGCAGTAGTTTGGTGTCCATTTGATATTCGTGGAATCATCAGCATAGATGTTTCCAAATGAGAACCTGACAATATTCTGAAACAGATCGTTATGTAAATCAAAGACAGTTGGTTTGAGGAGTGACTCCAGTGCCCTGCAGGACGGGCTATTTACCTTCAGGATCCTGTTAGTTAGGATGCCAGCAGTGGATGAGACTGATCAAAAATCATACTACTCATCACTGAGGAAGTTGTTCTTCTCTAGGTGCTTGGTAACCATCTTGTTGATTATAGTCTCAAAGAGTTTAAGCAGCAATTGACTGCCTTTCTAAAATCGAGGATATTTCTGGGTTGATATTCTTTAAAACAACTACTGGAATTTTGTCTGGTCAGTAGTTTTCTTTGGGTCTCGGCTTTTGATAAGTCTTGAAATTTCTCATGCTAATATTGTTCATGGTAATATTACTGAAATTATATTGAGGGAGATAGTCTTTGTCATCTAATGTTGAGGCAAAGATTGAGGGAAAGAGGTTTACCATTGAGAGAAAGAGGATAATGAAGGTTTTTTAAGGAAGAGGTGCATCTTCTCCCCATTCGATTTAGTATAGTACATGTATGGAGGGAGCATGCAGTAGATAAAAAATAGCCAAAAATGAGAAACTTTCAGGATTAAAATTACAACTATTCTGGTCCCAGACATCAGTTAAGAGTTGACAGTTGCTTTGCAAATTCATTAGGACTAGCTAACCAAGGGGTCAGGAGAAGGATTAAGAATTAGAGTGTGAAGGGAAGCTGTTTGTTGTTATGGATAAAATCTAAATTCAGTTGTGAAATCTAATTCAGTTCTGATAATTATGGATACAATTTAATTCAGTAGTGAATTCAATGATATTTATGGATAAAATCTAATTCTGAGGACCCATTTGACATTGTCATGGGAGCACAGAATTCTACAGAATCATCAGATCTTGTAGGTCTTTTTGTTTTGTACAATCTCACTACTCATTGTGATGTCAATATAAAAGATATTGGATTGTATAAAGATTATGGTCTCATGAGTATCCATAATTCCACTAACTCAAATGTAAATAGAATTTGTAAATACATTCATAGAATTCTGAAGTAATAGTAAATACCAACCTCAAAAAACTTGACTTTCTAGATGTTACTCTTGACTTAGTTAATAGTACTTACTTGCTATATGTAAAACATAATGCTAATCATATTTGCATACCTCCTTAATCAAATCACCCACCATCTATTATTAAACATATACCACTTTCAGTTGAACACAGAATTAACAATAATTCCTCCACTGAAGACATTTTCTATCAGCATAGTCATTACTATAATACAGCCTAAATAACAGTGGCTATAATTGGAAGGATATTAAATATCATAAACAAATTAATCATAATACCAAACATAATCGAAATAGAAAAATAATTTTGTACATACCACCATTTAACCAAATGATTGGTACCAAGTTAGGCAATAAATTCTTTAATCTAGTTGAAAAACACTTCCCAACGAATAATCTCCTTAGCAAAATTTTTAATAAAAATACACTGAAATTTAGTTATTGCTGCACTGATAATCTTGATATGATAATAATAAAAACACAATAATAAAATCCTAAAGCAACATTATGATATTAATTATAACCAACTTACCATCAGTAATGATAATACATGTTTCTGCAATTTTCATAACCCTAACATATGTCATTTGCAAAATAAATGCCTTACAGATTACATTGTATACCAAGGTACTATGTCAATGACTGGAAATCCTAATCTTACTAAACATTATATCAGATATACTAAGAATAATTTTAAGTCTCAATTTTACCAACATAACTTATCTTTCAATAATAAAGTATTCTACTTCTCTCTAAATACTACTGGAAACTGAAAGATGCAAATAAAATTCCTATAGTTAAATGGAAAATATTAACTAAAGCTAGAACATGTAAATCGTTATACAAAATATTTTTCCTTTGGTTACAAGAAAAAATCCATGTAACTGACTTATTGAACCAATGTGATGAAATCACTAATTTTCACCACCATATAACCTTCCATACCCTTAAATATATCTGAAATTATCTGAATTTTATCTCAACATTTTCACTATTTGCTCTTTTTATAACTTAAAAAAATTTAGCTTATTGAACTGGCAATTTTTTAATTACTATTATTCTTTTATTTGTACTTATGAACAAATCCCTTTAAGAATTTATCTTTATTTATATTTTAATTTCTTTTTTTTTTTTACATTATTCTTATCTTTTATGTTGGTTTTGATTTTATTTTTTATATTTACATTATTTTAGTTTATTTTGTCTATTCCAACATTTAGATTTGTTAGTCTTTCCCTATTTCATTAATTTCCATTGTATTTTGATAAAATTTAATTAACTAAATTAAATGGCACAACTTATGTTTAGATCAGATTTTGCTACCAGTAAACAAATATGCTGGTTTTACCTTGCCATTCCAATATATTTCAATATTTTTTTATCAAAAATATTATCTCATTCATTTCCATTGTCTTCTGATGACCCAAATTAAATGGCCTAACTTATGTTCGGATCAGATTTTGCTACTGGTAACCAAATATGCTGGTTTTACCTTGCCGTTCTAATTTACTCCAAATTTAATTTAATATTGCCATGTTTACTGGAAGTAGAAATTCTGTTTAAAAAATTCTTAATAGAAATGAAAAAAAAAAGAAACAAATGGCATGACGTTTTGACTGTTTTGGCCTTCTTCAGGTGCTAGGAATTTTGAACCCTTTAAACATGTGTATGTGTTTGACTATCTCTCTGTCACATATACAATGGAGATATAATAGTAGCTCCACTAATACTGAGAAGAGATATACTTAAAGGAGTACATGATGGCATTGTGGTATAACATCAACGCAAAGAAGACTAAAGTTGCAAGTGTGGTAGTCAGGATATTCAAAAGATGTAAAGGAATACATGAACAGATGCCCAAAATATGTGGAAATGAAGAACTTCAAGCAAGTAAAAATTAACTCATGACCCAAAGAAGCTGAACCATGGGTTAAGGTCCATATGGATCATGCACATATCAGAGATAGAGGATTATTCTTGGTGTCAGGATGGCCAGAGGTTGTCAAAGTAAAATACAGAAAAGCCACCACAAACACTAAGAACCATGTTCTCAAGGAATAGAGTACCCTAGACACTAGTTACCAACAATGCACCTGAATATTGAGACAAGAATTTATGTGCATGGTTAAGACAAATTGGATGCATTCTATACAAGACAACACTGTATCACCCACAGTCTAATGGCATTGTAGAAAGAATGGATACAATCCCTGAAAATGGGATTAAATGCATTTTTACCACTTAACGGAAAACAAAGACATATATTCACGAAAAATGCTTCTCTGTTACAGATTTGTTCCATGTGCAGGAATGAAACTGAGCCCATTAGCATTAATAAGAAGACAAATCAGATCCCCTATAACTATATCCTTTTCAACAAGAGAAAATGTGTGGTATAGAAAGAATAAAGAGACTAATCCAGAAGAAGAAAATTTCCTGATGTGAAAAGGTCACGGCACAGCTATATTGAAATAGTGGGGACAAAATATACTAGCACATTAAGATCAGTTTAGAAGCAGAAACAAGATGGAGCATGTGAAGATGGAAGATCATGAACAAGAGTAACATATAGTGGCAGATGCAGATCATTTCTGGAGGATGTAGAAATGAAAGGTTAAGAAATGAAAGGATAAGAGGCAAAAAGTTATGAAAGTGGAACAGAGCAGTTTCCTGCTCTGTTCCACTTTCATTGAAGAAGGTGAAAATGAGGAAATGGATGAAGATGAGAAGGAAAAAGAAAAGAGACCAATATCACCATTAAAGAGAAAACAAGAGAGACAGGAGGAAGGACAGTACAAAACAAAACTAATTAGGAGTAGTAAGAGAAAAAAACAAGGGTATACCAACCCCTCTGATTCAGGGAGGTATAGTATTGTATGCAACTGAAGAGAGCAGTCTATCTACTTGGAGGAGTAGGACAGAAAATAGCCTGTTCTCAAAGAAGACATGCAGTACTGTGCTATGACTATTGCTACTCACATTGATATACAAAACATAACACTATCATACTTAGCTTCAGTATTTTTTGACTGGCTTCATCTGTCGAAATAGGTTTCCTTTTCACTAGAAAACTCAACATATGTTTGTCCGTCAGTTTTTCTTGAATTCCTAAATTTTTGGCGGTAGGCTTCAGACACCAATTCATACATGTTAAAGATAGCTGATTTAATGGTGTTGTAGTCAGCACAGTCTGCTACTGACTTTCAGTACCATTTGTAATAGCATTGGCCATTGGATTATGGGCCATTCTAAATTTGAAGTGACTTTTTCAAAATGTCAAAAATACACATCAACTTCAGCTTCATTAAGTAACCTCACCTGCTTTGGTAAGTCAAACTCATTTCTTGTAGCCTCACTATTTAATTGTTTTTTATTTCACAGAGCCATGTCACTTATTCAAGTCTCATTTTTTCCCTCTCAGCTTCAGTTCTCATGTTTTCTTTCTCTGCTCCAATTCTCACTTTTTCAAATTCTGCTTTATGTTGCACTTTTCCTTCATCCTTCTTAGTTTCTGTACTAATTCTAAGTTAAGGTTGAGCTTGGGATAGCTCTTGTATTTCAACTGGTAGCTGATTTAAACATGTCTTCATCAAAGAAATATTTATCTATCATATACTCCATAAGTAGGTGTGCTTTCTGTTATATACTTCCTTACTATCTGGGATTGCTTCATCTAATTCTAAATTATTGCCAATTTCCAGAATATCATTGTTTTTTTAGTCTGAATAGCTTTTATAGGGAGAGTGACTTTAAGAAACATTCTATTACAGATATCTTGGTTTGCTTTTTGCTGGCACACTAACATATGTATAATTCTGACTGAGTGATCCTGGATGTGTGTGCAATTATCAAATAAAAATAGAAGATAGGTTCACTCAGATAGGAACACACAAATATGTGTTGGTGAATACCAAACCAAATATGAATGTTTGTAAATAGCTTTACATAACAAAAACAACAGAATATGAAAAGAATATTGGGATAACAGATGTAAAATCAGTAAAAGGTGCTTATCTGATACTGGGTGTTAGTTCAAGCATTCATGTTTCATAAATTTGCAAGTTCAAATGTACATAATAGCAAATAGACAAAATATCCAAATAAAAGTTGGTAGTTCTTCTTTCTGCAATATAATTTGGATGACTCTGGAATGATATAAGTACTTTGTATCCACTCACGGTAATTGAATTACATCCAAGTTAAAATTGGGATGATTTCTTCAGTTATGATATTCTTATATTTTCTACACATCAAGCAGCCAAATAAATCCGCAGTTTTAAAGAACAATATCTTTTTTATTCATTACACATCAAGTAGATAAATAAATCCAGGAACCTCATGAGTTATATTGCCTTAATTTTTATATAATAAGTAATACAATAGGTTCATAGTCACATCTCTCCTGAGTGAACAACGAGAGTTAATTTTGTTGCAACTTGTTGCGGTCAGAGATTATCAGAAAACTGAAATTACAATTAAAACATCCCATTTGGCAGTGCATGTCACATGACCTTGGATGACTAACTTTTACTTACTCCCTTAAGAGGTCAGTTTGTCTAGTTGTCAAACACAGATTCTTTCCTGGCATTTCTTAGTTGAAACAGAACTTGGTCTAGACAGGAAATAAAAGAAGGAAAGAAGGAAGAAAAGAGGAATTACAAAGTCAGTGTGTTCCTTGATAAATTGATCATGTCTTATTTAAAATTCAGTGTTGAGAGACATGTCATGATATATGTGTGTGTGTGTGTTTTGCTTTTTTTACAAGAAGGTTCACCCCATAAAAGGCCTGGTGGAAACTTGAAGTAGAGGGTTATATTAGGAGGCAGTTTGTACAGATAGGAGAAGTTGATGATTAACCCTAGACTTGAACAGATGAATTTGATTTGAAGATTTCACTGTAGTATAAATCTCAAATTATAAGATTAATATTAAGCACTGAATTAAGTTGTCAGAAATAGGTTGCATAAAATAAATCATTCATCATCATTAGGCTATTAACTTATTGATATTATATGTGAGTAATATATATGCATGTGTGTGTATGTGCTTCACTACATTCTAATATAGATATTCACATACTATATAATTTATAGATAATTTACATTTACAATATATAAACTTAAAACTTTATGACACTATAACTGTGACTGTATGCATGTATAGGTTATAGAATAGGTTTTTCCACCTTCTAATAATTTATATTTTTGTAAATTATCAATTTTTATATGTACTTTTAAAAAAACTGTATCAGAAATGATTCTTACTTATTCATGTGAGTCAATTAAGTGCCATATGTGAAACTTGCTTGGGTGATCATGTCTCGAAAGAGACATGACTGACTGGGCAGAAGATTATCCCACAGTAGGTTGCCATTGCTTTCTGTGGTAGACTGGTTGCCAGCTATGGCTATAGAACCCAATCTGTCCTGTTATTTAACTTATAACTGGAAGGAAGAGATGGATTAATACCTTTCCCAAGGGTATTTGCGTGTAAGTGAATGCACTGAATTCAACTGGAATTCGAACTCGGCTCCCCGATTTCTCATTCCGAGCTGATATTCACTGCACCACAACACACCTCCACTTATTCATGTAAATGACATAATCTTTTAATCCCAAACAAGATAAATTGGATCCATATGTAAGCAGTAAAGCCTACCAGTATGTTGTAATATGTAGTAACAATTAATTAGTGTGGGTCTCAAGTTTTGGCTCTTCACAAACTAAACTCTATATTTCCTCTATACACTGTTGACCAATTGACTCCTCCTTTCAATTAATACAACTTTTTCCTCCTTCTTCTCTTTCAGCTCATTGATTGTACTTGCCTGTTTTAATTTTAGTTTTGCAGTCTCTTTTTATTTTACAATAGATTCTGATAATATAAACAATAAAATCTGTTAATTTTGCCTGATGTTATTTCTGAATTATAGATTTGCTTCTGTTTTAAACTGTTTGTTATATCACAGGTAAGATTTATTCAACAAATGTTAAAGCTTTGATTCACTTTAAAGATTATATCAATACTGACATTGAAAATTCTGGCAGTAAGTGGTGGGGAAATGGAATAATACTTCTCATTGTTTTAGTAAATTCATTTGAATCCAGAACAGGTAATAAAAATTTCAATCTTAATTGCTGTTGTTCCCAGCCCCACTCTGACATAGGTGGTAGCACCTGATTGGATACCAGCTATCGGGAAAATAAATCTCAAACTCAGGTCAAAATGATATGAAAGTATAAAAATAAATTTTTATAGTAAAAATAACAACAATACATTTTTGAAAAAATATTGCTAACAATATATCTGACTCTCAACATAAACTTTTTACAAAAATATGTCAATAAAACCTGATCTACAAGCTGATTACTTATAAAGAATATATATTCTATCTTTACTGTTTATCAGAAAAGAAAAATCTTGTCAGCATTAAAAAACTACTGAAGTTTGTATGCTGTAAAACAAAATAAACCAAACTAAAATTTCAAATGTTTTTTATCACAGCCCATAATTCTTTGCTATTTTTTAACTAAAATTTGATTTATTGTTTTGTTATTGTGCAGATAAAGGGAAAAATAGATTAGCAGTGATCAGGAATTTCAGGCAAGTATTATTGATAGATTATGCCTTATATACACTCCTGATCAAAAGTTTAAGACCACTTAAAAATCTTTAAAAAGAATTTTTTTTACAGATAGATTTTAAACTCCTCCCACTTAAGGTTACCAATACTACAATCTAAAAGGTTATGGAAACAAAAAGCTACATTCCAAACATTTTATTTAGAAATTTACACTTTTATAAAATGAGGCGATTTACGCATGATCAAAATTATAAGACCAGGGGTATAAATTGTTAGATCTATAGTAATTCCAACGTTTTTAGTTCAGTTAGAGATTAGCAATCACTGCGTAAAGGTGTTACCATGCCTAAAGCAAGCAAACTTACCAAAGTTGAGCATTCTCGAATTCTAGAATTCCATAAGCAAGGTTTGTCACAGCGGGCGACTGCAGCTAAGGTAAATCGCAGTAAAACTGTGATTTGCAACTTTTTAAAGAACAGTGAGAATTATGGAAAAGCAAAATCCTCTGGTAGGCCCCAAAAAATTTCTCCTGCATTGAGTAAGAGAATAAGATGGGTTGTTATGAAAGAGGCAGACTTTTTTCTAGTCAAATTAAGATGCTGATTGCAGTCCCGTAACCATCAGACGACACTTACAACAAAAAGGCATGGTAAATAAAAAGCGTAAACAAATTTCTCGGCTGCTTCCATGTCACAAGGTGGACTACTTAAAGTTTGGTTGTGAATACCAAACATGGGATGTTGAGAAGTGGAAGAAAATCCTGTTTTCTGATGAGAAAAAATTCAATCTAGATGGTCCTGATGGCTTCCAATGATATTGGCATAACAAAAACATGCCTCCTGAAATTTTCTCCACACGTCATAGTGGTGGAGGGTCCCTAATGGTATGGGATGCCTTTTCTTACAGAGGAATGATAGAGCTCCAGGTGGTGCAGGGTTGTCAAACAGCGGCTGGTTATGTTAGCATGCTACAAAAAGCATCATTGATGATGGAGAGTCATCGTTTGTGTGTGGATGGATGGTTATTTCAACAGAATAATGCTGCAATCCATGCTGCAAGACGGACCTTGACCTTTCTACAAGAAAATTGGGTGTATCTCTTGGGATATCCTGCATGCTCACCAGACTTGAACCCAATTGAAAATGTTTGAGGATGGATGACTAGAGATGTTTATTGAAACGGTAAACAATATTTAACAAAAAATGAACTTCGTGAAGCCATCTTCAGAAGCTGGAGCAACATTCCCTGCACCTTAATGGAAACACTTATTTCTAGCATGCCCGACAGAATTTTTGAAGTCATCAAAAGCAGTGGAGGTAGAACTCATTATTAAATTTGGTTTTTGAATGTTTTTATACACTTTTTGTACAATTTTGTAGAATTTTTGTCTCTGGTCTTATAATTTTGATCATGTGTAAATTGCCTCATTTTATAAAAATGTAAATTTCTAAATAAAATGTTTGGAATATAGCTTTTTGTTTCCATAACCTTTTAGATTGTAGTATTGGTAACCTTAAGTGGGAGGAGTTTAAAATCTATCCATAAAAAATATTTCTTTTTAAAGATTTTTAAGTGGTCTTAAAATTTTGATCAGGAGTGTATATATATCTGAAATTTTCCGTCAAAATTGAACCTTACACATTTAGTATTTTCCTGGATTATAAGATACTCTAAACATATTCATGTGCTGTTATGCTCTTTTTGTTCTAATGATGACCTTCCATGTCTCCCTATCTCTGGTGACTCTTAGCATACTTTCTCCTGTTATCCCACCCAAACCCTGCTCTGCCATCCACTTACTCAGGCCCATCAAGTATATAACATGCTGCATTTCCCTGTCTCTCATTCCCTCTATCTGACTTGTGAGTATCAGATTCTCCAAGCCCTACTTCTTCATTACATATCCCAGGAACTGTCTTTTACTGATGTTCATTATCCTTTTCGTTTTCATTTTTTCCAAAACCTCATCATTGTTCACATGCTCGATCCATGGTATCCACAGCATGCTTCTGTAGAACTACATTTCAGTTGCTTCAAGTTTTCTTTCATCTTTAATTGTCCAGCATTCACTTCCATATTGAAGAACAGACATTACATAGCAATTCAGTATTCTCTTCTTTGTTTCTAGTGAAATTTTCCTGTCTCTCAATACTCTACTCAGCTTCTGGAATGTGCCCTTTGCCATGCCAATTTGCCTTTCGATCATAGGGTCGCACTTTCTGTCCTCTGTTAGAAGACTTCTCAGGTATTTAAATTTTTTTATCTGCTTGATTTTAGTATCCCTTTACCTATAACCGACATTTTGAGATCCTCTTTTTGCTGATGACCATGGATTCGGTTTTCTAGTAGTTTCTTTGTAGTCTTTTTGTAGTGACACTGGCAAATTAATATGCCTAATTTGCATAAATGCAAGAGAGAGCCTATATAACTCATCACTGAGAATAAGTAAGGAGGAGCTTGGCAACTGATAAGTACTAAACTTCACTTCACATCAATGGTGTTGCTGATAGGATTTCATTTGTCTCTAGAATATCCAGATTTTGTACATGCATGGATTTGCTGTTTTTTTTGAAAGTGCAAGAAGTAAAAAGCTGAAAGACAACAAAAAGAAGGAAGGCGAAAATGAAATTATGGATTTATTTTTGGCTACAGTGGGATGCGAGGCGATAATAAAAGTCTTTACCATAAAGTCTTTCCACAAACTTGGAAGACCTGACTTTCAAAAAAATATGTCAGATTATAAGGAGAAATATGAAACCCAAGAAAAGACTGGAAAAGAAAGTGGTGGAAAGAACAAAATTCATGTCATTGATGCAAGAAATTGATGATCCAATTATTAAATATATACACCATCTATGACATGCGAGTAGATATTGCGAATTTGAAAAACTCAGACAAGACGGGCAAACTATCAAAGAGGACTTGATTCAATTAAGGTTAATTGAAGGTATGTGCAATGCATCACACCAATATAAAATAATGGAACAACTACAAATAGGAAATATGTCTTTAAATACATGCATTGACTTTATACAGCAACAATAATTAATACAGAAATACAACCATCATAAAAGTCAACCCAGCGAACAAATATCCGCTGAGACGTACATGGTAAAAAAGATAAGAAAATGTTCCTATTGTGGATGTGATCACAAAATAAAAAATAAAAAATGCCCAGCATTTAGAAAAACCTGTAAAAAGTGCTTAAAAAATAACCACTTTCAAGCAGTATGCAAAGTAAAAAAGAAATATGTTGAAAGAGTTGAAGAAAATGAAACCAATATGGAGGTTTTTACATTAAAAAATAAGAATATAGAAAAAATTGAACAAAAGAAAAAAGTCATTATATTAATGGTTAAAATTAACAAATACAATTTACTTATGTAAATGGATACTGGGAGTGAAGTAATGCTGATACCAAAAAATTTTAGGAATGCATTGGAAAGCCACCCTTATGAAAGAGCAGTTTACAACTTCGCCAATTTGATAGGTCGGTCATGAAAACTTTAGAATACTTTGAAGGTTCCTTGGAGTTAGAAGGTAAATTTGAAATAATATGTATAATTGTCACATGTTGTAAAAAGAACCACAGACTTTTTGGAAACGACGTGCTTAACATAAATTCTACTAAAGTAATTAATGAGATAAAAATGGAAAACACTGGAAAATTAAAAAACTATAAAGCGAGTTTAAAATTAAAAGAAAATGTCTCCCCTTCTTATTATGAGGCACAAAAAGTACCAATTCATTTGTTGTCATTAGTAGTAACAAAACTATGAAAATTAATAGAACAAGACATTCTTGAACATGTTCCCCCAGGGGGTAGCAAGTGGGTATCACCCATTGTAGTGTTGAGGAAGACAGATGGTGATTTATGTATTTGTGAAGATTACAAAATAGGCATAAATCATAAAATCTGTTTGGATTCCTATCCTATAGTGAATGTTGAAGTTGCATTGCATGAATTGGCAGGAATGAGCATTTTTGCAAAAATAGATTTAAAAACGGCATAAATGAAGTACCAGTAGAAGATAACTTCAAAGAAGTAACCATGATAAATACGCCAATAAGGTTACTAAGATAGAAAAGAATGCCATATAGAATAAAAACTGCAAGCACCATATTTCAAAGAGCCATTGAACAAATTTTAGGACATATGAAAATATATGATTTGTTACCAAGATGTGATATGCATAGGAGCCACTAATGAAATGGAATTAAAAAAGAAAATCGACATAATTTTGAATAGATTAAATAATGCTGGAATGACAATAAATGAAAAAAATGCATAAGCAATTGTAGTAACATATCTTTTTTAGGTTATTCCATTTCAAAAGAAGGTATATCACCAGACCAAGCCTTGATAGAAAAATAATAAAAGTAGCTACACCTACAAATAAAAAAAAACTGGAGTCTTTTTTGGAATTGTTAAATTTTTACAGGTGATATTTACCAAAATACATGGACTTGACTGAACTGATTGCAAATTTAAGAAAAAAGAATGTCGAATTTATTTGGTCAGAGGAACGACAAAAAGCTTTTGACAGATTAAAAATAATTATTGCAAAGAAACAAGTAGTGAAAATGCTTGATCCAAAAAAGGATGTTGCGTTAACTACAGATGCAAGTAAACATTCAATATCAGGAATATTATCGCAAGAAGAACATCTGATAATGTATTTATCAAGAAAACTAACGAACACCGAATTTAATTATTCAAATATAGAGAAAGAAGCATTAGCTATCGTGTGGACAACTACGAGAGCCTGACAATTTTTAAATGGGAAAAAATTTCTGTTAAGAAGTGATCATAGACCATTAGAATTTATATTTAACCCAAGGAAAGAGTTACCTAAAGTCACAACATCAAGGATACTAAGATGGGCAATAAGATTAATGGCATTTGACTTTGATATAGAATATGTCAAAGGAGATTCAGCTTTAATGGAAAGGCAAATTAGAGCTCCGCTAACGTTGTTGTATTCCACAAATGAAAAAATGTGGTACAAGAAGAACAAAGAAGCTAATCCGGAAAGGGCAGAATTTATCATGCAAAAAGGCCACAATACAGCTATAATAAATAGAGAAAATGGCAACAGTATATTAGCCCATGCTGATCAAATAAGAACCCAGGGTGAATATAAAGAGCAAAATGTGGAAGAAATGGATATGCTTCTGTCTGGTAATGAGTCATTAGAACAACTGTTACGGAATGAAACATCAGAGGTGTAAAAATCTTGTGGAAGAAACAGCCAGTACTCAACTAGAATAGAAGTTGGGTTTGACTGAAAAAAAAAAAACCACCAGGTGGTTTAAATAATAACCTGGAAGATTCCATTCTGTTACAGGCAAGTCTATTTTGTAAGCATTGATTGGCTGATAATTTCAGTGTGTACATTGAGCTTCATAAATATTTAGCACAATATCCACGCTCTTGAATGTTCACCTTCCTGCAGGGAGACAAAAGGAGACAGCGATGTTGAAAGGTAAGTTATTTGACTTCTACATCTCCCTCCTCTCCCCACTGTGGGATCATAGTAGCCGCTGGGGGGAATCAGTTCCTTATTGCCTGGTTGATTATATGCGAGTAGTCGGGATAGAGCCCTTGGGATCCTAGTTTGTGATAACTGTGACTGAGTAGGGCCTTATGATGCCAGGTCACTTCGCAAAGTAATGCCGCCATTTCCAAATTTCTCATCAGATTGATGTGGCCTACATATATTTGTGATTGTCACTCCAGGGGACATAGGCCAAGGACTTGGGATAGGGGTCTTGACTGCAGGTGTCTCAAGTTTCCTCAGAAGTCATCGGTTCCACAGGGTTATCCTACCTGATCCTGCAACTCTAATCCTATATTGACGGTTGGGCAGTGTTTCTACTACTTGCCCACTTAGGTTCCATCAATGGCTATTTGGATTTTGAATTGAAACTGTGTCTCCCTCACGAAGAGGGGATGAGTTATGTGCAGTACGATTGTACCTGTCAACAAGGCCTACATTGCATTTAGATATTGCCTTTTCCCTCCTTCGGGCTGCAGCTATCCACTCAGAGTGTGGCTGATATAAATGTGGGTGTGATAGTATAAAATCCCGAAGATGTCTATGAAGCAGAAGTTGTGCTGGTGAAAAGCCACTGCCTTGGATAGGGGTGTTTCTGTACTGCAAGATCGCTCATGCTATCATACCATTGTCCAAGGAACCTTGATGTCCTGTGCAGTCCTTTATGAGTCTTTTTGCAGTCTTGACTGCTAACTCTGCTCGCCCATTAGACTGGGGATAGGCCACAGAAGAAATCCTTTGTTTAACATTCCAGGTTTCTAGGAACTGTTTGAATGAGCAAGCTGAAAATAGTGGCCCACCGTCAAGTCCATCACTATTTGGTTGAAAGGCCATTCTGGTGAAGGTGTCATGTGGATTGGTTCACGTGGTAGACTTGGGGCATTTCTTGAACAGGTAATGCAATATAATTCCTATAATTTCTAATTGAGGCATTCATTCCAGGCCAGTAGACTGACTCATTAGCATGTGCTTTCATGCCCACTACTCCTTGATGAGCCGAATGTAAATACTTTAGTATGTTTCTGTGTTGGGAGGTTGGTATAACTACTCTCCTGTCCAGGAGAATTAGGCCATTGTCATTGCTGAGGCGGTTACGAACTTCCCAATATTCTCGAATTGTAGGCGGTGTTGCTTGACAACCGTTTGGAAAACCTTTGTCTATGGTCCTGCATAACAAGGTGTATTGTGTGTCCTTCTGACCAGCATGGCGAATGTGGTCAGGGGAAGTTATGGCAGGGTTACTTTCTAATTGAGATATGGATGTAAGGGCTGTAGATGTCATTGCTGCACCAGTCTCATCTGATTCATTGACGTCTGTAGGGGTGGGTTCTATTGGGAATGTATCAAGCAGGCTCTGTATCATAGTGACAGGATTGCGGGAAATAGCATCAGAGGCCCTATGCCATTTTCCGAGGTAGTGTTGCATGGTGAAATGATATCTCAAGCTTTTCTCCTTGAGCCAGAATAGGCGTGGGTTGTGGATTTTGTTGAGATCTCTATCACCAAAAAGTCCTTTGAGTGGCTTGTGGTTGGTTACCACTATAACGTTTGGGCAACCCAGTATAAACATCCCGCACTTTTCAAGTGCCCAGCTGATAGCTGCTGCTTCGCCTTCTATAGGTGCATATCTTTGTTCAGCATCCATACAAAATCTGCTTCCAGCAAACATGAGGTGCCACCCTTCAGGACAACAGACTGGGGCCCTATCGAGTGTACATGTGCAGTGCTTTTGAAGAAGTAAAAATCCCATACCATTTTTACTCCAGTCAGGAGCTAAGCAGGTAACTCTGTTGATGTCAAATGTTGAGACACCTTGTGTTACTAGCTTAGCAATAACTTGCTTTGATTCCTGAAAGACTTGTTTTATGTTGGATCCTTCATATATCTTGCTTGCGCAGATTCACCAGATGGCTCATTTTGTACCACATCAAGCCAGGACAAGCAGCTGCCTCTAGGTTGATATCCATCTGCAGAGAAGTATTCCAAACATATGGTGCACCTATCAACAACCTTCCAGATATTATCAGTTCCCAATTAGGTATCTGTACAGATGACACAACTATTTACTTCTGTTTTAGTAGCACTCCAACAGATTCAACCAAGTATAACTGGTAACTGCTCTCAAAAAGGATCTCCAATCAGTGGTTAACTGGAGCAAAGAATAGTTTTTAAATTAATGCATCCCAAACAAAATTGCTTTCATTTAATCACAACATAGAACTTTTTCTATCATCCACAAGGCTGATGCTAAACTCCAGAATATCAACACTTTGTGCCTTTTTGGATTCATGTTTTCCACTGACATTAAGTGTAGGTTTGCAGCTAGGAAAGTTGGTTCACTATGTCATGCCAAACAATTTTTCTTGTTAGAATCCCTCTTGCACATTTACAAATCTACCATTTGTTCATGCATTGAATAGTATTACCATATCTAGTCCAGGGCTCCTGCTGTATATTTCAAGCACAAAATTCAAAGAAGGGTCTGTAATATAATTGATCCTGACCTGACATCTTGACATCAGTCATTTTTTAACTGACATGAAATGGTGTCCCTCTGTCTTTTCTACAAATATTTGGCAATTGTTCTGACGAGATTTTTTTCTTAGTATCTTGATGACATGAATTTAAGTATGCTATTAGATTGGTAACTAGGTATCACCATTTTAATGTTGAAATAACTAGAGTTAGTTTTATTCTAATAGTTTATTTTCTCACCTGTAGAACTCTCTTCCAATTTCTTGCTTCTTTGGCACCTACAATCTTCAAAAATTTAAATGCAACATCAATTACCATCTTCTATCTTTCTAAATCCGGTTTTTTTATTGTCCTTTTCCTCGCCAAAGACTTCTCATTCCCTTTTCATTCCCTGTAACCACTTCCTTCACCTTGCTTGTGGTGAAATGATTAAAAAATGCATGAAATAATGGTAAAAGCAAGAAGAAATCATCATCGTCATGACCACCACCACCACCACCATCATCAAATAATCAGTAAAAGACTTAGAAAATATGCCTAAAGTTATGATAGGATTAAGTAAACATTTTTTAAACTCAAAAGCATGCCCAAGCACTGAATATGGGAGAAAATTCCTCATAGTCATATGCAAACTAAGGATAAAATTATGGAAATTAAAGAAACCTAAAGTAACAACTAAATTATAACTGACACTTGAATAGATCATTTTGCAATCAGACATACGTTGATAAAGTTAAAAGCAAATATAACACCTTGAAAGGGGCCAGTAACTCAAAGTAGCACATCTTAAGAGAAGCACGAGTGAAGAGAGAGAAAAAAGAAATAGATGACAAATAATTCTCAGACAGAAAGAGAGAGTAGATAACACCAAGAAATTGTGCTGCTTGTAGGATGTTAAACAAAACCGAAAGACATCAAACAAAAGATGAGTGACTCAACAAGAAGTGTGCAGAGATAGTAAAACTATAGAACACTGAAGTAAAATGCAGACATAAAAAGATAAAAGGAATAATAAGAGAAGAATGTCTTCTCTCAGCAGATTTATTTGACCTATGATGGCAGATAGAGAAGGAAAACTGAAAGATAATATAGTAAAGGAAAGCAGGAAGAAAAAAATTAACTGTAAGACAGAATGGCATGGTCATCAGCAAAAGAGACAGTCCACTGTATGAATTATGTATCACCCTTGGTAGTGTAGTAACAGAAGATGGAATATGTGACAAAAAAAAAAAAAAAACTAAAAGTGCAGAAGAATAACAAAAGGTGCATAAACTAAGCAAATATTAACAGATAGGAAAATATCAATAGAAACAAAGAAAAAATTCCCAAACTGGTATATAATATCAATTTTTCTACATACCAGTGAATGCTGGACAATCTTTTCGTAGATGAAAACTTGATGTCACAGAGATGTGGTTCTACAAATAAATTATGAGAATAGCAAGGATAGAACAAATAAGCCACAAGAACAATTTAAGGATAACTACAAGAAAGATTATAGAAAGATTGTTCAAATTTCTCAAACACACAATGAGGAAAGAGGGATTAGTGAATTTAATATTCAGAGAACATAGTGAAAGCAAGAGAAGCAAAACCATTAGTTGAGTTGCAAGCATCTCTATTTCTAAAAACTAAGTATCCTTTTGTAACATATTTTGGGCATATGTTTCTAGCCACACTTTCTGACAGACCAAAACATTAGCAAAACTCCAACAGGAGAAATTTAATGATTATTCTTACTCTGTCTAATGAGATTCAGTCATATTACTGTCTGATCATGTCACAAAATTTGAAGACTTCTCAATGAAATATGTCATATAAATATTTACACATGGTATATGGCATTTATAGTGAATGTACTTTTACATTGGTTTTTGTTTATGAACCCAGAGTAGAAGTTCATTCAATTTGAGTTAAATAAGAATTAGCAAAAGTAAATTTTAAATACTGCTTTTTTAAATTTTCTTTCTTTTGCAGATAACTGAGTAGCTGTTATCAAGAAATATGAACAGTATACTTAAAATATTATCAAAATAAAAGTCGTAAAAAGAGAAGATGATTATTTCTGTTTATAATAAAGTGTCTCACTTTGGTTGTGTTCTCAAGTAAATTTCACAGTAAATAATAGTTATCCAAATGGTGTTAATAACTAACAAGAATTTAAAAACAAATATGAAAACTTATGTTTAATATTATTTATAACTGAAAAAAATATAACAGTATTTCATGAAACAGACAATTATATAAGAGATCTGATTAAAATCAATGAAGAATAATCTATATATATATATATATATAAAAATGGATATGTCTTTGTTGGTGTGTCTCCATTCTAATGAACTACTCCTCTGAAACCCTTTGTCTGATTTCAACCAAAATTGAGTCAGTTGTTGATCATGACATGAACCTTTGATGCACACAAAAATTTTTCACATCAGTTTACAGGGTACTGCAGAAATCACCAAAACACTTAGAATTTACAAACTCTTTTACTCTGAGACACCTTATGTAAATTCAACCAAAATCGAGTTACTTGTAGATCAAGGTCTGAAACGTTCACTTAAACTCAACAAAAATCAAGTCACTGGTAGGTCAAGGTCTGATGCATTGATATGCGAACAAAAATTTCAATTGACACACAAGGTGCAGCAAAGGTTAATGGAAAATGTTGTTTTATGCAATCGTTTATTTCTCTGAAACACTTAGTTGTATTCCAACAAAAATTAGGTCTTTCTGGTACTTCTACTCATCATATACAACAATAATTTCCCATTTTCTACAAGGTGCTAACCCCTCCCATGTTGCAGGGACAATGTATCCACTTCTTCTGTGTCACAACATCATCACATCACAGGCTCCCATAATGTCCACCCTGTACTTCTAATTGTACATACATCATTCCTGTTTATTGTCAAAATTGACCAAGCATGAATCCCATTTTACAAATACAACAAAAACAATTACTTACTTTGCATTTTTTTTAACTTACACGTCACAGTAACTTCATACTGGAGCTTTTTGAATAAGCACTTAACCTTACCATTTCAACATAACCACTAAAAAACCCTGATTAACACAAGGCTATACAACTAGTAGAGAATAAACTAATGTGAGGTCATTGCTTTTGAATGCATGAGATTGATCTCTGTATGTTGGCAACAATTTTGTAAAAGGTTTTATTACATTTGTATTCTTCATGTTCAGGCTGATTATGCTAAATTTGTCCAGTAAATAATTTCTAATTCATAAAAAACCACTAATAATTTTAAAGTTATTATATTTTCAGAAAATAAATCATAAGCTTCATTTGATTAAAGCATTAAACTCAACAAAACAAAAGAAAAAACTGTTTGAAATGTGGTTAATGAAACATCCGAATCTGATATTTGAACCATTAGTCTTTAGGTTTTTGTTCCTTTTGTAAATAAGGACTGGTTAATCTTTTCTCACGTAGAAGAAGTTACTTCTCTTTGGTTATGTCACTCACCCCTTACCTCACTTCTCACCACCACGAATCTGTAGGGTTGACTACAGATAGTCTTTAGAAATCAAAGCCAAAGGCTAGTGTTATTTTTTCTTTTTTTTTTCTTAAGAAGCTGCTAAAAACATTGGCTAAACCAAAAAAAAGTATGGGATTTTTTATAATTTAAAAACAAAACAAAACTAAAAAAAACACCACTTTATTTCACTCAGTTATGCTTCTGATCTGAACTTTTCTGTTTGCTAAAATTTGTTAAGATATTGTATTTATTTATTTCCCACTTGTCTTACAGCCCAAATCGTCTATTGAACCAGTAGGGGACCTCTTGACCAACAAGGTTAAAACTTAGTAAATTTTCTTTTTTTTTTCCTTCTTATTTTTCTCCTTGTAATGGAAATTTTAATAATTTTTTTCTCTTTCTTATCCATTCTGTTTAATATACAAGAGGCAGACATTTTAACACCAATGCCATTGAAGTTCTAAGGATGATTCTCTAGCCACAGTAAAGTCCAATACTCTCTTTATTCTCTCTGTTTCTTGTGTTTAGTGTATTTATGTAAAGAAGAGAAGCTTTAACTATCCAGCTCTGGCTGTTGAAAGAAACTGAAGAAAGACTGAAATACCAACTTGGTAATTTTTACTTGACTGAGTAGAAACCTTCAAATGTGAAGCTGGATTCCCTGCATGGAAGTATCTATTCAAACTCATTGCAACATAATACACATTATCTCCTCACCCACTGCCCTACTAACATTCCTGCAAGTACATCCAATACAACTAATGAAGTTAAACTCTCTTTGATCAACACAGGTATGTATAAAATAATTTTTTTCTGTCTGAACACCAGTGATTAAACTGGCTAACTCCTGCATGGGCTTGTCAGTGAGGCAGGGTGTTAGCAACCCATTGTGGGTAAAAAACAAGTCCTACATAAAAAGGTAAAAGAACTCTGAAGGAGTCAATGACCAGCTAACTAGAGGCAGGTCTCAATAAATCACTATGGAGAAGACAACAAAATACCATTCCACTATCATTCCCAGGAATAATCATGGCCTTAAAAATTGATATATGAAAGCCAACAGCATGAAGAGGTTTAATTCAAAAGGAAGTAACTCAGTAAATTTTCGTTTTAGGTCCCAAAGGCTTTTATTCCTTCAAAGTTTTCTAAAATAGTTTTATTTCCATGCAAATGTATATGCTGAACACAAATCAACAATTAGATATTGAAGAAATCTACCTTTTTTATTTTCACTACCAGAAAAAAATCAGACTTCTTCTTGCTCTTTTTGTCACCTACTACCAGCTCAGAGATAAGACATTCACTGCTGAATGACTTTAGGCATAGGAAGCTAATTTCGGCCTATTTACTTCCTTTACTGAAAAGTCTTTGATGAAATTACTATGTGATTTATTTTTTTCGATACTCAATTTCAGCAGAAAGTTGCGTGTGTGCGTGTTTTTTGGGGGGGTTTTTTTTGTTTTTTTGTAATTAATTTAAGAAAGTTGCGTGTACTTAATTTGAGAAGAAAGTTAACTTTCAAAAATATGAAAATAAGTCTTTATTGTAGTTTTACTTAATTTTTTCCGATGAAAGTTAACTTTCAAATATATGAAAATAAGTGATAAGTGTAGTTTAATTAACCTTCAAATATATTGCGTGTATTTGTGTGTTTTGTTTAAATATATTGTGTGTATTTGTGTGTTTTGTTTTTTTGTTTTTTTTTGGTACTTAATTTCAGAAGAAAGTTAACTTTCAAATATATGAAAATAAGTGTTGTAGTTTTACTTAATTTTTTTCAGACAAAAGTTAACTTTCAAATATATGAAATAAGTGATAAGTGTTTTACTTAACCTTCATGTATATGAAAATACTTATAAATTATAAATAACAAAAAGAACAAAATAAGTAGTACAGTAAAGCATTTTTTTATACTTAACATTGAAAATAAAACAATAATTATATCAATTGGATAGGAAGTTAAAAGTTAAAAAATGGAAAAAATGACATTGACAATTTTTTAAAAAATGCAATAGTTTTCAGAAAGTTGCATGTATTTGCGTGTTTTTTTCTTTTTTTTTTTGAGTACTTAATTTCAGAAGAAAATTGCATGTACTTAATTTCAGAAGAAATTTAACTTTCAAATATGTGAAAATAAGTGAGAAATGTAGTTTAATTAACCTTCAAATATCTTGCATGTATTTGCGTGTTGTTTTTTCTTTTTCTTTTTTTTGGTACTTAATTTCAGAAGAAAGTTAACTTTCAAATATATGAAAATAAGTGTTGTAGTTTTACTTAATTTTTTTCAGACGAAAGTTAACTTTCAAATATATGAAAATATAGATTTTCTTTTCAAGAAAGTTAACTTTAAGTTAAGTAAAACAACACTTATCACTTATTCTCATATATTTGAAAGTTAACTTTCTTCTGAAATTAAGTACCAAAAAAAAAAAAAAATTAATTACCAAAAAAAAAGGAAAAAAGAACATGCAAATTGAGTACTGAAAAACAATCGCGGAATAATTTCTACAAAGGTTTTACAGTAAAGGAAGTAAATAGGCCAAAATTTTCTTCCTACACCTAAAACCATTCAGCAGTGTTAACTTTCTTTAAAAAAAATCTATATTTTCATATATTTGAAAGTTAACTTTCGGCTGAAAAAATTAAGTAAAACTACAATTATCACTTATTTTCATATATTTGAAAATTAACTTTCTTCTGAAATTAAGTACCAAAAAAAAAAAAACAAATTAATTACCAAAAAAAGAAAAAAAAACAAAAAAAGAACACGCAAATTTCTGCTGAAATTGAGTACCAAAAAAAAATCACGTACTAATTTTTGCAAAGCATTTATGGTAAAGGAAGTAAATAGGCCCAAATTTTCTTCCTACACCTAAAACCATTCAGCAGCAAATGTAAGCTGGTAATGGGGACAAAAAGATCGAGAAGAAGTCCAATGTTTTTCTGGTCGTTAACATCAAAAAAGGTAGGTTTCTTCATTATCTAATTGTTGATTTGAGTTCAGCATATACATTTGCACGGAAATAAGGCTATTTTGGAACAATTTAAAGGGATAAAAGCCTTCGGGACCTAAAACCAAAATCTACCAGTAACTCTTCGTCCAGTAGGGACCAACATGTGCAACGGGTGTCACCTGACTGTCATCTTGTGACTGTTAGCACCAACGGCATAAAAGGAACACAATTCATTGAAGTTTTTCCTTCACCTGGAAAGGAATGACAACAGATATCTCTGAACTGTTACCCTGAAATTGTGTTTTTTTTTTGTTTTTTTTAATCATATCACCCCAAGCAAGGCGGTAACACCACTGGTGTGCAGGGGGCTATGCAAGAGTGAAAATATTTGGAAAAGAGAAAGCCGGAAACCACATCCTAAACAGGGAACAAGGGATGAGCCTCTACACCTGTACAATAGATGTGGGTGGAGTGTGAACCGGGCGATAGTTTAGTTTATCTACTCCAATTGAAAAAATAAAAGTGAAAAGATTGGAAAAGAGAAAGCTGGAAACCACATCTTAAACAAGGAACAAGGGATGAGCCTCTACACTTGTGCGCAACAAAGAAAAAATTACCCCAGGGATATGGAATGTTAGGACACTAAACAACTTGAGAACGTCAAACAGGAGATAAACAGATTGAACATCAATATTTTGGAAATATGCAAAACTAGATGGCGAAACAATGGAGATTTAGCAGCGACAATCACAGGATAATTTACACAGGAGTTAAAAATGACAAAAAGAGAATCAGTTTAATACTGGACAAAGAAAAGAAGAAATGCATTCTGAGATACTGCCAGTTACCTGAAAGAGTCCTCTTGGTCAAATTGAAAGAGAGACTCTTCAACATAGCTATCAGAGTAGTCTATGCAGCAACTATACAAAGCACTGAGAAAGAAGTATAATCTTTCTACTTCATACTGGACAATGCCAAGGCTCAGTATAAAACCCAAGAAATTAGAATCATCATGAGTGACTTGAATTCCAAGGTAGGTAAGGAGAGGGAAGGGGAAACAATTGGAAACTTCGGATTAGGAATCTGCAACAACCGAGGAGAAAAATGGATCCAATGGTGTACAGCAAATGACCAGATAATAACCAACACCTGGTTTCAAGAACACCCAAGACACCTATGGACATGGAGAAGCCCAGTAGCCAACACAAAAACAAATCAATCACATAATCATAAACAGGAGATTCAGGAATTGCAGTGATTCATTGCAAAACCTATCCAAGTACCAACTGTGGAAGTGACCACCTCCTAGTCATCTGCAAAATGAGAGTAAAACTTCGGAGACTGAAGAAGCCTACTGCAACATCCAGACTGCAATACAACACACTCTTGAATAACCTCAACCTGCAGAAAAGATCCAATGACAGTGTGAAAAACAAGTATGAAGAACAAATTGAAAACAGAAATTCAAAATGGGACACACTAAAAGAAGTGCTAGTGACATCAGCAAACAATATTGTCCCAAAGAAATCAGACGCAAAAGAAAAAAATGAGTGGATGACTGAAGAAATTCTTGACATGATGCAAAGGAGAAAGAAAACTATGGAACAAAATACAGGAAACTACACAAGGAAAGAAGAAGCAACTACAGACAGGCTAATATGTATGCTATACATATTTCTCCTTATTGAGTGAGAAAACATTCTAAGGGTGTTGACTCGCTTCATGCTTTTACTTTTGATTTGTTTATTGCCATGATTTTTCTTGAGAGGTGTTTCATTTGGCTTCTCTATGATAAGTTTATTGATACACAGCTTCTAGTTATTTGAATTCATTCAAACTTTGGGTTTTTTTTTTTATTCTTCAGGGTTACTAACACATTTCTCGCCCCATTTTAATTTGAAAAGAAAATTCCTCACTGTTTTCATTATAGCCAAAAGCGAGATAGAAAATAAAAAAAATTGTTCCTACATGTTTGAGATTAATATTCAATAAAATTAATACTTTTGAATTCATCAATTACATCAAAATTTAAATTTGATCAAATTATTTGCATGAAGTTTTATAAAGAATTCTTTAGATTTTTGTTCTTGCTCACCATATGCTTATGTGTACACCTTTAGTTCTGACTTCATATGAATTCATCAATGTTCTTCAGAACATTCACAAGTTCATATATGAATTGTATATAAACTTATATATCTTTCTTCTAAGCATACATTTCATGAACTTTTGTGTGAGTGGAATGTTTGTTAAATAAAAATGATCATCTAAACTTTTGTCATTTGCTACCAAATTGAAAATAAGTTTATTTCTAAGAATATACTTTATACAATATTCACATCAAGCTAATGCAAGAAGAGTCATTACAGAAGATCACTTTCTAATTCAACATTATAGACAGACCAACAATGATTCTATTATTGACAGTGACATTGGTTATTGCATCTTACTTGAGTAAGAGAAAATTAGCATTGGACAGTGATGCTGTATTACATAGTGAAACAAATCATGCTTTCAGCTGGCAGGGAGATAGACGATCGAGTTTGTGAATAAATAAGACCATATGAAGCTATATATCCAGTCTATTAGCTTGTTGTTTTGTAAACTAATGGTAACTATGTAATGGTTTAGGAAATGCTGTTGGAGTTAAGAAGTGAAAGTGAACACTGTCTAAACAGACTTAACATAAGAAGACCGTTTACATACCCTTATGCTCGCCATGTTTCCCAGTATTGATGATCTGGTTCAGTAGGAGAATATAATCCCATTTGTGTGCAGGTTACATGAAACTGATTGCGAGAATGGTCAACTGGCTTCCAGATATATTATTGGCACTCAAGCTCATCAGAATGAAACATTATTTAGAACAGGTGAGGTATGTTGCAGACCTCACTAAATTCCCTACAACATTCAATCATGGATTGTCTTGATATATTTTTTTTTCTTTTATAATCATCTCACCCCAATCAAGGCAGTACTGCCACTGGTGCATATGGGGTTACATAATAAGAGAGTGAAGTATATGCCAGAGAATGGGTAGGAGAAGGACAGGTACATTGTTGTAAAGAGAGCTGTGTGAGAGGAAAGTGTAGATTGAAAAGAAGGATGGGAGTCAAGTAGATAAAAATGATAACATTGCATTTAAACACTTAGAGACTGTAGCTGTCAGGGAAACAAGAATATGAAAGGGAGTTCCACAGCAGGAAGTGCATAAAAAGAAGCTAATAGAGTAGAAGTTGTGGTTACACTTGATTGTATTCACAGTGAAAGGGTGGGACCTTGTTGCTAGTCTCGAGTAAATTTGTGTGAGGTGGGCATGAAAATATTTGTAGAAGAGACACAGGGAAGCCACATCTCATTAGTGAGAGAAGTGCCTGATCAGATATGACAGCAGTATTCAATGCATGTGTGGATGGTAGATTTGTGTATGTGCATGATGGATTTGGATGAGAAAAACTTTCTGGCCCAACACAGGGATCTGACCTCCTTAGCAGATATCTTAGTAGATTTGGCGATTAATTAAATGTAGTCATTCTTCTTCAAGTCAGCTGAGAGAGTGAGGCTGAGAAGTTGCAGTGTATTAGTTTCAGGGAGACTAGTATGATCCATGCTGATGGCAGATAGGAAAGACTGTCTATGGTGGTTAAAGGATAGCAGCTTCATTTTGGAAGCATTAAAATTAATAAGCCATTTCTTACCCTAGTCCACCACTGACTGGAAGTCCTTGTTGAGAGCAGCAGCAAGTTGTTTTGTTATCCTCAGCAGATTCTTTAGCAAGGCAGGATATACATGGTAAGATATATCAATACAAGTCTAGCATTTTGTAACCTTCATGCCATGCCATGTTATGTAGTTGCTCATATTCAAGTGAAAGAAGGAGCTAAGTGTTAAATAGCAGTCTAGAATTTTTTGGCATTGGGATTGTATTGCATGAAGTCTAGCATCAAATATCTTTAGAATTTTTTTCAATCATTTCACCCCAAAACAAGGCAATAGTCACTAGGATGCAATGGTTTACTGAGTGTTATATGATAAAAACTATTATTAAAAAGAGAGGACAATAAAAGAACAAGAATTAAGAAGACAGAAGATAACAACTGACCTTGCATTTAAAAGTTTGAAGATCAAAGTTGACTGGGAAGCAAAAAGCCAGAAGAGAATTCCACAAGCAAAAAGTGCAATAGAAGAAACTGTTAGCATAGAAATTATAGTTACATTTATCCATTTCAGCAGTAAAATGATGAGACCTTGCCACCAATCTAGTACTGTGCTTAAATTCATAAAGTTTGTGTCATACAGGAACGTTCATTGAAATAATTACCATGGAAGTATTTATAGAAAAGACACAGGGAAGCTAAGATATGGTGGTGGGAAAGGGACTGAAGCTGAGATGCCATGTCACGACCAATAACATTTTGGGATTTTATCAAGAATCTCCATAGAGCAGGAGTACAAGACCAGATGTGGCAGAAATAGTTAAAGCATGGATAAATGGTAGACTTATAAATATGTTAGATAGTTTCTAGCAAGAACAATTGTCAAGCACACAATAGTGAACTAACCTTCTAAGTTGCAGACATTAGTAATTAAATGTTAGTTCGAGAAGGTGCAATGAGTCACTATTCTGGAGGTTAGCATCAACGAAGCTTATGGAAAGTAAAAGAGGTTCTCTCAGATGATTAAAAAAGAACAGTTTCATTTTAGAGGCATTAAAATTAATCAACCACTCCTTGCCCCATTTAACAACAGATTGTAGGTTATTTTTTAAATCAGCTACCAACTTGACCACATTGAACTGATCAGATTTACTATTAAGACAGAAGTAAATAGTTGTGTCATCAACATAGATAAGGATTTGAAAGCTGATGACACCAGGAAGGTCATTTATAAAAATTAGAAACAATATAAGTTCAAAGGTAGAGAACCCTGAGTAACACCTGCATTTGTGCAAAAAAATCTAGAAGAGTGGCAATTGAAGACAACTTTCATTTCACGATTTCTTAATGAAGAGTAAGTTCAAATATTTATACAGAAATACCATAACCTTTCAAGTTGTGAAAGTTTATCTTTTTCTCATTTTTGTTTCTGCATCTCTTTCTCTTGCCTGCTTGTTCTAGTTCATGTTTGTTGCAGAAAAATATTATAGGTATCTTCTCCAAAATCTTGTGCATTTTCAACACAAAAAGCACTGTCTTTAGAAATTTACTAAAAATTAAGGAATTATCCTGTTTCATTGCAATTTTAATCACTTAATGACTGAGCTTTATATTTAATTTTTCTTTATGGAATAATTTTTTTAGGTGAATTATCCCCCCCATTTAATCAACTTGTGGCTAATCTGTATTAGGGAATTTTTGATATTCCTAATTTTTACATTTTTATAATGCTAAATCCCCAAAAGTTTTATATCATTAAAAAAAATTTAATATCAACTGAGAACACATGAAAAATTTGGCTTAAAATCTTAAGAAAAAATTGAAGAAAATTTAAAAATTAATTTTCACAAAGAGTTGACAATACCTGATTTGAGTAAAATATACTGTATTTTTGTTTCCACAAAAAATTTCTAATGTATATTTGTTTGTGAAAAATTGACATGCATTTTTATAGTAAGATTTTAAAACTCTTTCAATTTTTTGTCATTGATGATAAACTTCATATAAAATAAATGTATTCACTGAATCTAAAAATGTAAAGTTTACTGCTATTTTTTTATTTTCCATGTAAACATTTTTTCAAATAATTTTATTTAACTTTTTATTTTACATATGATTAAAAATGAAAATGAAAATTCTGAATTATGCCCCATGACTAGGAATTCTTAATGATTGCTATAACGAGGAGGATGTGAGTGTAATCAAGAAGTGGTAATGGAGGGAAAAAAGGTTCTTTTCAGGGTTACCAAAATTTATTATAATTTTTGACTAATCTACTCTTGATGATAATATTTTTGTATTCTTCTTCTATCATTGCCTTTCACATCTCTCTATCCCTGGTGGCTCTTAGCACACTTTCTCCTGTAACTTTCTCTATGCAACCACTGCTCTGCCATCTACCTGCTCAGGCCCATCAAGTATGTTACACACTGCTTTCCTCTGTCTCTCTTTACTTCTATCTGGTCTGTTAGTATCAGATTCTCCAAGCCCTCATTCTTTATTGCATTTTCCTGTCTCTACTCTACTCAGCTTCTGGAATGCATCATTTGCCATGCCAATTCACCTTTGGATCTCTGTGTCACACTTTCCATCTTCTGTTAGAATGCTTCCCAGGTATTTAAATTTTTCTACCTGCTTGATTTTAGTATCCCCCACCTGTATTTGGCATTTTAGGCTGCTCTTTTTTCTGATGACCATGCATTCAGTTTTCTTGCAGTTTATTTATAGTCTTTCTTGTCACTCTCTTCAACTACCTTCTGTAGGAGGTTTTGTAGTTTTCTTTCCGTGTCAGCTATCAGCACTATATCATTTGTGTACCTTATGTTGTTCAGATTGTGGCCTCTGATGATGAATCCTGGCATAACTTCTAGAGTTCTCAATAGTTTCACTGTATAAGTTGAATAGATCTGGTGAAAAAATGCATCCTTGTCTTATGCGCCTTTCTATCTCTGTATATCTGCAGAATTCATTACCTGTCTGTATGCAGGTGTTTTGCTGCTAGTAGAGATTCTTGATTACTTTTATGTCTATCCCAAATATGTTGAGGTTGCTGAGCATTTCTATTAATTTTTTGTGGCCTACTTTGTTGAACACCTTTGCAAAATCGATGAAACATAGGTACATGTCCTTTCTCATTTCTATTGCCCTTTACAAAAGCATCCTAATAAATATGGCATTCCATGTTCCAGTGTTTTGACAAACTTGCACTGTTCTTGTCCTATCTCTGGCCTGATTCTGCTTCTCACTCTATTCACCAGGATTGGACAATGAGTTTTGTAATGTCGCTCATCAAACTGATTGTTTGGTAGCATTCACACTTGTTTGCATCTGGCTTCTTAAGCAGTGCTATGAAAATGAACTTGCTTAGGTCATCCAGTATTACACCACTGTTATAAATTTAATTTATTATTTTTGTAATTTTCTCTACACCAAATTCGTCCAGGGCTGTCAGCATCTCTATTACAATACTGTCTGGTCCATCTGCTTTGTTTCTATTCAGTTTGGCGATTGAAGCTTCCACTTTGGACTTTAATAGTTCCGATTTGTCCTCATCTTTGTGTACTATCAGTTGCTCTCTCTTGTCGTTGAAAAGATCTTTTATATATTCTTTCCATCACTGGAGTATTTCCTCTTTCCCCAATATGATCGTTCCATCCTTGGATTTTATACATCCTGTTGAAGTGCATGTTTTTTAACCTGTTAGTTCTCTTACTTCTTTATGCATGTCTGCATTATTAGTCCTGTTCAATCTCTCTACTTCTGCACATTTGTTGTTGAGCTATTCCTCTTTAGCCTGTCTTCATTTGCTTCTTATTTCCTTGTGTAGTTTTCTATATTTCGTTCCATGTCTTGACATCATTTTTTGATTCTTTTGCATCATGTCAAGAATCACTTGTTTTGTCTTCTGCATCTGATTTCCTTTGGGACAATGTTGTTTGCTGATGTCACTAGCACTTCCTTTAGTGAGTCATTTTGAGTTTCCTTTTTAATTTGTTTTTTGTATTTGTATTGCAGTCTGGTTGCTGTACTAGGCTTCTTCAGTCTTAGTTTGCAGATGACTGGGAGGTAGTCGCTTCCACAATTGATACTTGGTTAGTTTTTGCATTGAACCACTGCATTTCTGAATTTCCTGTTTATGGTTATGTTGTTGATTTGGTCTTTTGTGTTGGCTATGTCCATAGGTGTTGTGGGTTTTCTTGAAATCAGGTGTTAGTCATTACCTGGCCATTTGCTGGACACCATTGGACCCATTTTTCTCCTTGTTCATTGCAATTTCCTAATCCAAAGTTTCCAGTTGTCTCCCTTTGTTGCCATAATAATGTTAAAAATTCACTAAAGATAAAGAAATTACTTGACTTCCATGGAATAGGTAAAAAAATATTAACAAGAAAAATATTTCCACAAAGAGTTCTCATAGATTAACCTTTTCAAAAAGATAAGTGCTCAACTTTTTTTTAATCAGATATTTTCCTGATTTCTAATAAATTTTGGAAGTGTCACAATGAATTTATGATACTATTAATGAAAAAGGAACAAAAATATAAATATAAATTAATGATAATTTCAATAACTTCTTTATCAATCTTTCAAGGTTATTTTTCTTTTAATAAATTTTTGCCTAAAATAATTAAAAAACTTACCTGCATGGAAATATTTGACAGCAATAGTTAATAAAATTATCAAAAATAACTGTAAGTAAAAGTATCACTAAACTATTTTTTAAAAATCTTTTCCCTTATTTGCTTTTTTATATATTCTTTTGATAATGCAAGAAATTCAAAATTGTTTATTCAAAGTTTCATAAAATTTAAATATTATGCTTTTTTGTCTTCCATTAAAGAAGTTGCATGATTGTAATAAGCTTGATTTTCTGTAATTGATCTGATTTAAAGTGCAAATTATTTTCAAGTAGGTGATAGAATTGCAAGAAAGCTATTGTTTGATATTTGAATGTGTTGACAAGCAAGGATATGTATTTTCCATTATATTTTAAGTAGAAGTAATATTTTTACAAAATCTAGTTAATGTAGCTTCCCTGTGTCTCTTCTACAAATACTTTCACGGCTTCTGCTCCGATGAACTTAGCTCACTGGTGCCCCCTATACATGAATTTACTCGAGCCACAAGATTAGCAACTAGGTCCCACCCTTTTACAGTGAAACCAATAAAATGTAAATGCAAATTTTACTCAAGCAGCTTCTTTTCTTGCACTTCCCGCCTGTGGAATTCCCTTCCATTTACTAGCTTTCCTAACAGCTACAATCTCCAAGAATTTAAATGTAAAGTCAATAGCCATCTCCTATCTCACTAACCTGCATCCTCTCTCTCACGCTTCTTTCTCCGGCCACTCCACTGTCATCAGTATTCTCATTCTTCTCTTACCCACTTCCTGACACCCCCTATAACCTGTCACTCTTTCTCATAACTTTCCTCCTATGTAACCCTCTGCAAAACAGTGGCAGTAAAATGCCTTGCTTGGAGCAATATAATTATAAAAAAAAATAAAATAAAATAAACCATAAATTTACCAGTTTTCTCATAAGCAATAATGAATTTTAAAGAGATTTTAAAGTGTTTTAATATCCCTTTTTCCGACAGCCATCAAATTAGTTAATCAAACTGGGCGAAAATGAGTTTGATTTTAAATTTTACATCGGTTTTAAAAATTTTTTTAAATCTTTAAGGAAGTAAAATATATTTCTTTTGTTTTTTACAGAATAATTTTAAACATAAAATAAGATGAAAATTCAATGTTAAAGAAATTTAAACTTTAAAAATCATTTTTATTTATTTTATTTTAGAAAGTCTATGGAGGTACCTAAAATATTAAAACCATCTTTAATGGGTTTTTATTGCCTTTGTATGTTTTAAATTCCCCACTGTAGTCTATAATTTGAAAAATAATTTCTAACTGTAGTCTACAATTTGAAAGATGTATTAGTAAGATGCCTTTTTAGGTACAGTCACGCATTTTTGATGAAATCGATACTTTTGTCGAAATTTTATAAGCTTCTGGTACATTTGACACACTAACAATTTTTGGTGGACTTGGGTAAGTCTAAAGGAAAAGTAAGACATAGAATTTGAACAAGGAAATATTCACAAATATATTGACAAGACATTTTACAAAAGGAAAGCTCAGAAATTAATTGAAATGTGAAAAGCAATGTTTTCATCCGGGTGATGAACAAGGTTCCGGTGCGAAGGCGCACAGTATTACAAGGTATGCAAATGAGAGGTGGCCATGTTGACATATGAGTCGCCCATTGTAATTCATATGCAAATAATCAGGCGGTGATTCGTGCAGTACAAACTTAGTCGGTTGACGAAATGTTTGAGCGAGAAGACGACGTTGGAAAGACCAGGAAACCAAGAGAATACCTGTTGTCAAAAGTTTTGTTTGCCTGAAACACAGACATATTACAGATTTCCTTTTCATTACAAGCTATTTTGGCCATGTCATCAACCTTCGACCCAAAGTTAATACTGCTTTTTGACGGCAGCAATTCTGAACGATCCGTGCAAGAATGGATTGAGAAAGCAGAACTGATTTATCAATTCAGTGAAGTACAACTCTTAGAATGCACAGTTCCAATGCATCTTTCTGTGGGTGCATATGCAGTGTACCAGCAGTTAAGAGAATAAAAGAGAAAGGACTTTGCTTGCATTAAAAGCGCCTTGTACACAGCGTTTGCCTTGGATCCAGCCACTGTTTTGGAAGGAGTTCATGGCACAGAAGTTATGTCCCTGAGAGATGGTTGATGTCTATTTGGCAGAGCTATGGCTACACACAGTCCTGTTTTGGGGAATGCCTGAAAAAGGCCTGGCGTGTGCATTGCAGGGCTGCCTGGAAGGGTTGTAGAGCTACTTCAATCCCTGTCCCAGGTGGACGAGACAGATATTTTGGAAGTGCTGGCATTGGTACAGGCTATATTAAAGGAGCACACAACTATGGAGCAAGCGGCAGCTTCACAGACATCGAAAGATCGAGTGAAGGAGACTAATGTACCGACAACCAGCTACAATTGTAATGGGCCCAATCACCTAGCCTGTGACTGCCTTTTACTGTGTATCACCATACAGAAAGCAGATGCCAAACCTCAAACACTAGCTCAGTGCTACAGATGCAAACAGTGAGGACACCTAGCTCTAAAATATCTGGGAAATGATCCAGCGACCAACCACCAGTCTCTCTAAAGAACAGGCTCTCAGAATACCCTACCCCTGTGGAACTCAGGGATGAATATGAACGAGAACTACAGACTTGGATTCACAACGGCTGGTTGCTTTCAAATTCGGAGGATGAACTCGGACCCCCGAGGGGCTGATCCCCTTGATGGCTATCGTGCAGCGGAACAAACAAAAAGTCCAACCAGTCATGGATTATCGCAAGCTCAACGAGTACGTTGAAGCATATACGGCTGGCGCTGATGTGTGCACACAAATTGAGGGAGTGGTAGTGGCAGGGGTCGGATGCTGTGATGTTGGACATGCACTGAACCTACTTGTAAATACGCATTGAAAAGTCACTGTGGCCATTTCAAACTGGAAATCAAGGGGGCCCGATATTATGTTACCTGATTGGGGTTTGGCTTCAACGTGGCTCTGAGCATCATGGTAACAATCATGAATGCGGTCCAGCAGCAGGATGAAGATGTTCAAAATACAACATCATCATACATTGATGACATCTTCATCAATGAAAACATTGTGTCTTCCCAGGTGGTCAAAAACATTTTAAACGTTTTGGGCTGACATTCAAGGAGCCCGAGCTTCTACGGGACGGTGCAAAAGTACTAGGATTGTATGTTAACAGCAACGCAGAGAGCCTTCGTTGGAGAAGGGACAGCAACATTCCAGAAGCCCCGCCTGTATCACATGCCAGAGCACCTTTTCTATATGTGGAAAACTGGTGAACCACTTTCCCTGTATGTGGTTGGCTCAGACTGGCAGTGGCGGTCATGAAACAATGTGTAACCTTTGCGTCGTTGAGATGGGATGATGACGTGCATGACACAACCCTGAGAAGCATGCTAACAGAAACTGTGGCTAGAGTAACTGAAGATGATCCCGCGTGAGGTGATTGATGCATCAGTGGAAATGAATTTACTGTTTGGATGGATGCCAGTTCAATTGCCCTGGGAGTAGCCCTGGAGGCTAACAGTGCCATTGTAGAGGATGCTTGCTGACTTCAACCACAGAATGATGCATGACATATCAACTTGGTCGAGCTTGACACCACTTTAAAAGGATTTAACTTAGCGCTACAGTGGCAAGCCAAGGTGCTACACATTGTTACGGACTCTGCATGTACCCACCAGTAGATAACTGATGTCCTGACTGGAAGTGCTCGACTGACCACAAAGGCATCAATTGAAATGCTGTTGCAAAGGCGACTAGCCACATTGGTCAAGATCATTAAGGAGTACAACTTGGTTGTGGACGTAGCCTTAATTAGATCCGCCATGAATAGAGTGAATGCGCTGACTTGGACTCCACAAAGATGGCTGACTAGTGCTCGGAAAGAATCTGAGCCTCGGCAGTAACCGTGTGCCGTTATAGCACACAGTCTGGATTCAGAATGGATCACAAGCATTCATCGACAGTGTGGGCATCCTGGGATCAGGCGAACACTCTATTTCGCCAGGATGGTTGATCCAGCAGTTGAAAAAGCAGATGTCAGGACGGTAGTGAAAAGATGCAAAGCATGTCAAATGATTGACCCTGCACCGATGCAATGGAAACAGGGTCAGCTGGAAGTAAGTGTCACATGGCAAAAGGTGGGAATGGACATCGCCTATTTGCAGTTTGAAGACCTATTGCCCGACAGGACTCCTCCTGTATCATCCACTAGCTGAAGTCAGTTTTTTTGAATGAGGTGCACCAGAAGAGATATTAACTGACGTTGACCCTGCATTCTGTAGCCAACAGGTTAAGCAGTTCTTACAAGAATTTGGAGGTTTGGCTATGGCTGTGATACACATATGTACCATCAGGCAACGGCATTACAGAAAGAAGCCATCGCAGCATAAAGACAATTGCAGCCAGGAAACAGTGCACCATCTCAGAGGCCACCTACTGGTATAATATCACTCCTAAGGGCGATGAATCTCCAGAAACTGCACCTGCAAACGATATCTACAGATACCGAGTTCGAGAAAAGGGGATTCATGCTGAACAAACACCTATCAACGAGGAAGCACTTGGAACATATGCCGTAGAAGATCCTGTCTGGATAAAACCCCTGGGTAACCGATGCACCACCAAATTCAAGCGAGGGTGAGTAACTGGAGTGATCAGCCAATAATCTGTTCTAGTCGATGGAATCCTATGTCACGTGTGCGATCTCCGCCCTGCTTTGGAAGCCGACTATCCGACATCTGAGGAAAGTGGTGAAGACAGTACACGCTTGATCTATCTAAGGTCAAGTCTACTGAGCTCTGCCTCCGACATCTCCAATGCAGACACAAGTTCATCCAAGGATGAAGACCTTGTATCTCACTCAGGAGGAGTGCCCGGCAGAAGAGGCCTGTCCCAAGCTGCACCATGTCTGAGCCCACCAGATGCTGTTCCAGACATCAGGCCGGAAGTGGATAATCCGGCAACTGCCAAAGGGCATTGGAGGATAGTGTCCTCGACGTGCCGCTTAGCAGAAGCACTCAACAGAAAAGGCCCCTCCAAGTTGTACAGGGTGGGAATGACATGAGAGGGCACAATGTGAAAGCCTTTCCCTTTGACACAAAAAGGTATCGCCTATAGTGCACTCCCACTGCTCAAATGCTGCGCATGCAAATGTCACCCTGAGGCACAGCCGATGGAACTTTGTGATCTGAAGGTCAAGGAGCCGTGTGTTCATCTGGGTGATTTAATGCCTTGTTCCGGTGTGAAAGCGCACGGTTTTACAAGATATGCCATGCAAGAGGAGGCCATACGGGCCGCTCATTGTAATTCATATGCAAATCAGCAGTTGAGGAATGATATAAAATGAGGAAAGGCAGTCTGAACTTAGTCGTTTGACAAAATGTTTGAGCAAGAAGGCGACGACGACGACGTTGGAAAGACCAGGAAACCAAGAGAGTACCTGTTGTCGTCAAAAGTTTTGTTTGCCTGAAACACAGACATATTACAGATTTCATTTTCATTACAAGCAACCTTCAATGTCTATAGTTGATTAAAGAAATAGTTTTTTGCCATGAAAAGTCACCAAGAAAAGAGAACACTTCTTTCAAATCTTGTGCTGGCTGTAATTATTGTTAGGGGTCAGTGATTTTCATCAGTGGGTGGTAATCCAACAATGTGTAACAAGTGTATGTGAGAATGTTCTAAATATCTAAAAACTTTATATAGTTCATAAATTTATTTTTTATTTTTTGTGTGATTTAGTCTTCTTTTAGGCTAAAATCAAAACTTTAAGAAGAATTTAACTTTAAGAAAACATCTAGATTATTTAAAATTTAGCAATTTTTATTATTTTAAAAAGCTATTTTTAGAATTTTGATAAAACCCATATATATGAAACTAGATTTATATATTTCTTTGAGAATTTTCAAAGATACTTATAAGACAATCATATTTACAAGAATAAGTTCATAATAATACTAGCAGTATAGCCCAGTGTTGCTCGGGTGTAATGAAAGCTTTAAAACTAATCCATGGTCCTGGAGCTCAGACTCTTTGGACGTTGGCACGAAAGACTAAAAAGCAATAGTTGTTTCCAGTTAAAGTGAAACCATAGACTGAAAGAAAAATTAATGGATCTAAGTCAAATTTTGATTTCCTGGTATCAATATCAAATAAGTTTTTTTCATTGTAAACTGAATTTTGAAGGCTAAATAAGTCCTCTGAGTAAATAATATCATGGCTGAGACTAAGAACCATGATTATACCTACTTAGAACCAAACCCGAAGCAAAAACTTAAAAGGGATAAAAAAAAAAAATACAGACATACAGGTAGGTAAACACACACGCACACACACACGCACACAAACATCTTGCCTTTTATCTATATATATATTATCAATTTTCTGCACTATTGTAAGAACTGCAACCTTGAAACTTCTGAATATCGTTTCTTATGTCTTTGTCTATGAGTGTATGAAATTTGATTAAAATCGGACCACTCCTTCTATAACCCAATTTTTTGGATTATTGATTTTCGAAATTTATTGGGGATACCGCGACACAAAACCTAGCTAAGAACACTCGCAGACGTTTATAGTACAACTGTGTAAATTTTCAAGAAAATTGGTTCAGCCATTTTGGAGTCTATAGGTAACGGACACACACAGACACACACACAGACAAAGTTCCATTTATAAATAAATTTAGATTTAACTTACAATTAATATTTATTATTTACCATATCTGTGAAAACAGATATGGTAAATAATACAAAAAAAGATATGGTAAACAAAACAAAAAATAAATAAATAAAAATAAAAAATAAAGGCATATAATGAGTTAAATGTAATTATACATTTTAAAAAAATGCATATATATGCAGATACTCTCAATTTATTTTAGTGAAATTTTGTAGTGAGAGCAAAAGAAAGAAATGGATTTCAACATGCATTTTTTTTAAAATTTATAATTACAGTTAAATTTATTTAAAAATTTTGTTATTTTATATTACAGACATTTTTATAATATAAATTTATGAATTACAAAATTGTTTTTTTACTTCCTCATATGGTAAATAATAAATATTGCATTGTAATTGGTTACATTTTATAACTCTTGTAATAAATAAATAGTATTTAATTTTTGAGAAAAAATAAGGAAATGCATAAAATCAAGGTACCACCATAGAATATGCAGTACCAAAGATTTAAAATGACGTTTTTAAAATAAAAAATCTTTCTTTAATCTTTAGTAGTTTTAATTTCAAGCTAATAGATTAATATTTTTAATAATTAAAATACTTTGCTGTATTTCAAAACTAATTTAAATCGACTAGGATTTCTAAAATTGGTGATTAGCACCATTTTTAGCTGTCTTTCATTGCAATGTAATTCTCTTTATTAATAAAGAATGTTAAATTTTAATTAATCTGATTTGAAACAAATATTACTTACCTTAAGTTTAAAATATGCATTTTTAAACACAACAGAAGCTATTTTTATCTCAGATTGTGACATGTTGACACCTCGAATATCTGAATTTTTGTTAAACGTAAAAAAATTTGGAGTGTCGGGATTTGATACGATAACGTAAAATTTTGTCATGAGACTGCTTGTAATTTGGCCAATTACAATAATTTCACGACTTTAATTTAAAGAATAAAATTCAGTAGAAAAAAAAACAGCATAGTATGAACAAATAACATTTAATTTTAACAGCATGTAGACGTGAATGAGGTTTTGAATATTATCAACTAGAGAGTGATGTGGACCTTGGTGGCAGTTGTGAGTCTTTCTTGAAGCCGGACTTTGTGATATTTATACTTTTTAGGAAATCAGTTCCAGAATTATTATTTTGTTTATTCCTAAAATACCAAGTGGCATGTCTACTACTACGTCTGTGCGATATTTTTTTAGGTATCTACCTAAAATGAATAATAAAACAACCTTTCTGATTTGTATTCTATGGTTTTTGTACGGTCTAGTTAATTGGTGTGTTTTAAGATGTAAGCACTTTATAAATATTCTGTTTTAATGTTAATGTAGCTATCGTAATGCATATTTTAGTTGGTAGTCAGGACAGTTATCACTTGTTGCGGGTTCGAGTCCAGTGCCGGGTCGCGTTGCGGTAGCTAGACAGTTGGAGATGCTGGATGAGTCGTCTGGCTGTTTCGAGTCGAGTTACCTAGAGGTTACGTTACTGATCTGGAAAGCAGGATCAGAGCCTAGAGTGTTATGCTAAGACAACTCCATTATTTACCCTCCTCCTCCACTTGAGAGAGATGTGACACAAGGTCTTTTTTAACATGGGGAACCTGAGCGCATGCACCCAGGTACTGGTCAAATATTACCTTCCACTGCGGTGGATAAGTTCAAAATGGTCATAAGATGTGCCCAACCCCGAAATTTCTGGGCGCAGCGAGGCTGGTGATAAGTGAAGACATGTTTGGTCACTGCTCCCAGATCGGTAGGAGTAGAAAAGCGCTAAATATTAATTGCTCCCCACGTCGTTTGGTGTTTTGGGGAGCGCAGCCTAATTCCATGTGTATTTCAATGGTTTTAGGCTAGTGCGTATTTGCAGAATTGATCTGTGTCGCACGTGTAGTTAAATTTTCTTGAATTTTTCTTTACAGCGGGCCTTAAGGGTCCGCCATTTGTTGGTTAAGGTCAGAGGAAGGCTACTAGCTGCTGCTGTTGTTTGCTATGGTCGTTTTGGGGTCAGGAGGCGGCTAATAGCTACTGCTGCTGTTAAGATTGTATCTTTTTAGGAAGCGGCTGTTTGGGGCCGCGCCCTTCTAATTTCGTGTATCTTCAAAAATCGGCACATTTATTCATATAAAGATATTAAAAAATATTTTCAAAACATTGGTGTTTGAATTGTCTTCAGCTTTTCAATTTAAGATTCATAAATAGTTTTTTGACTTAATAACAACAACATCATCTAGAGACTAAGGGACCAAGTAATAAATTTAAAAGATTTAAAACATTTGAAAAATGAAAAATGCTTTTGTAAAAATTCATAAAAACATTAGGACTATATAGTCACTATATAGGACTATATAGTCACTAGTGTCAATATTCCTAAAATCAATTAAAATCTTTTCTAATTAAAATGTCTTAGTTTTATTTGGATTTGTTTTTAATTTTATTTTACGATTCTCAAGATATTTTGTAAAAAAAATAATAATCGAAAAATAAAATAGTTTAATTCATTAATAATTTTAAGTTCTGAAAGTTTCATTAAAATTCGAAAGTTATTTGATTTTTGCAAAAATTTTCAAATCAGTGTTTTTCACTGGTGGGAAAAAAAAATTACAAATAAATATGTCCTACACTCATGTTTGATCACATTCCCAGCTGACAAAAAAAAAAAAAAAAAATTAACACAAAGTTTTAACGTTATAAAAATATATAAATATAACTATTATCAAAATATAATAAAAATATAATTATCAAAAATATTTTGGTCTTTCCTCTTAAAAACAAATGTTTAAATGATAAAACTTTGTTTTTGTCAAGTTTGGAGTATTTTTATTTCTCATCATACTATGCGCTTTTAGTGAATTAGTGAAGGAATCCAGTTGTATATGTTTGTTTTTTTTATAAAAATTCTAAAAATAGCTTTTTAAAACAATGAAAACTGCCGAGGATGAAATAGTGGTGTCAAGAGAAAAACTGTTCTTCCGAGACACCATTTTTTGCGGGCAGTTTTCATGTCATTTTTTACATGAGAAATCTATTGTTGTATGACTTTCATGATAGTTCACATGCGTAAATAAGCATTTTTTCATCATATACGTTGTGGTGTAATGGATATTGGCTCAGAATGAGAAATTGGAAAGCCAAGTTTGAATTCCAGTTGAATTTGTTTTGTTTCATTCACTGACGCAACAAATACACTTAGGAAATGTATTAATTCATTTCTTCTCCCTTAAGCTGTGGGTTAAATAACAGGATAGATTGTGTTCTATTGCCTTGGTTGGCAATCGGTCTACTGCAGAAAGTAATGGCAACTTGATTGGCAACCTATTGCGGAAAAATCTTCTGCCCAGTCAGTCATGGATCAAACAAAAGAGACATGATCACCCAAAGCGTGTATTATGTAATTGACTGACTGTCTTTAAGCAAAAGTAAGCATTATTCTTAAAAAATGAAGTTAATTAATCCTTAAGTTTACGTCTCTCTAACAAATATTGGAGTGAACATGCCAATTTTGTAAAAACGCCTAAAATTTATTTCAATATGGAATTTTTTTCTCCATGAATATTGAATTTAAGCTATTTCTTTTTTCTTTGGAGGGTAAAAGAGAGGAGACAATGTCACTTATTATCCTGATAATTAAAAAAAAAGGCACACAAAAACAAACAAATTTCGAAACTGTTACGTGAAATTTGAAAGAAGGTAAAAACATTTATTAAGCAGACATAAGTATATAACAAGCTTGCACAAAAATTTATTTTTGTGCACCTTACTATGAACAAGGAAAGATAAAAATTATAGATTCTAAAAAAAGATGTACAATGCAATTTTTCAGATCATGTAAAAAAAAAAAAACTATGAGGAGGTGATACAAAAACAGTTGAAAAATAGAAATTACTCTTAAAAAAGATGCACCCACCTAAATAGACAAAAAACCTGTGATATGTCTCTGGGATATATGACAATATTTTTAAATGTTTCTCAGTTTTTCTTTTTTGGCTACTACGTGTGACCTTTACTGATATTTTTTTTAGATTTTAGCTTAAGTGTTCTCTTGGTTATCCTTCTTATTGTTGTTAGCATAAGTCCTTAAGAAATACCGAAACGCTTTTTTCTCTCTTAGTGACTTCCACATGTGAACTCCTAACTGCCAGCGAGTTGGTCTGCTTTGCACCTGAAACCTAAATCCCTTCTGGCCGTTGTCCGCTCACCTGGGTTCTTAAATACTCTTGGGTGTGGATTACATGAGTATCAACTTGAAATTTTATGAGGGCGGAAGCCAACCTTTTCACAGAACAAAAAATACAAGGGAAATATATTTTTCTAAAGCTGAAAAAATTGATCACCAACAGTTTGTCATGAGCGTTATTTTGGTGGTCATTTTTAAAGAGAATTGTAACTTGTACTAACAATTTTTAATAAAGTTTTGTTTTCTTTTAATACACTTCTCCTAAAAGTAAACATATAAAACAAACCTAGTTCTTGAAAAATATAAATAATTAAAAGAAAAAATTAAAACCCTCTCCAGAGTATACTAAAAATTTAAAATGTTATGAATTATGAAAAAGAAAAGAAAACTAGAACAACCCATTTTTATGACATACAATGAGACTTCTGACCATTTTCTCAATCCCCAAAAGAAATTAAAGGTAACTATAACTCTTTTTCTCTCATTTATGTAGGTACTTCCACTCATCTTAAATATCTGAGTTTTAAAGTGATTTTTTAAAGTAAAAAAAAATTCTTGAAGCTTTCATTTTATCTTCAATTGAAAGCTAAATGATTAAATTTACTATTTCTAGCATACAAAATACACTGGTGTATTCCAAGTAGAAATTATATTGATTGAAATATCAACTTTTTGAGAGTTTTCAAAATTCATAATTTTTTTTGTCCATTTTTGACAGATTGACATGCTTGTAGACAAAAGTTAATTCTCGGTTTTAAAAATCTTGCAAAATTAAAATATAACAATATTTAACATGGCGTATGGCTGAAAGAGCTAACTGATTATTTTTTTAATTATTACAGATAAAATCATTTTATTTTATTTTATTTCGATGAAAAAAAATTAAAAGAAAGCAATGTTTTTTTGAAAAGGGATTCACTTTCCCAAAATTGCAAATTGGTTAAAAATAGGAATGAAATACAATCATACCATATGATTGTTGTTACCCAGAGAGACACAGCTAGCTTATGGGTGGTCAAGTGTCAAGCCCACCTTGTTGAAAGAGATAAGACACTACTAATAATGCATAGACAACAAACGATTAAAAGAAGGGAAATTTATTTTTTTTTAGATTCATATTTTCCCAGGTAGAATTTGGCAAAGGATAGATGACATGATCGGAGATCAGATGTCAATCAACCATGTTGAAATAAGTGCAACAAAACTGCTATCTGCAGACGAGAAAAACAATTGAGAAAAAGATTTTTATTTTTTATTTTCCTAAACCTTCAGTGAAATATGACTGATATAATTAGAAGTCAAATGTCAAAACCACCATGTGCATGATTAAGAGGTCAAAATGTCAAGCTCGCTTTCTTGAAAAGTATAAACAAGGTGGTTAAGAAAAGGGATTTCTATTCATATTTCTCCAGATTGGAATTCTGTGAAGAGAGCAAGCGTTAAGTTAATCTGTTGAGAGAAGAAAAAGGACAATTATTAATTACTTGGAAAGTAACGATTTAAAATTTTCCCTGAGAGAGGCTGATGTCATATAATAACCCCACCCAAAGCAGAGGGAGAAAATCTTCCATTATTGGAAGTGAGAAATAGAGATAAAAAGAAAAGTAAGATGACAAAGAGGCTGACATCATGTAATAACTCCACCCAAAGCAAAGGTAGAGAACAGTTCATGATTGGATGCGTGAAACAGAGAAGGTTGAGTGTCAGGATGTTTGCATAACACCTCTTATGCGTTCTCACCACACCAGTAAAAAGAGGCATGCATAAATACGAGAGCCCACAGAGGCTAAAGACAGTTCCCGACGGTTCCCGTGAGTTCTCTGTATGAAGTGAGACGGAGTTAGTTGCCATATGCAGCTGCCACCAATTGCAGAGTTCCCACAGCCTGTTGCCAGCCATAGAGTTTTCGACCGGAGGTGAAGGGAATTTGCAGTTGAAGTTTGAAGTTGTAAAGAGTGTGAACGACATGAAATAATAAGAAAACGCTGATGTACATTACAAATAGTGGTGTTTGATTTTACCAGTTACCTGATTATCAAGTCTGGCCCGACTTAGAAAAACTGGTCGAAACTTTCATTCCATCGTCAATTATTAAGAACGGGTTGGGAAGAAGATGAACTATAATTATAATTATTTTTCTCTTTTTTTTGTATATAAATACTATCTACAGTTTATGCAGGCATCATTCATTTTATTTCTAAAATTGGTGACGTTTTATTTCCACAATTGTGTGTGTATCCAACTTGGTTTAGCTTGGTGGAGATACCCCAGTGATAATTCAGCTTAACTCTCTTAAGATCAAAATCACAAAGTGGGTAAGAGAGATTACAGTTGAAGAGGTCAACCCAAGGACCAGCTGCTGTATCAACACCATCAATGACCGGCGAGTATGAGCTAATGGCTTGTTCTCAGGCCAGGATCAATCCTGACACAAAGGACAACAAGCCACGAAGGTTCCGCCAGTATACAACCGCATCACAAAAATATACATCTGTGACATGTTATTTTTTAGAAAATTAGCAAATTTAAAGTTAAATTAATCTGATTTGAAACAAGTAGTATGAAATTTAGAATCAAAGTATTTCTTAATCATGGAGGTCATATCTTTCTGATGCGTTAAGTGATTGATGACAAATGTGTTGACATGCTAAATATGCAGTGGCAATTCTATGGGGAGAACAGAAAGGGACCAAGTCTCTCTCAAATTTTGGCTGGCTCCTTGGTTGCCCCCTGTTTTTATAAGCTTCAAAAATTTATGAAACCAATCAGTCTCTGATTTTGATCTTCAGCACTTTCCCTCTGCATTTTCTTCTTCATTTAGCTTTTTAAGGACACATACAGAGACCAGTTTGAAAGAAAAATAAACAAAAGAAAACAGACAGATAGATATAAACAGACACAGAATAGAGGGACATAACTCATGATTACCAAAGAGGTTTTGCACAAGGGAATGAGAATGATATACCCCTGTAATCGATAATAAGGAGTTGGTTCGAAATTCCTAGCACCTGAAGAAGGCCAGAGTGTACAATGGCCAAAATGCTGTACAAATTTTCATATCTGTAGGAGGACATTAATTAGAAATAATGTCCCCAGCTTAATATGTAGATAAGATACATAGGCAGTCAGTGATTTATGGCCGAGTGAAAGAATTGGTTAGTAATTTAAAAAAAAACATTTCACAATGAATTTGAATTTTAGCTGATACTCGTAATGAAGAGTGATTAATTTTATGATTGACATTTTATTGCTTTCTTCTTCTGACTAACCGATTCACTTTAGTATCAGCTAAAATTCAAATACCAGCTGTCATGATGATTAAAAATTTCTTTTTTAAAAGTAAAATCATAATGGTTAAAAATATTTCGTAACAAAAAGAAAAAAAACGAAGAAGAATAAATGACCTTACGTATTTTTTTTTTACATCTCTCTCCACAAAATCGCTTTTTTTACATCTCTCCCCACTAAATTGCTGAAAAACAACAAAAAAAGTAAAATAGAAAACAGTATAGTATGACGAAAAATTGCCTGAAACTTAATAAAAATGAACTTTTTCCTTCAAAATGTTTGTTATTATTAAGAGCAAAGTATTTTCGATTATTTATAAAAATGTTTTAATCCTTTCTAACATGTAAAAAATTTAGGTATAAAAACTTGTTTTGATTTTCATTGGCAGTTAACCAAATCATTATGAGAGTTTACACTGGAAAATATAATATTATATAACTCAAGTTTTTTTTTTCATGAAAAACACATTAATTTGAAAATTCTTGCAAAAATCAAATAATTGTCAGATTTTAATTAAACTTTCAGGATTTATAAATGAATGAAATTATTTTTTAAATTATTATTTAAAAAAAATCTTGTTAAAGATATTTTTTTTTACATCTGTTTCCCACCTCCACATAAACTCATAAAATTTCAAGAAATTAAATTTTCTAGGTGAAATTTGTTTTATTAGTTAAACGTAGGACTCATTGGGGAATGTAAATCAGTGATTATTTTTTTCAACCATTTGGCCCTTTTTCTGAAAATCTGCTCCCAGTAGTAAAATAAAAAAATGCAATAAACTATGACATTATTTGATAAGCATTTAATTGCTTTAATAAATAATATAAAGACATTATAGTCTGAAGAAAAAACATTTTTCGATTAATAATGAAATTTTAAAAGAATTGTTTTCACTTTTTTTTAAATTATAGCAATTTATAAAGTTTCAAAATATTTCAAAAATATTTTAAAAAATTGTAGATGTTAGATTAAATTATGAAGTGAAAACCATATTTTCTAATCAAAAATTGAAAAATTTAGTATAAATCATCGAGTCATCGTATTTTTTAAATTATTTTTTTGTGTGTATTTGAAGTTTATTTGTGTGTATGGTAATTTCTGTGTGTACATTAAAAGGTCATGTGTTTCACGGTTTCTTCCCCTTACAGGGAAAAATTTTAGACAATTTTATCAATTTCAGTCGGCATACACTTATCTCGCATCTGTCAAATACAGGGGAAAGGTCAGAAAGTTCAGCACTGTGTTTAAGAAATAGTCTTATTCTAAATTTCATGCTATAAATAAGTAATACTTGTGTAAATCAGATTAATTTAACATTAAATTTGCTAATTGTCCAAAAATATTGTCACAAATGTATATTTTATTTTTGCAAGATTTTTAAAACCAAGAATTAACTTTTGTTTACAAATGTGTCAATCACTCAAAAATGGCCGAAAAATTGAAAAATTAAAAAAAAAAATCTCAGTATTTTAGATTCCAGTTAATATAATTTGTTTGAAATACACCAGAGTATTTTACTTACTAGAAATAGTAATCAATGAAAACTAAAATAAAAGTTTCAAGAAAACTTTTTTTTTATTTTTAAAGATTCAGTTTAAAACTTAGTTATCAAAAATGAGTTTAGGTACCTGCATTTGATTCATGGTCAGAAGTCAAGCAGAGATGAGACTATGCTACAGTTAATTTCACTTGCACAGATGCTTGATTTCTCTCAACCTTCACACGGAATAGCTATCACAACATTTACTAGTGCGATTTTGGAAACTAGGTCCCGAAAGTCATACTATGTGCATATGTACTGTAAGAAAAAAACAAACAAAAAAAAAACGGAAAACACTTTTAAATAATTTAAATGACTTTGAAAATAAAGCTTTGGTTTAATTTGAAAAAGATACTACGAATTAAAGGAAAGATTTCTGTATAATTTCTTTGGCACATTTATTCATCACTACTTGAACTGTCATTATAAACAAATAATGTAAACAACAAATTTTAAAATATCTTAAAAATCCAATATCTGAGATGTTTTGAAGTGAAATGATTAGTTTTTGTAAATGTAATGCTAACTTTTTCTTTAAACATAATGAAAATAATGTTTATTTATGCACAATAGCCTGTGCGGCCCCTCCCTTTGAAAGTTCAAATAAAATTAAAAGAAATACACTGTTTGGGGTCCATAATAAGTTGCTGGTGTGTGATCTATTTTAGATAACTGTGATTACAAGTTATTCTTGGTGTGGTCTGGAATAAGACAATCTTGAAACAAAATACTTTAAAAAAATGTAACACGATCATATGCAACGCATTAAAATTAAACAAGCGAATTTAGAATGAAATGCAAGACAAGGATTATTCATAAAAATAACAATTTATTTGATCTTTCTACACCTTGTAGTAAGTGTAATAAAACCCTTGAGAAGGGAGGAAAAATTCACTTACTAATATTGAGGTGTGTTTAAATCCTTTGAGAGGAACAAAAAAGCTAACTTATGTTGACATGTTTTTTATAAAACCCTTCAGAAAGGAAAAGTAGTTAATTTTGTTTTTGTTGGAGAATCTATATTGGCAAAGCGGCAATGTTGTTTCATTTGATCAGTGATACATGTTTGAGCTCACACATGGAATCTCCTTTAGAACAGCTTCCTTTGTTATATTTCATATTTATAGTTTCAGCTAGCAGGTGTTGGCTCAAAAATGAAACTCTTCTTAAAAAATGCAGTAGAATCTCTGTCGAAGAATCGTATCAATTTTATTTTCCGAATCTTTCAAAATGCTGCTGAAATTGCCACACGGATCCTCTACATAAATGTCTGATTTTGGTTATTCAACTCCTGATTTTGAGATAGCAACTTCCGGTCTGCCTGACAATACCCCCACCACAAACACCACCAGTATTGTTAGTTGTGAAGAACATAGATTTTAAAATATTTGGACCATGAAACTCTTCTTCCAGATTTCATGGAACATTGTGCTGTGTTTTGTGGAGTGATCTTCACTCCCGCCTGTTATGTTTGTGATGTGAGTGATAATATCACCTGAAAATGTTGGTGACTGTGAAATTGTTACATCTTTTGTGTCTAAGTAAGCTAATTTGATTCTGTAATCATTGCGCAGGATTGTAAAATATTTATCCACTCTGTCACAAATGGCCTATGGACTGAAGCAAGAGAGGGCATAGGTAGTGTATTATGATGAGGAAACGTGTGTACAATTTAACACAAAATAAAGAATTTATTTACAAATTTACACAGTTGTAATTGTCAGTAGCTTATTTCAAGACAAGCAATCGCATTAAAAGTTTGTAGATTTGATAAACAGAGAAAATGTTCATAATAAAATATTAGACACTAAGTCAGTCAGTCAGTCAGTTAAGTACCATAGGTGATACACGCTTTGGGTGATCATGTCTCAAAAGAGACAGACTGATTGGGTGGAACATTATCCCGCAGTAGATTGCCATTACTTTCTGCAGTAGAATGGTTGCCAGCCAAGGCTATAGAACCCAATCTATCCTATTATTTAACCCATAACTGGAGGGAAGAGATGGATTAATATCTTTCCGAAGGGTATTTGTACATAAGTGAATGCAAGGAATTCAGCTGGAATTTGAACTTGGCGCTAAGTACATTTCCAAAATTCATTTTCACACAAAAATATTAAGTTGAATTCCATTAACAAGGTTTCCAAAATGATCAAAACAAATTGAAAAAGTTCATTTTTGGAATTAAAAATATTACAGTAGAACTCAATATAAAAGATGTATTTTTAGGTACTTAGCTTCAACAGTAGAAAGAGACTCAGCTCAGCAGTAGTCATTACAGGCCAATAATATATTGGCGTGAAATGAACACCGGTGAAGGGTAGTCTTTGCTTTCTTTCTCTCTGGAGATAATTGACTTACTTGTCTTGATTCATTCTTTAAATAGCAGCAGAAGTGGCTCACCCCCACCCCCGGTAGGAAAATCACAGCTTGTGCAGAAATATTTTTTTAGAAATAAATTAGCTGATGAGATTTCGAGTTTTAGTAAAATTAAAAAAGCTGACAGGAGCTTGTTTTCAAGAAAAGTGCAAAAATTTATCTAGTAAAAATAAAGCAATAAATAAATTGTTGCCAAGCTGCGATTAGTAAATTGTCCTATGATGGCTAAGTAGTATTTTTTATCCAGTGACATTGCAAGTTTGCAAATCATGAATAAAAGAATGTTATTCTTATTTCATATCCACCAAAGGGCTATTATAACGTGGCACTGGTGGTTTCTTGATGAAATCATTGTGTACAGAAATTTTAGTAGTTGTACAAGTCTTTTGGAATATAAATTCATGGCCACTTACCTGGTTGGTGAAAACTGCAATCACAACATTTTTTATTTTAATTCTTGTGCAAATATCATCAATGGTTGAATGTTCTTTTTATTTAAAAAAGAAAAATAACCTGGTAAGGCCATGGTTGCACCAAAACTCATTTCTCTCAGCAAATCTTGTTTTATAGTGTTCCATATTGATAAAAAAACCAGTGGCAACTTAATCGTTTGGGTTATCTTTAGCTATTAATACAGCTTTTAACTGGTGATAAAACCTATTCACTGTACCATTTGCACATGGGTGGTATACTGTTGTTTTGTTATGGTGCATACCTAGATTTCTTGTGAAGTACTTAAATAGATTAGACTGAAACTGAGAAACTGTCATGATTGTGTTTGGCACACCAAATTGTGAAATCCATCTGTTGAAAAATGTAGTAACAATCTTTTCTGCAATAGAATCTTCGATCAGATATACCGCCAGCTAACTTGAGTTGCAATCAACAGCAGTGAGAATGTATTGCTAGATTCTTGATTGTATAAAAGGGTAACCAATTCAATATGATATTTGATGAAGCATGTGCCTGGAACATTAAAACTCCATGGGTGACCTAGTGTGTCTATCAATTTTATGATGCTGACAGGAAAGACAATTTTTAGCCCAGTTCTGTATGTCAGTTGTAATACTGGGCCACATGAATCACTGTGGGATCAGCTTAACTGTTACTGTCATACTTGCATTAGACATGCCATGAAATTGCTGGAAAATAACTTTGCATAATGTTGGTAGAATATATGGTTCTTAAAGACTAGTATTACACAAAATCATTTTGTTGCTAAAAGGTGGTGGTAACTTAGTCAACTGGAATGATGTCCTGTTTCAGAGAAAGTTAACACTATTTTTGATTTACCAACACCAACACCAACACCAACATTGGTTCGACAGCTCAGATGTTTTGTCAGACTTAACATTTTTTACAGAAATCATATTCCTAATTGCTCTGACATTTTATTAACACTCACCTCATTATTAAAAGGAAAGAAAAAATATCAATACCAGGCTACAGCAGTGGTGAACAAGTAACTTGCAGGGTTAGAGAGAGATAACTTATGACTTCCAATCAAGGCTTCCTGCAAGGAAGTTCATATACTCCAATGATTGTAATAAAAGGTCATGGGAAAAGCAGGACACGCCCTGATCTGAGAACATATCCAGTACAACTAATGGATGAAACGGAAATTACATACTGATATCTCCCAGAGTGTCAAAACATTCCTCAGCAGGATCACTAATAAAGAAGTCTGAAAAGTTTCCAGCATGAATTGGACAAATCTTTCAGGCAAGAATTCGATGCAGTCATGGTTCACCAAGTACAGAAACTAAATAGCTAAAAAGATCTGAAGAGGACACTTTAGGTCCATCACTCACCTGTGAAGGCAGTTGTCAACAACAGCTAAGATGGAAAGTGAAAAAGACACTGGAGAATGCCAAGCCACCCAAACCAAACATTACAAAAGAGGAGGGGCTGGCAATCAGGACCCTACAGAGGAATGAGAACATCATCATACTACCAGCTGATAAAGGCAATGCAGAACTGAATACACCAAGAAACTGGAAAACATCATCACAAGTGGTAGCTATAGCAAAGTAAAGAAAAACCCAACATTGAAAACAGAACAACAGCTGCAGATCCTAATCAAGAACAAAGATCACTTCCAGCCTAGGACATCACATGTATGGTCTACCTAAGATTCATAAAGACGGACTTTGGGACTAAAATTACTTGTTCACCACTGCTGTAGACATCTATATCCACTGGGCTATGTGTCCTTGAGGACAACAACAACTGAATTTTTGTGACTTATAAACCTAATGTCCAGTAACCCTTTTTTACCAGAGTTCATATTGCAATTTTTTGATGTTAATGTTTATCTCTAGTATTTTAATGGTCTTCGCTAGTATTCTCTTTAAGGTAAAGCTACAAGAACACAGCAAGGCCGTAACACGAGAGGAGATAGAAAAATCAGGCGTAGCTGAGGGAGAAAGGTGATCACCACCCTCTATGGGATGAAGTTGAAATAATAGAAAACGCCACTGGAAACTACATAAACTTAAGGAATCAGCACATATGCTAGTTTACAATAATCTCCTAAGCTGACCAAGCATAGAGATGAACACAATTTGGGAACCAGTAATATGGAGTGCCAGAGAAAATCATTAGTGTCAAAAATTGCAATATGAACTCTGTTAAAAAAGGGTTACAGGACATTAGGTTTATAAGTCCCAAATATTCAGTTGTTCTTGTGGCCCAGTGGATATGGATGTTGATTAGTTCCTGACTTTTTGACTCTTAGAGTTGTGAGTTCAATACTGTCTTATCACGTGATGATGTTGATTTCAAGTTGAAGAGTTTTCAAAGGTTCAAAACTAGCCAAACCCCCTCAATCAGGGAGACATTGTTATGTAGTCAGTGGTGACCTATCAAAATGCAAGTTATTTCTAATTGGAAGAACAAAAGAACTTTTTTTTTTTTTTTTAATCGTATCACCCCGAGCAAGGCGGTAACGCCACTGATGTGCAGGGGCTACGTAATAGTGAAAAGATTGGAAAAGAGAAAGCCGGAAACCACGTCCTAAACAGGGAACAAGGGATGAGCCTCTTAACCTGTTCAATAGACATGGGTGGAGTGTGAACCGGGTGATAGAGAGATCTATCTACTCCAATTGAAAAAAACAAAACAAAACAAGAAAAGTGAGAAGATTGGAAAAGAGAAAGCCGGAAACCACGTCCTAAACAGGGAACAAGGGATGAGCCTCTTAACCTGTTCAATAGACATGGGTGGAGTGTGAACCGGGCGATAGAGAGATCTATCTACTTCCAATTGAAAAAAACAAAAACAAAAAAAACAAGAAAAGTGAGAAGATTGGAAAAGAGAAAGCCGGAAAACACGTCCTAAACAGGGAACCAAAGATGAGCCTCTTAACCTGTTCAATAGACATGGGTGGAGTGTGAACCAGGCGATAGAGAGATCTATCTACTCCAGTTGAAAAAAACAAAAAAAAACATGGCGGTGGATTACTAAGTTTTAACTTAGTAAAAGTCCAGTCAAGAGATATCTGCTAAAATCAAGAATTAAATTAAAGAAAACCAATTAAACATGAAAAGCTTAAAATTTAAAATTAGGCAGAAAAAAAAAAACGCCTTACTTTAAGAATATTTCAAACAAAACAGAACTCCAACACAACACGAGTGTCTGAATTTTGGTCACACCAAGATGGCCAATGGGAGTCAAATTACGGATGGCAGAGGGGAAGAAAGTAGACAGACTAATATATGGCTGATGAAAGAGAAAGAAAGAAAGAAAGAAAGAAAGAAAGAAAGGAACAGTCAAGAGATATCTGCTAAAATCAAGAAATTAAAGAAAACCAATTAAACATGAAAAGCTTAAAATTTAAAATTAGGCAGAAAAAAAACCGCCTTACTTTAAGAATATTTCAAACAAAACAGAACTCCAACACAACACGAGTGTCTGAATTTTGGTCACACCAAGTATACAAAAGTACTTAAAATCCTTTTAAAACACACATAAATAGAAAATAAATTATGTACAAGTAAAAACCTTAATTACAATTAAATACATTAATTTAAAACTTATTTATGCATTTATCTTATTTACAAGTACTATTAATAAAAAAAAAAATGAAGAGAACTCAAAAATGCAGAATTTCGGGGAATTTTAGCTAACAGTTTGTTTTTGAAATCCAGGTACTCGCCCTTTTGATTCATAACCAATTGGCTGTTCTTTCTGCTGTTTCAGTTATGGACTTGAGTGCTTTCCTTTTTTTTTACTCCCACTATCCCAATATCTGTTAAGGCTTTGCTTAAGGACCTTGCTGCAAATCCTCTAGTCCCTACTTCTATGAGAGTGCAGCTAGCCCTCCAGCCTTTAACCCTGCAACTCTCCAGCAGTTCATCGTATTTTACCTTTTTCCTTTCATGGGCTTCTTCTGCGTTTTCTTCTCAAGGGACTGTCAGTTCCCACAAAACTATCTTCTTCAAATTATGTGAGAAGAAAACTAATATAAGTCAACTATTGTTTATAGATGAGAACAGCTTGATACTAACATGGTATTGTCTGAACTGACTCTAAATCGTTTATTGGTCATGAAGTGAAGAATATATTTGCTAATTGAAAATTGAAAAGCTTAATACAAACCTTTGAGTCAAAAGATTTTTTAAATAATTAAATTTTTTTTGTGTCTACAGGAATTTTTTTTCTAGTATAATATCTTGTGTGTTACATTAAAAGGTCAGATGGTTCATGGTTTCATCCCTTTACAACAACAAAAATTGAATAATTATGTCAATTCTGGTCAACTATACTTAGCTTATCACCACATCTGGCTGTTATTAATCACTTAACAGGTCAGAAAGATCAGAGATCTGTGATTAAGAAATACTTTTATTCTAAATTTCATACTATAGGCAAGTAATACTTGTGTAAATCAGATTAAATTAACTTTAAATTTGCTAATTTTTCAAAAATAACATCACAGATGTATATTTTATTTTTGCAAGATTTAACTTTTGTTTACATACATGTAAATCTGTCAAAAATGGACATAAAAAACTGATGAATTTTGAAAGCTCTAAAAAAGTTGAAATTTTAACCAATATAATTTTTATCTGAAATACACCAGAGTATTTTGCTTACTGTAAATAATAAATTTCATCATTTAGCTTTCAATTAAAACTAAAATTAAAGCTTCAAGAAAACATTTTCATTTTAAAAAATTCAGTTTAAAACTTAGGTATCAAGAAGGAGTGGAGGTACCTATTTTTAACCTTATATATAAACAATAGTTTTATATATTTTTCTATACGATTTTATAAAACTTAGTAGAATGAATAATTTTATTCTTTATACTGTATTATATTAGAAGTTTTATTATTTTTTAACTAAATGATTCTGTTGATTGAGTGTTAAAAATTTAATATATTGCCTTCACTTTTTGATAAATTTCTTACTTGTTTGATGACATAATGATAAAATATATGATTGTACCAATGTTATTTTTCTGTTTTTAAATTCTGAATCTAATATCTCGTATGATAGGGAAAAGTAAACCAAAAGTGGTAATTCATTATCATTTTCTTTTCGAACATTCATACAAAAATAACTATTGCTAAAATGAAAAAAAAAAATTTGAAAAAGGTTCACATTCGAAAATGTCATTTAAACTTTACATTTTTAAATTCTTCAAATATGTCCTTATTTAATAATAAACAAAATTTTTCTAAAGAGCAGTGTCAGGATGAATTTCAAAATTGCACTCACAAAGTAAAAAAATTTATAAAGTTAAGTGTATACATTTTTTTACAATCCAATCCAAAAGAAATAAGTGTTTTAATTAAATTATGTAACATCAACTTTAAGAAAAAAAATAATTTTCAGTTTTATTATTTTTGGTAAGGTTTGAGACAAATGTTGTTCACTCTTGATATAGCATATAATTTTTATTTAAATAATGTCTTCAGGGATTTTTCGTATATATAATCTTGAACAATATTTCACAAATGCCTACTCTAATTAAAAAGTATACACGAGATATTAATAGGTGGAGGAGTGACACCCCTACTTTCAAATATTTCCACAAAGTTTTCTAATAAAATAAAAAGTTAATTCATTAATGGGTAAGTTCTGAAAATTTACTTAGAATCAAATAATTCCCTGATTTTTGAAAATATTTTAAAATGTTCTTGTGATTTTTTGCTTTTATTTGGAAAAAGGAAAAAAAGCATTCAATTTTGGTGGCGCCTAGCTTGCACAGTTTCTTATGTCTTACTATCATCTGCATACACAATCAATTTCATTATGCTGTCCTTGTACATATGCTAAATACATGTTCCTGATTTTATATATGACCATTTTGGCATTGATGCGTTGCTTTAGGTACCACCAAAAAATTGGATGTATTTTTTTATGAAATTAAAAAAATAATCTATTTAAAAGAAATTTCCAAAATTCAGGTAATTATGCAATTTAAATGACATTTTCAGCACTTATAATTAATGGATATACTGGATAGAACATTTTATTTGAAAAATCTTGAAAAAATATTTTTTGTTAAGTTACCTAACCACATGTAGATCGATTGTGCCCACTTTTAAAATTGGGTGTCATGAAAAATATTGTTCATAGTTTTACAAAGAAAAATTCCTGAAGATATTATTTCAGTAAAAATTATTTTGCTTTATTAAATCTGAACACCTTGAAAATGTGTGGTCTGAATCCTTACAAAAATAATTCAATAAAACTCAAAAAATACTTTTGTAGAGAGTTGGCAGTTGTATAATTAAAATAAAACACATTATTTTCTTTGAGATTTGACAGGGAAAAATCTACAATGAATATTTACTTTTGAAAAGTATACTTGTAATTTTGGGGATTTTGAAATTTTGGAATTTTTATAGTTGCTGAGGCCATTTTCAAATGAAAGGTTAAAAAATGAAATTTAATAAATTAATTTTCTTTTTGCAACTATTAAATTATTAAATTATTTGTTGTACAAAAGATCAAATAGGAAATAATTCAACAATAATAAATTTGTTGTATAAGTTTAAAAATAATTATGATTGATCTTTGGAGGTGTCTAGAATATTTTTGATATTTGTAGCTGAAAGTAAGCAAAGTAAAGACAATCAAGTAACAATATCAATTCAATTAAACTTAATTTTATTATAGTAGACTTTCTTTTGTTTAATAAATTTTTTAACATAATTATAAAGTGCTGCTTTGGTGAAATTAAATATTTCATTACATAAAATTAGTAAATGCAGAATAAATGCCAAATAGTTAAAAAAAAAAAAAAAAAACAATAAATGCAATATAGATGAAAATATTTAATTTTTCAAAAAATATTTTTATATTCTTTATTGATATAAAAATAATAACTCTACTAAGTTTAATCAAGGTCTCTAGAATATATATATATATATATATAGTTAGTGTTTGGTCATAATAGGGTTAGACCAGTGCACATTTGTATTAAAAAGTGTTCAATACAACCATGCTGTAGAACTTTTGAATATTTTCCATTTGTAAACGAGTTATTACACAACTTAGGTTTCTACCATGAGTGGTGTCTTCAGGCAATTTTTAATAACTGATTTTACCATTTATAGTTTTTCTTTTTAAGAACGCTCGTTTTTTTTTAACGCTCACATGGCAGGGAATTTTTGAGTACACAATTTTTAAATCAAAATGAATTATGGCATTTTTATCCATCGTTGTATGAACCTAAGAGGTATTTCTTAATATGGATACACTTAGTCATAACTTCAGTTCTTTCATTCAACAGTTTGTTTTTGTTTGGGAATAGCATAATCTCTTAACTTTTCTTCTTAGCACAATCTACATATTTTGCCACTGTTGTAAGGCTTAGCTGTTTTGACAATGCTCCACGTTATGTTTGGGTCTTTTCCATATTTTGATTTTAATTTCCACATGTGGCAAGCCAATTTAGTACAGTTTTTTAATTTTTCTATTTTGAATGTAGACTTGTAATTAAACCACCTGGTCTTAAAAGTGTCTTTGGTTGAGCACAAATATATTTTATTTTGGCCATTTGAGTCATGTACCTTTTCCTTGTAAATGATTTCTTTTGTGTTGCAGAGACCTTGAAGTAGACATTTATTTTTGTCCCTGCAGTTGCATTCTTTGTTAGTGGTTTTGTTTTGTATGATGCTATTTAAGTTTCTGGCATTTTGTTTTTTTTTATGAAACTATCTAAATTACTAGTACAACTATAGCTTAGTTTGATAGTGTTTCTGTTAAAAATTTTGTTTAGTTCTGATTCTTTTGGAAAGTGTCTATTAGTTTAAAAAATATTTGTCCTATTTTGTTGAAATTTTATTTGTCCGTTCGTTTGGTCGTTTTTTCTTTCTCTCCTTTTCTCGCTAAGGCCGTTGGGAAATTGAAATGTCTTTGAGGTACCACGTGTCACCTATCTCGCCTCTGATTGGTTAGCTCCTTCTGATAGAATTTCAAGGAGCGGGAACTCTCAGTTTTTTTGATTTTCATCGACTTGAGCAGTCCTGAAAATTTTAGCTCCGTCAGACCAAAGACGTAAAAAGAAGTTTGAATTTATATGTGGGCTAGAGAAGCTCGCAAAAGAAGAAAAGAAAGAATTTCCTCCTGACGAACAGAGAAGAAACAAGATTCAAGATACTACTTCCAGAGGAAGAAAGAGTTCATTTCTCCCCTGTTTGTCATTAACCCACGTGGCGTAAGAAAAAAAAAGTTTAAGCGTCACTTCTTCCAGAGGAAGAAAGAAAATTTATTTTAAGAAAAGACACTTCTTCCAGAGGAAGAAAGAAAATTTATTTTAAGAAAAGACTCTTCTTCCAGAGGAAGAAAGAAAATTTGTTTTAAGAAAAGATACTTCTTCCAGAGGAAGAAAGAAATTTTAATTTTCGAAAAAGGGATACAGTTTCCCAGGTCAGCAAGAGTTGAAGAAGAGACTTAACAAAAAAACAACCAAAAAGCAAACACTTTTTTTCCAGGCTCGAGACAAGAAACGAACTACGAACACTGTACCTAACAAGGTAAACTGAGAAAGACTTTAATTTTTTTTTCTTTTGTGGTACCAAGGCTATAATCTAGCCTTTGCTAACAAACCTGTTTTGCAGTCAGCGCTCAACTCCTCTCTTTTTTTAATAAAGCTGTAAATTTCCTTTAATTTGAACCCTTGTGTTGTATTGAATTTTTTATTTTTTTATTACCTTTCCCCTTTTGTTCACAGCAGAATTTTTTCTTACGACATAAAAAAATTTCTGCAATTTTGGTCTATTGGTTAAATAAAATTAAAAAAGATTTTTCTAATTATGAATGGGACTAGTTTCTGTATTTTGTATTTAATTAAATTTAAGACATTTTTTTAAAAAAAAGTAACTGTAATTGTTTGATCAATGAACTTGTTGACAAGTGGAACATACCATGTGTTCAAATGATTTTTGATACATTTTATATATCACAGGTGAGGGCTGTGTTTGTTTATATGGTGCTAGAAGAATTTCAGAAACAGAATGTCCTATTGGCTGGAGTAATCTATCATAATCCATTCTAACTCATGCTATCTTTCGATGAGTGTCCCCACTCATCATATGTTACAGCATAACTGATATAGGTTTGGGCATTTCCATAACATCAAGGCATGGTGGTGCCATCTACCATTATCTTTAGATAGTGCTATCTCATGACTTTTGGCACATCAGTGTATATAGGTACGTCAATAAATTCCTAGCAACATGATGACAAAGTGAAGCATTTATTTAATGTAATATCTTTTTCAACAATCTCCTTCATTGTCAAGGCACTTAATATACTTCTTTAGAAATCATACAATTAAAATTTCAGCTCAAAATCCAGTTGTTTCAGACTGCAAATTCATTGATCCACTCCTATAATAATCATTCCTATACGAATTTGGAGTGAATTCAGTTGACATAGTAGTCTCATCAAGTTGAAACAATAATTAAGTAACAATAATTACTGTGTTCAATATTCTGTCATTTTAATTAACCTTATAGAGGCAATAAAAATGGTGGTATAGTTAATAAAACTTGGCCTTTACTAATTTATTATCTCAACCTCATCTATACCATATATTTAATTACACCAAATTAAGTTTTTTTAAATTATTCTGAGGGTAAAATTGATTAAACTGAAGGAAGTGCTACAAAAGAAAATGGGGAAAATGCATAAAGACATTTTGATACCTTTGATTGCTGTCACAGAATTAGTTTCTTTTTATACTTCCATACAAAAATAATCTAACAGTTGCAAAAACCTTAAAAAGATATTTACAGTAAGAAAATAGCAAAACTTTACCTTTTGAATTCTTCAAACATGTCTTTATTTAATTCTAAAACAATTTTGTGAACAATAACTGAATGAATTTCAAAATTGCACTGAAAGTAATTTTTCAAAAATAAATATTGAATGCCGTTTTCCTGTGTGTGTGTGTGTGTGTGTGTGTGTGTGTGTGTGTGTGTGTGTGTGTGTCAAAAGCCTGAAAGAATTTTTATTAAATTATGCAAATACCAACTCAACAAAATTATCTTTTTTAGTTTTATTGAATTATTTTTGGTATGGTCCAGGATGAATTTTCCCTATGTTCATGTTTGATATTGAACTGGCTAACTGTTCATTGAATGATAGCATCAGTTAGAATGGATTATGACAGCCAATAGGATATTCTGTTTCCAAAGTTCTTCTAGCACCATATAACCAAACACAACTCTTATCAGACCATCACATTGAACCCTGGAGAACTGGTGACTTGGGATATTGCCAATGGTAAGGTATTAAGTAGGATAATACACTTTGTCATTGGACCTATGTTGCTTTGAGGAGTATTCTGGAGACTTTCAATCAATGGTGTGTCTCAAAATGAGCCCATTTTGCTATTTATAGAATATGTTGGAGAGGATGTGCATTGTGGTGTAGTGGATATTGGCTCGGAACGAGAAATCGAGGAGCCAAGTTCGAATTCCAGCCGAATTCATTGCATTCACTTGCTTGCAAATATGCTTCCAGTTATGGGTTAAATAACAGGACAGATTGGGTTATATAGCCTTGGCTGGCAACCAGTCTACTGCAGAAAGCAATGGCAAACTATTGCGGGATAATCTTCTGCCCAGTCTTTCGAGACATGATTGCCCAAGCGTGTTTCACGTATGGCACTTAACTGACTGGAGAGGACTATTCACATACAAATTATGTGTCTACAAATATTGAGAAGCAGTAAACAGTAATTGAAATGGTATGTCTCAATAGTTTCTTAGAGTTCTTCCAACCACTTGTGTAGTTAATGCCAGATAAAGCTGCTGTACATCACTAGGCTAAAAAATTTGCTATATATATATATATATATATATATATATATACATATATATATTATGCATATAATAGGAATATTCCCTGGCCAATATAAAATATAGCAAGCTTTCTCAATGTATAAATTAGATGGATAGAATGTTGTAAATACATACATACATATATTAAACTTAAAAGTTTTACACTTTTAAATAAGCTGATTGAAAGGAATAGATATTTTACAATTATGATATTTTTATAGCGAAAAATATTTAAGAGCCACTCAAGAGAAAGAGTTACTGAATGAGGTTGCTATAAGAGTTAAAAAGACGGAATTAAGACATGCATATTATGAGAATATATTGGATAAATATGCTTGACCCATGACTTGAAAAGTTTATGATTGTAATGATCAGGGTCCATTCTTTCAGGAGTCTGTTCTATAAAGGAACAGTTCTGGGAAAAGAAGCTGTCTAAGTAGAACTTCCTCTCCTTACCAATGACATTTAAATAAAGCACTGCAGGTCCTAACTGTGAAGCTTTGGACTGGTACAACTAAAAAATGGAGTTCATCTGAACATCTGCCATAGTAGTAGTAGTAGTAGAGCAGTAAGAGGCTAGTAACATTTTATCTGTGGGCAAGGGTTTTATTATATTGTGTTCTGACATGTGATCAGTAGTCAACTTCCCTCTTCCCTTTACTATACCCTTTATTTCTCTTCTGCTTAACATAAGCAAATAAGTACAATTTTATTTAACAACCCACTATACCTCCCTGAACCAAAGAGGTTTAATGCCTTTGGGTGTTCTTTAACTTTTTTCTTCCTCTTCCCCTTGAGGTTTATGTCCTGTTCCTTTTAATAGAGATCTTGGCCTCATTTCATCTTCTTCTATATCTGAGTCACTGCCACTATCATCTCTAGGCTAGTCTTTTATTGCATTATCCTGATCTGAAGAACTTATCCTTTCTTCTCTGTCAGAATTTTCTTCCATTACAACATTTTCCTTGTTAATTTTGGGTTTAAATTGGTCAGAATGGGCTATTAGGCTTTTTCCTTTCTTTGATATAATGGCTGTGTTATGTTTCCTTTGCATGATGAAATTAGTTTTCTCAGGACTTGCTACCTTGTCTTAAACCAAATCCTTTCATTTGATGTATTGTTAATGAAGATCTTATTTGTCTTCCTGTCTGCATGTGGAACTCTCCTATAATTAAGCAGTAACCTTGGTAAGTAACTGTCTATAGTATTATTACTTGGGGAAAATGCTTTTAATACCATTTTACTGTGTGCATCATTCTTTCTGCAATCTCAGTAGATTGTCAGTGATATGGTGGTGTTTTGTATGGGAAGTAGTTAAATTGCTTTAACCAATTACATAAATCTTCATCACGAAATTCTGGTGCATTGTCTGATACCAATGTTTCAGGGACTCCATTTCTAGAAAATACCATTCTTAGTATTTATTTTATTGTAATCATTTTTTTTATCTTTAACTTTAACAATTTCACTCCATTCAGAAAGTTCATTCATAATAAAATTAGAAATAGTCCTATGCCATTAATGTGTACAAGGTTCATATAAACATGAAACCATGATTCCATTTCTTTAGGCCATCATAATGCTGTTTCTTTAGACTCTTTTGACAAAAATTCTTTATTTCTGCATATTTTGGGCCTTCATTTACATATCTTTCTATATCACAATAATACCCTGGCCACCATGCTTCCAATTTTAATCTCCTCTGTGTAGCTGTTATCTTACAATGTACATCATTATGTACACTTTTTAAAATATATCTACTTACTATGTCTGATGGTACTATCATATCTCCATTGCATATGAAACTTTTTTATTGATCATTTATGCTTTATTTCTTTATGAGGTCTTTCAGCTTTGAAACAATTACTCCACCTGTTTGTTCTTATTCTTTCAACAATCTTGCTTCACCTTTTTACTGTTGTGTGCATCATATGTGATGCACGGGACACGAGATTTCCATGTCTAACAATGCCCTGGACAGACAAAGCGTTAATATTGGATCCTGTTGAGGTTTGGATACTAATCTTTGTAGAAATAATATGTCAGTTTCAACTCAGTGTTCTTCATCTGGAATTTTCAGTTTTTCTTTTTGATCCTTATTAAATTGTAACCTTGACAGTGCATCAACATTTGGCACTGTATTTCCTTTTACGTTCTTTATGTCAAAATCATATGCCATTAATTTTATGGTCCAACTTAGAATCCTGGAAGAAGTAACTTTTGGTAGCTCCTAGGGTTAAAAATAAACTCTAGAGGTTTATAGTCCAACTTTAATAGGAACTTCTTGCCTAATTTCCTAATTGTTGAGCTCTGTGTTCAAGACAATGGCCGATGCCTCTTTTCCAATATTTGAATAATTTATTTTTACTGCTGTTAATATTTTTAAAAGGCAAATTATTTGATAGCTCTTTTGTGATAAAGTTACTGACATAGTTCATTCATTCACATCTTTTGTTAATGTAACCTCCTTTCTGGGATCAAAGATTTTTACAATGAGTGTTTTGTGAGTGTCTCTTTTAAATCCTTGAATGCTAAGTTTTGCCTCTGAGTTCATTTGAACTCATTATTCTTTTTCACAGTTCAGGAAATGGATCTATTAAGTCACTAGACTTTGGTAAACATCTATTACAAAAATTAGCCAATCCTAAAAAGTTTCTAATTATTTTTTATTTGTAGATATAAATACTTCTAAAATTTTCTTAATCATTTTCTGGATCTGGTGCAATGCCATCTTTTGGAATTTAGTACCCTAAATATGATATTGTATCACAATCAAATTCACATTTGTTTCTGTTTGTCATTCTCACATTTTTTAACTTGTTTAACACCTGTTATGTTTTTTGTCTTAATTTGTATTTAGTGGTAGCAACAAAGTAAATATAATCTTGATAAATAACCATATTACTTATGTCATTAGTAAACACATTTTTGTTGTTCTCTGAAAAGTGTCACTTGCCATTTTTACTCCCAAAGGCATTCTCATCTATCTTTATAATCTGTATTTGATTGGTGGCTGATTTTAAAACAATTTTTGCAAAACATTTTATGTGTCATTCATGGATAACAGTTTTGATATCAGGAACAGGAAAAGATTATTTATATGATTTATGCCTATTTTAAAATCACCACATATTCTTAAACTATGTCTGCTTTTTGCAAAGCTACAATGGGAAAGGCTACCTAGAAGAACATGATCCAAAATTTCCTCCTCTACCAGTTTTTTTAACTTAGCAACTACCAAAGGTAGAAGGAGAATAGGAAATTTATGATATTTAAACTAAGCGAGGGTACTATTTTCATTTAATTGTATACTCACATTCATGTTTTTACCTTTTCTGATTTTATGCTACTGATTAATTGTGAAAAGAGAGAATAGCTATCAGGCACTGGTCATCTAGTTTTTTGGAGATACACCCATAAACTGTGGCATTGCATAATCTAATGATCTGCGAATGTTTTTAGGCAGATTATTAATATATGACATACCTTGTGAGAGGCTTTTATGATTTCTAAGGTGATGGCTTTCATGATGAATTTATTATCAAGCACTTCATTAATTCTATGTGCAGTAGCAGTTAAAGCATAAAAAGTGAACCTAGCATAGTGACATCCATACTGTTTATCATCCAGAGGAGTGATAAGCAGTTGAGGAGAATGCTAACTTTCTTGATGATGAATTCAAAGAGTTTGCTGGTGATACTAAGGAGGATATTGAGAGGGGAAAGAATGCTCATCTGCCTTCTTGTAAACAGGTCATACTGCTGACAATTTCCATGGACTTGGGAAATTTTATCTGGCCCAGTAGCCTTCATAGAGTCATGAGTTTTGATTAGTCTGAAAATTTTGCAAGCTGGAATAGAGAAATCACAAAGCTTGTACTCTGAGATTGTGGGTAAGTCAGGTAGGGGATGGTCTGTGTTATCTAACCTCAGAACTATTTATAATAGAAGGTACTGACTGTTTGGCTTTGTTGTGAATCTTGTTTGGCATTTTCTTGAAATTGTGGGAAGCAAATCTTTTGTTTTCAACTTTGGTATAAACTGCTTGCACATAGCTGCCTTTTTTCATTTTTTAGTTCTCTCTTGCATTGATTGTGTTCAGTACTGAACTACTGGGAACATGTTTAGGCTTAGTTACAGTCTTGGACAGCTTGTATGAAATGGAGAAGTTATGACATTATTTGCCTCCTTCATCAGTTACTGTGAGTGTATTAACCATTCCTTATGGTGAATATTGAAATCATTATAAATATGAATGCTATCTGAGGCCAGAGTAGATATCCTCAATATTCTCAGCTATTCATTTAATACTCTCATTGTAACAAAGTTAGAGAATGAAGATATAGAACAGGCCACACAAAAATACTTGGATTCAATTTTAGGATTCTCATTTTGGAGTTTTCTGCTACAGAGGAACCAATCTTAGATCTTAAACCCATGGCCATGGCAAATGGGATGATTTCCTTTTGTGAGCAGAGGTGGTTAGCCATGGATTGAAAATTCCAGAACTGGAACAGTTTGGCTGAGTACAGTTTCAGATAGTTGGACTTCTTGAAGATGTAGTTCAACTTCTGGCAAGTTGGAATGTGACAGGTATCATTCTGTTTTTATTAAATATACTAAAGCAAATGTCTGTTCATTTAACCAGATATATTTAAATTTTGCTGTGTTTATACAAAAACCTTATAGAAGAAAAGAAAAATAGCATTTTATAAACCAATGTGTGTTTCATCAATCCCTATTCTGGTTTTATTTATTCACAGTACATTTAGCAACAAAATTATTTTGCAATGAATCAGTTTTCAAACATTCTAGTCCTGTGAATGTTACTCAGAAAATAATTCAAGTATGCAGTATTTGTCATTTCATTTGTTAGATCAGAAAAATTGATCTCAATTATTTTTGTACCAGCGTTATTATCATTCTAGCTTAAAATATTTTGTTTTTATAAAAGTTTTATTTCTAAATAAAATAGTCTTGATAAAATAATTTGTCAAACAATGCTGATCAAGTCTCTCTCATGGAGTTGTACAAACCAGAATTTTAATGTAGATGTGGTCTTAGAAAAAAAATGACAGCTTTTCAATAACTTTTATTGTTAATAAAATAAGACATAATTTAATATTTTGGATCATTTAAAACATATGTAATAAAACATGACATGTCAATGAAGAAATTTGGAATCCAAATTTATCTAGTTCATTGCTTTTAAAATGACAACAAAAGTAGGCTATGTAATAAATATCCAAAGGAGATTTTTTTAAATCCTTTCACCCCAAGAAAGACAATAAAACCACTAAGACACATGAATTAATGATTATGAAAGAAAAAGAAAAACATCATTAAGGAGTAAGATCAGTAAAAGAAGAGGAATGAAGAAGAGTACCTAATGATTGACATTGGACTTAAATTTTTGAAGATCAAAGTTAACTGAAAGGCAAGAAGCTGGAAGAGAGTTCCACAGCAGAGAAGTACAAGAAAAGAAACTGTTTACAAAGAGCTCACGGTCACATCCAGCCAATTCAACTGCAAAATGAGACCTTATTGACAATCTAGTACTGGACTTTAATTTATGTAGTTTCATAGAGCAAAGTCTGTCAGAACAATTACCATGAAAGTTTTTTTTTTAGAAAAGGCACAAAGAAGCTACATTATGCTGGTGGGAAAGTGACTGATGCCAGATCAAGACAAATAACATTACAGATTCTTCTTTCGATTTTACCAAGAATCTCTAAATATATAGCAAGTGCACAAGACAATATGTGATCAAAGCATAGCTGAATAATATGAATATAGTTGCAGATTATCTATGGACAAGTATTGTCAACATTCTCATGGTAAGGGAATGACAACATTTAAAAGCATTTTAGATTTCAATAAAACTGTACAGAAAGAAGTAAATACAATAAAGAATTTATTTAAAAAACAAAAACAAAAAACTGTATGATAAATAAAAAGAAATGGGGGTCAACAACAGAAAAGATTTGTTTATTTACATTGTTTTATATAGGAAAAGAAAGAAGGGTATAAAGACTTGCTCAAAATATTGTTTTGAGATCCTAATAAAAATTAAACTAGGTGACAAGAAAGTTATTTAAACTTGGACTTACAGATGATAAGGGTGAAAATGTCCATTATAAAAGTGATATAGTGAAAATTCACACTTGTCAGCAGTCAAGGCCAAATGTAGCACAACTAGTGAAGAATATTCTTGGTAAGGGAGGCTGAATGAAAAATTATGATAAATGTGAGGTGATGAAGGCTTGAATGGTGTCTCTTTGAAGTTGTTTTCAGAACAAATTGTTTATTTCTTTGCAGTTATGTTGTCCAGAGTTTATTATTAGTCACTTGGTGTTTTGGAATTTTCTTCTTGCCCTCAGATACAAAAGTTAGTTGTTATAGTTGGCTGATGTCTGTGTGACTACCCATCCTTGTGGCACATGAATGAATAATAATTTTCATGGCCAGTGAATATGTCTTTATTTAGGTTACTAGCATTTTTTCAGTAACATGAAATTTTAAAATATGATTGAATTTTTAAATATATTTCAGTTTTTGTCATATTGTAGAACAACAAACAAATATGCAGACAAGTATGAATAAAATAATAACCTTCCCAATTTTCTGTCAGATCAAGAAATCTAAATTTGGAGAAAAACCAACTGAGTGAATTGAATATTACTTTCTAAGCTGAACCAAAATGTCATTTATCACAAACTCTTTGGTTAATAATATAAATGTACTTTATTCTTAGAAAAACCACTTGTCATCTGTCTTGAAGATATATATGCACTTACACAGGGTGACTGATGCAAAAAAGATGAGTCACTTGAATATTTGAAAGAAACAAATAGACATGATGAATGTCTCTGTTGAATATTAGCTGTTGCATAACAACTGATTAGTGTTCAAATCCATACATTGCCATTTGTTGAATGTTTTGGGTGAATAACTTATTGAATAGCAATATTTCATAATTTTCATATTTGTCCACAAAGCAAAAACAGTACATTCATGTTTTTGTAACAGAAAGTTATTAGGGAAATAATAAAAAGGAAAAATAATATTTGCTTATTTAAAAAGAGGTCTTTTATTATAAAAATGAAAACTGAAATTTCATCATAGATTATTTTGTAACATTATAATCTTTGATTTTGTGGTTCATTTCAAACAGCAGTGTTATTATTTTTATTACTTTTAAAACTCTGTTGTCATCTTACCTCCTTCAAGTAAATATGGTTCCTAATAAAGTCTTAAATATGCATAAATGCATAAACAAAATAAATAAAACTGTAAGAACAAATGTGGATTTAAAAGTATTCAGGCTGTTGTGTTTGTTTCTCACTTTTGAAATATGATTGTCAGAATAGATATCTTAGAATATTTATTTTCTCTGAAGCAGATTACTTAAATATTGTCATTTAATAACATTATGAAAATAGCTTAAATCAAGAAAAATTTACAAAAAGGATTCTGATTTGTTACAAATATATCCAAGACTTTAGAAAAATTCCAAAAAGTTTTCCTTAGATTTATCATTTCAGTAACTAAGCCAGTAACTCTTGGTAAATTTCTGATTCTGTTCATTTTAACAGCCTTTATATGTCTAAATTTAATATAAATAATTGATATCGATTAGATAGCAAAATAGACTGGCTGCTAACCAAGTTTAGAGATCACAGTCTAGAAGGATTACTCTGAATTCAAAACTATAAAAAAGGCAGTAAGAAATCAATTGACTATCTAATTCAGTAGTTATGACAATTTACAGATAGTAAAGAAAAGGAATCTGGAGAACAATGAACCTAAAGAGACATGGCTCAAAAATTACTCTAGAATTAGTTTATCAAGAATGTACAGTTATTTAAGTATGAAATTGATGAACACTGTTTTAGTCCCTGATGTATGTCAACAATGCAAGGTCATGCCTTATGCACAAAAGAAAATAATTTTATTATAAAATAATATTTTCTATATAACTTCATAAATCTTATTTAGTACAAAATACTTTTTTACAGATTTCAGACATTCCTTTGGTCAGATCATAAGTCAACCAGTTTACAGTTAAATACAAAGTAAAGCAGCAGACACTAAGATAATTATTTTTTGCTAGTAGATAAACAGCAACACAAATTTTGATTGGTGTTACTTAATTTACATGCAACTTTTATAATTATTCCACTTCCTGGAAGCATGCCAACAACTAAAAATGATCAAATATAGTCTGAACTAGTAAGAGCATGTTTTGGTTGTTTGTTGAGTATTGTAGTTGGTGTTACCAAGACAATACTAATTCATGCAGGTGCTTGTTATATGAAATACTGACTGCTTATAGATATACTTTTCAGATTAAAAAATGCACAACACTCAAGTTCAGTTCTCTTCAACTTATGCTCATTAATTTTGGTGAATTTTGCAAATTCCCCTCTTGAAGACTTGTCTTTTATTTTACTATATAAACAACAAAAGTGTCCAATCTTGAGGTGTAAAAAAATACAATTCTAATCTCGAAATTTCTGAACTGAAAAATATTTTGTGCATTATTGGAGATATTTTATTGATCTTCAAAACTAAATGTAATCAGCAATTAATTCTATTTCAAACATTTTTTATACAACTTTGCTATCATGGATTTTACAGTCATTTTAATCTTCATCTGTATTGGGGCGTTACATGGTAGACATGAATATTGATTTAAACCTGGAAAAGCTTGTTTATACAGGACTGTGGAAGTTACTGAAATTTTTATGAAGAGTATTTTGATAATCTCCCTTGATGAATGGTTAAATTCTTGTACTGATTGAAAGTAGAAGATATTAAACATTGGTAAGATTAATACTATTTTGATGATCAATGTTATTTTATTAATGTTCTTATTTATTTATATGAAGAAAGAAAAGTTATTGTACCTTATAAACCATATTAGCAATATTTTAAGAAAATATATCAAAGTACATATATATAATTATAAATAATTAATTTCAATGCATATAAATGGATGCAATTTCATTTATTATGCTGCTATAAACAAAACTGAAAGTGCTTGTGAAATCATTTTGTTTTTGTGCATTTGTCACTTAAGGTTACATTGTACAAATTTTTCTTTTACTTTTTATTTACGTGCACATGCACATACACATACAGATAAATTGATACACAGATTGACATAAATTGATACACAGATAAATATAAGTGGCAGTAGCTTACATTAATCTAATTTTCATACTTTCAGTAACTAGGTTATAATGCTATATTACTTTATAAAGTTATATTATAATATAAATCTTTAATGAGGTAAGCATGTTTACAAACCTTCATGAATTTTAGCATGAATCTCTTTATGTTTTTTAATTTGAGCATCAATTCTTTTCATATAACATGCACTCATTTTATGAACAAGTTTGATTTTGATGACACAGTGTTAAGACAGAGAGATAAAATTACTGTGATAGTATTAAAAATGTAATAATTAATCTTCCAGCTTTAGCATAGCATTATTCTTTAATGCCTTTCAATTTTCTATAAACATTTCAAAACAACCAAATGCAACCGACAATTCTACTCCATCAGCTTCTTTTCTCACACTTTCTGCCTGTGGAACTCTCTTCCATATTCTTGCTTTCCTGATGGCTACAACCTCCAGGAATTTAAATACAATGTCAATACCTGTCTCTTAACCACTTGACACTCTGTATATCTTTTCCTTTCTCTCTACCTTTGCAACTGTCATCACACCTGTATTCTTGCTCCCTTCTCTGACATTACCACTTTGCTTGGGGTAAAACGATTAAAAAAAAATACTCAGTGCTGTAACAGTAAGGATGCATCTCACATTATATCTGTCATTAGTATACATTTGATAAAAGTGACAGGTTATCTTACAATGGGGAATACTTGACAGAGCTGAATAGTTTTAGGTCACTCTTGTGTAAATTACTGCTTATGGCCACATCATGTTGAAACAGTGGTTCCTATACAATCACCAAGTTAAGCAACATTGAGCCTGGTCAGTACCTAGATGGGTGACTGCTTGAGAATACCAGTTGCTGTAAACTTGGATGTGCAGATAGTGTAATGGATAATGGCTCAAAATTGTTAATCAGAGAGCTGAGTTCCAATTCCATTTGAATTCATTATATTAACTTATGAGTAAATATCTTTGGAAAAGGTATGAATCTACTTCTTCTACCTCAGTTATGGGTTAATTAGTGAAACTTGTTACACTAAAACCATTATTATCTTAAAAATAAATAAAATGCATACAATTTAAGGTGTTCAAATTTACTGAAGAAGAATGTTTTGCTTGTAAATTCTCTTTTAATCTGGAATTATCTGGAGATTCCTTGCCTAACTTTCCACTTAGAACTGAGTTTCTGTTGAGTGATATGCATATAACTCCATCCATAGTTTCTGCTATCATCTCTAATATGGATCCCCAGAAAGCATGTGGACCTGATGTTATCCCTCTAATAGACCTTAAGAAGTGCACTCCTAACCTGCTCTTGCTTTCCTGCTTGTTAGAAATCTTCATTTCTCTTCCAGTCTTTAAGAACTTGGGTCTTCATCTTAGTTCTTAAAGACTGGAACAGATCTTTCCAACTATTGGTCTATTAGCCTCCTACCTTTTTTTGGTAAACTTTGTGGTGCAATGGATATCAACTCGGAATGATAAATCAGGGAGCCGAGTTCGAATTCCAGTTGAACTCCTTGCATTCACTTACACACAAATACCCTTAGGAAAGGTATTAATCCATCTCTTCCCTCCAATTAGGGGTCAAATAATAGGACAGATTGGGTTCTGTAGCCTTGGTCAGCAACCAGTCTACCGCAGAAAGCAATGGCAACCTACTGCAGGATAATCTTCTGCCCAGTCAGTCATGTCTTTTTCGAAACATGATCATCTAAAGCATGTATCACGTATGGCACTCAACTGACTGACTAGAAGCCCTGATCAATGCTAAGTTTGTTAAGCATCTCCCTTCACAGGGCCTTTTTTCAGACAAACTATATGGTTTTTGTTTCTCCAGGTAAATTGTTGATGTATTAGCAATTATTGTGGAAAGAGTCTATCAAGCTTTTCTCTGTAGAATCGATTTTACATATTTATAAGTTTACCATTCATCTATGTTTAGAATATTGCTGCCATATATGGTCCAGTACTCCTATTATATATTAAGAGATTCTTGATGAAATCCAAGGAATCAGCAATATTATTGGTTCTGACCTGGCATCTCATCTTCAGTCACTTTCCCACCACCATGAAGTTGCTTCCCTATGCCTTTTCTATAAATACTTTGGTAATTGTTTGGATGAGCACTACGCTATGGTACATAGACTTTATACATTTAAGAGCAGTACTAGATTGGCAACAAGGTCTCATCAATTTACACTTGAATTGGGTAGATATATTCATAAGTTTTATGTTAACAGTTTCTTTTCTTGCACTTCTCACTTATGGAACTCTCTTCTGGCTCTATACTTTGCAGTTAACTTTGATCTTTACAAGTTTAAATGCAATGTCAAATGTAATTTACTGTTTTCATGATTACTCTTTTATTGTTCTTACTCTTTAGTAATGTTTCTGTTTTCTAATTCTTTCACACCCAGTAACTCCTTGCATTTAGTGACTTTACTGCTTTGTTTGGGGTAAAAAAAATTTACATTTCAGTATTAAATAAACAAAACAAAACAAATGACCAACCAATTTTGTAAATTACAGTAACTATCAGTCTTCAGTGGGTATAACTTGGGTATAAAACCTAAAAAATTGGATTAAAGCAAGATCTGAAACAATTTTATATTGTTTAGTGCAATATGAACATTATATCAAAGTCAATGTGTTACAGAATGACCTTCAGGCATATTTGATTTTATTTTAAAAACTATAGTTGTTCCACTAAAATAAAGATTGTACAGTGATAGACAAATGCTAACAGTAAATAAGTAAAAATTGTGATCATAACAACACAAAATACTCCTGCGTTACTCCAAAAACAGGTGTGGATCTTTTAATCATTTTAACTGAAATTAATATGTCTGGTAAAAAAAAAAATGAATTAAGAAAACTTGGTGAAAAATTTGTTGAAAAGCTATTTATTTATTATGCACTTTAGATCAGAGTAATCAGGATGGCATGAAAATGTCAAAAACCTTCAACATTCAAAGAATATATTTCTGTTTCAGTGCGTCATTCTGTAAATGATTTCTACAAAATTTTACAGTTTTGCATCCTGTCTTTAATTATTTCCTTTGCAAGTAAATTAATTTTGGTAATGTATATAAAAGCTTATTTCTGTCATTGCGAAGGGAAGCAGGTCAAGCAAAGGGATTAGCTGAAAGGAAAATCATTCATTATAGAATCTGTTACTAATACCGAAATATATGTGAGCAAAGAAAAGGAAAAAAAAAGAGCTTAGTATTGAAATTAACTATTTTTTATATTCAAGAACATTTCTTTTCTTTTTATATTTGTATATAAATTCATTTTCTTGGAAAAAAGCATTTGTTTATGTGTTGATTTTATGATTTTCTTTAGAAAAAACTTGGAAATTGTCTGCTGAAATACTGTGGACTTCTCTCTTTAGAAAGGTAGTAACTTGTTAAAACTGTTTAACAAGTTTGTCATTGCTTGTAGACTTTGTTCTCAGTAGTTTTCCTATTCTCCTCTCCAATGTTTTTATGGGTTTACACTAGATTAATCTATGCTTAGTAAAGTTCTACATTAGACTCTGGAAGTGAAGAATTACATAAAATTATCCTTTTGGGGTGTAGCAGAAAATGAGTGTATTTCTTTTGTTTTATTCAACATAGATAATGGTAATACACATGGAAAATCTATGTAATCTTTCAGTAAGAAGAAAATCTACTGATTTCAAATTAGAAAGCAGAAAAATGTATATAGAATTTTATCATTATGCTTGTAGTCCCACCCTGAATAAATGGAATGGTCAGAAAAATATTATTGAAGAATGCTTAAGAAAAATTGCTCTGACTTTACTGCTAAATAAATTATCAGTATGAATTTTAAAAATAAGCACAAAACACAATTAGGTATTTGCAAAAGAATTAACCAGGTATAAAAATACATTACTAAAATCATAAGTTCCCAATATGAGGTGGTTTTTATATATGCTCAGATGTTTATAAAGAAGCCTGGTTACCAGGATAGAGAGTATCCTTCATCATTTACAGTGTTTGGACAGTTGTCCTCATCTCTATTGCCATGTTTACAACATTTTGGCCATTGTACTTGAAGACACATGGCCCAGTGGATATAGGCATTGGTTAGTTACAGTGACTTGACCCAAAGAGTTGTGAGTTCAATACCTGGCTACAGTAGTGAACTAAAATCTTAAAGAGTTGTGTTAAAGGGAGATAGCTACATGCCATCCGGAAGTGGCATCACACATGGAATGAGAATGATATACCCCAGTAATTGAAAGAAAGAGTTCAGTTCAAAAGCACTTGAAGAATAATGGTTGAAATATTGTAAACATTATCTTATCTCAGAAGTATAGATAAATACTGAGTATCCTTCATATGACTCTCCTACAGGAGTAATAGTTTAAACTTCATTTTAAACAGTTCCATAGACAATCCCATAAACACCATGTATATTTTGGGATGCTTCAGCAGCATTATTACCTTTTCTAACACCTGACTCTTCAGCTACATTGACACACCCATCTTTAGGAGGGTCAAACTAAATTGTAATGGGGTAACATAAATTTACTCATGAACGCATATAGATCTGTATTACTGTCATTTAAATTCTTGAATAGTAAAAATATTTAAACTGTTGCTATTATCAAAATTATTGCTATTATATATTGGATGACCTGATTTAATTTATAATACCAACAAGAAGTTTCAGCAAAGTATGTATGCATGTGAATAAAAAGGATATCTTTCTACATAGTCACAATTAAGATTGATAGAACAAGAGCAACAACTATGCAGCAACTAATTCATCAATTCATGATTATTCAGTGGATGTGCTAAAACATCCCAACCATGTTTTGCAGGAACCACTGTGATATCAGACTGCTTGAGTGTTGGGTGACATTGTTATATAGCAGGATGCCATTCTTATAAAAACAAATCCTTTCAGTGACTGGCTTCTCTTAGTCTGTCACAATACTTGACTGCATTGTCAGCTATGATACCCATGAGCAGTAAAATCTATTTCCTGAATTTTTAAAATTTTTTCTTATTTTTTCGCAGGAGAACCATTGACAAGTTATTTCCAGAATATGGAATCAATGTTTGTCTCTGGGGTAATGGGTTACACTTATGCTTAATCACCCATTAACATCTGTTCTACAAATTTGCTATAAGCTTTCCTATACAATTCTAAAAACTGAAAAGAAAAGCTCCTGTGCTGGAACCTGCACTCTTCAGTTAATTGCTTTGGGATTCAATGAGATGACAGTTTTTGATATCACAACTTATGGATAACTGTGAAACTTGAGCTTTCAAAGTTAGTGAGCTAGGAAATCCTGGACCATTAATTTTGAAAGATCAAGTTCCACAGTTATATTAAAGTTTGAACCATCTATTATCTTGAATGTGCACAAGTTTGTCTTCTCTTGCTAATGAAAATGGACATTATGTATAAAGCCTATTCTGCACATTTATAAATCCTTTCATGGAATCATTATATCAGACTGATTAATCCTGTTATGTCTTTCAATTGCAAAAATCTTATTGTACCTTGCATGTCTGTTTTTTCCATTTTTTATAATTGACAATAATCTTTCTTGCAATATTGCATATGAAATGCATGGAGTCAATATTAAAGCTGTTAAAGATTCCCTTATGTATACATAATCTAGTACATCTTGTCTATACCAAAAAATCCTTTTACTCACATTCTGATATTTAATCATATTATAGATTGGGCTGAAAAACTTAAGCACATCTTTATGTAAATATGTGTGATATAATAGTAGATGTGTGCATATACATATATTTGCACATATACATATAGCATTCTGTATAATGCACATAAATCATGATAACTCAAATTGAGAGCAATTAAATATTTTCTTTATCTTACTTGTTTTAAATCTCCAATAATGTTATACTCTTCTTGATTAAATGCACTCACACAGTCGTATATATTTTTCTATATTTCAAAATATATTTTTTTATATTTCAAAATTCACTGTCAAATGAGTTTTTAAATAAAAATTTTCTTTCATAAAAATAAAAGATGTAATTTTAAATGAAAGATCTGATCTTCTGAGGTTTTTTTTATAATGATTTTGCCCCAAGTAAGGCAGGACTGCCGCTGGTGCACAAGGAGTTACAGTGAGAGAAAAAACAAGATACAGGTAGTATCAAAGAAAGGATTAGGATTAGAATGTTTCTCCCTAATCCAGTGATCAGGATATTTCAAAAGAACAATTTTATAAATGTCTTTTCAGAAATTTTCTTGCAGGAAAGGAGAAAATTAAATTTTTTTAAAGATAATAAAATATGAATACAGCAAAAAAGTATTCAGTTTCTAAGTTGAGCCTTTCAAAATCAACAAATGCTATCTGATAAATAAAACATAGATAAGATTTTTTAAAGCTTTTTCATTTTATTCTAGTTTCATTAATTTTGAAGGTACTTTCCTATAAATAAACAACTTGAATATTTTTTGGATCAGTTTAAATTAAGACAAGAATTTACCTATGTTTAATCATTTTGAGGGAATTCTATATAAACACTGTTATTTAAAACCTTTTTATTATGCAAACATATAATTGTTACCAAAATTATATAAATTATAAAAGTTTCTTGCAACTGAATATATCAAGTTATGCATATGAGAATTGTTTGGCAATAATATTGTTCTCTGTAACTGAACATCTGGTAAAAATGGCACCTTACATTTTTAAAACAAGTATGAAATAAACCTATATCTTATGCATGAGACCTGAAATCCTGAGAGGTTAGTATTTACCTCAGATTATGTCCAATAAAATCTTGAATATTTCCTACTGAAAAAGGGTATATCTGACTTTATTAGCTTTATTTATTAAAACATATAAACTGCTAAAGAGTAAGAAATCATCTGAGTTTCATGGGATCTTTTGAAAATTCTATTGGAACAGTGAAAGATGCTGAAAGAAAATAGAATAGAATTCTTCAGGATTCTCAAGAAGTGAAAAATCTCATATCAGTGCAGTTCAGACTTACCCAAAATATAGAATATTCTTCTGAATGTCAATATCTGGATATTATAATTGCATCATTGTATTTTGTAATGGGTATCATATTGCACAATGTAGCAGAGAGTAATGTGTATACTAGAAAAGAAAATTCTAATAAAGGTTTTTATGATTGATTTAACACATACTGGAATTGAAAAATAAAACAAAGCCCTTTCAGTTAAATGAGGATGAAAATTAAGCTCAATAAATTTCTTTAAACTATTCTTAGTAAAGTGTTAGTCAGATAAAAATGTTCCTCATTGATAGGAATGATGTTCCATAACAATAAAGAAGCATGAAGAGATTTGCTTGTTTGCTATTTTTGGTCTATTAATGATGCTGGTGATCATTACACATTTTCAGTTATAATGATTATCACTGAAAAGAGACAATGAAACAATTTTAAAATGACCTATACTTTGTTGAATATAATACTAGGTTATATCCAAGAGCGAATTATGCAAAGCATTCATCCATCTGAAAAGAAGACTTGTAACTTGTGTTATATTAACATGTATTAATATATTCAACACATTAAGATAATGAAAGTGGTTTCTACCATGCTGTTTGGCAGTGCAAGCATTGGTTTCCCTTTACTGCATTGGTTGAAAGAAACTACAGGTAACAGAGAGAATATGCTGAATCACCATATGGATGAAAACAAATATCTAGCTGAAGCTGTGAAACATCTGAGTATAAACCAAGTGAGAAAACATTGAATGTGAACCACATATATAGTTTAACATTAAACAGTTTCAAAAGAAACAACCTTTCTGATAAAAGCAGTGTATGACACACTACCCACTCTACACAACCTCAAATTATGTAAGTAGATTAGCTTAATGTACTTCCTGTGGAAAGATAGCTAACATCAAGCACTTCTCATTAGATGGAAATATTTTCTGAAAAGCTACATACAGAATTATAACCACATGGCTCAAGGATCTTGCTAAAGTAATACAAGGATTTTATGAAAATTGCAATAAAAATTTGACTAGCATATTGGTAAAAATAAATTTCATGAAGGAAGTAAACATTCAGGGAATTTTTTTTTGAAAGTACCAAGCATCCTTGCTTAGGGAGTTTGTTTACTTCTTAAGCAAGGATGATTTGTACTTTGATTTAATTAGAGTTAGAGGAAATGTAGAATGCCATCTCTTCTTTCTGGCTGAAATCCTGATAATTGCTCAGTGTAATTCCTTCACCAAATGACCTATTGCAAAAAATGTTCACATTGTTGAATTAAGGAAAATGGGAAGTGAGCTTATGAATGCAGTCTGGAAGAATATGAAAGCGAGATGGAGATATAGTAAAATAAGAAATATTTCTGATGATGGTGAGATGTTTATCACAAATCTAACACTGGCACATGTAGTTAAACTTAAAATTTATTCATAGGATGTCTTCTCAAGGAGACTGTGTGCCTTGAGAGGATATTAGGCCTCAGACTCACATCTGACCTCAAGTGTAATTCCTATATACAGTCCCTTGTTAAAGATGCAGGTAAAATGATCAGTTCCCTTTCCTGCTCCAGTAAGTACCAAACTCTTTATGTTATTCTCTACCTTTATAAGAGCCAAATCAAGCTGCAAATGAAGTACTTTTGGCATATCTGGGAGGGAGCTGCCCAGACCTCACTTTCCAGTCTTCATAAAGTTCAGACCTTTTTCTAAGGACTTATTGGAGCGGAATTATTTTCAGCATTCCAACCTCTCTCACAGGTTGAATAAAGCCAGTGTACCATTACTTTATCACTACTACCATGGAAAGTGCTCATATGAACTGCATCACCTGGTTCCACAAGCTCTGATCTTCATGGCTAGAACTTGCCATATCATTTACATTGTAGCAAACCACCCACACTTTTCTGTATCCCATTAGCAAGAAGTAAGTTCCATTTAGACAGCTTCTTCCACAGCCCAATCTCGACCTGATCTAGAGTTAATCATTATCTTCCCCTTCTTTCCATATAAATTACCTCTTAATGTAACCATCTATCAAGAGTGGCCTCCAATCCTTATACAGGGTCGACCATACTGTAGAAAAAATAGATATATAAAATAAGAAATATACACTGAGGATGCATCAGGATGGATCTAATATTTTGATGGAAAACCAATAAAACCTAGTGATATATTCATGTATTGATGGAGTTTACTAGGTTAGAGATGCTTATGCTTTCATAACAGTTTCATTGAAAAGGCTGCAACTGGTTTTATGTTTACAAGAGTTGTGTGAAATATATATAATTTTATAACAGTTTTGATATAGATTTTATTGGTTGTTTTACATCTATTCTTTTTAGAAATAGCATAAAATCACATTAATTATATTTTCTGTGTTATTAATCTTGTATTGTTTTATTATGATCATTACTGTTAATTATTTGGTGTCAATATATTATTTATAAATTCTAAAATTATGTATACATTGAAAAATTCAAACATATAATAAAATAGTAAAAAAACAAAAATATACAGCAGAAATAAGAATATAAGATTAATAAAAAATATGGTTTAACTGTGAACTTTATAGTCACCCAGCTTGACTGTCAGATTCATGAAAAATAATGTGCAAAAGCAACACTAAATGCAAAAACATGAACATACACACTATTAAAGACAACTTCATAAATATTTTAAATGGTTTCTTCATGTTTCTGTGAGTTTATTAACTGTTATTTCATTTTACTTTTCTTTCTAATGTAATGATAAAAAATAATAAAATTTGTATATAAAAATTTATGTTGAAATAAAGCATACATATAGACATGCATACAGGAGACATTTTGTAATGATATCAAATGCTCTTGGAAAAATATCGAAACACTAATTGGCACCTATTACCATCACACACTGCTGTTAAAAATGAGAATGTTGGAACATTTTTAGCATGAACTATGTCTTCAAAATAATATAATTCAAAGATAACTAATTCAGCAAAATAATGTGATTAATAATGTTTTATTTTCTCTTCTAAAGAATTACCTTAACTGTAACAGGCTGAAATTTTATAAACTCTATTCTTTTTTCTTCTTACCTGTGATCAACTATGGCATTATCATCCTCTTTCTTTCCCTTTATTACTTTTACTTTCCTTCTTTTCTCCTTCATGAAGCAATTGAGTGCCACATGTCTAAATTGACAAATCTCATTTCATAATGATATTTAGATTAAGAAATTACTTCAGTTGGAACTAATTTAGTAGTATGAGACATTGATTATCATGAGAAAATCTTTGAATATTAAAAGTGTTTCTTTTACTGAAATAAATTAATCCTGCCAGTTCATATGCAAATTGCATTAATATTTTTCTGTTGTCTTCCTTCACTTGCATATTTTCTCCTTCTGTAAGCAGCTATTTTAATTGCTGTATAGATTTTATTAAGAACATCCTAACTTTGAATATACTGAACATTAAGAGAATGGTTCCTTTAAGTAAATCTATTCAGAAGAGATTGATTATTTATTGAAGTCATAAACATTCTGTGAAGATAAGTGAAATTCCATTATTGAGTGCAGAAAAATATGTTTTAACAATAAGTCACATAAACCTTCTTTTTAATAATCAAGTTGAAGAATAGAAAAGCAGTATTTGAAAATTATAAATACTTTATTTTTATTTTATTCATTTATTTGTAATGATGTAATGGATTTTTAATTGTTTGGCCCAGCAGTTAAATTCATTTCATGTACTTTGTTTGCAGATGTTGAAAGCAAGATCATGGATTATTTTACCTCTTAACATTATTATCAGGAAGGCAGCATTTCTGGTAAGTTGGTTGTTATTTTTATCAGCATTTTCATTTCATTTTGCAATTACTTTTCAGATGAATTTTACAGACTGTTTATTTTAGTCAGACTGTGGCAAAGTCCCTTTTATTGTTTTTGCCTGATTTTTTTTTGCCAATAGATAATCTTTGCAATTCTCGAGCCAAAGATTTAATTCATATTTTATGTTCTATCAACTAAAATGAGCATAACTATTATTTTACTCATATATTTATTGTTTTTGAATACCAAATAACATGCATAACTTTTTTTTGTCAAAATGTGCCAAAACAAGTGTAATAAATCAGCTTTGATTCTTTACTAGTTAATTTGCAGTATGATGATTATGCTATACAGGATGAAATAGCACAATGCTGTCATTTCTCCACAAAATTCTCCTTTATAGTTCATAATAATTACAGCCAAAATCAGTTTTGAGATAAGAGTGAAATATTAGTGAATATCTTTATATATATATCAAGGAATATCTTTATATCTATACCACAGTTCAAATTCCTGTTGAATTCCTTGCATTCACTTATACGCAAATACCCTTGGGAAAGGTATTAATACGTGTCTTCTCTCCAATTATGGGTTAAATAATAGGGCAGATTGGATTCTATAGCCTTGGCTGGCAACCAGTCTACTGCAGAAAGTAATGGTATCCTACTTCAGGATAATCTTCTGCCCAGTCAGTCATGTCTCTTTTGAGACATTATTGCCCAAGCATGTATCACGTATAGCACTTAACTGACTGATATGATATTACATTTTTGCTAAAATGTTTGACTAAAATAGTTATGTTAACTCTTAATGATTCTGTATTTGTAGAAGCATATTAAACTTGAAAATTAAGTCACTAAAATTTATAAATAAATATGAAAGTTTCTGGCAGTTTTTGTTTTCGTCATCTTGAATTTGAATTGATGCACAAATATTTATTAACTTTCTATCAAAGAAAATTAGTTTGAAAGTATAATTTAAATTAGTGACCCAATCCTTGATTGAACAATTTAAAAATGGAATGAATTTGATGTTTGGTATGACATTGTTTTATTTCATAGACACATCTATTGACACAGATGAGAAAACTATTTTTTTTAATAAATTTCTAATTTAATAAAAAATTTGATTCATCAGTATAAGCTTAATAATACACCATTAAATGATTTGAAAACTATTTTAGAGCGACAGTTAAATCTTAAAACAAAGTGAATGGAAATTTTAACATGAAAACCAGTAAGGATGAAAATGTGAGAATATTGTTGAGTTGAGAAATTAGAAAAACATGATTTTGGAGACAAGATCTAAAAGACAATAAAAAATAGAATTGTGTGTGATATTCGAAACATTAACATTTGAAATAAATTGTTATTTGAAGGAAGAAATTTATTTATTTTTTTGCAAATACAATTGAGATTAATGTAGCCATGGCGAGTACAGAGAAAGAAGCAGTTAATCAATTAATCATATTTCATACTAAGATCCCTTTAAGTTGTACAGAGGAAAGAAGCCAGATAAGAAAACTATTTCAAATGCAGATCATGAGGATCACTTTGATAATACATAAGAGAAATTCAGCCAAAATAGAAATGGTTGCCTCTTACATGATGAAAAAACATGATATGGCTTTGAGAATAAAGATTGTTATGGTTGTCATAAAAGAGGCAATGCTCCAAGAATATGTGAGAAAAAGGTGAAAAGAATGAATTAGAAGAAATTTATCAGGATAAGGAATTGTTAGATTAATTATTTGATCTATACACATGCAAGATACCAGGGATTGATCTTGTATTGTTAAAAGGCATAAGTGATAATGGTTTTTTTATTGATGGGAAAACAGTTCTTGAGAAGTCATAAAGCTATGATCACTGGTATAGGTGTGCAGAGAACATTGAGCAATATATATGATCAGGTGAGAGATATCAAGTAACTAGTTATAATTTACCTAGACCTTCTTATTCATGGAAGAAAAATACAAATCCATGGCAAAGGTTGCATCTAGACTATGCTTGTGATTTTCAATTGTGTATGACAGTTTCAACAAATAGAGTAAATTCAACTGGAAGTTAACTCATGACTGAAAATTCTATAAGTGTAAGTAGTGAACTTAAGAGAATGTTAGAGTTTACTATAGATGATGGTGAGTCAATTACTATTTTCATGCAAATTCACTCTTCATAGTAAGACAGCAGTATTTCTGGCTGAGTTTTGGTGTCTGTATGGTAGATTATCAGTTCTCTGAGACCACAAGGGAAAAATCTCAAAGTTAAGTTTCAAAGTAATTAATGTATATGATATGGTAATTGCAAGAAAATAGAGCAATAATTGGATGAAGGAGTTATTGTTAACATATATAGAGAAGTGATGAAAGCATAATGAAGACATAAGAACCAGGTGCACAATGTAAAAGAACTGTAAAACCTTAAGAATTTGTTAGAAAGAATATTGAAATTAAAATCTCTGTCATAGTGATTAGTCTGGAAGATCATGAGCCAGTGGACAAAAAAGCATTTACTCCATCTGTAGAGCCCAAAGCAAAGGCTATCCCATCAAGTGTTATCATTTTTAAATCCAACCATATGGTAATGGGTGTGCCAAAAACAGTTAGAAACAGCTGATGATTCACAAGAAGTGAAAATCTGTCTGGTCACTTTGTGGATGATCAGTAACTAATGTCAGTGAATTTGCGTACAAATGTAGATAATGAACTAATGGGGAAAACATTATCTTGGGAAAATTCAGGCTGCTTGTTTTTATTATTTTGAATTTGAACTGGAACTAACACATTTAAATTATCTGCTTACTTTTCGGTAATTGGCTGAAATAAGATTCCTGCTAAGACCAACACTAATTATGCCTTAAAGGAAGCATTTTTTGTTGTGCAGCTGAAGTAGTTTGGTAACACTTGTTGGAATCTTCTCATCTTGATTCTTATTGGAAGTGGCAAAAAACTCCTGAATAGCTTAATTTTCTTAATATATGAGAACTTTCAAGAATGTTTTTGACTAAGTCTTGATTGCAATATGTACGTAATTAGGGCATGTATGATTTTGCTCTTCATTCTTTCATGTAATTTGCATACAGCCTATTTTTTATTAATCATCAACCTTTGTAATATTTTTTTTAAAGAAAGAATATTTTTCCTGATTAGTATGTTTAAATATTTTTTTCTATATGTCCAGACACACTTATAGTTTTACTGATACCAAAATAATTTTTTTAAATTGATGAAATAAAGCCAACAATACTGCATTTACATTACTGTTTTATTAAAGGTTTTATACTGCAGGAAAGAGCAATTTTAAAAACTGCAGAATGAAGCTATGGTTTTTTGGACAAATGAAAAATGAAGCTTGTATTTAATCTAATAACTGATCTCAGTTAAAATATCTCTACAAAATTCATATAATAAAAAGTAAAAGCAAATTTAACATCACTTGTTTGTATTTTTGTATAGACAAATTTGATTTTCCCAAACAACTCTTCATTTTAGAGGACTCTCATATAGGTATTTTATGGTTTTGTGTATTCACTTTCTGCATTATGGGCTTATAAATAATCTACTCAAAACATTATGATCTTTGACAATTATGAGCCTAAACATTTGAACTGTATATACTGCAACTCTTTTGTAGCTCATAATAAATGTTATCTTTTTGTTATATCTCCTAAATCTTGTTTCACCATCCACTAAGTAGGTTATGCATTGTTTTACTCTCTCACTTGCCTACAACTGTTCAGTGCGAATCAAATTTTCAGAATCCACTTTCCTCATTATATATCCTAGAAATTTCTACTGTATTTTCTGGATGTATAAATATAAGAGTCCTTTTTGTTTCCATTTTCTCTAAAACTTTCTTGTTGCTCACATGGAATTCTCAACATTCAGTAGAATCACATTTATATTGCGTTGTCTCTTTTTCATTTGTGATGAGATTGTCCAGCATTCACTGCAATATATTTTCTATAATGGTTTCGTACTCTTTTCTTTGTTCATAATTAAGATTTTCTGTTGCTCAATACTTTGCTTAGAATGACCAGAAAAAAGTGAAAAAACTTGCTTCAAGAATCTGTTGAAATCGATATATGCTGTATAAGAATAGGTTTTGTATATGATAATGATTCATGACAATTTTATACAATAAAAATAGATGATGAATAAAAATTTAAGTGACCACACTTAATCTTCTTGGAGTCTAATGAGCCATTATTTTTTCTATTTTTTGTTTGTTTAATAAATACAGGGTGCAATGGGATAAATTGTCACCATTTTATATTTTTAATTTCATGCATGCACATTATTTGTTTTTAATTTTGTCTACTGCACAGTATAGTAGGGTTAGTTGGACACCACGATGATACAATTCACTCTACCAGAAATGTGGAAATGGCATGGTGTACTGCTTGGCATTCATTGCTGGAAGATCCAATACAAACATTTCATGGTGTTTGGGTGTCAATCTGAGGACAGTGCAGAGGATTCAGAAAGAGTTGGATGAGTCTAATAGTGTTTATGAAAGTACTTGGAATAATCACTAGTGATGATAATGCTCTACCTCCATTCATCTTCTGACAGAGCCTTAGACTTAACATGGAAGTCTACATCAGATGCCTTCAAGAGGTAGTGCTGCCCTGGGTCAAGAGAGTATCTGCTGGAAGACTTTATATCTGGTAACAGGACTCTGCACCATACCACACAAGTAGGAGAACCCAGTCATGGTTGTCATACAATTTCTGCAACCATATCACTCCTTATATCTGGCCCCCAAACTCCACAGACTGCATTCACCTTCATTTTTATGTGTGGGGTGCAGCTGATAAGAGATTAACAAAACACTTTGTAACATCAAAGATGAACTGAGGGCAAGTATTATGTCAGCATTCACCGACTTAAACAAGGGGACTGTTTAGAAGAGTGGCAGGAGATACTTTTTAGTATTTCAAGATATTTTTGTGCAACTTTTATAAATATATCTGTTAAAATGAGATGTCAGCATTATTTTCACTTTTGTGTAATTTAAACAACAATTCATCCATCACACCTTGTATTTGTACATGAAATGATAATTCAAGGTGACAAATGAATCTGGATTAAACCTGTAATAAATGAGTGCTGTCAAATTAAAAAATGTTAAAAAACTGACTACTTAGGCATTTTTTCCTTTTATTCTTTAAATGGTCGGATTTGTTTAAGAATCATATTACTATCTGCACTTTGTGAACCTGACCTTGATTATGATTGATAATTCTGTGTATAGTTTTTAACTCACTGACACCTTTATAATCATCATGTAATGCTTAACAATTTTTAAAATTTTAATTTTTTTCTTTAAGGTGCTATCTGCTGCAGAGTCAGAAACTGTCAAGTCTTACTTCAATTTACAGTGATCTATATGTTAAAAGGCATTGATAAAAGATATAAATAAAAGTTATCATCAAAACTTGGATTCTTTTCTGCTTGAAGTAGTTGTTATATTGTAGTTTAATTATGAACCATTTTGATATTGCTTCAATTACTTGTTATTTTCTGAAAGTTGAATTTATGAAGTAGCAATTTTACAAATTTTCATATTAGTTGCTCTTAAGATATTTTGTGTGCACTGTTTTACTAATAAATCAAAACAATAATGACTAGTATGTTGAAAAATTATGACAAATGAATTACTACTACTCTTACTACTCGGTTTTTCTTCCCTGTCTTCCCCGTGTCCGAGGGTTGGAAGTTCTGCCATGTTCTCCAGGTCTGATGTTCATTTGCCCCCCCCCCCCCCGATCCATTGCTTGCTCAGGTTTGCGGCCGGTGCTTTTCAGATCCTCATTGATGCAGTCGGTCCATCTTTTCCGTGGGCGACCTCTAGGTAGGAGCCCAGGATGACAATGCTCTCAACTTTTCTAGGCCACACATCTTGGCCCATGTGCTGATGGTGGCCATACCGGTGCAGTCTGTTCCACTGAATTAGCTGAAATTTTCTGATTAAACATTAAGAGTATAGTTATGATAGTTGGAAAAAATAGTTTGATAGTTTCAAAAAAACACTGTTTAGACCATGATGAGTACTTTGTTCTACTGTTTTCAAAAGTTTTGGTGGGTGTAGTCATAGAGTTTCTATAAAAAACTTTTAACCAAATGTTAAAATTCATTTCAATTAAAAAATAAAATAATATATGAATAAAATGAATAAAAAGCAGCATAGAATCATAATTTCAAATACTGTTTTCAAATGCCATTAAAAATACCAGTGTCCACCACCAAACTAAGTTTTTTATACTACCATGAGATTTGAGTAAAAATGGAAAAAAGAAAGAAATAATTAATGCTAGTATTCTTTCTTAACTTAAATTTAATAAAAATTCCACGAGCTGTTAATTTTTAATAATTTTTCCATAAAAAAAATGTATAGATATAAACATGATGTTAAAGATGAAATCAACTTTGACAAAAATACCTCCAATCAATCAATATTCAATTAAGAAACATGAATCAAAGGAGATTTGGTTGAGATGTTTTATATTAATTCAGATCATCCTTGCAACAGGATCAAGATCTTTTCAAATGCTAACACAAACTTATTTTTTTCTATTTCTCATATATTGATTTTCATTGTTCTGTGACATGCTGCAGTCATATTTTGAATTACTTTAATATTTTTGTTATTTATTACATAACTTTTTCAAATTTATTTTTCTAGTGCAATTTACTTTTATGAAAAATAAATGAATATTAAATTAAAATTTGTTTAAATTGAAACAAATTTCACTGTTTTAAATTAAAATAGTTGAAAAGAAAATTTTTAAATTTTCTTAATGTTTAAAAGAATTTAAATTATCTTGAAGGCTGTCACTTAGACATGTAGAGAAGGAATTCATTAGTCCTGTATCATTGACATGGTAACATTTCTTTCTTTTATCTATTTTCCATAAATGATCATTTAAATGAGCTGCATGATTTAATGGTATACCTTCTATAAATGATTTTCAGAGTTTATTCAGGTTAATTTTATTTCTTCCTTTTTTTGGTACTCTATTTTTTCAATTATAAAGAAATTTCAACCTATTACTTTCCTATTATGATAATTATTATGACTAATAATACTAAATTGTTAACTTTTAACTTATATTCAAGGAATATAAAATCTGTCATGTTTTATATAATCCACGTTTGTATAAAGTTTGTCTTTCTTGTAAATTGCTCAAAGTATGTCTGACAAGTGCATTTAAATGTTGATCCTATTAGTCACAGGTACAACTGTAGTTTCTCATAAATTAAAAATATTAGGAAAAAAAATACAAAGACCATAGCAAATATAATAAACAGTTATTTATATTCACTAGATCATGTCTAAACATGCATTTCTCCAGGGGCAGGTGGAGAACATTTGTTCACCTTAGATAGTGAAATAATAATGAACTCAGATTTTTTTTTGTTTGTATAATTATTGGATTTTTATTTGTCACATTTCTTTTATATCAACTTCTTTTTTCATCAACTTCATTATAAATTCTTTTATAGAAGATGACTTGAAAGAATTTTCTTAAGTCAGTCTCTATTTCTTTTTCTATTTTTTTACAGTACGATTCACCCTGTACAAGGCCCAGGGGCCATTCAAGGTAGAGGGGTATGTTAAGGATTAGTTTATACATATAGGAAGAGAAGATAATGGTTGGCTCTAGACTTGAACAGGTCAAGATTGTAGGGAACTTACTTTTTGCTAATAGAATATGGAGAGAGTGTTGGTAGTTAGCTACTATGTAAGTGGCATGGTGAGCCCTAGCTGTGAAGGTCAGACCTGGTGGAACCAGAAGATGCAGTTCATATGAACACTTTCCATGGTAGTAGCAATAGAGCAGTGACAGACTTGTTATATCTCACCTGTGAGAGAGAGTTTGGAGTGTGGAAACTAATTCATCTCAAACAAGGCCTTGAACATACTTTTGAACTCTATCAAGGCTGGGAAGTCAGGTCTGGGTAGCTACTGCACAGATATGGCAACATGACTCTATTTTTGATCTGATCTGGCTTTTATAAAGGTAGAGGATATCATGAGCAGTTAGGTACTTACTGGAGTAGTATAGGGAGCTGATCATTTTTACCTGCATCTTTGATGATGGATTATATACAGGAATTATATTTGAGATTAGGTGTAAGTCTGAGGCCCAGTATCCTTTCAAGGCATGAGACCTCCTTGAGGAGACATCTGTTCATTGTGACCGGTGGTAGTTTGTGGTCTGATTAACAGTGATGGAATGTAACCAGTTTGGTTTTGGTGACATTGAATGTAACCAGACAGTTCCCCCCCCCCCCCCAACTGAGAAGAGAGATCAGCTGTTGATCTCTGATTGTCAAAACTTTTGGAGGTGTGTCTATATATTGTTGTATCATCAGCATAGATGATGAGAAATGATTGGTGTGTATTCTTAGGTAGATCATTTATGTAAATAAGAAAGAGGGTTGGTTTGAGAAGTGACCCCTAGTGGATACCTGTATTGACTTCCAGGGCATTGGAGGATTAGACGTTAATAACTACCTGTTAGAAAGGATTTTATAATAGAGAAAAGTCTTCCAGTGATTCCATATCTGGAGAGCTTGTGTAGTAAACCTTTGTGACACACCTTGTCAGAGACATTTGAGATATCTAATGTTAGATTCCTTGTTATGTGTGTCATCAAGGGTCTCACTAATTCTGTATAATGGTAGTTAGCTGAATTGAAAATTTTCAAATTTTTATTCTTTTTTGTTTTTTTTTTCTTATCAGATGTAGTCTGATATATAGGTTGTCCAATCACATTGATTTTCCCTAAACTTATGTTTTGTTTTTATTGTATTTTGGGCTTTTTTGCAATTTTTAATGTATCACACATTGTGATAAGATGAGATTTACCAAGAAAGGTGAAATGTTATGAGAATCTGGATGCAAATTTAACATGAATGATATAGTAATTAATTCACTTTCTATATATGATTTTAGTAAAAAGCTTTCTCTTTAATTTAAGCAGCAGTTTTTAAATCAAAAATATGGTCGGAGTTATCATGGTGAGTGACTAATTCCTTGTGTTTTGTGTTCATATAATCTTTTATGTAAATTCCCTAGTCTTTCATATATATTTTGTGGTCACCATTACACACTATAGAGTAAATTCTTTCTTCAGGCTTTAGGTTGTTATCATTTTGTTTTGTATCATTTAAGTCTTTTCTTTTAAACGCAGTTTCAACAGCTTATATATTAAGTTTATATAATTTTTTTTCAGTTGTAATTGAATTTGTTCATTCTTTTATTTTTAAAAATTTGATGAGCTTTTTGTTTCATGTTGAAAATAAAATAATTATTGTATTTGAGGAGCTTAAAAGTATTTTCAATGTGAATTTTGAGAGCTATAAATTCTGAGTGTTCTTAAATAGATTTTATTTTGTTATTATAGTGAGAATAGAAATTTATGAGATTATTTTTTAGAAGCAGATTTACAAACTGACACTTAGTTTGATGCCATTATTAGTAAGTTTAATATTATATCAAAGAATGATATTCTTTGTTTCTATTTCATAAGTAAATTCTATCATGTTTATTTACAAGATTAGGTAATGTTGTTTTGTGATGGTATATTGATAGTGATGGAAACCCTGTGCTGCCCACTCGGCCATACTGACAAGTTTCAAAGGAATACAAAGCATTACATTTGACCCCCCCCCCCACCACCACCACCACCATAGCTCAGCTGCAGGTGTTACCAAAAGGTTGTCAGTCTTGACAGCCACCACCTTCTGGGACCCTGATTTTCTGTCAAGATTTACTTCCCTCGTCTTTTCCATGTTTGGATATAATTGCAAGGTAGCAGTGGTTTAAAATCAGGGTTTTCCTCCCCGCTCAATGAACTGGCTTCTTGGGCAGACAAGCTCCATATATTGTTGCACAATCACTATTTATATTACTCTCTTTCTCCATTTACCTGTTTTGCCATTTTTTATTGCTTTTGTTTTTCAATGTTTGTGATATTTATAAAGCAGGTAAATTAATTTTGGAAAGAGTAGAAAATTTGCATGCCATTGATAAATTTGAAAACAATAAAGACAAAAATAATATGATTTTATTTTATAGTAGATTACTTTTCATGCAGTTGTGCATTTAAGAGATTATTTTGCCATCTGCATGTCTTGAATTGATATTATAGACTCATTAACATGTATAATCAATAATATCCACCCACTAGATAAACTGTTCAACATAAAAAGGTTTTTATGAAATACTTATGGTCTATATTAAGTAAGTATTTATGAGTATACGGATTTACACAAGCACTAATGTCATATAGTTTACAATTAATTTTTTTTATCTAAAGCCATGAACTTCACATTTAAATCTTTTTACATTTTCATCAAAAAGGATATGTGCTACTTTGATAATCTCCACAATCAATTGTACATGTGCATCTCTTAAAATAAATGATTTTTTTATTTAAATAGAAATCTTTTGGTCCTTCTTGGTTAGTTAAATTTAAAGAGCCCTCAATAAAGCCCTCAAAATAAATGCTATCAGTGACTAGCATGCATTATGTGGCTATTTTGAGTATTACAGATTTTATAAGTATGAAAATGATTACCTGGAAAAACTTGTTTGGTTTTAACTATATATAAGATAAATGGACCATGTGACTTTTGGGTTCCCTGTTCTTATGAAAAATATGTATAACATACTTGGTAGTGTGAGTTTTCATTATAAAATGTGGTTATGTGGTTCATCATATCTAATATGATAGTTATTTGTATTTATTTCTTTAATTGAAAATCTATAAATATTGCCATTGGTTATAGGAAAGATATGACGTCAAAGGAGAAGCTAGAAGATATCACAAAATTATTGAGTGATGAGAGCATAAAATTGGGAATTGCAAAACTTTGACAGAGATAAAAGAACTATCAAAAAATAAATTGGAAACATTAGCAAGAAAGAATTGGCTTTAAGAATATCATGAAAAGAGATTCTAGAAAAAAATTCATAGTAAGAAGCAAGAAAAGTTGATTGACTAGTAAGAAAATGTTTGAAGAATCTGGTGTCATAAATGTAAACAGAGAAAAGAGATATATTTGTACATAATAATAAAAGCTCATTCACATTTGGACCTTGCTAAAAAAAAGATTTTTAGGGATACCAAATTAATGGATTGCCTTTCAGCCTCTCCAACAGAGAATGTGTTTCATCATTAAGTGACATGTATATAAAAATGGAAAATAATATTCAAACAAAGAAAATCTTTGGGAAGCAATAAAAACCTTCTACAAGTAATGTTTAAGTCAAAACAGTACAAAAGTAAAATTTATCAAAAACTGATGATGGTTATAGAAGATCAAGGAACCAACAGTAACATCTGAAATAATGATAATTTATTCACATCTATGCCATATTGTGTTCCACTTACATTGTTTGCATAAAACTCTAAAACAAGTTATAATCAATATTTTTATTAAGAGTATATATTATGAACTAAAAATTGCTTACCTTTAAAATTTTACCAACATCAGTTAATAGCAATTTTATTTTGAAAAAATTGACTTGCACAATAAGATCTGATATAGTGTAATTTATATAAAGTGATATCAACTTAAATTCAATTTAGCAACTTTTCCCAGGATGCTACCAACTATGTCTGTTTAACTTTTTATTGCACTTTTCAAATAAGTTGATTATTTAAATAGAAATTGTGAATAAATTGTTCAAAGTTAACTTTCTTTTTTTAGTACTTTGACTGTCTCACTCATTATGAAAAACTGCATGTTGTCAGTATAGTCAAAAAGATTTTGTTGTCTATATTGTATCATGTTTTGGAATGCTACATAGAATTTGATCAAATATACAGGAATCATATAAATATCTAGAACAGTTTTACAAAGCTTGACAACACTGAAAGACTAATGTATCAAATATTTTATATACCATTATTTCTCAGTATTAATTATTTCATACACATTTACACATATTAAATATTTCATACACATGTTAAAATGGTGTTTCATGAGGTCAAATATATTTTGTTTAATGCAGTTTATTTCTTTTGATGTGGGTGCTATTTAAGAAAGGAGATTCCCCATTTACATTTTCAAATATTATGATCATTATTATATTCATAATATAGTAACATCTTAGTACAGACAGAACAGGATAGTTGAAAAGAAAAGAATGACATACACCATCCTTTGCTCTCAAAGTGGTTTTTATACTTTAAGTCATACACAATCTATATGCAAATATTTGCACTTATTCTATACATATACAACAACAAGTAGTATGAAATTGATGAAGATATATAGGGTCTTACTTGATATAATTCCCAACAGAAATTTCAGCTGCAGAGACGGGTGAAGCTGAGTAACCATTAGGAACTGCTGCAAATGAATTTCGTTCAGGCTGGAGAAGTCACAAGAAGAGAAAAACAGTGAAGCTAAGTGGTGAGGCCATGTTTATTTTTCTCGATGGGAATTTGTGCAGCCCAGATTTATCTTCTATATGGTGGTGAAGACATATTTTCTCTAACAAGAAAACAGTTTTTGTGTTGCCCTATGGCAGATTTAGGCATATTTATATTTCCAACTAGCAGTATAGCCTGGCATTTCTCGGGTGTAATGGAAGCTTTAAAACTAATCCATGGTCCTAGAGCTCAGGCTCAGCCTAAAGAATATTTGTGTGAAGTTTGGTGAGAATTGGATAAAAATTGTGGATTTGTATAAAGGACTTACAGACAGATAAACAGACACACACACACAAACATCTTGCTTTATATATATATATATATATATATATATATATATATATATATATATATTATCAATTTTCTGTAAGAACTGCAACCTTGAAACTTCTGAATATCGTTTCTTATGTCTTTGTCTATGAGTGTATCAAATTTGATTAAAATTGGACCACTCCTTCTATAATCTGATTTTTTCGATTATCAATTTTCAATATTTATCAGGGGTACCTTGACACAAAACCTAGCTAAGAACACTCGCAGACGCTTATAGTACAACTGTGTAAATTTTCAAGAAAATCAGTTCAGCCGTTTCGGAGTCTATAGGTAACGAATACACACAGAGACACACACACACACACACACACACACACACACACACACACAAAGTTCCATTTATAAATAAGTTTATATATGTGTGTGTGTGTGTGTGTGTGTGTGTGTGTGTGTGTGTGTGTGTGTGTGTGTATGTGTGTGTGTGTTTCTCACGTCTAACTAGCCCTTGCTTTGCTGTGAAGTTCTTTGTGACAGAGCAGTATAAAGCATATCTAGCTTGAGGGTGATTTTCACTATATAAGGGCCATGCAAATTTGAACACTGTGGAAAGACATCTTTATTAATCTTCTTGAAGGCTCAAAACAGCAGGCATAAATTACACTGATTAAAAATATATTAGGGATGTCTGTTCAAACAGATGTATCCATTATATATAATATTTATAGTAAGTATATATATATATATATATATATATATATATATATACACTTTTCTGTGTGTGCATGCACATGTTCTTTCTAAAATATGGAAATATATTCTTACATTTAAAAACAATTCTTGATAAATTTGGAGAACATGGAATTTGGTTGATATTACCATAGGCATCTAAAATAGTGATGCTAGGTAATGTAATTTTCTTTTTAAATCTTAGAGATATACGCTGAAGCTGTCCTTCAGTTTTACCAAGGAATCTGATATCATCTTTCATGATATCCTTGGAGCAATGTCACATGCAATATTTGGTAACACGTGTAGAAGGAAAACTTTGTTGATGTGATTGGATGTGGAGAGAATGTTGAATATTTTCATTAGTCAAGTTAAATTATACACTAAAATGGAATTACAATATTTGAACATTTTCATGAATAAAAGACAATAATAGACCCTTTACAAATTACATTTTATAAAGAAAGCATTAATTACAGAGATTTTTAGTATTGATATCATCCCTTAAAGAAAAAAGAAATCAAATGAATCATATGAGTTGAAAGAGAAAGCAAATACTTTTGAATCAAGTATTATTTTGACAGCATTCACATCACTGTGTTTTCCCAACATTTGTGGGTTCAATAAGCAGATTTATTTTTCAACAAAACTATGGTGAACAAGGCAAACATATTAATAGCTAGATGTAGAGATGCTACCTTGTATCTAGCAAATATTAGATTTCTAACAAAGGTTAGGGTTTAAAGCAGTGAGCTTGCTTTACATTGTAAAAAATGACATAAAAATCACTAATTTGTTTTCACTCACATCTTTTATACTGTTGTATTTAAGCAGCAGTAACTGCTAATTTTGAAATTTACAACAAACTTATAATATATAAACTGCAGTGCAAAATTATTTGAACCAAGTCATCTTTCAATTCAACAGATTTTCTTTAAGATTTTTCAAATGTACAGGCTGGTAAACAATAACTGTAATGCACATTGTTTAAACAAATGGGGTATCTTTTTCAAATACAAGTGTTCATGATAATAACATTAATTCTTTAGAAATAAAGCTCTATTCTTCTGAATTATAAAGTGAATGCTTTCAAAAATAATTTCTTCACACACATTGTTTTGTAAAGCACTGAGTAATATAAACAGTTATCAACAATAATTTCTTCAACCATGTCACTGACAAACAAATTTAAATTTAAAGAATTTTAGAAAAATTATACAAATGAGCAGTCTTATATAAAAAAATTAAAAACAATAATTTATTTTAATATTACTATTTTACTATTTTATTAATTTTACTAGATTAACTCTGACAATAAACAAAATGAAAAAGTCATTAAAATATAATTTGTGACTACATATCACTTAATGATTCCAATAAAAAACTTATATTTATCATTTGTTATAAAAAGCTTAAAAGATCTCACATAATTATTACCAACTAGCAGTATAGCCCGATGTTGCTCGGGTGTAATGAAAACTTTAAAACTAATCCATAGTCCTGGTGCTCAAACTCAGCCTAAAGAATATTTGTGTGACGTTTGGTGAGAATCGGATAAAACTTGTGGATTTGTATAAAGGACATACAGACAGATAAACAGACACACACACAAACATCTTGCCTTTTATATATATATTATCGATTTTCTGCACTACTGTAAGAACTGCAACCTTGAAACTTCTGAGTATCGTTTCTTATGTCTTTGTCTATAAGTGTATCAAATTTTATTAAAATCGACCCACTCCTTCTATAACCCGATTTATAGAAGGAGTGGTCTGATTTTAATAAAATTTGATAAACTCATAGTCAAAGACATAAGAAACAATATTCAGAAGTTTCAAGATTGCAGTTCTTACAATAGTGCAGCAAATCGATAATATATATATATATATATATATATATATATATAAAAGGCAAGATGTTTGTGTGTGTGTCTGTTTATCTGCCTGTATATCTGTATTTTTTCATCCCTTTTATTTTAGTTTTTGCTTTGGGTTTGGCTCTAAGTAAGTATAATTGTAGTTCTTAGTTTCAGCCATGTTACCATTTACTCAGAGGACTTATTTAGCCTTCAAAATTCAGTTTACGACGAAAAAAACTTATTTGATATCGATACCAAGAAATCAAAATTTGACTTACATCCATTTATTTTCTTTCTGTCTGTGGTTTCGCTTTAACTGGAAACAACTATTGCTTTTTAGTCTTTCGTGCCAATGTCCAAAGAGTCTAAGCTTCAGGACCATGGATTAGTTTTAAAGCTTTCATTATACCCGAGCAACGCCGGGCTATACTGCTAGTATATATATATATATATATATATATATATATATATATATATGCAGAATCCAATCCAAAAATGTATGTAGAAAAGGAAAAACTCGTATAGATAATGTAATACTAAATTTATTCAGACAACATGAGATTGTTAAATGGGTTGGATGTTGTGTTTCAAACTCATGATTTGATTGTCTTTGAACTTCAACAACATTCTCAAATTTGAAATATCACATTAAAATAATCTTACTTCCTCAAGCAACACACATATGTCTGCCATGTTGTCCACATTATTTGTTGATGGTACTGCCATGAAGGTAATGGCATCTGTTGAGAAAATATTGTCCTGCAATAGTGTTATTGCAATTTGTTAAAACTATGAGACAAGTTTTTTTTTCTTTTCTGAAGTGTGTATACATTTTTTTGGCAGACTGTATATATAAAATGTTTGGCATATTTATGATTATGAGGAAAGAGTAGTCGACACACACACACATATTTCATAAGAAAGTGAAAGAACAGATAGATTAAAACCCAATGTTCATGCATTTACTTTTATAAAGAATGCTCAATATGAAATAGAGCTTAATATATATATATATATATATATATATATATATATATATATTATGTTTTAGAACATGTACATAATTTCTTCTATATATGTCCCTACAATCATATGGTTGTTTCAGTGTTTGGATTCAAACACTTCTTCGGGGGAAAATATATATATATATATATATATATATATATATATATATATACATATTATAAGAAAGTGAGAGAACACTTAGATTAAAACCCACTGTTCAAGCATCTTGTTCTATAAAGAGTGCTTGGTACAGAGTAGAGCTGAATATTGTAATTTTGTTATTTCAATTCTTTATAAAAGCATTATATCACTACACAAAAATTTTCATGTTTCAGAACAATACTGTTCTTTTTCAGGTGATATACTAAAATAAATGGTGAAAATTATTTATTTTGAAAATATAAGTTGAATTCATGGTTATTTAGAAAATTAGTGGTAGTTGGAGAAAATGCTTTAGGTGTGTCAATATTATTCAATCAAAAATGAGAATTAGGTAAATATGGAGTTTTAAGATCTACTTTGCGAAAGGGAGCAGGATAGCCTGGTGTTTAAACATGTTACTTTTTAATTTTGTTTGGATAAGATACATATTGGGAACATAGATTTTTTAAATGGGTAGACAATAATTTTTAATAGCAGTTTACTACCTCATGAGTAAAGGGGCTGGAATTAGGATTAAATAATTATGGTATACTTAGATGAACATGAACATTTTTGTGTAGTGATATAGTGCTTTTATAAATCATTGTAATAAAATTACAATACACACACACACACACACACGTTTTAATGAAATATCTCACACTCCCTATCACCTATGTGGAGTGATTATATTAGTAGTCACATATAGTGAGCAGAAAAGATACCTGTGACTTGCTTCAGTAATTACTAGCCTGCCACCAGATTTTCTGTCTTACTGTAGTGTATTCACTTTACAATAAGCCTCTCTTTTGTCATCTGTGAACATGTTGCTGTTCTTTCACTCGAGTACCAACTCATCTATTTGTAACCTCTTTAAAGAATACAACAGTGGTAATGAGAGATTCGATTCCAACTCACAGTAAGAAAGATCCCAAGACGCTGTTTATAAAATGTACAACAGTAGCAATTATGGATTTGATCAACTTGTGCTGAAAACACTCAGTGAAATTACTAAAATAAAATGGAACAGATGACTGAATTGATTAAACCATTACATGCTAGTTTGCAGTTACAACAGCAGCAGCAACAACAATTACAGCAACAAGAAAAATTTGAAAAATCACAAAAAGTTTTCAATATGAACTGAAGCAATTATGAAAACAGCAAGCAGAAGACCCTAAGCTATTGTGTGAAACCATAGTATCTAAAATAACATGAGAATGGGGCTACAGATTTTTTTCCCCTGAAGGAATATTGAATTCATTATTAGAATTTAAGTATGACCCAAACAATGGAGTAACTTTCCCTGCCTATTTTCATAAGTACGAGACAATTTTTTTGAAAATGTGTGAACAGTGGTCTGAAGAGAAGAAAATTATATTGTTAGTTCAAAAATTAGGTACAGAAGAGAACACTAAATCCACAGACCTAATTTTACTTAAAAAGCCAGAGAAAATCTTGTTCAAGGAGACACAAAAGATTTTGTCAGGAATGTTCAACAAAAGAGACAGTTTGTTTCATACACAATATAAGTGTTTAAACATTGTAAAACAAGAGAATGAAGACTTTGTGACTTATGCAGGCAACGTAAATTCACAATATGAGTTGTTTAAATTAGGTGACCTTTCAGTCAACATGTTTAATGTTTAATCTTTATGCAGGGACTTACAGTGGTGAAGGACAAGGACATCAGATCAAAGATTCTGACAATTATAGTGTAAGACCCTTAAATTATAATACAGAAGGTAACTGAGAAATGCCATAGGCTGATAAATGTAAAAAGAATGTAAATGTGAACTTGCAGAATCTTTAAGAGTTGATCACACAATGGTTTCAGAATGTTTGAAAGCATTAGGAATGATTCAAAAGCAAAGACATTGGATGCTGTACAAGTTGAAGCTGAGAGATGTTGAATGATGTCTTGTCATGTATGAACAGCTGCTTTAATAGCAGAAAATGAGTTTTTTTGCATCATATCAAGACTGGCAATGAAAAGTGGATACACTACAATAACCCTAAGTGTAGAAGATCATAGGGTAAGCCCAGCCATGCATCAACATTGGCAGCAAAGCTGAATATCCATTGTTCAAAGCTTCTGTTCTGAATTTGGTAGGATCAGCTTGGTGTAGTTTATTATGAGTTGCTCAAGCCAACTGAGATCATCACAGGAGATTGCTATCAACTACAATTGATGCATTGAAGAAAAAATGATTGCTGTTCAAGTAAAGACTCAAAAGAGTGATTTGTAATATGACAATGCGAGGTCACATATAGCAAAATGGGTGAAAACTTATATAGAGACACTTAAATGGGAAGTCCTACCCCAACCACTGTATTCACCAGACATTACTTTATCCAATTATCACTTGTTCTGATCAATGACACATGGCCTGGCTGAGCAGCATGTTCATTCTTATGAAGATGCCAAAAAATGGGTTGACTCATGGTTAGCCTCAAAAGATGTTGTTTTTCCAACATGTGATTCAAATGCTGCCAGAAAGATGGGAATAGTAGTAGCTATTGATGGACAATACATTCAATAACATGTTTTTACTAATTTTTGTAAATAAAACATTACTTTTCATGAAAAATCTGTGAGAACTTATTCAAGTTCCTAATATATATATATATATATATATATAATCATATTATTATGATTATATTAAACTCTATAATATTTATTACATTGAGTACTGTTTATGATAAAATAAATGTCGGGACACTCAAAATAGTAAAACCTTGAGTCCTCTTCACCTGGATTTATATATATATATTCTTCATTTGTAAATGAGTTATTATGCCACCTAGCTTTCTACCATGTGGTGTCTTCAGGCAATTTGCAATAACATAATTTTACTGTTTTTTTTTTAAGAACGCTCATGTAACGGTGATTTTTTTGAACACTCACGTGACGGGGAAATTTTTTGAACGTGCAATTTTTAAAATTTCAAGAAATTATAATGCTTTTATCCATGGTTGTATGAGCCTAATAGGTATTTTTTAGTATGTTTACACTTAGTCATAATTTCTGTTCTTTCATTTAGTAGTTCATTTTTGTTTGGGAATAACATAATTACTAACTTTTCTTCCTGACACAGTCTACATATTTTGCCACTGTTTTAAGGCTTGACTATTTTCACTATACTCCACATTATGTCTGGGTCTTTTCCATATTTTGATTTAAATTTCCACACATGGCTAGCCAATTCTGTACAGTTTTTTAATTTTTCTATTTTGAATGTAGACTTCTGATTGAACCACCTGATCTTAAATGTGTCTTTGGTTGATCCCAAATATATTTTATTTTGACCATTTAAGTCATGTACTTTTGTTTTTAAATGACTTCTTTTGTATTACAAAGTCCTTGAAGTGGGCATTTATTTTTGTCTCTCCAGTTGCATTCTTTATTAGTGATCTTGTTTTGTACAATGCTACCTAATATATATATATATATATATATATATATATAAAAGGCAATCTGTCAGTCTGTGTGTGACTGTTCCCTATGCATGCCTACATTTTTTAAGCAAAGCCATTAAAACTTTCTAGGGACACATAACTACAGGGAAGCCAGGTCAACACATAGTTTTTGATTATAAGTTCAGCAATTTTCTTTTTCGCACTTTTTGGTCAGTGGATCTGATTGTTTACATTTGCTCCATAAAACATCTAAGATCTAAAATGGTTGCTAAATTATGTTACAGAAATCAAATCACACATGTCAAATGCAACTAAAATATTTTTTTATTAAAAAAAAATAAAATGAGCCTTTATATTTAATTTTTATTCTGACGTTTTAAAAATTCATTTGGTCAACAAAAAAATGTGAATATTTTACCGTGTAATTTGGAAACAAAAGAAATATTTTTTTTAAAAAATTGTTTTTTCAAATAAAAACAAAATATGTAAAAAAAAAAGTGCCAATGGTTAATTTAATTATTTAAGTCTTTTTTTTTTCAGATTTAATATTTCATACTTCAGAAAATAAAATTAAAAAAAAAAGGTTTTTTTTTCACTAAATATTTCATGCAGGAAATCAACTGTAATTCATATATCATTAATGTAACTTTTCCCTCTAAAATTAAATGTCTACATTTTTAAATATTCTTCAAAAAATTCTGAACTGAAAGCATAATAGTTTTTATATTTTTAATTTCAGTAAAACAAAATAATTTTTATTTTTATGTTAAATTCATTTAGTCAACAAAAAATGTAAATATTTTCCCCAATAATTTTGAATCAGAAACAAATGCAATGTTGTTTACAATATCATCAAATCACGTTTATGCAAAACAAAAGAAAGATTTTTTAATGGAATTTTTGAACAATTTTTTATATAATTATTTTTTAATATAACCGAGTTTTAAAGGAATTTATCCATTTAATATTATAAACATTACTGCATCATGACATTTGATGTTTGTGTGAGTATTGTAAACATTGCATTCCAAGTAATTTAGCAGCCATCTTCGATTAAAGTAACAGGCACTCACACTAGGTGTGCTCAGTTTTTGTAGATTTTTTCACATACCTCCTAAAAAAGGAGCTCGGTTCAGCTCTCCTTTCCAAATTTCAATAAATGATTTCCATCTACTCCTCTCATTGGCATCTTCTCTTACTACTAAAATGTTCTGAGTTGTATGAGCAAGACTCCCTGGCCCTGCACAGAGAACTGACCTTCTTAGCAGTGGATTTAACTATGGACTCTATATAGTCATTCCACTTGAGGTCTGTTGTGAGAGTTGACCTGAGGAGGTGCAGTGTTTTACTTTCAGTTAGACTAGACTGATCCATGCTAATGGTGGGTAGGAGCGATTGTCTATGGTGATTAATAGATAGCAGCTTTGTTTTAGAAGCATTAAAATTCATGAACCATTTCTTACTCCAGTCCTTTTTGAGCTCGGCAGCGAGGTTTGCTTTGTCGGTAACAGCAGACTTTTGATCAAGGCGAGAGTAAAGTGTAGTGTCATCTGCATATATGCCTAAAATAGAGCCTTGAGGGACACCTACATTCCTTTGATAGTATTGGGAGGCATGTCCGTTCAGTGCTACCTTCATTGTGTGATCTGAGAGGAATGACTGGATTAGGTCAAACAATTGTCCACTTATACCGTAGCCCAGTAACTTGCATAGAAGGCCAGCGTGCCAGACCCTGTCAAATGCTTTGGAGATGTCTAGAGCAATGGTTTAGGCTTTGCCGTTCTTGTCGAGAGCCTGGTGTATATACTCAGTGATGTCGTGAGCATATCAGCAGTAGACCTGGAGAATCTGAAACCATACTGTTTGTCAGATAAGAGTCTGTGGGCTGTGAGATGTTGTACTACCTCAGCATTAATGATGGCTTTGAACACTTTGCCAAAGATCAGTAGGAGACTGATAGGGCAATAATTAGTGGGGTCAGAGTGTTCTTCGGTATTTTTATATATAGGAACCACAGAGAAGGATTTGCAGAAGGCAGGAAAGCAAGGAGTAGAGTGGCAGTAGTTATAGAGTTTAGAGAGTACAGAGGAGAGTTCAGGAGCACATTTCTTTAGGACAGTGATTGGTATTCCGTCACCACCACTCAGTTTATGGGGTTTTTATAGTTTTGAAATAAATTTGGAGACCACTGAGAGAGTTATGTGCATGTCAGTAAGTTGGACCTTGGTTCGGGGTGGGAAGTCAGGTACAGATACTTCAGACAAGTCCAGTGTCAAGTTGGTGGAGAATCTACAGACAAAGATTGTCTGTTGAAGAGGTGAGAACCTCAAATTCATAGATTAGAGGCAGGATTGAGGGCTTGTTGCTGTTTAGCCCACTTTTATGCAGCCTCCAGTAGTTTTTGGAGCCAAACTTACGAGATGCTATGCACTGCTTCATTCTGGCTGCAAACATCAGCTTAGCTCTTTCAAGTATCTTTTTGCACTCATTGCGAGCTGATGCAAAAAGGTGCCTGTTATAGTCCGACGTGTGACTCCAGAAAAGCCAAAAGAAGTGATTTTGGTGGGCAATGGCTGCCAAGCAGGCAGGGGAGAACCAGTCGGGTGAGTGATTTAAGTCTTAACTTCCTGGCAGGGATGAAAGCATCGATGCCAGCCTTAATCCAAGAGGAGACCTCAGCAGCACAGTCTTCAATGGGAAGGCTAAATACTTTATTAAATATAAATTAAATTAATTTAAAATAAAAAACAAATTTAATTATATTTGTATTTTGCACTACAATATATACTGTATTAAGCACTTTTTAAAAAAAAATGTAAATGCTAGAAAACTTGGAATTCTAAAACTGTTGGTTCTCTATACCTGGATATATATATATATATATATATATATATATATATATATATATATATATATATATATGATTTCAGCATTATGGGTTGTATTTTATGATCAGTATTAATATTCCTCAGCCATTAAATGTCTATATAACTTTGAATGCACATATATAATAAGGTGCAGATATTTTAAATTGTTATATCCTTTTGTTTTGCTATATTTAGAAATTAAGAAGAGACCTCTAAGGACACATTTAATTTATAACATTGCTGAGAATAAGTGGCAAATATTCATTTAAATTTATAAATAATGAAACAAATTCCACTTTTTGATCTTATGCCTTATTGAAAGTTTACTATATTAGGAATATCAATGTATCTTTATACTCCAAGATAATTTGATGAATCTTAGATTGACTGTAAAGTATTGTTTTAAATTCAATTGTCAACCACTTGCTAACTCTCATTTAAGATGTATATTACAAAATTTAAGAACTGTCTTTTGTTATTTAACTTTATAGATTTGTCAGTAATGGGATGGAAATTATAACAAATGAAGTCTCAAATAGCAAATAATTTTACCTTATATCTTTTATTGATCTTTCTAGATTATCAAGCATTTTTAATTCAGCTGTTAACTCTTATGGGAATAATAACTTAGGAGAAATGGATCATAGTTCTATAGGATTCATGGCAAATAAAATTCTTTTGGATTTAGAAAGTTTTTAAACACATTTATTGTGGATTTTTTAATTAGTTATATTTTATAAACTTCAATTTTCAAGGATTTTTTATATTCCAAGTTGTTTTTTTTTTTAGTTTAAGAAATTTTGGGAATCTTGGTATCCTTTAAAAATAGCAACTTGGAACAGCACAAAATTGTTTAATTCCTCAGGAATCTTGTTCCTTCATTTCCTAATTTGATATTATTTTTATATGAATTTTAGAATATCAACAGAAATTGAAAACTATTTCTTTGTCATCTTTTATGAATGTCTTAACTGAAAAGATGTTTTTTGACATCAAGCAGAGGGCAAAGAAGGTTAAAATCCTGAGCCAGAAAATCAATGCAATAATATTTAGCCATAACATATCGGCTGGATATTTGATTAATTCCAGTAATCACTGATATGTATCAGAATGCTTTATGAAAAATGGTGATTTGAAACCATTTTGATGATTTGTTTTAACTTTTAGTTGGTATGGAGATCATATATGAATGTTGATCTGTTATCTCTAGGTATTACTGTCTTCTAGAATCAATATTAGTTGAAGTTGTCCAATCCTTTGCTGTCAGTCAAAAAGAAATATTGTTAAGACCTGCCTAAACATGTTCCTGGTAGGGAGAAATGTTGTTCATCAGAGCATTTCATTAGATGAATATACTGATTTTATAAAGCATATTTGATTCTAGCTGAATATATGTTTGGCTTTCTTTCTAAATTTCACTCTGAGTCAGTAGCTGTTTTCTAAATTACTTTTAGTATTTTGATGAAAAAATATATTAATCTCAGTAGCTGTCTTTTGTTTCACATGTTTGCATTGATTCTGATCATGCTTTATATATTGCATACATATTCTTAATTAAAAGATTACATTGTTCTTTTGAAATAAGAAAAATAGTATAACTTAAATCATAAAACCAGGAAAGATGATAATATATGTTCACTGAATATATTTGTAATTTGTTTTACATTTACAACCTAAATCCAATTTTTGAGTGTTTTCTAAGTAATTATGTTTTTCCAAGTTCTATTTCTTGAAAACTTAAAAAATATCTTTAATTCTATCTAGCTGTTGTATGTATTTTCTATTATAATGGCTTTTACTGAAAATAATGTTCTTTGCTTTATTACACTAATGTATATGTTTAGTGCATCGAGACAGCAAACAACCCCCCAAAACATACACCGCCAAACACAAGAGACAATGCCAAAATACAACGTTTAGAATGGCTCATGATTGGACATAATAGACATTCATTGTCTCTTGTGTTTGGCAGTATATATATATATATATATATATATGATCTGAAATAATTAACTCTATGAGATCTAACTCCAATGCTGGAAACAAAATAAAATTATTCCAATAAGTATTTTACTGATTGATCTCATTCATGTTGTTTTTGTTATGGCAATGCTTTTGGAAATTTGGTTGAATAAGTTCAAAAGATTGAGACATGACAATATTAAGGTAGGGTAATAACAGAACCTCTCTGTTTTCCCTTAAAGTTAGATTCAAAGAACATATCTGGTGGGGAAAAAGTTGCAATATCTCCTCTAAAATAAGGTGAAAGTAATTGGGAGAATCACTGGAAGATATAAAAATTAAGAGAAGCTGCATAATGCCTTTTGCATTTAAAAACAAAAAATTATTAGAAAAATAGTATAACATCTTACCAAATTTTTAATAATATTTTATAATTATAATTTAATTTGCACCATGTTAATAAGGCTAACAGAATCAAATTGTCAAGCTAAGTCGAAATTTAAAATGAGACAGTTTGCATTCACATCACAGTATTGCCCTTGAGAAATTTTTATTACAAATCAATCTATACAACCAAATTTCTAATGAATATGTGAGACAGTGTGTTTGTTCAGTATTTTTATATAGTATAAGACCCAAGGAAAATTTTTATACTCTTTATTTGAACCTACACTTAGGCTTGTATTATTTTTTCAAACCTCACTACTCTGTAAGAATGATAAATACAACATTCATTGGAGCAGTAGAGATACATGTACTTTTCTTCCAGTTTTTTATGAAAGAACCAAAAGCCTATGTAGCAAATAAAAGTGTGATGAGGAGCAATTGTTAAATAGATGCTTACAGGAAGCTACTGCATAGAAAATGGAAAATTAGGGAAAAATATATCTTATACAACTGATAAACAATTCAAACTAACTGGGCATAAATGTATATTTTAATTTGTTTGAACATTAATTTGTATCAAACTATCCACATAAATTGTTTAATTGTTGGCTATTTTTACTATAAAAATAAAAGGAATATGAGATTTTTTCCATAAAGGACACAATCAAACCTAAATAATATAACAAATTGTTATTAATAAAATTCAATGTTTTAATCTGGTTAAATTAAAATGTTTCCATAAATTGACAGTTGTCTAAATGTAAACAAACTTTGAAATTGAAGAATAACTTCTGCTTTCAATATCAAAAAATATCAAAAATTGATAAGATTTAGTTGGACAAACAGAACAGTACTTTTCTGTATTGCAAGTTGAGTCTGCTGTAATCACCCAAACCCTACATGGTACTGTGCATATCCTATATGGTGCTGTAAAAATAGATAGCATCAAAATTATGATGATTAGTTTTTAGTTGCAATAGTCTGGAATTTTTCTTTCAAAACTCAGATTTAAATATTAATACTTCACTCGTAATTAGGAAAAGGAAAATAACATAACTTTCTTATTTGTGTAATCTTTAACAAAAATATGCAGTTTGTGCTCAATAATTTCTCAAAAACTGTGGTTTATATATAAACTATATGCATCATTTAAGGAAAATTTTAATTATGAACAGAAATTAAAATTAAGTATAATAACAATTCTATTCAACTAATTATTTTTTTTAAATATGCCAAACATGTGTATTACAACCCTCAATTTTACATGACATTGTATCACAAATTCATCATATGTAAATACTTTTGATATTTTCCTCATGCAAATGATTAAAGTTTTTTCTTTTATTTTATTAATCTTACAAAATTAGATTTACTGAATTTGAATTCATGTATGTGATATTTGTTACGTTTAAACAATGAAATAAAATTTCTAATTAATGTTCAGCCACAAAAGAAATGTATCTCTTTTACTAATTCAGCTGTCGTAGAACAAATAGAGGAATTAGATACATCATCATAATAACAAATCTGTTAATAACAAATACCACTGCTACTACTATTTAAACAAACATGGCAATTCTTATGAGTTTGGAATTTTAAAATGAAACCTTGATTAGTAATGATTGGGAATAGGAGAAAATGCAACAATGAAATAGCATTGTTATGCATTAAAATAGTTGTTACATGCTTGAAGTAAGAATTTCTTTTCTTCTGAAATGGATTGGTTCTGTTGACATGTTAATGACAATTTATTTGTCTGTGAAAAATGTTATCATTTTTTGTTCTCACAGAATGTAACTGCAGTGGCATATTGACTAATGTATCAGCCAAATTGTGTTAACAATACCAAGTATGGCAAGGGGTTCAGTTCTCTGACAAACTAAGGCTATAAAAATTACTTTTGTTATAGAATCTCTGTAATATTTTTTGCTAATTACTGTGTTTATTTTCATAGATAAACTTGAAATTCTGAAGTTTGACACAATTTTGCTTATGTTTTATCGAAACAAATGATGGCTATTTACATTATCTGCATTCTGACATTTTGGTTGTTATCATGTTTCAATTGATGTGCCCTCTGGCCTTCTTTGGTTGTCTCTGGATCTAAGTGACCTTCATAGAATTTCAGACTACTCTCTTTATTCAATCTATTGCTCTAATTCTGCTTGTCTTTTCTTTCTGCTTGTCTTTTGTCCTTTAAGTACTGCTAATTTATTATTAGTATTGCTTTCACTGAGTCATATCACATTCTCACTACCCTGTCTAAGGGTTGAACTTGCAATAACTTTGTCAAAAACTTCACTAACAATACTTTAATCAATTAACTAGTAAGACAATCATGAAAGCAGAACTGTGGAGGCTTGATGTTCATCATTCATTCTATTTGATGCTGTTGTAGCCTTGTTAAACTTGGCTTCCACAACTTGTTTTTCTTTTTAGCTTTCCTTTGCCATTACATTCTTTTTTGCCATGCTCCTAATGTTAATACTTGTTGGTGTTTATGACATGGTATTCTTTCTTTCTTTCCTAATTAATGACTCCAATATGATATTTATATTAATGCTAGGCCCACTGAGGAGGCTATCATAGCATAACATAGGCATTGATGCTTTCAAATGTCTGTCTCTGATTAGTATTTTTACTGATTTTCTATAAACCACAAATCTTTTGATTCCTTTCAGACACACCCTTGATCTTATATCAAGATATACCTTCCTCTCTGTCTATAGAAGCAAATGCTATACTGGCTGAGTAATTGTTGTTCTGAAAAGTAAAGCTGATGCTGATCATCTCCTGTTGATACATGTTTGATTTTTGCATGATAAGGAATATGAAGAACATATTTCAAAAGGGCACTCAAAATGGGAGTCACTAAAGGAAGCGATGGTGACCTCAGCGAATAACATAGCCCCAAAGGAAATTAGACACAGAAGAAAAAACGAGTGGAAAAACCGAAGAGATCCTCCACATGATGCAAAGGAGACAAAAAATAATGCCAAGACATGGAGCAGATTACAAGAAACTCCACAGGGAGATAAGGAACAAATGCAGAAAAGCCAAAGAGGAATGGCTCAACAACAAATGCGAAGAAGTAGAGAGACTGAGCAGGACCAACAAAGCAGAGATGCATAAAGAGATAAGAGAACTAACAGGACAAAAACCTGCTCCTCAACAGGATGCATAAAGTCCAAGGATGGAAAATACTCCAGCGATGGGAAGAATATATAAAGGATCTTTTTTGCGACAAGCAAGAACAACCGAGAATACACAAGGAGATGGATGGACCGGAAATACTAAAATCCGAAGTGGAAGCTGCAATGGCCAAAATGAACAGAAACAAAGCACCTGGTCCAGATGGCATAGTGATAGAGCTGCTGACAGCCTTAGAAGAATATGGCATAGGAAAAATTACCGACATAATAAACAAAATTTATAGCATCAGAATAATACCAGACGACCTATGCAAGTCGATATTTATAGCACTGCCGAAGAAACCAGGTGCAAACGAGTGTGAACTACACAGAACTATCAGCTTAATGAGCCACATTACCAAACTGATGGTCAGAATCCTGATGAATAGAGCGAGAAGCAAAATCAGGCCAGAGATAGGGCAGGAACAGTGCAGGTTCGTCAAAGACACAGGAACAAGGAATGTCATATTCATGATTAGGATGCTCTCCGAAAGGGCAATACAAATGAAGAAAGATTTGTACCTATGTTTCATTGACTATGCGAATGCATTCGACAAGATACAACACAAAGGAACTGATGGAGATGCTCGGCAGCCTCGATATTTTCGGCAAAGACATAAGAGTAATCAAGAATCTCTACTGGCAGCAAACGGCCTGCATACGAACAAGCAACGATCTCAGTAGATTTACAAAGATAGAAAGAGGTGTAAGACAAGGATGTGCCTTTTCACTGGATTTGTTCAACCTGTACAGCGAGAATATCTTGAGGACCCTAGATGACACGCCAGGATTTGTTGTTGGAGGACACAACTTGAACAACATAAGGTACGCAGACGATACAGTGCTGATTGCGGACACAGAAAGTAAACTACAAGACCTCATACAGAAGGTAGCGGTGGAGAGCGACAAAAAAGCACTACAAATAAACTTTAAGAAAACTGAGTGCATGGTCATCAGCAAAAGGTACAACCCAAAATGCCAAATAAATGTGGGACATACCAGAATCAAGCAAGTACAAAAATTTAAATACCTAGGAAGTGTCCTAACAGAAGATGGAAAGTGCGACACGGAGATCCGAAGGCGAATTGGCATGGCAAAGGATGCGTTCCAGAAGCTGAGCAAAATACTAACACACAGGAAAATCTCACTGGAAACAAAGAAAAGAGTGCTGAACTGCTACATGATGTCAGTTCTTCAATATGGCAGTGAATACTGGACAATATCATCAAAAATGAGGACAAAACTGGAAGCAGCGGAAATGTGGTTCTGCAGAAGGATGCTGCGGATATCATGGACTGAGCATGCAAGCAATGATGAGGTGTTGGAAAGAATGGCAACAAAGAGGAAATTGATACTGAGCATCAGTAAGAGACAATTGAAGTTTCTGGGACATGCAATGATAAAGGAGAGCCTGGAGAACCTGATACTGACTGGCCAGATAGAAGGAAAGAGAGACAGAGGAAGGCAGCAGATAACATATTTGCAGGGCCTGATCAGGTAGTTGGCAGAACGGCGGTTGACAGGAGTAACAGGAGCAAACATACTAGGAGCCACAAGGGATAGGGAAACGTGGAGAACCATGATCGCCTATGTCCTGAAAGGACAGGACATATAGAAGAAAAAGAATATTTAAACCTGTGTTTATGATATATAAATGATAGGAATTAAAGTATTATTGGGTAAAGGTTGATTTGGTATGTGTTAACTCTATTCTCTGTGTAAGTTATTAGTACTTCTAGGAAGTCCTGCTGATCTTTGGTTTTCTTTGCATATTGAACTGGATTAAGTTTTACTAAGTTCACACCTTGCTGGTGAGTTGCATATCTTCCTGGTGAAGCCAGAGCTTAAAGGTATTATCTATTTATCTCAGATATATAGTTGGCATTAATGGTGTTGTTTTTAAAGTTATTTACTCAAAGTATAATATATATATATATATATATATATATATGTTCTCCATCATGGGTGATAACAGGGAACTCATAGCCAAGCCTTCTTTTTGTTGGTATATGTTGGACTCTAGTTGGCTGACTATTTATTGTCTGTACACAGAATATTGACATCATCATTATCTATTGGGATGGTAGTCTGTTCATCAATGGAGTAGTATGGTTGTAAACTGTTTTGAACTACCAATAGAGGCTCAAACATCCTGGTGAACAGTCTCAGTGTATCCCCACTTATCTGATTATTATGGATGGGAGCATCTTAAATTGTATTCCACAATACAAAATGGCAGTATGTGGTGGGGGAAATAGCTTAGAGAATTAAAGTATTGGTTAGTGAATTTGGTGGTATAGTAAATGTTAGTTCAATCTCTGGGCTGGGTTGTAACAGTTTGTAATTCCCTAAAAGTTACCCAAATTGACAAGCACCTAAAGAAGGCCAGAGGGCACAACAGCAACTGTAATAAAGATAATTTCTCATCCCAAAATTTACAACAGAAATGATAAGAAATTCATATAATTGCTAATATTGCATCAACTCCTAAAACACTATTAAAATAACAATGAGAAAATCTTCACTTCATCCTTGTAAAGTAAAAAAATAATTAAAAATAAAATATCATTATAGATATGTAAATATTTTTATTTTCAATTTTTTATCATTCTTTCAAAAAAATTCAATGAAAATTTATTGTCATCAAAATAACAAAAAAATGAAAAAAACAAATTATTGCAACTTTATTTAAACCTCTGCTTATAATGTTTCATAAAAATTATTAAAAAATCATAAATTGTTAAATTTCACAAGTGCAAAAGTAGATTTTTACCAAATATAAGGCAACTGAAAACACTGAATCAAAAAAGAAAACTTCAAGTATTTAATATAATACTTGAAGGTTGGTATAAAATGTTGATTTTTTTCTTTAAAGAATCTAATAAATAATAATAGTAACCTAGAAAATGGTTTTAAAGATGGAAATTACTTCTCTAAAGAAAAAGGCAATGACAGTTTACTTAATTTTATATAAATAACAGTTTAATTTGCTGTGTAGAATGAAAAATGACTGATCATCTGATAGTAATTTTTAAAAGAAAGGAATTAAAACAACAAATTTCTTAATGATAATGATAATTTTTATTGTTTTATTTAATAATTTATACTTTAATACAAAATTAAGACATTAAAAGACATATAAAGGAAGTATACAAATGAAGAAAAAATTACTTTAATGCTCATAATATTTTTGTTCTTTTTCATTCTTCCTGTTTGATTAGTGATTAAATATATTTTAATAATCTTCCATTTGGATAACTACACTAACAGCTTTTATATCTGACCTCAACACCCTTCTTTCCTTTAAGGCTAATACACTCTGTTAGGGATTACTAATGACAAATTTTGTGCATATTTATATCATTGGCTTAAAATAGGCAAAAAAAGGGCTTGTGTGTGTATCTTTTATTGCATATTATCTATTTGAGTAATTCATTTAAGGTCAAGCAGACTATTGTTTGACCATGACTGGATGTACAGTACTTTAAGATCTTAGTACCTGATGGCTGGAGATTATTTTTTAAAGTAATAATAATAATAATTATGTTGATGATAATAAGAATAATCATACTTTATATGTATAAGAATTTTCTTTTGGAAAAACTTTATCAGTCTTGCTTATATACAATAAGACAAAAAGCAGAAAACAGTTGATTCTAACTGCTTGGACATTTTTGCAAAATTGAAATGAGAAACTATACTTGAAATATAAATCGTAAGTGTGTTTTTTTTTTATTCGTTTAAGTTTTATAACAAATAATAGGAAAATACAGATATTTTTCAAAATGAATATCTATTTTAATATTTAATATGAAATATTGTACTATGTAGTTGATTTTAAATTTGATTTTTTTGTTTAATTTATAAAACAAAAAACAGAATAAATTATTCTGGGTTTTTTTCTTTACTTGCATTTTTATTATTTTCTTAGTAAGCTTGTAATAAAAAAATTATCATCAATATTTAGCAGTTTACTTATTTCCAGTTCTTAAAGCAATTACATATTATATGAAATCTTTTATTTAATTATTCTAAGGAATTTGGTGACTAGTGTTAAGTAATGGCTTGCAGCCTATTCCTAATAAGATTGATCATCTGTGTCTGGCATTGTAGCTGTATTGCAAATGAAACTAAACTAAAGTAAGTAAATATCAGTATAATTTGCAGGAATGAAAGTGAATGTAAAATTGCTAATTTTTTTTTTGTCATTCTGTTTATGTAACCTTCAGATATCATGGGTATGATAAATCAAATTTTTCATTTACTCCATACTCCAGTATTTTATATATTATCAAATTCTTGTAGTAGTAGAGGAAACAAATCTGGTTATCATTTATTAATCAAATCATTATCTACATGTGAACTTGATGTGCATATGCAAAGTGTTGGCTTATCTTATTGTAGCCCACTCCATCACTCTCCTTCTTTAGTCATTTTAAATATTCTTGGTAGTATAAACAAGTTTAATTAAAAACCTAATTCTGCAGTATTTAACCTAAAAGAAAATTATAGTTTTTCAGAAAAGTGATTGTCAATGGTTAGGAATTAAGGCAATCATTACTGACAGTATAAGTTTGTTTAATTTTGTCCAATATTTTGTTGTTGAACAACTAGTTAGATGATTAATCTAACACTTAAACTTTGAACTTCTGAGCAGTTTCAAGTCAGACATTCATCAGCCATAAGCTTTTTTCTCAGATTTCTTCTTATCAGCCTTGAAACTCAAGGCCACATTTTGATATTTCTGATATTGATCTTTTCATTGGAATGAAAAATTAATATTTCATAATTACTTTGATAAGAATCAGAAGTGTTTTTCAATTTTAAAAAAGGAAAAAATTGAAAATTATTCCCCTTACCTTTAATAGACTGTTAATTTTGCAATTTTAAAATTGAAATGTTTATTTATTTTACAATTGTTTTTATTTGTATTAATAGAATTACAACTACTATTGCTAGTTATTTGTTTGATTCTATCAACATTTGTAGGTAATAATTTTAAGTAATAACTGTCAAAATCTTGTAAAATGAGCATGAGATCTATGGAAGGAAATCTTGTACTGGAAACGTAATAACTTAATACAAAAAACGATGTCAGTGTGTCAATGTGAAACAAAACCAGCTTTTGGGTGAAACAAATGGCACATAGTAACGTAAAATCTGTTTAAAACATTTTGCGATTTCTTGCACCAACATTTAAGGTAAAATTCAGTGTAATATTTCTTTGAAATCACTTGCTCTTATTAATGTATCATATTTACTTCTAAGTTTGATAATTTTGTGGTTTATTTTAAATCCACAAAAATGAAATGTTATAGATTTGAATCTATATATTTATATTTTTAAAAAAATGTTTTCTTGACTTAAACATTTAATAATGCGTTTTTTGATATTTTTTGCATATATGAAATTTAGAAATGTTACTTAGTTTTTAAACGCTTATATTGATTTCTTAAAAAATACAAAATATTTTTATTTTATTCTTTAAAGAACTGGGAAAACATTTTAATTTAAAAGAGCAAGTTTCTAAAGTTGAAAATTTATATACACAAAAGTTGTATTTGTATTAACTGAAATAGCAATAATAAAGCAGCATTTTAAGTAACAAATTATCAATGACCAATTAAATAGTACTGGTAATTTATTTTAAATTGAGAAATCTAATTTTGTTGAAATCAAACTTTGACATTATTAATCACCCCAAGGCATTATAATATCTAAAATGAAAAACAAAAATTCAGTTTAAATTAAAAAAAAAACAAGAAATCTAAGTTTTAATGTTTTTACAAATTATCAGGAAAATATTTAGCAGTTAAATTTCCATTAACTGTAACATTATTCCATGACATTTTTTTACTATTCATATTTTTGCTAAATGTGGACATTATACAATATTTTAAAAACTTTTTTATTTTATTTGAATATTTATAATTTACAATTATTTTGCTGTTAACTTAGAAACTTTTGTAGGATATGGCTTAAACCCTAGTTTGTTATGAAACCTTCATATTCTATTGTTTTGCCAGCGATGAAAGAATAAATTAGCTGTGTATATTTGCTATTATGTATTATTCATATAGAAATTCAATCATTTTGACTGTGTAACTAACAATAGAAGGTTAATCTTTTGTTATATAACTTCTGAATTATGATAATTATTTAGACAATTCAAAAAAATAAACATAAATATTTCTCACTCCCAAGTTTATAAAATATTTTCTGTTTCTATTACTATTGCTTTACTCTACTATATTTGTCTATTGTTGGCTTCTTCCATCAAAAATTAATTATTGTTAGTGCATTTAAGGCATATTTGCCCCAAATATTGCATAAATATTTGTCAATTTTTAGTGAGAAATCAATTTCTTTAATTTTTTGTTAAAAACTGTTTTTTTTTTCTTATAACACAGCATAAGGTAACTGAAAACAAATTATAATATAACAAAAAACAAAAACAAAAAACCCCAGAGATATCCAATAGAAAAAAAAAGAAAAAATGTCTTCAATCAAAAAAAGATTATTCAATAAAATTTAGAATCAATTTCAGTTGGTCATGGTGTTTATCCAGATTAGTTGTGTTGGTCATCATGTCCACTATGGCAGCCTCCATCAAGTCTTTGGTTGGTCTCCCTCTCAATAATGTCACTTTAGATTGTAGTTCAGAAGATTCAAATTAAGAGAATTAAGTGGCAACATATTGGGAAAACATATGTTTGTGAAAATTCTTGGCCAGCTCTCTTAAGTAATACGTGTAGAAAAAGCAGACATTCTGGAACACATATGGATGCCTTTTTGTTCTTTTTTCTTGATCAATCTATCCAACACATTTATGTTATTGGCAGCATGACATGACCATTTTTTTGCTTGCAACTTCAAGGACAGCATGAATATGACTGTGGGATCCATCCAAAGCCACCTGTCATTTATCTTGTAGTGAGTACAAAATAAAAATCTTCACTGTTTTCAAATTCATGAGCTAGTGTGAAAATCTATTTTTTGACTAATAGAAAAAAAGATTGCCTCCATGGTGAGTAAAAGATCAGGGTGAATTTTGTGATCAAGTGTGAAAATATTTATTAATCAATGAAAGGGGAGCAATTTGCAGAAAACAGCAAATTGAACTTTCAATGACCTGTATCATGTTTCTTCCTCTCCAAAAGTAAGTCTGCGATAGGAGCCGACTACTTGATCTGAGTTGGCTCTTTGTAAACATTTCCTGGTTGATGCAAGCAGAAGATGAAGAAGCACCGGACAGTTCATGCTAAACACAATGTAACAAGAAAATAATCAGACTGCCCTCGGTGACCTACATTCGCAACTTCTCACTTACTCTCTTGTGCTGTTTTCTTTATCTCTTCTTCTTCCTCTTTTCTAAATCACTCTACACAAAAAGAAAGCAAGGAACAAGACATTACTACTACTTTGTTGATACACACAGCAAAAACATAGACTTATCTTTTTCCGTACAAATCACATTTTACTGAAACAAACGATCTCTAATTCCTTATACACTTTACGGAATAATACATTACTACTACTTTGTTGATACACTCAGTGAAAACATAGACTTAACATTTTTTTGTATGAGTCAAATTTCACATTTGGCTAAAATGGACAAACTCTTAATTCTTTAAATTTCTCAATACACTTTCTCTTAGAACATTTCACTGTTAATAATTTCATACCTACAATTTGATGTCATGATGTTCAATAAATGAATTTTCATTTATAAATACAAACAAGACACTTTTATTTTTCCAACCTTCTGATGATAATCTTAAATTGTGAGGACTTCGGTTATGTTTGGCACAAGGACAATTTAATAAACATTGCTTGATCTCCCTACTTCATTGGTAACCCTGACATGATCGAGCTCCTCACTTCAATCCTGTTCATCTGGTCACTTTCAAGAAACTCTCTTAGTTGTTGTGGTTAGTGGCTAATTGCCATAAGCACAGTGTACCTTTTTCATTTCATTTTCTGATTAGAAACTGCCATATTAATGCTTGTGATGCACCTGAATGAGAAATTGAAATGTTAACATTTGTCACAAATCATCATGTTAAAAGTGTGCTTCTGATAAAATGATAATGGAAAAAGATAAGCATACCAATTTCATTACTATATGTAATAAATATATGAATTTTGTTAATATAAATTATTATTTATCAGTTTTAAATTATTTAAAATGGTGTGCTGTCATATTGTTTACCTTATAAACAGTTTGTTACCTTGGTACTAATAAATATTAAAGTTAAATTGCTCAGAGATTTTAAAAAGGAAACAAGCAAATACATGTTTTATTTTTCCTGAGGTGACATGACAATGGCACTAAAAAAACAAAAGTGTTGATATTGAAGTTTTCAGATTTCTGTTGTTGATATTAAAGCTTTAATAACACTCTCCTCATTCTCAGTATTAAAAGTAATTGTAAGTAATATCAGTTTTACTTTTGTTTGATCATGCATTCACAGGAATTTCTAAAGTTTGCAATATTAAAATTTAATTATGAGTAATTAAATTTTAAAGTGATTTTTAAATATTTTATGTTTGCGTCTCCTCAATGAAAAACAGAATACTTATATACTTATTTAATTTGTTCATTGTAAATTGTTCTAATGATTTATTCAGAATTTAATTTTTCTGTGGCCTGCCTGAACCTTCTTCAATCTTCAAACTGCCCAATTCCCAGGGCTGGATTGATAGATCAGTCACCTCAGACCACACGCAGTTTTATTCCACCTTGTGCTTTGATTTGGTCCTAAGATGGGTGAAGCTGAGTAACCATTAGGAACTGCTGCAAATGAATTTTGTTCAGGCTGGAGAAGTCACAAGAAGAGAAAAAAATATCTTCATAAAAAAAACTTTATATTTTTGATTCTTGGTACAGGCTTATTCATTCCAGCAGTCAAATTCTATCTGCTTCATGCAAACAGCTATCTTCCCAGCCCACCTCTAAAGTTGAAATGTAACTCTTTGGCTGGTTTTGTTAAGTTTGGCACAGGGTTTGAGAGAGTTCGTCTTAGGCAGGTAGTCAACTGCAAATCTCTTTGGCCAAAATTGCTGCTTTGGACCCTCATATGGATTTCCTCTCAAAACTGGAGTGAGGTATGACTGGTATGGGGAAATTGATGAGTTACTTAATTCCAACAATGTTCTCTGGCTTTCAAAGATTAATTATCTTTTTCAATTCAGGGTTTTTCTTTTCCATGATCAGCAGTCACAGGCATTGTTCCATCAAATTAATTCCTGCCTTTCTTCATTAATATCCTTCAAAGTATGTACAAATTCTCTGCCTTCCTTAGTTTTCTACCTCTTCTCACTATCAGTCAGTCCTTCTTCAACTGTTTTCATTCATCGGTCTTAGATTGCATTTACTTGTGGTCATTAATTTAATTCTTATTATTTCAAAATATCTCCTCTGCAAAGAAAACTCTGGTCCCCAATCAGAAACTTGTCAGATATCTATCTTGATTTCTTATCAGGGTCATTAATTAAATTTTTAATTCACAAAGAAATCCTTATTTCCAACCCTGTTTATAATGCAGTTTCATTCGCTGTCAGCTTCAGCTGGTCACTAAGAAATTTTTATTTTTTCAATTTTTCGCTTGTATAACATTTCTCTATCTGGCCGTGTCTTGATAAATTGTACCAAAAGACTTTTATTAATCAATTGTTTATATATGCCACATGGCCTCTTTTGTACTCTGCCTCTCCATGGGAACTTTTTTTAGGTTTTTGAGATTTTGCCTTTTGCTAACAAAACAAAAAAAATTTCATTTAGTTTATCTGTATGGCTTTCCTTCTATTTTTTAACCCTTTGGCATCAAATCGTGTTATATTCTAATGATCTTTTCAGAACCACTCCTGCAAAAATGTTATTTTATTAATATCGGAAATTTAATAGATTATGTATGAGAAATTTTGTTACAAGAAAATATGCAAAATATTTTCTTTTCTAATTTTTACTCAACTGCTGTATATTTTTTGTATTTTAGTTGATTGCATTGATCAGCTAATAATTGATATTCATTATTTCAAATGTACATGTTGGCTGAATGACAAAGATTTAACTGTAGACTTTATCTCATGAAGGCATACCTTGCTACTTAAATAAAAACATCAAGAAAATGCATGTTTTTGAATGTATTCCATGCACAATATAATTTCTGTTTGATTTTGAAGCTCAAGTAATATGATGTGTGATTGGAATCTGCATTATTGTAAGTATTGCTTCTATAACTTTCAATTGATACTTTTTTTTAAAAATCATTTCACCCCGAGCAAGGCAGAAATGTCACTGATGAGCGGCAGGCTACATAACTGTAAAAAGATTAATTAGAAAAGAGTGAGGAGTACAAACTAGTTAGAAAGGAGCAATAGAAAGCTGAGAATGCAGGTGCAATGACAGATACATAGGTGGAGAGAAAGGGAAGGATATACGGGGGTGGGGAGAGAGCTAGAGTCCGGTGGTTAATAGATGAGTATTGACATTGCATTTAAATTTCTGGAGGTTGTAGCCATCAGGAAAGCAAGAATATGGGAGCGAGTTTCACAGACGAGAAGTGCGAGAGAAGAAGCTGCAGGAGTAGAATTGTCATCTGCATTTGGCTAACCTGACTGTGAATGGGTGGGACCCAGTTGCCAGTCTGGTTGCACAAGTAAACACCTGTTGAGGAGGCACCAGTGACTTAAGTTCGTCCGAGCAGAAGCCATGAAAGTATTTAAGAACAGACAAAGGGAGGCCACATTTTGACGGTGGGGAAGTGGCTGCAGTCGAGCCGCCAGATCAGTACCTATCACATTACAGACTCTCCTTTGGAGCCTCTCGAGAACACTGAGGAGAATGGCAGGGGCGCCTGACCATAAATGGCAGCAGTTCTCCATGTATGGATTGATGGTTGACTTGATATATGCAGGATGGATTCAGGCGGAAAAAACATCCTGGATCGACATAGTGACCCAACCTTCTTAGCAGTAGATTTAGCTATGGATTCAATATAGTGGTTCCATTTGTGGTCTGAGGAGAGGGTAAGTTTGAGGAGGCGTAGTGTATTGCTCTCAGGGAGAACCGCTTGGTCCATGCTTATGGGAGGCAGGAGAGGTTGCCTGTAATGGTTGACAGACAACAGCTTGGTTGAAAACACTTAAGAAAGCATATTTGAGACTTGTAAACAACAGTCTGTTAGAATCATTAGAACTTCTCTAGGTCTCTAATCTCAGAGACCTAGGCTGGTAGCATTATGTAGGCAAATTTATGTAGATAAATTTGATGACATTAGACACCATCAAACCTTGAAGTAAATAAATTCTAAATAAGTTTGATTTTTATCTCAGCTTTATGGAGACATTGATTATGTTTATTAGATTGGCCTTGTGCCAAACACAACTGAAGTCCCCAAAATTTAAAGTTATCAGAAGGTTGAGAGATAAAGATAAAACTATTTTGTTTGTATAAATGAATAAAAATTTATTTATTGAACAGCATAATGTCAAAGTGTAGGTATGAAATGTTCTAAGAAAAACTGTAGTGAGAAGTTTAAAGAATTAAGTGTTTGTCCGTTTTAACAAAATGTGAAATTTGATTTGTAAAGAAAAAAATGAAGTTCATGTTTCACTGAGTGTATCAACAAAGTAGTAGTAATGTCTTGTTCCTCTCTTTCTTTTTATATATATACCAGGCACTTGACAGGAATGGCGAAGCCCGAACTGTCGCCTTGGATATCTCTAAAGTGTTTGACAGAGTTTGGCATGCTGGCCTTCTATGCAAACTGCAGAGCTATGGTATAGCTGGACAATTGTTTGAACTAATCCAGTCATTCCTATCTAACCGCACATTGAAAGTGGTATTAAACGGATATGCCTCCCAGAGCTACCATACGAACGCGGGTGTCCCTCAAGGCTCTATCCTAGGTCCTACGCTCTTTCTGATCTACATTAATGATCTCCCCGATAGCATAATATCCCAAGTAGGTATGTACGCCGATGACACCACAGTTTACTCTTGCCTCAATCAAAAATCTGGTGTGGGCGACAAAGCTAACCTTGCAGCCGAGCTTGGAAAGGACCTCCAATCCGTAGTGGACTGGGGTAAGAAATGGCTCGTAAATTTTAATGCTTCTAAAACGAAGCTACTCTCAATTAGTCATCATAGATAACCGCACCTACCTCCCATTAGCATGGACCAGGCTTGCCTCCCAGAGAGTAAAACACTACGCCTCCTTGGTCTCACACTTTCAGCGGACCTCAAGTGGAATGACTATATCGAATCCATTGCTAAATCCACTGCTATGAAAGTCGGTTCTTTGTGCAGGGCCCGGAGGTTTTTTCTGTCTGAATCTATTCTGCACAATTGTGTAGGGCCCGGAAGTTTTTTCTGTCTGAATCTATCCTGCACATTTACAAATCTACCATCCGCCCGTGCATTGAATACTGTTGCCATATCTGGTCGAGTGCCCCTGCTATTCATCTTGGGCTTCTCGACAAGGTACAGCAGAGGGTCTGTAATGTGATCGATACTGACTTGGCAGACTGCCTGCAGTCTCTCTCTCACCGGTGCGACGTGGCTTCCCTGTGTCTCTTCTATAAATACTTTCATGGCTTCTGCTCCAATGAACTTAGATCACTGGTGCCCCCTAAATACGAATTTGCACGAGATACTAGATTAGCAACTAGATCCCACCCTTTTACAGTGAAACTGATAAAATGCAACCGCAATTTCTACTCCAACAGTTTCTTTTCTCGTACTTCCCGACTGTGGAATTCCCTTCCACATGACTGCTTCCCCGATGGCTACAATCTCCAGGAGTTTAAATGTAAGGTCAATAGACACCTCCTAACACCCTAACTTGCTTCCATTCTTTCAAACACTCTTCCCATCCTCCAAACTATCTATCACCCCCCTACCTTCCCCTATGTAGACCCAAGTGCAATAGTGGCAGTGGAATGCCTTGCTTGGGGTGAAACGATTAAAAAAAAAAAAATGTATGGTGAGTAGGTGAAGAGGAAGGAGGAAAGATAAAGAAAGCATGAGAGAGAAAGTGAGAGAGTGTGAATACGGGTCACCAGGATAGTTAAGCTCAATTGGTGGTTGTCAGTTTCTGGTATATTATGCTGGGTTGAGTACTCTCTGCTTCCTTCTCTGTCTGTTTGACTAATCAAAAAAATGTAAAATGAAAAGCCAACTCAATCATGTGGTTGGCTCATTTTTGGGCAGGAAGTCATATGACACAGGTCAATGAAAGTTCAATTTGTTGTTTTCTGTAAATCACTCTTTTTTCATTGGTTAATAAATATTTCACATAAAATTTATCTTGATCTTTCTCTCAGCATGGAATCAACCTTTTTCCTTTTGGTCAAAAAATAGATTTTCACACTGGCTCATGAATTTGCAAACTTTTTTAAATTATCAATAAAAACAAAAGGATTTATCTTCCTGTAGTCACATTAGAACTTGAAAAATATGTCATAAATAAAACTACTACAAAAAATTCTATTAATATAAGTGATAAGTTCTACTGTGATGGGAAGAATTTACTTATATATCAACTCAGAGTTTTGTTCATCTTATTCACCCATCTTTGAAAACGTCAATCTTTAAAAAAGTTTTAAATGAGATACAAGAGACTTATGCTTGTTTAAGAAATATATATATTTATGGATTTGAAGTAAAATACTTTCATATACTTATGTTGTAATATCTGGTTACCATAGCAATGTCTTGATCCTTAAAGTTCCAAACTTCAGTCCAAAAATGTTCATTTTTTAGTGATTTGTGATTAAATAATTAACAATATTGTTTTTTTTTCTGATCTGATGAATAAATTTTACTTTCAGTATGTAAATATTCATAAATTTTAGCCCTTATAATAGGGACTGACCAAAATGTTAATTATTTTTCCTTGATGAATATTTGTCACTATTTTGCTAGTCAATAAAAATGTAAGCATAGAATAAAAAAAAATCTGAATGTCAGTGTATTATTGTTGTTGGCCAGAGAAATGAGAAAACTCTTTGATTATTTTCATTTCTGTTAAAATTTTCTCTTCATTTCTGTTAAAATATACATTTTGCTTGTTTCAAAACAACTTCTATTGATTTCTTTATTTCTCAAAATATATAAATGCATCAGACTTTGTATACCATGTGTGAACAATAGCATTTATCAATAATTAAAAAATCATGTTGCTTATCAAGTTATTTGCAGATATTCATGTTCAGTGAAAATTTCAACCTGTATCTAAGCATGCATTGATGTCATAATGAGGATTAAAAAAGAAAAATCAACCTAATGAATGAATAGGACATTAGATAGTAAAGTTTTTTCTCTTTGAAAACAGCTTGTTTCTTTTCAGATTTCTAATAAACACTGGAACAAATAAGTAATAAAACTACATATGAAAAAGATGAGGATGATTTCATAATGCTTTTGATATATATTTAAATTAGAATTGAGAAAACAACAATTATCTTACAATTCACATATTAATATATGGTCACATGCTAAAGTATTTGGACATATAAAAATTTGGGAATTTTTTTTAAGAAAATCATGATTTCTAATATGGTTACAGACATAAAAATTGAGTTGAATATAGTAAATATTTATGATATTCTATATCTAAGTAAAAATACAAGTAGTTGGGATATTCTAAAAAAAAAAGTAAGTAAAAAAATTTTGTTTATACACAAATTTGTTGGAAAATTTAACAAAAATGTACAATGCAAAGGTGCCTTGATATAGTATATGAATACCAAGTCACTTTTCAACAAATGGATGTAGTTACATCTTTTTACTTTATTTACAAGGATGTCCTGCTTGAGGAAGATTTGTTGCCATATTGCTTTCATTTTCAAGTGATAGCTCTTATACTAATAAGGTTGATATCCATGATTATGATGATCAGTTATTACTCTCCAAACAATACCATTTTCTAAATCTCATAAAATATCAGTGGCATGAGTTTAAATATAGAATTCATCAGAAGAACGCCTATAATTAATCTCAATCTTAAGATAATTTATCAACAAGAGTGCAATAAAATTGTATCTAATTTCTGTGATAAACTTATTTCAAATTATTCCAAACATCTGATCATCATCATAGTAAATTAAGGGCATAGTATTAAGTTTTGAATATAGTTTATTGATATTTGTCCAATACTGTAGCATTTTATTAAATTTGTGCATAGACAAAAAAACTCCTTATTAGTGCTTAAAGTTATGATAGTATTTACTATGTTCAACTCAGTTTTTAGATTTATAGTCAAATTTGAATTTTTTCTTTAAAAATGCTTTAAGATATTTGTGTTCAAACATTTTGCATGTCACAAAAACTGAAAGAAAAAATTGAAAGAAAATATAATGGTGGATATTTTTTTGATAAGGAGTGAGATTAATAAATTTACTAAATCCTCAAGATATGTTTTCAAAGTAACTCTAATTTTTTCACTAGATGCATATTAACAATATATTGAAAAATAATTCAGTTTCTTACTCTGTCTCTGTTCAAATCATGTTTGAAAAAATTGTTTATCATTTTATATTCAACTTCAGTAAATACATGCTTGCATCTGTCTAAGTCTTATATATATTAAGAGCAGTTTGTAATGTGTAAATCATCCTGAAGAAAACAAGAGATATTTTAATTGATATTTTTGTTAATGAAATATTCAATATCATATATATATATATATATATATATAAATTAAAAACAGACTTTCCAATCAAATAAAAATGTTAAACAAATAGAAATTCAAATTATTGGTTAATGCAAATTTCATAAATTCCCATATAATTTTGTAATATATATATATATATATATATATATATATATATATATTAATAGAATAATTAAAGAACAGGTAGGAAAAAGTGTCTTTAATCTAACATGTTTCACTTTAACAAGCTTCCACAGAGACATATGCTGATTGAGGTTTGATTTCATTGGTCAGATATGTGTCACATGTAATAAAGCAATGTATGAATATTTTAAATGTAGAGGAAAGACATATCTGTTTAAGTGTGTGTGCCATGTGTAATAACAAACACTAGATATTTATTATGAATATAAGTATATGTATGAAAAAATAATGCATGTGTCAAGCGTATTTAAAATATAGATGAATTAAATGTGTTTATATGTCAGTAAAATTAGTGTGTGTAAATGGCAAAATGAAATACATTTCCATTCAAAATTGTAGTCAAATAATGTATATGCATGTCAAGTGATGGAATGATTTTCTTTTTTAAATAAAATGAGAGAATCATGTATGAAAATATGTGTTTATGATTTGGTAAAGTTAGTATGTGTGTGAATGATAAAACAAAATACATTACTTTAAAATTCTAGCAAAATGATATATACAAGTACTTAGCAAACTTTTTATAAATAAATAAATAAATTTTGAAAATAAGTTGTTTACAGCTAAAATCTTTCAATGAGATAATATGTATTAAAATACTAAATATCTGTGTATTAAAATTATTATAATATCATAATAAAGTAATATAGAAATATTAAAATATACATATAAAATTAATAATATATAAAGTATTATATCATTACAATATTACAATTAAGCAAAATAAATCTCATACAATATAAAAGTATATAATAAAAATATAATAATAATAATAATAATAATAATAATAATAAACTATAATAATATATAATAATAGTGAGAAAAATATAGATAATAATAGGAACTATTAGGGAGAAAACAAATTAATTATGAATGAAAATAGAATGTAGTTCATATAGAGAAAACAATATTGCAATGTTATGAATACAAAGAACTATCTAAATTTTTTGATTATATCTATTGGTATTTTGGATTCATGGATTATAGATTTGTGGAAAAATGCAGAAGTAATGTAATGTTTTAATCATATGTTTATAGTTGGTAGTAATGATATTAATATATTTTCAAAGTGCTTCATCCTTAAAAGGTTATGTTCTTTTTTATTAAACTAGCATTAGAGAAATCAAAATTGTGTCCTTTGTTATAAATACAAGAAAGTTGGAATGTATGGTCAAAGGCAAGTCTCTTTTATGTTCATAGATCCACACTTTTGAATTTTGTGATGTTTCCCCTATACAGTATTGCACTGGAGACACTGTATTTTGTAAATCCTGGCATTTAAATTGGTGTTTAGTGTCTTTTATAATCTGACAATATCACCAATAGTCTTGGAGGGGATAATAACAATTCTAGTGTTTGGGATAACTAATTTATTTGAGAGTTCATATGAAAATGTGTTGGAAGGTAGTATTATGAAATTTATGTGATTTTTGTGGGTATTTGGGGGGGGGTTGTAGATTTTAAGCATATATATATATTATTTTATATTGCCTTGTTTCAGGTGAAATGATTTTAAAAAATTATCTGTAAATCTTGTAACATCTTAATTTAAAAGAAAACAAATGCAGTATAGCCTTTAATGTTAACAACAAATTGTCATGTAAAATATCTCTAACCAAATGAGCAAATATTTAGTTTCAATGCTTGATTATTACATACTTAGATTCTATTTTTGCCTTGATTTTATCTTTATGCTGCTGCAGGGAGAATAAGGGAAAATAATCAAGTTATATAAGGTATGTAATAATTATACTTATTCATTTTAAAATTCAATGTGGCTAAATTTCTGTTATTTTAATCTTAGATGAAGTTGTGAGCTATTTCAGCTTTTAGTGAAACATTTTTGCTTAAATAAGTTATTAATTATCATTTTTGCATTATATGTTTGGTATTCCTAATTCAAAATGAAGCTAATGAAAGTAGGAAATTCCCTCAAGCTATTTTTAAGTTAATTAAGAAGATTTCATTAATAGAAAAATAGTAAAATGAAAGCAAAATATATTTAAAAGGAATGAATAAACATTTAGACAAAATCTGGAAGCTCTGTAAGAAAAAAAAATAATTGTTCTAAATTATCAAATTTCTTTCAAAAAATGTGTATATATATATATATATATATATACACTTGAAAATTTTTTTTGATATTCTACAATTCTATGGGTAATAAATATTTTGCAGATAAAACAGCTGCTCCTCAGACCCAAATTATGCAACAGTTAATGTTTAAAATCATTCAGAAAATCATCACATATAGACACTCACATGCCCATACCGAGAATAGATATTTGTAACAGCAATCTACAAAAAATTTTCCTTGCTCATTCAAAAAAACAAAAAAAAAGAAAAATATACAAAAATTTTAAAAGGAAGAAGAGAAAGAAATAGAGAACAAAAAGTATAAGGAGAAAGGAAGTTAAAGTTAACGTCTTAGGTTGACACATGGCATTTATAGTCTGGCTACATGAGTGTATTAACCAAAATTTCAATTCGTCTGTCTTCTTCGAAAAACATGACATGGAAATTTAACATTACATTTAGTCTAAAGATAAATGGTTGTATCTATGGTATAAAAATAAATGGTAAATTTTACTTTTTAATGCAAAATATATAAATACTAGTATTATTATTATATTATAGAACAAACGCACTGAAACTCCCGTTTAAAAACCTACACGAAGAATTTAAAGTAGCTAAAATGAGAGCTACAATCCAGTACAAGTGCTCGAAAGATCCCAAAGTAGCCGGTGCGGGAATATCAGTATATACAGGTAGAAAATGGAACGCCTCGAAAGAACTGAATACAGCAAAAGAAAGAATCCGAGAAAAGGCAATACTAGAGACCAAAGCTACTGGACACGCGGGCCTCGGGCTTTTTCCCTCAGAAAAATATAACAAACTGCAAGGAAAAAAGAAAAATCATCTTTTGCAGGAAGAAATCAGAAACGGTGAAGAAGAGAAACGAATAGCAATCCAAGTCGGGATGAGACAGCAAGGGGCATGGACCAAATGGAGCTCTATGTTGAAACGCCAAATCAAATGGTCTGAAATATGGCACGGTGACACCAGATTAAAATTTCTGATTCGGGCAGTATACAACACCCTGCCAAGCCCCACAAACTTACAATTATGGTATAAAACCCAGTCGCCAAATTGTCATCTTTGTGGGTGCTGAGGTACCTTAAAACATATCCTGAGTAGCTGTAAATCTGCACTAGCTGATGGGTGTTACAGGTGGCGCCATGACAAAATTCTAAAAGAGATTGTGAAAATAGTTCAAAATGCTATCAAAGAGAATCTTTACAACCCAGACACAAGGCAGATAAAATTTATTAAAGCAGGTGTGAAAATCCCACGAAATAGAAAGGTAAATCCAAACCTGCTATCTCCTGCAACAGATTGGTAACTAAGGGCTGATATAGGCTCAAGATTGAAATTCCCAGAGCAAATTGCCATCACAAAACTTCGCCCAGATATAGTTTTCTTCTCACATAAATTGAAGAAGATAGTCTTGTTGGAACTGACGGTCCCCTGGGAAGAAAACACAGAGGAAGCTCATGAAAGGAAGAAGTTAAAATATGACAAACTGCTGGAGAGTTGCAGGGTTAAAGGCTGGAGGGCTAATTGCACTCCTATAGAAGTGGGGACTAGAAGATTTGCAGCAAGGTCCTTATGCAAAGCCTTAACAGATATTGGGATAGTGGGAGTAAAAAAAAGAAAAGCACTCAAGTCCATAACCGAAACAGCAGAAAGAAGAGCTAATTGGTTATGGATCAAAAGAGAGAGTGCCTGGATTCCAAATTGTTAGCTAAAATTCCCCAAAATTCTGCATCTAAATTAATGTTTCGGACAAGCTTATGTGCGGTTCACCTCTAAATGGAAAGTGGCTCTGACTGTTGCCAATCGGAAACATTTGCAAGGTTTCGTACCGGGCCTAAACGTAATTTTCCAGTGTCTGAAAGCGCTTATCAAGGGTGGGCCGGAGGCTGATCATCTCTGGTCGGGTTGGCGCGGTGATGGGGGTATGATGTTGAAAGACCTGAAACCCCCTATCCTTGCGATGACATCAATGACGACACCCTCTAGCGCCCCCATTACTGTGCGTATGTTTGAAATCATAGATGTAGTAATAACAAAAAAATTATAATATATAAAAATAAGTATAATACATAAAAAATAATAAAAAATAAAATAATCCTAAAGAATACTAATAATAAAATATAATAATTATAAAAATGTATTAATAAAAAGGATATATATAAAAAAATTTATAAAAATTATGAAATTATAATAAAATAATAAAAATTAATAATCATAAAAATAATTTTAAAAAATTCCTAGTAAAGAGAATAAAATACACTAAAAGGTAAATATGTCATATAATACGGAATAAGACGAAACAATAAAATTATAATCTTTTTTTTTTTATCATACAACGTGTGAAAGCACGTGCGATACCCTGTCCTCATCAGCTGCCAACCAGGGCGATAACACAGTTTCGGTAGCTCAAGGCGGTACTGCCACTCCTGGCGCTACCAAGCAGCTTTTGCCACCAGACAGGGTATTAAGAGAATTATATATATATATATATACTCCAGATCAAATAAGAGCAGAGACTACATTGGATGTTAATCTTTATTTTGCAGTTTGTGATTTGAAATAAAAAAAAAATAACGCGTTTAATTTCGGCCGTTGATGTGATTACGCATTTACCGTAACTGACTTTTACATATGAATGCTAGTTCCGCGTGTATTTTCTCCATGCTGAAAACTTCTTGCTTTCGACCAAATCCAACTTGATGCATATTGTGCCATGGTCTGAAGACGATTTGAGGCAACTTTCAAACTGCGGCCAGTGATTCCTATTTTAGAAAGAAACAAAATGGCTGAGTGTCCTATAAAACCATGGCAACCAACCTCAATAGGGATCACATGGCATATCCAACCCTTTTCCACACAGTCGGCACGCAGTGTCTCGTAGCGGTTTTTCTTCCGCTCGTGTGCTTCCTCCCGGTTTTCTTCCCAGGGGGCAGTCAATTCTATGAGGAGAACACTCTTCTTTGAATCGGACCATGCTACAATGTCCGGCCGCTTTTCTGTTTGAATAATGTGAACTGGAAATTGTAGAGCTGTCTTGAGATCTGCTGAAACTTTCCAGTCACTAGCTCCGTTCAGTAGTTGCATGTTAGGATTTTGCTTCCTCATAGGACATTCACCTTCTTTGATAAACTGAATTATGGGTTCCTTGGCTGTTATAGATTGTTTGTTTGCTGTCTCACATTGTGCTTTTAATAAATCTATTATCACCTTTAACACCTTGTTATGGCACCATGTGTACATTTGAAGCGATTGTGGACATGCAGATAGTACGTGGCGCAAAGTACCCCGATCACTTTTACACGACAAGCACAGATCCGAATTGGTATATCCCCATAATTTTAGGTTGGTCACATTTGGTAAGAGATCATAAGTAGAGCAAAGAAGGAATGATATCGCCAGTGGTTCCATTGCAATTAAGGATTTCCATGATAATTTAATTGGTTCGATATCATTCCATTTTGTCCATGCACATTGTTTGGCCTGAGTAACAGCACTGGCTTTTCTTTGCTCTTCCTCAAACATCTTCGCTCACCATGTCTCTTTTCCCTTTTGAATCCACTTTGGAGAATAGCTTTTTGCTCGTGCTACCCAGCCCAGCTCAATTGGTTTGAGTGATGATGTCTTTTATTCATAGGCTGCATTCCGCCTCCTGGGTGGTCTTAACGGCCAACCACTTCGTACCTGATTTTATTTCTGGATACAACTTCTGAATGATATCGTTGCCTGAGTCCTTCATCATCATGTGAAAGCCTACTTTCCCAATTTTGAATTCTTCTACCAGTGAGGATATTGGGAGTTGTAGGTTTCCAGAATTGGTATATAAACCCACTTTAGAAAAACAAGGAGGAACTCCAAGCCACTTACGCAGATATTTGTTGCTATATTGTTGGATCCGTTCAACACGAGATATTGCAATCTCATACATCTGTAAAGGCTACAAAAGACGAGGTAGCAGACCATGTTGGTAACACCAAGCCTTCATCTTTTCAGGGAGACAGGTTTTATCAATTGATTTAAGCCCTTTCAACGCTACTTTCTGGACCTCTGTACCCCTATGTCGATCAGTTAGTGGGATTGAATAGAGACATCCGAGACTCTTCACCAGCTTTTCCCTGACTGTTGGGATCTTATCACCCCCAATTTTGAAATGGATCTCCTTGACAGATCCTCCGACTAATGATAGGCTTTGACTTTTCTTTGGTTTAGCCTTCATTCTCACCCATGTGAAAAGTTCATAATACCTTTGTAGTAAACCATCGGCAGCGATTTGGGATGGGACGAGAATGGTGATGTCATCCATAAAAGCTCTGGAAGGAGGAAGAGTCAGATTTTCATTTTTCATTACTCCTTTCAACGTAATTGCTGTACCTCGTAAAATGAGTTCCATGGCCAGAACGAAAAGAAGTGGGGAAATCACACAGCCCATCATGATGCCGATCTCAAGTTCCTGCCACTTGGTGGTATAGTTTTTAACGGTAAATTTCATGAAAGCTGAATTGAAGTATTTCATTATGATTTCCCCAACCTTGCTAGGGAAGTTGAAAAATTCGAGGGCCATTCGGATTAAGTGGTGCGGAACTGAACCATATGTATTGGTAAGATCAAGCCAGATCACATGTAGTTCTGTTTTGTCCCTTTTAGCTGAGAGTATTGAGTTCCATATCATCTGTGAATGTTCCAGACATCCACGGAAGCCAGGTATCCCAGCCTTCTGGACAGATGTATTTATATAATGATTGCTCATCAGAAAGGTTGTCATATGACGAGCAAGAACTCCAAAAAATATTTTCCCTTCTACATTTAGAAGGGATATTGGGCGAAAATGTGTGATACCTTTTGACTGCATTTCCTTTGGTATCCAAATACCATCAGCCAGACACCATTCCTGTGGTACAATACCCTTCTTCCAAGCCTGCTGAAGGAGGACTGAATTTCCTGAGGACACATGGACAGTTTTTATATAACTTGTACGATATCCCATTCAAGCCTGGGGCACTACCTGCGCGGGCCTTATGGACGAAATTTCGAACTTCATTTAGTTTTATCCCCCTATCATCAAACATTACTGTTGGATCTTGGGGTTTTGGTAAATCTCTTAGCTGAGGTATTGGGACACCGTTTAAATCATCTGAGTATGTCATTCTCAAATGGTTCTCGAGTTCCTCCTTCGGTACATCAAGCTTGCCACTTTTTGATTCCACGAAAAGTTTTTTGCAAAAGCATAAGGATTTGAGTAGAATGCTCTCCGAGCCTGACGCTTTTTCTTTCGATGTTTCCTCTGATTTTCAGCTCTGGAGATCACCAAAATCCTTTTTTTAATATCATTTAGGATATTCTGAAGTTCTGGCCTCTCATGAATCGGGGCTTCTTTTAATTGGTGCTTCAGCATTCTCTGTTCCGATCTTAACTTTCCTTTCTGTATCTGTCGTCTATTCGGTCGTTTTCCTTCGGTTTTATCTTTCTTATCCGTTACTGCACCAAACCAATACAGACAAACGTCGTATATAACTCTGCAGAAGGATGACAATTGATGATCAATAGGGCCCTTAAGATGGGTGGTGAGCAAAAAAGAGAGCTCCTGGTCTAAGTTTGTCCAAGTATCTGTCTGATTACCCTTGGGCTACTGAATTCTTGGCTTGTGAGGAATGTCTCCAGGATGCTGTCGCTTAACAATGGGGCCTTGAATACTGTGGGGGTATTCCTGATCCATAAGCTCATCATTTGATTTACATTCTCCGGTAGGAGGATTACGTTGTTTGCACCAGCGTGCCTTGTGGATTCGTAACCCTCGCAAGCTGTTAAATTCTTTGCCACAATTACACGTTGTAGCCAGGTTCATATCCAATTCGTTACCGTTAGAGCAAGTACGGTGGGTGATATATTCTCTCTCCCTGCTACAGACACCCTGAGGGCATTTTCCTTTAATTGTGTTATCCATATTTGTTGTGTTCCTGTCTTTCCAGGACGTCACTCCAACTTTCTGGAGAGTCACTTTGTCTTTCCAAAGAGTCATCTTGCTTTCCAGAGAGTCTTGGTATTCAAATTTTTATCATACAACGTGTGAAAGCACGTGCGATACCCTGTCCTCATCAGCCGCCAACCAGGGTGATAACACAGTTTCGGTAGCTCAAGGCGGTACTGCCACTCCTGGTGCTACCAAGCAGCTTTTGCCACTGGACAGGGTATTTTAAAATATATATATATATATATATATATATATTCATACACACATACACCTACATACATACAAATGCATATATATATATATATATATATATATTCCATATATTTTTTTATCCTTTACATATACACATAAATACATACTCACATATTCATATACACATGTACATGCAATATTACATTGTAATAATTTTAATATTATATACCTATTACAATAATACAAAGTAACTATTAAAAAGATGTTAATTTTTGTGGGGTATAATATTTCCAACGGGAAATTATAGATTTCTATGTGATATATATATATATACACACAAACACACACACACATATATATGAGTTTAATTTTTTTTTAGTTTCCAAGTTTATTATTTTATTGCATTGTTGCAAGAGAATTACAATATCTTATTTCAAACACAGTCAAATTGTGTGTGTATGTGCATGCCTGTGTATACATTAAATGGCCCAGCCACATATAAGTCACTTATACACAATACAGACATGCACATATATTATATATACACATGCAATATTACATGCAAACTGTATATCATGGACAGAGAAACAGATTTTCTTTTATTTTATAGATTTTTGTATGCATGTGTATCTCAGCAGAAAATTATTGTTTGCAAATTTCATTGAAGAGTAAACAAATATTTTTTTAAGAATTTTAAAAAATCTTTTCTTGTTTTCTAACAACTGTTTTGAGTGGAGGATGTGCATTGTGATGCAGTGGATATCGACTCAGAATGAGAGATTGAGGTGCCGAGTTTGAATTTCAGTTGAATTCCTTGCATTCACTTACACACAAATACCCTTGGGAACGGTATTAATCTGTCTCTTCCCTCCAGTTATGGGTTAAATAATAGGACAGATTGGGTTCTATAGCCTTGGTTGGCAACCAGTCTACCGCAGAAAGTAATGGCAACCTACTGCATGATAAACTTCTGCCCAGTCAGTCATGTATCTTTCAAGACATGATTGCACAAAGTGTGTATCACATAAGGCACTTAACTGACTGATTTTGAGTGGTCATTTGAAATTATAGATATATGTCTTGACATTGTTTCTCCAAGTACTTTCAGCCACATTGGCTATCTTCAGGGACTAATGTTGTTTTTAATCAAAGACTTTCTTTTATCTCTTATTTTGAGAGTTTTAATCATGTTTGCAATTCAACTTTATATTTGAATTTGAACCATTAACCCATCACGTATTTTGAGTTTATTTTTTTTATTGTTAGATATTTCATGAGGTTGCTAATTTTATGTTTGTTTCTCTATTTTTACTGAACTTATTTTTTATATAATTATTAAAATATTTTCATATTTTTGTGTTCTGTGATGAAAATATATAAGCAGCATCCTTGGTATTTTGTTAGGTTAATTCCATGGGGAATTGTAATCCGATGAGAACTCATTATTATAATCACCCTCCAATGTTTTCATATAATATTCATGTAATTCCCTGTTAAAGGCTCTATACATTCTAAGCTTTTTTAGAAACTTTATAGTATTATTAATATTATTTTTATTATTTAAATTTCAAATTTATTATTATTATGTCATTTTTCATCATATTTCGATTTCTGCTTTGGTCTCACTACCAAACAAGTCTGCGGGGAGACCTAAGGCAGGTAGTGGCATGTTGTTATGGCTCCATTTCATGTTTTTCTATCTTCCCTATCATCCCCAGCATTACATAGATAAAGTTTTCCTTAGTGTGTGGGCTGTACTTAATAAGACAATTTTTTGTATATCTCTTAAGCTGGGGTTTCCAGGGATTCTTTCAATGTGTTGTTTTGTTCCATTTTTTATCATTCCAAGTGCACCTACTATCACTGGCACAACTCTTGTTTTCAATTTCCACATTTTTTCTATTTCAATTTCCAGGTCTTTATATTTTGACAGTTTTTCAAATTCCTTGATTGCTATGTTACAATCCGCTGGACAAGCCATATCAATTAATAGACAAGTTTTCACCTTCTGGTTTTTAACAATAATGTCTGGCCTGTTTGCTTCAATTTTTCTGTCTGTGTAGATGGTGTAATCCCATAGAATGGTTACATCTTCTATTTCTGTAACCGGTGCTGGGTGATGTTCATACCAGTGTTTGTTTACATATTTTCCATAATGTTTGCACATTGCCCAATGTAAATATTGCCCAACTCTATTGTGGCGATTTTTATATTCATTTGGGGCAAGTACAGAACAGCCTGAGATTAGGTGGTCTATTGTTTCTTGGTGTTTATCACAAAACCTGCATTTTGGATCCATATTATTATGCATAATATTTGCCTGAAAGTTTCTCGTGAAAAGACTTTGGTCTTGTGCTGCAAGAATAAAGCCTTCAGTTTCAGACTTTAATCCAGATGCACGTAACCATCGATGAGTATTAACTTTGTCAACATTGGATTTATTGGCACGTTCTGGATATTGGCCATGCAGAGGTTTGTCTTGCCAGCGCTGTTTCATCTGTTCAAGAGCTTTATCTTTGGTTTTCATTTTCATATTTTTTGCCGCAATAGTTGGTTCTTGGCTTCTGTTTTGCTTTTCTACAGAATCTACTAACTGTAAATCTTGTTTGAATTTACTGCCTTCTTTTATTATTGAATATTTTTTCTTTCTTTCTTCATGTTGCCTTACTAATTGTATCATCCAATCCTTTGTTGTTTCTATGTATGTTAGTAAGCCAATAGTTGTTGTCTTGTATGACAATTCCAGCTGAATAAGACCTCTTCCACCTTCTTTATGGGGTATGTATAGACGGTCTACATCAGCCTTTGGATGATGCATCTTATGCTTAGAAAGAAGCTTTCTTGTTTTAGCATCCATTCGCCTGATGTCGTTTAGAGTCCAGTTTAAGATGTTAAAGCTATATTGGACAACTGGGATTGCAAGGCTATTAATGGCCATAACTCTGTTCTGTGAATTTAATTCAGTTTTTAATATCATTCGTAGCCTTCTATAGTACTCTTTACGCACTATTTCTTTCATTTTTTTATGGTGAATGTTTTCGCTCTCATTTACACCTAGGTATTTATAAGCTTCTTCTGGTTTCAATTCTTTTATTGTTATAGCAGGGTCTAGGCTAATTGAGGATGTTTCTTGTATTGATCCACGTAAAACTGTAGCTTTAGCACATTTATTCAAATTAAGTTTCATTCCAATGTCTTCGCTGAAGCATTTTACAGTTTGCAGAAGACCTTCCAGCTCATTATCATTCTTAGCATATAACTTTAAGTCATCCATGTAAAATAGATGGCTTATTTTCTTTTGGCCTATTTTATAACCACATTCTGTCTTATTAAGTTGACTGGTTAGTGCTATTAATGATATGCAGAATAGTAAGGGAGATAAAGAATCACCTTGAAATATACCTCTTTTGATGTTTATTTCATCAGACTTATAGGTTCCATTTATATGATTGAGGTAAAGGGTTGTTTTCCATATAGACATGCACTGTTTGATGAAATTGATGATGACGGGCGATATCTTGTATATATTTAAAGTCTTTAAAATCCAGTAATGTGGCACACTATCGAATGCCTTTCGATAATCTATCCTTATTATTATTATTATTATTATTATAATTTTTTAAAATTATTATTATTAACATTATTGTTATTATTGTCATTATGTTATTATTAGGTTTTTTAGTTAAAATTATTTTTTATATTTTTATTATGATTAACATTGTTATCATACTATATTCTAAAGATTAATATTAATATCATTGTCATGAAATCAAAATGATTATATTTATAAAATGAAGATATTATAATTGCTGTCAAAAGTAATATAAAACAGTTCAAGTTATCAATTTAAAATATGGCACCTAAATTTACTGCCCTGTAACTGAAAATGTTTAACCCAAATTTCAATCCAAGGTCATCTTATTGTTTGGTTTGTAAATGCAAAATTCTAACAATGACATTTGCATTCAAAAATTAACATTGTATATCTGACTTCCTCTCCTAACAATAAAATGTTTTCCTTCCACCTGCTACTTTTCCATCTGGGTAAATCTAACCAATTCATTTTTGTAAAAACTTTTAGTCTGATGAGTTGAATATTTTTATTCATGAAATAAATTATTACTGATCAATTTATAAATTTTTCAATTCATATTCATCATATATATATATATATATATATATATATATATATATATATATATATATATATACACACACACACACACACACAAGTATAAAATCAGCCATTCTTTTTTTTAATCCAGTGCAGGACCCAGGCCATCTCCAAGATTTCTCAGTGACAAATGGTGAGTAAATGGTTAGCTTGTTATCTTATCCTTCTAATTGACTGGCTGTCCTACCAAATCTGCCATACTATTTTATCTGTTGTTCGTGGTGAAGAAGATAGCTTCATAAACTCTTTGCACTTTGCCATGGAATATTTTTGTGAACTGAGTTAAATTTTAGGTTTTTGGACATTATTGATCACAGTGATAGAATCACTAATTTTTGGTTTATGTGACCAAATGAAGATTTTTATTGTCTCTATCTCACTCTTTTCTTTGAAATAATGGCTTTTATTAGGCTTGAACCTTGGTTACTGGCATTTGTAATAAATGCACAACTAATTCAGCCACTAATCATTCAAATATGTACATTATTCAAATAGGAATAGATTGATGCAATAGTAGATTTAAATACTATTGTTACAAATGCACATAAATGGAGATTAATAGTTTAATATGATGATCTTTAGTAACATTTACCTATTCATTCTGGGTAATCAATGAAGCTTCTGTAAAAACTCAATTCCACTGTTCTTCAATAATATTCCACAGACTAATATATATATATTATCAAAGAGAGTTTTATATTATACAAATTAATTTTGATTGTATAAAATTGTACAAGTTCTTAGTTGGGTTCATATTTTATGACTGTAAAGCCTGGACCTCCTTAAATAAAATGGATGTAATCTGGAAATCTGATCTACCAGACAACTTCAAATGGAAGTTCTTTTGAGCCACTGTAGAAGTGTATTAATGTATAGTGCCACAGCCTGGACATTAACTCAAACTCCAGAATCAAAGCTTGATGGCACCAATACTCAGATGCTGAGAGTTATACTTAACATCTCCTAGAGACAACATTCAACTAAATAACATTTCTATCTTTTGATATTTCTACAATTTTATGCAAATGCAGAATTTGCTTTTCAGGACACTATTGGAGAGCAAAACAAGAACTCACAAGTGATCTACTGTTCTAGACACCTAACCATGTACCCAGCAACCACCTACATTGACCAGGTTATTTTATGACACAGAATGTCTTCCTAATGACATTCCAACCTTGATGCTGGACCATGATGATTGGTGTGCATGACTCATGAATGTCCAAGCTAACTCCACTGAATAAAAAAGAAGTTCAGAACAGGATTTTAAAATTACATTTGTTAACCAGAGTTTGGTGGATCTAGTAAAGAGCCTTATCCTATTGAAAACAATATTCTTATCAAAGTAGTCTCTGAATAGCAGAAAGTAATCCATTGGGTTAAGAAGTGTTTCAGAAAATTTCTTGCTTGATCATTTAATTTTCAGAAGTAGGTTAGACTGAGAAGTTTTCAGCACTTTCTTGTGTGCATATTAAGTTGATACAAAAGATCCAAGCACCTTCTTTTATGTAATGAAAAGAAAATTGTATAAGTCTTTATGAGTTTTACTCCAATCATTTTTGCTTTAAGTGAATTGTGGTACATTATTCAGAAAATCTTGAAGTTGAATATTTGCTTCTTCTAAATACTTTTTTAGTGTGTGCTTGACACCGAAAAAGTAATTTTGAAGCAAGATAGATTTTTTACTTACACAATATTAAAGTATGCATTTGGTTCCTTTGATGCACGGAAACAGAAAAAGACCAAAGAAAAGGATTTTGTCACATGTCAATGGTTGTATTTTTAAAAAAAATAGTTTCACCCAAAGCAAGGCAGTACTGTTGCTGGTGCACAGGGGATTACAATGAGAAGTGACAGATGACAGAAAAGAAAACAATATAGGTGATGTTGTAGAAAAGGTAAGAGAGAGGTGGGAGTCACAGAGATAGAAGGCTGAGTGCTTTGCTCACAAATTCTTCTTACAATTTCGCACTTGACTTATCTGGAGCACCCACACCTAGAACTGAGGCCCAGCTGACTGATATTTACATAACTCCCTCTCTGGTTTCTAAGATTATTTCTAAACTTGACATACCATAAAGCATGTGAATCTGATGGTATTGATAATATTTGTTTTATTGTATTTAAATTATAAAATAAACTAAAATCTTAACAATTAGTTATTATCTGGATAAATCTTTGTTGAAGTTTCCTTGAAAGTCAAAGAAATAAAATGCATAACTATAATTAGAACTTCAAGAATTTGATAAGTGGACAATTTTGCTGTAATAATTTTGTAAGCAGCACACATTCAAAATAGCATATGTGGACTCCTCTTACCATTTATTATGACTATTATGGGGTTTGGATAGATACAAATAGTGGGAAGGTATGGTAACTAGGTTAATAAATATTTCAATCTTGAATGAAATATCTATGAGTAGGTTTTGGACACTTTTTAAAAAAAGTGAGATTACATCTTTATGGCACAATATTTAAATATCAAAGGGACATTAATTGTTAACACAAAATGCATGGTAATAATAAAAGTGTTAAATTTTTATATAAATTGCAATCATAATTTTTTTCAGATTCATGTTCTCATTTACATTTAGTGGTTTTGAATTATTTGGATGTTAATAATAATGGAGAAAATACTTCAGTTATGTATTCAACATATTTCCAAAATGTTTGATCATTTAACTGTTTGTTTGGTTTTCATAATCAATGATACTAATATAAATGTCATCTAGACAAATTAAAAGATTTTGAAGATATAATTGAAGAAATTTGACCTTTCTAAAATTTGCAAGATTGCCTTGAAAGAATGTGTCAACAAGATGAAATATGTTCTTTCAGGAAATAAGTACAAATAACAAGAATATGAAGAGCAAGAAGCAAAATGTTGCTCTTAAAATATTGCTAAGTCATATTTATAATAATTATAATTATTGCTGAAGTCTAAAGTGCCACATGCATTGAATGGAAATGTCTTCTTTTAAATGAATGCTTAAGTATTTTTATTGCTAATATATATATATATATATATATATATATATATATATATATATATATATATACATAAAGCTGTACTAAAAAGTTTTCAAACTCATCCACTTGCAACAATCTGATCAAATGACTAAATTTCAAAATTTTGTAAATATCTTCTTGATTAAGCTGAGAATTTATCAGGATGCCTGTGCATGTACAACACACATATATACATACATATACATAGCTGAATTTTACTTCTTAAAAAGCAGTTAAATAAGTCTCAAGCTGTACAAGTTGAAAATTCTCCTCTTTAAATGCTTATACAATTATTTGGTTTCTGAGTGCTTAAGTCTCTTTTCCCAAACTAGCCTCTATATCTCTAAACTTTGTTAATATACTTAGACATGTTTAACATTTATATAGATATAAAAAAAAATTACACGTGTGACACTATTTGGAAAGGCACCAGTAAATTGAAAAAAAAACCCCAAAAAACTAATAATGAAAAACACTAATTTTTCAATGGACTAAAAATATATATTGATGACCAGACAAAAGAAAATAGAAGAAGGAATCAGTAATTGAATATTTTTCATCTGCTAGAAAAGTTTTGAAAAAAGATACCATCTGGATTTTGTCAAGACTAAAATAAGTGACAGCATATTCTGAAGACCTCCTAAGAAGAATAGATAAATATTTTTACAATCATCGAAACAAGCAATTGGCTTAGATAAAAAAATTTTAATATAAGAGTGACTGCTGGGTGCAAAATTCAGTCAACTGAAAAGAATTATCTTTTGAAAGAGGAACCTGGTGGTAACCAAACTGGAGAGACCTGGTGGAGATGACACACAGAGGGTGCAAATCACAGTGAAATGAAGAGTGTGGAGAGAATTCAGTTAAGACAGACTGATGAAGACCAGCAGACAGAGGCAGACTGGAGAAGAGAGACAAGACCACTGCTTTGCCTGATCTGATGTGATTTGCTGCCCTGAAGAAAAATCTTCAACTGCCAAAGACAACAAGCACTGTATCATGATAAGCAGAAAGGGTTGATAGTTATTGTATGGAGAATATAGGCCTGTACTAACAACTTTGTATCCAGGAATTTTATATAAATACTTTTCTTTTTTGCAAGTTATTTTTTTTTGTGTGACCTTATTCTGAGTGGATAAGACCAAGTCAGAGATTCCAGTTGACCATTCAGACCAAGCCAGTTTTGCAATCAATCAAAACAATATTGGGTGAAAAAAGGTTTGAGCCAAATCAATCAACTCCACAATCAACTGAGGGTACTGAACTTGAGTACAGACCAGCTGTGGGGTGGATGTCATACATGTGCACATTGAGCTTTTCTATGTATAGGAAATATTTATTAAAATACCAACATTGAACAAACAGTAGGTAACCATCATGAAGATAAAATAAACAAGTTGTGTTCATGATTATTGTAAAAACACTGTTCTGCTTTTTTCTTTCTGTAATCAATTCTTTATTAAGAAATCACTACCTCATCTCTCTTTATTCTTCATTTTGTTATTTTTTATTATTTTAGAACATTCATAACTAGTGTTTCTACCAAAGCAGTCTCTTGGTGAATTTTGTTTTAGGATACATATAAAAAAAAAGGGAGGATCACAAACTGTACAAAACAGTCCATATTTTATCACCAAATTATGCCCACTAGAGTAGAAACTATTCAAAGAATGCAAGATAATGATGTCTATTTGTACAAAAAACAATTTTGAATCATTTTCTTTTTTGCATAATTGGTTTAAAATCATTTTGAATTTAATACCAATTTTTTTTAAGTATATGGAGTATCTGAGAACAGGAGAAAATGTATAATATTGTAAGAATTAGTTATTGCTTCAGTGAAACTAAATCATACTGTGAATTCTTTCTTTCTCTTAGATTAGATATAGTCAGTTTCTATATCAAGCACTTCTCAGACAGCTTTAACAGTAAAAAGAATCTTATCAATTAGCAAATCTTAGCAATTATTCAACAAAAGCAAACCTTATTTCTTTTCATTATGAGGTTACTGTTTTCCTTTCTCATTTAAACTATTTTAAAAATTATTATGTGAAAGATGTAAAAGTCTGGTATATTTAATGTTAATTTAATAGCTGTCACTGCATTCATGAGTTTAGCATTTTTTTAATAAATATGTATATAGGTCATGTGACTTGTAAATCATTTGCTGAAATCAGTTAAATTGAAAAGAACACCTAGTAAATTATCTTTTATACAAAACAGTTTGATCCTTAACTTTTCTATTAAATTTTGTTTCAAAATTCTCTTGAATATGAATAAAAATTAGAAAATATTACAATAATAAATAGAGATCAACATTGGAAAATAAGATGATTGAAAGAATCACTGCACACATTCTAATAACCTCTTTAGTCAGACTAGTATAGAAATGAATACAATATGACAGCTTTCAATAAAGAAAGAATATTAAAGTCTGATAAATTCCAGCACTTTATTAGAAGACAGGCTAGTGTAAAAGTTATATATACTTTGGTTTTCTTGTTCTTCACCACTGAATTATCCTACAGGACTGATAAATTAATGTATAAGGACATTGGTTAAACAGATCTACTTCAATCCCTGAGTTAGTGCTAAAATACAGGGTGTTGCAGCAAAATCTGACACTTGACAAAAAGAAAACGACATAGGCTATAAAAACAAAAGTTGTATATGCAGAGACCTGACAGTTTATTTAGCAACAATTAGAATTACATAGTACATTATTTTTTAATGTAACTGCCGCCGGCGACAACCATCTCAAGGTGTGCACAAAATGAGTCACACGCTTTGGTGACTGTGTCCTTGTCCATAGCGGTGAATGCCACCATGATGGCAGCTTTCAGAGAGTTGACCCTGTTGTGGGTGTGCTTGTTGGTCTTGTCCCCAATCAAGCTCCAGAGGAAATAGTCAAGGGGTTGCAGTCAGGTGAGGAAGGCAGCTACAAGTCTGGTGACCAGTAGTAAGGAACATTGTTGAGCAGCTACGCTTGGGTCATCTTGGCCTTGTGTGCAAAAGCGAAGTCCTGCTGGAAGACGTAGGGTATCCAGTGGAGATCTTGTCCATCCAAGGCTTCATCACACTCCTCAGCATCTGGTAGATCTCAGCAGTGACTCTCAGGCCCATTTGAAAGAAGAACGAAGGCATGACATCCACCTCACTGGATATGACGCCAAGGACCATGATGGAGGAGGGAAACTTCATATGCTTCACAACGGAAACCTCCTCAATGTCTTTACTAATTTACCTGTCATTCTGCCTGTTGCTTGTCTGATCCTGGATGGAATTCTTTTCAGCAGAGAAGAACCCAAATATTCCAGCAGAACTACGTCTTCCAGCAGGACTCTGCTCCTGCACACAAGGCCAAGATGACCCAGTTGAGGCTGCTCACTCACTCACTCATCAATGTTACCCACCACTTGTTGCCGGAATTGTGGCTGCCTTTTTCACCTGACTGCAACCCTCTTCTGGGGTGTGATCGAGGCTAAGACCAACAAGCATGCCCACAACACAGTTGACTCTCTGAAAGCTGCCATTTTGGAGGTGTTCATCGCTATGGACAAGGACATGGTCACCAAAGCGTGTGATTCATTTTGTACCTGCAATGAGATGGCTGTTGCTGGCAGCAGCGGTTATATTGAAAAATAATGTAGTATATAACTTTAACTGTTGCTAAATAAATTGTCAGGTCTCTGCATATACAACTTGTTTTTCTTGCCTATTTCATTTTCTTTTTGTCAATTGTCGGATTTTGCTGCAACACCTTTTATTGTATATACTCTAGTTCTCCGATAAACAACATCTCAAGGACAAAGTAACATAGAAGGATTAATTAGTATAAGTTCTTCTTTTCTAGCTTGTACATTGAAATGAGATCAATCTATTTTCATGAATTGGATTAAAGGGTTTCATTAAAAATTCCCAGAAGGTTAATAATAATGAAAGAAACCTGAAAAAGGAGACAGATGAAATGTGATTATATTCAAGATGAAGACTGAGTAAATCTATCTATAAAATAAATTTTACCTCAATGTTAAGAAAAACAATCTAAGTGATATCATTGGTTTGGCTAGATTTCTGAATGTTTGTGAGGCCAAAATATATTTTCTTCAAAAAAAAAAAGGTCTGACAGACTTCAGAAATATATCTTTAATTCTTTGAACTGTGATTTGTTCATACATTCTGGTAGTAAAAGAAAAATTATCAAGAGTCTGGATGTGAGTGAATCAACCAGTGTCGCAGTATGAATAAATCAATCAGTATGTGGATGCAAATAATCTAGCCAATAAATCAGTTAGTGTCTGGATGCAAATAAATCAACCAATTAATCAATCAGTATCTTGATGCAATTACATCAACCAATAAATCAATGACTGCCTGGATGTGGATGAATCAAACAATAAATCAACCAGTGTCTGAATGTGAATACATCAACCAGTGTCTGGATGCAAATAAATTGACCAATAAATCAACCAGTGCCTGGATGTAAATCAATCAACCATGAATCAGTGTTTGGATGCAAATAAATCAAATAATAAAATCAACTAGTGTCTGGATGCTAATAAATTAATCAATGTATCAACCAGTGTCTGAATGTGAATAAATCAAACAATAAATCAACCAGTGTCTTGATGTGAATAAATCAACCAGTACCTAAATGCAAATAAATTAACCAATAAATGAACCAGTGTCTTGATGTGAATAAATCAACCAATAATTCAGTCAGTGTCTGGATATGAATCAGTCAACCCATCAATCAATTAGTGTTTGAATGCAAATAAATTAACTAGTGTCTGGATGTGAAGAAATCATCCAATAAATAAACCAGAGTCTGTATGCAAATAAAACCACCAGTGTCTAGATGTAAATAAATTAACAAGTGTCTGCATATGAGTATAATTTTTTTCTTTATCTGTTAACAAGTTAAAAATTATCTTCATCTATAAATAATATGCTCTGTATTTTTGAATCCTTAAAAATGAATTAGATTATCTTGAAATATTTTATACAATTAAAATTATCTTATATTTTAATAAAATAGAAAATAAATGCAGCAATTTATTAAAAAAACAAATATGCAAAGAATTGTTAACAATTGTTAGATGAGGCCAAACATATTGATTTTCAATGGATGCCTTACTATATAGGAATGTTGAATGTTAGTATAGCAAACTATCACTGTTGTAGGGAATCTGATTCAGAAGAATTTTGGTGGTGTTGCACTAAGATATATATGGGAAACATTCTATCAACCTATCTAATTCTGGGAGATATGATTCATTTGTTCTGGATATATAAAATTCTTTATTTATTTTTACAGAAAAAATAATAGAAATGATAGAGCAAATGTTACTTTCACTTGGTTACTGCAAGTATTATGGTTTGTGTGAGAATTATGGGCTGCAAAATTTCTGTGAGAAACTGAGTTTATGGCAATCATAAATCCATCTAATTCTCACAAACAATGTTTCTATTATTTGCAGCCTTTCTCCTATTGTTTTGTATCTCTCTTTATTCTCTTGTTTTCTATAAAAGAAATTTACAGCATATTTTGTCAAAGAAAAAAGAAAATTACAAACTTACTAAATAATTCAAAGAAGAAACAAAGTCAAAGAAAACATAAAAGAATAAAAAACATAAATAGTCATTCAGTTTAAAGCAATAATTTCTATGCTTAGGTTTTGAATTGGATTCATATTGACAGTTTTTAAGAAATAATATAACAAAGAATTTAAACAAAAATTACTGCAAATGAATGTTGGATTTTATCTTTATTCTCTCATACCAAAAAATCTTGTTAAGATATTGGAATTTAATAATTCACTCTTGTTGGAATGATAATTCTCTAACAATTACATGGATCAAAGCAATAAAGGATTACTGAAAGACTGTGTTTTTAATATTATCACCAAAAAGAACAATAAGAATTTAGGAAAGAAAATACATTATGGATATTAGTACTGTTTGTTTAATCATTTCAAAGGACAAAAACACATATGAATTCTAAAAACTGGACATATGAACATGTGGGTAAGTTATGTTTATAAAATCCATGACAGTTCAGAATTCTCAATAAAGTCCACACTTTTGAAGCAGAGGAAAGCAAATCAAAAGGAATGAAAGTGTCATTATATGCAAAGCAGAAGTTTTGATGGAACTTGCTAACTTATATGAAAATGTAATGAAAGAGATAAAAAAAATATAGATATTCAGGAATTATTAAAATCAGTAACCATTTCAACGGGAAAAAATGCCTTACCTGTTTTGATAAAGAATAATGAAAAAGGTAAATTTTAATGTATATGTATTTTGTATATATTTTACTAAAACTTTATATATATATATATATATATATATATATATATATATATAATGTATTTAGGTATCCATATGGATACACACAATTAGTTCTTAATAGTTTTCATTATCTTTTAAATATAACCTAAAATAGAATGGATATGAATTATTATCAACATTATGAGCTTTGTTTGAGAAACGTTTTGATTGTAATTTTACCCAATCATATGATCAAGTGATATTTTTAGCATGAATTATACTCTGGTTCTTCTTCTTTATGTGCCATGTCTCCTCAGGTCATAAGCAATCATGGCTCTCCACGATTTCCTATCCTTTTTAGCTCTAAATAAATTTTGTCTTTTTTTGTTATTTCTTCTAAATTCCCTTCTATCAACCATTTACTGAAGCTCATCAAGTATGTTATGCACTGTTTTCTTCTGTTCCTCTTGCTTTTAATATGTTCTATGAGCATCAGGTTTTGGAACTTGCGTTTTTGTTTCTATTTTCTTTCAAAACTTGTCGTTGCTCACATATTCAGTCCAGGATATCCTTAGCATCCATCTGTAGAACCACATTTCTGTTGCTTCAAATTTCTTCATCTTTGAAGAGATTGTTCCACATTCACTGCCATAGATATAAAGAAAAGAAGAAAAGATATTGTATAACAGTTCAGTACTTTCTTCTTTGTTTTTACTTTTGTTTTTCTATTTCTTAATACTCTGCTTAGCTTTTTGAATGCATCTTTGGCTGTCCCAATGCATCTTTGGATTGCATTATCTGTGTGTTTTGGAAGACTGTAAGCTTGATATTCTTTATTTTTCAATTTTATTTTTTTTAGCCTACTGCTATAGAGCTGATCGATGGGTATTTTTTCATGATACTAGAGATAGATTATTACCATACACCAAAATCCCAATATCAACTTGAATATCTACTAAACATCACATGTGTATTATAAGGAGTTTCTGCAGACTGATGAGTGTCTCTTCAAATAAGTCAGATGAATTTACACTCTGAGATATAACTTAACTGGAAAGTCAAACCCAGGACTGATATTTGCTGTTTTTAATTCTTGCTTGGATTGGTCATTTGAATTTTCTACTTAAAAAAAAAATATGTAAAAGTAAAAACAACAAACTAAAAAGAAGGGTAAAAATCCCGGGCTTGTCATCTCCCCATCTCAGAGGTAATGGAAAGTAATCTTGATAGAGAGAATTTTTTTAATCCCAACTTTATACTTTAACTGCACACTTCTCAGATTTTTTCTCTACTTTTGGTCAAATGTCCTGAATACAAACATGCCAGGTTTCAAATATACCAATCCATTATCTTTTGAATGTAATGTTTTGTTTTCATTAATATTTTTTATTATTACCTTTGCTTGAAAGTGTATATGTATGTATTTACATTCGTACTGATAATTAGTTTATTAAAGTAATGCTATTCAATTGAGGTCACAGCATTTAATGATGTTTTTATGCTGGAGACTGACTAGGAACTAGGAAAACATAGTTACAAAGAGTGGGTATTTGGACTTAAGTTAAAACTTGATAAATGTTTTATTCTCCTCTTCGACCTACCTTACTCTCCAATCCATAAACCCTTTCTTCATTACAGATAAGGGGTGGAGACTTTTTTGTCACATTTGCGCATGGGTACATATACAAATTTGTGAGGGAATATATATGCATATATATATATGTGCGTGTATTGCACCAACAAAGTGTCAGTGACTAAAATGGTTACACCACTCCATGTTCTTGTGAGTGAGGCAGATTGTTAGCAACCCATTAGGATGAAAAATAAGACCTAACAAAAGGTGGAAGAACTTTCGATGTGTCAATGCCCAGCTAACTAGAGTCAGTGTCTCAATAAATCCCCATGGAGGAGGCAACAGGAATCCACTTCACAGATGAGTAGGTTGAATGTCAACCTTTTAGGTGTATGGGAGACCAGGTGACCAAAGAACATGGATTTTGTCAGTGACAACCCCATGATTTTATATGCAGGCAGAAAGAAAAATGAAAAAGATCAAGACATCAAGAAATGCATTCTGGGATATTGTCAGTTATCTGAAGAAATTCTTATAGTTTAGCTGAAAGGAAAGCCTTTTAACATATCTATTATAATTGTGCATGCACCAACAGCACTAAGTATGAAAAAAGAAAATGAATTGTTCTAGTCCATGCTAGATGCCACCAAGTCTCTGCGTAAATTAGAAGAAATTATAATTATTATGAGAGACCTGAATGACAAAGTAGACAAAGAAAGGGAAATAGCTGGTAATTCAAACTATAAACCCACAACAAATGCAGAGAAAAATGGATCCAATGGTGGACCAGGTAATACCCAACATCTGGTTCCAAGAACACCCAAAATGATTATGGAGACGAAGAAGCCCAGGAGGAGAAACTAAAAATAAAATTAACTACATAACTATCAACAACAGATTCAGGAACGCAGTTGTTCACTGTAAAACCTATCCAAGTGCTGACCTCCCTGCTATATATAAACTAAAAATGACACTATGGAAACTGAAGAAGCCTAATGCAGCACTCAAATTGCAATACAACTCTCTTGAGTGACCCTAACCTGAAGGAAAAATATATGTACAGTGTGAGAGGAAGATACAAGGGACAAAATGAAAATGTAATCTTGAAATGGGATACATTAAGAGAAGCTTTAGTGATATCATCCCAAAGGAAAATGGATAAAAAAGAAAAAATGAATGGATCACATGTTCCATATCTTGAGAGTGTTTTCTGTCTTCTTTGTATCATGTCAAGAATCTTACTGATTTTTGATATGATGACACAAAAACACTGCCAAGATATGGAACAGCATATAAAAAATTCTACAAGAAAATAAGGAACAAATGCAAACAGGCTGAAGAAGAATCAGTTAAGTGTCATACATGATACATGCTTGGGCAATCATGTCCTGAAAGAGACATGACTGACTAGGCAGAAAATTATGTGGCAGTAGGTTGCCTTTACTTTCTGCAGTAGTCTGGTTGCCAGCCAAGGCTATAGCACCCAATCTGTCCTGTTATTTATCCCATAAAGAAGAATGGCTCAACAAAAAATGTGAAAGGGGATATGCATAAAGAAGTAAGTGACCTAACAAGACAAAAAACATGCTCATTAACAGCCTGCATAAAATTCAAGGACAAAACGCTGATTTTAGAGAAAAAGAATACTTCAGAAATGGATCCACAATGAAAGAGAACAACCATCAATACACAGAAACACAATGATCTGGAAATATTAAAAACAGAAGTGGAAGCTGCAATATCCAAATTGAACAGAAACAAAGTAGCAGTGCCAGAAAGGATTATAATAGATACTGGTAGCCTTAGACAATTTCAGCATAGACAAGATTACAGAAATAATACACCAAATCAATAACAGTGTTGACATACTGGAAGACCTAGGCATGTCTATATTCATAACACTGCCTAAAGAACCAGGTATGAACGAATGTGAACTCCACCAAACAATCATCCTAATGAACCACATAACAAAACTCATCAACCGAATTCTGATGAATAAAGTGTGCAGCAGAATCAGGCCATAGATAGAACAAGAACAGTGCAGGTTCATCAAAGACACCAGAACAATATTTATGCTTAGAATGTTATTAGAAAAGCAATGCAAATGTAAAAAGATATGTACCTGTGCTTTATAAACTATGCAAAGGCATTTGAGAAAGTATGTCACAGAGAGCTGTTAGAACTGCTCAGCAACCTTGTTATATTTGGGAAAGATATTAGAATAATCAAAATCCTACACTGGCAGCAAACCACCTGCATATGGACTGGAAATAAAACCAGCAGTTATACAAAAATAGAAAGAGATATAAGAAAAGGATGTGTCTTCTCATCAGATTTATTCAATTTATACCATGAGGGAATTCTGATAGAACTAGAAATCCTGCTAGGATTTATCATTGGTGACCACAATCTAACAATATAAAATATACAAATGAGACAGTACTGATAGCAGACACTGAAAGGAAACTACAGAACCTCCTACAGAACGTAGCAAAGGAAAACAAGAAAAAAAAGCCTAAGCATAAATTACTAAATTACATGAAGACAGCATGCATGGTCATCATCAAAAAGAGGAGCCCAAAATGCAAATCACAAACTTACAATACTAAAATCAAGCAGGCACAAAAATTTATACATGTGAAGTGTTCTAACAGAGTACAAAAAGTGTAACACTGAGATCTGAAAATGTATTGAGATAGTCAAAAGCTAAGTAGAGTATTAAGAGACAGGTAAATTTAGTTAGAAACAAAGAAAATAGTACTGAACTGTTCTGTGATATTGGTCCTTCTGTATGGCAGTGAATACTGGACAATCATCTCAAAGATGAAGAAGAGACTTGAAGCAACAGAAATGTGGTTGTATAGAAAGATGCTGAGGATACAATTGATTAAACATGTGAGCAACAACAAGGTTTTGGAGAGGATGGAAACAAAAGAATCTTATACTTAATATCAGGAAGAGGCAGTTGAAATTTTTGAGACACATAATGCAGAAAAAGCACTTGGAAAATCCGACACTCACAGGGCAGATAGAAAAAACGTGGGACAGGGTAAAGCAGAACATGATATATATAATGGACTTGAGCAAATGGATGGCAGAAGAGTTTGTGAAAAATACTAAAAGAAAAGATGCTAAGAGTGACAGCGAATAGGGGGATATAGAAGGCCTTCCTTTCATGACTGCTGTTTGCTTGATAGTATTTCTGATAATATAGACAATGATATTTTACTACATCTTTTTGCAAATATATTTGTGTTCAGTCACTTTAATGCTCATCATGCCAAATGGCTTAAACACAGATCTTGCTAGAGTCCAAACCCTGAAATTTTCTATCATTCAATCTCTAACACATGTGTTCCCCAGTAACCCTGATGGACTTGCTTCTCTTCTAGATCTTTTCTTTACTGCAATTTCTGACTCATGTCATGCTATGCAGTTTTACCCTCTTGGCAACTCTGGTCATGCAGTGATGTCTGTAAACATCTCTTTCTACACCTCCTTCATCCAAGAACCTCCTACCAATAGAATTCTTTCTACTCTTCCTTCATCCAGGAACCTCCTATATATCTGTTTCTTATTCCATGATTTCCTTCATGATCTCTCTTGGAACAAAATTTTTAGTCTCCCTGTTCAAGACTGCGCTTATGAGGTCTCCTCTGGGTGAAAGGCAGCATCAATACTTTCATTCCAGCAAGGAAATTTCAAGTTACATCACATTTATCTCTTTGTTTCTCACCTGCATGCTTGATTGTTATTGTCCACAGGAATCACTTGTTCAGGCTGTACCAAAGTGACATGTATGATTACAATAGATGTCTGTTTGTTTCTTCTCATAATAAATGCAAGTGTGTCTTAAATGATGCAAAGTTATTGTTTGCTGAAATAATGAAATAATATACAGCATCTTGCAAGTTTGATTCTAAAGATTACTTGTGGCTCTGCAAGTGTGTACTGAACAACATCAAACCCTTGATCTTTCCTCTATTAAATCAATTTGAAGTCCTCACATCTACAGCAAACAAGATTGAATGTGTTACTCACAAATTCTCTTCCAACTTCACACTTGGCTTGTCATGAGTACCCTGACTTGTTTTCTCACCTAGAATAGACGATCAAATGAGTGATGTATGCATAACTCCATCTCTGGTCTCAGAACATAATTTTTAAATTAGGCTCTCATAATGCAAATGGAGATGATAGAATCCCAGTCATTACCCTAAAGAAATGTGCTCCTGAATTGACTCTAGGCTTCTCCCAGCTCTACAACTGTTGCTTTTCTGCTTCCTGCTTTTCTGCTCATTGGAAGTTTTCATCTGTAGTTCCTGTTTTAATAATTCTGGTGAACACAGACTATCAAACTATTAGCCTCTTACCACTTTTTGACAAAGTATTCAAGACTCTAATCAATGCTGAAGTGAACATCTCACTTCTCATGATCTACTCTCTTACAAACAATATGGTTTCTGCTTCACCAGGTCTATTGTTGATGTGCTAATGACCATCATTGAATATATATACTATTCCCTTGATAATACTAGCAAAGCCCGAGTTGTTGCTCTAGATATCTCAAAAGCATTTGACAGGGTTTGACATGTTGGCCTTCTCTGTGAGCTCAAGAGCTACAGTATTTCTGGATGATTGTTTCATTTAATCCAATTTCTCCTATTGAATGAAGGTCATTTTGAACAGGCAAGCTTCCAGATCCTGTCATATAAATGCGGGTGTCCTTCACGGCTCTGTCCTAGGTCTTATGCTGTTTCTGATCTTTATCAATGATCTTCTTGGTGTCATCAGTTCCCAAGTAGGCATCTATGCAGATGATACCACTATTTACTGCCATTTTAACATGAAAATCTGTCAAGGTTGACAAAATAAGCCTGGCTGCTACTCTTGAAATATACTTTGAATCAGTGGTTAACTGGGGTGGGAAATCACTTGTAAATTTTAATGCTTCCAAAACAAAACTGCTCTTTATTAACCACCATAGAGAAACTTATCTGCCAGTCTTCAACATGACTGATGCAAGTCTCTTTGAGAGCAACATACTGAACCTTTTTGGCCTCTATTTTTCAACCAACCTGAAATGGAACGAATATATCAAATCTATAGCTGCATCTACTGCTATGAAGTTTGCATCTCTCTGTTGGGACAGAAAATTTTTTCCATCAGAATCCATCTAACACATTTATAAATCTACCATTTGTCTGTGCATTGAATACTGTTGCCATATCTGATCAAGTGTTGTTTTATTCATCTCAAGGTTCTTGACAAAATCTGAAGAAGGATCTGCAATTTAATCAATCTTGACTTGGTGTCTCGCTGACATGATGTGGTTTCCCTCTGTCTTTTTGCAAATATTTTCATGGCAACTGCTATGATGAGCTTTTTATTTTTACCCTGGTGCTCTGTTGATATGAAATTAGTGCTAGTGCTAGGAGATTGGCATCTAGGTTCCATTGTTTTACCATTGATATAGTTAAATGTAATTGCCACTTCTACTCTAACAGTTTCTTTTCTTGCACTTCTCTCCTGTGGGACTCCCTTCCATTTACTTGCTTCCCTGATAGCTACAATGTTCAAAAATTTAAATGCAATGTCAATTGCTAACTTCTATCTTCTTGAATTCCGCTTGTCTTTTATCTTTTCAGTACCTCTTGTGCCCAGTATTTTCTTTCACTGTAAATCCCTGCATACTAGTGATGGTTTTATTTTGCTTGGGGTGAAATGATTAAAAAAATAAACTGAGTCCTTATTAAGTGATATGCATATTACTCCATCCATTGTTTCTGCTGTCATCTTTAAACTCTCTCAAAGCTTAATGTTATCTCTGCAATAGTGCTGAAGAAATGTGCTCCAAAACTGGATCTTGTTCACATTAAACTCTACAATAAGCATCTTGCTGCTTTTTGCCTTTCTGATTATTGAAAATCCTCTTTTGTTTGTCTTATATTTGAGAACTTAGGCACATCAGATGATCCTTCTATTGACCTATTAGCTTTCTACCACTTTTTGGCAATGTACTAGAGGCTCTAGTCAACTCTGAATTGATTAAGCATTTCATGTTACAGGGTCTTCTTTCAGATAAACAGTATGGCTTTTCTGTCTCTCTGTCAACTTCTAATGTGTAAACAGTTATTACTGAAAATGTTTATCAATGCTTTAGATAAAAATTATGAAGCAACAGTTCAGTTGCTTTTGATATCTCAAATGCATTTGACAGGGTTTGACATAGTGGTTTCCTTCACAAGTTTTAATACCGAAATCTAAATATTTTGTATGTAATTTTAGGCTGTTAGAATAAAGGTATATTTTTTAGATATATATTTTGTAGCTCATAAAATGTATTGTTTGTAATTTGACTATAAATATATACTGTTGATTTTGTTTAGGTGTTCACTATTTGTCCATAACTAGGTCCCTAACAGATGCTACCACCCCACATCAAGATAGACCTGGAAACAACACTAATTAAGAGGTGGTTCTACACTCCTCAAATCCTACAATCTCCCAATCAGAGGCTTTGCTGCCAGATTTAGTTTATTTTCATACCCAGGACAATGTTATTTCTGGACAAATCTTTGAATTAATTTACTCTTTGAATTGCAAAATGAAAATTTTCTTGAATGGTCACAGATTTCATTACATGATTTGTCAAAATTAAATTAAATATTTCATCAGTGACACTATGATTCTTGAGCTTGTGATTTAAGCCAACATGCCAAACCCTTTCAAATGCCTTTGAGATAGTTAAAGCTACAGCCTGATTTTTTTAATTCATGTCTAAAGATAAATTCAGTAATCATCATTAACACATCAATGGTTGACCTAGAAAAATTTATCTGAAAGAAAAGTGCAATGCTTAAACATTTCAGAAATGATTAGTTCTTCTAGTCTTTGCCAAAAAGAGGTAAAAGAATTCTTAAAGACAGGAATTACAGAAAAGGATTTCCAGAAAGCAAGAAGCAGCAAGGTTGTAGATTTTGGAGAGATCAGAAGCCAGTTCAGAATCACATTTCTTTAGAAAAATTGCAGGTATGCCATTGGATCTGCATTTTTTGTGAGGATCTAGTTGAGAGATTTTAGCAGAAACCATAGAGTTATGTGTATATTCCTCAGTAGAGGCTCTGTTTTATGAGGAAAACCAGACTGTTGAGTTGAATGAGGTTGATAGAGAAATTCTAATCAAAGTATTCTGCTTCATTAGTAGCCAATGTCAATATTTCAAACTGATTGAAGGAAGGAGATATTGAAGATTTATTCTTGTTCAGCATACTGTTACAGAGCTTCCAGTAATTTCAAGAACCAATCTTGTGAGAAACTATATGGTGTCTCATTTTATAAAAAAGACTTAGCCTCATTGAGGTTTATGCTTGCAATTAATACAAGTGGGTGCAAAGATGTTCTGTTATGATCTGAACTGTTACATTGATATAACCAGAAGAAGTGATTCCTGTGGGCTATGGCAGCTGAAGAGGTAAGAGTAAAACAAGGAGAAGAATACAGTTTCATTTAGCATTTCCCTGCTGGCACATAAGCTTTGATGTCGGCTTTCACCCAGGAAAAAACCTCAGTGGCATAATTATTTAATGGGAAGATTAAGCATTTCAAGAGACATCACAAATAGAATCTTAAAATAACTAACAATCAGTGTGTTGATAACAAAAATATATTCTGTGAGTAGGGTGCAGTTGAAAGAAATATCTAAGGATAATACTGGGTGGTCAGAGGACAGAGATGCAAAGTGTAACAAGAGTCTGGAGATGAAGAGATGAAGTAAAGAAGTGTGTCCATCAGAATTAACAAGGAAATGAGTCGGGAGATTTACTATTCAAGTGAGCAATCAATAAATTCAAACTATGGATACCAGTAGATCAGTGTCATTAGAGACTGATGAAGTCACTTGATATGATGAGCACTGAAGTAACCAAACACAAAGATATTTGTGGATGATTGTAAAGAGTTAGCCTTATGTATTCTGTCAGATATTCTAACAATCATTCCTGGGAAGAATAATTATTACACATCTTGAATTATTTAAATGTTTAATATTCAAGTTTTTTGTGAATTTTTTATTTTGTTGTAAGTTTACATGCATGCAGTAGTTCTAATTTTTTTTATTCTAATTATTTTAAAACAATTTGTGTGCATATTTTCTCAAAGATGCACATATACATATACAGGCACAAAAAGAAAATAACATGACATCTCATTTTAACAGATATATTTACCAAAATTACACAAAAACATCTTGAAATATTAAAGAGTAAATTTATTCAATAAGGTCACCATTGGCTTCTACCACAGCCTTCAGATTACTTTAAAATCTTCTGTTACTCTTAGTGATGGTTTTCATGTTTAAGTTGGTGAATGCTGCAATAATCCTTGACTTCAGTTCATCTGATTGCAAGGATTATTGCAAGGAGTTTTATTAGTCTTTCACTCAACTGTGCTCAGCATATATTAAGAGGAATGCAGTCTGCAAAGTTAAGTAACCAGATGTAAGGAGTGATTTGGTTGTAGAAATTGTCTGACAGCCATGACTAGGTTCCTCTGCTTGTGTGGCATGGTGCAGAATCCTGTTGCCAGACATAGTCTTCCAGCAGTCGCTCTCTTGACCCAGGGCAGTGCTACCTCCTCAAGACACTTAATGTAGGCCACCATGCTGAGTTTGAGGCCCTGTGGAAAGATGAATAGAGGCATAATGTCATCATCACTAGTGATCACCCCAAACATCATGATGTTGATTGGATACTCTTTTCAAATTCTCTGCACTGTGCTCAGATTGACACCCAAACACTCTGAAATGTCCTTATTGGAGTTTATCCAGTGAAAAGACACATCCTTGTCTTATGCCCCTTTCTATCTTTGTATATCTGCTGACTTTATTTCCTGTCCATATGCAGGCAGTTTGCTGCCAGTAGATATTCTTAATCACTCATATCTTTCCTAAATATGTCGAGGCTGCTGAGCATCTCCATCAGTTCTTTGTGGTGAATTTTGTCGAATGCCTTTGCATAATCAGTTTTTTGTTTCACCTCCTGAGCTTATCCATGTCAACAGACATTGTGGGTTTTCTTGAAACCAGGTGTTAGTTATTACCTGGTCATTTGCTGTGCAATATTGGACCCACTTTTCTTCTCATTCGTTGCAGATTCATAATCCAAAGTAGCCGGTCATCTCTCCTTTTCTCTCTTTACCTACCTTGGCATTCAAGTTACCCATTATGATTATAATTTTTTGGCTTTTGCACTGAGCTTTGGCATTGTCCAGTATGGAGTAGGATGATTCTATTTCTTCCTCAGTGCTTAGCATTGTTGGTGCATAAACTACTATAATAGATATGTTGAAGAGTCTTCCTTTCAGATTAATCAAGAGGACTCTCTCGGAAAGCTAGCAGTATCCCAGAATGCATTTCTTCATTTCTTTGTCCAGTATTAAGATGAACCCTTTTTTGTTATTTTTGCCTCCTGCTCCTGTGGTTGTCACTGTCTAAGTCTCCATTAGTAGGCCATTGGGTTTTGCATATGTCCAGGATATTGATCTTCAGTCTGTTCATCTCTTGTTTAACAATCTCTAGTTGACCACAGTTGTTGAGTGTCCTGACATTCCATGTCCCGAGGAAAATTCTTTCTTTGTTACACACAGTCACAGGGTAATGGTCCAGAGACACCTGTTGCTCATGTCATTCCTTCCTGGGCAAGGGACAAATTTTGAAAAAAATGTTCCCTTTAAGCCATTGATGCTAACAGTTGCCAGATGACGGTCAAGTGACACCTGTTGCCAATGTCGATCCTTACTGAGCAAAGAGTTGCTTTCTTTGGCTGCAACCCCCTTCACACTGTTGGGTTTCATATATTTATTGTGAAAAGCTATGACTGAGTAGTGGATAGATAGTGGAGTGGTATCCCCTTGCCTTCTCCACAGTGATTTATTGAGACATCAGCTAATGAGTGCAATACAGCAGTATGAGGTGAATGAACCACTTTAAAGAATCTTTGAAATGAATATTTATCTTCTAAAAACTACTTTATATTTCTTACTTTTACTAGTTCTTTATTACTGAAGTAGTCACAAACACAACTTTGGCATTCATGAGTAAAGACAATATTAGCAAACTATAATAAGGACGTGCATTGTGGTGTAATGGATATTGACTCAGAATGAGAAATCAGAGAGCTGAGTTCAAATTCCAGTCAAATTTGTTTCATTCACTTATGCACAAATATCCTTGGAAAAGGTATTAATCAATCTCTTCTTCTGGTTATGAGTTGAATAGCAGGACAGATTGGGTTAGCAACCAGCCTATCACAAAAGTAATGGCAAACTACTGTGGGAAAATTTTTTCTGTAGTGTATCATATCTTGAAAGAGACATAAGTTCCCAAGCATTTATTGTGTATATCTGACTGATATTTATTGTATATATTAACTGACTGATATTAAGGAAACTGATAATTTTTGTGATATTTGTCTTTACATTCTACACAGCTATGCAATGTTAAAGGTCCAACAACTCACAAAGAAAATATGTCATCATCATCCACATAAAGCTAGCTATGCAAAATATAATAATTTTATTTTCTATGACTGCTAATAGAATACTTCAATATGACTCCATTGAAGGTTATAAGAGAAGTGACTTCATAGTTCCTTTGTTTTTAGAGTAATGGATAAATGTAGAAACAGATTACTTAATAAATCCATGTTTTTTGTTCATGTGCCTTAAATCAATTTGTACTTTTTATGTTCGATTTTGCACAACAACCATACATTAGAAAAAGCTGTAATTTTCTAATTGGTTATATTCTTTTTGAAGAGTAATGGCTCTGTTCCAAAAATTCAAGATCTTTTTTTCACTGTGATTGATACCAGGCGTCCATGTCTATTTCTATTTTTCTTGGCATTTTCCCAACTTTCATGCTTATTCTGTAATCTGAGTTAGCTCTTCTATTAAGACTGTGTTCAACACTAAATTCAACAAACCCTAGCCAATAAGTAATTATAAATTTATATAGCAGTAAAGTTTCTGTCAGAAATCTTCTTAGATATAAGACAAATTGTTCAATGACTTTTGATGCTCGGAAGTGTAGGATGCAGATATGTGTTTGGTAATTAAAAGCCATCACTTGTCAGATCATTTCTTATTTAGCTGATCTCTTAGGGAAAAGATAAAAGAAAATAGAAAAAATAAATGTGGTGAAAATATTGGATAAATGACAGCTAGGATTAAAGGAAAAAGACTTAGTATAAGCTGTAAAGGTGCAAGAAATTCTCCTCTAGAGAAAAAAATTATGATCAATACATTTACTACTTTAAATATGATTGCAATACTGATTTGTATTGTAAATATAAAGCATTTTTAAACATCATAGATCATATGTTTATTCAACAGTGCTCTCACCTTTTACAGTGGAAGTTCACACAAGAGTGAGTAGAAAAGAAAAATTACTAAATACTTGTGTATCTTGTGGCAGATCCTGAAACCTTAATTCTCAGTCTATGTAAGTCAAAATATTTCTGTTATCTTCATTGAAATGTTTATTGTATACAAATGTAATTTTGTGAAGAGTTTTATAATTTAGTTGATATGTTTGGAGTGAAAATTTTCACTTTTACATAGGGAATTAAAACACATTTCAGATAAAATAATGAGAAACTTTTGTCAGGGTTTTTCAGTATAAAATATTTATATAAATTTATTTTGCATGTTTCATAATTTTTTTTAACTTGAAAAGAAAAATTATTTTTCCTTCTATTAACATTAAATATCAAATATTGAAAAGAAAATTGAATTTTGGGTTACACAGCCAAGTTTCTACTCTACTATTATTACCACAAATGTTTGTGTAAGGTTTGTTGATATATTTATGCATAGATTATATATTATTATTGTAACTGGATGCATTATATATAAATTGTTATTATATTTGTGTTCTTTTGACATTACGAATTATATACATTGTTTTGTCTGAAATAAATTAACATTATTTGATGTATAATTATAAATAAAATCCTCACTTTCCTGTTTTGAGCATTAAGTTTAAGAAAATGATCAATCTTACCTTTCTCAAATAGATGTTGCATCCAGTAAGATTCTGTTATATATGAGGGGGTACTAAAAAGTTACTAGCCTGACCAACTTCCCAACATCTAGCCAAATGACTAAACATAAGAATCTTTTCTTGCTTGAGTTGAAACTTTTTCAGCAAGCCCTCATATTAGAAAGTGCCATGATCAAAACCACAAGTCTGATCATATTCTAATTTATAACAATGTAGATGAAATATAAAGCAAAAAACAGAATGTTAGATGTTGATATTGTAATTACTCAGCTAAAATTCCTTGACCATACTGATGTTGTCATTTATTATAAGTCCCACTTATGTTTTAGGCAAAATTGCTAATGATACATTGTTATTATAAAAAGTGTTTCTTTGATTTGCTCAAAACATCATTTTTGTTACATGCTATTATGTATAATGACAAATCAGATAATCTGGATTGTTTGCTGGGCTTTAACAGCCATATTTTAGAAAGATGTCTAAAAGAAAATTTCCTTCTTTTAGTTTTTTCCCAATGGTTTAAATCTTTATTTGCACTTGTCTCTATCGTACTGATTTGTCTCAAATGATTGATGGCATATTTGATCAGTTAAATATGAAATTATTAATTATTAACTAGTGTACTTCCATACTCTGAAGAAAACAGAAATACTACTAAGGAGTGAGAACAATAGAAGAGTAATCAGGAAGACAGTGTGTGATTGACAGTGCATTTAGATTTTTTAAGTTGACTGGAAAGCATGGAGTCTTTGGTAGCAATAGGAGAATTTAAATTGGTTTCACAAAATGCAAAGATATTTGGCAACTGAATGAGAAAAGATTGTACACTGAAAAAGCTGAAACAGATACCACGGACATTGAAGAAAGAAAGGTTAAGGGCTTAGCTGGTTTTTTGTTTACTGTTTTTCTCATATAAGTTCTCATTATATTTGTCATGGCAAAATTTTTTTTGTGGAGAAAAAGAAAAGGAAAAAGGCCAACATAATTATCACTATCTTTCATCGATGACAATGCAAACTCAGAATGTGGCTGAGACCAGAGTATAAAGTGGATTCAGAGTTGCCCACTGGAAATACATACAGGGACACCTATCCATACATGACATGACACTACAAATACCCCAATATTATATGATTGTTAATCAGAGCATTCTCTCTAATTGCTACCAAAGAGTTTGGAGTCCTTACTACTGGTAGGATGCAGCAGCCAGTGAAGTGCCAATGAGGTACCCTTATAATGGAAAGTTGTAGCCACATAAAGTTAAGATAGTTAAATCATTATGACCATGGAAGAAAAAACTGGTAAATCATATCCTAAGTAGGAACCAAGGGATGATCCTCTACTCCTGTTCACTAAATATGGAAGGGGTGTGAACTGGATGATAGGTGAGCTTATCTACTTCTATTTATCTGATCAGAGCACAGGAGGCTGGCTGATTTTATTGGGATGCCTACTTTCAGGAAGTTGCTGAATAAGGCTGTAGACCCCATCTAGGCCAAGGGCAGTAGCAAAATAGATGTTTCTGATGAAATATATCAATTGGTTCAAGAGTAAGCTTCTAAATTGCTAATGATTTTTAATATTTACATTTTTTTCTTTTCCCCTTTTCTTTTTCCTCAGGTGAGGGGGTTGCCTTCATTTCCAATCATCATCTATTATGTAAGCCTAAGTCTATTTTGCAAGGTTAGCAGCCAGCAAAATTGTAATATGTCTATTTGAGTAGAGAATTCATTGGTTGCTGATACTGAGCAAGTAAAGAATATCAACAGAAATTATAAAAGAATGATTACAGATCTCTCTCTCTCTCACTATATATATATATGGGGGGGGGATTAATTCACTCTTGTCACATTAGGTACAAGGACCTTTTTTTCAGGGTAGGTATGCAAAAGACTCCTTAAACTAATAAGAATGCAGTTAACTGTGGTCAAATATTTTTTAATTTACTCCAAAGTTATAATTTAAATTGCAACTTTATTCTAATTGCAACAAGTGGATTTAAATGGGAGTGGGGCTGAGGGTAAAAATTTTAAATTAATAACAAAATAAAAAAAAGAGAAAAAACATCTTAAATGCAAACAACACAGGTACAAAGCTTGTTAATTACTTGCATGCAATGATTGTATCTTGACTTTTTTGGTTGTTTTCAATATTTAAACTAACCATTTTTACTGTCAGAGCTAGACAAAATTATCATTGGTTCTATGGAATAAGATTTTTTTATAAGAAGTAATTGCTTATATAATCACTACAACTATTTAAGAATTTACTCGTTATGAAAAAAATCTTATGTTTTCAAGAATTGTTGTTGTGACAACATCATGAGAAAAAATATAGAATAGGTTTTATCATGTATAATATTTGAGAAAAAATGTGTATATTATTTTTAAAATGATTAGTTTTTAACATGAAAATATATCAGGCTAAATAAATTGCAGTGAATTACATTATATAGAGATCTGAGGCAGTTTGTTCTCACTTAATTTTCAGCAATGACAATCCAAAACATCTTACGTGAAGAAAGCATTTTTGATTTTGGTAAAAATACTGAATAAAGTACAGAGTATTTGAAAGGAATTGTCATATGATTTTGGATTTAGAGTTTTGCATCAGTTATGACAGAACCAATATTTATGGTAGAATTTAATCCTTCTATCAGTTTGCTGTTAGTCCTACTTGATTGCATTCTGTGTCTCAGTGTAATTCTTTTTTTGTTTCAGTCTCTATTTCAAAACAGTTTATTTCTGAATCTGAAAACAGATCTTCCAACTGCTGTCAGTTTGGTGTATGTAGCTATTCTACTTAAAAAAATCTTTGGCACAAAATGACAATATGTAAGAATTGATCTACCATAAAATCACATTCAGCGACTTTCAAAATTGTCAAGACTGATATAGTAACCTATTTTTTGTCTAACATTGTAGCATGCCTGTAATAAGAATATGGTTAAAGTGACTAGTGATTAAACTGAGCATAGTATAATTTCTTTGTCAAAAGAATTTCTGTGGAAGTGATATGAGTAGTTGATTTCAAACTTAACCAATTTCATTTTTGAGATTATAATAATTGTTGTGCTACCTTACATTTCTTTTAAAATGTACACAATTTTTTCTTTAAACATTTAATTCTGAGTAAATTTTTGTTTGGAATTTGCAAGTATAAGTTAAAATGAAAATCATTCTGACTGTCAATTATCAAAAAGAAAAATAATCATTAATTTTTTTTAAATTTTTTCTATAAATAAAACATGCAATATAAAAATTAAGGTTGGCCTCATTTTCAGTTAATCATACTTTAATCATTAACAGATTTAATCATTAAACTATTATTTCTACAGTTTTCTAATTAGATACTTTTGTTTTATAAAAATTGTACTGAATGTTTCTACTGCAAACTTTTCTGAAATTCTTTTGGAATATGTTTCTTATGAATCTTTGTCTTTTCTTACTCAATGCTATGATTAGAAAACTCTGGGAAATTTAGGGCAATAAAAAAAGACTATGATAATTATTTCTAAAGGTGGTTGGAGCTAATCACCCGTCTTTTAGTTTCATTTATTTGCTTGTTGAATCTTAAACTTTTGATTCATGAAAAGAAATTATTGCTGTCTTCTCAGGTTGATTGTAAGTAAATGTTTCTCTACTGTCTTTTCTAATTATTTTGAAAATATATACCATTTGTTGCCTTTAAGAGTATTTCATATTCTAACTTTTTTTTTAAGTGATCAAATGACTTGTTTTATCATTTTAGTCTTTATCTTCTGATCTTTACTTTTTATATTCTTCCTGACTTTTTCTCTCTTGTGTAAATTTTAACAAAGCAATTCCCAAAGCAGTTGAATTGAGCTGAAATTAATATTTTAAAAATCATAATACATGTATGTCTAACATAAATGAAACACTCAATTTTGTAATAGAGAAAAGCTTTTAACTATCTGTGTCAATAATATTTACATTAATAAAATAAAATATATCTGCAGATAAAATATGAAAAAAAAATTCTAATAAGTAGTGTGTTGTAAATAAATGTCTTATTCCTTTGATAGTAAAAATATAAATGAAATTAAGAATTTTTGACAAAACAATTTTGTAGAAATTAGATGAACATTGTCTTCTTGTATTTCCCAAATCTCTATTATTCTTAAGTTAATCCTTGATATATAATTTTTAAAACTTGAAATATTTTCCAAAATTGTTTAAAAATAATGGACTGTGTGAGATAAAAACTTAGATTTTGTCTTTTAATTTAACTTTTTAAGAGCTTCAGAGGTGATCCCATTCATTAAGTACTTTTATCTCTTTACACTTCATTCTATTTTACTCTGTAATATCTTTTCTTTTTACTTTTTTATTTCTGATTTGCATCTGTCTGCAATACATAAGAAGAGTCATTTAAATATTCTGAAAAAAAAAGAAACATTTAAATTTTAATAAAATAACTTACATATTACATTTAATTCTCTGTGTTTTACTTTTTATGAACATTTTTAAACAATTATTATATATTCTTAGTCTCATACTCAATAGAAAATAGACTTGTCCAAATTTTTTTTAGATAAAATAATAAAACATTGTCATTATTTTTTATTTCTCATACAGCTTTCTTTCATGTTAATTTTATTGCATTATTATCTCAACTCTCAGTTTATAAAAAAGAATAAATACATATACCCAGACAGTCGTAATAAAAAGCAGCACAAATAAGATTAACAAAAGACTATTCAGAAATTATTAATAATAATAATGCTATTATATATTTGACAGTTTTTGTTTTCTGGATATTTAATTTGCAGATACTGCACTGGAATAAATCCCTAAGTTTTAAAATGACATAGGAGCAATTTAAAGCTACCTAGCAAACAACAGATGTTTTCTTATTCAAAATACACTTTGCTATTAATTTATCCTGGAATTATTTCTGGAATCAAGACTAATAGTTCAAAATATTCTGATGCGTCACAAATTAACAAAATAGAATGTAAAAGAAAAATGAAAAGAATTACTAATGGAAAAGCCTCTTTTCTTTTACTCATATTTACAAGTCATTATTGCTAAGTAATAAAAATGAATTTTCTATGATGTTTTAATGAAACAGATCTGTTAATAACATCAAATTATATTTTACTTAAAGAAACTGAAACTTAATTGAAAAAGTGCATGTTTTATTTTTATTTTTTCTCCATTGTATTTCTTATGAATGTGATCTTTATATATGCATCTTAATACACACCTGTATTTACTTAGGGTATTTATTACAGACATATAGAGTTTGGGTATGTAGCTCCAGATAAATATGTATGGAAATTAGATTGTATATTTATATGACATTATTTAGAAGAAGTGATTTGTTCTGATTTTCTAGTGCTCTCTCTCTCACACAAACACACATACACATTTTTTTTTTTAATCATTTCACCCCAAGCAAGGCATTCTACTGCCACTATTGCGCATGGGGCTACATAGGGGAAGGTAAAGAGAAGGAGTGGTTAGACATAGGGAATGTCAGGAGGAAGATGACAGATGAGTAAGGATACCGAGGATGAGGGTTGGGCAGATGGGAAGAGTGTTTGATAGAATGGGAGCAGGTTAGTGTGTTAGGAGGTGTCTATTGACCTTACATTTAAACTCCTGGAGATTGTATCCGTCGGGGAAGCAATCATGTGGAAGAGAATTCCACAGTCGGGAAGTGCGAGGAAAGAAACTGTTGGAGTAGAAGTTGCGGTTGCATTTTATCGGTTTCACTGTAAAAGGGTGGGATCGAGTTGCTAATCTAGTATCTCGTGCAAATTCGTATTTAGGGGGCACCAGTGATCTAAGTTCATTGGAGCAGAAGCCGTGAAAGTATTTATAGAATAGACACAGGGAAGCCACGTTGCGCCGGTGGGAGAGAGACTGCAGGCGGTCTGCCAAGTCGGTATCTATCACATTACAGACCCTCCTCTGAACCTTATCAAGAAGCCCGAGGAGAATAGCAGGGGCACCCGACCAGATATGGCAGCAGTATTCAATGCACGGGCGGATGGTAGATTTATATATGTGCAGGATAGATTTAGACGGAAAAAACTTCCGGGCCCTACACAGAGAACCGACTTTCATAGCAGCGGATTTAGCAATGGATTCGATATAGTCATTCCATTTGAGGTCCGCTGAAAGTGTGACACCAAGGAGGCATAGTGCTTTACTCTCTGGGAGGCAAGCCTGGTCCATGCTAATGGGAGGTAGGTGAGATTGTCGATAATGGTAAATTGAGAGTAGCTTCGTTTTAGAAGCATTAAAATTTACTAGCCATTTCTTACCCCAGTCCAATATGGATTGGAGGTCTTTTTCAATCTCGGCTGTGAGGTTAGCTTTGACGCCTACGCCAGATTTTTGTAGGAGGTGAGAGTAAACTGTGGTGTCATCGGCGTACAAACCTATCTGGGCTCTTATGGAATCAGGGTGATCATTAATGTATATCAGGAAGAGTGTAGGACCTAAGATGGAGCGTTGGGGGACATCTGCGTTTGTATGGTAGTTCTGGGAGGCATGTCCGTTTAATACCACCTTCATTGTGCGGTTAGAGAGGAATGACTGGATTAGTTCAAACAAATGTACAGTTTTACCATAACTTCGCAGTTTACATAGAAGGCCAGCATGCCAAACTCTGTCGAACGCCTTAGATATATCGAATGCAACAGTTCGGGCTTCGCCATTCCTGTCGAGTGCCTGGTATATGTACTCGGTTAGCATATCATCAGTAGACCTGGTGAAGCGGAAACCATATTGCTTGTCCGAGAGGAGCCTGTGTGCTGTGAGATGCTGAACCACCTCGGTGTTGATAATGGCTTTGAACACTTTGCCAAAGATCGGAAGAAGGCTGATAGGGCGGTAATTTGCAGAGTCAGAGGGTTCTCCAGTGTTTTTAAATATAGGAACTACAGAGGAAGCAGATAGGCAGAGTTTGTAGAGCTTAGAAAGGACAGAGGAGAGTTCAGGGGCACATTTCTTTAAGACTATGGTTGGGATTCCGTCACCACTGCTCGCTTTGTGAGGATCAAGTTTTAAGATTATCATAGAGACAAGCGAAGGTGTAATGTGGACATCATTCAGTTGTGCCTCGGTTCTAGGTGAGAAGTCGGGTGTAAGAACTCTAGATGAGTCCAGACTCGAATTGTTAGAGAATCTGCAGGCAAAGCATTCAGCCTTATCTGCTGGGGAGGTGAGGACCTCAAATTTGTTGATTAGCGGGGGTATTGTGGACTTGCTCTTATTAAGTACGCTTTTACAGAGTCGCCAGTAGTCTTTAGCGCCAAATTTAGAGCATGCTATGCATTGCTTCATTCTGGCAGCAAACAACATCTTAGCTTCGTTAAGTATCCTTTTACACTTATTACGAGCTGAAGTGAAAAGGCACCTGTTTTGGTCCGACGCGTAGTTATGATAGAGTCAGAAGAAATGATTCTGGTGGGCAATGGCAGCCGAGCAAGCGGGTGAGAACCATGGAGACGAATGAGATTTAAGCTGGAATTTCCTAGCAGGGATGAAGGCATCGATGCCAGCCTTAACCCAGAAGGAGACCTCGGATGCACATTCTTCGATGGGAAGACTAAAAACGTTGTTCCAAGGGATGTCACAGAGGAAATCTTGGAACGAATCCCAGTCTGCTCTTTGATAGCAGTAGGATATTCTACTTGTCTGGGTATCATGGGTCGGGCGGGAGTGGAGTGAAATATTGACGGACACTACAGTGTGGTCAGAGTTTCCGAGTGGACAGAGTTGTCTGGTAGTGCAAGAGTCTGGGATGGAAGTGAAACAGAGGTCTAGAAGTGAGTCCCTTCCGTTAGGGTTGTCGGAGAAATGCGTGGGGAAGTCTACTACTTGCGTAAGGGATTGGGTGATTGAAAAGTTTATGGTGTAGACACCAGCAGAGTCGGTGACAGCATTCTTCAGCCACTTGGTGTGGTGGGCGTTAAAGTCACCAAACACGAATACATGGGCAGAGGGATGGGAAGAAATGGCTTTGTTGATATTGTCACAAATGATGTCAAGTAACGAACAGTCAGGGAAGGAAGGAGAGCGGTAGAGAAAGAAGAGATAGCTAATCGAGCTGAGAAGTGAGAGGCGGAAGCACATGAAAGAATGATCTGGGGATTCAAAAGATGACACCCTAGCTAAGAAAAGGTGTTCGCTGACATAGACACCAAGCCCATGCATATGAACATTGGAGTCCTTCCTGAAGAGGGGAAGGTAGCCAGAAACGTAGAACTCAGATGAGGGGATAGAAGGGTTAAGATTAGTTTCAAATAGGGCTAATATATCAGGTGAGTTATTATGGAGGAATGAATTTATGCTGAGGAAGTTGGTGCGGATACTGCGTATGTTAGTGAAAGAGATGCAGACACATATATATATATAATGTGTGTACGCACTCACACAATTGGGTGTATTTGGGGAGCAATTTTTCATGCAAGTTAATTCTTTGTTAAGGATTTTTAAACATTTTTTTCTATATTTTAAACCATTTTTCTGGTTTCAGGTACATACTTAAACATAAATTTTTCAATATATGAGTAATTTTTGGGGGTTTAAAGTAATCAGGCATTGGATATTTTATATTTAAATATAGAAGAAACTAAGAAAATAGTCTGAAATATAAAAAAAAATTAAAATTTCCTTAACAAAAAGGTTTTGGTGGGCTTGAACCAAACTAATGGAACTTGTAAAAAAAGAGCTTTAAGGGTGACTTGTAATTCTGAAAGTAATTATTTCCTGATTAACTATCCAGGAATGAACTCAAATATCAATTTATGTATATAAGCTGGTATTTTCAACATTACTGCTTGATTATTCTTCATCATTCCATTAGTATTCTTATTTTATCCACACCATAAGAAAATGTTTTCCTTAAACACTAAACTACTCCATTTAGTGTTAATGACTTAGAAAATCATATTAGCTTGAGAACAAGTTAACCACAAACACGTTAACAGACTCAAAATTTAATTATGAAATAAAAAAAGAATAATGATGGCTAATCTTAGTTTGATACAAGGCTGTTTTTTGTACTGACTTGCATGTTCCTTTGTTTTCATTGAATATTTTTATGTCACAGGAGTTCGTGGATAGCCTTTTGTTTATAGATATGGGTATGTGTCTGAATACACTGGGAAGGTGACTGGAATTTTTTTTTTATGTATATGGGGTCGTTGTTTTCTTTTTTGTATGTTTGTATGTCTTATTGTTTAAGTTTGTTACACAAATAACAATAATAACAATAAATAACAACAAAAACAAAACATAAAAATATAAATATAGATATACCAACACTCAATCATGATATAAGCAGAAAATAATATTACAACCATGAACCAAAAAAAAAAAACACACATAAAGCCCACTAATACACACAAGAGCACAAACATCCAATCATGACATAAAAAACAAACCCTTAAGTGGTCAAACATACCAACATGTTAAGAAAAAAGGTCAATACAACAAAAAGAGGTCAACTTAAATGACAAGAACATACTAACTAAAAAGAAAAGCAATGAAGTGGACACTCATTCATGTGTAAATTTAAAAAAGCATTAAAAAGAAATCAAACACCATTAAAATGAAAATAAAGAAAAAGAAAACCAACCAGCAGTAAACAAGACCAATCTCAGAAAATATCAAATCACATAAGCTCTTTATAAATTAGAAAAAAAAAAGTGACTCAACAGCCAAAAACCCATCCCCGATGAGTGAAGGCATCATAGCTATGTTTCACAAAACTTTGAAATTTCAAAGTCAGCATGAACCTACTCAGTTAAAATGACAAATTCCTTGCACTAAAATATATAAAGATATAAAGAAATGGATTCTACCTGTCGACCATAACAGTAATTGAATTTTACGCAGGAAAAAAAATTTTTCTCACCAAGTTTTCAGAACAACGGGTGACAAAGACCTGAATTCTACACTGAGAAAAAAGGAAAAATCTTTTACTCAAGTACACAACTCTAGCTACAAAGTTCTTAAGGAACAATTTTTCACACATAAAAGCGACCAGTATTTACAACAGTGGTTTTCAAAAACCATAAACAAAACACGAAGGCACTAAAACGGTAATCGGAGTAACAAGAAAGGGAAAAAATCTGTAAGTTGATTTTTTTCTTTAATCAAAGTGATTTTTATTTTTCTTTCTTGTGCAAAGAATAAGTCATTAATTTTTTTGAACAAGGAAAGGGAAAATTTTTTTTCCACTGTAACTATAAACCTTATTTATGTGAATAACATATTGTGAAAAAAAGAAAAAAGAAAGGAAAAGTGATTTTTTTTCTTCTCTCCTCGTGGCAACATATAACTTGTGTTATAATTAAATTACCTTGTAAGCATGGAGGACTTTAAGACAACCATGTTGGAACTAATGAAAATGCAATTTGAGCAGCAACAAAAAATGAGGAAAGACAGATGAGGCTCGAAGAGAAACAATTAGAAATTTAACAGAAAAATGAAGAAAAGCAACTTGAACTACAAGAATTACTACTACCAGCAAATAAAGGGCAAAGTTCTGAAAATAAATCAGCATTCTCGCAAAATGCTATATGGAGCTCAATTGAAGACTTATGCACTGGACGAAGACAAAACCTTCGTGGCTTCAGAAGATATGAAGATTTATATAAAACTGATTGCGGGAATTGTGTCTACTACTTAGGAAACTAGGGTCATGCAAACACACTAAATAAGTAGACTACATCCTACCAAGGAAAACGAATGAGTTGACTTTTGGGGAAACTGTGAAACTCTTAACGAAATTATTCAGTCCAAAAACTTTGCTATTCCACAAAAGGTGGAAATGTTTAAATTTAAAACAAGCATTATAGTTTTAGTTTTTCATATGAACCTGCAGAAAGATTAGACAAAAAGTTGTTTATAAATATAGTATAGACATATTAATTCCCTTGGTTATATTGAAAATATAACAAAACTTTATATAGAATTTTCAAAGAGTAGAGAGAAACTTTTAACTATTGTTTTGAAAGTTTCATTTCATATATTGATTACATATCTAATAAAAATGTGGCTGTAATATTTTATTCAGTGTTAACTGTTAAAACTAGATAATATTGCTGTAATTAAATCAAATGTATATTAGGAATAAAATTTGAATTATGAAGTATGTGCGCACACACATCTGCACACAATTTGTCCTTTCATATTTATGAAAAACACTTTCAAAGCATATAAAAACATCAAATGAAATTCTTTTTCTGTTTGTAGAGCAATAATTATTATTTTAACTTAAAAATGATGTCAAATACTTTGAGAATACATTCTTCTCAAAGCGAAATACTGTTGTCTACTTATATTGACTAGGCTTGTGAAATAATAGTTTACTATTATACATCTTTATCTCTGACAATATGAAGTATCCTCTTTTGTAATAAATAATGCAATGGTCTTAGAGAGGCATTTTTAATAAGATTAATGTAAATCATGGAACATTTTTGTTAATCATCAAAGTTTGGCAGGATAAACAAGATTGGTAACTTTTAGTCTAAATAATAATACATAGATTATATAAAATTATTAAGATAATTAAAATAAGATAGGAAAATTGCTTGATGTTATTAAATAATCATTCATAAATCTAGAAGTTATCACTGTGGATCATATGTCAGTAAATCACTTTAAATATTTACAGTAACTACCTCACAATACTTTCTGCATCCAGCACTGTCATGATATGGATCTTTTCAACTTTTCCTTTATTTGCCAATTCCTCAATCCTTTCTTCAGAACAAATGTTCATAATCTTTATATTACCCAGCTTGTTCATTTCTTACAGTCTTTTGCAAGGCTTTTCATCACACTTTAAAACATGCTGATAATTATGGTAACTACAAAATACCTTTTAACATTATTACATAACTAGTTCTTGAGCAAGAGCCAGATATTTTTCATGATTTTCATAGTAACATCCATTATTTAACAGATTTTACTTTTTTGCTTATAATGACTAGATTTCTATTTTTAAAGTTTCATAGAATTTTTTCTAATTTTCTAATACAGCTTCTAGTTTATAATCATACAACTAGTCTGCATAGTCACTACTACCCTCTCTTGTCTATTTTTGTATCCATCCAGAGTTAATTTACTATGATTAATGATTTCATTTCTGTTGCTGTACAGAACACATTATTTTGATATATTTTTTTTATTTTGACTTTAATGTGGTTTTGTTCTAAGTTGCTATTGGTTTTCTCTGCAAAAATAAATTCATGCTGTTTTATTAACTATTATTTTTTTTACTTTATGGAGTATATTAATTTAATTGTATTTTTCATGCATTTGCTTGTTTGCACAAGATGTTTGATGGTCATTACTAAAGATTGTTGGACAACAAATCTCTATCATTTTTTTAGTAAGGTCACAGACCCAAGCATTACCGTGATTTAGGCAGTCACAATTTTAGCTTAATTCTCTAAGCCATATTGTCCTTGTTATTATGAGCATGATTAACTTTAATTTCTATACAATGTGTTTTTATATCCGATATTAAAGTAAAAATTATTTTAATATTGATATGTCTATCAATTTCATATGAACAAAAAGCAAGATTTTGTTTGTTATTGAAAGAATAACAAAATGGTAGCAGTTATCAGAAAACTAAATTTTCAAAATATTTTAAAGAATCTTGACAAATATTTGATACTTTTTTAGAAATGTTAATACTTTTTTATTTTACACTGAAATATTTTAGTAAAATGATATCATGGTATCATTATAAAACTTAAAAGATACACTTCCTTTTGTGTTATAAAACTAATAGACAATTAAAAAAATAAAATGAGCACGTATTTTTATTAAATATTCTTATCAATTATAAATACAATTATACATGTCCATATCTGTATGATAAAAATAGTTTTAGAAATAGTTTCCTTTTAAACTTGCTTTAATAATGGTTCATATATACATACTATTTATCGAGCACTATTTAAAGTTGAGTTTTTAATGTTTACAAACAACACTATTTACATTATTCGGACTATTGTTCTCATCTTTGTTGCCATTTTCACGATCTTTCATCTGTTGTACACTCTGGTCTTCAGTTCTAGGAATTTAGAACCAAACCCTTTATTACAATCACTGGATGAAGCCACTTCTGGTAGTCATGAGTTATTTCCCTTTAACCTGACATTCTAAGTTATTTGTTTACCACTGTTGTAACCTGGTATTGAACTCACAACTCAAGTCACTGGAACTAACCAATGCCTATATCTACTGGTATCCATGTGTCCTTGAGGACAACATTGGTTGAATTTCTAGGACTTACAAAATCAAATGTTTTAGTAACCTTTTTTACCAGAGTTCATATTGCAATTTTTTTCAATGGTGTTCTCTAGTATTTTTTGATGTTAATGGTTCTCTCTTGTTTTTTTTACCAGAGCTTATATTGCAATTTTTGACACTGATATTCTCTGGCACTCAATATTACTGGTTCCCATATTATATTCATCTCTAGTTGGCTTAAGAGATTTTTGTAGCCTAGTGTATGTGCTGGTTCCTTAAGTTTACGTAGTTTCCACTGGCATTCTCTATCTATTATTTCATCTTCCTCCCATAGTGATCCCTTTCTTTCACCATATGTGGTCAGCTATGCCTGATTTTTCTATCACTTCTCATGTTATGGCCTTGTGATATCCTTGTAGCCTTAGCTTAAGGAGGCAGCCTGTTTCTCCTTTATATTTTTTTCCACAGGTACAGGTACATGGAATGGCATACACACAGTCCTTAGTCATGTCCTCTGTTTGGGCTTTTACTTGGGAGAGATACCTGCAAAGTTTTGAAGATCATTTTGATTTTATATGGACCACAGTTTCTTTGTATTTTCTCTGATAACCCCTTCATATAGGGTAGACAGACTGAGGTTGTTTTCAAAGAGTTGTTATCCTCATGCACCTTCCCTTCCATGTTCATTGGAGTTGTTGTCATGTACCCTGGATAATTGTTATACTGTGGGGTATGGCTTATACTGACCATTTCCTGTTCATATGTCTCTGGGTCACCACTTATGACTTTTGCTCGATGTTGCAGGCAGCGAATGATTCCTTTCTTTACATTGTATGGGTGGTAGGAGTTGAAGTTGAATTGTCTGGTAAATGTTGGCTTGTGGTATATGAATGTCTTGAATCCCCTCTCTGTTTGAGCTATTAGCACACCCAGGAATGCCACTCTGTTGTTACTTTCTTTTTCTATAGTGAACTGTATCAATGATCTTATTGAGTTCACATGGCCCAGTAGCATCTGAACCTCTTCCTGCTGTGGCCAGAATATGCAGGTATTATCAACGTATCTGAGTCATAGAGTTAGCTTTAAAGCTATGGATTCTAATGCCATCTCTTCAAAGTATTCCATGTATATGTTAACCAGTGTTAGCCAGTGATAGTCATAATGGTGAGCCCATTGCTAAGCCTTCATCCAGTCGATATATGTCTGATCCCAGTTCAAAGGGTGTTGTTTGTATGCAGAAAGTCAGCATCTCCATCAGGTTATCTAGTGGAATACTGGTACATTCTCCTAAAGATCAATCTGAGACCAGTCTGTCCATCACTACAGTTGTATTGCTTTTGTCAGCTGGTAGTATGATGATGTTCTCATTCCTCTTTAGGGTACTGATTGCTAGCCCCTCCTCTTTCGTGTTGTTTGGTTTGGGTGACTTGGCTTTTTCCAATGTCTGTCTCACTTTCCAACTTAGCTCATCTGTAATAAAAGGTTTGGTTCAAAATTCCTAGCACCTGAAGAAGGTTGGAGTATACAACGGCCGAAATGTCATGAAAATGGCAGCGAAGATGAGATCTGAATAATGTAAACAGTGTAAATAGTACCTCATCTCAGAAATATTGACAAATACTGTTTTTCAAACAGTTTTCCCTTTTTTGTACAAATGACTTAATGTTAGTGACAGTTTAGGTCTTTAGTAATATTCTTATAGTTTAAATTGACATTCTTTTGAAGCATTGTTTCTTCCTTAACTTTAGCTGTAATGACCCGATTCATGAATGAATTTAATGTAGACAAATGATAAATTTCAATTAATCATATCATATACATAACCAGATACTGATACATTTAACATTTATTCACAACAAAATTTATTCATATTATGAGGTTGATGTAAATAAATATTAGTGTATTTTCTTTGTATATGTTTGAAAATTTCATGGTGTATAAATTTATATATATATATATATATATATATATATATATATATATATATTCATGTCAATCTGTGTGAATACACAAAGATATGTATACAGTGAATTATTAAAGAACTAAAGCATTTTTCTTCTTGTATGATTTGTTGCAATAGCCACTTATTTCTTAATACCATTGATGTATTCACTGCAGATTGACATTTGCAGCTGAAATTAAGTTTTTTAAACTGAAAAATGTAAGTATAAAGTAAATCAGAAAGAATAATTAACTTGTGCAAATAAAACCCATATCAAATTTCATGTGAAATTTATACATGCTTCCTGTATAAGAATATAGTAAAATGCTAGCTTATGAATGGGTAATTAATTCATCTAGATTTATTGCAAGATTTATCTTCAAATTTATGATCTTTCAAGAAATATAGATATTATATGCATTTATATATACTCATTCATATTTACAGGCATCTATTGACATTAACTTTGCATAATTATATATTAATAAAAACTAGTAGAAATCTGTAATACACAAAAATATGGAAGGGCTTGATATATTTAAGTCTAAAGTGATACCAACACTTGACAAGACGAACAGGAACAAAGCAGTAAGATAAGATGGGATTATCATAGAAATGCTCTCAACTTTAGCCAATTTTGACATCAATATGATTACAGAATTAATAACAAAAATATACAACAGTGGTGATATATGGAAAACCTTAGTAGATTCACTTTTGTAGCACTGCCTAAGAAGCCATGTGTAAATGAATGTGAGCTTCATTAAACAATCAGGTAATGAGAAACATAACCAAGCTTATAATAAAAATTCTAATAAAGAGAGTCTAATGAAAAAACAGGAAAATTTTATTAGAAACAAAGAAAAGGCTACTGCACTGCTGTGTGCTGTCAGTTCTTTTGTATGGCAGTGAGTGTTGAAAAACATCCTCACAGATGAAGCAAAAAGGGATGTGGATCTAAACAATGATGTTGAGAATACCATGGATGAACGAGATAAGCAACCAGGAAGTTTTAAGGAAAATGTAAACAAAAAGAAATATTATATGTAAAGGCAAAAAGAGACAACTGAAATTTCTGGGACACATAATAAATTACTATTTATTATGTCCCAGAAATTTCAAAGGCCTGAAAATTTTGATACACAGAGGATATATTGAAAGCAGAGGTGCAGAGTAAAACAGTAAGTAACCTACCTAATTAACTTGTGAAAATGGTTGATGGAACAGGGAAGAGGATGGATAGTTAAAAGAAATATATGGCTAAGAGTTACAAAAGATAAGAAGTTGTACAGGGGTATGATAATTCATATTCTGAAGGTACATAGTGCATAGAAAAGAAGCATCTTTTACTTTTGCTCAGGTTTTTTTTTTAATGGTATTAGGAATTGAGAAAGAGAACTACTACAGAATAGACTTAACATTTATCTCATTTTAATTCTTACAATCTGTAAGATATTAAATGAAATCTTTTTGTGGATATATAATAATCTTACTTCTTATTTTAATAAATTATAATGAATTTTAAGTCTTTAAGAATAAGTCTCTAAGCTATATAGAGTGAAAATAAAAAACAAAGTGAAATTGTTGTGTACTTGTAATGTGAACATATAGAATCATTACAATTGAGTAGTGATTTCAATCCTCACATACTTCCAGTCATGCGTCACATCTAAGCTGTGCTTAGAAAATCACCATATTAAAACTGGCACTGCTAGTTTATATTTTTGTTAAAAATCTTTTTAAAAAGTTTTGGAAGATAAATAATTTCTTATTCATTGATTTTCAAAATTGCTGAGGAAACTGGTGCAAATCAGATGAATAGAAAAATGAATTTTCAAGTCAAAAATTTATTACCATCATATAATCTGATACTCATTGCTTGAATGAATCATAGTATTTAGATTTCATCCTCTTTCAAGCATAAATTCTTCAAAGAACATTTGTAGCATTACACATTGTTTTGAAATACCATAATGATAATTACCACAAAAGTAAACAGTTTTTGATAATTATAACTGCTCTTTTACAAGCTTTTTAACAAGAATTATTCATTTAAAAAGTTCAAATGAAAACAGTTCTTTTTCTTCTCTAACAGTTTTGGAAAGAACAATATCATTTTCAGCTTGAACTTTATTTAACTTGTACTGCTGCCATTCCAATAGCATGAATGTGATGTGCTGTTCCTCAGCCTATTTAATTCAACAAGTTCTGCAAGATTGTTGACAATTTCCCTGACCGCTACAATTGCATCTCTCATTGGATCTTTTAAAGGACGTGGTTCATGTAGTTAAGCCTTTTACAACTTTTGGGGTGTTATATGAAAAGTTAGAAGAGATATGAAATAATGTATTGCAGGATAGTACTTTTCTATATACATGTCAGGGTACAGATCTCTGTTAATACCAGAGGATGATACACAATGCATTCAGTTGGCATCTGTTGAAATACCCCTTATTTTGGAACCTTGTTTGAAAGGAAAAATATATAAAATCCATTTGTTAATAAAAAAAGTACTTAATGATCATGATGGAAATTATTACTTTCTAATATTTCAGAACTCAATTCCTTTTATCATATTGTTTATTCATTTGTATTTTTATATTTATATTTACTATTAAAATAATTATTAAGATTAATTTGCATTTTAGGAAGCATTAGAATCCTTTTGTGGCATATAAAATTTAATGGTTATGTCATGCTGAATAACATTTTAAGCAGGTTTTCAAGGTCTTGAATACAATATCACTTCTTTTATTTTCAAGTATATAAAATTCTGATTCATTCCTTATCTTTGTTTAGTGTTTTGGTTAGTGCAATCTTTGACTTTACTAATAGTCCCACCTGCTGAGCTGGGAATTTCAAGAATAATTCTTTATGTTGTCTAAGTATTTTGGCTTTTCTCCTCTGTCTTTGAAATTAATTTCACAATCTTCACTATTGAAAGGATTACTTGACTGATGATATTGCTAACTGATACTTTTAAAATGTTAGCAAGAGTAAATTTTGTGAGTTCAATTTGTAGAAAATATGCTGGCTGTATTCTTTTTAGAAAATTTACTGAAGATTACTGAATGCACATTTACCTAAAGGCCAGAGAGTAGAAATGTAGAGAAAATGAAATAAAAAAAAAAACTAAGATCAGAACTTCAAAGAATGCAAAAATTTTGTTTTGTACTCTTGACATGTTCCCCAACTGACTTTTTGAAAAAAAAATCTGTAGACCAGACAGTAGATGTATTTGAACTTAGAACCCACAAATAATTTTCACTTTGAACTATGTTAATGATAAAATGAATTAAGTTGTCTGCATTTCACAGTTGAAAAAATAAAGTATTAATCAATTTCTTCTGTTTTTAAATTAAATTATTTTTTTCTTTGTAGCTATCCTGTACTGAACTCAAATTAGAAGTCTTAAGAAGAGCAGAATCATGGCCATGACCCCATCTTTCAGTAAGATTGATGCTATTTGTGCCAAATTGAAGACAACCTGTAATAAAACTCAGTCAATGTTAAATGATGACAACCACATTAGTTTAGACAATGGTCTCAACCTAAGAGAAGGTTTTCCACAAATGCAAGCTGATTGGATGCTGAATAAGCAGCGAAACAGACGGAAAGCTACTGCACCCCGGAGTATTTTCCATATGTGGGAACCATCTGATGATAAGGAACATGTGCCAAAAGAATATACAGTACTTGAGAGTGATGTAGATCCACAGGATTTTGACCATGAAGAGATTGGAAGTGAAACATCAGAACACTACAAGTCTTTAATGAATTCAGATAAAGAGACTGAACCAACAGGCAAAGAAACACTTTCACCCCAAGACAGAATGCCAGTGGACAGTATTCTGATTCTACCCCAAAATAAAGAACAAATTGAAGAGTTGATCAGACCTGCTAGCCAACGTGAAAGCACAGTTGAATCAGCACCTTTAGATTTATCTCTGAGTAAATATAAAACTGAACCAGAAGTAACCTTTCCTCTACCTTTAAACATTCCCGAGAATACATCATCTTCTTCGTCTGTGTCATCATCATCTTCCTCTTCTTGTTCATGTCCTGAATCACAGACTTCTGACATTCCATTTCAACCTCTACAGCAAGTTGGAACCTCATTGTCTGTCACAACAAACAGCATCAGTAAACGAACCTTGAATAAAAAAGTCAGAAAACTCTACCATCATACTAATGGTGGTAATATAATTGCTCTAAAGGACTATGCAGAGACAACAATGAATGAGCTTTTGAATTTGTATGGCTTATCTGAGGGTCAGGAATTATCTGGAAAGACTATTCCAACAGAACCAATTCCTGTTAATTCCGCTTTATTAAAGATTTCCAATCATTCTGAGTCACCAGTGTTGCCACCTGCTACCAAATCATCAGTGGAATCAATAGTAGTCTCGAATGTTCTAGAAAAATCATCACCAATCCTATCACAACCTTATACATCCAGTGAGACAGCTTTGACATTTTTTAACCAGGGAGAAAGTGAAAAAACGTTTTTCACCAATCACAAAATCTCTCCAAATATTGTAAAGTTAGTACAAGGTAAGTTGAAATTCTTTTGAAAAAAATCCACAGAAATTGATGTCTGTAAAAGTTGACAAGATATCCAACAGCATAAGTTATTCAAAGATTTAATTGTCCTCTTTTTTATTGAGTTTTTTTTTAGAGAAATACTGCTGAAAAATAAAAGTATACAATGAAATAGCCAATGTAAGTTTTCTCAAATAATTTCTAATATAGAGACTCTGTAATTAATTCCAGTAAAATGAGTTATACTGTGTAAATTTTCTTGTGATCTTATTCAAAATAACTATTAATGTGTGGCCAAAATTGGGTAAACATTTAAATATTTATTTTTCTTTCCATCAAGACAGATTTGTGTAAATTTCATAGCACTAAAGATTTAATAATTGTTTACATGTAAATGAGCACATAAAGTTATTTTCCTCTTAATTTCTGTTGAAATGATCAAATAATTATTACTGAATTTACTTTACATTTTACCAATTCATTTGATAGAAAGGTACAAACTATCAATGAAGCACTTTAACTAAAATAAGGAAAAGGAAGGAAAATATGTCTGCTATATTTGATTTAGATATTCTTATAATTGATACATCATACATATGATTTCATTTTATTTCAAGTTTTTAAGCTACTGGCAGATTGGTTTTGGTAGGAATTCATACAATACATTAAAATATCAACATTTGTTTCTCTCGTTTTATCTTTAGCATATTAATCAATCAAAATAACAAAGGACCTATTTAATATTGTATCTAAGATGAAATTCAAGAAACATTCAAACCCTTTCCAAAGGTTGTTAGAGAAAGACTCTAAATCCATTAGGGACTCAAAGGAAATTTGTGTTAAGGCTGATAAATCTAAGAATATTTACAAATGTAAACCTGCCCAGTACCTTAACCTCTTAACTAATAAGATTACTGATACATATAGGCTTGAGAGAGAGAAAAATATAATTAAGAAGATTGAAAAAGATATCACCAAATTTACCGACAGGCTAAAAATTAAGGATAGAATAGGTAAAGTAAACACTAAAAAACGCATACCTTCTGTTTAAAGATCATAAACCAAATTTCAAGAATAGGGTACAATCCAGATTAATAAATCTGACCAAAAGTAAACTAGGATTAGTCTAAAAAAAATCATAAAAAATATAACTATTAAACTCAAAAAAACCCTCCATACCAATCTCTGGAAAGATTTGGCTGACACTATCCATTGGTTTAACAATATTGTAGATAAAACTAGAACCACATTTACATTTGACATTATTGATTTCTATCCCTCTATATCGAGAGATCTCCTAGTAAAATGTATCAATTTCACGAAAAACTATGTAGAGATCACAGAAGAATAACTAATATTATACTAACAGTAAGAAAATCCCTCTTAACCCTTAATGATTCTACCTGGACAAAACGTAACAATAGTAAGTTTGACGTTCCCATGGTTCAGCCCAAGTTGCCGATTTAATAGGCATCTATATTCTAGACACCCTGGGTAAGGTTGTAAATTCTAAACAGGTAGGCCTATATCGGAATGATGGGCTTATGTTCATCCCAAATAGTAATGGACCCTTGACTATAAAAATCCAGAAGAAAATCATTAAGACTTTCAGTATGCTTGGATTCAAAATAGAAATTGTGTCCAACTTAAAGATAGTGAATTACCTAGACATTACCCTCAACCTGCACAATAATTCCTTTAAACCATACAATAAAGAAAATGAAATCCCTAGCTATATCAATATTAGTTTGAACCACCCTGTCACCATTATAAAGCAAATACCAAAGACCATGAATATTAGAATTAACTGATTATCCTCTAGCTAAGAAATCTTTAGGAATAATAAATAACTATATGATAAGGCCCTCCAGAATAGCAGGTATAAAGGGAAATTAATGTATTTAACACCCACTAAGAATCCAGAACCGTTAAAAGTCAAAAGTAGAAATAGGAAAAGAAAAATTATATAGTTTAACACCCTGTTCTGTAAACTATCAACAATTAACATTGGGAAGATCTTCCTTAAATTAATAAGTAAACACTTTCATAGAGATAACCCCCGAAGTAAGATATTCAATAGGAAAACTGCCAAAATTAGTTACTTGTGTACCAATAACATGTATAACCAAATGTAATAACCAAATCTTGAAGAAGTGTAGGGAATCCAATACGGAAAATATAATGACACCCCCACTATAACTGTAAATCTAGAAATAACTGTCCAATTGAGGGTAAGTATAGATCTGAAAATGTGATTTATCAAGCCACCATCTACCCTAAGGAAAATCAGGAGAAACATAATGTTTATATCGGAATTTCTGTGGGAATTTGGAAGCAACGGCTTTATACCCACAGGCACTCCTTCATCAACCCTAGTTTAAAATACCAAACTGCTCTTTCTAGAAAATACTGGAAATTAAAAGAAAGTAACTTAGATCCCCAAATAAAATAGGAACTCATAGGCAAGGCTAGGACCCCTAATAGTTTAAGAGATAGGTGTAACCTATGTTTGACAGAAAAAATTAAAATTTTAAAATTTCAAGACCAAAACATACTCCTTAACAAACGAAGGGAGATCATAAGTATGTGTCATCATAGAAATAAGTATAAATTACAATAATTATCCTATTCCCCCAGTTAGTCCCGATAAAAAAAATTTCAGAACATTTTTACAAGTTGACCTAGCAGTTATCTCTACACCACCTACCACTGCTGCATTCCTCCCACTACCAAGGAAGAAGTACTACTAAATCATTCCCTCAGCCCAACCCAATGAAAACCAATACATCCCAACCCCTCCCTTTACCTAAACTAACCTCTGGGCTTAGAATTTTCTTTATTCCCTGTTTAGAAGGAGTCGAAGAATGCATGCCTTAAAATGTCATGTTGAAAATAGCTATTTTCCCACTAAGTTTTATCTGAATTTACAGATAAATATATATATATATATATATATATATGTGTGTGTTTATCAAAATAAGATATTACAACACATTCTAAAAGTGAAGCAACCCGTTTCACTCCCGCTCTTCAGGCCTCTTCGGGAGATTCAAACTTGGAATAAAATAACCATGAAATGTGAGATGAAAAAAAAAAACAGAAATGCAAGAAAAAAAACAAACTATGAATAGAAAGCAAAGAGCTAGAGATAAATAAGAGTGAACCGCAACAAGCATTCACGCTGTTTACGCAGGTAAGATTTACAGGACCTGATATAAAGAGCCTCCAGCACTATAAGATAAAATATAGAGTGTGACTGGGATACAACAGTGAACCAGTCAGCACTGAAATTAGCAGCACACTTTCTCTTTCTGTTATTTAACAGGTGCTCACATATGACAGAACCGTAAGTATTCGAGAAAAGCTCATTCAAAGCCAAGGTGTGATTCCTGATCTTAGTGGGGACATGTTTTATTCTTATAACTAGGCACTGAGTAGTTCCTCCAATGTAGTTGGCACCATGACTACAATTATATTTATAAATAACAGAATTTACTTGGTGGGGTGGGAAAGCATCCTTGTGCCTAGAACAAAACATAGGCCAAGTTTGAAAAACTATATGAACCTCAGCCAAGAAAAAACAATTACGGACTTTAGATGAAATGGGTTTGTAAAAATATCCTACTTTTGTTTCCTGATTATAATACTCTGTTAAATTTAGCAATAAATTTTAACATTGAGTTCTCTTTGGAGTTTGTCTCTGTTGGAATTTACCTTACCAAATTTCAAGGATTCTACTTTATATAATTCAACTTGTTTTTTATTTAAAATTAATATAGTTTACGTTGTGATATGGAAATTTCTGTTTTGAGATTTTTACCTCATCATCAGGAAATGTTAGCTCATTTTTGTGAAAATGATTTTCATTTGAATATAAAAAACAATGCTGTAATGGTTGGTGTTGGATACAATCGATGCTTGCTAAACATCGACTACCACGATTGTGGGTCAACAGGATGGATGATGATTAATGAGAGAGCAAAGACAAACCACCGCTAGCCTGCCTAGCGTCCATCCCTTCCAGATCCGCAGGGGCCATAACCCCTGTGACACCAGAGGTTATTTCTTTTTTGTTGGTCAGGACATTACAATGCTTTCTATTTTTTTTTATTGGAGAGAGTTTATTCAATATGGGTTGAGTACTTGCACTGATGGGTCAGACTTTGTGTAAGAGGAGATGTCTGTTAACCTAGTGAAAGAAAAATGACAATGAATCAGATTGTTATGTACAGAGATATGTTTTTTTTTTTTTTAGTAATTAGTAATCAAATCTTTTGGGTAGCCATCTTGTCTGGCCTGAACACCTGAGGTTTAGAGTTGTGTGTTTTGCCTGGTTGACTTTAGGTTTTGGTGGTGTCATCATGTGTGTCTTTCATCTTCAGATGAGGAGTAATCGTGTAGGTTATGTGTGGGGTTTATTGGTTGTTTAGGGATTTTTAAAAATAAGCTGGCATTTCTTGTAGTTTGGTTGCCCTCGTGTGTGGCGGTAATCATGGATCCTTTTTTCTTTGTTACAGTCATTGGGTTAGATTGGTAAGGTGTGATAGCCTTTGAGGTATGGTCACGTTTTATGACGACTGTGTTACCCATACTGAGATCATTGGGTTTCACATATGCTTTTCTATCAGCGTATCACTTTATCATTCTCTTGGCTTGGGTATCACGCTTCCTAATGCTAGGGTCCTTGGCTATGGGTGTGGGTAGGTGTGACAGGCAATTTTTTATGGTCCGGCCAAATAAGATTGATGCTGGGGCTACGCTGGTGGTACAGTGTGGCATTGTCTGGTAGTCCAGCAGGATTTGAATAGTTCCTGCTTCTAGCTTCGGCTTTTGGTTAGGGGTTGAAGTTGAGAGAATGTAGTTTATATATCCCTCTGCTATTTTTTGCTTTCTGCCACTTGGTGGCAGGTGTATTGGATGGCGGCTGTGATAATCAGCTGGGTTGTCATGGCCTGGTTGGTATATGACAGTCATTTCGTATGGTTGTGTTCTCAAAACCCAATGTTCAACGCATGCTGACAGTTGAAATCTGGCATTGTTGAAAATTGATGTTAGGGGTTTGTGATCTGTATGGACAGTAAATGGGGCTCCAAAAATATATATGTGAAAGTGTTCACATGCCCATGTGATAGCAAGTGCTCCACGTTCTGTTTGGGAGTATGTTTGACTGTGGATAGTACTCAGCTTGCAAACTGTACTATCCATCCATTTTGTGACAGCACGGCGGAGATGCCTAGTGGGCTGGCATTAGTGTGTATCTTGGTGTGTTTGTTCGGGTTAAAGAAGGTGAGTGAGCATGCTTTGCTCAGGGCTTCCTTGATGTTTTTTAGACATTTAGTGTGGTGTTCAGTCTAGGACCACTGTGTGTTTTGTTTTTGTTAATTGACGTAGTTCATGGATCAGGGTTGCATAGTTTGGAATGAATTGTGCACCTCAGAAGTTGGTCATCCCCAACAATCTTCTGACTTCTGATGCATTTTTAGAGTCGGGTAGTCCAAGGATTGTTTTTATTTTAAGATTACTTGGGCTGATGCTGTCATTACCAAAGGTGTGTCCAAGGAATTTCAGTGACCTCTTCTTATACTTGCATTTGCTCCCATTCAGGGTGAGGTCTTTTTCGCGAAGTCATTGGAATATTGCATGGAGGTTTTTGTCATGATCCTGCTGGTCTGATCCAAAACAAAGGACGTCATCACTGATGTTGATGGCTCCCGTAATCCCTGCAAGTGCTTGGCTGATTTCTTCCTGAAATATTTCATTGGCAGAGTTGACACTGAAGGATAGCCTTTTGTATCAGTACAGACCTAGGTGTGTTGCAAAGGTGGTTATGTATCTGGATTCTTCAGCTAATTCCAATTGGTTGTAACCCTGATTGAGGTCTAACTTGCTGAAGATGTTAGCTCTCGATAGAATGGTTTTCAGTTCATCGAGTGTGGGGGTTAGATACCGTTCCCTTTTGATGGATTTGTTTGCTGCTCTCATATTGACAAAAACCCTGATTTTCTTTTGGTCCTTTTTTGGTACCACTACAATAGGAGATACCAATGGCGTTGGTCTGTCTGCTATTTCACTTACTCCCAGTTTCTCATCTTTGAGTATCAGATCTTCTGTGTCTTTCCTCACTTGAAAGGGAACTCTGCAGTATCTCTGAGCAATGGGTGGCATGTTTTCATGGTGAACTTTTTTACCTTTGAGTCTACCTAGGCCATTGAACAGGTCTGCATAGTCCTCCAGGAGTTTAAGGGTAGAGGGTGGGGTTTGTACATCAGTGTTACTGATGTGGTTAACTGAGAGCTTGTTTGCTGACAGTAGTTTGAGCCTCTTACATGTTTCCCAGCTGATGATGGGTTTTTTTGGGCTCTTTATTACATGTATATCAGCTTGGCAAGAGATGCCCCTAAATTCTAGAAGTGTGCTGAATTGACCTAGAACCATGGTGGTTTCTTTGACACCAAATCCAGATATTACAGTTTTTGTGGGTCAGAGGTGGGGTGCTGGTCTTAAGCACTTGAAGTCTGCTTCAGACAGGATGTTACTGGTGGTGCCTGAGTCAGCTAATACATTAAACATTTGGTGGCTACCGCCAAAGGATACATTGAAGCAGGGAAGGTTTTTCATTTTACCTGTATGAAATACATATTCCATGTCACTGCCGCTGGTTGAGTCCCGTTGATGATCCTCAATGCAATTCACCAGTTGCCAACAGGTTTAGTTTTGTGAGCATGGGGGACAATTTGTTCTTCATTGTCTATCTTTGTCATTTGGTTTTCTGAAACAGACAGAGGTGAAATGCCCCCATCTCCAGCAATAAGTACACTGGTTTTGGAATGCGGGGCAAGATGTTAGGCCCCGTTCATGTGGGTATTTCCAATTGGAATTTCTGCACCTGTTTTGCTGGAGAGGGTTGCATGGTCATTGCTGTTTGTATGAGACTTTGTTCACTAGTGTAGTGGTAGTGGTAGTTCCAGTAGTGGCATTGGTGTCTTCTAAGCACATCCATTCTAAGTGTGTTGCCATAGTTTCTGTTGTTATGGTGTAGTTTATTAGGTCGCTTAAGGACATATTTGAGTTCACCAGTCCCTTTTGGTGAACTTTCTCCGATAAACAGGCTGTTATTAGCTGGGATTTTATTTCAGCATTTGTGTCTGCGAAGTGGCACATGGCTGCTGCCTCTTTTAATTTCCAGTAAAAATCCTCTATGTTTGGAGTGGTTTGTTTTAGCTTTCAAAACACAAATCGGTTATTTTCCTTGTTGTTCTGTGGGTTGAAATGGTTCTGCACAGCTGAGACAAGTTTATCGAAATGTGTCTCGTTTTCTCCTGGTGTGATTTGTTCGGACAGCAGTTCGTCAATAAAGTCATTCATTGCTTCGCCCACAAAGGTGAGCAGAATTGCTTTTGTCTTTGATCATCCTCTATGTCATGTGCTATGAAGTAATGTTTTAGTCTGTTGACATATTTTGCCATCTTGCAGCTTTGGCTTCCAACTCCAGTCGAATTCCAGACCGTGTTATAGAGCAGCTATGTTTGTTTTGTAGCATGTTGGAATGTTTGTTGTTGCTTTTCTTTTTTGCGTTTCTTTGTCTTTTTTGTTGTTGAATAAACGACTCTGTCCTCATCGCCAATGTAATGTTTGGTGTTTGATACAATTGATGCTTGCTAAACATCGACTACCACCATTGTGGGTCAACAGGATGGATAATGATTAATGAGAGAGTGAAGACGAACCACCCCTAGCGTGCATGGCATCCCTTCTTATTATCTTTTCCCTTCCGGATCTGCAGGAGCCATAACCCCTGTGGTTATTTCCCTTTCGTTGATCAGGACATTACAAATGCCTTTGTTATTTATGGATGTGGGAAGACAGAAAAATTTATGTGTGTGTTCAGTTTAACTAATCAGAATCAAGATCCACTTTAAATTTGTAAATAGTTTATATTTTGGGGGAATACATGATTTCTTCTTAACAGCAAGAGTGTTAGTTGATCAAAACCCCTGTCTAGACTGCATTTCCATTGATGTATACATTATTGTTACAAAATTATTCTCTTAGGTTTTTTTTATCTCATCCTTTTCGTAAACAAAAAAAAGAAAGATTTTATATTTTTGATCTGACTTAAAGCAACCTTTGATTGTAATTATACTATTTTTATTTTGATTAAGAATGCATTTTATTCTGATTTTTCATAAAACTCTTAATTTGTAAAAATTTTTAACAAATTTATTTATTAAAAATTTTAACATCCATTTTATTATTTTTATAAAATCTATTATATTATAATTATATTCTATTGCAATTTTTAATATCATAATTCAAATTTTTAATATATACTTCATTATTAAAAAATTTAAATATCTATTTAATTATTTTAATATCTAATTTTATTCTTTCATAATATAAAATATATTAATAGATATATAGAAGTTCATAAATATTTTTTATGAAGAATCATTTTAACCATATTCTAACGTGAACATTTTGCAATGTTTACATAAGACATTTATTTCATTACGTTTATTTAGTAGATTTTTATTCTTAAGAAATTTAATAATATATAGTTTTTCATATAGACACAAGGAGCATGGGTCATTTAAAGACTTACATGTTCTAACTTTTTAAAAAATTTTCCATTTTAATGTTGGAGTTTTATTTGTTTTTTTTTAGATACCAATAATATTTTGATAGGTATGTTCTATTTCTGTACTTATTATTATTAAATGAAGATGTGTGTTGATAAAATCATTTTTTCAGAGAGCCTAAAAGGATCATTTAATCAATCTTTTTTTCTAGCATTCTAACATTTTTCAGTTCTTTGGGAGTTCGGGAATATAAAAATTAGCCATAGTTTTTATTTTTCCAGGCACTTTTGGTCAGTGCTTTTGCTATTCTCAAGGGCGATGTATATGGTGTATTTATTTTCTGTGTTGTACTACATAGTTGTTTAAGCTTTCAAAAGTTATGCGATTTAAGAAAGTTTTTGTGTTATCAAGTAGAATTTTCCGTAGGGGTTCTGTTAAATAATAGGCTAATAAATGCTTTTAATAGCATTTTGATTCAACAGGTGATATGTAAGACATCTATTAATGAGGTAGTAGTGTGTCCAATATTGCTAATTTGTGACAAGAAACACAGTCTTTTACTCAGCATTGAAATTTGTACACTCTATTGGTCATTGCTAATTTTGATTTGGTGGGATCATATTGATTAGTAATGATAAGGTTAGAAGTCTTCTATTTTCTCTAATTTATTATAAACTTTACAGATTTTTCAGGGTTTAAAGCAGATGTACAGTATTTAATAATTTTTATCATGGAAAATTTGTCCAGCTTGTAATTATTGTGCATATTAAATATTAAAGGCTAAACAAGGAAAGTTTTTAATTTTCTTTAAGTGTATTATTAACTGCATTAAAACAAATTTTTAAAAATAATTGTTTATGTTTGTTAATAAAACAGATCTGTCTATTTATATGTTTTAATATTATTTCATGCTTAAATATTTGTATTCATTCAAAGGGATTGTACATACAAACAATTTCTCTATGTTTATGTGTTTATGTCCCTCTTTATGTGTTTATGAAGTTGAAAGTTCTACAGAGCCATATATAGGATTATTATTGACTCCATTGTTCATTTCATGAAAATATCTCAACTTCATTTACCTGCCTACTAAGAATTAATCTTTTTTCATCTGCACATTGTAACCACTTGATTTGACATTTTCAACACTTATTGCTTCCTGGAAAATCCTTTAATAAGACGAATTGCCAAATGTCGTCATTCTAATAATTCAGCTTGTTTGTCCAACAAAATTCAGAAAACAGAAACAATAAACAACTGAAATTAAAATGTATACAAATTGTCAATGATATAAAAATATAACTAATGCAAAAAATTGAAAGTCTGACATGTCAGTTTTGCCTTTCATTACTAATTTATAATAAGTAGAAACAATTTGGTGGTTATGGATATGCCAACAGAAATTCAGTAAAAATTAATAAAGATTACACCTATGATGAGTTTACTTTTTAATTTGTAATTCTGAATTCTAACAGGCAAATGTATTTTAGTATTTTTAAAATTGAAAAGATGAGGAAAATTTATTTTGTTTTCAGATTTTGACAGATTCATTCATAGATATTTTGTCATATCAAATCCAGAAAGTTACACAATTATATTTGATTAAACTCACATACTTACCTTTTATCTATTGGCTACCTTTATGGAAATGCAAAAATTCATAAAAAAGATTGTCCTTGCCAACCTATCATTTCACAAAGTATATAATCTTTCCAGAAACTTTAACATATTAATTACTTCCTACCTCCCAAGTAAATATTGTATTAACTCCACAAATTAATATATATAAATTTTTCATGCAGTAAAACCAAACAACCAAATAATTACATCTTTTGATGTACAAAATTTATTCACTAATGTTCCCATCATGAAATGATTGACATCATAATTCGTGACGTATACAATCACACTACTCTCCCACCCATTAATTTTCAACCCACAATTTAAAAGAAAATTTTAATAGCATGCACCACTCAAGTACCTTTTCATGACCTGCTAGGTAATATTTATACTCAAATAGATAGTATTGCAATGAGATCTCCTTTAAGTCCCCTCTTTTCCAATTATTATATGGCACCTTTAGAAAATAAAATACTTAATGACTATAATAAATCCCCTATATATGTAAGATACATAAATGACATTTTCATTTTAGTTAACAATATTGATCAAATTGCACAATTAAAAAACAAATTTGAAAGTCATTCCATCCTCAAATATACATTAGAACTTAATATTAATAAAAGAAATTCCATTCCTTGATGTATTTATTGATTCTAGTCCACATAGATTTACTACTTCTCTATATAGGAAACTAACTAACATTAACTCATGTCTTCTTAATTATAATAGTGAATACCCACAACAATATAAGTTAGCCATCATAAAAAACTAAATTCAACACACTCAAATGATAAATTCTTCCAAAGTCGTATTCTGTAAAGAATTACATAACATTAAATAAAACACTTGTTAACAATGGATTTCTTAACTCTATCATTGATCAACAAATTGAAATGTATCTCAATAAACTTAGTAATACCTGTAACAAAATTGATAATATTAATAATAACAGTGTACATCAAAATATACATAATTCTATTAACTTATATGACTGCAGCATAATAATTATAAAAATGATGAAATAACACTCAAAAACATAACAGGTAGAAATGTTACTCCCATTAATAATAATAAACAAATTAAGCTCACCATATACTATAAAAAAATTAAAACAATTGACCTCATAGTTTCTAATAACCGTACAACCACACAACTAAATCTTCTACAAAAAACCAATGTTGTGTATCATTTTACATGCCTGTTCAGAGAGTTTATCTCTGATTCTAATAATTAACCCACTACATATATTGGTTTTACTACAGTTACTCTCTCCCATAGATTTACCTGTCACCTTTCTGATTATAGTTTTATTAAATAACATTTCTTAGAAAAACATAGCCATGTTCATAATATTAGACAGATTTTAGTTGATAACATAATAATACTCACACATGCACACAGTAAAAAGAACCTTCAGATATTAGAGGCCATCTATATTAAAGCAACCCACACTCAATAAAATCACATTTCAAACTAGTCACAATATATTACATTGCATTTAGACATATGGTTCTGTTGTTAACATTTCAGTCTCTCACCTGGTATGACATCATAGAACTGCATTACTAATTTATATTCATTGACCGTTATCATCACATAGCAATGTTTTATGTCAACACAAGAGAATATCATCTATGATGGAGAATATCATCTATGATGGAGAATATCTTTATGTTAATATCATTACAACCAATCTAAAGATGTCTCATGTGAGTCGAAAGCTTAGAATCAGCATAATAAAAATATCCAAATATTGGACAATTTTTGTCTTTATTTTCACCAGAAATTAAAGCCAAAATACAATGTTTAGATTAGCTCATGCTTAAACATAGTAGACATTCATATATATATATATATAAGTTGAACATGTGAATTGAAATCCAACAAGATAAATAGAATAAGTAAAGAACAAGTAGGAAAAAGTGTCTTTAATCTAACGTTTCATTTTAACAAGCTTCTTCAGAGATTCTTTAAAGACAATCCCCTTCTAATCAATGAATTTGAGGTCCTTACCTCTACAACAGACAAGGCTGAGTGATTCACTCGCAGATTCTCCAACAACTCGACACTAGACTCTTCTGGAGTATCTGTACCTGACTTCCCATCCTGAAGTGAGGCCCAACTGAATGACATCCACATTACCCCCTCGGTGGTCTCTAATATAATTTCAAAGCTTGACCACCATAAAGTGAGTGGCGGTGACGGAATCCCAATCATTGTCTTGAAGAAATGTTCCCCTGTTCTCGCCAAACTTTATAACTACTGCCTCTCTGCTTCTTGCTTTTCTGCCTGCTGGAAGTCCTCTTCTGTGGTTCCAATATATAAAAACACTGGTGAACCTTCTGACACCTCTAATTATCGTCCTATCAGTCTCCTACCAATTTTTGACAAAGTGTTCGAAGCCATCATCAACACTGAGGTGGTTCAACATCTCACAGCCCACAGATTATTCTCTGACAAACAGTATGGTTTCTGCTTCACCAGGTCTACTGCTGATATGCTCACGACCATCAATGAATATATACACCAGGCTCTTGACAAGAACGGCAAAGCCCAAACTGTTGCTCTAGATATCTCCAAAATGTTTGACAGAGTCTGGCATGCTGGCCTTCTACAAAAGCTGCGAGGCTATGATATAACTGGACAATTGTTTGACCTTATCAGTCATTCCTTTCAAATCGCACAATGACGGTAGTATTGAACGGATATGCCTCCCAATACTATCATACGAACACGGGTGTTCCTCAAGGCTCTATACTAGGTCCTATGCTTTTCCTTATCTACATTAACAATCTCCCAGATGTAATAAAATCCCAAGTAGGCAAATATGCTGACAGCACTACAGTTTACTCTCGCATCGATCAAAAATCTGCTGAGGCTGACAAAGCAAACCTTGCTACCGAGCTTGAAAAGGACCTACGATCAGTGGCAGACTGAGGTAAGAAATGGCTCGTGAATTTTAATGCTTCCAAAACGAAGCTGCTATCTATTAACCATCACAGACAATTACTCCTACACCCATCCATTAGCATGGATCAGGCTAGTCTCCCTGAAAGCAAAACACTGCACCTCCTTGGCTTAACTCTAACAGACCTCAAGTGGAACGAGTATATAGAATCCCTAGCTAAATCCGCTGCTCAGAAAGTCGGTTCTCTTTGTAGGGCCAGGAAGTTTTTTCCACCTGAAACAATCCTGCACATATCTACCATCCGCCTGTGCATTGAATACTGCTGCCATATCTGGTTGGGTGCTTCTGCTATCCACCTGGGTGTCCTTGACAAAATCCAACGGAGAATCTGTAATGGGATAGATTCTGACTTGGTAGCTCGGATACAGTCACTTTCTTACCGGTGCAATGTGGCTTCTTTGTGTCTCTTCTACAAATACTTTCACGGCTTCTGCTCCAATGAACTTAGCTCACTGGTGCACCCTATATATAAATTTAATCGAGCAACAAGATTAGCAACTAGGTCCCACCCTTTTACTGTGAAACTAATAAATTGTAAATGCAAATTCTTCAGTAGCTTCTTTTCTTGCACTTCCTGCCTGTGGAATTCCCTTCCATTTACTTGTTTTCCTGACAGCTATAATCTCCAAGAATTTAAATGTAAAGTCAATAGTCATTTCCTATCTCACTAACCTGCATCCTCTCTCTCATGCTTCTTTCTCCATCCATGCTACTCTCATTAGTATTTTCATCCTTCTCTTATCCACTTCCTGACACCCCCTATAACCTGTCACTCTTTCTCATAACTTTCCTCCTATGTAACCCCCTGCAAAACAGTGGCAGTAAAATGCCTTGCTTGAGGCGATATGATTATAAAAAAACAAAACAAAAAACAAACGATTGAAAAATCTTTTTAAAAAAATGCAAGAGACAGTATGCTGATTGAGGTATGGTTTCATTGGTCAAGTATGTGTTACGTGTGATAAAGCAATGGATGAATATTAAATGTAGAAGAAAAAACTTGTCTGTTTAAAAGTGTGTGCCATGAGTAATAAAAACATTAAATGTTTATTGTGTATGTAAGTATATGTAAGTCAAAATAATACATGTCAAGTGTATTTAAACTATAGATGAAAAATTGAAATTGTCTGACATCTATGACTGAATTTTCTGGTTTGTGTGACAAGGTGCAGAGTTATGTTGCCAGGCCTAGGATCTTTCAACAACTATCCTCTTGACTCAGAGCAGCACTAACTCTTCAAGACAGTTGATGTAGACCTCTTTCAGTCTAGGGCCCTAGGGAAAAAGGAATAGAGGCATAATGTTGCCATCATTAGTGATCCATTCAAAGATCTTCATAATCACCAACTTTTTCCAAATTTTCTGCACTGCTTCCAGCAGAAATGCCAAGTAATACAGTATGCCCTTTTTCAAGTTTCTGGTAAATTGAATTGCATCATAGTGCTCTTTTTCTTACAGATGATGCTCAGCTGGCCTGTGCAGTCAACAAAAAATAAATCAAACAATGCACATACAGGAAATTACAAATATTAAATTGTGACAGTTTATCCATTACACCCTGTATGTGGATTCCTTGAAATTCTTTTTTAATCATTTCACCACAAGCAAGGCAATAAAAACACTAAGATGCAAGAGGGGTTGCTGAGTGTTAGAGAATATGATAAAAATACTATTAAAGAGAGAAAGCAATAAAAGAGCCAGAATTAAGAAGACTGAAGATAACAATTGACATTGCATTTAAATCTTTGAAGCAAGAAACCAAAAGTGAATTGTGCAAGCAAGAATTTTCAATAGAAGAAGCTGTTAATGTAGACTTTATGTTTACATTTCAAGTGTAAAATGATGAGACCTTGCCACTAATCTAGTACTGCACTTGAATCCATGAGGTCTAAGTACCACAGAGGAATGATGCAAAATAGTCATAAAGCAGTGTGACTTAGACACCATTTAATGCTGTGTTTATTCAGACTAGCAAACCCAACCTGTGAACATATCCCACACTCTTATGGAGCCAACACCAGACTGCATGGTGCTTGTTGATAATTGGGTTCTATGGCTTTATGCCGTGTGTGGCACCCCTTGTTAACAGCCTGAAACTGCTAGAACAATAACTCATTGGACCACGTAACATGTTGCCAGTACACCAGGGTCCAAATAGCAATGCTGGTGTCATAGGTAGCATGGTGAGTAGTCTTATTCCATAATTCTAACAAAAGAACACTAAACCGAACTGTTAGATATGCATCTGTAACCTTCTACACTGATTGTGAATATGATTTAGGTAATGCTGCTAGTCTATTTCCACAGACAATTCAATCTTGCCAGACATCTCCGCTCAAAACATAAGGACCTGTGGATACCCACAGTTCTGTCTGTTATTTTTAGTAAGATAAATATAGAAACATCCTTAAAAAAACTGGTTCAAGATAAGATTAATGATAGAAAGAGTTGAGGATTCACCTGTAAATTTCACCCTCAAAAGTGAACAGCAATACTGAAGAGGAAAAAAAAAGTGAACAGCAATACTGAAGAGGAAAAAATCTGAGGAAAATATAGAAAAGGTATGGCCTCTTATCAAAGGACAAAAATCACCTATGCTACAACTAGAAAGATAGAAATAGTTTTCCCAAACATCCCATTCAACAAGAAGTTTACCAACATCCATCCCAAAAAAAGACCTTAGATAAAACAAAGACCAACAGAACAAAGGTCTAAAAGAAAAAGCAATATAAGATCTTTCTAAAAACTGAACTAAACCTAAGAGCAAAATAGACTGTCCAAAAGCCAAAATTAAATATGAGCTGCTTAATAAAATGAACACTGAAGAGACCAAAACACAAAACAAATCCTTTATCTCCCACAATAGTACATAAAATTATACAATAGAACTGTTGAAGATTAAAATCAAATTATAATGAACTTGTGATACAAAGCACAGATTTAAATCCTTCTATTGTTTGCCTGCAAAAAACCTTTCTATAAAAAAAAGAAAAAATATCACAAAATGAAAAATTATGAAGAATATCATTAAACCAACGATGCTGGGCTACAAGCTAGTGGAAGAGTATCAGTCTTCATATGATATACCTCAAAGCAGACTGGAAACAAAAACAAAACTGCAGACAGTTATAATTCAAGCAACACTCACTATTTGCCACATGATCCACAATAAACCAAAATGAATTCTGTAGCCTTCTAGAACAACTCTCTCAACCTTTCCTCTGGTTAGAAGACTTCAACAGCCATAGGCCTGTATGGGATTGCACAAACCTGGAACAAAAAGGAAAAAAATTAGAAGAATTCATTAACAATAATAATTTATATCTTCTCAATAATAAACCTTAAACTTACTCGAACCCTTTCTATATCTCTCAGTCAGCTATATACCTAAGTATATGCCACCCAATGATTTAACACATCAGTCAATAAATCCCAGGTCTAATAAAACAACAACTTTTAGACAAAATTCGACTTTATTCATCAACTCCTTATAGGGTGATACAATGATTCCAACAATTTGATTCCTTTTTTTGTAGAATGATTTGACTTTGGCATCAGAATATGCTTCAGTTTCCGATATTACTTCTTCATTGGAGCTAAATCTCTTCCCCTGGAGCATTCTTTTGAAGTCTTCAAACAGCCAGTAGTTGCTGGGAGCCAGATCTGGAGCGTAGGGTGGATGTGGAAGCAATTTGAAGTCCAATTCTTCTAGTTTTTCCATTGTTGCAATCGACTTGGGGAAAGATCACATTTTCTCCTTCATTTGTGGTTATTTTTTGGTGATTTCTTCAAACGCACCAATATTATTATATAATATTTGCTATTGATGGTTCTTCCTTTTTCAAGGTAATCGATGAACAAAATACCTTGTGCATCCCAAAATATGGAGGCCAAAATATTGCCTGCTGATGTTTGTTTGCTTTGGATGGCTCTCACCTGCTGCCGTTCACTCAGCTGACTGCCAAAATCAGTGCTAGTTAAAATTGACACCAAATAGTAATATTAGAGATCAATCCAGACCATTTATTTCATAGATATGCTAATATAAATAGTATCAGTGTGCATACTTTAATAAAAGACAGAGCATGCTATGACTCAATTAGTGTAAAAAGGCTATCTAAATTAGAAAAGCTGCTCTATGTAAGTTTAAAAATCAACCTTTAACTGCTTATCTTTAAGTTACTGAAAGCAAGTGCCTACAAAATAATAAAGAGAGAATGTTGGAAGAAATATTTGAGTAAAATTACTTGCTCAACAAAAACTAAAACAAAATGGGGCATGGTTAGGAAAATATCTGGAAGAAACAATAGCAATCTATCAAAACTCATCATACAAAACAATATAAAAATCACATGTAAGAAGGACATAGCCAACACCCTTGCAGCAAATATTTTTGCACAGAACTCATCATCCAGAAATCTCGATAAAAGGTTTTAAAAAAAATGAAGAAAATAAAATAAAATTTAAATCACAAAATACTGAAGACTACAACAAACTTGTTTCTATGAGCGAACTTGAAGATTCTCTCATCAAAGCCTACAATACAGCCACTGGACCAGATGAGGTCCATTATCAATTTCTAAAACACTTACCCAAAATATGACGATGATATCAACTAGAAATATATAACAATCTATGGATCACAGGTAATATACCTACTCATTGATAAAAGCTACCATAATCCTCATTCCTGAAAACCCAACAAACTACAGACCAATCTCTAATCTAGCTGCATCTGCAAAACCCTGGAGAAAATGATTAATGCAAAAGCATTATTATCTGTTAGATACCAAGCCATGTTGGCATCAATGTAAATAGAAATGTAAAAGCTAACACAGCTGTGAAAAAAGCACTACACACCAACATATCAAATATCATGATACCATATACTGACTTGAAACCAATCAACTGCAAATTTGTAACCAAATTGGCAGAAATAATGAAACCAATGCAAGAACATCAAACTACAATAAACTACAATACATTTAACCAACAATTTGAAAATGGCTCCTAGGTTTCTGAAAACTAAGTAAGTAAGTAACCCTAGCCAGACTACGCATTGAACATATTTCTTTTACCCACTCATGCCTGCTTAAAAATGAAGAAATCCCTAATGTGCACTAGATGTCAGGAACCATACACAGTGAAACATACTTATAAGCTGTAGCAAAGTCAACCCAATCCAAATGAAATGCTATTAAGTAAATAACCTAAGACATATTTGAAAATACTAAACCAGATGATATGCTGAATTTCTTAAAATATATTAGACTCTACACCAAATTTAAATATAACCTACCAGAAACCATGAGAATGCAACCTACCAGACTACACAAATATATAAATAAAAATACTCAAGCAAAATATCACAAGATACCAATACCATTTAGTAATTGATGTGCCAGTAAAATAACCAATCAATCATTCACATGATATGATGCTATCTCAATTAAACTGTAAGGAAAGCCTTTCGACATAACCATGACATAACCAACAACACCAAGTACAAAAGGAGAATTTAAAAAGTATTACTGCCAACACTAAGGCCCAATGCAAATCACAAGAAATTTCAATCATTATGGGAGATCTGAATACCAAAGTAGACAAAGGGAGAGTTGATAAAATAGTTGGAAAATAGGGATTACAAACTCATAATGAATGCAAAGAAAACTGGGTCCAATGGTTAAGATCCTCTTTCAAGAACACCTAAGATGTCTACAGACATTGAGAAGTCCAGGAGGAGAAACAAAAATCTAAATTGACTAAATAACTACCAATAAGAAATTGAGGAAGGTGGTTTTATATGGCAAAATATACACAAGTGCCAAAAATAGAAGTGATCACCTTCACCTAGAGTGAAACTATGGAAACTGAAGAGGGCCAGGGCAGAATATGGATAGCAATATGATTGACTCCTGAATTAGCTGAATGTGAAGGAGAAATATATTGAAAGTTTTAAAAGTATGTACAATGGATAAAATGCGAATGAAAATTCAAAGTGGGACACATTAAGAATAGTTTCAGTATCATTCAATAATTGAGGTCATCTCTCCAAAAATTAGACAAAGACAAAAAGAATGAAAAAAAATGTGCAGAAATAGAAAGAATATCTTAGATAAAGCAGATATGCATAAAAAATAATAGGACAAAAGAGATGCTCATCAACAGGATACATAAACTTCAAGGACTGGCACTGATGTTAGAGAAAGAAAACATCTTCCAGAGATGGAATGAATACATCAGAGAACTCTTCCATGATGAAAGATAGCAACTGGTTATATACAGAAAACTGAAGGATCAGAAATATTAAAATCTGAAGTGGAATCAACACTGCCCAAATTGAACAGAAAAAAAGCATCAGGACCATGGAATTGTAACAGAGATACTTGTAACCTTAGATTGACAAGTATATAGACATAATAATTAAAATATACAATAGTGATGATATACTGGAAGACCTAAGTAAATCTATTTTCATAGCACTTTCTAAGAAGCCAGGTGCAAATGAATGTGAACTCCATCAAATAATCAGCAAACAAAACATATAACAAAACATCTGAATTCTGATGAATATTATATAGAATAAAATTAGACTGGAAATAGGACAAGAACTGTATGGGTTAGTTAAAGACACTGGAACAAGGAACGCAGTGGTTAACAAGTAAATTAAAGTCACATTAGAGGGAGATAACTCATGACTATCAAAAGTGGCTTTGCACAAGGAATGAGAATGATATACCCCAGTGATCGTAATAAAGAGTTTGGTTCAAAATTCCTAGCAACTGAAGAAGGCCTAAATGTCGTACAAATGGCAACAAAGATGAGGACAATAGTCTGAATAATGTAAATAGTGTATCCAAAGGTGTCCCTGTGTTTTATAGATTATAAAAAAACTTTTGATAGAGTACATCACAAAGAACTGGTAATAATAGTAACTAGGTACCCATGACATATTTGGGAAAGATATTAGAATAATCCAAAATCAAAACTGGCAGCAAACCACCTGTATATAGATAGAAAATGAATTAAAAAATGAATACAAAAATGGACAGAGGTGTAAGATAAGGATGTGCCTTTTTACCAGACTTATCCAACTTATACAGTAAGGCAATTCTGAAAGAATTAGAAATCCTACCAAGATTCATTATTGGCATCCACAATCTTAACAACATAAGATATGCAGTTGACAGTTTTAGTAGCAGATATAGAAAGGAAATTACAATAACTCCTACAGAAGGTAGTAAAGGAAAGTGAGAAGAAAGGACTAAATATCAATTGCAATATGAAAAAATGCATGGTTATTAGCAAAAGGAACAGTCCAACATGTAAATTACAAATTGGAGATGCTGAAATTAAACAAGTTCAACAATTAAAAATATCTTGGAAGTGTTTTAACAAAAGATGGAAAGTACAATAGTGAAGTCTGAAGAGACCTTAATATAGTGAAAGGTGCCTTCGAAAAGCTAATCAAAGTATTAAGAAACAAAAAGAGCATTTAGTGAGAAACAAAGAAAAGAGTACTGAACTGTTATGTAATATCAGTCCCCTTATATGGCAGTAAATGATGGATGATCTCCCTGCACATGAAGAAACTTTAAGTAATAGAAATGTGATTCTACAGAAGGATGTTGAGAACCATGGATTAAACATGAGCAAAAACAATGTCCTGTAGAATGGAAGCAAAATGGACATTTATACTTAACACAAGAAAGAGTTGAAATTTATAGGGAACATATTGAAAAAAGAGGGCTAAGGAAATTTGATACTCACAGAATAGATTGATGGCAAAAGGGTCAGAAGAAAATAATGTGTAACCACCCTAGCTTCATTAAATGGATGGCAGAGCAAGATTTAAAAGAGATAACAAAATGATAAACTTTATTAAGTACTACAAAGGAAAGGAAATTGTGGGGAGCTGTGATCACCAACTTTTTGATGGGACATAGAATATAGAGGAAGAAGATACTGATTCAATGTCTCTTCAGTCAGTCCAGAGCATTAATCCATAAACATTGTGCTGTCTAGCCACAGCATCACTAGATATTCCTTGATATTTTCAGGCTTCTCTGATCAACTGACTACAGTGTACTCCAGATATCCCAATACCATTAAGATGTCTTCTCTCTGTATCAGTGCCTAAGTTCTTCAGCAGGCATTTTATTTTATGAGATTTAATCCACTGATTTCCCCCACCAAATTTCTTAAATAATATCTTCCAGACCTACGTAAAATTGAGGTAGATGGTTAATGAATATTTGCACATATCTTATAGTCTCCTAATATTAATACCTAGTCTAATTCTATAATACTGTAATATTAAATGTAAAAGAGGGAGAAGTTTTATTTCATCAAATATCTGTTTATGTGTTTATTGTACCTTATTTTTTATTTCATAATCTTTCTTTATCATTTAAATTGTTACATTTTTTTTCTTACACTGGCATTTTTATATTCTTCTCTTTTTCATTTATTGTTTAATTAAAAGCTAATGAAGCGATATTTTGTGAATGTTTAATGCTGATATTTTCTGACCTTTGTAAAAATGAAAAAAATAAAATTAATATTTTATGTGTTAAAATTATAAAGAAAAGCAAGAAATAAATTTATAATATTTTTTCTTTCTCTTCTTTATTTTTATTGAAAATAGAACTAAAATTAAGTGAAAACAAAATGGATCATTATTTGAAACTTTTAACAATTCTCCTCTTCAACAATGGCAAATGATAAGATAAAAAGGAAAATTGTTTTGTATTTTGTTTCATTTTTAAAACTAAAGAGCAGTATACTATTTTCTAAATAAATTATTGACTCAACAATGTTACTTGAGGTATTTTGACTTGAATATGAAAAATAATTTTGTATTGCTGGTTATTTGGTGCTGCTTAAATATTTAATAGATGTTCAGAGATAGTCTAGAGTTACTTGATGTTGTTCCATCCTTCTATTCCATAGAATAAACTTCTACAACAAATGCTGATTAACTAATTTGATAGAAAATCATTTTAAATTGCAATATAGATATGTGAATTAATTTTCACTGATATCTATATGTATATTTTTAAATGCTTTTTTGTAGCTTAAATTAGTAAAAGATTTGATTTTTCTTTTGATATTAATAAATATAAATATAAAATAAATAAAATATAAATAATAAATCAACGAGAACTTGAATAAATTCTCACTGATTTTTCATAAAAAGTAATGTTTTATTTACAAATATTAGTAAGAAACATGTTGCTGAAAGTATTGTCCATCACTAGCCATTACTTTTCCCATCTTTCAGGCAGTATTTGAATTCCATGTCTGAAAAACAACACATCTTTTGTGGCTAAACATGGGTCAACAAATTTTTTTGCATCTTCGTAAGAATGAAAGTGCTGCTCAGTCAGACCATGTGTCATTGATCAGAACAAGATGAGACAAGGTCTGGTGAATATGGCAGGTCAGGTAGGACTTCCCATTTAAGCATTTTCAAGTAGGTTTTCACCCATTTTGCAACATGTAACCAAGCGTTGTCATGTTGCAAAATCACTTTGTCATATCTCTGCTCATATAGTTACCATTTTTTCTTCAATGCTTGGCTCAAATACATGAATTGTAGTTGATAGCGATCTTCTGTGATGGTTTTGGTCAGTCTGAGCAGTTCATAATAAACTACATCCAGCTAATCACACCAAATGCAGAACAGAAACTTTGAACCATAGATATTTACCCCCAATGTTGATGCATGTCTGAGCTTACCACATGATATTCTATGATTAGGGTTATCATAGTATATCCACTTTTCATCACTGATCATGATACAAAGCTAAAAACCTTTTCTTTTCTGTTGTTGAAGCAGCTGTTTACATGTGACAAGATGCTGTTTGATGTCTCTTGGCTTCAACTCATATGACACCCAATGTATTTGCTTTTGAATCATTCCTAATGCTTTCAAACATTTCAAAACGGTTGTGTGATCAACTTCTAATGGTTCTGCAAGTTTAGCTTGCACCTAACATGAATGTTCTTAAAGTAATGCCTCCAATTTTTCATGTTCAATCTTTTTCAGTGTGCCAGAACATTCTTTATCTTTAACATCAAAATCATTATTTTTGAAATGTCTAAACTAATCTTTGCATGTTGTTTCTGACAGAGAATGATTGCCATAAGTCTTAACAAGGATTCTCTGTTCTTCAGTTGCAAATTTATTTTGAATATAGTAGTGCGGTAAAATTCCCCAAAAATACATTTTCTTTGGCACAAAATCCAACATGTTTAATGCTGTAAAAAACAAAGTTGTTTACACTTTGTCAAAATGACCTTGACTATTAAGCTTGCAACCACTCAATACAGAAAAAAATATTTGATATACTGACTGTTGTATATCGCTATACTTGAAAAAGGCTTCTTCTTGTACATTATTAAATTCTTGAAGCTTTTTCTGAAATTTGTGAAGTATAGAACAAAATTGTTGTCAAGAAACAAAATAGTAGCTTTATATGAAACATACATTTTGAATAGTAAAATGTTATTGCTGGAAGATATATACTCAGGTGATTGTATGAAAGAAGTTGATACAGATCCAGAGAAAATAGTGAAGAGCCTAGAGTATCAGAAAAACAATGCTGGTCAATATATTTTTAACTTCTTATTCTTGAACCATTGATATTTTAACAGTAAGTATTTCCTTTCATATTTTTGTTCTTTATAGTTACGCAATTTATCAAATAAAAACCTAAAATCTAAAAATTTTAATTTTAACGATTGATCACTTTGTTACAGAAAAAGGAATTATAAATTCAATAACTTACACAGATAAAATACATTTTGTTCAGTACTTCATCTTTGGAATCCAGAAAAAATGTTCTTACAACCAAAATTTCTTGAATAGAAATATTCTGGTTTTTTTTGTCTTTTCTCTGCATTCATTAAAATTATAAATGGTCAAATTCTGATCTCAGTCATAAATCAGAATCATGTAGCTAATGAAATGTAGTCTGTGCTGCTCTCTTGATGAGATGCTTATCTCTTTTTACACTTGACATATTTTTAATGTCTTACCTCCACCTCAGCTCTAAAGCAGAATCAAGAGGCTGATCTGTGCTGCCTCATTCATTAAGCACTCATCTTTTTTATGCTTGATATATTTTTAATGTGTTTTAATTTTATTATCCTCTTGTACAGATTATTCCATTTTATTCTGTTTATTATTATTATTTATGTTTCATATTCTTTGGAAAATATGACTCTACCACTTCTTGTCTTATCTATGGTTTAAATGGCAGAACGTGTATATGGAAAAATTAGTGTTATTTAGAAAATTGTTAATGCAATAATCACCCACAAAAAAAAAGGAATTATTCTTACAACCCTAAAATATATATTTTGGCTCTAAATTACTCACAATAACCATAAGCCATAAAAAAACAGCCAAACCAAAGTGTAGGGGAAGTTATACAGAAAAAAAATATGAAATGCAAAAATAGTATCAAAATTCCTTGAACTAATAAGCCAGAAAGAATGTATAATTAATCTAAAAATCAGTTTCAAAAAATGATCTTAAAACTGTTTTATGGTAAGCTTAAGTTACACTGCATTCTTAGTAATTTTCATATTATTTATAATCATCTATGATTGTGTTAGGTAATGCTGAGCAGGTATTGTCATGTGATCATCTTATAGTTATCGTTGGATGATTGAAATTTTTTGTTTAAAAAAAAGGATTTTCTTTAACAACAAAACCAAAATAAAATTTCCCTTCCAATTTTACAACAGTCTATTGTTGATAAAACTTTGCTCATACACTCGTCATTTGTTTATCATCTCTGTCTGTATAGAGATTCTTTATACTATGCCTTCATTCATTTTGATTTTTTTCTGAACCTTCTTTTGTGTTTTTCTTGTCAACTCTTCTAATTTTGTGCAGTTAATAATCCCAAGGTTTCAAACCAAAATAAGTAAAGAACACTGACTATTCTATGATCAGCTCATTCTATTAGGGAAGCATTCTATCAGAGGTGTGTGTGTGTGTGTGTGTTTGTTTATATATATTGAAAAGAGAAATAAGGGTTGTTCCAACAAGAGAAATTGGAGAAGCTGTAAAAGTGGTATATGTGTGAGAAGCTGTGAATGTTTTGTTTAAAATGTAGATTTATTGTTATTATTATTATTCATATTACTTGCTTTTTGTATAATACATTAAGTGTCCCTAATGGTATCTGTGTCGCTACACATTTTGAGTCTAAAGTTTACTCTCTTCAGGTGAATACATTTATGATTTTACATATCGAAATTCATTTGTCTTTCTGACTGCTGAAAACACTGTGTATTTGTGTAGCGACACAAATACTATTATGGACACTTAATGTACTATACAAAAAGCAAATAATTTTAATAATAATAATAATAATAAATCTACACTATAATCAAAGCATTCATGGCTTCTCACACTTTTTCTACTTATATATACAGTGGTGAATGTGGAACTCTGAAAGTGGGGGGGCAGTCACTTAGGTGCTGAGATTTTCTGAAAGAGAATAGGAGCAAACTGAAATAGTGTCTTCATTTTTATACTACACCACTGTCATATACACAATTTAGGAATAAGTTTGAATATAAGTATGTTACTTCACTAAAATAAACTTTCCATTCAACTTCTGCATCCATGGAATTAATTAGTCTCATTGTGTCTACTTTGTATCAATCCCTCATAATCCATGATCTTTGTTGCATTCTACAACTGTAATGAGAATTATTTCAAAATGCTTGTTAGTTTCAAAATTGCCTTGAAATGTACCCATTGATTTTTATGGTCATTTCATCAAATTGCTTCAATCGTACACTGCTTTTTTTAAAATTTAAGTCTTCCTAACTTTATCCAGAAATTACATCACTGCTTGTATCAACTTGCATGTTAAATACTTGGCCATTTATCCTATTTTTTTCTACCTCTTTTTTGTATGTTCATTGTAAATATTTCAGCTTCTTCTTCGGACAGGGTTTGAACAGTTTTTACTTTTTCTATTTACTTTTTGTATTTGCATATGTTCTGAAAATGATCTCATTTTTGCAATTTAAACATATTTTTCCTAGAGCTGAACATTTGTACTTGTCTCTCTCATAATTTTTTCCACAATATCTACATTTAATTATGGATTTGGTGGTGCTCATCCTGTATGTCTTGATTTTTTCTTTTGGTTGATTAAATTCTCTAATTAACTCTAATTGTTGCAAATACTTGACACTAGCATACAAATTCATTCTGCTTCTCTATAGACATTGTAGTATTTTTAACTTGTGGTTTTGGCATTGTAAGCCTTCAATTAACCTAAGAAGAATCAATTCATCTTCTGTAGTCATTTCATGTACTTCCAATTTTCCAAATTCATGATTTTTGCCTTGTTTTTTCAATCTATGTAAGTATTATATAATGGACTCATTTAGTGCTTGGCTTGTTTCTAAAAAACAATCTTTTTTATGGTTTTATGTTCTTTTTTATAATTTTCACAATTTCTTCAAATGCCATTTCTTCTAATTTGCTTGGATAACACATTGTCAAAATGTTCTTAATAGCTAACTGTAGTAAGAAATAAATTGGTTATCTCATTTTCTCCTCTGTTGGTCTTCGTGTCTTTTAATTTTTTTATCCTTGTAAATACAGCAAGAGTTCTTATCTATGTTTCTATATGTTCTGGATCATCCAGCGAATTTAAGGATCTTATCAACGATACTGTTATTATGTTTTGCATTTCTTTGTGCATAGTAGTAGTCATAGCACAGCTGTCCATGTCCTTTATGAGGACAGGGTTTTCTCCCTCTTACCACTGCAGTTATTCTCTATACTTACCTATTAATTTGCACACAACACTACCATGAGAACAAAACAAAATTTTTGTTAAGAAAGTTAGCACTAGTAGAACATAAAGATACTGTAATTTTGTACTACCGAGAAAACCAGAAGAAATTTGTTTTGAATAAATGGTAAAAAATCTGACTAAAACTTTTACTGATAAAAATTTGTTATTCAATACTTATTGGAGTTTATGAATCTGACTAAAAAAGAAGACAAAGATCTTGTCACATATACTGGAATCTTTAACATGGCATGTGAAAGGTTCGAATTAAATGAGCTGACTCTGGATATATTTAAAGGATTAATTTTCATTTGTGGGTTAATGGCAAAAAAGATGCAGAAATATTTGCATGAATTCTGATGAAAATGGAACAGAATCAAAAACTACATGAATTATCATTGAATGTCAGAGAATCCTAAATCTGAAATATAATATGGAGAAAATTGAAAAAAAAGAAGGCATATATATATACAAGTGAAAGGAAAATGTTGAAAAACAAAAATTTATCCATGTTTCAGATGTGGGAGGTTACTCTCCCTTTAAGAATTTAAAATGCTACAAGTGTGAAAAGCAGGACATAAAAAGTCACACTCTAAAACTGAAGCAAGGAAAAGTTCTCACAGAAAAGATTTTGTACACAGCATTGAGACAAAACCAAAGAAAACGTGTATATGTGAAAATTAATAATGTGGATGTAAAAATGCAACAAGATACTGGTAGTGATATCATAATAATCAATAAAGCTACATGGAAAATAAACAGAAAACTGATATTAAAGAACTTTGAAAATGGCACAATGGTGTGTTGGCTGAGAAATTATTTGTTATTGGTGAAATGACTTACAACATTTCATTTCATAAGATATGTGTAAAAGCTAAGGCTTATGTGTTAAAAAATACTCCAAACTTATTCTGGATGGAATTATTCATATTATGAGAGTTATCTATAAATATTTATATATGGGCAGGAGCTACCCAGTTTTCACTTTCTAGTTCAAAAGCATCTCCACGTCCTTTATTTATATAATTTTTACAACTTGTGAGAATTTTATTGTCTGATTTAAAAAAAAAATCTCAATAACTATTAGTAGTAGGCATCCATTTATCTCATGAGGTAGCATCCTGTTTAGTCAAAGTTCAGTCCTTTTGTGAGTAGCATCTATAGTAGCTTTGTCCAATCTTTGCATGGCAATGTCTTCTACAGCTGTAACAGATAAATCTGGAATAAAAGTATGAACTCATCCTCTCTTCTTCCTGCATTGTCTTAAACAGTTGGTTTTGCTTTTTCCCACTTTTCATAACTCCTCCTTGAACAACATGGTGCCAGTCACTATGATTACCTGCTAGCTGTTCCCAGTTACCTGAGCCAATGTCTGTGAGTTTCAGATCCCTCTTGCAAATGTCTTTGAAACCTAGTGCAGGGTGGTCTACCAGATTGTGTCCTTTGGCCAAGTAAACATGCATGATGTGTTTCGGTATATGGCTTTCAATCATTCAATGTATACCCAGACATAAAAGATGACATTGACAAAGGAGTGTTGGAAAATGGTGATGCATTTACCAATTTCCATATCAAGCGATAAGTTTTTGGTGATGACAGAGTCCAGATATGTAAAATGATCTGTGACTTCAAGCATCACATTATCGATGCTGATTATGGAGATACAGAAACATTTTGACCCATGACATTTTTCTTATGTTAATAGTCAGTTGAAATTTCTTATAGGCATAGATGAGCTGACTAACCAGTTGTTGGATATTGTATTCTGTGTACATGGTCAGCAAACACCATTTCTCTGATGAATAATAGATGCACCTCAGACTTTTGCTCTCAGGTAGGCAAAGTTGAATAGTTTACCATTGCTTTTTCTGTGTAAGTATACATCTTCAGATCAGTTCAGTAAATCTTAATAACATAGAAAAGATGATGCTAAAATCACTGCTAAAATGCACCCTTGTTTAATTGTGAAGGGCACTGAAATTTCACCATCATAGGTGACTACACCATGCATGTTCTCATTAAAGGAGGTGATGATAACTGTAACTTTAGGACAGCCAATTTTCATTTGTAATCTAAACAGACTTTTCTTGCTAACAAGGTGAAATACCTTTGAGAGATTGATGAAAGCAATTTATAATAGCATCCGTTGCTCACAACATTTCTCCTGGAGTTGACATAGAGAAAAAATCCTGTCAATGGTAGATCTTTTAGGCACATTGGGATTCTGGGTAGCCATTGTAGTTCTTTTTTTATTAGGGTTAATTATTTTGGTATTTTGCATGTCTTGAGAAACCTTTCTCTTATTTCCAGTAGAGGCTCAGGAGATTATAGAGTAGTTTCAGTAAAGATGGCTTACCATATTTGATGATTTCTAATGGTATACTGTCTTCAACTGGACCTTTTCTACAAGTTAGATCATTAATAGTATTGCTGAAGTCTTCTTCTAGTGCACCTCTTCCAGGACTGATAGACCATCAATATCATCAAGCTCTTCTTTAGTTATGGAATTTTCTCAAGTTCTATTTAGTGCTCGACTCATTGTTCTACTTGTTTGTCTTTGTAATTTAACTCACCTAGCTTTGATTTCAGTGGTACAGGCATCTTTGTTGGTTTGTCAACTGCTTATTTACTGCCCTCGTATATGTTCTGGTTATTGTCTGTGTCCAAAAGCCTGACAGGGCCAGTAGTCATTCAAACATCAGCATGTCATTTTAGCTGCACTTTACAGTGAGCAACTTTCAGAGCCTGCAGAATTGGCTATCTAGCATCATACTTGAATCTAATCAGCATGCTGTGCTTAGCGTTGATGATCAGTTCTAATGTGAAGATGTTAGCCACAAACCAGTCTTTGTTTTTCTGTACTATTTTTATCATAGGTTGAGACTGCAGCATTGTAAGTGGTGTTGAAAGGAATTTCATCTGTCTTACACACACTGTGATGAGTCATTGGGAGGTATCTCCACAAGCCTCTCTAAGAACTTCTAGTTTTTATCTGGATAGGTGGTTTTGCTAGTGCTAATTATCAATTGGCATTTTTTCTTTGAACGTGGAGATTCTAAGGTTTAAACTTTATCTTTTGGGAGATCAGGGAGTGGTCAGTGTTGGAATCAGCACTATGGTAAACTTTGGTGCTGCAGATGTTATTTATGAAGTCATGTCTGGGGATGATCAGGTTTACTTGATGCCAATGATTTGACCTTGGATGTCTCTAGGATCCTCTGTGGCAAGCATGTTCTGAAAATTGTCTGTCATACACAAGTTGTGATTGTAACAGTCACCCAGTGAAGTAGACAGACTGTGATGGGTCAACACCATACTGTTCAGGGATTGTTCAGCTTGAAGTAGATGGTAGTTAACCAATGGAATATAGTTGTCCCTTCCACCAGTCTCCATGCTGTGTTCTCACCAGTTGATGAGACTGGAGGCTTGAGTGATTGTATACAGAGGTCATGTGCTGCTCAGAACACATAACCCCCTATTCTCAGCCATACTGACAAGATCCAAATTAATATAGGATATTACATTTAGGACTGGCTTGGCTGTAGGAGTTGCCAGAAGGTTATCATTATTGGCCACCAACTGCCTTCAGGATTCTATTCCAGATTTTCTATCTGGATTTATTTCCATAGCTTTTTCCATGTTTGGATATGACTGCAAGACAGTGAAGGTTTAAAAACAAGGCTTTTTTTATCCAAGATGAACCACCTTCCTGGGCTAATGAGTTCCATCTACCCAAAGCAATTTTTAATTTTAACTTAACAAAGAAGATATAAATGTTGCTTAAAACTAATAATATACTTTATAATTATTATTTCTTTTATTTTATTTATAATATACATTTTGATTATTATATTTATTCATATTCATGTATGTATTGATTATTATTATTATTATTATTCTTTCAACTTCTTTCATAGTTACTACTCTTATTTTCTGATAATCTCACATACAGTTTGAATTTAATAACAATATCACTTGTCCACTACAAATTAATACAGAATGTTAAAAGATTTAAAAGTTCATAAATTATTCTAATTATCATTTTAAAAAAATGAAAACAATTCTGATAAAAATTCTTTATCCATTAATTTTTTTTTTCAGCTAATAGTGTCCATAATATATTTTATACATAAAAAGTAATTATGACAAAAAAAAATTCATGATTTAGATTCTCCAAGGACTTGTCTTTATAGCTAATATAAACATTAAGTGCTAAAAAAGAATTTCTCAAAATTTCATAAAATTAAATAAGTGGGGTTAGCTGATACAAAAAAGTATTTTACCAATATTTTCTAATAAAGAAACATTTAAAAAGTGATATCATTCACTTGTGAATAATTTCTGAAAGTTTCATTAAAATCAGACAATTATCTGATTTTTTGCAAGAATATCCAAATCAGTGTATTTTGCATCACAAAAAGTTACATTCCATCATTGCCAATTAGATCTTTGAATTACCACTAGTGACTAGTGACTAGAACTTTGCTCAGGGAGGTCCTGTATTATGAGCATCTCACCCCAGACTTCAAGAAGACTCATACATATGATCCATTGTTAAGAATGTATGAAGAATAGTCAGTTCCTGTATCACTCCAGCCAGGTCAGACCATAAATGGAGTAGTACAGTTATATTTGGGCAGGAGCTGCCCAGTCCTTTCTTTCCAGAAAAAAAAAGTGTCTCCATATTCTTGTAGATGACAAATTTTTGTTTCACTCTTCAACCCCTCTGTCACAGACAGGATGTGGCAAGTGTCTCATTGCTCTATCAGTACTTCAATGAAAAGTACATGGACAAGCTGAATTCCTTGAATCTGCTTGCTTGAATGTTAAAAAAAATTGCAAATTAGATATTTGAAAAACTTGTTGTTACAGACATTTTAAAACCTTGTTGCTACATGCATAATTAATTTTACTCAATGTTGTTTGGATTTTTTTTTATAAAGAGGGCTTTTTTTTAATTACAATTATAACAGTGTTTTAAAACATGTAAATTGTAATTTTTCAAAAGAATTCTACAAATCTAAATTGAGTTACCTTCCTTAAATAGTGCTAAATTTCAAATTTTGACTTAACAGCATGTTCTACACCCATACAAAAACAATGCAAAACTGTCAAATACATTAACTTTTGTTTTAGCAATTCATCCTTGAAGATGATCTTGGATGAGATTGAAAGTACTTGAGAAAGTAAAAGTGATAAGAACTACATTTCCTTTCTTAATGAGTTTAATTACAACAGTAGGAAATTAATATGTGAATTCAAGAGGATTAAAATTAAAATAAATAGACATAATATATTTAGATTATTCAACCAAACATGCTTGGATGAAGATATTCTGCCTATATATACATATCCAAATAAAAAAGAACGAAGAAAATAATTGCAATGTTCAAAACATAAGTTTAAAACAGTGCTCAATATAAAAATAGAGCAATGAATATTTATTATTAATTATTACTTTAGAACATAATAGTTAATAATGATGATCACTACCTGATGAGACATTGTTCTTTCAATGACAAAACAAAGTGTACAATTTTGTAGTATTTTTTAGTTTGTACATGTTCTAAAGTAATAATTAATACATATATATTTATAAAAGAAAGTTTTTTTAAATTTCGCAATAATATTAAAGTAGATCTAAATAGTCAATAATGCTGATCTCAATGTAATCAAATATTAATACTAATGCCCCCCCCCCAAATTATTTTTAAGTCTGCTCACATATTCTCCAAATTAGAAGTTGCTTTATTTTGATTGGTCCACAGTGTACATGCAACAATGCCTCCCTGATTAATGGGGTTTTGCTTGTTTTTAACCTTTTAAAACCCTTCAACTTGAAATAAACCTCATCACTTGATAAGACACAAGAAGTGTTGAAACAAAATAGCTACTTTTGTAGAGATATTATAACATATTCATGTTATAATTTCTGAATATATATATATATATATATAATCAAGTTTACTTCAAGCAAATCAGTAAAGAAGCAACTGACATTGCATTTAAATTACTTGACAAAGATGGGAGCCTCTTCAAGATTTCTAAGAAACTTGTATTAATAACCTGCTTTTTTTTTATTTATAGAACTCCAGTCTTCACGAGAAGACACCAGCAATATTGAAGTTGAGTTATCTAACTTGGTTGTGCCTTTTGTTTTTATGTTGTCTTTCTGGAATAAATATAGAGTTACAATTTGCCATGCATTGTATTGGTTTACAGTAGAATGTCACTAAGAAACTAACAGTAGGTACTGGAATAATATTATCATATTGACAGCAGAGAGAAAATAACCTAGAATATGTTTTACTGGATTGTCTGTTAACTTTTTTTCTGTTATGTTTTTTTGCTTTTACATCAGGCAAACATTTATAAAGACATGCTTATATTATAAGGCACTTACTACAATAATAGACTAAATTAGTTTCACATTTCATCATTGAACTCTACTTAATTATTAGACATCTATTTTAATTAAACTAGCATAAAAATAATCAAGTATATTATAAAAATAATAATGATTAAAGAATTCACTCTGAAAGTAAACCCATGGCAAAACAGTTTCAGCTTGCCTTTGTGTATTATAGTTTGATTGCATTATAAATTAAAAATATGTGTTAAATAATAAAGTCATTATTTGTACTAAAAAAATAAAATAATGCCTCTTTTTGTGAAAAATTAAAATAATTTCATATAAAAAATAGAAACAACTATAACATACATAATAAAATGAATAATATTACTGGCAAGAACTAAGTGAATCTGGAAGCTGTATATTTGGTGTGGCTATTTTAAAAAATGCTGAAATATGAAACTTTCTTTAATCATATAGACTCACTTTTGGTCATCCCTTAGTATTCACATCCATAGATTCAACCAACTACAGATTGAAAATATTTGAAAAACTCCAGAAAAATTTAAAAAGTGAAACTTAAATTTGCTAGTCTATACAGATAATGTGTAAGCAGCTTCCACCATGTCACAGATCAGTCTTTTGCAAACACATGTTTGAGAATTGTTTCTCTTTTTTTTTATTAATTGTTTTACTCCAAGTTACATTTAACTATTTTGATGGTAAAAGGGTGGGATCTAGTTGCCAATCTAGTAGCACGAGTAAATTCATGTGGTCAGAGCACCAGGGAAAGAAGCTCATTGGAACAGAAGCCATAATAATATTTGTAGAAAAGACAGAGGAAAACTAAATCCCATCAGTGAGAAACTGACTGAAGTCCAGCTGCTATATCAGGTTTGATTATATCACAGATTTGTTATGGTGTGTCTACTCTTTGTCTTTTTCATTTAGGGGTGTAAACTTAATTTCACACAATCACTTTTTAGAAATACCCCTAATTCTACAAAGTGTTCACCAATAATTTCTACATCAAAATTTTCTCTAATCTTTTTTCTAACTCATGGTACAAAGATTTTGATGATAACATTTACTTTTATGCAGGTTCAAACTTTTTCTTTATGTGTTGATTTACGGCCAAAATATTTTCTTGTGTAGTAACTATTGACATTGTCTCATGAATAATCTTAAGATGATATAAAGTACTAGCTCATCACCACCTCTCTGTAACTTTTCTATAAATACTTTCATGGTAATTGTTTGGATTAGCTATGGTACCAAGACTTTTTGAATTTAAGTGCAGTTGTTATGGTGCAATGGATATCAGCTCAGAACAAGAGCTTTGAAAGCCAAGTTTGAATTCCAGTTAAATTCATTGCATTTACTTATGTGCAAATAACCTTTCGAGGCATGATCACTTAAGTGTGTATTCTGTATCTTAAAGGCTTTGCGGTCCTGCATGGGATGATATCAATTAAAAAATGTTTTTGTTTAAATCTGGTGTGTATAGATTATATGTAAATATTATAGCATATCATATAAGGAACTTGAACATCCATAGAGTTTTAATATTGGCTGGATCTGGAAACAATCTTTGAATGCATGCAAGCAGATGATGTGTATATGCATGTACAGGTATATATCAATTGACGTGTATATGTATAGTTGTATGTACAAATATGCAAAATAAGGCTCTAATATATGTATGTACCTGGGTAGATGTATAGATATGTACATGTGTGCACAAGTGTATGTATGTGTGTGTGTACAAATACATACATACATACATACATACATACATATATATATATATATATATATATATATATATATATATAAACATGTTATGGAAATTAACGAATTTTAACGAAACTTGGTTATAAGCAACTGACAATTTGTAATGAATTATTTTGAACATTATTTTTACCGATACTCATAGATATTCTGTTTTTAATTAAACAGTATTTTATATTTATATCTACCGGCCTGATTATTTTACGATAAATTTTCTTACGAAAATGTGTGCTATCCAGCAGGATTCGAACCTGCAACCCCTATTTACATAGGGGAAGTAAAAATAACAAACAAATAGAGGGATATACAGACACTCTCTATGGCTGGAAATCAGCAGGTGATTAGCTAGGGTAATCAATTTTATTTATGATACTCACTTATCCACAGATATATAGTTTAGTCTATCTACTCCAATTGAAAAAAAAAAAAAAGAAAAGAGTGAAAAGATTGGAAAAGAGAAAGCCAGAAACCACATCCTAAACAGGGAATAAGGGATGAGCCTCTTCACCTGTTCAATAGATGTGGGTGGAGTGTAAACCGGGCGATAGTTTAGTCTATCTACTCCAATTGAAAAAAAAAAAAAAGAAAAGGATGAAAAGATTGGAAAACAGAAAGCGGGAAACCACATCCTAAACAAGGAACAAGGGATGAGCCTTTTCACCTGTTCAATAGATGTGGGTGGTGTGTGAACCAGGCGATAGTTTAGTCTATCTACTCCAATTGAATAAAAAAAAAAGAAAAGAAATAGAAAAGAAAAAAAAATGCTGGTGACTTGCTAAGTTTTAACTTAGTTAAAGTACAATCAAAGAAATTTCTGCTAAAAAACAAAACCGACCCTTCAATTAGGCATAAAAAGTTCAAAATTAAGCAAAAATTAAGAAAAAACGAACAAAAAAAATGGCTTGCTTTTAACAATATTCAAGACACATGATTCCATCCCAAAACACATAGGATGTGATTTCCGGATTTCTCTTTTCCAATCTTTTCACTCTTTTCTTTTTTTTTTTTTCAATTGCAGGAGATAGACTAAACTATCACCTGGTTCACACTCCACCCACGTCTATTGAACAGGTGAAGAGGCTCATCCCTTGTTCCCTGTTTAGGATGTGATTTCTGGCTGCTCTTTTCCAATCTTTTCACTCTTTTCTTTTTTTTTTTTAATTGGAGTAGATAGATTAAACTATCGCCTGGTTCACACTCCACCCACGTCTATTGAACAGGTGAAGAGGCTCATCCCTTGTTCCCTGTTTAGGACATGGTTTCTGGCTTTCTCTTTTCCAATGTTTTCACTCTTTTCTTTTTTTTTTTTTCAATTGGAGCAGATAGACTAAACTATCGCCCAGTTCACACTCCACCCACATCTATTGAACAGGTGAAGAGGCTCATCTCTTGTTCCCTGTTTAGGATGTGGTTTCCGACTTTCTCTTTTCCAATCTTTTTCACTCCCTTTCCCTTTTTTTCTTCTCCTCTCAATTGGAGTAGATAGACTAAACTATCACCCGGTTCACACTCCATCCACATCTATTGAACAGGTGAAGAGGCTCATCTCTTGTTCCCTGTTTAGGATGTGGTTTCCGTCTTTCTCTTTTCCAATCTTTTCACTCTTTTGTAGCCCCCTGTGCATCAGTGGCGTTACCACCTGCTTGGGGTGATATGATTAAAAAAAAAGAAGATATCCCAAGGTATTTTACTCCCACACAATTTTCTCTTTCTTTCATTTTAACCTGAAGAAGCCAAAGAGAACATATGCTTCTCTGGCTAAACGTGTCATTGATAAAATTTTCCACTTTGTCTCATCATCTTCACATATCCTCTTAAATTATTCAACAGTTTTTCTTATATGAAACAAATTCATATCAGTAAAATGTTATATTAAAGAAATATACAACAAATACAATAACAGAAATACTTTTGTCACTTGGAATACAAATGTTTATCCGCAGAATGACTACAAGTATATTCAAGTGCTTATTTTTACGATGCTGAAATACGAATCATTAAAAATATTTGAAACATTAGAACTTGCCAAAATTTCTAAAGCTTTATTAATAGAAAAAATGCAGATGAAATAGAATATTTTCAGAAGTTTAAATGAAGCCTGATTCTTGTGTTCAGGTTACAAACATAGTCAGATTTATGTTAGAATTGTGCAATAAGCTTTTGTCAGTATGACACCAGATTGATAACTGTTATCAATCATCATTAAAGGAAAAGTTGTGACAGATTCCAGAATATACTTTGTAATATACTTACAAAGTTTTTTAAAATGTACTGATAAAGACTATCTCAAAATAAATGATGTGGGCATAAATTCTCCTGTCTTCAAAATTAATCCTAAACTAAGGATTTTGTTAGAAAAAAGAATGTTTTGTAAATGCCAACATGTAATAATATATTAACAAGTTTTTTCCTCTCAAAGTTGCTAGTTTGTAATTTAGTTGAATAATGCTACATGTAACTTAACTAACATAAGTGACACAAATAAAGTGGACTGAAGACAAAGAAAGGATATCCAAAGAGAGTTATACTAGTATTTAACAAATACTTGATTGTCTCTCTCTTAATCAATGTGGTAGAAGTAAATGGTCTCAGGATAGTTTTGTGCAGAACATTTATTTCAAACCTATTACTTAGAAATGCTATCAAAGTATTAATGTTGGTTTTCATTAATTTAATTTCTTTTGATATCACAGTGCAATTTCAAAATTCAATATAACAGTTGTCTTTTAATTAAAAAATTTATTCAAATTATTTATATTAATATTTTTTTCTGTCTAGTTTATACAAGTTTCTGTTTAGCCAAATCTACCTGTTTGCAAAATTGTATAAATCCTGTTTCTTCAAAAATCATTTTAATTTTGCAAAATATTGGAATTAACACACATTTAACCATGAAGCAGATAGATAGATAGATAGATAGATAGATAGATAGACAGATAGATAGATAGATAGATAGATTCTCTTTAGTGACATATTTTTGTGTATTTTGATGTAGGTAAGTGCTGAAAATATTAATGTAATGAATTTTATTAAACAGCTAGTTTTACATTTGTTTTCAGTTTTCTTCCCATCTCTTACTTGTTTCCATTATTCAATGATTATTCTTCATTGTTATTTATCAAGTGTAATTAGTAATTAATGAGTAGAAAAGTTTCAAAAGAAATTTCAGTGAATAATAAAATAAAACCATATAATCTGTTGCCAGTTTTAGATATAAATGATATAAGTAAATCATTTTATGGCGGAAATATATCTAATCCTTCACCAGGTCTACTGCTGATATGCTAACGACCATCACCGAGTATATATTCCAGGCTCTCGACAAGAATGGCGAAGCCTGAACCGTTGCCTTGGATATCTCTAAAGTGTTCGACAGAGTTTGACATGCTGGCCTTCTATGCAAACTGCAGAGCTATGTTATAACTGGAAATTTGTTTGAACTAATCCAGTCTTTCCTCTCTAACCGCACATTGAAGGTGATATTAAACAGACATGCCTCCCAGAACTACCATACGAACACGGGTGTCCCTCAAGGCTCTATCCTAGATCCTACGCTCTTTCTGATCTACATTAATGATCTCCCTGATACCATAAGATCCCAAGTAGGTATGTACGCCGATGACACCACAGTTTACTCTCGCCTTGATCAAAAATCTGGTGTGGGTGACAAAGCTAACCTTGCAGCCGAGCTTGAAAAGGACCTCTAATCCTTAGTGGACTGAGGTAAGAAATGGCTCATAAATTTTAATGCTTCTAAAATGAAGCTGCTATCAATTAACCATCATAGACAATCGTACCTACCTCCCATTAACATGGACCAGGCTTGCCTCCCAGAGAGTAAAACACTACGCCTCCTTGGTCTCTCACTTTCAGCGGACATCAGGTGGAATGACTATATCGAATCCATTGCTAAATCCGCTGCTATGAAAGTCAGTTCTCTGTGCAGGGCCCAGAAGTTTTTCCCATCTGAATCTATCCTGCACATATATAAATCTACCATCCACTCGTGCATTGAATACTGCTGCCACATCTGGTCTGGTGCCCCTGCTATTCTCCTCGGGCTTCTTGACAAAGTACAACGAAGAGTCTGTAATGTGATTGATACTGACTTGGCAGACCGGCTGCAGTCTCTCTCTCACTGGCGCGATGTGGCTTCCCTGTGTCTATTCTATAAATACTTTCATGGCTTCTGCTCCGATGAACTTAGATCACTGGTGCCCCCTAGGTACGAATTTGCATGAGATACTAGATTAGCAACTAGATCCCACACTTTTACAGTGAAACCGATAAAATGCAACCGCAATTTCTACTCCAACAGTTTTTTTCTTGCACGTCCTGACTATGGAATTCCCTTCCACATGTTTGCTTCCCCGATGGCTACAAACTCCAGGAGTTTAAATGTAAGGTCAATAGACACCTCCTAACACACTAACCATCTTTCAAACACTCTTCCCATCTACCCAACCCCCAGCCTCGGTATCCTTACCCACCTATCACCCTCCTTCTGACATTGCCTATTTCTAACCACTCTTTCTCTTCACCTTCCCCTATGTAACCCCATGCGCAATAGTGGCAGTGGAATGCCTTGCTTGGGGTGAAATGATTAAAAAAAAAATAAAACATCACTCAATAAGTCTTGGGCCCAACATACTGATGGCTCCACTAATAAAAAATCCATATGATTTTATGAAGTACTTCAAATGGCACATGACAAAATTTGTGCCCAATAAAATTATTAGTTTAAAAGTTAAGTGATGCTACTGTTGCAAATTTTCAAAACACTGGGAAAATCTGAATTTTGTGTGTTGATAAAGTATTGCTTTCTGATGTGTAAAATACTATTCAAGCAAAACAATGGCTTGATAAGTGTTATTCAAACTCTCCTCTGTTGGAAACAGTGGTTAAGAGGTGGTATGTTGACTTTAAACGCCATTGTATGGACACAAGTAATGTTGAATGCTCTTGACACCCAAAATCAGCAGTTGTCCCAGAGAACACCAAAAAAATCCACAAACTCATTTTGGCCAATTGTAAATTGAAGTTGCACGAGATAGCAGATGACTAGAATATATCAGAAGGCAGTGTATTCACCATTTTGATGAACATTTGTCAATGAGAAAGCTGTGTTCAAAGTGGGTGCTGCGTTTGATCACAGTCAATCAAAAACAACATGTCATTGATTCAGAGCGTTGTTTGCAACTGTTTCAATGCAATATGAAGGAGTTTTTTCATAAATATGTGACAATGGATGAAACATGGATCCATCACTTCACTCCAGAGTCAAATCAGCAGTTAGCTGAGTAGATAGCAGCAGGTGAAAGCCATCCAAAGTGATTGAAGATGCAAACATCAGCAGGCAAGGTTTTGGCCTTTGTATTTTGAGATGCACAAGGTATTTTGTTCATCAGTTACCTTGAGAAAGGAAGAACCATCAATAGCAAATATTATATAGTATTATTGGTGTGTCTGAAGGAAGAAATCGCCAAAAAATAACCACAAATGAAGAAGAAAAACATTATCTTTCACAAAGATAATGCATTGTGTCACAAATCAATCACAACAGTGGCAAAACTACATGAAGTACACTTCGAATTGCTTCAGCATCCTCCCTATTCTCTAGATCTGGCCCCCAACAACTACTGGCTGTTTGCTGACCTCAAAAGAATGCCCTAGAGAAAGAGATTTGGCTCCAGTGAAGAAGTGAGGCTTATTTTGAGACCAAAGACAAAAAAGGCATCTACAAAAAAAGGCATCGAGTTATTAGAGAAGCATTAGAATCAGTGTATCTCATTAGAAGGAATCTTTGTTGATGAATATAGTTGAATTTTGCCTAAAAGTTGTTGTTTTATTAATTAGACTTGGGATTTATTGAGTGATGGGTTATTCATAAGAAAAACATAGATTGTTCCAAAGTCTTTTCAAAGAAAAATTTCATGAGTTGACTGTCTAGCTAGAGGCATGGAACTTCTTTTACATTTAAAAAAAAAACTGACCCCAAAAGTGTTTGTTTGGCAGTTTAGAGATTAATCCCATAGAATTACAAATATATATTTTAAATAGCAAATTGAAATCTTAGAGCAGATTTCACAAGTCTTCAGTAAATATATGAAGAGAAGAAAAATTTAATTTCAAAACAATTTCAGATCTTCTGTAGTATTTAGTAATCTCAATAAATTAAAAAATAACATTAAGACATTATATTTGGATTTGGTCATTGTTATATGTTTAGCCTTTAAATATGGATTTAAAGTTAAACAAAATATTTTTGGACTGAATTTATAAATTTAAATTTATATAATTTAAAGTTTTTCTTTCACCTGCCACAAAAAGAAGATTTTTTTAAAACTTATTCAAATGACAAATTTTTCATTAACAGAAGAATAACAAAATATCCTGCTGTATTTTTAAAATCTTTAGCCTAAACTCAATTTTCCATATTTTTCTACTTTTCACCTTCTTCCTCTTATATTTCTCACAAAATAAATGAGGGATGAAAAAGCTTTTTTCTTTTTTTTAATAGAGGCTCATTTTATTCATAATTCTCTTTTAGTATCATAAATTACAATATTAGCAAAAACTAGGACCTTATTCAGCTCATGTGACATGCTGTGGCCTTATGGTAAACAGTAAATTTCAAAGGTCACTTTATTTTTTATAGCTTTCATTTTTACTGCCTTGCTGTTTTAACATATTTTCTCATCATTAAAGTCCAGTAATTCACCTTATCTGCCATCTCCACCACACTATCCTCTTACAGCTAATGGCCTAGCTATTTTAAGAACTGTTGGTTCTTAACCTAAATTACAATACATTCTCCTTATAAAATGCCCATGTATTTAGATCAGCCTTCAACAGTTTTTTATGCATAGGCCAAAAAGGTGACTTTAATTTTTTTTTTATTTTATCTCAATTCATATAGCTTATATTAATACTTGCATGATGGTTAGTTACACTTTTCATTGTAACTGTGGAAGGGGTAAGAGTTACTTTATGACAGTAATAAGAAAGCTATTTCCTTTTCATATTAAATCATGGTAGCTGTCTCAGCCATATAACTTGATCACTGCATATTAATAAATTACACCAGTAACCTTAAGAATGTCAGTCAATTTAGCTAGAAGGGGCTACAACTCCTGAGAATAACTGAAAAAAGTAATTTAAAATGTTCACCACAAAAAATAAAAGCTCTAATAAAATTATCCTGATAATTTTCATTAAATTAAAATTTTGAATTTACTTTTGTACTGAAACTCTTTCAATGAAAATAAATAAAATTTGAAAACTTTAACAATTATTGTTAAGAATAGAGTTAATTAAATCTACTTGTATCTATATTCTATTTGAATGAAATATTTTCCCAAATAAATTATGAATTTGAGATAGATGATAACATTTTCAAACAAATGATAATTACATAAAATGTTGTTGACAGGTACTGTCAGTCATATTTAAAGGGGACTTTTCTGTATGCACACACACTCCCACACAAAATCCGTAATTTTTTATTTGTATTATAGGAAATAAATTTACTCTTTCTTATATACTACTTTCAGAATGGTGCAGTCTTAGTTTTTTTTATTCAGGTTTATTTATATATATATTTTTTTTAACTCTAATGATTATTACATATTGCTGGAGTTTTGTACAAAATTTGATGGCTAACTACACACTGATTTAAAAGCTACAAAATCTTAAACAAGAGTGCTATTTTGAAGTCATTTTTTTCAATTATAGTTAAGTAACAAACTATATAATGTTTTTGAAATTATTGATGGTATAACAAAAGTTCATTAAAATTTTTGTTTTATGAGAAAACTTTTAAGAGTGACAAGTGGCACAGGAAAAGCAATGTATATTTTATGCATATATGTGCATGTTTACAAAATATTTCAAAGCAGTTTTGGAAATGCTGATAAAACTTTATAGGTTTATTTTTATAAAAATGTTAACCAATTTTAGTTTGATACAATTTTCTTTTGAAATTTGTGACATTTGAAAAAATATCTATTATATTTTAATAAAGATTACAAAGCAACATGAAAAATGTAATCTTGCTTTTATTAAAAAACAAAAACAATTCACCTTGACACCTTTTTATTTAAACACTGTCAATGAAAATGAATAAGAGTTAAAAGATTTTCACATTTTATTTTTTGTGCAGCAAATTTCTTAGCAATGACTGAAATATGTAGTGAAAAGAATTGGGAAAATTATTCATTTTTTAAAATGCATAAAAGCTTGTACAAACTTTTAGTTGTTGATAATAGATAAATATATGAAAAACGTGAATTTTATTTTAAAATTCATCAAATAATTTTTCATGTCATATGAAGTAAATGATTTACTGTCATGGATTTTAACTATGCACATACTTTTTTAAAAGTTTATCTGAAATTCCTATGAACCTTTTTTCATTGTTCTTTATTCAAAACAATTTATTCTCTGCCATGACAAGTGAAATTATTGTCTTCAAATAATCAGCTTCTTACCATTAATATTTTCAAGAATTTCTACTTATTTTAATTTTCTGTTCTAGTAACTAATTTTATCAGAATGGACAATCATACAAATTTACAATTTTTTTGTTCTCTTACCTTTGCACTTACATTTTGATAATTACTTATCAACAATTCAAGTATTTAATTATAAATAAAAATCTAATTAATTGTTGATTGATTTTTTATTTTTACAGCTTATCACCCATTTACAGGTTATTTAAAGCCAGAAAATATTTTTAGATTATAATAATTTTTTGAAGATAATGATTTACTAGTAAAAGTCCTACTAATTAACCTATGCCTTAGAGAAGAGATTGATTCATACCTCTTGTAAAGGTAATTGTGAATAAGTAAATATGACAAGCCCAGCTGAAATTAGAAAATGTTCATATTAAATCATTGGACACAAAGTTCAAATTGCTTAAATTGAGAGTGTCCATTTCTCACTTAAAAATTATATAGTTGTATTCAACATGAATAAAAATATATATTTTAAGGTACTTAGCTTAGGTGTTGAATGAAGTTCTTTGAAATTTCCCTGCTCTCATTAGAGGCTGATAATGTATCAGTGTGTTATTTGACACCAGTGTTATTCAGATGCATGCTTTCTCTTCTTTTTAATTCAACTTTCTTTGCCTATTTATATCAAAAGCAATTTGACAACAGCTTGTTACTTTTTCTCAGTTTGTAAGTTACTTCCTTTTCATATGTCAAAGTAAACTTTCATGTAGGCTCATCAAACTTTGCCTTGATCTTTTCTTGAGCCTAGAGCCAATCTCTTTTTCTATTAGTCAAAATAAATTTTTGCACAGGCTTGCGAATTTGAAAACAGTGAAGAAAAGAGAGTTATTTTTATTTTGTATTTACCACATATCTACTTTGTATTGTGATCTGTAGGCCAATGTAAGCAATTTTTATGTTATGTTTATCAAAACTTCACATCTTTTTTAAGTGTCATTTGTACCTTAAATCTGAGATATTGCAAGTATAACCTTTGATAACATGATTAAAGGATACAAAATGAACATTACACAATAATTTTATAGGATGAAGCAGAAATATCAATTTTTATTTTTTAGTAAACACACCAGTGAAAGTACTTTTGTTTTAATTATACAAATGTTTTTCTGTAATTGTGAGAGTAACAGTAGGGAACTCACCATGAGGTTTGGGTTAGTGAGCTACTCTACTGGATAACAAGTTCTCATATTATTGATTGGCCTACATTTGTGTCCTTGTACCAGACTAAGCTAACCTTATTAAATACTTCTATGCATTAGCTGAAGAGTGCATATTTTAACAAACCTTAATTGTGTTTTTTTATATTTAAACAAAGAATGTTTATCAAGTAATTTCTGCTATTTTAAATTCTTTTGAGCACACTCAAAGAAAAAAAAATCAGTGATGACATGACTTGAATTCAAGAATATAACAATACTGATTCAGAATCCTCTTGAAGTGAATAATGCTTTACTTTTCATTATGAGGACAAAAAAAAATTTAGAATACATGTTATATTTCAGTTCTTTTAGTTATTTTTCTCTTCCGCAATTTTCTTTTCCAGTCATTTTAGCTCTTCTTCCAGAAATCCCTGTTAAACAATCATAGCCTGAATTTTATTATTGAACACAAAGTAAATTTAAATATTACAATATACTAGACAAAATCCTAAACAAAAAAAATGACTGTATGAAATTAAACATTTAATATGCAATCCTTGACTTTGATGCTGTTCTGCTATTTAGGTTCTAAATTACACAATGATACAGTTGCTGATCACTTGTTGGTGTTATATCATTTAAGTTACTGAACTACTTTGCTGAATCCAAACTAAACTAAATATATTGAAGAAAAGGTTTCTCATTGTTTTTTTATTACTTCTTGTATTCTTTCATGAACACCCTTGGAACTCCTCTTTCCACAGCTTCAAAAGTGCCAGAAACACCTAAGGTGGGATATATAGCTCCTGCTAGCAGTGGGTGATTTAGACTAATATTAACTTTCCTATCATGCAGCTATAAATTAACCTAGATGAATGCAAATACATTGTGTCTCCCCAACCTCACTATATCAGATACATGACTCAAGATAACTGAACAGTCATTTGATTCAAAACAGACAGAGAAAGAAGAATCAAGCATTTTGCAACATGCTAAAATTACAACTTAATTTCTACTTGGCTCTGTAGATATCAATTATTTTAAGTATGATAAGAAAAGATATGTTAGTTATGAGAAGAGAAAAACTTAGAACATTTTGAAAATTATCAATCTATATAAGTATAAAATATTTGAATGCAAAAAATAATTACAAATTTCATTTTATGAGGGGCAAAAACAATTTATATGATTGTTTATTTTACTGATATCACTGAATCAAAACCATTAATGTTTAAACATTCAACAAAAAATGTAGCTAAAATTAGTTTCATTAGCATAGAAATTTTACATTAAATTTCTACTTAAAATATAAAGAAAACAGTTAACTGGTAAAATGTCATAGTGTCTGATTTGTTTGGATTGTGAATAAGAAAATTATCATAGAAAAAGTATTATTTAATTTAAAATTGTCATAATATTATTTTAATGAACTGGATGTGATAAAAGACTTAATTCTTATTTGAAGATATATTAACTAATCAATGGATGGGATGCAACCCAAACTACCAAGAATCAAATTTCCACCAGCATCTGACAAGACTAGGAAGTGTGGTGTATGCTCGATAACATCATTAGCAAAACATTACATAAAGTGCTGGGAAGAAAGAAATATCAGGAATGTTTGAATGAAAGTAGTCAAATAATCTGCAAGGTTTATAAGGAAATCTACTGTGTGAAAAAGGAAATTGATAAGCCACCTCCCAAAAAGAACAGCTGTCTAAGGTTAATGCAAGATTTAAGAAACAAAAAAAGAAAGCTAAAACATCAAATCTGTTTCACAAATTAAAACCTGGCAGGACCTTAAAGAGAAACACAACACTCTTAGCAGAGTGGAAAATCTAAGGAAGAGAAAAGTGAAATGAAAGAAAGACCAAGAGCATTTCTTTCAGGAACCTTTCAAATATGTGAAGAACATATTTGATCAACCAAGATCAAGTGTGCTTAAAATAAAGAAATATATTCTAGAGTAACATTTAAGAGATATGTACTCTGATCCCAAACAACATATTCCTCTAGATCATAATAGCAACTTATTTTGGCCAGCCATTTCTAAAGTGAAATTTGAGGTGAAACCATCATAATGCAAAGAAATGATGTATAGTCAACAAAAATAGGAATAAATCTACACCTGGCCCTAATGGAATACCTTTCCTTCTATACAAAAAATGTTCTACACTTTTTAAATGGTTACATACTAACTTAAAGTTAGCATGAGAAAATTACCATATCAGCCAACAGTGAATGATAGCTGATGGGGTTTACATACCCAAAGAAAAGAATTCCAAGCAAATCAGTCAATTTCAGCCAATATTGCTTCTCAATGTAGAAGGAAAAATATTTTTTGCAGTGTTGCCATCAAGGTTGACCAAATACCTTCTTGATAACGAGTATATTGATACTTCAGTACAAAAGTTCCATGAAGAGCTGGTTGCTTAGAAACATGTTCTGGGAGCCCATTCAAAAAGCAAAAATTAATAAAAAAGATTTGGATGTCATTTGTTTGGATTTGGCTAATGCCTATGAATCAATACCACTCCAAATGATACAATTATCATTACAAATGTACCATATTCCAGAGGAAATATGCTAGGAACTTATTTTGATGGTTTCCTCATGCATTTCACTACAAAAGTCTATATGACTAAGTGGAGCAGACTTGAAGTTGGAATTGCAATGGGATGTACAGTGTCACCAATACTTTTTGTTTTAGCAATGCAGCTGATTCTCAAATCGACAAACAACAAGGTGATGTTGTTGAGCTTGGTGCAGGTTGTCAAATGCAACCAGTGAAGGTGTTCATGGATGACACTACAAACCTCTCATCAAAAGTAAGTTCAACTTGCAAGATATTAAGCTTGATGGACAACCTTATAAGTTGGTGCAGAATGAAATTTAAACCAAACAAGTCCAGAAGTATTTCTCTTAGGAAAGGAAAATTGAATCCAAACATAAACTTTGTAGTAGGTGGTCAAAGGACCCCTACTGTATCAGAAAAATTAGTGAAAACTTTAGGTCGGTGGTATGATCAATCCTTGAAAGATACCAACCAAGTAAAAGAAACATCAAGATCATTAAAAGAAGATCTCCATAAATCTTTATGGAGATCTTCTTTTAATGATCTTTGTATGTACGGTATGGTGCTTAGAGCACATACTCATTCCAATGCTATTATGGCCCCTACTTGTACATGAATTTGAAATGAGTACAGTTGAGTCAATGAAAAGAAAGATAAACAAATATATCCGTAAATGGTTGTGTTTGCCTCCAGGTTTGTCTGATATTGCATTGTACTGCACACAGGCAAAGCTAAAGTTGCCATTTAAATCAATTGTGGAGGAGTATAAATTTGGAAAAATCAGATTTTAAATGATATTGGATGACTCCAAGGATAAAGTAGTAAAAGTATTAAATCCTACATTAAAAACAGAGAGAAAGTGGAAGGTCAGAGAGGTGATAACAAGTACTAAAGACAATCTAGCTTTCAATGAAGTTATTGGATACACTCAAGAAGGGAAACAAGGGTTAGGATTAAATAAAAAAAGGCAATGGTGGTTGAAAACTTCTGGTAACGATCACTGAGACATGGTCATCCAAAATGTAAGGAACGAAGAAAATAACAAAAGACTCATAAAAGGAGTACAACAATCTCAACAAGGCCAATGGACAAACTGGGAGGAGGCTCTGCGAAAATCTATTACTTGGAAGAATATTTGGCAAATGGCTTCACTCAGGTTTAGTTTTTTAATACGGTCTACATATGACCTGCTACCATCTAAGAACAATCTCCTTAAATAGAAGAAAGAGAGTGATCTTACTTGTCCCCTGTGTAAGGAAAATCCACAAACATTAGAACATATTCTTAGTTCCTGTAAAACAGCTCTTGTCAATGGGAAATATACCTGGAGACACAATAGACACAACAGCTGGTCAAAATTATAAAGAAATGTATTCAGTCTGAGTTATCTAATTCAACCCAGAAATTTGTTGCAGAGGGAAAAATATATATGTCAGTTCAAAGCAAACAAGCAAATTTCAAGCTATACCCAGAAAAAATCTCCTTAGTTCTGGTGGCATTTGGGAGATAGCTGCAGATCTTCCTGGTTGGTGTAATGATTACCCCAAAATAATATCAAGTAAAGGTCTGCAACCAGATATTGTTCTTCTATCAAAGGTGAACGATAAAATTATCCTGGTTGAATTAACAGTACCATATGAAAGCCAGATGGAACAAAGCCATGAATATAAAACTAATAAATATCAAAATCTAAAATCCGAGCTGGTAAAAGAAGGGCATAATGTAATTATCAGAGCAGTGAAAATTGAAGAAAGGGTTTTGTTGCAGGCACCCTGTACCAATTTCTGGGCCAAATTGGAATCAAAGCGCGTAATAGGGCCAAAAGTGTAAAACACTAATAGAAGTAACTGAAAATATTTCTATGTGGATATGGAAATAAAGAAATATTCTGTGGAGCGTTTCAGTGAACATGACGGCATGACATGACTGATCATGAATGTGTAATGAGGTTCATGTTGCATTCACAGAATACAAGGTTTGCTGTTTTTTTTGTTTTTTTTTCTGTAAATCTAATTTTGCCTTTAGACATTTGAACTTGTATATCTACAATACACTAGTATATCGTTATAATGCGACCTCACATCAGTGAGGGGGGCCAGTGTGCAAGGAAAACCATTGAGATGAAAGCCCCAAAACGGGGCACATTCTCTCCCGATGACCCCAAATTGAAATATAAATTTGAAAGGAACTCATTAAAAGAAATTCAATGAAATCATATGCTGTAGAGAGGCTCGGAATTGTCATTGGTATGAGGAGCATTAAACATTGAGCTCACTTCAGGTGAGTTTCAATTACTTCCCAGTAATTTCCTTCTTCACTAAATTATTATATTTTTTATTTTAAATGAAAATATTACTTATTTTTCTTAAATTGTGTTTTTTGTTTTTTCTTCCACCCAAAAACACTTTGCATATCATTTACTGTACATCTGTACCTATATTGATAATGTGTGTGTGTTGATAATTTGTATATATAAATTGACGATAGATGAAACACAATTACTTATTAAACATTGCACATTTACCACTATATTTTTCTTTACCTACTTTTCAATTATACTTTCCCACCTACTTTACAGAAGTGAAAGGAGACTGCTAAGTAAAGTGAGTAGTCATTTTTAATGGTGGACTTCATACTAGACAAGAATTTTATCTGAAAAAAAAAAAGCTGGAGGAACTAAGAAGGAAAGAATAATCAGAATTTAAAAAATATATTGTATTAAAACTTTAGTTGTCATATCATTGTTGATTAAATGAAATTTTAGATTTGATGAACTAAAAAATATCCACATTTAAAATTTAGTCAAACAGCATATATACATACAAAAAGATATATGCATAGACACACAGATTATTTCACTCAGTATATTTAAAAGATGTGATCATCAAAATTTTTCTCTGAAATTTACAATAATTTGATTGGCAGTTCACAGTTAATATTACAGAACCCATGACATTACATTGACTGTTTTGAATATTTTTATATTATAAGAAAATATATATTTTTAGGATCCTTTCAGGTATAGAGGATGTCGAAATGATTCATGATAAAAGGGATAAATTTCACATGACCACAACTAAACTGATTTAGGTGGGAGAGTTTTTAAACATCACACTTCGTTTCTAATGTATAATGGAGTTAAAATTGCCACTATCAGGAAGGATATTAAAATGATCCCTTTTTTATATATCTGTTTCATGAAATTCACAGATGGTTCACTTATGGAAATGGTTACTCTTGTTTTTAATTTCAACATCTTCATAAATTGATAAATTTAGTATTTTATATTACTATGATTATCTTTTGTCAGGGTTGAAATGGGTATAACTTTTTGCTATTATGACACTCTAAGCCATGAAGTGGTTTGGCCAAATTTTCACTCAATTACTCACATCCCTGTTAAACATTGTTACATACCGATAATAAAATATTGTTTGTTAAATTAGCTATAAATGAAATAGAGTGTAAAGATACAAATTTGTACCTTTTCAAAGCTACAAAGTGCAAACTGAATAAAAATAGCCCTAAACAAAATTTGAATTCACTTTGCAAATTTGGTTTCCTGTGTTAGCAAAACAGCTAATGTGAATTTCCACCACTGTTTTGTCTCTGTTTGAAATCAGTAGACAAAACAAAGAAATTATTTAAACTCCTATCATCAAAGTGACTTAATAAATATTACTATAAGTTATCCTTCTATGGGGCATCACTAATACATTGAGAACATTTTTTGACGTGCTTTCTGTTGTAAAAACAGCCCCGTTCAGACATGTTTAGTGTCAGTTTGCTGTATAAATGTTCATTAGTGATGAATACTATATCTATCAAGTATCAGTCAGTGATAAAATCTTTGGCAATAGAAGATTGTGCACTAATTAAAATGTATAAAAGCAATGAAATCTTGTGAACACTCAATGTATATTCATCAAAATATATGCCCTCATATTCTATTGTTTCTTGCCATTGTTGTGCCAGAAGCTCAATTCAATGCTTATACTATTTTGCTGGTTTAGAAACAAAAATACTCTTTGCACCTATTTTCAACCTCATTCACATTATTGAACCTTTGTCCATGGAGGAAATGTTCCATGGCTCAAAAAAAGTGGTAGGCAGATTGAGGCAGCAATTTCAGCCCATCAAGCTCCTAAAGTTTGCACTTGGTTATATTGGCAACAATTTCTTGGGCATGGTCATTCTGTAGTAATACCCATCTATTAGCCAATGCCAGATAGTGGCTTTTCAAAGCCTCATATGCTTACTTACTGTAGTTGTTAAACATAAAGGTCAGCATTTACAGCATGACCACCTGGGACAAGCTCAAAATGCAACATCTCCTCAAAATTCTACTAAATACACTCATTATCTTCTGTTCAAATTGCTCTTGTCTGACAACAGGTTCTGAAGCCTGGCCAGAATGAAGCTACCAATTTTTCTTATTAAGGTTATGAAAATGCATCTATTTTTCATCCCCAGTTATAATTTGATGCTCAAAGTGGGCATCTTGAGAATTTGCTTGTAAATGTTTACACATCGTTGACCCTGATCATTGGATAGTTCATGAGGTGTTTCTCAACATCATCTGTTCACAAGGCTGAGCTTATGAAGGTGTCAATTGATGCTGTTTTGTGAAGGATCAAATTTTGCTGATAGTGTACAAGTACTTGTGCTTGCCTGTTATTCAACCATTTCAAAGAAAGCTTCATTTTCCAAAAAGGTCAGAAGATATTTCTGACCTTAGTTTGTCTTTGAGGTTGGTGCCATTAAGGTTACTAAGCTTGTCTTAGTGTATCTTAGCTTGTCTTCTAGGATAAGGCCTGAACAGAAAACTTTACTTTTTGCATTATGACAACATTATACTGCAGTAAAGAGATGAAACCAACAGTGACAAGCCTGAAATTAATTGTTGTGTGCAGCTGGATCAAAAATAAAGCAGAAACTTTTTTTCATGAACAGAAGGAAAAAGTGGAGCATTGAATGGTGACTACTGAAAGAGTCATTTTATTTTTGATTTTGAAGAGAAATAAATATATTTCATTTTGATACCAGTTTCATTATTATGTCTGGTATAAAATCTTTTTTGAAAACCATACATTTGCATAATTAGTGAATAAATACAGGTGAAAATCTTCTCCAACAAACTTTTGACATTTACAGAATCTTTGAGAAGTGAAAAAGGTAGCAAGGTCATCAGTGAAAATTATTTTGTTTTATTCTGGAATATCTAATAAATTCTATGAATATTTATGATTTTGTCAACATGGCTGCCAAAATAACAATGCCTGACTTTGTTTTAACTTTTTCTCTCTTGGGAATGTAGATTGTATTAACATTGAGCAGGTGAAAAATTATCTGCAAATCATTTGTGTTGGGAAATCAATAAGCACATAAAATTCAAACATTGACATGGGAATTTGGCAACTTCTGATCAAGAAAACATCTTGCTTGTTTCTTTTATTAATATAAGTTCTTTGTTTTTTATTTTCATTTATATTTTTAAGAACTTGATGTTATGCTGTAAAACCCACTAACTTTGGTTAAATTTAAATTGAAGTAATTTTAAATTTATGTATGTGTATGACTTAGACATTACTGCAAACTTTTATATTCTGAAGTATATGAGAGAATGCTTTATTTACTTAATACATTATAACTTCTCTATGCTCATGGTTAACTACGCTATGAAGAAGTTACATTTTTGCCCTTAGCAGTTATTATATTTGAAGTGAATCTATACTAAAATGACTGCTAAAGCACTTTTTTCTTTTTGTTTTCAGCTGTTCCAAGTAGCATTTCCTCAACTAATTACATTCCAGATTCTCTCAGTTATATGCCAAAAGGAAACTTCATACCAAACCAAACTACTTGCAAAGTTTCTCCCAATCATGACAGAATTGGCATCAGGAAATTGATAAATACAGACTACACCAAATATTTAAAAAGGTAAGTTCAATGACAAAAATACAACCAAAACTGCTTTGATTCAATCACCACAGAGAAACTTTTCTGCCTGCCATCAGCATGGCTGATGCTAATCTCCAGGAGAGCAACACTTTGCACCTTCTTGGACTCATGCTTTCCCATTTATGCTGTGTCATGCCAGGTAATCATGTCATCAGAATCTATCTTGTGCATTTATAAATCTACTATTCATCTGTGCATTGAATACTGGTGCCCCTACTACTTCTTGAGATTCTTATCAAATTTCAAAGAAGAGTTCTTTAACCTGGCGAAATGCCAGGTTAAAGAAATGCCAGGCTTCAGTCACTTTCCTACCAACACTATGTGGCTTCACTGTTTTTTCTACAAATATTTTCATAGTAGTTGTTCTGATGAACTGTTCTTCTTAGGGCCTTGTTTTAAATAAGTGTGCTACTAGTTTGGCAACTGGATTTTAACATTTTACTGTTGAACTAGCTAGATGCAACTATAAGTTCTATTCTAATAGCTTCTTTTCTCAGACTTTTCTCTTCACTGTGGAAGTTCTTTCCAATTTCTTGCTTCTCTGTCATCTAAAATCTTTAAAAACTTAAATTCAGTGTAAGTTGCCATTTTCTGTCTTCATAAATCCTGTTCCTTTATTGTTCTTTTCCTCACTAAAGTCTACTTACTCCTTCACTCTTCTAATCCTCTGTATCCTAGTGGCATTGTTACCTTGTTACCATGAAATGATTAAAAAAAAGAAGTCAGAATTTTAAAAGTATGAATCTATATTAATAAAACAATGTAACTAGGATATTTTTAGTTTTAAAAATATTAAATCAGACACTTGTTATAAAGTTCATATCTTTGGCTTGAAACCAATTCATATTAATAATATTGAAGATTAAAAAAATCATTATTTCCTTCTTGCCATTTTTGCATTGTATTTGTTAAACAGGTTTTGAGTTATTTCATTTTTCTCATTTACCTTGTTGGTGTTTGGTGATAGTTCAATATAACTTTGAAGGTAAATCTTCTTTTACAAAATATATTCAAATCTATAATTTGCAATATGCAAGTTTCTAAAGCAATGGCATCTGAATGTTAGCACAAACTTAAGAATTGGCTTTATATATCAAAGAAAGATCACTGGAAATCTTAAAATTGTTGTAACTCAAATACATTTGCCCATTGTTGTACCTTGTCAGAACTTTAATTAACTCAAATTAATGTGCACACTTTGATATCCACAGCTCATATGAGCTGTGAATATCAAAGTGTGATGAAAAAAAACAAACCTTAATTTCATTTGGCTTTATGCACCCATTTTAGGAATAACATCTCGAAATACCAGGGTCTTAAAACATCTTTTCTGATTAATGGTTTTCACAGTAGCTGTTTCTGAGCTACCAATTCACTATAAAGCAAATGCCATTTTCACTCAGGAGAACAGATCTGGCCAGCCTAGCCCTAGCAATGACTGCATGGTAGGCAAGCAAACTTATCCAGGCCATCAGCAGCAACATCAAAATGCTTCCATCAATTGCAGTTACCTTTGACCAATAATGAAACCAGTGGCAGCAGCAGAGACAAACTACAATGCAATAATTCATAGAATATTTCTCCTACAAGTCTATCTCACTCAACTACATATTGATTTTCTTCTTGTGTCTGTTTCAACTGTTACCTTGTGTTATATCCCGAGTAAACTCTCAGCCTCCTACAGCTGGTATATGATATTCTAGAATGAGCAAACTTTTGAATGATGTAGATCACGTGAAATAAAACTTCCTTTTCTTATCTCTACCACATCTTATCTCCATTTGTTGTTTTGTCACCTCTACTCTTTTCTTTTTTATGGTAAGGTCATCCCATTACAGTATTAATGATAATAAACAATAGTTTGAGTGTTTTTGTCTTTTTAGCAAAGAAAAATAAACAAATACAGTATGATAATTACAACATTAGCCATCTTATCACAACCTACTTATATTCTGCTTGGGTCAAAATTCCATTAATAGACTGATTTTTTCAAAATTCCATTGATAGACTGAGTATTTCAAACAAATCTTTTTATTGTAGTTGTTACATTCAAAACATTTCAGCAATTATAGTCATTTAAGCATTTGTTTGTTTTTCACTAAATCAGTGTATAGTACCTTCACTAATTGACCCAGGGACTGAAAGATGCATCACTAGAAAAAAATCTACTAATAAGAATTAGCTTATACAAGATAATCCCCAGCATAAATTGCAGAATAAATTCAACCATGGATTGAAGAAAAGGTTTGGTTCAATATTCCTAGAATATGACTGATATCTGAAGAAGGCTGAAGAGTACAACAACCACAATTTTATAACTAAAACAACTTAGATGAGAGTCCTAGTTTAAATATATCAATGTGTAATAATGATAATTCCTCAGAAAATAGACAAAAATCTATTGTTATCAACATTCTCAAAGTAGATATCAACCTGCTTTTCATTTCAAAGTTAACCTCAGAAAACAAATGTTTTATAATTCTTTTACAAAGCAAGCATTTTTTTGTTGAATGATGCCATTTTTGTAAATTTCATCTTGGCTTGATTATCTGAATTAGCCTGGTTTTTGACACATCACTAACAGCTTTTTAAAGAAAAAACTCTTACTGTTATTTGTTTATCAGAAAATCAATCACATCTTATATATATATATGCTGAAAAGGATACTTTCTTTATTAAAGCTTTTAAAAAACAACCCAATATATGAGAATTATGCTGTTAAAAAAAAGATGTTTACTCAAACAATTTTTTTATAGTCATTTCACCCCATTTACTGTGAGAGAAAAAACAAGTTACAGCAGGATGTCGAAAAAAGGATAAGATATGGATGAGAGTCAAGTAGATAAAAGATGGCAGTTGATTTCATTTCAACTTTTGGAGGTTGTAGCTATCAGGGAAGCAAGCAAACAAGAACTGTGAGAAAAGAAACTATTAGATTAGAAGAGGAAGTTACTATTTACATTAGTAACACATTAGTTACATGGTTAAAAGGTGGGACTTTGATGCCAATCTAGTAGCATGAGTAAACCAAGAAAAAACGTTTGTCAGAACAGTTGCCATAAAAATACTTGTAAAAAAGACAGATTGAAACTACATCACGTCAGTGAGAAAGTGACTGAAGGCAAGCTGCTAAGTCCGGATCGATTATATTGCAGATCCTTCTTTGGAATTTGTCAAGAACCTCAAGATGAATAGCAGGAGTACCTGACCAGATATGCTAACAGTATTCACTGTACAAACATGTTTATCCTTTAAATATTATGTTTATAGTCGTAAGAAACATACCTCAAACAAGTGAGTAGCATTTTGTAGAAATAGATGACTGTAGTTTTTCAAACAACTGTAAAAGAAAAAGTAATGAATCAGATAGAAGAAACAAATATAAATTATTCAAATTGCTACATAAAACTGAACAACAGATATGACACTAGAGCCTTATTAGTGCACTTATTAGAAATCAGGGCTTAGTTTAATTCTAAACAATTAGGAAAGTCATAACAACTGAATCAAAATACTTCATTAAGTTTGCAGTAATTATGCAATATTTATTGCAAGAAAGATCTGTGTCCTTATTATATCTGGTATATCTTGCAGTTTCAGTACTCAAAATGTGGTACTCAGTTTCACATGACATAATGGAGTCCAAACAGTGGCTTAGCACTTAAATACAACTCATTTGCATAGGATACAACATGCACACTGAACCAGAGTGGTCATATACACTTGTTTTTTCTGTCACTACATCTAATTACACTTGATTTATATAGTTCTTGCTTTTGCTCCTCTCTTCTATGTTTTATTGGTGACCTCTTCTTCATCAGTTTTTCTTCTCCACTTATGTCCATTTCTTGTTCATCCTTATCACTGTAGTTTCCTCTCTCTTCTTTCTCCTGCGTTTCTGTTCTTTACTCTATCTCTTTATTGTAGATACCTTCCTCCTTCTGACTTTGGTCTTCCAACTCCATATCATCCGGCATAATCCTTTTTCTAAATTGATCTACATGAGCCAAAACATACTGCTCCTTCTTCTTGATCAAAGCTGTATTATTGCCTCTGCAAAAGAAAGTTTGCCTTTGGGATTTGCACTTTTGTCTTTCTTGTACCATACTCTCTCCTTTGTGGTGAAAGACATGGTAATAGCAGCCCTAATCTGACCCCCATGAGGGCTAATGGGTTCAACCTCTGCACGTGTGGTATCATCCTATAAGTGAGGAGCATTTTTGCGAGAAATGCCTCAATATTTTCTGTGACAGGCAAAAGTGCCTTCAATGTCATTTTAACTGTTAGTACCATCTGCTCTACAATGGTACAGAGGAGTTTTATATGGCACACAGCCTCTCCACCTCAACCATGTACATAGATTTTCATTCTAAAATTCAGGAGCATCATCTGTTTGAGGTACTTCATTCCTTACAAATACATCTCTCAAAACTTGTTTGACTGGTGGGGGATACTAAAATCAAGCAGGTACAAAAATTTAAATACCTGGGAAGTGTTCTAACAGAAGACGGAAAGTGCGACACTGAGATTGGAAGGAAAATTGTCATGATGAAGGACACATTCCAGAAGCTGAGTAGAGTATTAAGAGACAGGAAAATTTTGCTAAAAACAAAGAAAAGAGTATTGGATTGCTATGTGATGACAGTTCTTCAATATCGCAGTGAATGCTAGATGATCTCATCAAAGATGAAGGAAAAACCTGAAGCAACTGAAATGTAGTCCTACAGAAGGATGCTGCAGATATTGTGGATCAAACATGTAAGCAATGATGAGGTTTTGGAAAGGATGGAAACAAAAAGGAAATTAATACTGAGCATCAGAAAGAAACAGCTAAAGTTCCTGGGACATGCAATGAGGAAGTAAGGCTTGGAGAACCTGATACTAACTGGCCAGATAGAGGGAAAAAGAGACAGGGGAAAGCAGTGGATAACCTATTTGAATGACCTAAGCAGGTGGATGACAGAACAGAGGTTGCGTGATGTAACAGGAGAAAGCATATTAGAGCCACCATGGATAGGGAGATGTGGAAAGCCATGATTGTCTACATCCTGAAAGGACAAGGCACATAGAAAAAGAAGAAGAATTTGGTTGTAGGCAGAGCTCAAGTCAATTTTTGCAAAAAATTCCATGTTTGCTAGTTTATGGTTTGCAGTTTTGATGTTTTGTAATCGAAACAAATCCAAGCATATTTAGTGATATATTCCAATTTTAAAAAGTGTTCGACAGAGTTTGGCATGCTGGCCTTCTATGCAAACTGCAGAGCTATGTTATAACTGGAAATTTGTTTGAACTAATCCAGTCTTTCCTCTCTAACTGTACATTGAAGGTGGTATTAAACGGACATGCCTCCCAGAACTACCATACGAACACGGGTGTCCCTCAAGGCTCTATCCTAGATCCTACGCTCTTTCTGATCTACATTAATGATCTCCCTGATACCATAAGATCCCAAGTAGGTATGTACGCCGATGACACCACAGTTTACTCTCGCCTTGATCAAAAATCTGGTGTGGGTGACAAAGCTAACCTTGCAGCCGAGCTTGAAAAGGACCTCCAATCTGTAGTGGACTGGGGTAAGAAATGGCTCATAAATTTTAATGCTTCTAAAATAAAGCTGCTAATCGCACCTACCTCCCATTAGCATGGACCAGGCTTTCAGCGGACATCAGGTGGAATGACTATATCGAATCCATTGCTAAATCCTCTGCTATGAAAGCCAGTTCTCTGTGCAGGGCCCGGAAGTTTTTTTCCGTCTGAATCTATCCTGCACATATATAAATCTACCATCTGCCTGTGCATTGAATACTGCTGCCACATCTGGTTGGGTGCTCCTGCTATTCTCCTCGGGCTTCTTGACAAAGTACAACGAAGAGTCTGTAATGTGATTGATACCGACTTGGCAGACCGGCTGCAGTCTCTCTCTCACTGGTGCGATGTGGCTTCCCTGTGTCTATTCTATAAATACTTTCACGGCTTCTGCTCCGATGAACTTAGATCACTGGTGCCCCCTAGGTACGAATTTGCATGAGATACTAGATTAGCAACTAGATCCCACCCTTTTACAGTGAAACCGATAAAATGTAACCGCAATTTCTACTCCAACAGTTTTTTTCTTGCACGTCCTGACTATGGAATTCCCTTCCACATGTTTGCTTCCCCGATGGCTACAAACTCCAGGAGTTTAAATGTAAGGTCAATAGACACCTCCTAACACACTAACCATCTTTCAAACACTCTTCCCATCTACCCAACCCCCAGCCTCGGTATCCTTACCCACCTATCACCCTCCTTCTGACATTGCCTATATCTAACCACTCTTTCTCTTCACCTTCCCCTATGTAACCCCATGCACAATAGTGGCAGTGGAATGCCTTGCTTGGGGTGAAATGATTTAAAAAAACAAAAACATAAAAGAATGTTGAAGCAATTTGAAGTGCACTTCATGTACTTGTGACACGGTGCATTGTCTTTGTGAAAGATCACGTTTTTTTTCATTTGTGGTTATTTTTTGGCGATTTCTTCCTTCAGACACACCAATAATAATATATAATATTTGCTATTGATGGTTCTTCCTTTCTCAAGGTAATCAATGAACAAAATACTTTGTGCACCCCAAAATATGAAAATCAACACATTGCCTGCTGATATTTGCATCTTTGGTCACTTTGGATGGCTTTCATCTGCTGCTGTCCACTCAGCTGACTGCTGATTTGACTCCAGAGTGAAGTGATGGATCTATGTTTCCTCCATTGTTACATATTTACACAAAAATTCCTTCTTGTTGTGTTGAAACAGTTGCAAACAGCACACTGAATCATCAATGCATTGTTGTTTTTGATTGACTGTGAGCAAATGCGATATCCACTTTAAACATAGCTTTCTCATTGACAAATGTTCTTGCAGAATACCCTGAATACACTGCCTTCTGATATGTTCAGCTCCTCTGCTGAATGAGTTTGTGAATTTTTTGGAGTTTTCGGGGGCAACTGCTGATTTTGGGCGACTTGAGCATTCAGCATCATTTGTATATGTACGACTGTGTTTTGTTTCCAATGGAGTAGATTTCAAATAACACCTATCAAGCCATTGCTTTGCTTGAATAGTATTTTTTCCCATCAGAAAGCAATACTTTATCAACACACGAAATTCAAATTTTTCCATTGTTTTGAAAATTCGCAGCAGCAGCTTCACTTAAATAACAGTCATTTGTAAACTAATATTTCGAATGGGCCCAAATTTTGTCATGTGCTGTTTGACTGTTATTACTTCATAAAAATTATATGGATTTTTTATTAGTGGTGACATCTATATGTTGGGCCTGGGACTTATTGAGTGATGTGTTATTGTAGTTGTCAATCTTCTTTAAATTTAAAGTATGAATTTTTTAAAATTTTAGAAAGATTAGTAAAGAATGCAGTTATGATATCAGTGTTCATTAGAATATTGAAAATTTTGCAAACATTGGATTGCGATATGAAAATGGAGTCATTGCAAAAGCTTGCCTGCTTGAAACAGTGAGGAAAGTTTTGAAAATATTAGATACAGTCTGACAGAGAAAAAAACAAATGACTAATTTATTTTAGTATGTCACAAGTGTTCACCTTGAAATAAATTTTTTACCAACAACCAATTTACTTTAAAAAAAAATGGCTTTCATGAAAAGCAATCCAACATTCTAAAAGATTCCATAAAAGTATCATTTAAGTTGATTATATTAAAATAGTTAAATCCTACAAATTATATTTTCATGATTAAATGGCTAAACATAACAAAAACTAACAATTGATCAAATTCTCTATTGCACAAAATTTCCTGAACAATATATACTTATACACACACACATACACGTACATATCAATTTTATGTGTGTGTAATTAGGCAGCAAATTTTCAGTATAGCAGTTATAATTTATTTTAAAATTTTTACTTAACTTTTCTTATCTAGGTACAAGATCCTATATTTTGGGTTCAGTGAATCTTGTCTAAATGTAAAATGATTGATGACTTTCAATCATGCTTCTAGTTATTTTCATGAGTTATGTAAATATGTCATTTCCTATCTACAAACATTTTATAAAATTCTGTATGGCCTTTTTGTATATTTACTGAATTCCTTTTCTATCTGTATGTAGGCAGTTTACTCCCAGTATAAATTCTGGATTATTCTAATATTCTGCCTAACTTTACAGTGAAACAATCCTGAGAGAATTAGAAGTCCCACCAGGATTCTTTACTAGTGACCACGATCTTAACAACATTACATCTGCAGATGACACAGTGTTAACAGGAGATATAGAAAGAAAATTTTACTGAGAGCTACAAAGGACAGAAAATTGTGTAGAACTATGCTTGCCCATGTCTTGAAGGAACACAGCACATCGAAGAAGTATGATCTTTGTAATTTATGGTGATAACACAAGCATGTTGATATGTCACCTTTATGTCATCATCTCATATTCATATGATTTTGTATAGGAATTAATCAGTCAGTTAAGTGCCGTACATGATACACACTTTGGCAATCATGTATCAAAAGACTGACTGGGCAGAAGGTTTTCCCACAGTAAGTTGTCATTACTTTCTGTGATAGACTGGTTGCCAACCAAGGTTATAGAACCTAATCTGCCCTGTTATTTAACCCATAGCTGGAAGGAGAAGAGACAGATCTATACATTTGTATATGAATATATCTACATAAACCTGGATTTTGAAAAAGACCAGAATAACAGTTGTTAATGTTCAGTCATAAATATTTAGATGATTGTTAGTCACTTGACCTAACCATATGCTATTATGTACAGATGATATGGAATTCCATACTATCAGCCAAAAGAAATAAAACAGAATTCCATATAGTATGGCTTGATCTTGCCAATGCATATGGGTCAGTCCCACATAAGTTAATAGAAATGGCCCTTGAGTTTTTCAACTTCTCTAGCAAGATTAGGGAAATCATAATAAAGTATTTTAACTCAGATTTCATGAAATTCACTGTTAATGGTTACACTACCAAATGGCAACCACTTGAGATCAGCATCATGATGGGCTGTGTAATTTCCCCGGTTCTGTTCATTTTGGTCATGGAGTTAATTTTACGAGGAGCATCAACCACAACCAAGGGAGTGAGGACTAAAGAACAACTGGTCCTTCCCCCTTCTAGAGCTTTTATGGATGATATCACAATTCTCGTCTCTTCTAAAATTGCTACTGATGGACTATTACAAAAATATCATGATCTCTTCACATGAGCAAGAATGAAGGCAAAGCCCGAGAAAAGTCAAAGCCTGCCATTAGTTTGAGGGTCTGTCAAGGGAATTCACGCCAGAATTGGTGATAAAACAGTAAAGGAAATGCCAGTAAAAAGCCTTGGACGGATGTATGAAATCCCTCTGACTGATTGACATCGGGGTTCAGAGTTACAGAAAGCAGCTTTAAGGGGTCTAAGTTCGATTGATAGAACCTACCTGCCCAGCAAATTGAAAGCGTGGTGTTACCAACAACCCTGCCTTTTGTGGCCTTTGCAAATATATGAAATTGCATTGAGTGTATTGAGCAAGTGATCAATAAATACTTGCATAAATGGCTTGGAGTTTCTCCTTGTTTTTCGAAAGTGAGGCTATATACCAACTCCGGACATCTGCAGCTCCATATACACTAATTAGTGGAGGAATTCAAGGTTGGGAAGGTACGCCTACACATGATGATGAGGGACTCAGCTGATGATTGCATTAAGAGGGTGCATCCAGAGATTAAATCTGGTACAAAGTGGTTCACTGCAGAGGCAACCCAAGAAGTGGAAATCAGTGTATGAGTCAGAGATATCATAAGTGTGACTCAAAATGTTGGGTTGGACTGGGAAACACGATGCACAAGTTCTTCTCCAAGGAGAAACCAAAGGGAAAGAGGCGCATGGTAATGGAAGAAGTTAAAATGTTCAAAGAGGAGCATAGAATAGCTACTGCTGTTACTCAAGCTAAACAATGTAAGTGGACAACCTGGAATGATATCAAATCGATTAAACTTTCTTGGAACTTGTTAATTGTGATGGAGCCATTGGCGATATCTTTTCTTCTTCGATCTACATACAACCTTCTTCCAAATGAAACAAATTTTAAGATGTGGGGATACATAGATACAGATCTCTGTTTTTCGTGTAAAAAGGACTGAGGTACCTTGTGTCATGTGCTTTCTACTTGTCCACAATCGCTCCAGATGTATACGTGGTGACACAACAAGGTGTTAGAGGTGATCAAGTAGTTAATAAGAACACAATGTGAGACAGTAAACCAACAGCTTGTGGCATCCAAGGAGACTAAGATCAGATTTTATAAGGTGGGTGAATGCCCTGCAAAGAAAAAACAAACAACCCTGAATATGAAGCTGCTGAGCGGAGCCAGTGATTGGGAGGTAAACCTAATGACGTCTCTAAAATTTCTAATACACATCACACAGACAAACAAATGTCCCGACATCATGTTGTGGTCCGACTCAAAGAAGACTGTTTTCCTAATAGAGTTAACAGTCTCTTGGGAAGAGAACAGGGTAGAGGCGCACGAGCTAAAGAAAAACCAATACAAGTCACAGCGTGCCGAATGTGTGGACAATGGTTGGAGGTGTAATGTGATGCCTATTGAGGTTGGGTGTCATGGGTTTCTAGGACATTCAGTTATGTCTTTCCTTTCAAAAATAGGCATCACTGGCTGTGGTTTAAAAAGCACTTCACACCGCATTTGAACAATGGTACAGAATGTGTCAAGTTGGATTTGGTCGAGATCAAAACAACAATAAAACAAATTTTCTTTCTTTATAATTTTTAGATGACTTCTTCTTCATGAATCGTGTCTCTTCAGGATGTAGGCAATTGTGAACTTCCACTTGGCTCTGTCTCTTGTCACTCTCAAAATTTTTCCTCTTGGTATCTCTCCCAAACCCTGCTCTGCCATTAGTTTACTCAGGCCTATCAAGTAGTTCTCACACTGCTCCCCCTGTCTTGCTTTCTCTCTATCCATCCTGTGAATATTAAATTCTCCAGACCCTTCTTCCTCATTACATGTCCCAGAAACCTCATCTGTCTCTTCCTGATGTCAAGTATGAGTTTTCTCCTCATTTCCTTGTTGTTAGTCTTGTGCTCAGTCTATGGTATCCTCAGCATCCTTCTGTAAAACCACATTTCTGCTGTCTCAAAACTCTCCTTAATTTTTGAGGAGATTGTCCAGCATTCACAGCCATCCAGAAGGACAGATATCACACAGCAATCCAGCACTCTCTTTGTTTCCAATGAGATTTTCCTGTCTTTCAGTACTCTGGTTAGCTTTTGAAATGCATCCTTGGCTATGCTAATGCATCTTTGGATCTCAATAGAGTTGCACAACATTTATCAGTAAAAAAAAATAGTTACAAATTCAGCCATTTCATCTGATTTTACTAATTGATTTTATTTAAAGAGGCTAGTAGATACATGCCATATGTATTGTTGCTTCATTTAAGACCCAACATCTTGTACTTTAAAACATTTCCTCACTATCATAACGCCTAAAATGTCATATAAGATATTCAGCAAACTTCTGCGCACTTTGGCAGAACCTGCTGAATATTTTTGAAATTTCTACTCTCTTTCAATTTCTGAAGTTATTAAATATTACTCTTTATCTAATCAAACTAGTAATCACAATGTGACTTAATTTAAGACTGAAATTCAGGATACTTCATACAGATGCTTGCCATTTGTTTACATTTGTGAAGACCAAACCAGTTTTTCTTCTAACTGTGTAGATAGATGATACCATCATTCATAATTTAGATTCCAATAAGTACTTATTCTTATTTGATAAAATACATATAAAAACGGTATTTTCTTCTTTTTCTTTTTTGCAATTTTCAAAGTTGTATTTATTTCACTCAATATCTTGTTTGTCTTTCTGAGTAAAATCTTTATGATCCAGGATAATCTTTATTTGTCTAAAAGTAATAAATATCAATAACTATATTATATATTATTTACAGAACGATGGGCAACCCATGAATTGCATAAACTCTCATACCACTAAAATTATTGTAAATATTTCTAATAAAAACATATCTTAAGCTAAAATTCACAGGGTATTTATAAATATACCCTTAAAATTTTACCAATATGAGTTGTTTTTTACTAATTTCATTGTGATAACATTGACATGTGTAACAAAATCAGCCATAACTATAAGACTTTAAAGCCGAGAATAATGAAACTGTAGTTTCAATAAAAAATTTAATATTTAATTTATGAAATTAAAAAGAATGCTCATAACAGTTATTGTATTCTGTCATATTTTGCCATTATGCCAGAATTTCTACATTTGTTTTTCATTATCTATAGATACTTATTAGCTAGCATGATATTTGCATATTAGTTATAATATACATGAAAATACTGTAACTTTAATGGCTTGCTGTAATGCATATACAAAATTTGCTGATGCTAACATTTATAGTGAGATTTAAGTAATACTTTCATTATTTCTCTATATTTCTGAGATGAGGTAGTATTTACACTGTTTACATTTGGACTATTGTCCTCATTTTGGTTGCGATTTGTATGACGTTTCAGCTGTTGTACGCTCTGGCCATCTTCAGGTGGTAGGAGTTTCAAACTGAACCCTTTATTATGATCACTGAGGTATATCATTCTCATTCCTTGTGAGAAGCCTCTTTTGGTAGTCATGAGTTATCTCCCTCTAACTGTATTTGTCTTTATGCTTAGTCGGCTTATGAGATTATTTGTAGCCTAGTATATGTGCTGATTCCTTAAGTTTACATAGTTTCCAGTGCCTTTCTCTATCTATTATTTCAACTTCATCCCATAGGGGGCAATGATCCCCTTTCTCCACCCATGTGTGGTCAGCTATGCCTGATTTTTCTATCTCTCCTCATGTTACAGCCTTGCAATGTTCTTGTAACCTTACCTTAAGGGGATAGCCTGTCTCTCCTTTATATTTCTTTCCACAGCTACATGAAATGGCATACCCACAGTCCTTAGTCATGTCATTCTCTGTTGGGGGTCTTACTTGGGAGATGTACCTGAAAAGTGTAGAACCACTTCTGAGGATTGTCCTGATGTTATATGGACCACAGATCCTTTGTATTTTCTCTGACAATTCCTTTACATACTGTAGATAGACCGAGGCTGTTTTTTGAGAGTTATTATCCTCATGCACACCCACTTCCATATTTGTTAGAGTTGTTGGATAATTATTATGTACTGCCTATACTGACCATTTCTTGTTTGTATGTCTCTGGATTGCTGCTTATGACTTTTGCTCGATGTTGCAAGCAGCAGACAATACCTTTCTTTACATTGTATGGGTGGTAGGAGTTGAAGTTGAGGTATTGTCTGGTGAATGTTGGCTTGTGGTATATGGATGTCTTGAACCACCTTCCTCCGTTTGAGTTATTAGCACATCCAGGAATGCCAGTTTATTGTTACTCTTTTTCCATAGTGAACTGTATGGATGATCTTATTGAGTTCACATGGTCCAGTAGCATCTGGTGTGGCCAGAGTATAAACGTGTCATCAATGCATCTCAGCCATAGAGTTGGCTTTAGAGTTTTGCATTCTAATTCTATTTCTTCAAAATATTCCATGTATATGTTAGCCAGTGATGACAAGCCCATTGCTAAGCCTTCATCCTGCCGATATATGTCTGATCCTAATCCAAAGTGTGTTGTTCGTGTGCAGAAAGCCAGCATCTCAATCAGGTTATCCAGTGGAATACTGGTATGTTCTCCTAGGGACGAGTCTGAGGTCAGTCTGTTTCTGGTGACTGATAGTGCCTCCACTGTGGATACGTTGGTGAACAGATTCACCACATCCAGGCTCACCATCTGGTTGCATTGGATGGGAGCATCTTTGATAAGTTCCACTTTCATTATTAGTAAATTTAGGATATCACGTAGGCAAATTTGATAATTCTCTATAAAATCTAACTACTGCAATCTTCCTTTATGAAATAACTAGAAAATCTTTCTCTCTGTTTGATAAAAACAGAAAAACTATTAATGTATATATATATATATATATATATATATATAGTCATTCACAGACAGATCATTTGCAGATATATAGTCATTCGCAGACAGATCTGTTTCGCTGTATCACAGCTCATTCATATGGTTAGACATCTGATTGCTTCTCACCCAGGATTGAAACCCGACCAAATCAGCGTCAGTTGGCAATTCTACCTCTGAACTATGGGTGCTCGGTAGAAGGAGGCAGACTTTTAGTGTGTGATATACCATGTATTCATACGCCAGTAGTGAGAGTGTTCTAATTCATTACTGAATGAACAATGCATAGATGTGAGAGTAGCTACTGTTTTTTCAAAGTCTACCATTCTTCCAGAGTGCTCAATCGGGGTGTCAGAGTATATATATATATATATATATATATATATATATATAGATAGATAGATAGTATTTGCAGCAGTTTTTCATTTATGACTGTTTGATTTAAAACCTATGAAGGTCCTTGTTATTTGCTTTTATAATGTTTTTGATAATTTTATTTTGGTTCATATATATTCTCATGGTTTAGCACTTTCAATTAATATATATATGCATGTCTGCATATACATAAGTTTTACTCTTATTATAAGTCTTACTCTTAGAAAGAACAGATAGTGTAATAGATGTCTTTTTTAAGAAAATATCTACAACACACCATTCTACATCTTTCTTATATTTTCATGAATTTTTATCAGAACCATCAATTTTTTGACTTTATTTTATACTTCCACCCTTTAAAACTATTCTAAGATTTTTCTCATGGACAGCCTCAAGCAGTCATTTAATGTGAAAATGAAAACTATAAACACTTAAAGAGAAAAGAAGCTTATAAAAACTGGCACCTTTTCATTGTTTTATTTCTGTTTATATGTGAGATGTCTGCCTCTGTTATTATTGTCATTGCTTATGTCTTTGATGAGAGTATCATAAAAGATGTGGGAATATGACAAATAATCATCACATCAATGACTTTTTCTCTTTTTTTCATTCTTATTTTCTTTTCTTTCATATGTTGGTTTGCAACTTGAATTTAACAGTGGGAAATAGAATTGAAAAGAACAAATTTGATTCATTGAATACTTGATTATTTTTTGACTGTATTTCAGTTATTGATTTATAATTAATACCAAAGAAGAGGCAGTGAATTATATGCAACTAGCTGTATAGCCCGGTGTTGCTCGGGTGTAATAAAAGCTTTAAAACTAATCCATGGTCCTGGAGCTCAGTCTCTTTGGACGTTGGCATGAAAGACTAAAAAGCAATAGTTGTTTCCAGTTAAAGTGAAACCGTAGACTGAAAGAAAAATGCATGGATGTAAATCAAATTTTGATTTCCTGGTATTGATATCAAATAAGTTTTTTCATCGTAAACTGAATTTTGAAGGCTAAATAAGTCCTCTGAGTAAATGGTATCATGGCTGAGACTAAGAACTACAATTATACCTACTTAGAGCCAAACCTGAAGCAAAAACTAAAATAAAAGGGCTAAAAAAAATGCAGACATATGGATAGATTGTTTATCTATCCATATGTCTGCATTTTTTATGTCTATCCATATGTCTGCATTTTTATCTATCCATATGTCTGCATTTTTTCAAACATCTTGCCTTTTATATATATATATATATATATATATATATATTATCGATTTTTCTGCACTATTGTAAGAACTGCAACCTTAAAACTTCTGAATATCATTTCTTATGTCTTTGTCTATGAGTGTATCAAATTTGATTAAATTTTGGACCACTCCTTCTATAACCTGATTTTTTCGATTATTGATTTTTGATATATATCGGGGGTACCTCGACACAAAACCTAGCTAAGAACACTCGCAGACACTTATAGTACAACTGTGTAAATTTTCAAGAAAATCGGTTCAGCCGTTTCGGAGTCTATAGGTAACAGACACACACACACACACACAGAGTCAAAGTTCCATTTATAAATAAGTTTTGATATTGGTGAATTATTCCTTTGTTATTGATTAAAAACTGAACACTAAATAGAGGTGTGAATGTTGGTTCACATTCTTCTCGGCTAAAATATAGTTTCATACACATTCATTTGGTCAAGGCACCTGATATACACATATTCTGGTTTAGTAGCTGTAGTAGCAAATTTTATCTCTTATATTCAGTTTATTAATTTATTTAATTATTTAGTTTTATCCACAATATAACCTCTGATCATAAAAGAAACACTTGTGACTAATAACAATGGTATAAATTTCAAAATCGCACTGAAAAATTATCGAGAATGGTTTATTGTTGGGTACTTTAAGAGTTTAGGGTATGCTCTGTTTGCTTTTTGCAAAACAAATTCATATCAATCTACGAGTTTCTAACATTACTTCGGTTCACTTCACAGTTAAGGGTTCCTAAGAATACCATTTCTGAGTTTGAACCTTTTTTTAAAAAATTTTATATTTATTCTTTAGTAACAGTTGCATTATTTTTTACTATGGGTATACAAAAAGAACATAATTCTGATTTCCCACTTTGAATCACTACTATTCAATATTGGAAGAGTAATTTCAAATCTCCAGTTCAGTGAGTTTTTGTGTCTTTGAACATGACACTTTTTAATATTTCTACTTTCTTTTTCCTTTGACCTCACAGGCTACCATGTGTACTGCAAATAAGACATTATTTTTGTAAAAATAGAATATAGACACTGACAACTGTGTGAAGTGAAGTTAATTTTTATTTCACCACGTGCGAACCACTCACCACCATAATTCAAAACAAAACTGTCCTCTCCTTGTTTCCGGTGATTAAATTGTCTCCATTGTGAAGAGTGGTCAAGGGACATCACTCGGTAGAGTTAACAATTCTTTTCCTTTTTTCTTATCTTTTAGATGATCTCTGAAAAATAGAGAGGAAGAAAAAGAGAAAAAAATATTCTATTAAATACATAATTCTTTGGGCTCTGCTACAAACGCAAGTATTTTAAATGAAGGCACACCCTTCTTAGTTAAGCAATCAGCAACTTGTTCATTTGTAGGTATCCAAGAGAACTGCTATTTCCTTTCTTTGCATCATTTCTCTCAAAATAGCCATCTCTATGCGAAGCCGCTTGTCTAAAATATGTGTGGATGAATGTACAGAGTCATAGAGACAGGAATTGTCCATTTTGCATATTATCTTGATGTTCTCAGGTTCATCCTTCAACTGCAGTAATTCCAATAATAACTTCCTGTAAAATAGGCTGGCTTCTGACATGTCAACCATGGCTAGTGTTTCAACAGCTAGTGTAATGTGCTTAGATTGCCAGACTATGGGCATATATTTGTTGTTATCACCAACCGAAAAGATTATATAACCTCCCTGAGATCCTCCGTCTGTCAGGTTAGCGAATGAATCATCACTATAGGCAACAATCTTTAGGTGATCAAGATTTCCTCAGTCGGGAATGTCTGTCTGGGATTTTTCCTTCTTTGCTTTCTTAACTACTCTATTGGTATATTTTATACATTCTACATTGCTTTGATCAGGTCTGGTTTGGGTAGCCAGCCAGTTAAGTTGACTAATAGCTTGCCTGATTTCAGTAATTTTTGTTGTAGATATTGTCTTTTAGGTTCCTGCCTGTTTCAACTGGAATATATTTTAATTTCTTTACATATTCATTCTTTCCAAGTTTCATATTTTCACCATTCTTTTTTATGTCTAATCCTATGTATTGGAACTCAGCGATTTCTTCGAACTTAGCTGCAAATACCTGATGGATCCTGTCTATAACTTTTCTCTGAAAAATCTCTGAGCCTGCAAAGCAAAAATCATCCACATGAGTAGCAATTATACCTTGCTGTTTGTTTCCGAAATCCATGTGAATATGGCCTGATCATATTTGGAAGCTACTGCTCCTGAATTCATTAATTCATCCTTGAGTGCTAGGTACCAAGATCTAGAGGCATCGTTCAGACCATATACACATTTGGAGAGTTTCCAAATATAGCCCTTGGGTACACTGGCTTCTTTGGAAGGATCTAGATAAACCAGTTGATCCAACTCCTGGCTTTGCAGAAATGCTGTTTTGATGTCCATAGATTTACACACCCAATGGTTAGTTGCCATTATTGCTAATGCTATGCGTAAACCTTCATTGGAGCATGTGGAAGAATCGTTCCTTAGGTTATTAGCATCTTTATCCTGAAAGCTTCTGGCAACAAGTCTGGCCTTGTATGTTTGCCATCAGAATTTTTGTGTGTGTAAATCCATCTGGTGGAAATTTTTGGTTGACCATGATCTGGTACTTGGATGTAGACTTTATTTTTAACCCAGTTCTGGAGTTCCATACTTCTTGCTTCCTCTAATTCCAGGTTATCATTGGCAAAGGTGATCATGACATTTTCCTCATCACAAGAATTGTACTTGTGTTCGGTTTCTTCATCCTCACTGGTTTGCCACATGTTCAAATTCCAGCCAGAAAGGTTCACCCTGTTCCATAACTACATTCATCAAATGTTTGTTTTTACCAGTGGCTTTTCCTACCCTACTTATGACATTTAATTTTATCCAGTCAGAGTCTGTGTCATTTGCAAGCTTGTATTTGATAATTTGTCCAGGTTTTGGAAGCTTAACTTTCTTGGTGGTGATGTCCTGCTTATTTGTTGTACCTCGTGTTTCTACAGTCTGATGTTGCTCTATATTGTTGTCTAAGACTTCAAAATCTCCTTCTAAATTATTCTCTTCAAAATTTGGCACTCTTGGAGATTCTTCAGGCCTTTCTTGTAGGGTACTGGGAATCTTGCTGCTACACTCATTGAGATTTTGCTAAGTTTCAAGGTAGGGCACTAGATGAGATGGATGTACCCTTACATAGGTGCCACCATGCTTGACAAGCACCTGCTTATGTTCCTACCCTATGACAGTTCCAGCACCAAGCCATCTATCACAGATTCCTTTTGTAGAGAACAGCATCTCCATTTTTGTATGACTGCACTATGCCTGTTCTAACTTGGTGGTGAAGTGCACGTCTTAGTTTTTCTGTGGATTCACCTGCTATGAAATGTTTCCTGGCAGCATGCATAGTGTTCAGGTTATTTGCAACAATTTCACTGGTAGAAACATCTAGTGCAGAGAGCTTGACATTTAGAAAACCTGGTAGGTTGGGATTTCTGCCAAAAACCAGTTGATTAGGACTGTATCCATGGACACAGTGAAGCGTATTTTTGGCACTTACGGCCCATGCAAGAGCCACCTCAAAATTACAATTCGTTTCTTCTATGGTTTTTTTTTTACCATTTCTCCCTATATTCCATTGTGTCTTTTATTTAGCCCATAGCTCCATGGGTTTTCAGCAGCAGTGGTACGAACGACAATATTTAGATTTTGTGCCATGTCCCTAAACAACTGATTATTGAACTCTCTGCCATTGTCAGTGAGAATAAATCCTGGAGTTCCAAAATACACAATCCAGTTCTTGAAGATAGCACTAATGATATCAGAACTTTCCTTACTCGGAATTCTAACTCCAACACTGTATCTGGGACCATGGTCAATAAGGTACAGTACCTTGTTTACATTAATTTCTTTAATATCCATGGCGATGCTCTCATTGAAATAGGTTCCCAGTGAAAATCCAACAATGGGTCTGGGTTCAACCCTTTTGTACCTCATGCAAATTTCACAAGAATTAGGGAGTTCTTTAAGAATTTTAATAAATTCAGGATCTCTCATTCCAGTATTCCTAACTAAGTCACATAGCTTTTCACTGCTAGGGTGACTGAATTGTCTGTGGAGATTTTTTCTAGCCTATTTTTACTTGAAATCTCTTTAATAAACAAAATTTGTTTGAATTTACCTTGGTCTGGTGGAGGTCTGGTCATGGGAATGTAATAGTGACCGGATGAGGTAGATTGCAGTGGGATCTTTTTTTCAAACATGGTGACACTGTTGTTCTCAAAATTAAGGCATGTCCTGGCTCTTTTCATGGACATTTTACTTAACAACATTGGTATGTCAGCGTCTGCAACATCAGTGACAATACTGACCTCAATGCCAGCAATAACACAGGGTAGAGTGGCTGTGTGGGTAGATTCAAATGTGTTTCCGTTCCCAAACTTGTAACTCCTTACTTCGTCTTGAACTTTTATTGTTTGTTTTTGTTTCTCTGGTATGGTTTCTAGAAAACACTCATACCATTTAGTTCTACAAACAGTTCCAGATGCACCACTATCCAAGACAGCCGAGCTGATTGTGCCTCTCCTAAGAACGTGTTAGCGCCGCCTCTGCCATATTGCTTTTGCTGGTTCATTAGCACAAGGTTAGACAGGAGTAAATGACCTCCTTTCTTGCTGTCTGCCTCAATATAAGGGCAGTGAAATTTACAACCACATCTGAAACATGAAGTGTTGTCGCTTTCAGATTGTGGGTTTAAAGTTTTTTTTGTGTAGCGGGTTGAGTTTCTGTTGCGGCCTCTTCCGCCATTACCCCGACCATTAAAACGGGAATTCTTATCCCTGCAGTCTCGTCCATGACTACTATAGTAAGTCTCCTAAGTTTTGTTCTGGTAGTCTGTGCTGAAAACAATGTCCGATTCAGTCTTTACCATGACTGGAAGAGTTTTTGGTGATGAAGCGTGCCAGTATTCTTCATGTAATATTTTTTTTAATTGTTTGGATATTTCACTAAGTGTGAGTTCCCAAACAGTAGCTTTTATTAGCCGTTCATTTTTTGGTGTGAGATTGGCACTTTTCAATGCTCTGTATGCAGAATTATTTTTTGCTCTTTTAATTTGGCGATGTGTATCTCAAAATCTGTGAGAAAATCATCTATCGACGTGTTGCTCCTTTAGAGACATTCAAATGTCTCGTACGTTTTAAATGCTGCTTGGTTGACTTCTTCTAAGAAGAGGGTATCAAGTTTTTGGTATAACTTTTCCATGCCATCTTCAGCATTGAGTATGTCGATGTCCAATTCAAATAATGCTTTTCTGGCTTTACCTTCCAAGGCCAGTAGTACAAAAGGTGCCCGTTTGCGTGCCTCTAAACTGGTGGTGAGTTCTCATATACGCATTTCTTTTTTCCAGGAATTATATTTTTCAGGTGGTGTAATATATCTAGAAGCCATTTTTTTTCAAATATGCTCTGCTACCAATGTAAAAATAGAATATAGACACCGACAACTGTGTGAAGTGAAGTTAATTCTTATTTCACCACGTGCAAACCATCCGCCGCCATAATTCAAAACAAAACTGTCCTCTCCCCGTTTTTGGTGATAAAATTGTCTCCATCGTGATGAGCGGCCAAGGGACACCACTTGGTGGAGTTAACAATTTTCATTGATTAAAGTGGCAAAAGAGAAGTATTTATGAATAGACATCTTCAAAACACATCTCTAGGACAAATATTAGATTTTAAACATCATTTTGAATTTGTTTACATTTTTTTACTTATACAATGTTGATTGATGAATAAGTGAGAAAAAACATGCTAATGTTTTAAAAATGCCTGAAGAACATTTATTTTTTTGTTTCAAAAACCAGCAATTTTTACAGACTCCCAAAGATACACAAATCAAATACAATTAACACAGCTATCCAGCAACAAAAATCGGAATATTTTCACACCCCAAACCCTAAAATTCAGACCACTTGTAGCAGGGCCAGCCTGCCCAACAAGCAGACTGAGCAACTTGATAGATAAAATATTACAACCATACACTACAAAAATAAGAAGCTACATCAGAGACAGCATACATTTCCTAAGCTTCATAGCACAAAAAGTAAACCCAGGTACACTCATAGTAACATTTGATATGAACTGCCTGTACAGCAACATACCCCATGCACTAGGTGAACAGGCCATTACATTTAGGATTGAGAAACACCCAGAAATACTTCCCACATGCTTCAAAAAAGGATTTAATATACAAAGTATAGAACTAATTTTAGACAACAGTTCATTCTAATTTAACAACCAAAACTATATTCAGATAACGGGTTCCACGATGGGGAAAAAAATAGCACCGACATATACAACACTCACGCTAGCATATCTAGAAGAAAGTCTATACAACCAAATAGGACATAATTATGGGGAAGACATAAAAACACAATTCACTAAATCATGGAAGAGATATCTAAATGATTGTTTTATTTTTTGGAGATATTATTGTGGAAACATAAATAAACTACACAATCTACTCCTAAACTTGCACCCCAAAATTAAGTTCACACTAGAATATAGCTATAATGAATTGCCATTCCTAGACATACTCATAAAAAACAGAAACAATTACATCATCACAGACATTTACCATAAACCTCCATTTCAAGAGTCACTACCCTAAAAGTTGTCTAAAATTCATCACCTACTCCCTATCACAATGAATTTTCACAATAGTAGCTGACAAAACCCTTCGTAAAATACGCCTAGATGAACTACGAAAAACACTACAAATAAGAGGTTATCCCCCACCTCTAATAAACAAGAGTTTTCAACTGACAGAAGAAATACCATTAGAATCTATCTGGAATCCAACAAAAAAAAACATGAAAAAGAAGAAAACATTCTAGCATACATTTCCACACACAACAAAAGCAACCCAGAATTATTTTACAATGATCAAAAGACACACTGAATTACTCAACAAAAATTATAAAAAGAAGGAAATCTTAAAGATAACTAAAATAATTAAAAGCAAATGCCAACCCAAAAACTTAAAAAACATACTAACCTCATCAAAATTCGAACAACACATAGGGGTTCACAAAATGCAACAAAAAAAGATGTGGCATATGCAACATAATAATAGAAAGAACATACTTCAAGTTCGAAAACACATCTACATTTGAAATAAAATCAAATCTGAGCTGCAATTCTAAAAATGCCATTTATGCTCTGAAATGCAATGAATGTGCAAAAATATACATGGGAGTGACACAACGCCTGAATAAAAGAGTAGCCCTGCACAGAAGTAACATTAAACTAGCCAATAACAGAAAATTGTACATCTCCCAACATTTACATGAATGCAGTGGAGGTAAGTTCAGAGTAATGCCTATCTACCAAAATGCACATTATGGCATGCTCATTATGCAGGAAGAAATATTTATAAAAAAATACAAGCCTTCCCTCAACAAAACAACATGAAAATTCTAAGTCACATACAGAGACACAAAATTCAAACACCAAAAAAAAAAAACAACAAAAAACACACTAAATTCAAATACTATTCCAAAAACAATAAAAAGAACTAGATGACCTGTAGAGTAGAATTGAGTCAAAATTGCTGAAAATGATAATAATAAGTTTCAAGATGAAATCAAATTTTGCAAGTCAGTAAAGAAATTTTTTTTTTAGTCAACGAAGGTGACGGGAGAGATTTAACATACGAGTGTGAAGAAAACCCAACACACACATACGCACGCATATGAACTTTCTGTCCTGCTCACTACTTCACTTATCTACTTATACACGATACCTTGGCCATCAGAAAAACAAATGGATCTCGATATGTGAAGTAACAAGTTTATTCACCTGAAGAGAGTCAACTTTAGACACATGTAGCGACACAAATACCATTATGGATACTTAATATATCATACAAAAAGCAAGTAATAATAATAGCAACAATAAATGTACACTTTAAACAGCTTCTCGCACATTTTTCTTCTATTTATAAATATATGCATATATATTTATTAATTTTGCCATGATAAAGTCGATCAGAGGATGAAAAGTTTTAATTTTGTCTATTTGTATATTTATATACATGCACCATTCCTTAAAAGTGTAAATAGAACCTTGCTGAGTTGTGATGCTCTCTATTGCCAAGTGGTCTAAAGCAGGCATGTCAACCATGTGGCACTTTACAAGCACACCTGCAGTCCACAAAAATGATACTAATTTGGCCATTTAACGGCCAGAATTGCAGTTTTTACAATTTAGAAATTACAGCTTTTACAATTTGGAAATTATAGATTTTAAGAAAATAAATCACACGATTTTTACATTCTGATTTATTTTAAGAGGATGCCAAATAAAACAATTTATTGCATAAACTTATTTAAAATAATTTTAATATTATCAACAAACTTTAAGTTAGTACAGTACTAAGCCATTATTTGAAAAACAGCAAATATTCGATATTCTTGGTGGCTGAGAAAATAGCGAAGAAACAAATTCACTCTGGTAGCCATATCACCAGCTATTATATGGTAAAAACAATATGGCAGCTCATTAAGAGTTGTAAACAAAACTTTCTTTCAAAAGTTCAAAAGTTTTTGCTTTAATAAGTAAGTCAAAAATATTGTTTTATCTTTTAGCTATAGTTTAAATGTACCAGTAATTTTTCAGATTCAGTGTTTCAGGTTCAATTTTTAAATTATGGAAATTAGTTTTTTCCTACTACTTTTACCCTAAAATGGCTAGTTTCCCTCTAGCTAAGAGAAAAAGGCTATTGAACGAAGAAGGATGAGTGTTTCCAGAAAAGTGGAAATTATGGTATTTTTGCACAACAGTGAATGAAAACATACATTGTTTAGTTTACAACAACTTACTGCCAGGCCAAAAGAGTGCACTCTGTAAGACGTTATGAAATGAACTATCTATCTTATGATAAATATAAAAGCCTCATGTGTCTTTCAAAACTTAAGGAATTGAAGGCTAATTTGACACTGCAGCAGACCATTTTTTTATGACATTTCAGTCAGATATATCAAAAATTGTCAGCAAAAAGAAGTATCAAACCTCAGGACAAAAACTAAAACTGAATGAATAGTGACAAATGTTCAGTTTTGAAATGTTGTAATTTTTGTACAGTGTATTTATTGCTGTTGCAAATTGCAAGTATATGTTGTTTAAAATATTGCATCAAACTATTTCATTACTGAGTCTTGCTAAAACATTTGTATACACATTTTGTGTTTCTAAATTTAAGTAACAAAAATATTCTGCTATACATTTTATTAAATGACTCCAATTAGTTGTAATGTGCACAATTAGTCATGGCAACCCATATGTGACCAAGTGACCTTCAGGGACCCTCATTTTGGCATGCCTAGTCTAAAACATATCAGAGCAGACAGTGGTTTTTCCTACAAATGGAAACACAGGATCAAATCCTGTTGGAGAGTAAATTTTCTTTATTTTGTCTTCAAAATGCTTAGGCTGGTAGACCTACTTTGTACTGCTTTAATAAGCAGAGCATCTACTCTACTACATCTACTATAACATATATATCTATGAAAATTATAGGGTTATAAGAATTAATGTTGAATGAAAAAATCCACATTATAATTTTTTTCTCATTTTGTTTGCTTTGAGACATCTTGTTCCTTAAACCTTGTAATACTTGTATGCCATATCAAATAGCTTTAAATAATGTTTTTGTTTTCCAGGTATATACTATCATTCTTGCTTTTGACAGTATTCTTTTTAAGCATTTACGCACTACTAATTTTCTTTGCAAATTTTTTCATATAATTCATCCAGAGATTGAAATAATGTCTCCTATGAATGAAATAAACTTAACAAGAACTAACATTTTTATCCACCTTGTTTATATATTTTACCTTCATAAGAACTATCAAATGGGAGATTTTATGAGTTTAAATCCCTGGGAAGAAAGTGATATATGACAAAAGATTGGAAACAACATACATCAAAATTCTACTATCCGGAGACAAAAAAGAGCTGAAAAAGGTTGGATTTTTTTTAATAAATCATAAAATAGACTAATAAAAAATTTATCTATAGATTTAAGCAGAGTATTCTGTTTATTTGAATTAGAAGAAAATGTACTTTTTAAAGTTGCATTTTGTTCATATTTTTTTTCATATTGTCACATACCCGCATCAACAATGCCCATCAAGATGTTCATATGCTGCTGTGGATATATTACATTTTCACATCTCTGGATATATGCTGGTCATCTATCCCAGATCGTGACAAATGGACAATTATTTGAATAAGAAAATAAAGTAAGATTGCTATTCAATTAATAATTGAATGGCAATCTTTTCCAAGGTTTGCTTTGTTATTTAACATGGGTGCTGACAACAAATCAAGGATAAACATCAAGACAATGGAATTTTGATAGAAAATTTTAATACAAGATCAAAAGAATAAAAATAAAATAAAGAAATCTTAATGAATTAGAATGTCCAAAGATCTTAATCTCAAAATTACTTTTGGATACCCAATGTGGTTGAAATATGAAATTACAATACACAGTAGGAAATATGAACAAAATACAGGCGATCATGAATGCAAAATATCAACATACAATCAGATGGAGGGAATTATATTAATTTGGAAACACGTGGTATGGTGTGTGTAAAAAACATAGTATTCATGTAAGTGCATGTATATTCTAATGCGAGTCTAATAACTTGATAACATCTATGATCAAACTCTTCAGGTTGATCATTTGATTTAAGGCCATATAGTGGAATTGTTATATGTTCAACTGCATACTATTTGCAAAAATTTTGAAAGTTGTTTAATGTAAATTGTGCCCCATTATCAAACACTATAGTATCCTAAACTCTAGATCTTGTAAAGAGTTCATAATTTAGAGCTAGGTTATTTTACTGGCATACCTACCTCATGGTTTATGAAGAAAATTTGCAGTTACAGTGGAAGTAGATCTTTTACACTGAAATATTTCAGGCAATTTTGAAAAATTGTCAAAAACAATCAATATACACCATTTAAAGGTCCCGTGTAAATGACATGCAAGCTACACCAAGGTTTATCAGTATTAGGCCAGGGTTGATGATTTACAGGTGGTAGTTTTTCAATTTGACTACAGCTATTTCTGCTGCCTCAAGCCTTTCCTTCATCCTTGAGAAGATTGTCCAACATTCACTGACATTCAGATGGACAGATATCACATAGCAGTCCAGCACACTTTTCTTTGTTTGCAATGAGATTTTCCTGTCTTTCAGTACTCTGGTTAGCTTTTGAAATGCCTCCTTGACTATGCCAATGTGTCTTCGGATTTCAGTGTCACACTTTCCATTCTCTGTCAGAACACTTCCTAGGTAATTAAATTTCTTTACTTGTTTTATTCAGCTGTTATTAGAGTTCTAGATGCATAGGCAACTGTTTTATTTTACCATACTTGAATTTAAAATAAATAACAACTTCTATGCCATAATTATTAGCATCTGATGCTACAATTATTTCTTAATCATGATTGAAATGTGTTAACAATAATTCAGATGTTAATATGCCATTTGTGTCTTTAAAAGATTTTTGACATTTATTGGACCTATTCCACATTGCACCATGTTTTAATAATTTATTTAAATGTGCTCTCAATTTATGTATGTTTGGAAGATGGAGATTATTTACAAGCCCTAAAAATGATTGTAAGTTAGCAACATTTGTTGGGACAGGAATATTTTTAATAGCGCTTATTCTTGATAAGCCTGGTCTATATTCATTTGCGTCAATTGTTTGTCCAAACTATTTTATATTGCTCCTGAAAAATTGGCATTTCTCCTCACTGAGTTTAAACCCATAATCCAATATTCTTTAGAATACTTGTTGGCTAGTTCAACTTTTTATTAGTACACTGTTCAAATATGCAATAGCAAAATCTAAGCCAGCTAGCCTCATATCCATTCAGTCAGTCAGTCATCTAAGTGCCATATGTGATACACACTTGGGTGATCATGTCTTGAAAAAGACATAACTGACTGGACAGAAGATTTTCCTGTAGTAGGTTGTTATTACTTTCAGTTCTAGACTAGTTGCCAACCAAGGTTATAGAACTTAATCTGTCTTGTTATTTGACCCATAGCTGGAGCGAAGAGTGAATGCAATGAATTCAACTGGAATTCAAACTCAGTTTTCCAATTTTTTATTCTGAGCCAATATCCACTGCACCACAACATGCATCCATCATATCCATTACTTGCTGGAAAATGCTACATGCCAGCCAGTTTGGCTTCAAATGGTAGTCTATTAAGATGGTATCAACCCTTGTGTGTGTTAATTTGTAAGAATTTTTCACATTTTTTATCCACTTCAATTTGTATTTTATAGGACAATTTTTGGAAAAATTATTCCACCATTTAATTTAGCAAAAATTTCTTCTGGGGAGGGTAACAGATCTGTGTGAGTATTCATTTAATCCTGCAGAAAAATCTGTGCAAACAGGAATATTTTTTTTCACGTACACTGTTGAGACTGCCCACTCAGAATAATCTGTCAGTGAGATAACCTGCAGAGTTTCTAATCTGTCCAGTTCTTTGTTTATGATTACTACAGCTGCAAAAAGTACACTACGTTTAGGCTTAAAAACAAGAACTACATTTTCCTTTAAGTGAAAAACTGCCTTCACCTTAGTACATTTTTCAAAAACCTTGAAGCACACTGTAAGAAATTTTCTTTAACTCTTTTATAAAACTTTCTTTTACTATGCTTGCTTTAAATGAAAAATTCTTTTTTTTTACAGAATAAATTTATGGGCAGATTCCAAAAATCAAATACTTCTATCTAATTTGCACCCAATAAGTTCAACATATTGTTTTTTAAAGTTTTACCAGCATATGAGACATGACATGCAATTTCACCTCAAAAACATAATTTTTTTCCTGGGATGCTATGTGCAACCTTTTTGGTTTTCGCTAATGTAGGTTGACCAATATTTTTCTAAGTTTTTTCCTTAATTAGCTGCATGTGCCCAATTAAAACTTTTGCTTCAACATTATTCATTTTAACCTTCACATATTTTTTATTCTGGGCTTCATTCAGATTTTAAGTTATCAATACAAATTTTAGTGTAATGTCTTTAATGTCTTGCATTTTTTGTTTGCTTTGATTTGCATGAATTAGTTTTCCACATTGGAAACACTTATAAAAATAATAAATAAAATGAAGTCCCCTGCAAACATAACAAAGATTCGGTGCAGCCATTTTTTCTTCTTCCCACCATCTCTTGATTGCTCTGGACAATATCCCTTCTTTCAGTTTTTTCAGCATTATGTTTTAAATTTAGAAATCTTTGGCATTCGTCTGGAAAGTTAACCCTTGCTCACAAATTAAGCATTTAAGCATATCTGGTTTGTTCAGTTTAAAGTTTTGCATGCATGATTGACAATACCAACATAAGCAACAAAATCACTGTCATCTTTTTTTATGAGATTTAAGCATTACCAGCATGTATGAAATATAATAACTAAATGGTGATATTTCCTTCAGGGTTCTTGGTATTATTTTGAACTAGTGTTCTCATTTTGGTTGATATAGATGTTATTATAGATACAACGTTTTAACCAAGTATCCTCTGGTCATCATCAGGTGTCAATTGATTGGCTCATATATCCTATGAAATCATTTGTTGGATTTGGTGCATCACTACTAGATCTAAGGATTGAACTCATGACCACTAGATGATACTAACACATCTATAACCAATTAATGTATCCACTATGCCACCATCCTGAAGGCCATTAGTGGCACATATTTTGGAACTTTTTATATTCAGTTTCAGATGGTTTTGACATTTGCTTATGTTAGTGAGTTCGTGCCACTTGTCATAATTTGTATTTATTTCTGAGGTGAGTAATTTTCAATATCCTGGTATTATTTTGAACTATTGTTCTCATTTTGGTTGATATAGATGTTATAGACACAGCAGTACTTGGTCAAAGTGAGATGAGTAATTTTTAATATCTATATCAACCAAGATGAGAACAATAGTTTGAAATAATATCCAGTTCAATCCTTGGATCTAGTAGTGACACACCAAATCTAACATGAAAGGACAATAACTGATTTCACAGGATATATCACAGTAATCAACAAGATAATCCATATCAGCCAATCAATGGATATCTGATGATGACAAGAGCATACTTGGTCGAAACATTGTGTTTATAATAACATCTATATGAACTAAGATCAGAACAATAGTTCGAAATAATACCAAGATACTGAAAATTATTAATCTCAGAAATAAATACAAATTTTTCAGGGTTATATAAAAATTTGTCAATAGTTTACAGTTGTATCAGGCATGAATAAAGCTATAGTACTGACAATCTGACAACCCTTGTATCATGTTCTCCCTTTCCACTGTACTCTCATGCAACTTTCTTCTCACCAGTGTTCTCATCCTTATCTTACCCATCCTTTGACACCCCCTGTAACTTGTTTCTCTTTCTTATCACTCACCTCTGATTTATATGTACTACTTTGCTTGGAGTGAAATGATTATAAAAAAAGTACTAGTTTTTATGGCACACTACACTAAAATATTAATCTGATGATTGTGTGAACTCATTTTGGTACATTAACTCAAGATGAACAATATCATTTAACAGATTATCACCAATGCATAGCTGCTGTTACATACAATGAAGCAACATTTAATTGCTCCTTGAGTGACAGTTCAACTTGTAGTAATTATTGGAGGATATATAGAAGAAATTCTAAATAAATATTTCTTTGATGGATGTTTAATTTATGAATTCACCATCCAGCAAAGAACATTTCTCATTAGAAATTTCAGACTTAGCTGAGAATTATAAATTTATTGCATACTTTGCTGAGAATTATTAATTTATTTTACATGATTCAGCATAAGATTTCTACTGGAATAATTCTCAAGTCACATTACATCCATTTGTCTGTTATGAAATAAATTTTAAAGAGCTGGAGCATATTAATATTGTAATTATATCAGATTGTTTCAAGCATGACACAATAGTTGTTCATTTGTCCCAAAGAAAACTTTTAGAAGTACTGAAAAGAAAGGTTAAATTTAAAATAAAAAATTTGATCTATTTCTCTGATAGTGCCACTTCACATAAAAAAATTATCAATGTGTACAACCATAAGACTGACTTTGTGGCACTTTTAGGCTACATCTCATGGAAAACAATCATTTGATGGCTTAGGTGGCTTTATTAAGAGGTTAGCAGCAAAAGCAAGCATGCAGTGAACCTGTGAAATTGTCATAATTTGCTACTAACATGACTAATATTATGTCTCAACTAACTCCAACAGTACTCTAACACTCTATAAAATCTGTCTTGGAACTCTGGGTTTTGAGTCTTTACCCTCTAGGTCTTTACCCTGAGTCCCCTACTAAGACAAGATGTGACACAAGGTCAAACTTTACATAACAAACCCGAACACAGACACTCAGACCAAGGGTCAAAATTTGCACATCTCCTACATACACAGGATTGGGCACTAAGCCTATCTCTGTTTATAGATGAAACCTTGATTGAGTCACACTCTGCCTGAGAGCTCTTGTCTGTCCTTCTAAGCTGAATCTCAGTACATATACCAAGCTTCAATTGAGTTGCTCTCTGCTCTGAGACAGCTTGTCTGACAGCTTAGAGTTTGTACAGAAATCTGGTTATTTACCTGAGCCTTCCCCACAAAAGGCAAGGTTGCTTTTTAATGATTGCTTATGCTCAGTCCAAAAATTCCCATATCCTGCATAAGTGGGATCAGCTCTTTTCTGGTTTTTCCCAGATGAGACTTTGACCTTTGGCATAGCTTTATCTGATTCCTCTCTGCCTAAAGGTAGAGAGTCTGACAAGGTTTATTTCATGTGGAACTCTGTCCCTGGAGTCTGTTTGAGTTCTTTCTTTAAGAAATTTTGTCTAGTTCATTTTACTGGGGAAGTGGAATGTCTTATTTACTCCACATCTAACCTTTAGAAATTTTTTTTATTTTCTATAATATTTTATTTGATTTCTTAGTATTCACCTCTCCTCTTTCTGGCAAGTTCACCACATAGTTAACTTTGTATTTCTTTTGTTTTGGGTCGACCATTAGTTTTTCTGTATGTTTCCTTTCTTGGCACTTGTATGTTCAAAGAATTCTTGGGGTGTTGATATGTCAAAGATAGCATACAGAATTTGTATAGGTTATTTCTTTTCTTTTGGGCTTTTCTTCAGTAAACTTTTTCTTCAACTTTTATGTTCCCATTTTTTTACCTTTCACCCAATAAATCATTTTTCCAATTCATGACCTTAATTATGCTGTCTTCCTACATTTCCTTTCTATTTTTATTGATTCTGAAAAACACTTTTTGCCAATTTTGGAAAATTTTGTCTTTTTGTTATTTGTTCATATTCATTTTTGACTACTTGACTACTTATATGTTCATATTCATTTTTAACTGCTTGTCGAACACCGATTCTTGTAAACATCACTTCTGCTGGTGATATATCTGCTGGTGTATTGGGATTTGGCATTATCCAGTAAACTCTCAAATTTTTGTAGTGCTTCTTCACTCAATTTTTCATTACTTGCTATTTTCAGAGCTCTCAAAGTACCCACAAACTGTCCACCTTGTTTGTTTGACCTTGGATACAGGGTAGTAATATGTTCAATCAAGAACATTTTACAAAATTCATTAAATCTGTAAGCAGTTATCTGAAATTATGACATTTCAAATATCATATAATGCAAACAGTTTGTGTAAAAAAATAACTGTTATCATGGAAGTTGGTTTTTTGCACTTAAAATTTAAGACTACTTAGCAAAGATGGGGCACCCATACATGGTGTAATGGTTAGTAAGCTTGTCACACTAGAACCTATTACAAGTGATTTTGATCCTCACTGGGTACCCCATACTTTTGGCCTTGTGCCACATCTAAGCAGCACTTATAAATTCAACTATTTATCAAAGCTGTTCACTATCACTAGATAATGCAGTCCGCTTACTGGATCTGAAAAATCTATGTACAATGTTGACCATGGAGTATCTGTCTTTGATCAAGGTTGTAATTTCATAGTAGATAAATTTTACTGGAAGCGCACAATTTCTGCAAGCTTTTACTAATTTTTCAATGTCTTGATTCATTTTTTGGTCCAGTATACATAACTTTTCATAAGAGATTTCATCCATAAAATTCCTGGATGTTCTATGAAATTCATTTAATATCTATTTTTATTATGTATATCTACTCTTTGTGCAAACATTGTTACTTTGTCATATAACAAGTCTGGATTTTATTCTGTAAATCATCTATCTTTTTTATATCTATAAAACAGACCATAAACATCTATTACTAAAATCTTCTTCTGTGTATAAATTTGTGAAGTTTTTTACTGCAAATATTATTGCTAACACCTCATTTTTGATTTGGCTGCAGTTTTTTTTGCTAGTAGTAGTGAATGCGAAGCATGTGTGACGATGTTCATGATATCATCATCATCTTTATGTAGAAGTAATGTCCCATACCAACATTCACTAGCATTTTAATACAATACAATTTCTACTTTTGGATTATAGTGCTTTTTTCTTGGCTGACTTGATCCAAGGCTGTTTAATACTGGCGTCAACCCTTTTTCACTTTAAATTCTGCTTTGACTTTGAAACAACAACCCAACTCATCTGACAGAACAAAAAACATTTTTGCAATTCTTTCTTTAAATTATCACATTTTTTTTAACTGATCACTTGCGTACTTATATTTTTGCAATAAATATTTATAGGTAAATCCTATAACTCAAATAATTCCATCCAGTCAATACCAAATAAATTTGTATAACTTTTTAACATGCAAACTTGCTAAGAAATGAAATGTTACAAATTATTTCACCAATAATGAATAATTTTTCACCCAACACACAAAGTTCTTTTTAATATATGTTTTCCATTTGCTTTTCATGTAGCTTCATTGATTATTGTAACATCACTATTACAAATGCCAGGTTGCACTTCTACATCCACATTATTAATTTTCACATACACAAATTTACTTTGGTTTTCTGCAATTATTTTTTCCATCTTAACACTGTGTACAAATTTTTTTTCTGTGCAAACCTTTCCTTGCTTTAGTTTTACAGTTTAACTTTTTATGTTCTACTTTTCCACACTTGTAACACTTTAAATTCTTAAAGGGACAATCATCTCCAAAATGTAACCTGAAACATGGATTCATATTTTTATTTCAAATTTTTCTTTGGCTTGTGTATATACAAATTCCTTCAATTTCTTTTGTATTACATCTTAGATTTTGGATTCTCTTACATTTATATAATATTTTTTGTAGTATTAGTTTTTGACTCTGTTCCAGTTTTGTTAGACATAGTAATATGTGTGTCTTTGTCTTCTTTTTTTGTCAGATTCCCACGCTTCCAACAAGTTTTGAATAACAAACTTTTCTTGCTATAAATCTTATAATATTTAGTTTCTTCAAAGTAAATATCTTCTGGTTATTTCAGTAGTACTAAAGTATAATATTTTTCATGTTCTACTAGTGCTAACTTTCTCAACAAAAGCCTTGAATTTTTTTCTCATCTTCTCAGTTGCAGTATTTTTCTCTGTAAATTTGCTCATATCTTATAAAACAAGCAGAAAAGGTAATTCCATCATCTTAATTGTATTTGAATTCAGCTATGGTATTTTCCATTGTGTTAATGGAGGTATGAAAGTAATTGTAAATTTTCTGTTTCTTCAGATGTATTACAATTAACTTTTGTTGCTGTTTCTGGAGTTCCAATAAGTGTTGTTGTTTCAGTTGTATTTTTACCAGTTGGTAAAATTCTTCCATATTTAAGAATATCTGTGTTTTTTCATAGCAAAGAAAAAATTACATCAACATGGTTCTAATTTCTTGTCATCACTATTATTATGTGTGCTGCAACAAAAAAGATATTTTTTCCTACTACATATGTTTTGATTCCTTGTTGCCACTGTTATAACTCACTACTAACTACTGTCTACAATGGTACTCTAACATCCTCTTGGAACTCTGTCCCTCAACTCTGAGTTCTTTATTTAAAGCATCTTGCCTAGCTCATTTGTGTTTCCAGGGGAGGGGGTATCTTATTTACTCTACAACATGAACAAATAAGGACACTGAGACAGTTGTTTCATTATGAAAAAAAAATTCAGGCATAAATATTTTGTATTCCTCAAAAAATGAACTGACAAATGAAACACAAATCTTAGAAAATAGATTAAAAAATGCCTCAACAATTACAGGAACTCCAAAACTACATAGTTTTATTCGTGTATCTCAGGAAGGGATAAAAAAATCTGTGTTAACTCAGGATGAAAGAAAAATAGTTAAAATTATGAATCTATACAATATAGAGTTAGAAAACATTAAGGGATTTGTTACAACAATGTATAATAAGATTTGGTGATTAGAATGTATGCTTGAAAAATATTCTGATAATGAGAGATAAAATTGACATTTTTACAACCAAAGGGCCCCTTCTTACCTTCCTATTATTACATTCAGATCTATTAATTTTAAATTATTCTGATCTTCGTAGTTTAGTTGATCTAATAACTGACACTGGAAGAACTTATAAATTTTTGAAAAATAGGATATAAAATACTTCAGATATTTCAGGAAAGAGAATTTCTTGAATTCACTTTAAATAAAGATACAATCAAAATTGGTTATCACAAAAAAATTGAGTGAGAAAGTAAGTGGTTTGCATATACAAATTTTTATTTATCATTTAAATATGTGTTCTAACAAGCAGATAAATAGATTTGATTTTAATCACTTTGTAAATTAAATGTGAAGAATATTTTTTAAAATATTCATTTCAATGTATCATTTTTCAGATCAAAACTTTATTTTTTAAATAAAAAATGAAAATTTGATTGTTTTGTACATTTACTGTACAATGTTAAATAGCAACAGAACATCATTTGTTGCATATTTTCATATTATTTTACATTACGTTAACAGAAATTCCTAACACTTTTTAAATAATTATTTTCGTTATATCAGTATTTCATATAAAAATCTACTTGTTGTTTAATAAAAATGCAAACAAAACCAAAAGATTGTTTATTTTCCACTGAATTACTAAACATATAACCACAAATAACACAAATTCGGATGATTTTATGATTATAGTTCTTAACATGAACATTAATCAGTATTCAAAGAGCTTTTTAAAAATATATAACTTGACTATATTGGGAGATACGAAAATTCTAGTATATAGTAGCAAATAGCAAAATCTGCCGTTTTAAATTTGGCCTAACTCAGTAAAATGTTTGTAACTTAGACCACAGTCAAAAGTCTACCACAAAATTTTGTACTTATCTTGCCACAAGGCAGACAAATTATCTTATTTGACCTTTAAACAAAAAATATCATCTTTTATGTCTATGTAAGTACTTTAAAATGGTATATAATTTAGCTTTTTGGGTGAAAAAACAACTGAGATATTGATGTTTTTTGGTACCGTGATGTAATGATATAGCAGTTTGTTATACATGTGTTACTATCATCTTAATGGTTATCAGTTCAATCCTTGGATCTGATAATGACAAACCAAACAATAACTGACATCACAGGATCTATCACAATACTCAACAGTCAATCGATAATGACTAGAGGGTATTTGGTCAAAATGTTGTGTCTATAATAACATCTATATCAACCAAGATGAGAACAATAGTTTGAAATAATACCTGTATATTGAGATATTGATATTTAAACTTTGTGACTATTTTCCAAAATTACCTTTTTGGCAAGGGACAAAGGATCATATCTAAAGAACTCTTTGACCTTGAGATATAATGGTATAATTTCCATCATGATGGTCAATAACTGTACCAAATCTGAAAAAGATCTTTTTCGGTGATGGTTAGGCCCTTGTTGAATGATTCTTCTGCAATATTATAACAAACTTCCTTGTTTGTAGCTTTTGTTGTTGTTGTTGTAGTTGTTGTAGCAACTGTTTTACCACAAATTCTAAGTTCTCCATATTAAAGTCTATTTCCAATTCTTAGTTGAAGTGAGTTCATTATTTTTTCAAATGTGAATTCTGAATCTTTTTTGTCATTTTTATAAAGTTCATATAACACTGGTTAATAATACTCTAAGGAAACACTGGAACAAAAGGTTGAGTGAAAAACAGATTTAATTACATGAGAAACATGGATTAATAATACAGTAATAAGGAATACTGTAGTTCAGTGCAGCAATACATATAACTCACTGTTTCTGATCCACTTTGTGATGAATGTTTCTATGAACAGACATTCTACTCTTAGCGGATGAATGAATTCATATTCAACAATTAGTGTAGAGAAAGCCTGTCATCTTCTTACACAGCACATTTCTTAAATGAATTTAACATTTTAGTCTGATTGAAAAAGAAAATTTCTTTATCACATCAGAAAAATAAAATTTAACTGTTCATTTTTTAACTAAATTACAATGATAAAGTCCTTGCTATATGTCTGCTGATATCACTTATTTGTAAACCTTAGATAAGGTTAGATGCAAAGTGTAGTAATAATTGTCATGCAGTATGGTACCGAGTTGCTAGATTACCTTCCTTGAAGGGAACTCTCAGTAAGTGCAGTGTAGCAAATGAGATAGAAAAGAAGAGAAAACAACTGTAAGTAGTATGACTACTGTTGTATCCTTGAGAAAGGTACATCAAATTGTGCACCCAAGTGGTAAACTATCAAATACGGATGTTGTAGAGCAAACCAAATTATTCTGTATGAGAGAGTCACTGGGAGATTAGTCTACTGTAATATACACTAACATATACACTCCTTGCTAATCAGTAGTTATGAATCTCATATAACAGATGAACTTATCCATCCTACTGTACCAGAAGGGCAGTAAGGATATTCCACTACAACACCTACCTTCCAGATAATTTTTTTCAGTATTTTTTCCGTTTAGGGTCAGTACTTAACCTCTGAAATGGTTTCCTTTCCCTAATACTCTTAATTTTGAACATTCTTCCTCAATTCTCAATTGTGAATATGCAACTGAAAGGTCAGTTTTCAAGAAAATCTTACCACCATTCAATTTCGCAAATATATCTTCTGGTAACAGTAATGGATAGGTATGATCCTTTGTACAATCATTTAATCCCATAGCAAAATCAGCACAGACTCTAATGTTTTTGTCAAAAGACCTATCTTTTCTAACTCGTCATTTATTTGTTCAATTACTTCAAATGGCACACTCCTTTTTTATTTAAATTTTAGCTTAACATTATCCTTAAGCTCAAACACGACTTCTGTTTTCATACAGAGTCCAAACTTTTTCACAAATACTTGAAGAAATTCATCCCTCAATTCAGTAGTCAGTTTTTCCATTTCCTTCACTCTTTTCTGCATGGTAACATTGACTTTACTGCTAAAGGAGTTTATGGGCAATTCCCATAGATTAATCATAATTAACCAATCTGAAAAAAACAATCTTTTTTCACATCATACCCCCATATGCTTGACAGGGGGATATTTTTATCTTACCAACAAATAATTTCTTTTTAACCTCTAGCATTTGTGAAATTCCTTTTTTTTCATAAAGATTGTAGAGAGAATGCAAAGTTTTGACCTGGGCATGAGACTATGTTGTGTGACATGATCATTTAGGATCATTGGAGCCTGGAGTTTGAATGAAAGAAGAAGAGAAAATTAAATGTTTTTTACCTCATGTTGGGAAAAAAGAATAAGTGGCAGCAGACAATTTCTTTTATAGAAAAATTAAGGAGGAAAATTAAGGAAGAAAAGCTATAAATCTCAGCTGAAAATAGGAGTTGACAATTTTTGTTTGTTTGATACAAGAAACGATTCAAAAAGAGTAAGAAGGAGATTTAAGATTAGGACAGGATAAGAGAGGTCCTGAGAGAAGCTATTTTCATTTTTTATTTTAAGCTTTTGAACCACAATTTAGATCTGTGTTTTTAAAAGAAAAATTATTTCTATTGAGGAAATTAAAAAATGGCACATTACACTTGAAAACAGCTGAAGTGTTATGATTTGATGATATTTATAATCAAATATATTTAGTATTTTTGTTAAAAAATCAAAAATGTTTTGATAGCTAATTTATAGAATTTATCTAGATTTATATCTTTAAAATATGTTTTATTTTGAATTTTGAATTTTGAGCCTGTACACCTATAAATTTTAAAATTTGTGCATTTTGTTTATATTTATGAGTTTGAAATATTGTGATTTTTGCTCACAAATATATTCCCATTGATGTGGGTTTTGTAAATTTTTTCTTCTCTCTTAAAATCTTTTTAAATGCAGCCAACTTTTTTTTATTACAGGTTCAGTAACAGTGCTGAGTGTGGTATACCACACTGCAAGGAAATGCATTATCGAGAACATTATCATTGTCTTGACTGCAGCCTTAAGGTAAGTTTAAGATGTTCTGTTAATCAAATTTTTATTTTTCATTTGGGGGTGAATTACCCTGTCATTAGTTTTGGTAACATCAGAGGCACCAACCCAAAGGAAGGTGAGATGAGTGAGCAATAGTCTCTTGAGGATGAAGAAGACAATTTTTTATTTTCTTTCTTTGCACTCACATGTTTAGTGAAATATATTTGCTGGCATGTCTAGTGAAATATATTTGTAAATCAGAAAGAGATCTATATAAAAGTAGTATTATAACAAGGACTAATGTGAGTCAAAACCTTAGATTTAATATAAATTTTGGCTATTTTTAAACCTACAACAGATACATTTGCAAAATGTATTCTCACATTAGAAAAAAATTATCAATAAATTCAATAGACATAATTCTATAAACATGTATTTTCTTTTTAATAAGATATGTTTACAAATATATATTTATTAAGAAATATGATAGGGATGCAAATTTAGATTCATTCAAACTAACAGTTTTATATTTTGTGAGAAGCTGACATAGCACATAAAATTGGAAGATCCAGAAATCCAAGGTAAGGTCAGTACTGGACAAGGTAAAGAGCATGACCAGTTAGGATCATAATAGAGATGGTATCTGGTATAGATTATTTAAAGATAATGAAGATTACAGAAATATTTAATGAAATATGCAACAATAGTAACATACCAGAAGACTTTATATACATCTTTTTTAGTTGCCTGTAGCAAGTTGGGTATGCTGAGATGATGGCAGTGGATTGTTGATGAGATGAGGGGTTGATTCAGGTGTTTGGCCTATGTTTCTATGAAAGGGTAGTAGCACACTTGCGGGCTCAAATTTGTTTGCATGTAGAATTGCTTGTTGCAGAGTTGGGAGTTGCTGTTTGTGGAGTTGGAGTCACTGTTGCAAAGTTGGAGTTTCATACGTGTGAGGTCCAAATCAGTGCTTGCTAACAGGCCTGAAGGTAGTAGCAGTTGGCTGAGTGAGGTCATTGAGTAAGATGATATTCTGTTGAATTTGCCAAGTTGACAACATTTGTGATGAGGAAGACTTGTAACTGCCATGGTGTCCTCAAGGAAGATAATATGCTGCTGGATTTTCTGAGGTGATGGTATTGGTGATGAGGAAGGTTTGTAGCTGGGTGGAATCAACACTGAGATGATTTAGTCAGGCCTGGAAATAGTAGCAATTGTAGAGAGGTGCATCACTGGTGATAAGGGAGGGGGGGCTTCCTGCATGTCAACAAGTAGCCCTCAACTGCCTGCCACTGTCCCCAACTACTTGTAACTGCCCCTGGTCATTGCAAAGAGCCTGCTTTTTTGTGGATCTGGCAGTTCTTAAGGACATGTTTCTTTCTGGCAGGAACATTCATGATTGGCCAGTGTCACTTTCATTGCAGGGCCTTGTTTCATGAACTGGATGTGATGCTCAAAGTCAATGTGCAAAAAACAACTTTTTTTACTATGTACTCTGCCTTCATGGTGTTCACATCTGGCCAGTGTGCAGAATCGGAGACAGATCTAATTACAACAGAGTATAACACTTTCAAAAGCTAAACAAATATGGTGAAACAGAAAAATTTTGTTAGAAACAACAATGAAAAAAATCGGGTCCTGAACTGCTATATAATGTCAATCTTCGCATATAGCTGGACAATCTTTCTTTCAGATTCAGTCTAGTAGTTATAAATTTTCATTATCATATTATTGATATTAATCAGAAAATAATTTCCACATTTTTGTTTTAGTGTATTATCACCTCTAACTATCACCAGGACTTGAATCCAATATTTTTTGTTTGTATTAAAAATGAGGATGCATTCCATTTAAAAAGATTAATTTTATTTTTTTTAAATTTTAAAGGAAATCTTCATAAAGTTACCATCAGTATTATTTAAGTCTTCCCCTTTTTTCTTTACTGAAACTTTCACTCATTTTTTAGCTGTATGTTATATCTTCAATGTCTATTATATTTGTTATAGATTTCTTAGTCAACATAAACTTTTCGGCAAAGATATATACATCATCAAGATGAAAATCACATTAAAACTTTAGGTATTTCATTAGCATTTCAGTTTTCTTCTGCAGCTGATAAACTAGTATAATTGATGCAGTTGAAGAGAAGAGGTATTCATGTAAAGGACATCTGTTTAAAGTGAACATCTGTTTAAGGAACATCTGTTTAAAGGACATCTGTTTAAAGGACATCTGTTTAAAGTGTTTGTAAGCTGGTGAGCTTACAAAAATATATTGATCTACTTTCACTTGAAAAAAAATCATAGAAATAAAGATTGTTTAAAGAATTGTCTATCAAATATATTTTAAAAAGCTCAAATTCATTTGTTGATTTCTCTTTTCATGTCAAATTGCCATAGTTTTATGCTGTTTATTCTGCAATATCAGAGCAATAACTGCTTACTTGTAACATTTTTTGTACTTAAAGCTGTCAAATGTTAAGCAATTATTGCAAATATAACCAGTATAAATTCAAATTTTGGAACACTGATGCATTTTATTGCTCATTCTATTTATATATTTTATCTTACATCAATTTCAATAACTTTGTTGATAATATCCTAATATTTTTAATATTCTGTTTCATGTATAGATGATGTTAAATATTTATTGTGATTCTTTTATTAATCAGTATAAGATATTGACTTGTATTAGTTCATAAATTGTAAGTGTAGATTCCTTATCTAAATTAAGCAAATTACTATTTTGAATGTAGGTAGGTGTTGACCATTTGCAGATATTATATATTCTTATAAAATGTTCATAGTCAATTTTATTGCTTATCTTATTTTTAATAAATTCCCCCCAGGCAAAGCAATAATGTCACTAAGACAAAGAATTACTGAGAGTAAAATACAAAGAAAATATTTTTGAAGGACAGAAAATAAGAGAAAAACCTCTACTCCTGTTCAAAGGAATGGGGAGGAGTGTTCACTGGACAACAAATGAATCTATCTACTCTTATTGAGGAAAGATAAAGTTTAGCTGAAGATGTTAGAAGTACATAAATGAAGTAGACTTTAGAAGGAACTGGTACACAAAACACAAAAAAATTATTAAACAAATAAAAAAAAGCATTTTTTTATCAAATATTGGTTTAATAGAGCAAAGATAAAATTAAGCCAGTATTCACGAACCTATATGGAGAGCATTTTTTTCATTTGGCTGAAAGTTGTTTTTTATCTTCTAAAATTGCATGCACATTGTATATTGGCCAGTATAATGAAATATTTTTTATAATGAAAAAATAAATTTCATTTTCATGATTTATAATTCAATTAACATTTTTAAAAAATGTTTAAGAAGAATTTAGAAGCATTTAGAAGAAAAGTAACAAATATGCTCATAACATTCTAATGTTACTGATGTGTCAATTTTTCAGTGTCTCTCTCAAATAGTAGATTTCCTTACTTATTTCCCTAATAAATCTGTTCAGTATTTTCTTCTTTATTGGATTTGTTCTTTATCTCCTCTCCTAGTTCTTGTAGAGCATCACAACTCTCTTCTCTTGGCAATTCTGCTTATGCTGTAATATCTATTGATATTTCTTTTGAGTCATCTATCAGAAAGGAACTATTCACAAGACTTCTTTCAGTATACTGATTCCAGTATACTGATTGTGATTCATTTTGTAACTTTATTCGAGATGCCTTTTGGATTGACATTTTTAACATTAAGAATTGTGCTACAGAGATTTCTTCATAGGTTAAAGACTATGCCTCCCTTCTCTCCTCAATTTGATAAATTTGATCAATTTCTGATAAAGCAGAATGTTTTGCTCATAAATTCTATTTTTAACTCATCTGGAGCATCTTTGGCTGAATTTCCACTTAGAAATGAATCTTTATTGAGTGATATGCGTATAACTCTGTCCATTGTTTCCTTTATCATTTCTAATGTGAATCCTCATGAACTTGATAGTATCCCTGAAATAGTTCTTAAGACGTGCTCCTGAACTGGCTCTTGTTCTCTCTAAACTCTACAATAAATGCCTTTCTGTTTGCTTTCCTGCTTATTGGAAATCCTCTTCTGTAGTTCCAGTCTTTAAGAACTCAGGCAAATCATCTGATCCTTCTAACTCTTTTTGGTAAAGTACTAGGTGTTCTAATTAATGAAAATAATTAAAAAAAAAAAAGACTAATTATATTATGATCCTTTTGGCAATTTTACAATCTTTATTTTTTTATTTTAACCAGAGGTAATTTTTAGTTCATTTTATTTTTCTATAAATATACATACATTTTACTCTTAACTGAAAGATACAGTATTTTCTTACCAAAAATACCTACTTACTTTTCTTATTGTGTCATGAATCTTTTTAAATGGATATTAAGTTTCAAAAATAATTATTAAAAAGTGTATTGTAGTATTTCAATATAAAACTCAGAATATTGTGTTAACAAAATTACTTTTTTTCCTGAAAATTTGAGATAATAAAAGATATCTGTTATTATAAGCTGTTTTTATTAAAGCCCATTTTATTAAAAGGGTCATTTTTTTTTCTCTATATATAAAAGAAAACACAAGAAAGTGACAACCTTTACTATAAAGTATATCTGCAATGAAAAACAATAAGCCCTATATGTTTTATCATAATGGATGCAGTAATTTGACTTAAAAACAAAAGAACAATGGTTAGTGGTTTTATATTTTTTGTTATTTTCTTCTTTATTTTTTATTTTTATATATATATAAAAATCCTGTCAAACCTGATTGACTGCTAAATATTCCTTTTATGTGAGTGATACTTTTTAATTATATTTATATTATCTTTGCCATCAAAATATTATTATCACTTTAATGAATTACCAACATTACCTGTTGGGTAAGCCTGTAAAACCATTAAATGGGATTTATTAATATTGCATAAGCTTTTTATAAAAAATACTTTTGGTACTAAAAAATGACAATGTTAGTTTTACAATTAGACAGAAAATAAAAAAACACTTTCTCATCAGTAAGTGAGATAAAAAAGAACCTCTAAAAGTTATCATCAACAGATTTTGAACTATCTGGAGATTTAAATGGATCAAGCTAGATTAATATCTCTCGTTAAATACCATTATATCTTATAAATTAATACAGTTAAGATGTTGTTGAAAATTGCTGCCAAACACTTTCCAGTAGTAATCATCAAACACCTTTTGTGAATTTACAAATACATGAAAATAATAAAGAAGAGTAAATAAAAAGCAAATGAAATGAAAAATAACTTCATTGACTAATTGTAAATTGGAATTTAGAATGAAGCAGTTACATTTCTGGATGAATAAGAGTAAGATATAATCATAAATGGAGAAAAATAGAAATTCACACAACAAACAGAATATACAAAAATTCACATGTTTTTTTTGTGAGCATTGGGTTCAGAAGGGATAAAGAAAGAATCTGCAGATTCCACCCCCACCAAAAAATCATCAAGCTTAGCATGATGAATCCAAAAAATATTCTGTCATCACTGCTCCCTATTAAACTTGAAACTAAAGCAGTTTTTTTAAAGCCCTATCAAAAGATGGAACGTGTTTGCTGTGTTTTAAAAGTATTCTGGTTTGTCTAAAACTAAATTGAAAGGGTATATTTACTTAACCTGATATTAGAAAACTTTTTATTAAGAATTTCAGGTTGTAATAAATGACCTGGATTTTAGTGGCTTTGGTGTGATTTTTAAAAGTTGCAAATTCCAAACAGATTGTGGAAAATGTTAATCAAAAAGTTGGGTTGTAAAATGAGTTTCAAAGTTTACTTTTTGGATTCACAATGAAGCATAGAGTGAAAGATTCCATGTGGACATCAAAGAACTGACAAGAAAATAACAGAGAAAGAACATTGACTATCAGTATGATGTGGGACGATTAATAGGATCTCACTAAAAAGGTAATATTTACCAGAGTTTTGAAGGAGAAATAATCAGAGATATTACAAAAGTAAGAAAAGTTTTGTGTAAACAATGAAATACATAGTTGTTTTTTTATGTACAGATTTCAAAAAGTACACTGGAAATATGTTTCTATTTAAAATTAGTTTAAAATAATGTTAGATAGATCCACTGAAATTTATTATTTGCTATATTTTCATGAAATTTCTTTTCAGCTTTTTACTTAAAATGGAATGTAATAAAACACTTCAAATGTAGATTTTCATTGTATTTGAAAGTGAAGAAATAAGTCACTAGTCAAAATTGAAACAACTAATTTTATTAAATTTTCAACTGTTTTAAGTTTAACATTACTTGCAGATTTTATTGATTCCCATCTGGGAACTGCAAGTAGTGTTTTCTTTGCTGGAATATTGTTTTCTGTTATCATATACATTTCTTTTAATGATGGACCTCAAGTTTTCTATTGAATTAATATCTGGAGAACCTAGTAGTTATTCTATTAATTTTGCCATCTTTGAAAGCTTCTGATAAGGTTGGTCAGCTCTTTAGGATATGAATCATTATTGTCATGCATGAATACTCACTTCAGCATAAATTCAGCAAAATTTTTTGGTTGTAAACTGTACAACTAAAAAAATATATTGTTTGAGAACTTAAAAGAATTCCATGCTTTTATGCATTTGTCTTTTTATCATCATTAATTTCCTTTCTCATGTTAATTGATTATTTTCATAAAGGACACATCCATCAGGTCTATCCAATATATATTTATAGTGGTCAATTTTAATGTACAAAAAGTATAACTGACATTTCTTTTTGTGGTGTTTACTTAAAGCTGGTGGTTTTGTTGCTTTTATGCTTTTAGCCAGTATTATTGTTCTGCATTATTTATCTTTGTTTGCATTTACAACACCAGCTTCTAACTTGTTCTTGTGGATTCATCTCCTTTTCTTGTTTATTACTCTTCATTTTTCTCTGTTCTGTTTTTATGACACTCTTAAAGCAATCTTTTTTCTTTATCAAGCCAATATTTTAAATTTATTTTTTGATTGTTCTTTTTGCCATATGTTCAGTTTTTTTTTGGCAATTTTCAATATTGTATCAGTATCTCTTAATCACTTTATTATATCTTGCTTCTATTTTAAAGTTATATCTTTCTTATGATCATTAATAATTTGGAATTAAAAAAATAAGTATCATTAACGATACTATTATGAATATTTAGTTACTATGTGATGAACAATCCTCAAGTTGCATAATAAAACTAATAATACATAATGAATATTTCTTAAAAAACATAAAAACAGATATGGGCTGAAATGGACATGCCATGTTTATCATATAATTATATCCTTAACTTTTACCAACTTCAGTTAATATGAATTATATTGTGAAAGCATTTACTTGCATAAAATCAGACATTGTTACTCAAATAACGATTTGCAGAATTGTTTAAGGAATTGTTGAAAATCAGTTTATGAATATCCATGCTAACAAGTACTAGCTGGATGTGTGGAAATGTCAAAAGTATTAACCAAGTTTGACAAGTATCCAATGCCTCTGCTGTTTTCTTATCCTTTTCCTCTATTTTTCATTATTCCTTTCAATTTTTGCTGAACATCCATGTTTTTTATCTCAATCTTAGACAAATATGGATAAATATCATGCTTAAAAGAATAGAGAAATATTGTCAATTGCATTGTCTCTCTTATCATTTGTTGCTATATCTCTCTGTAAAAATGATTGAATGCATCACAAGTTCCATTTTTGCCTTTCAATGTTATAATCCTTGTGGCTTCATATATAACATACTGCTTTCTTTAATCTTCATCCTTGTTCACTCTTTATACTGTACTGTGGAAAAGTATTAGGACAAGAACTATTTTATTTTTTATGAAGCATCAAAATAAAGTTTAAAATCACCCCTGTCCTAACACTTTTGTACACTACCAGTAGTGTGCAAAAGTATTAGGACAGGGGTGATTTTCCTAAAAACCTTGCTGAAATTCAAATACAGGGGGAAAAGCCAAGTAAATTGCTAATTAATATTGATTATTTAAAACTAGATGTAAAAGAAATGTGTTAAAAAGAAATTATATTTAATTTTTTCTATTTTCTATTAAACTAGTTATTTTGAAACTACTCTATTGAACATCTATGGGATATTTTGGATAAAAAAATGATAAATCTAATGTTACTTTGCAAGACACTTTGGGAACAAATACAAGCTGCTTGGCAGAAGATACCATTAGATACATTGAAGAAGCTTGTGATGTCAATGCCTGACATACTGAAGGCTGTGATCAAAGCAAAAGGCTATTATACTAAATATTAAATTTATTTTGTAACATGTATTTTTTCTTGTTAAAGTATTGTTGAATAAATCAAATCAAATTACTTTAATTAAATTGTTTATTTTCTGTCAATATGCCTAATAAAAGATAAAATAGTTCTTGTCCTAATACTTTTGCACAGTACTGTATATTTTTTCCTTTCACATCTTAACTTTCCTCATTCATATCAACTTTTCCCCACTCTTCTCTCCAAATATTCCTTCATGATTTATATTACTGCACAGTTTCTTTATAAGAAAGTGTAATTAATTTCAGTTGAGAAGAGTAAGGGATTGAGCATATATTTCTTGGATTCAAGGTAGAAGACAATAATGGTCATACATATAAATAAGCTGAATTAGTCCTTTACTTGTTTCTGACAAAGTACTAGAGGCTTTAATCAACTGTGAATTGGTTATGCATATTACTTTGAATGATCTTCTTTTGGATTAACAATACAACTTTCATTTCTTTACGTCTACTGCTGATGTATTAACGTATTAATTAGTGAATTTGTCTATCACACACTGATAAGAACTGTAAGACTCAGGATTTGGATTTAGATATTGCAAAGGATTTAGCATGCTGGCTTTCTACAAGATCAAAGGCTTCCATATGTCTGGTTGAATATTTGGCTTAATCCAATGATTCTTAACAAATCAGGTAATGAAGGTCATATTGAGTAGCCATGGTTCTAGATCATTTCATATTAATGCAGAGGTTCCCCAGGATTCTATCCTTGGACTTACATTATATCTTATTTTCAAAGTCCTTCCCAATGTCATCAATTCATGCTGATGATATAACTATTTACTCTTGTCTTAATAGTAAGTTTCATAAGTGCGACAAAGTAAAACTGGAAAATTCTTGAAAATTCTTGAAAATTACCTTAAATCATTTAACTGGGTTAAAGAAATCACTTGTAAATTTTAATGCCTCTGAAAATGAAACATCTTTTAATATGCATAGAGAAAGGCAAAAAAGCCTTTCAACTGATGTTAACCTCCAGAAGTATAACTCATTGCATCTTCTTGGCCTCACATTTTTCACTGGTATGAAGTGGAGTGATTATATTGAATCAATTGCTAGGTCTGCTGCTATTTAAGTTGGTTCATTGAATTTGAACAGACATTTTTTGTCATTTATAAATCTACCATTTGTTTATGCAATGAATATTGCTGCCATATCTGGTTTGGTGCTCTTGCTATATATCTTGAGACTGTTGACAAAATCCAGAGAGGAATCTGTAGTGTTATCTAGTCCTGACATGGCATGATTTCAGTCACTTTCCCAATGCTGTGATGTATGTTTTGTCTGTCTTTTCTATAAATATTTTTATGGCAATTGTTCTACTTTGGTATCTTGGCCACATGAATTTAAGTGTACTTCTAGAGTGGCAAATAGGTCTTACTGTTTGACTGTTAATTAGCTAACTCTAACTTTTCTTATATATGAAACTCTTTTAGTTTCTTTTTTCCCTGCAAATTTTCAAATGCAACATAAATCATAGTCTTCTGTCTTTTCATTCTTTTTCATTTTTATTATCGACTTGCTTGGGTGAAATGATAAAAAAAGAAAAACAATTTTTCTTAGACATTCTCTTTTATCATAAGAAGCTGTATGAGTGCCATTTTTCAATTTCATAACTCTGAAATTTTTGCTTCATTAGGTCAATTACTTAAGTTTTTTTTTTACAAATTGCTCCTTTCAGCAATAGTAAAATTCATTTTAATATAATATTGCCATAGTTTTAATGTATTAAGAACTACTTTAAATGGAATAAACATTTTGAAAACTTGATTATTAAAGATTTTATCTTCTTTTCAAGTTTAAATATTTTGCAAAAAATGGAAATAAATTTGTGAAATTAAACTAGGTTTAAAATTTATATCAAAGAAATAGTTTTCTAAATAGAAAACTGACTTAATTTGTATTTCTTGGATAGTTCTTAAAATTAATCTATGCAATTTAAAACTTACATAAATTAATGTGTAAATCATATTTTTCCTTTGTGTTACAATTTTAAGATTTATTGTCAACCTTCAAACAGTCAAAATAAACAATTATGAACAGATACTTGTTAAATTGGACATAATTTGTTTCTCCTTGTTTAATAAAGATATTTTCAAAGAAAGAAGAAATGGTACGGCATTTTAAATGGCACAAGAAACGAGATGACTCTCTGCAGTATGGGTTCATGCGTTATAGTCCGCTAGATGATTGCAGCTTCACTTATCCCAACTGTTCCCACAATCGGCGGCAGACTCACTACCACTGTTTGCAGGTAAGATTTTTTAAAACTGATTCTTTCTCTTTTCTCTTTAAGAGAAAGAATCATTTGAACTCAAGATGAATTGATGATTTAACCAAATTAGTGCAATGTCTTGTTTTGTCAATATCTTGTTTTGTCTGTTCTCAATGCTTCTTCAGGTGCATCCAGCAGCTCAAAGTACATTCACAGCATCTTTCTCTCTCACTATATACAAGAAGTGCACTGAAAATCTTTTAGCATGAATACCAAATTTTGAGGGCAATAGCTTTTTCTTTTTTGTATGTTTGTGTGTGCGTGTGTGTGTGCAGGTGAGAGAGAGAGAGAGAGAGAGAGATAGGGTCTTGCAAGGCTAAATGATTTGAATATTTGCATTCTGACCCTGAGATTTGGTTCAAATCTCAACATCATCAATTTGTCAGGGAAGTGACTACTTGATGTTATCAGGCTAGGGGAGGTGATCCAAGCTTGTGACACCACTGGAAGATGCTTGAATGCCATATCATGGGTTGACTCAAAACTTATGATTAAAATTGAGTTAAGATAACTGTTTGGAAGCCATTGATGGTTGTGCTAGAACAAAATCACAAGTCATTGTGACCTAGGGTACTGACTTTATTCAAATTGTTGATCATGTCCTATTATGTGGTCTCTCTCAAAAACTGTAAATAAGGTCTGTACAGCATAGTTGCAGTATAACATACAGGTTGTCTTTGTGGGTGTCAAAAACATAAATGTGCCTGAGGGAGCATCTCAACAATGCTCCTAATAGGCATGTGTATTCGAAAATGGCGAATCAGATGTGTGTGTGTGTGGGGGGGGAATTAGCACGTAGAAATTGAAAATATAAAGAAACTTCAAACTTGTCTCTACAAATTTAAATAAATTTTATTATTGAGTATTTGTTTTCTTTCAAATTGAAAGAAATGAATTAAACAGATCCTTGCAAAACAAATTCACACAAAAATATTTTGTTGTCATTCTTTCTAATACAGCCAAATCAATTGTATGATAAAACAAGCAGAATGTATCTACTTAAGGACATATTTATGTTGTTTTATGAATGTGTGTAATTTTCAATTCAAATTATATCCTACATTCATGTTTCAAGAGTGCATAATTTTCTTTAAAATTACTAGACTTATTAAGATGTAACATAATAAAATATTGTAAAAAGGTTGAGAAATTAATTATACAAAATGTTTGAGAATTCAACTTGTCCACAACAGCTAACAACTGAGCCTGATCAAAAATTTACAGAAAAACTGAAAATGAAATACTAACTAAACACCACAAATATTTGTAGAAAATATATATGCTTGAAGAAGCTAATATTTGGCTTACAAAACTTGGAAGTTTATTTGTTAATAAATATTTTCCCAATTTTTAAATATCTATTTTTAGGAGGAAAAATATTGTTGATCATTTTGTGAGCTCTCAAATTTTGTAGCAGACAACAAAGATGGTTGTATGAATTTTTAAAGACTTCAATGCATTTTAATGTAGCTGAGTGGTTAATAAATTTGAATGTAGAAATTCAAATCTGGAGCCTGTTTTGTGCAAAAATGAGTTATTTCAGGTTTTTATTAATATTACTTCAATGTAGTTAATCTTTTTACATTTGTTTTAACATAACAGGAAATATGTATAAATATTTTTCATCAGAAAAGAAAATATGAAGGAGAAAATGAAATTCTGGAATTTTTATTTTTGTGTTGTTTGCTTTTCATTGGTTAAGCAAATCTCATGTATATATATATATATATCCTGCCAAGGTGTCATATACACACATTCATGTGTATATTTCATTTGTGTATGTGTACGATAATTCTTGTTTACCTCTGCAGGATTTGGATGATGATGTGTATTCCTTTGTGTGTGTTTGAACTACTAGTAAACATTTTCATTTGTGTTTGGTGGTAGACTGTATGTTGACTTTGGGAAGTCTTGTGTGTGAGTGAAAGAATTTAAGTCACAACAGTTGTGATTGTACTTAGACATATTTTACAGTCTTTAAGTGTAGATTTTATAAAAATTAGTGATATTAATAAAGTGTGTTTGATGTCTGTTTATAGATGGCAAGATATCAAAACTTCAGGCTCAAATATATATATGTGTGTGTTTGTGTATGCATGGGTACATATGAGGAGGCACATATACATGATTTACATTTTATGTAGTAAATGATTAAGTTAATTTAAACCAAAGTGGAGTTGGTAATGGCCAAATTGAAGGTAAGTGGAGTTGGTAATGGCCAAAGCAGCAGGACCAGATGGAATTGTTGTAGAGATGTTGATGTTCCTAGAAGGCCTTGGTGTAGACAGACTAACAGAAATAATAAATGAAATCTATAGCAACAGCAACATACTGGAGGATCTAAGCAGATTAATCTTCATAACCCTACCTAAGAAGCCAGGTGCAAAGGAATGTGAGCTCCACTGAACAATCAGTTTAATGAGCCACATAACAAAATTCATCATACGGATTCTGATGAACAGAGCACACAGCAGAATCAGCCCAGAGATAGGACAGGAACAATGTGGATTCGTTAAAGATACCAGAATGTGGAATGCAATATTCATGCTCAGAATGCGATCTGAACAAGCAATACAAATGCAGAAGGACCTTTATCTGTGCTTTATAGACTACACAAAGACATTTGACAAAGTTTGACACAAGGACTTGATAGAGATGCTTGACAACCTTGACATTTTTGGAAAAGACTTTAAGAGAATCAAGAATCTATATTGGCAGCAAACCGCTTGTGTACAGATAGGAAGTGAACTCAGCAGGTATGCAAAAATACAAAGGAACATAAAACAAGGATGTGTTTTCTCACCAGATCTTTTCAACCTATACAGTGAAGCAATTATGAGAGAAATAAAAACCTTGCTAGGACTTGACATTGGAATTGACAATCTCAACAATATCAGATATGAGAATGACACGGTGCTGATAGCAGACATGGAAAGGAAAATGCAGGACCTACAGAAGTTAGCAAAAGAAAGGGAAAAGAAAGGATTGAGCATAAACCTCAAGAAAACTGAATGTATGGTCATTAGCATAAAGAAGAGCCCAATATGCCAACTTCAAATCAGAGAATCTAAAATAAAACAAGTAAAAAAATTCAAATACCTGGGAAATGCTTTGACAGAGAATGGAAAGTGCGATATGGAGATCCAAAGGTGCATTGACATAGCCAAAGATGCATTTCAGAAGCTAACCAGACTACTGAAAGATAGGAAAATCTCGTTAGAATAAAAAAAAGAGTGCTGGATTGCCATGTGATACATGTACTTTTTTTTTTTTTAATCATTTCACCCCGGGCAAGGCGGAAACGCCACTGATGTGCAGGGGGCTACATAAATGTAAAAAGATTAATTAGAAAAGAGTGAGGAGTACAACCTAGTTAGAAAGGAACAATAGAAAGCTGAGATAGCAGGTGCGATGACAGATACATAAGTGAAGAGAAAGGGAAGGTTATACAGGGGTGGGAAGACAGCTAGAGTCCAGTGGTTAGTAGATGAGTATTGACTTTGCATTTAAATTTCTGGAGGTTGTAGCCGTCAGGAAAGCAAGAATACGGGAGCGAGTTCCACAGACTGGAAGTGCGAGAGAAGAAACTGCAGGAGTAGAATTGTCGTCTGCATTTGGCTAACCTGACTGTGAATGGGTGGGACCCAGTTGCCAGTCTGGTTTCATGAGTAAACACCTGTTGAGGAGGCATCAGCGACTTAAGTTCATCTGAGCAGAAGCCATGAAAGTATTTATAGAACAGACAAAGGGAGGCCACATTTCGACGATGGGGAAGTGGCTGCAGTCAAGCTGCCAGATCAGTACCTATCACATTACAGACTCTCCTTTGGAGCCTGTCAAGAACACTGAGGAGAACAGCAGGGGCGCCTGACCATAAATGGCCGCAGTACTCCATGCACGGATGGATGGTTGACTTGTATATATGCAGGATGGATTCAGGTGGAAAAAAACATCCTAGATCGACATAGTGACCCAACCTTCTTAGCAGTAGATTTTGCTATGGATTCAATATAGTGGTTCCATTTGAGGTCTGAGGACAGGGTAAGTCCGAGGAGGCGTAGTGTATTAAGCGAATGCTGGACGATCTCAACAAGGATGAAGGAGAGGCTTGAGGCAGCAGAAATGTGGTTTTACAGAAGTATGCTGAGGATACCATGGATAAAGCATGTGTGCAAGGATGAGGTGTTGAAAAGAATGCAGACGAGAAGAAATCTAATACTAAAATATCAGGAAGAGACAAATGAAGTTCCTGGGACATGTAATGAGGAAGGAGGGCCTGGAGATCTTAATACTCACAAAAAAATATTTAAAGCCACAAGAAACGGAGCCAAGTGGAAGTCCATGATCGCCTATGTCCTGAAAGGATGCAGCACATGAAAAAGAAGAAGATTTGGAGTAGTTTTTTTCTAAAATTGGGAATATGATGTCACAATGGATGGTGGTCAAATAATCTTGATCATTTCCTGGATGAGGAAATTGGTAAAAAGACCTTCAGCATCAAGGAATGTTATTATTAAAGAGATTGGAGTGTAAAATTCGTATGAAGTTGTTGGTTGATTTAATGCTGTATTTGTTCAGTATATATGGTTGAATAATGTTGTTTATAGTTTTTACTATGTGATATAGTGGGTTAGAAATCTGAGAAATTATAGATCAGAGGTGCTCTCCAAATTTGTGTGGTTTTATTTTTCTTAAGATGTAGCTTAGTTTGTAGGTGCTAATTATTTAGTTTATAGGTTCCAATTGCAACATTGTTGGTGGTAATAGTTTTATTGAGTATGTTTGTGAGAGTCTTTGTGAGCTTTTGAATTTTATTTAGTCTTTGAAAAGGTTTTCTACTTTTGTGTTATAATCGTTTTTGTTTAGTATAATGTATATTTTGACTTTGTCATCTATATAGATTATGATGTTGGGGTTTTTATAAAGTTGGATGGTTACTTCTTTTATTGAAAGTGTTAATAATTGTAAAAATGTCTTCAAATTCCTAAAGCAATTAGCATCAAAAGTAAAAACCCAACCATAAACAAAATAGATTTTCACACTGGTACAAACACATTGAACACCTTTAATAATTGACACAACCAATTACTAATATCTTCCAACAATAGACCTGTCTGAAGCAATAGTTTTCTCACCCAATTTAATAAAAGCAGATAATTTGACACACAAATATTCCTCTGATGATAATCAATAATGATCAAAATCACTTGGAAACTGAATTTAGGGTTCAGCTTCCACCAACTGGACACTGACACATGAAAGATTTCATGACAAATGAAAGAATTTCAGAATAAGATTAACAAAAGAAAAATTTCCATAGCATTTAATGACACACAATAAAAAATTTGTTTACTCTTCTTGTACATTAGTATGGATGAGTCTACAATATGAGAGTCATAACTACTGATTAGTGGGGAGTGTATATGGTAGAGTATATTACAGTAGACTAATCTCTCGGTGACACTCTTGTACAAAATAATCTGGCTTGTTGTATGACATCCATATTTGGTAGTTTACCACTTGGGTGCACAATTTGTTATTGTAACTTTCTCAAGGATACAACAAAATTTTAAACAGCTAACCTTACCATCAACAATAACAATACACCTGCAAGATCTAAATTACAGTGAACCAATATTATTTATGAATTTACATGCCTCTTAAGGAGCTGCCTTCCAGATCAAATCAAATTCATGAATAATTATATTAGATATACCCCTATATGCTTATTGAGAAGATTCACCTTAAACCTCTGTGCCTATAGCTAAATTATGATTCATTTAAACACACCTGGAAACTTACCAAACTCCATCTGCAGCATACTTGGAGAAAATGCAAGTAATATAGCCTCATCATTTAAAAAAAAAAAGAATGCTGGAAGCACTAAAAAGAAAAAAGAAAAAGCCAACATTCAGTAGCATTGACTATGAACATGGCCACAATGTGCTGATCATATTTTGAAAAAACATTCTTCTAACTCTAGATACATGCACAAAAAATGTATACATTTCGTTAAAATAAAAATAAAAACCATACTTGACAATGGCTAAAAGAACATTCAAAAGCACCTAGATATGAAGAAAATCTGAACTGTGTTTACACACATTATGTTAAAAAATAAAAACACTTATATGAACACAAGAAAAATTAAATAAATTGCTTAATCACAGTGCCTTGTCAGTCATTTTTAATGTAATATATATAATTATATGTGTGTGAGTGTATGTATATATATATATGCGTGTGTGTATATATTTATGTATATGTGTATATATATGTATGTGTGTATATATATGTATATGTAAGTATATGTTTATGTATATATGTGTATATGTATATGTATATATATATATATATATACATATATCTGTATATATATATATATATATATATATATATATATATAAGCATGTGGTGTAGATATAAAAGAATCCAAAGGAGTATCCTGTACATAAAGCGGTAGGATAACTCTCTAAGAGAGCTCTAAATATATATGCATATAAATACATATAGAGCAAATGTAAAAATTAAGACAGACACGTTATTCCATGGTTAAGCCGAAGTATAGGCCTATTTCAGACAAACCATCATCAGCTTCCATCTTTATTGTACAGAAGATTGTACATAAATGAAATTCACAAATAAAGACCCTCAAAAAGAACAAAAACAGAAATAAAAATAAAGATCGCCCCTTAAAAGTGAAAAATTAAAGAAAAAATTCATCATTACATCAGTTAGGTGAATACACACACATACATCCATAAACATATACACACACGCAACATATAATCAAAGAGCATGTGTCAGAACAGATGTCAACTCAAAGATTCTCTACGTAAGTCACTCAGACTACTAACACGTCGATTTGGAAAGTAAAACAGGAGTTGGGAGAGAGAGAGATAAAGAAAAAGGGTAAGTGTTTTTATGAGCATCAATGTAAAGGCAAAGAAGAAGAAAGAAGAGAGGAATAAATTTAAATTTGAAAGAAAAGTTGATAGGAAAAAATATAAATAAATAAATAAATTTTATATATTAACAGTGAAAAGATAAGAAATTAGAGTCTAAAAAAATTTGGAAAACTAAATTTATTTAAGAAATAATAGTTAATCAATCTGTTGTAATCACAATTACCACCACAGCACTTATAATCAAAATTATGCTAATTATTCAGTAAACAATACAATTATAATACAATATAATGTTAATAATGTAAAAAACCTATATACATGCACATACATACACAAATACATACACACACACACACATACACACATCATATATACGAACACACACATCTTTTTTTTTTATAAGCGTTTCACCCCGAGCAAGGCATGTCACTGCCACTACTGCGCAGGGGGCTACATATAGTGGAGAAAGGATGGTTAAATATAGGAAATGTCAGAGGGTGGGTGATAGGCGGGTAAGGATACCGAGAATGGTTAAATATAGGAAATGTCAGAGGGTGGGTGATAGGCAGTTAAAGATACCGAGAATGAGGGTTGGGTAGATGAGAGTTTTCTGAGAATAATTGGGAGTTAGTGTGATAGGAGGTGTCTATTGACCCTACATTTAAACAGCTGGAGATTGTAGCTGTCGGGAAAGCAGACTTGTGGAAGGGAATTCCACAGGCGGGAAGCACGAGAAAAGAAGCTGTTGGAGTAGAATTTACAGTTGCATCTTATCTGTTTAACTGTAAAAGGGTGGGACCTAGTTGCTAATCTAGTATCTCGTGTAAATTCATGCTTAGGCAGAGTTGCCAGTAATCTTTGGAGCCAAACTTAGAGGATGCTATGCGTTGCCTCATTCTGGTAGCAAACGCCCTCTTAGCTTTGTTCAGTACTTTTTTACACTTATTATGTTTAGGTTCAACGAGCAGCTTCGATAGAGCCAGAAGAAATGGTTCTGGTGGGCAATGGCGTCCGAGCAAGTGGGTGAGAACCAGGGGGATGAATTTGATTTTAGCTGGAATTTCCTGGCCGGGATAAAAGCATTGATGCCAGCCTTAACCCAAGAGGAGACCTCGGACGCACAGTCTTCGATAGGAAGATCGAAGACGTTGTTCCAGGGGACGTCGCAGAGGAAGTCTCGGAATGAGTCCCAGTCTGCTCTCTGGTAGCAGTATGATATTCTGCTGGTCTGGTTTTCTTGGGTAGAGTAAGAGCGGATTGAGATGTTGATGGAAACTACGGCGTGGTCAGAGTTTCCGAGGGGGCAGAGCTGCCTGGTGGTGCAGGAGTCTGGAATGGAAGTAAAGCAGAGGTCGAGTAAAGAGTCCCTTCCATTAGGGTTATTAGAGAAATGCGTGGGGAAGTCCACCACTTGTGTTAGAGCTTGGGTTATTGAAAAATACATGGTGCGGATTCCAGCAAGGTTGGTGGCTGAGTTTTCAAGCTACTTGGTGTGGTGGGCGTTAAAATCACCAAACACAAATATATGGGCAGATGGGTGAGAAGAAATAGCCCTGTCGATATTAGTAGAGATGCTATCAAGTACTGTACAGTCAGAGGAGGAGGGGGCGCAGTAGAGGAAGAAGAGATAGCTAACCGAGCTTAGAAGTGAGAGACGGAAGCACATGAAAGAATGATCCAGGGATTCAAGAGATGTGACCCTGGCTAAAGGAAGTTGTTCACTGACATATACACCAAGCCCATGCATATGGACATTGGAGTTCTTCCTGAAGAGGGGAAGGTAACCAGGAATGAACAGCTCCGAGGAGGGGATAGAAGGGTCAAGGTTAGTCTCACATATAGCTAAGATATCGTGTGAGTTAGTTTGAAGGAATGATTCTACACTATTAAAGTTACTGCGAATACCTCGTATGTTTGTGAAAGAAACGCAGATAGGTTTGGGCGATTTATGACTAGCTGGTTTAGTCTTGCTGTTTCGTTTGTTTAATTGCATGGTGGTTTAGTTGTGGATAGAGAGAGGTCTAGACTAGGGTCAGATGGTCACTAATTGCAGCAGGTGAAGGATAGAGAATGGTGCCGCCTGCAGCATAATGTGGCCTCGGCGTTGCCCATCGGAAATTCATGCAGGGACGCCCGTCCATGCGCGAACCCTGATATTATTCAACTGTTGATCAGAGCAGCCTCTCAAGACGCTACGCAAGAGTTCAGGCTCCTGATTCGAAAGCAGCAATCAGGGAACTACCAACCTGGTACCCTCAGAATGAAGAGACGTTGCCGCCATACTCACCAACTGCAAAGAGCTTCCAGCTGAACTGACGTCTAGGCTGAAAAAGAGAGATGAACCGGGAACCCCTTCCTAAACAAGAAACAAGGCGATCACCTCTACTCCTGTCCAAAAGAAGGGGGTGGAGTGTGAGATCGGGCGATAGTAGGTACTATCTACACCCAATTAAAAAAAAAATACAAGAGTGACTGAAGTTCACTAAGTTTTAACTTAGTATAAGTTGAAACTAAACTTGATAAGCAAACACACACACCTGTAAAAACAAATATATATAAATACAATAGATGTATATACAAACATATATACATATATATACACAAAACACATACACACATAATATATTTTTAAAGGCAAAAAGATAAAAATCTAGTAATTAGTAAAATAAAAAATAAATAAAAATAAAAATATTTTAAATTTATATATATATATGTATACATATTCATATATATATATATATATATATATATATATATATATATCTTTATATATTTATTTTTAAATAATAATAATAATATATATGTATATATGAAAAATATATAAACACCAATTTATTAACTACATATTCGAACGCAATGAGATAATATCAGAAAGAATATCTAAAAAGGGCCAGATATTAAAAAAAATAAATAAAATAAATAAATAAATAAATAAGCTGCTATCTATTAACCATCACAGACAATTGCTCCTACCCTCTATTAGCATGGATCAGTCTCCCTGAAAGCAAAACACTGAACCTCCTTGGCTGAAATTTCACAACAAACCTCAAGTAGAATGACTATATAGAATCCATAGCTAAATCCACTGTTAAGAAAGTCAGTTCTCTGTGTAGGGCCAGGAAGTTTTTTCCGCCTGAAACAATCCTGCACATATATAAATCTACTATCCATTCGTGCATTGAATACTGCTGCCATATCTGGTCGGGTGCTCCTGCTGTCCACCTAGGTGTCCTTGACAAAATCCAATGGAGAATCTGTAATGTGATAGATCCCAACTTGCCAGCTTGGATACAGTCACCTTTTCACCAGCGCAATGTGGCTTCCCTGTGTCTCTTCTACAAATACTTTCACGGCTTCTGCTCCGATGAACTTAGCTCACTGGTGCCCCATATATATAAATTTACTCGAGCCAAAAAGATTAGCAACTAGGTCCCACCCTTTTACTGTGAAACCATTAAATTGTAAACACAAATTCTACTCCATCAGCTACTTTTCTCACACTTCCCACCTGTGGAATTCCCTTCCATTTACTTGCTTTCCCGACGGCTATAATTTTTTTTTTAATCATATCACCCTGAGCAAAGTGGTAGTGCCACTGATGTGTGGTGGGGCTACATAAGAGTAAAAATTAGATAGAAGAGAGTGAAGAGAGGGATGAACCAGTTAAAAGGGAGCAAGAGAAGGAAGGGAATATAGGTGTGATGACACTTGCAGAGGTGAAGAGAAAGGAAAAGATATACAGGGTGCTGAAGAAAGAACTAGGGTCAGGGTGGTAAAGAAAGAACTAGGGTCATGTGGTTAAGAGATGAGTATTGACCTTGCATTTAAATTCCTGGAGGTTGTAGCCCTCAGGAAAGCAAGAATAAGGAAGCAAGTTCCACAGGCCAGAAGTGTGAGAAAAAATGCTGCAGTAGTAGAACTGTTGTCTGCATTTGGTTGATCTAAATGTGAATGGGTGAGACCCATTTGCCAGTCTGGTTGCACAAGTAAACACCTGTTGCAGAGGCACCAGTGACTTAAGTTCATTAGAGCAGAAGCCATGAAAGTATTTATAGAACAGACAAAGGGAAACCACATCCTGTCGGTGAGAAAGTGGCTGGAGTTGAGCTGCCAAGTTGGTACCTATCACATTACTAATTCTCCTTTGGAGCCTGTCAAGAAAACCGAGATGGACAGCAAGGGCGCCTGACCATATAGAGTAGCAGTACTCCATCCACGGACGAATGGTTGATTTGTATATATGCAGGATGGATTCAGGTGAGAAAAACATCCTGGCCCAACACAGTGACCCAACCTTCCTGGCAGTGGATTTTTGACTCAATGTCGTGGTTCCACTTGAGATCAAAGAGGGTAAGGCTGAGGAAGCGCAGTGTATTGCTCTCGGGGAGGCTCGCTTGGTCAATGCATATGTGGGGCAGGAGAGGTTGCTGTGATGATTGACAGACAGCAGCTTGTTCTTAGACACATTGAAATTTACAAGCCACTTCTTACCCCAGTTCACCACAGAATGTAGATTACTCTCAAGATCAGCAGCGAGATTATGTTTGCCCGCCATGCCGGGTTTCTTACTGATGTGGGAATAAATTGTGGTGTCATCTGCGTAGATGCCTACTTGGCTCTTAATCTCATCTGGGAGGCCAATTATGAAAATAAGGAAGAGCGTCGAGCCTAGGATAGAGCCCTGAGAGACACCAGCATTTGTACAGTAAGATGTGGAGGTACACCCATTCAAGACAACCTTCATTATGCGGTTATTTAGAAAAGATTGGGTCAGATTTAGCAATCTTTCAGTAATACCATAACCATATAGCTTGCATTGAAGGCCAGCATGCCAAACCCTGTCAAAAGCCTTGGAGATGTCCAGATCAACAGCACGAGCCTCGCCAGACTCATCAAAGGCCTGGAACATGTACTCCGTAATGGTCGTTAGCATGTCGGCTGTGGACCTGGCAAAGTGGAAGATATACTGCCTGTCAGAGAAGAGCTTATGGGCAGTAAGATGCTGCACTAATTCAGCATTAATAACGGCCTCGAACACCTTCCCGAAAATTGGAAGAAGGCAGATAGAGTGATAGTTGGATGGGTTCAAGGGTTCACCGGAGTTCTTAAATACAGGAATGACAGAAGAGGACTTCCAACATGCAGGAAAACAGGAAGCAGAGAGGCATTAGTTATACAGTTTAGAGAGGACAGAGGAGAGTTCAGGGGCACATTTCTTAAGGACAATCACTGGGATTCTATTACCACCGCTCGCCTTATGGGGGTCAATTTTTGTTATTACATGGGATACTACTGTCGGGCTAATATGTATATCATACAGTTTAGCCTCAGTTCTACAAGGGAAATTGGGTGGAGGTACTCCAGACGAGTCATATGTGAAGTTGGATGAGAATCTGCGAGCAAAGCACTCAGCCTTGTCCACTGATGATGTGAGGACCTCAAATTCATTAATTAAAAGAGGGATATAGGATTTGCTATTGTTCAACACCCGTTTGCATAACCGCCAATAGCCCTTGAAACTGAACTTGTGGTCAGCTATGTGCTGTCTCATTCTCTCAGTAAACAACCGCTTGACGTCCTTCAGGATTCTCTTGCACTCATTACTAGCAGATGTGAATAGGCTCCTATTGAAGTCAGATGGCTGTCTCCAAAATAGTCGGAAGTAGTGGTTCCTGTGGGCAATGGCTGCCAAACAGGCAGGAGAGAACCAAGGGGAGGAATAAGGTTTGAGACAATACTTCCTTGTAGGTGTGAAGGCATCACCCAGGATGAAATCTCAGAGGCACAGTCATCGACTGCGAGAGTGAACACTTTTCCCCAAGGGACGTCACATAGGAAATCGCAAAAGGCGTCCCAGTCAGTTCTTTGGTAGCAGTAGAAGGTCCTATAGGTAGGAGGCTCCTGGGGGGAGTGAGAGTGGAGAGAAATATTGAGAGAGACAACAGCATGGTCGGAGTTGCCGAGAGGGCAAAACTGCGAGACTTGGCAGGAGTCAGGTGCAGAGGTAAAGCATATATCTAGTAGAGAGGCATGTCCAGAGGGAGTGCTTGGAAAGTGTGTGGGGAAGTCCACTACTTGCATAAGGGATTGGGAAATGGCAAAGTTCATGGTGTAGATGCCAGCTGAATCAGTAACAGTGTCTTTACGCCACTGAGCATGATGAGCGTTAAGATCTCCAAAAATAAATATGTGAGTGAATGGGTGGTAGGAAGTAGCCTTATCTGTTACACTCTAGTAAGGGTACTCTCCCTTTGACCTTCTCCTAGTGTTGTGATTGAACCCAGTGTGCAAGAGTTCATGGTATTATCCGTGGCTTGCACGTGACCAGCAGTGGGCGAACAGCTATTACAGGTGTATTGACACATGAGGCAAGGTGATCCCTTTTACAAATAAATATCTGTCGGATCCATTGAATCTTGTTCATCTATTTCTTTCATGGTAGCAGAGCATTAAGACAATGGCTTCAAACTATAAAAATCCCCCCCAAATTTGATGAGCAAAGTTAGGAAGAATGGAAGAACGAGCTATCTATCTGTCAACTAATGACAGACATTGACAAGCGGAAACAAGCCTTAGCGGTAACGTTGTCTTTAACTAGAAAAGCAAGAAAAACAGCTTTAAACTCTAACAGAGAAGATTTACACTGAGAAGATGGTATGGAAACTCTAATTACTGCACTGGATCGATTATTTTTGCATGAAACCATCGACACAGCCTGTGAAGCATACAGGAACTTCGACGGATTCCAGAAACCTAAACACATGGCAATTTCAGACTACATTGTAGAATTTGACCAGCGATAACAGAGAAGTAAAAAATATAAAATGAGTCTGCCGGATGCTGTACTAGCATGCAAGCTTCTGGATAATGCTAATTTATCAGACCAACAAAAACAATTAATCCTGACAGCATGTGCATCAAGTGAGCTATGTTATGATATAATGAAGTTCATTATGAAAAGAATTTTTGTGGACAAAAATAAACAAAACCAATCGGAAAGGACTAACATTGCATTAATCAAGCAAGAGACTGCATTATTCACCAATCAAGGTAAGAAGTGAAATCCATGTCACTCTTTTCTAAAACCTAATGATAAAGTTAAAGAAACCAATCTGCCTAACAAATATGGTAAAGGAAGTAGATGCAGAATTTGCCAAAGTGTGCCCCATAGAAATGATTCAGTTAAGCTTGTGGAAGATTATCATTCCGATAACAGGGATTCACTGGTAGAAGAATGTAATGTCACACTTCTTACGCAGAATAACGTCTCCAAAAATGAAATTTTTGTTGTAGAATCTCTAAATTCAGCAGTCATCAACACAGCTTATACCAGGACAGTCTGTGGATGGAGATGGCTAAGACACTATGTAAAAACTATAAATAGTGATGTTATACCTAGAAAAAGTCACAAACCTTTTCATTTTGGTGACGGAAAAATTATAAATTCATTCCAAAAAGTTATTTTGCCAGCCAAAATAGGCAACACTAGATGTAATATTGAGGCTGAAGTGGTCGATGCAGACATCCCACTTCTGTTAAGCAAGACTTCATTGAAAAAGGCAGGAACTATTCTGGACTTGAATTTCAACAAGGCTGTGATGTTTGGAAAACCCATAGAATTACAGTTTGCATCTAAGTTATACACACAAGGAAAGCCAACAACAAATCCAGGCTAAGGTAATCAGCCAAAAGGCTAATGAAAAAAATAAAAACTGGTACAACATAAAAATTATGGAACCAGCTAACTTGGCAGGTGAGGAACTATCTGTAGACCTGGGCCAAGTCAGTGACCTTAATAAAAATGAAACCACCAGAGTGTCTGCTGATGATAACAGTGTCATGATTGTGGATAATACGTAATTCTATGAACCAAAAATGAAAGAGCTTGACAGCTGGAAACAGAACAATATCTACACAGAAGTAAAAGATTCTGGACAGAAATGCATATCCACTCGCTGGGTTTGTAGCTGGAAATCAACTACGGACGGCATTACACCTAAAGTGAGACTTGTTGCTAGGGGATTTGAAAAAATACAGGATATCCAAAAAGATTCCCCCACTTGTGCCCATGAGTTTTTGAGACTGATAATGGCAGTATCAGCTCAACATCAATGGAAGCTACATTCCATGGATATTAAGACTGCGTTTCTCCAGGGACAAAAGATGGATAGGGAAGTCTACATAAAACCACCTAAGGAAGTGAAATGTGATGAAATATGGGCTGAGTTATGCATCTCTTCATTGGTATAATAAAGTGAAATCAGTCATGACTGAGAATGGTGGGATTATGTCAAAAAAGGACCCCACAGTTTTCTATTGGATCTCTTGATAGGCATACTAGCTTGCCATGTTGATGACTTCATTTGGTCAGGATACCAACAATTTGATCACTTTATCAAAAACATACAAAAGGCATTTAAAGAGGACAGCAAAATCTCCAAGTATTATGTAATTGATCTCGTCTGTATCAATGATACAATACAACTCAACCAGGATAAATACACTGATGAAATATCACCAGTTGTTGTGGACTCTATGAGAGCTATGCAAAAAAACTCACAACTCTCAAAAAATGAAAAGCAGCCATAGAGATCGAAGGTGGGATAACTATTATGGTTAGCACATCAGAGTCGTCCAGACCTACTATTCGATGCCTGTGTATTAGCAACAAGCATTAAAAATTGCACAGTGAAGGATCTACTACAGGTAAACAAAGTTATTGCCAGGGCCAAGTCATCTAAGCTGTCACTGAAATTTTAACACCTTGGAAAAGATGAGGAACTATACCTGATGGTATTTAGTGATGCTTCTATGGGAAATCTTCCTGATGGTGATAGTCAGGGAGGCTATATAATCCTACTTGTGGGTGAATCTGGTAGATTTTCTCTGATTTGGTGGAGCTCAAAGAAAATCCAGCACATTGTGCATAGCACTTTGGCTGCTGAAACTATCTTAATGTTTGAAGCAATTGACATGGCAGTTTTCATTTGCACACTGTTCTATGAACTCGCAACAGGTAAGCCAAATCCACATAAACTACCTATAATATGTATCACAAGCTGCAAATCTCTCTTTGAGGCTGTAAAATCATCCAAACCGGTGAAAGAAAAGTAGCTTAGAATTGAAATCAGTGGAATTAAGGATGATGGACAGATAAAGGAATTCCGGTGGTGTCGAGATAAAATACAATTGGCAGACTGCTTAACTAAGAGAGGTGCATCATCCTTATTTTTAAGGAGTATATACTCCAACAAAGCGTAATCAATGAACAAGCGCAATTGGCTTCATGATCTAAACTCTTTTTACTTATTTTCTTACTTCCTCATTTTCATTTACTTTTGTATACACACTATTGAAAAAAAAAAATTCTTATGAGATTGTTACACTCTAGTAAGGGTACTCTCCCTTTGACTTTCTCACTGTGTTGTGATTGTACCCAGCGTGCAAGGGTTCACATTATTATCTGTAGCTTACGCGTGACTGGCAGTAGGCGAACGGCAATTACAGGTGTATTGACACGTGAGGCAAGGTGATCCCTTTTACAAATAAATAACTGTTGAATCCATTGAATCCTGTTCATCTATTTCTTTCATATGTATGTTGCCAGAAATGCTGTCTAAAAGTGAGCAGTTGGGAGAAGAGGAGGAACAATAAAGAAAGAAAAAGGTAGCTAACCGAACTGAGAAGTGACAAACGGAGACATACATATTGGTGGTCAGGTGATTCGAGTGATGTCACCCTAGCTACAGGGAGGTGTTCACTTACATAAACCCCCAGCCCATGCATATGGACAGTGGAATCCTTCCTTAAGAGGGGAAGATAACCAGAGATCGAGAAGTCAGAGGAGGGAATTGATGAGTTAAGGTTAGTCTCACAGAGCGCTAGGATAATCTCCAAGAATTTAAATGTAAAGTCAATAGCCATCTCCTATCTCACTAACTTGCATCCTCTCTCATGCTTTTTTTCCATCCACTCCACTCTCATTACTATTCTCATCCATCTCTTACCCACTTCCTGACACACCTTATAATCTGTCACTGTTTCTCATAACTTTCCTCTGATGTAACCCCCTGCAAAAAAGTGGCATTACAATGCCTTGTTTGGAGTGATATGATTATGGGAAAAAAACAAAAAAACGACAATATAACTCTATAAGGATAGGATTTAAACATGAAAGCAATACCATAGACATATATAAACCCGTATATATAAAGTCATAGACACATATAGCAATAGGATACAAATAAATAATAAATATTCTACAAGATAGTGGCCGACAAAAGATATAGTGATGTGTGGGAAGGCCTTAGAGGAAAGAATGAGTGGCTAAAAGTTTAACATAATTTAAAGCAGCTCCTTTGTTGACATTTAAAAACTTCCTTCCTTAGATTCAGTAGGTCCAATTGATTTTTGTGTTTGATGATGGTGATTTTTTCATCAAGGCATAGGTAACAGCAATTTTTGAAGTTGATGGGTAGAGTTATATTGTATTTATTTTATTTATTTATTTTTTTTATTATTATTTATTTAGTTTTTTTAATATCTGGCCCTTTTTAGATATTCTTTCTGATACAAATTACAAACTGCTTTTTCAAACCTGAAAAATCAGATGTTACATTTAACTCAAAATATTCAAAAAAATTAAGGTTGGCACAGAGAAGAAATAAGGTTAGATGAAGCAAGAAAAACTGTATACAGTTAAACATTGAAGCAACAAATGCCACATAAGTAAAGGACACATACACCAAATTACGCATATACAAAAATCTTAAAAGAAAAATATAATAAAATTGTAAAAAGGAAGAAAGAAAAAGTCTTTATTGTATAATATACAGTCACAAATAATTAGTAATCACAAAAATTTTAAAAGTTAAAAATAATTAAAGATTCACAAAGTAAAATTTCACAAAATAAGAAAAAAGATTCACAAAAAATTTACAAAAATAATCATAAAGACAAAAAAAATTTAAACAATACATGAAGGAAAAATAAAGAATTACAGACACAAAAGAAAAAGAACCAATATAGTAAAAACTAAAAATGAAATGCATTCACAAGTGATTAACTATCACAAAAACAAAATGTTTTAAATATAAATAAGGAATAAAAATAGGTAAAATAATGAAATAAAAGTAAGAGAGCAGATTCACAATAGCTAGAAGAACAGCTGAATTTGCTAGAAAATTATTGGTAAGGAAAAAAGTCCATTATTACTAAACAGGTAATTTAAATTTATTTCATTTATTTAAAATAACTTTATTATGTTGCTTTAAAAGCTGGTTATTACCACTAAATTCAATTATTTTTATATTATCATCTAAGCATAAGTTACATCTGTTTCTAAAACTAACGAGAGTTTGTGATTTTTCTTTAATTTTCTTATAATTATTTTATTTTTGTAATTCATTATTTTTGTTTCATTTTTTTACAATTTGGTTATTTTTAGTTTTGTATTATTGTATGTATATTATTGTGGGTATATAGTTATATGTTTATATATATTTATTTTGTGTATATGTATTCTCTTGTTTGTATATTATTTTTCCTTTAAGATTCTTTGTATGTGTGATTTGGTGTATGTGTTCTTTATTTTTGTAACATTTCTGATATCTGTTGCCTCAGTGTTTAACTGTATACATTTTAACACTTCATCTAACCTTATTGCATCTCTGTGCCAACCTTAATTTTTTTGAACATTCTAAGTTAAATGTAACAATTGGTTTTTCAGGTTTGAAAAAGCAGTTTGTAACTTTTACAACTGCCAAAATAAAGTCTGGATTTATAACCGTTTAATTATGTGTTGTGTTTTCTTCTGTGCATTTTATATAGCAATCTTTTTTTCAAACATATATATATGTGTGTGTGTGTATATATATATATATATATATATATATATATATATATATATATATTTGGCAAAATTAATACAGTTTACTAGGAGGTTTCCAAACATAGAAAATTATTTGCACTACTTTGATATATTTCTTGTATATAAATGAAAAGAAATCTGCTGCATCATATTGAAAAGTTCTGCTTCTGAAATAAACTGGCTGGGGTGAAAAGGTAGCATTTTACAAAAAATTGGTGCACAAAATATCATGGATTAGAAAGTGAAAAGAACAAGTGATGATTAATATCTAATTTTTTTCACAAAAGGTGACACTGCATATGGAGGGGAATCTTTTTCTATGGGATCTTTCAGAGAACCAAAGAATTAATTTGAATAAGTCTTGCTAGCAAAGCCAGTTGAAGGCTACAGTCAATAAAAATAATCTAGAATTAGTTTAGAGAAATGGATACACTAGACCATCATCTTGATCTGATAAAAATTGTTACAGCTTGTTACAGAATTTTTATTCATCTTGTATTCAGCAGGTATTGAACTTTTTTGTTACCATTTATTCTGGTCTTTAAAAGATTCTCTTAATGAAAACAAATTTGAAAACTGCTAATGGCACCTAAAACTGTCCTTTCTAAAAAGTTAAAATATTTTGTTGGGATATTTTGTTAGGATAGAATAATGAAGTTATCTAAAAAATAGAGGTACAAAAGAGTAAATATATTGGACAAAAGAGTAAATATATTGTTGAATAAAATTAATATCAAAAATTATTTTTACTTAGTAAAGTTAAAAACTTTATATGTTAATATTTCATAAGAAATAATACACAGCTCCATATGTTACTAAAAAGAATCTTTTAGTACTTATTTGTTGCAAGACATTTTTATTTTTTATTTATTAAACAATATTTGCTAAATATTTGTAACTTATTAAATATTAATATTTTTTGTATTAAAATAAAAAAGAACTTTGGACATAAAAATTTAAAAAATATATATTAAAAGTATATTTACGCACATATGTGTGTGTCTGTGTGTGTGTGTGTGTGTGTGTGAGAGAGAGAGAGAGAGTTTGTATAAAAGATGATATATGTGTCAAGCATTCTATTGTACAACTGGTTAATTCCCATGGATCAAAAGACTCTTTAGGATCTATTTGTTTAAACTTTCGTCAATTATTAACCCAAATGGGAATTTTGAGCAAAACTCCAAGCAACACTTTACTGAAGAATAATATCTGCCTGAGAAAATTGTAGATGACCTTTAAGTTGAACCTAAAACCCCAAGGTCAGCAGATTATGTATGGTTTTGGACATTATATTTAAACAGGACATTATTCACAAAGATTTAATTTTTGTTCTTTTTTAGTAAAGAGATATTGAATGGGTAAAACATGGAGTGAGACTAAGAGAAAAAAAAGGATAGGATTAACTAGAAGAGAGGAGTATATAAAGTTTTAAAAAAAAAGGGTGTAAGGAAAATAAAAGTGGAATGATAAAAAATAGAATGCAGAAATGAACATGAAAAAGCAAAAAAATGAAGTAAACTGTTTCAATAAATTTTGGAAAATAGACAGAATCAAACAGGAGAGAAACATGGTTTGATAAAACAAAAACTGAAAAAAATAGAAGCAAGAAAGGTAGAAGGTAGAAAAAGATTTAAGAAAGGTGGGAGAAAGTGAAGGTTAGAGAAAAATCAAGTAGAAAATTTATAAAAAGCGAAAGAGCAGAAATTTATGAAAAAAAAGAGAATGACCAGAAATTGACAGTAGAGGGGGAAAGAGGGAGATAAATCAAGGCAGTGAGAGGAAGGGAGAAAAGGTTGGATGAAAATGACTTGTGAAAATGAGAACAAAAAGAAAAGAAGACAAAAGAAAAAGAGTAGCAGTGTTAGCTAGAGGAGAGTGGTTGATTTAATAAGTCATATTATGAAAGAAAACAAGAAAGCTGGCTTTCATCCCAGACAGAAACCAGTACCTGGAAGTTTTCCTTTCACAACTGGTGTCCATTTTGAGCCATTCAGAACAGTTTAGTTTTTCTTTCCTTTCAGCAGTGTTTGTTTTAACAAGTTAATGAATAAGCTGAATGATTTAAATAAGTGGACATGTGAAAATTCATGGTTGAAAGAATGTATGTGGATATTGAATATTTATATTCATTTATTGACTGGGCAGAATGATGGTACTTTCAGTTGAAATTGATAAAGTCTTTTTACTAAAACAATTTTTTAGGGAAATAGGTTTCTCAAGTTCAGTAACTATTATCACTCTTTCCAGCATTGATGGAAGTTTTCCTTCCTAAACTTTTTATTTAAGTTGTGTGGAACATTAAATGGGTACTTTCTTCTGTATGTTGGGAAAACAGAAGAATCATGTTAAATTCTTTTGAATTTCTATTAATATGTAAAATTGTACAAAGACATTTAGTTTAATGAAATAAACAAATATCCACTGAGAACAAGAACAACTGAATTTTTGGGACTTATAAACCTAATGTTCAGTAATCTTTTTTTACCAGAGTTCATATTGCAATTTTTTGATGTTAATGGTTTTCTCTAGTATATTTACGTGAGATCATATTGCAATTTTGACACTAATGATTTTCTCTGGTACTCCGTATTACTGGTTCCCATATTGTGTTCATCTCTATGCTTGGTCGGCTTAGGAGATTTTTGTAGCCTAGCATATGTGCTGATTCCTTAAGTAGTGGATATAGATGATGGTTAGTTCCTTTGACTTGACCCAAAGAGTTTTGCGTTTAATACCAGGCTACAGCAGTGGCGAACAAGTAACTTACAGGGTTAGAGGGAGACTCGTGACTACCAAAAGAGGCACTACTATGCAAAGAATGAAGATCATATACCCCAGTGATTGTAATAAAGGGTTTGACTCAAAATTCCTAGCACTTGAAGAAGGCCAGAGCGTACACCGGCCGAAATGTTGTACAAATGGCAACAAAGCTAAGGACAATAGACTGAATAAAGTAAATACTACCTCATCTTAGATGAGGACAGTAGTCTGAATAAAGTAAATACTGTAAATACTACCTCATCATAGAAATATAGACAAATACTAATAGGGGCCAATTATTATTCACTAAATTTAAAATATTTTACTCAGAATTTAGATGTATGAAAGACTTAATTAGAAGACAAATAAAACATAATTTGTCTTCTAAATCTATATTAGAAATATTAAGAAACAACTAACTTGTTACTGCAGATGATTCTACATATATGTTATCTGTTCTTCAATATTTCACTTGTAATAATTTGAAAATATTTCAATTGTTATTATTTAGCAACTTATCTAATTAACTATTGGAAAACTAATTCCTATTGAAATTTTCTGTAAAAAAAAATCAATTTAATGTAATTATTTTCATGTTTTTTTTTAATTGTTTCACCCTAAGCAAGGTGGTACTGCCACTGATGTGCAGGGAGCTACATAAGAGAGTTAAAGTTTTAAGCAGGATGAAAGTGAAGAGAAAGACGAATCAGTTACAGGAGGTGTCAGATAAAGAGAAGGATATCAACACAGGAGTGAAGACAGTTGCAAAGGTAGAGAGAAAGGAAAAGCACAAGATACTCAGGGTGATAAGAGATGGGAATTGACATTGCATTTAAATTCCTGGAGGTTGTAGCTGTCAGGAAAGTAAGTAAAAGGAAGGGAGTTCCACAGGTGGGAAGTGCAAGAAAAGAATCTACTGGAGTAGAATTGTCACCTGCATTTGGTTGATTTAACTGTAAAAGGGTGGGACCTTGTTGCCAGTCTGGTTGCGCAAGTAAATTCTTGTGGAGGGGGCACCAGTGACCTAAGTTCGTCAAAGCAGAAGCCATGAAAATATTTGTAGAAGAGACAGAGGGAAGCCACATCACCGGTGAGAAAGTAACTGGAGTCGAGCTGCCAGGTCGGGACCAATCACATTACAGATTCTCTTTTGGAGCCTGTTGAGAATACTGAGATGAACACCAGGGGTGCCTGACCAGATATGACAAAGTATTTCATGCACAGTTGGATGGTTGATTTGTATACATGCAAGATGGTTTCAGGCAGAAAAAACTTACTGGCCCAACACAGTGAACCAACCTTCCTAGCAGTGGATTTAGCTATTGATTCAATGTAATGATTCCACTTGAAGTCAGAAGATAGGGTAGGCACAGTATATTGCTTTCAGGGAGAGTTACTTGGTCCATGCTTATGGAGGCAGGAGAGATTGCCTGTGATAGTTGACAGCAGTTTCATTTTAGAAGCTACTTCTTACCCAAGTTTACTGCTGAGGGGGGAATCCTTTTCAAGATCAGCAGTGAGGTTATGTTTGTCCACCTCATCAGATTTCTTACTGATGCGGGAGTAAATGATGGTGTCATTTGCGTAGATGTCTACTTGGGATTCAATCACTTCTGGGAGATCATTTATAAAGATTAGAAAAGGCGTTGGACCAAAGATAGAGCCCTGGGGATGCCAGTGTTTGTGTGGTAGGATGTGGAGGCATGCCCATTCAAGATGATCTTCATTATGCAGTTAGATAGAAAAGATTGGATTAGATCAAGCAAATGTCTAGTAATACTATAACCCTGTAGCTTGCGCAGAAGGCCAGCATGCCAAACCCTATCAAAAGCCTTGGAGATATCCAGGGCAACAGCATGAGCCTCACCGGACTTATCGAGGGCTTGGCATATGTATTCTGTGATGGTCGTTAGTATATCAGCGGAAATCGGAAAATGGTAAAGCAGAATCCATACTGTCTGTGAATAGTTTAAGAGATGTTAAGATGTTAAACTGTTTCAGAATTGATAAAAGCCTTGAAGACTTTTCCAAAAATTGGCAGGAGGCTGATAGGGTGATAATTGGATGGGTCCAAGTTTTCTCCTGAGTTCTTAAATACAGGAACAACAGAAGAGGACTTCCAGCAGGCAGGAAAACAGGAAGCAGAAAGGCAGTAATTATAGAGTTTAGATAGGAGAGAGGAGAGTTCAGGGGCACATTTCTTTCGGACAATGATTGGAATTCCATCATGTCTGCTCGCCTTATGGGGGTCAAGTTTTGATTTTATCTTAGATACCAGAGACAGAGTTATGTAAACATCTTTCAGTTGAGCCTCAGTTCTAAGAGGGAAGTCGGGTGCAGGTACTCCTGATGAGTCAAATGTTGAGTTTGATGAGAATCTGTGAGCAAAGCACTTGGCCTTGTCCACAGATGCTGTGAGGTCCTCAAATTTATTGATTAAGTGAGGAATGGAGGATTTGCTGTTGTTCAGCACATGTTTGCACAGCCGCCAATAGTCCTTGGAACTGAACTTGCAGACAGCTATGCACTGTCTCATTCTCTCAGCAAACAACAGCTTGATGTTATTCAGGATTCCCTTGCACACATTACAAGCAGAGGCAAATAGGGGCCTATTGTGGTCAGATGCATGGCTCGAAATAGCCGATAGTAGTGGTTTCTGTGGGCAGTGGTGGTCAAACAGGCAGGAGAGAACCAGGTAGAGGAATGAGGTTTTGGATGGAACTTCCTGATCAATATGAAGGCATCAAAGCCAACTTTCACCCAGCAAGAGACCTTAGAGGCACAGTCCTCAACTGGGAGACTGAACACTTTTCCCTAAGGAACATTGCATAGGAAATTGTGAAACACATCCCAGTCTGCTCTTTAGTAGCAGTAGGAGATCCTGTTATTAGGAGGCTCCTGGGGGAAGTGAGAGTGAAGAAAGATATTAATAGAAACAACAGCATGATCAGAGTTACTGAGAGGGCAAAGCTGCTAGACTTGGCAGAATTTGGGTACAGAGGTAAACCAGAGATTTAGTAGAGAAGCGTGTCCTGAAGGGATATTGGGAAAAGCATGTGGGGAAATCCACCACTTACATAAGAGATTGAGAAATAGCTAAGTACATGGTGTGAATGTCAGCTGAATCAGTGACAGAGTTTTTTAGCCACTTGGCTTGATGGGTGTTAAGATCTCCGAACGCAAATATGTTAGCAAATAGGTGGGAGGAATTAGTATATTGTCAGAGATGCTGTCTAGCAGGGAGCAGTTGGGAGAGAAGGGGGAATGGTACAGAAAGAAAAGGTAACTAACTAATTTAAGAAGTGACAGATGGAAACACATGTATGGGTAGTCAGGGGATTCATGAGATGTCACCCTAGCTAGAGGGAGGTGTTCACTGACGTAAACCCCAAGCCTATGCATATGGACAGTAGAGTCCTTCCTTAAGAGATAGCCAAGGATCGAGAACTCAGAGGAGGGAATTGAGGGGTTGAGATTAGTTTCACATAGTGCTAGGATGTCAGGGTACTTTTTGTGGAGGAAAGATTCAACACTACAGAAGTTGGTTCGAATACCCTGAATGTTAGTGAAGGAAATGTTAAGAGGTTTAGGTGATTTAACTTTGCCTGGTTTAGCATTTTTTGTGAAGATATGATTGTTCATATTTGTTGTTGGTGAGAAGAGACCTCGAATAGAGGAGGTAGAGGGTCATTAGCTGTGACATGCGCTGGAAGAGAACTGGTGCAGACTACAGCTAAGTGTGGCCTCGGGGTTGCCCACTGAAAGCGCCTGCAGGGACACTTATCCATGCATGACATGGCTCTGCAAGAACTCTGATATTATGCAACTTTTGATCACAGCAGCCACTCTTGTTGCTATGAAAGAGTTAGGGTTTCTAACTACCAGTCGGAAGCAGCGACCAGAAAACTGCCAACCCGGTATCCTCACAATGAAGAGATGTTGCCACCGACCATGTGTGTCGCAGGAAAATCAAGGAAGCACCAATACTGAGGTCTGAGGAGAGGAAGAGAGCTGGAAACCACTTCCTGAACAGAAAACAAGGGATAAGCCTCTACACCTGTTCAACAGAGGTGGGAGGAGTGTGAACCGAGTGATAGTAGGATCTATCTACTCCAATTAAAAAACAAAAAATGCAAAAAAATGGAAAAAATGAAATTAAAATTTTTAACTTAGTTAAAGTCCAACTGCCTGCAACAGAAATTTCTAACAAGTTAAAAAAAGAAAAACCATGTGATGGCAAACATTCACTTAAGCATAGCAGAGACATGAAAGCAGACTTAAGGAAATATAGATAAAGAAATGCAAAGATACATGAAAATGACTTACATTTAAAGAATTCAGGCCTAAATGAAAGGGTGAGAATGTGGCGATTTGCATGGAGGAGAGAAATGCTACAGATGGAACGGCTAGTAATGTAAAAATGCTTTTGTGATTTCAGAGAATTTTTAACTTTTTGACAGAAACCATAATTGGACAAGGCTGGGGACAAGACCAGTTACTAGTGACTACCCTATCTGTATGAGTGACCCACTGACTGGGAGGGGTGGAGATTTTCATCCAGGTGATAAGGAAAGAAAGGAATTAAAGTCCAACTGCCTGCAACAAAAATTTCTAGCAAGTTAAAAAAAGAAAACCATGTGATGGCAAACGTTCAATTAAGCATAGCAGAGTCATGAAAGCAGACTTAAGGAAAATAAATATATACTTAAAAAAATGCAAAGATATGCAAAGGTTTAATAATTTATATAAGTATTTGAGCATTGTTAACAAATGATAAAAATAGTAATCTCTAAGAACTATAAATAGGATGAATGCAATAAATTTGCAGATAACTATTGTAGATATGTAAAACTATCCTTTTATAAAGGATAAGCTGCAGAACAACAACAGGACTAGAAGTAGATTTATATCTATTAATATGTTTTGTGTGAATAAACAGCATTGATTATTAAAACAAGTTAGTATGAAATACCAAGTATTAAGATTAGTGAGGTAGAATATTGTATATGCATTTCGCAAGTTTTTCAGAATAATACATTGAGAAAACATTTTTTTTCTAATGCTTGTTTTATATTTTCTTTTCTTTGTTAATTCGATGAAAGTGTACTTTTTTGGTTTTTAGTAAAATTGTTTGTCAGACAACAAAGAAAAAATGGCAAGCTAACATGTTAAAAATAAATCTATAAATCATTGAAGATTGCAATTAATCTCAACCTGTTGGGTTTTCTCTCTTTACTTTCACTAAAATTCTGTTAGTTTTTTTTTACATTGGGTCAACAAAGAACACTTTTATGGAAGATTATACAAACTTGTTTTAAAAGCATGGTAGTTTTTATGTCAGTTCATCAAATAAATTGAATAATAATGAAATTAAATAAGACACAATAGAAAAGAAAATTGAATGGAAACTCAGAATGATGAGCAAAATTAAATTATTAAAAGACAAAGACAGATGATAAAGAAAAATACAGAGAAATACACAAATATATTTAAAATATTATCTGTTCTTTTTTTCAAATTAATAACTTGACTGTAAAAAGCAAATATGAATAATAATGACCTGATAATATTTCACATTATGATAAATGATACAAAGTTTGATTGTAAATGCTGCAATTAATGATTGGCTTTTGTTCATGTTGTTATACAAATTGTTAAATTGTTAAAATTGTTAAACAAATACTTGAATTTTCTAAACATGTGGTAAACATGTGTCAGTACAGATGCAAAAGAGGCCTCAGATTGCATGTGGACATGTTTGTCACCACCTGTTACATTTGTTTTTTTTTTCCCCCAGTTAACAGTGGGACAGTTTGGTATATTTAGCTAGATACGGGCCTCTTATTAACTGGTCAAGATCCAGGTCTTCATAAGATGCCTCCAGCCAATAAAATCTGGAGTACAACAACAATCACCAAGACATGTTGTCTTGTGAAGTTGGTCCTGTAGGCATTTTGTTTCTGAAGTTTTCTGTGGTTTCCAAGTTGGTTTTCTTTTGTTACCTTCTGTCTCTTTTCCCTCTCATCCCTGTAGTTGCAGGGAGGGTGATCAGTTAGGTGTTTCCTCCAATCTCAACAGATGCTTTGCTTATACTACAAAACAATTGAAGAATTGTATGCAAACTGATATTTGGTAAACTTGTCATTGACAAATATTTTACTTTTTCAAACCTTTAATTTAGTTGCTATTTTCTTTCAAATATTATCTGACTAGGATATAAGTGAAAACAGGAACCAAAGCTTTTATAAAAAATATCATTTCATAATTTCAAATGATCTTTATATGTAAAGTCATGTAGAAGACTGATTTGACTATAAGCATTGTTTATTAACTCTTTATTCATGTCTTTAGAGATTTTTATTATAGTTCATGGATTCCCCAAGATAATTCTATTTTTGTCTAAATACAGAGTGGCTCACAAAAGATCAGGAAATTTGGTACAGTTTATTTAATTGTTGGAATTTTTGTTACAGTTATTTGAAATAAAAGTTAGGGATAAAAGTAGCTTAAAACAAAATAAAAAGAAATGCTAGATGTGATGTTCAAACTAAAAAGTTAATTTTTTATATGTTAGTTAATTTTTTTTTCATCAGAGAGTAATCCTAAAATTTCTTGTTATTTTGTGGGGCATCTTGTAGATGTCACTAAATAATAATGTGCATATTGGTGGAAAAGCAGATAATGCCTTATCTAAGAAGATGGTATTGTGTTAAATCTTTTAAGGTCTTTCTATTATCCCATTTTCTAATAGTTTTATTTACTAAATTTTAATTGTTTTAAGAAGTGGGTATCTTCTGGCTGTTCTACCATAACCATGTAAAAAAGGTACTCTTATTTTAGAGCTCATTCTGTCTTGTAATGAGAATTTTTCCAGTTTTCCATTATAGTTTATGAAGACATCTTTTTTACGACCTCAATTGACTGGGCAACACTGGTTTCCTTTCCTTTCAATTTAGGTATTTCCCCTTCACATCGATATTATTTTAACTACCTTCACTCTGTTTATTGCAATGTTTATTGTTTTTAAAAAGCAATGATAAGAATTGTAGTGAAACATAAAATATGAAAGTGAAGTCATTAAAAGCAATAATAAACAACATTATTACATTGTTTATTTACACTATTTATTATATTGTATATTGAAGAGGTTGGCAAAAGCATTGGCTAATTGCTAATTGATTCAAACTTTATAAAATTGTAAATAATAAGGATTTCCTTATAGTTGATTTACCTATTTTAATAATTTAATAAATTTTTATAAATTTATGAATAGAAAATTATTTTCATTTTTCTTTATATACTGGTAAATGATAAATATTGTGTTGCATGAAGTTTTATTGTAAAAACTAATACAATATTGTAAATTTAAAATTATTCTGGTAAATAAACAATCTAATAAATAAATTGTGGTTTGAATGAATGAGCAGAAGTTTTACTTACCTGAGTGCCTTCAGAGAAACTGAGTGAATGAGGAGAGTGTTTTTTATTGAGAGGTTCAAAGGCTTTGTGTGTGCGGTGGGGGGAGGATATTGTTTATAAAAAGCTCTCAAGTATTTTTGTAGGATTCTTTTTGTGAGTACCAATCAGAAGCAGATTGTTAAAGGAGGAAGCAGAAGCAGTAGAAATTGTAAGAGGAAAAGAGATAAAAATTCAGGAATGTGTTTGGTTGGATCAGTCAAATTGCTCAGGATTCTAACAGTTCTACTACTGGTAAATTGGAAAGAGAGAAACCAAGGCTGATTCAGTAAAGAAAGATGTAAGCAGACAAAAATTTTTCTCTATCCGTGGCAAATTAGTGGGATATTATCCCGTTGATGGATAGCTATGGATTATGTAGTTATATAAAAGGCTTCTGAATTATATGTTTAGGTTTTATTGCAATTCTAATCATCACTTTTTAAAACAATAAACATTGCGAAGGAATGATAGTAGTCAAAATAATAACAGTGTCAAGATAAAACCAACTTTTGACTTACTATTTTTTTGCAGGTACTAAGGTCCCAGTTTGTTTTTCCATTCGATCTTGAAATCTCAATCTTTAGAGTTGAAATGAAAGCTGGAGTTAAAATTCATAGAATTTGACCAATTTTAGATAAAACTACTTGATTTTGGATAATTGGTCAGTAAATGCTCCTCTGTTCCATTAGCAAATTCAAAATAAAATCTAATAACTAACACAATTTTCAGCATTACAATTACATTACTTAAAAAAATGGAAATAAAATACTTGTAATTTTGCTCAGTTAAATTCTCAATATCCAAGAAGTTTTACTTGGAGTCAGCTGTTTACGTGAATTCAAAAAATATTTTATATGCCAGTGTATGACATTGGAGCCAGATGTTATAACTAATTAATATATATTTGTCATTTATGATAAAGACAAAGTTGGGCAGGAGAAAAATAGAACAGATAGAATTAAATGTTTGATATACCATATCTGCTTGTTTACTTTGTATAAATTGACAAAAATAAATAAATAATGAACAAACAAGTTTCTTTTCTTGTCATAAATTTACATATATAACATATCCTTTGCCATAAATTTGAATCTCTAATACTAGTAAAGAGCAGATAAATCATTAGATTGAGACTTCAGAAATAAGTGCCTTTATTTGAATTCGTATTGAACCAGATGAAGAACTTTATAAGCATCAGAATTAAAAAACTGAGACCTGTAGCTTATGGAAGCAAAACATTTTTAATATAAAAATCAAAACACAAGAAGAGTTGAAGCATTACCTGTTTATTCTTGGGTTTTTATATTTTTTATTTCTTTTCACACCTGCTGTTAATAATTAATATTTGCTAGGTATTTACTTCGGCATACATTATCATATTAATATTTGCTAAGAATTTAATCTAACATTGTTAAATTATATGGTTATGAGGTAGTTTAACATTGATCATCATGTTAATATTTGATAGATTGTAATCTAGCATATCCCATCTGGTTAATATTTAATATGTTTTTATTATAGCACTGATTGTCAAATAAATATTTAATAATGATGATTCTGAAGGCATCAATTTCACATTGTTTATGAATTTTTTTTTATAGTGCCTGGTTTTAACTGTTTGCATATAGAGATCCTGTTTTTTAATTATTTTTTTACTATTATTATTTTTTTCTGATGTGTATGTATGGATTTATTTGTATATATATATATATATATATGTGTGTGTGTGTGTGTGTGTGTGTGCTTGTATACATATTTTTTCATATTTCTATGTGTATGTGTATTTGTGTGTATATATGTTTGGGTGTCCATGTTTGTGTGTCAAAATATATACACTGGAACCTGTCGTATGCGACTACCTCTTCTGCCATCAAAAAACTGCTTGCATACAGCAGGTGGTTGCTCACAAAAAGGCTCATAGTCATGACTTGTCTTGGCCAGGAATGTATATTCCACTCATCAGAATGTACATATTAGAATTGCATGTAATCTGGTAATAAATAAATGGGAACATAAGAAAATGGTCAAACTTTAAAGAAATTTATTCTGCATAATTCATTTTAAAATTTTGGAAAACGTATTTACAACAGTCAACAAGAGACCAAAATATTTATTCACAAAAATATTTATTAAGTGGACTTAAAAAGAAGTATAGGGTTTTAATTTTTTTCTTAGCAGTGAGTGATAGTGAAAGAGAATCTGCGATAATACATGGAAAAAAAAACCCAAAAACTGATCGTGGGTCAGGGTAGAGAAACAAAGTGATAGAGATAGATATACCCAGATAGAAATAGGGTAGATAGATACACAAAATAATAAAGAAACGAAAGAGATAAACATTTGAGAAAGGGACATAATTGTGACATTATAAATTGTGATTTTCCCAATTCCTGAATTTATCAAAGTCAGTACAGAGACTGTGATAAATTCCTTGAATATGTCAAATGCAATACATGTTATACAAAAGGATCTTTGACCATGAGGTGAACTCAGGCAATGTACATTTCAACAAGAAATAACAGTTTGATACAACACTACAATAACAAAACAATGAGAAAGTGTTACTGGCTTAGCTCAAATAAAAATGAAATAGATTACTCATTTAGTTTCTCCTAATTTAAAAGTTTGCAGTGTATGACCAAAATAGATATTTTTTTTTAAAGTGATTACTTGATCAGTGATTTTCACTTGTTGATGTTAGTTGCTGGTCACATTCTGGAGGTGGTCACTCACTAAGGAGCAATTAACATTAGCAAATCGTCTGTGCATAGAAAAACGGTCAGTAACAACAGGTGGTCGCTGACGAAGAGGGTCGCATATGGCAGGTTCCACTGTATATATATTTTCTTGTCTATGTACATTTATATATGTGCATAAGCTTCTTTGTGAATATTCCTGTGTTTACATGCATAAATATAGGCCAGAAGTTGTATATAAGTAGTTTCATGTATGTGGTTTTATTTTTTATTTTGTATATGATGCTCTGTGGAGATTTTTGTTGCATACGTTTTTTTTTCTTTGCTTGTGTGATTTGTGTGCATGTATATTTAATTATGTTTATTTGTTCATATGACTGTGTATGTTTTGACCTCGAAGCCAATGTCATCTTACAAATTCACTCTTACATGTATCCAGTATCCTGTTTTTCTCCTTTTATTTATTATTTATTAATTTTTATTTCCCCAATGTCTCTTTTATGATTCCCCATACTGGTTTCTCAATTTACCTGCAAACAAAAGTTTACCAATATAAGAAAGCAAATTTTCTATCTCCCTTCAAAAATAGCATTTACTACCTGATGAGACATTGTCCTTTCAATGTTGAAACAAAATGTACACTTTCTAATAGATTGTAATTGGAACCTGTTCTAAAGTATAATTGAATATATATATATATATATATATATAAATTTAGTGTATCAAGGCTGCAGATAATTTTCTAAACATATATTGTTAAATATAAGAGACAATGAATGTCTATTATGTTTAATCATGAGCCTTTCTAAACATCGTTATTTAGCTATTATTTCAGGTGAAAATAAAGACAAAAATTCTCCAACATTTGGATAATTTTTTATTAAGTTGGTTCTAAGCTTTTGGCTCACATGAACCATCTTCAGAGTTGTTACAAGGACATTAACATGAAAACATCCACCATCAGCGAAAAATATGATGTTTAGAAAGGCTCATGATTAAACATAATACACATTCCTTGTCTCTTATATTTAACAATATATGTTTAGAATATATATATATATATAAACAAACATTCTGTATTTAGGCAGCAATCTTTCTTTTATATATATATATTTATATATATATATATATATATATATATATACACACACACATATGTATATATATGTGTGTAGATATATATAGACATATATATGTCGATATATATATATATATATACACGTATATATATTTATATATAAACATGTATATATGCATATATATACATATGTATATATGTGTATATACATATAGAGAGAGAGTGTATCAAGGCAGCAGACAATTTCCTAAACATATACTGTTAAATATAAGAGACAATGAATATCTATTATGTTTAGAATGGCTCATGATTAAACATAATAGACAATCATTGTCTCTTATAATTAACAGAATATATATATATATATATATATATATATATATATATATATATTGTTACGAGGATGCATTTATATATAAAAATAATATTAATAATATATAAAAAAGTTATAGTAAGGGATTCTATTGAGTCCTACATGTTATTACAAAAAAGTTTTCATTCATGAAGTAGTTGCTAAATAGAGAAATTAGGAATAGAACATTTTGGAGGATTGTAGAGTGTTCTAGTAAAACCAAGAGAATTCTAAATGATTCTAGAAATATGCAAATTAGGTGTTATAAAAATAGGTTTTGGGAAGAGACTTGTTAGTTGTTAACAGGATTTACTGACATTATCAACTCTGGCCTGGTTTGTGGATCTGTGCATCCGTCCGAAAGAATCTCTAAGAAAAGTTGCCTACCAACTAAAACCTGAAAGAGAACCTCATGGAACTAAATGGGTAAATAGATATTTTTGACTCTTTCCTTGACCATACTGGAAATTATTCTTTATATACACATTTGAGGATTTCCAAAAAGTATAGCACTTGAACTACTTTGCTATATTAACTGGGTAAAGACACTTGACTCACTTTCCTTCTCTTTTGTAACACTTACCCGTAATGTTTGCCAGTAGTAAACTCTATGTTTGTTTTGAATGCAAAAAATTGTAAATTTTGTATATATCTTATCTTGTGTTTATTGTAAATTAAATATTTGTTTGTAATTTAACTCTGAGTTTTGGTCAATCATTTTTTTTTTCTTTTGTTATACTGAACACATAACAATATATATAAAGGAATATATCTGTCTATGTGTGTTTGTGTGTCTCCATTTTGATGAACCCTACTTCTCTTAAAATCCTTAGTCTGATTTCAACCAAAATCAGGTAACTTGTAGATCAAAGTTTGAACCTTTGATGTACACAAAAAAGTTTTGAATCAATGTACAGGTTTTATCAAAAAATCAACAACAAACATAATTTTGGGTGTTCTTTTGCGCACTTTTATCCATTTCTCTAAGATGTTTCACTCAAATGCAACCAAAATTGAGTCACTGGTAGATCAAGGTCTGATGCCTTGATATGCAAACAAAAATTTTGACACACAGGGTGCGGCAAAAATTAATGGAAAATGTTGCTTTTTGCAATCGTTTATTTCTTCAAAACACTTAGTTGTATTCCAACAAAATAGGGTCCTTTTTGTAACTTTTACCTTATATGCCATAACGATTTCATGTTTTCTACAAGGTACCAACACTTTCAATGTTGCAAGGTCAAGGCACCCGCTTCTTTAGTGTCACAACATCATTGCATTACATTACAGCTTCCATAATGCCCATCCCTGTTCTTTCAATTGTACATACATCATTCCTGTTTATTGGGAAAAATTGACCAAGCATCAGTCCTGTATAACAAGTACAACAAAAACCAATACCAATACATACTTTGCATTTTTTAAATTTATGTGTCATGGCAACCTCACTTTTTGAGTAAGCACTTGACCTTACCATTTCAATATAACCACTAAAAAACCCTGAGCAATGCTGGGATATACACCTAGTATATATATATATATATGCACATGCTCACACACATCACATTTTTTCTTTTCTTATGAATGGGTGCTGAAAATTTTTAATTCTGACCCACTTTCCAAAATTTGACTAGCCATTAAGGCCTTTTGATGAAGCTAAGAACTTTTTAGTATCTTCATATACATATTTGCATAACAAAATTTATAGTTTTATGCATTTGTGCAACTGTGAGTGTTGCTATATTTATTATTAATTCATATATTTTGTTTTTGTATGTGACGTTTTCATAGAGGGATAGCACCTCTAGTGCAGGGACTTGCCATGTTCTTTGTAGGACAGCTTGTCTACTATTAGTTCTCATATGACACTCAGCTCTCACCAGTAGTTCCCTGAATCTATTAGCATGCAACAGCACCTACATCCCAGGTAATTAGCTATGCCAAGCTGGTGAAAGTAGTCAATAGGTCTTGAACCGTTGGTGAGTTAAGATTTGTTTACTCTAGGATGCAAAAACTGGATTCAGTAATCCAATGAAGATGAAGGTGGCACTAGCAGGTTTTGTAGAATGTTAAGAGTGCATGATACAGAAAGCATTGTGGTTATCTAAGAGTACATAACACAGAAGACATTGTGGCCAAAAAAGTCTCTAGTTTTGATGATTCTTCATACCACTGGAAATTGGCTTCCTAGGAGAAAGTGTCATTTCCAATAATGACTCTCTTGACAAAGAGATCAACACCAAAATAATGAATCAAAACAACATCCAGTAGTCCATTAAGTTCAAGGTTTAAACTGTTAGAGCACTTTCAAATGAGAGGCTTGTACTCAGTCCTGGGCATCCACTGGTAGGATAGGATAACAAACCTTGAGGTCTTGGACCATGGAGAAAGCAACATGATCCTTAAAACCTAATTCAGTTAGCTGCAGCATGTTATTCAGATAATTAATGACAGAATCTCAAAACAGCTTCTATATGGCAAACTCTCTAAGTGAAAGAGAAAGCATGGTAGGCTATTGAAATGTTTTGTAAGACTGCATCAAGGCCAACATTGCCCATACTGGAATATCTCCTAAGTAGCTTAAAGAGTATGCACAGGATCAAACTGGATATTGTACCATGATGCATGAAGCAACAGAGACATTTGAGGCAAAATGACAGAGTATATGAAAAGATAGACAGTAGTACTAGCACTCAAAACTCCAGGCTAGTTTCCCTTTCACCATTGTAGATGTCTTTGCAGTTCCCACATTGGATTTTACAGACAACTTTGAGTTCACCACTGCACATAGATGTCATTGTTGGACTCAACTGATCATCTGTATTGTCTTTATGGTATATTCATGATGTATATATTGAGATATTTAACAATCTGATTTTATGCTACAATAGTGGAGCTTCCATTTTGAGTCTAACTCACTAGCATTATATCTAAGTGCTGCTAAGTTTTATTCTAAGGCATGAGTACATTTCATATAATTATATTTGTGATCATATGCTTTTATATATAACACACTGCTAGATAATTTAAAGACTTATCCATCTCTTTGCTATCTAATACTCTAGTGTTTTTAGTCTGAAAGCTGTGGGATTCATATTTCTTTTGTATTTATCAAACAATTTATGTTACATCCAATGAATTTTAGAAGCAAAGAATTTCAACCTGGAACCAGGAAATGTAACAGCTGTCTACAATTGTGTATCATTCAATTATATATATATATATATATATATATATATATATAACAAAAAAACTTAAAGAAAATTCAATATCTGTAATAACTGTTTATTTGAACACAAAAGCTGACATTTAAACTTATTTTTCAATGCTATTTTTTTCTTTATCTTCTGTTTTTACCTCTTTTCTTCCCTATTTGCATACTAGAGATATTTGATGCAAATAATGCTGTGTCGACATGAATGAGGAATCAGATAATAAATGGCCTGAGTATTCAACAGTTACTTTTGAATGTCAACCTGAACTAGACAATTCTTGCAACAGCTGTTTGATAGAAATAAAATATGAAATAAAAATGAAATCTAAACATTTGTGCAGTGTTAGCATAATTTCCATCATTATAAGCTTTATTAAATGTAGCAATATTTTATAAAAAAAAAGCTGCACTAAAAATGTCCATTTAAATTGATCCAGATTCCATATTTGTTTTAGCTCTTTGTGTTAATTGTTCATTTTTCAAACAAAAATGTCAGTATAAAACCCTTTATTATTTAATAACAAATATCTTTATTTTTTAATTATCTCATATTATTTCTTTCTTAGATGAATCATCTTAATAAATTAATTATGAAAATTTGATTGTAAAGGAAAATCAAAATCTTATTTTACTAAGAAAATTCTTATGAGAGTTAATTTTATTAAAGAAAAATTATAACTAAACATTTGCTCTTTTTCTAACATGTATGTTTTGTTAGGTCACTTTCCAAAGGTTATTGATACCATGTAACCCAGTACTACTTGCCTATGTTTGGGTTATTGATGACTAAACTGGTTCCCTCATCAAGCCTTTCCAGTAAGAAGGGTGGCTAGACACACAGAAAATTCTCTCACTGCCAGATACATATCACAAAACTTTTAAAGGACATTTCGTTTTTATATATTTTTTATAATTTTTATTTTTTCTTAGTTACATCTGCTGTCTCTGTTATATTTGAGGGATTAGAAAATGGTTTTTAACTTGTTACTTAAATGTAACACATCATACAATAAATCCTAGATATAACTCATAAAACAACAAATTTTAGGCAAAATTCAACTTTATTAATCAACATAGTCTCCTACTAGAGTGATACATTGATTCCAACGTTTCTTTAATAATTCAATGCCATTTTTGTAGAATGATTTGTCTTTGGCCTCAGTTTCTGATATCACTTTTTCCTTGGCACCAAATCTCTTTCCCTGGAGCATTCTTTTGAGGTCTGCAAACAGCCAGTAATTGCTGGGGGCCAGATCTGGAGAATAGGATGGATGCAGAAACAATTCAAAGTGCAATTCATGTAGTTTTACCATTGTTGCAATCGACTTGTGACTTGGTGAAGGCTCACTTTTTCTTCTTCATTTGTGGTTGTTATTTGATGATTTCTTCCTTCAAATGCACCAATAATGCTATATAATATTCACTATTGAAGGTCCATATTTTCTTGAACAGTATTTTTTCTCATCAGAAAATGATGCTTTATCAATACATGAAATTCAGATTTTTCCATTGTTTTATATCTTCACTTAAATAACTGTAATTTGTAAACTAATCATCCAACTGGACCCAAAGTTTGTCATGTGCCATTTTAAGGTTAGTACTTCATAAATATCATATGGATTTTTTATGAATGTCTCTATCTATATGTCAGGCCTGAGACTTATTGAGTGATGTATTAATAAGTTAACTTCAGACAAGTCTAATCTTTCCTATACAAATAGAGTTAGTTGATTTTTTATACTTGTAATAATTAAAATACCTGCTTGCAAAAATACCATATGGTGTACAAAAATCCAGTCCGAATATTTCCTCCAATGCTATCTGATCCCATCAAAAATAAATCCAACATGCCAAACTTGTTCCTCTCTTCTTTCTAAGCCTAAAATATTGTAGTTAAGTATCTATTTGGTATTCTATGAAGAAAGGAACTGAAAAATTCAGATGCTACCAGATTTTCATCTTTAAAAAACATTAAGATTTTCAATGTTTGCTTTTCATTTAATTTGTATCAGAATTTTGATAATTTAACCTACATATGTAAAAAGTTAACTGAATAAGTTCAGTATTATTTTCACAGTTCTTTTTATCATTATCAGTGGTTGTCAAGTTTTTTTGTGATAAATAACCATAACAATATGTACTGATTTTCATGCTGGAAGTTTGTACATATCTACTAATTTAAAAAACTAAGACAGAACCTACGCTAAATCAAATTTTATTTGTCAAAAAATGGGGCTCCAGTTATTTGGGAATTGAATCAACAAGTATCATTTAAGGAAATAGTTTTTTTATCAATATCACTCTTCATAGATATAATGTATGTGTAAATACCTGCTTGCAAAAATACCATATGGTGTACAAAAATCCAGTCCGAATATTTCCTCCAATGCTATCTGATCCCATCAAAAATAAATCCAACATGCCAAACTTGTTCCTCTCTTCTTTCTAAGCCTAAAATATTGTAGTTAAGTATCTATTTGGTATTCTATGAAGAAAGGAACTGAAAAAATATACATTGATATGGATAACTATAGACCTACATCTACTTACTGAACAGGACATTATAAATATAGCTATATTTATCCTTTATTCATATGATGAACACTTTATATCATTTGGCTAATAATATTTAGATGGCAAGTAATTTAACATTTCTGAATTTTATTTGCTTTTAATGTATGCCATTTTTCTTGCTTTACTTTTTGTATAGCAACCCTGTGATAAAGTGTATATCAGCACTTCAGATGTCCAAATGCATGCAAATTACCACCGTAAGGACTCTGCAATTATTCAGGAAGGTTTCCAACGATTCCGGGCCACAGAAGACTGTGACACCCTGTCCTGTTCCTTTCATGGTCAACGCACAACCCACTTTCACTGCAGGAGAGCAGACTGTAAATTCACTTTCAAAAATAAAGCAGATATGGGTGAGTAAAAGCTAGCATCTATTTTCCAGATTTTTAGTCACTGTAGTTGTGCTGTCTCAGGTTTTTATCATAGATTGATTACACATAAATTTTTATAACATCCACATTGTTTTCTAACATAGGAAATCCTGCCTCTGGAAGCTATGTCTGGTCTCTCCAGTAGTTCTGGCCGTTAAAAAATATAACTACTCTGTTCTCCTCCGGTATGCTGAAGGAACCACCACCATTCACCACATTGTGAATTTTTGATCTGAATAGCAGTTTCTGGGTCCTTCAGGACAGTCTGATGGTAAAGGATGAGATGGCTGGATCCTTACGCTGAAAGAAATCACTATTCATGCAAAATAAGTCCTTGTTGCAATCACAAGGACATAAAGGAAAAGAAATATAAGCAACACTTCCAGTTCCTGTACAAAGAGTCTTTTAAGACTACTGCTTTCATGTTGCTACCAAAGAAATTACACGAATACAAAGTTTTTGAACGAGATTCACTTGTTTGGGTTGGAAGTAACAGAGAGAGAAAGACGCATTCAGTCAGATATATCTCCAACTGATCTAAGGGAAGTAATTTCGTGGTCCTTCATCTATTCAAAGTAATACAGAGCAGTTTCTTTCCTCGGCTTTGTTGACAGAGTTAGTTAGATTCGTACGGGCTTTATCAGTTTCTTAGCTTGAACTGGACTTCTTGATGCCTGACAACCCCAGACTAGATCAACCTTTTTTGCAGCATTCTGCTGATCTCTTGTCGAACACTGCCAATCTCTGCCCAACTGCTGGTCTGCACCCATCTGCTCTACTCCAGCATACAGACCGCTTATATAGAGTGGGGCAGAGCTAAACAATATTTAGGTGCCGCCCACTAATTTTAATATGGAAATTGCCTTGACCACTATGCATGTTCACCTAATCTCCAAATCTCTGCGAGAGACAATTTCTCAAGTTGTACTAAAAATGAATTTCGAGTTCCCCGTGGCCTTTTCGCAGACAATTTTCACTTGAGTCTTGTCAAAACCACTTATCTCGTCTGTGGACTTTGACCAGATTTGGTCCTTCAGACCACCCAAGACATCCGATTTGCCATTTATCATACTTTTTATGGAATCACCATTTATCATAAACTTTACTTAACGGACATGTCCCCTAATCACTTCAGAATTATTACACTTAATTAACTAACAACTCAACCCCAGAAATAATTATAATAAAAAAAAGCTTATTTCTGGTATTACTCTGGAATTTTTTTTTTTTATAAGCGTTTCACCCCGAGCAAGGCATGTCACTGCCACTACTGCGCAGGGGCTACATAGAGTGGAGAAAGGATGATTAAATATAGGAAATGTCAGAGGGTGGGTGATAGGCGGGTAGGGATACCGAAAATGGTTAAATATAGGAAATGTCAGAGGGTGGGTGATAGGCGGGTAAGGATATCGAGAATGAGGGTTGGGTAGATGAGAGTGTTCTGAGAATAATTGGGAGTTAGTGTGATAGGAGGTGTCTATTGACCCTACATTTAAACAGCTGGAGATTGTAGCTGTTGGGAAAGCAGACTTATGGAAGGGAGTTCCACAGGCGGGAAGCGCGAGAAAAGAAGCTGTTGGAGTAGAATTTATGGTTACATCTTATCTGTTTAACTGTAAAAGGGTGGGACCTAGTTGCTAATCTAGTATCTCGTGTAAATTCGTGCTTAGGCAGCACCAGTGATCTAAGCTCATCGGAGCAGAAGCCATGAAAGTACTTGTAGAAGAGGCACAGGGAAGCCACATCACGCCGGTGAGAGAGTGGTTGCAGCTGGTCTGCCAAGTCAGTATCAACCACATAAAAGATCCTCCTTTGTATTTTGTCAAGAAGCCCAAGGAGAGCAGCAGGGGCACCCGACCAGATATGGCAGCAATATTCAATACACGGGCGGATGGTAGATTTGTATATGAATTTTTTATCACACTTATTTAACTAACAACTCATTCCCAGAAATAATTATTATAAAAAAAAAGCTTATTTCTGGTATTACTCTGGAATACTTTCTACCCAACTAATTAGTACCTTCATCCCAGTCCTTTAGAACTGTTGATTAATAATTCCCACGGGGGTGAGGAGCTCTCTCTCTGTCACAGTTTTAAGGTACAATCATTAATTTTGTTATGTTTTGTTATTAAATTTTTTATATTAAATTGAATCAGAAACTCTTTGTTTCAATATTTTTATACCATTTCTTGTAAATTTTTTCTTTAATGTTGTATCAGTTTTGAAAAACACAAACTGAGTTTTATTTTGAAACATTGGACTTGAAAACCAACCAAATAAGAAATTTCTTGCAAATATATAAGACAATTTTAAAATGAATCTGAAACCAGAATATTTCAGTTTTCTTTAAAATATAGGAAATGAGGAATTAATTAAAAATGATGAATGTCATATTGATTGTACTTAAAATCAAGCAAATTTAAAATTGTTAATGAATTCTCAGTTTAATCATAAAATTTTCATTGACTGAAAAAATATTTTGATTGGGAATAAAAATTTATATAGATTTTTGAATAAACATTTTTATGCATAACTAAACTCTGCCAATATTGAGAATGAATTGCCAAGATGGACAATCTTGTAGTCTTCTTTTTCTCACAAAAAAAGAATCAAGTAGTTGGAGTGAGTGACAGAGGAGATGTAAGATTTGAAAGCTTAAGAAAAATTTCAAAAAATTACTCTAATACTATATAATTAGAGATCAGTAATTTGGCAAACTATTTTGTCCTTGTATGTGCATTGTGGTGCAGTGGATATCAACTTGGAATGACAAATCAAGGAGCCAACTTTGAATTCCAGTTGAATTCCTTGCATTCACTTGTGCACAAATACCCTTGGGAAAGGTATTAATCTGTCTCTTCTCTCTAATTATGAGTTAAATAATAGGACAGATTGGGTTCTATAGCCTTGGTCGGCAACCAGTCTACCGCAAAAAGCAATGGCAACCTACTGCAAGATAACCTTCTGTCCCATCAGTCATGTCTCTTTTGAGACAAGATTGTCCAAAGTGTGTATCATGTATGGCACTTAACTGACTGACTGTTAGCATTGTTTATGCTTAGTTTTCAATAACTTCATTTAAAGTGATTACTTGATTGCATTAGGACACCTGTCACATTAAAATGTATTTTTGCTTGTTGATATCTATCATGAAGAGCAAAAAAATAAAAAAAATACTTTCAGCTTTTTATTTTAAGACTAAATCTGTGAAGAAGATTTTTGAAACTTATAGGGAAAGTATTATAATTAATCAAGCATGTCAAATAAAGATTTTGTAGTTTGTGCTGGAAATTTTTCACAGAATGATGATCTATGGTCAGAGGGACTGAAATAAGTAGAAAGAGCTTAATAATGCATCAGAATAAAATTGTTTGTTAACCAAGCGAAAATTGTTGAGAAGTTTCTACTCATTTACTCTATTCAACAGTTACTGAATTTTTAAATGGATTACCATTTATTCTGGTTTTTACAGAATTTTCTTAATGAAAAATTTCAGTTCATCAAACAACTGAAGAAAACATCTTGAGCTCTTCATTGGTGAGAATAAATGATAAAAATGACATTTTCAAACATACGCACAGTAATGGGTGTGCTAGAGGGTGTCATCAGTGATGTCATTGCGAGGATCACTAGGGGGTTTCGGGTCTTTCAACATCATACCCCACTCACCTCGCCGACCCAACCAGAGATGATCAGTTTCTGACCCACCCTCGATAAGCACTTTCAGAGACTGGAAAATTACGTTTAGGCCCAGTACGAAACCTTGCAAATGCTTCTGATTGACGACAGTCAGAGCCACTTTCCATTTAGAGGCGAACCATACATGAGCTCGTTCGAAACATTAACTTAGACACAGAATTTCGGGGAATTTTAGCTAACAATTTGGAATCCAAGCACTCTCTCTTTTGATCCATAACCAATTAGCTGTTCTTTCCGCTGTTTCGGTTATGGACTTGAGTGCTTTCCTTTTTTTTACTCCCACTATCCCAATATCTGTTAAGGCTTTGCATAAGGACCTTGCTGCCAATCCTCTAGTCCCCACTTCTATAGGAGTGCAGCTAGCCCTCCAGCCTTTAACCCTGCAACTCTCCAGCAGTTCGTCATATTTTAACTTCTTCCTTTCATGAGCTTCCTCTGCATTTTCTTCCCAGGGGAAGAAATATAGTGGAACAAAATATATATCGTGGAACAAAAGCTTAAATATATTGATGTACCAAATGTTATAGTATAGAACCACCATCTTCACCCACTAGCCTGGTGAAGTGTAGTAACTCAGAATGACACAAATTTCACAATATTCAGAAGATCTCGAGGGATGTTGAGTCATGATGTCCTGATAGCTGTCTACAGATCCCTGATATTTAAAGGTGCAAGATCTTCCATGTGAATAGATTTCCACTATACTATGCTTTATAAATCCTTATGGGCAAACATTACAGCTACAGCATTCATTAGAAATCTCCAGATTACTCCTCAGACTAATCCTGGGCAAATAAATCTAATGACAGTGTATTATTCTGCCAGAAAAAAAAAAGCATCATTTTTTAAGCTATATGGAATTCATGAAGGTGTGCAAATAAAAAAAGAGTAAAGTAGTGCAACATAGTAACCAGTCAATGATATATTTAAGTGAAACATCAAGCCTAATTCATGCTACATGAACACAGCCCACAGAATTATGGAACCATTACCAGCCTTAACAGTATCTATTTGACAACTATAGTCCATGACCTTGGGGTGTATGCACCTTACTATCATGCTGAAACAACTAGTGTTCAGTGTTAGCAGCCTCCACCTCCCAAATAACACTACAGCTCCATGGAAGCTAAAGAATACTGATCTCAGAAATTCTCTTCCAACTCCACTTCAACACATAAAGAGTATCTATACCTGATTTTTTCCAGAGAATGTAGTCTCTACTAAATGATATACCTGTAACTCTATCCATGACTTGCTGCTTCTTGTTTGTCAACTTAGATAAAAACATCCACATATCATCTCTAAAGCATTTGATAGGGTTTGGCATGCTGGCTTTCTCCACAAGCTAAAGGGTTATGATCTACCTCACTTAATATATGTCTTAATTTAATTGTACTTAAATTGTGTAATGAAGGTCATGTTGAACAAAAATGCTTTTAGATAATTTCACATTGATGCAGGGGTATCCTTGTATCTACATTGTTTCTTATATGTACCAACACATTTTCTGATATCACCAGTTCCTAACTAGGTATTTATGCTGATGATATAACTATTTACTCCTGTCTTAGTATCATGTCTGATAGACCTTGTTTATACTATCAGAAATTCTATCTACCAAGTAACAGTTCTGAGAGGAAGGGGAATGATTAAGGAAGAAAAGGTAACTGACTGGGATTAATAGTGAAAGTCAGAATCACATAAAAACAACCCAGAGACTTCAGAGACAGATCTCTTGTCACGGGGAGATACTTGCATACATATACACCAAGGCCATGCAAAAAGTCTTTTCAAAAAAAGAGAAAGATAGCCAGGAACAGAGAATTCAATAGTAGAGTTTAGTTTCATCGGGAGTTAAGTTGTCTAGAGAACTTTGAAAAAATGATTCTGCACTGCAAATACTACAAATGTTTGAGAAAGAAAGGCTTAGGGGATTTTTTTGCAAACTGGTTTAGTTTTATTTTCTTTAATCATATTTGTCAGAATATAGTTTTAAGGTTGAAGAAGCCAAGAATAGTTGTAACTTACCACCATCAAAGGCAACATAAAACAACTGGAAGTTGGTGCAGACTAGATTAGTAAATAGATTAGTAAATAAAATCTTGCCACATGTGTGGGGATGTTAGAGATATACAGTTAATCTAATATATGATTCAATTGAACTCACAACTCTTTGGGTCAAGTTACTGTATTCAACCAATGCTTTTATCGACTAGTTTGTAGAACAATATACCTCACTGAATGAAATAAAGGGTTCAGTTCAAAATTCCAATCATCTGAAGTAGGCCAGAGTGTAAAATGGTCAAAACATTGAGAATATGACAACAAAAATGAGGATAGCAGTCTGAACAATGTAAATAGTACATAAATACTAACAATACCTCATCCCAGAAATACAAAGATCCCAGAGAAACTATTCAGTTCCTCAATTATGTAGAGTTTGTGCAACTGTCTTTGATGCTCATGCTAAAACAATTTCTTCTCTTTCCATTTACTTCCCCATCCCCCAACCCTCTCTTTACTCAGAAAAAGAAATTTAAGATCTGAATAAGAGCAATTGTGTCCCAAGTGTAGTATTATCTTCAAATACATGTATTAAAGTTGAGTTAGTTAGCAATCTAACAGTATGCTATTAAGTTTTAAATTATACTAAGTTGAAATATCTCCTATCAAGCTAAAATTGAGTGGAAAAGCCAATTTGGGATATGTCCAAAAATAAACACGACAAGCTGAAAAGGCACGGAGATGGAGAACACATATACACATGTGTTTGAAGTCAGAAGTCTGACTAGTTAGTCAAATGTCTCAGCCTTTTGGTTAGATTGGCATCACTTAAAGTGGAATTCTCTTTCATTTTGTATGGCCAATTTAAGTGATGTCAATCCAACCAAAAGGCTGAGACATTTGACCAAGCAGTCTAACTTCTGACTTCGAGCATGTGCGTATGTGTTTGCTCCATCTCCATCTCCATACCTATTCAGTTTATCTTTTTTCTTTTAGGACCTAATGAAAAAAATCTTTGTGATAAGGTATTCAATTTTTCACTCCAGTTTAGTTGGATAGAAGATATTTCAACTTGAAACTTAAGAACATACACTTTGTTATATACAGAATAGAATCAATCTAAATTGTTTTTGATGTGATAAGGACAAATTTATTTTTCTGAACAAAACTTTATAGTTTTTTCAATTCTACTGAAGACAAGAAAACAATATTTGAACATCTAGTTGAACATCTGGATTCTTGATTTCTTTACAGAAAAGCACAAAAGCTACCATCAAAAAGATGAACTACTTGGGAGAGATGGATTTAAAAAATTTATGAAATATGAACATTGCAAGTTTCCACAATGTCGATTCTCCAAAGTCAGCAATCACATTCATTGTATTAGACCAGGTGAGTGGTGCTATTCCATTTGTGTAATTTTTAAAAAATACATTTTTGTGTCAGGAAGTGAGTAGGTATATGAACTTGTATGTATTCATTAAAAGGTTCCCTTTTACATTTTCTCCCATAGATCAGAAGAGATAAATACGTATATTTTCTGTATAATAAATACTATTAAATATCAGCCCTTCATAAACTTTAAAAAAATCATCTACTTTTGACTTGATATCTTTATACATGTTTTACTAACCAATATTTTTAAGTGTTATTTAGATTCTGCTCTGTCGGAAAGAGGTGGTGTGCTGACTTAAAACACGGTTGTACAGACACAAAGGATGCTGAATGTTCAGGTCACCCAAAATCAGCAGATGTCCTGGAAACACCAAAAAAATTGAAGTTGTGTGATATAGCAGAGGAGTTGAATATATCAGAAGGCAGTGTATTCATCAGTTTGCATGAACATTTGTCAATGAGAAAGCTGTGTTCAAAGTGGGTGCAACGTTTGCTCACAGCCAATCTAAAACAACAGTGCATCGATGATTCAGAGTGTTGTTTGCAACTATTTCAATGCAACAAGGAGTTTTTACATAAATATGTGATGAAACATGGATCCACCACTTCACTCCAGAGTCAAATTGGCAGTCAGCTGAATGGACAGTAGCTGGTGAAAGATGTTTGAAGCAATCAAAGACACAAACATCAGCAGGCAAGGTTTTGACCTCAGTATTTTTGGATGTGCAAGGCATTTTGTTCATCGATTACCATGAGAAAGGAAAAATCATCAATAGTGAATATTATATAGCATTATTGGTACATTTGTAGGAAGAAATCACCAAACAATAGCCACAAATGAAGAAGAAAAAAGTGATCTTTCACCAAGACAATGCACCATGTCACAAGTCGATCGCAACAGTGGCAAAACTACATGAATTGCACTTCAAATTTTTTTCTGCATTTACCCTATTTTCCAGATCTGGCCCCCAGCAATTACTGGCTGTTTGCAGACCTCAAAAGAATGCTCCAATTATTTGGCTCCAATGAAGAAGTGATATTGTAAATTAAGGTGTATTTTGAGGCCAAAGACAAATCGTTCTACAAAAAAGGCATCAAATTGTTAGAGAAGCATTGGAATCAGTGTATCACCCTAGAAGGAGACTATGTTGATGAATAAAGTTGAATTTTGCCTAAAAGTTGTTGTTTCATTAGTTAGGCCCAAGATTTATTGAGTGAAGTGTTACATTGTAAGTTTGTTTATTTCTATATAAATATATGTATGGGCGCATGAGTGGTGTGTTTATATTGGTGTGTATATGGCATGTTTGACAGGCTGTTGCCCAGTCATGTAAAGAAAACTTTTGAAATAAAAAACACTGAATTTATTAGACTTGAGACAAAATATTTTTCAAGTTCTATAGAGCTAGGAAATCATTTTGGGAATATGGTACAATCGTGAAGAAACTCGGTACATTGTGAAAAACAATGGGTTTGATGTATATGAATGATATTTTGGAAGACACCAAGGAAATAGTGATGGAGGTACTTTATGATACTTTCGAAGTGCCAATTTCTACACACCACTGGAAACAGTTCCTCAAAATACATATGAAGCACCAATTCAGAGAGGTATGAAAAGAAAGAGTATTAGGGAATGAAAGCCACTTCAAAGGTGATCCTGAACGGAAAAAATATTGAAGAGAATTTTTTTTTCCATTATGGGAAAAATTTTCTGGGAAGTGGGTGTTGTAGTGGAATATCCTGCTACTCTTCTGGTACAGTAAGATGGATGAGTCCATCTGTTATATGTGAGTCATAGCTACTGATTAGCAAGAATGTATATGGTAGTGTATATTGTAGTAGACAATATACATTACCATACAGTGACACTCTCATACGGGATAATTAAGTTTGATCTGAAATGTTCATATTTATTAGTTTACCACTTAGGTGCACAATTTGTTATTGTACATTTCTCAAGGATACAACATATATATATATTATTTTAAAGGAAAATCTGCAATAGAATGACATTAAAAATTATTAGTTATTCCTGTACTAACAACATTAATAGCATCATCACTTCCCATAATAATAATATACTAAAGAAATGTTATAACAATAAAAAGACAGAAAGTACAACCCTCTGTAACTGTAGAGTAAAAGATAAATGCCCAGTTGGAGGCATATGTAAATCTGAAGAAGTGATATACAAAGCAACCATCTATCCTAGCATAGACAATAGCAAGAAAAAAACATATATAGGAATTTCTGCTGGACCATTTTCTAAACCCCACCTAAAACATCAAACCACTCTCTCTAAATATTTCTGGGAATTGAAAGACAAAAATCTCAGATTGAATGGAAAATTATAGGGAAATCTCAAACCCCCAATAGTTTTAGAAGTAGTGGTTTCCGGCTTTCTCTCTTCCAATCTTCTCACTTTTTTTTTTTTTTTCAATTGGAGTAGATAGATCTATCTATCGCCCGGTTCACACTCCACCCATGTCTATTGAACAGGTTAAGAGGCTCATCCCTTGTTCCCTGTTTAGGATGTGGTTTCCGGCTTTTTCTTTTTCTTTTCTAATCTTTTCACTCTCACGTAGCCCCCTGCACATCAGTGGTGTTTACTGCCTTGCTCAGGGTGATACGATTTAAAAAAAAAAAAAAAAAAGATGCAATTTATGCTTAGATGAAAAAATTAGAATTATCAAATTCAGAGAATCTAGCCAATTATTGAATCAGAGAAATGAAATAATCTTCAAATGCCGTCATAAAAATAAATTTTGGGAAAGACTTGAGAGTAATAAAGAATCTTTACTGGCAGCAAACCGCTTGTATACGGACAGGTAATGAATTGAGTAGATATACAAAGATAGAAAGGGGCGTAAGACAGGGATGTGTCTTTTCACCAGATCTGTTCAACTTATACAGCACGAATATTTTGAGGACCCTAGAAGTTATGCCTGTATTCGTAATTGTAGGCCACAATTTAAACAACCTAAGGTATGCAGATGATACAGTGCTGATAGCAGACACAGAAAGGAAGCTACAAGACCTCCTACAGAAGGTAGCAGAAGAAAGTAACAAGAAAGGACTAGAAATAAACTGCACGAAAACCGAATACATGGTCATCAGTAAAAAGGGCAGCCCAAAATGCCAAATACAGGTCAGGGATACCAGAATCAAGCAGGTACAAAAATTTAAATACCTGGGAAGTGTTATAACAGAAGACTGAAAGTGTGACACAGAGATCCGAAGGTGAATTGGCATGGCGAAGGAAGCATTCCAGAAGTTGAGTAAAGTATTAAAAAACAGGAAAATTTCACTAGAAACTAGGAAGAGACTACAGGATTGCTACATGCTGTCCATCCTTCAATATGGCAGTGAATGCTGGACAATACCATCGAAGATGAAGGAAAAACTTGAAGCAACTGAAATATGGTTCTACAGAAGGATGCTGCGAATATCATGGATCAAGCATGTGAACAATGATGAGGTCTTGGAAATGATGGAAACAAAAAGGAAATTAATACTAAGCATCAGGAAGAGACAGCTGAAGTTCCTGGGACACGCAGTGATGAAGGAAAGCTTGGAGAATCTGATACTAACAAGCCAGATAGAGGGGAAAAAGAGACAGGTGAAAGCAACGGATAACATATTTGAAGGACCTAATCAGATGGATGACAGAACGAGGATTGCATGGTGTAACAGAAGAAGGTGTGCTCAGAGCCACCAGGGATAGGGAAACGTGGAAAGCCATGATCGCCTACGTCCTGAAGGGACAGGGCACATAGAAGAAGAAGAACACATAAAATCCTGGAATCACCCACTTCCAACAAACTTGCCAGCTGTCATATTTATATACGCCGGAGGAATGTACAGACCAAATGAAGTGAAGATAAGGACCTACCAAGGAATGAATCAACACGCCCATCTAAGTACACAATGACTTTATATTATTGATGCATGTAGTTTTAAAAGAAATATTCTATCATAAGCTATGTAAAAGAATAAAAAGTTCACTATAATGACTTCGACATAAATATTTCACATGTAGAATGGGGCACCAAGTGTAAGGTGAGATATCTCTCATATATATGGGTACACCCAGTTTTGTGCATGCTTCTATAGAATTTTGTGCATGTTTATATGTATTATTATATTATTGTATTATTGTATGCACTATTGTGTGTGTATGAGGACTCCTAGGTATAAGTATTTCACATATATAAGAGTGGACCTAACTATGTATACATTTTTCCATCATGTGAGAACACCTGACTATATGTAAGTTATGTTAATTTTAGATGCAGTCAATTATACATTACTGAAACTGATTAAACCCCTATATACTAATCATTCTACCCATAGGGTACAACATAGCATCAACACTCCAAATGAGGTAGGCTGATATATAGGAATATAGATGAGTAAGGTTTATTAAGATGTATAAAAAGAAAATATGCTACCACATTTGGGAATTAAATGTACACAGATGTGCATTGTCTTTATGCATAGAGATAAAAAGGTTGCATGTATACTTATATAATTATAGTTGTGTTTGTATATACATATGCATACATGCGATGTGTAGGCATATATATGAAAATCCACTGGATCTATGGAAATATGAAAATATTGACATAATTTGGGAATATGTGTGATAATTACTAGCAATTGGGTATGTGTATATATATGACACTACTTATACCTGCGGAAATCCCATCTTTGTGAAAAGTATATGTATGAGTACACAATCACCAGGATCCTTAAATAAATGTGAAAAAACAGTAAATATATGAAGACATGAACAAAGTCACATTTGTAAGTATATGTGTGAATGTACACATACTTATATATGGATATAAGTTCAATGCCTCCCTCTTCCCTCTTTTACCTTCTCTTTCCCTTCTCTTTCCTCTTATTTTTATTTTTTATTTTATTTTCATCTTATTTTTATTTTTATACTTCTCTTCAGTTAAAGAAAATGCTCATTCCAGCAAAATTTTTTGTACCAAATGGAAGAAATATTGTAAGGTCTGATGAAATGAGCTCATAGAAATGAACTATAGTTTATAACCACTTGAAATGACATGTTGAGTTTTCCTTTATAAATATAATTTGCTCTGGATAACATCCATTGAGCTCTCCATAAAGATATAACACTTAATATTTTATATTAAGTTATCTTGTTGGATTATCCTCACCGTTTATGGACTGGACAAATATATATATATAGTATGTATGCATTTTTAACTGTAATTGTATATATTTTTTATTTTATTTTTATATATTTATATACATATATATACATAAATATAATTAGTTATGCTTATTTATATTTTTGTATTTTTAAAAATATTTAAAAAATCTTTTGTTTTTATATATATATATATATATATATATATATATATATGTGTGTGTAATTTTTTCCATTTTTAAATGAGTTATTTCGCTACCCAGGTTTTTACCATGAGTGGTGTCTTCAGGCGATTTATAATAAATTTTTAATAGTTATTAAAAATTACCTGAAGACTCTACTCATGGTAGAAACCTGGGTAGGGAAATAACTCGTTTAAAAATGGAAAATATTCAAAAGTTCTACAATATAATTGTATGAAACACTTTTTAATACAAATGTGTACCTGTCTAACCTTATTAGGACCAAAAACAAAGTATTAAACAATCAATATATATATATATATTATTTTTAATTGTCCATTAAGTAATTCACTCACATCAAATGCATTACAGATTGGTTGGTGACGCTTAAGAGTAAATATAATTTACCATGCATCTATCTGTAATTTTTATGATTCTCTAAAATCAAGAATGTATTTATGAACATAGTTGATTTATTGATCTTAGGTATATTTTTCACTTTTTATATATATTTATTATCATATATCAAAAATTTCTTTATATACATACCCTATTTATATCATTTGTTCTGCCCTTCCCTTTTATTTCTGTAGTAGATTTTAACATAAATTAATTTGATCTCAACAGTAGTCAGACCCTATTTTATTTTGAAATGAAAAGGTTTTGAAAAACTTTTGGCAAAGCTGAATTATATATCATGTTTCCTATTTATCTGTTTTCCTTTTTTCTTTTTTCTTTATTCTTCTGTTTTTCCTTGTTTCTTTTTATGTATCTATCCCTTCCTCTCACTCTCTCTGAGTTAACTGCTGTCACATCTGCATATCCAACACACCCTGTTTCTCTTTTACCTTATCTTTTTCCCTCCCCCATCTCCTATAATTTTTTTCTATTTTCCTTTTTTCTTTCTTCCTCATTTCTCATTTTCATTTCTCTTCCTTTTGTTCCTGTGACATTTCTGATTTCTTTACACACACATACATAATTTTTTAATTGTCTCTTCACTGATCTAGTTGAATCCAACTTGCTACTTTTCTTACACTTTGATCCCTCTTTCCACCCTCTGAAACAGTGTTTTAGATGCCTGCATTCTAACATATCCTTCCCTTCCTTTTTTCACTTCTTATCCCACTTTTCTTCCTTATTTCTTTCCTTTTTCTTCTATTTAAGCTAACTTCCAGTGTATTAAGAACTTTTGTATTTTTCCATAATAAAAAGATTGCTGATGAAATTCATTTTGCCGAAATGATAATTTGATATATGTCATTTTTAAAGTTTTATTTATAAAAAATATACATATTTGGCTCTGTAAAGAAATAATTTGATTTACATTGAGCCCTCTGGCTAAATCTGTTTTAATATTTAATTTTCAACAATTAATATTAATAGGATCTCTCTTGGAATTTTACCTACATGCCACTTTAAATAAAATTTTACCTACATATCACTATATATATATATATATAGTGTTTAATTATAAAGTTCAGCTCCATGATTGTTGTTTTTTTAGTGTTTTTATTGATAGCATGGTATTTTGGCAAGCAGGTTTTATATTGTAAAGTACTTGATTTTGAGATGGAAATAGAGCATTGATAAGTACAAAGAGTTTATCTCTTTATCACAATTAAACACTATTCATGCTCTAGGAGGAAAAAAATGCTTCCATTTGAGGACTTTGGCAGAAATTTATCTTTATACACCCACTTTCTTGCAACATACAACTAATCGGCCACTGCTGCCATAACATGATGACAACTCACCAACATGAAGCAAATCCAACTCAGTTATTCACTGAAAAACATATCCACTGCAAAAACATGTAGAACTACAAAATTAAGTTCACTGAAAAACTAGAACACATTATGAAATATATGAGATGGAAAGTATTTTATTTTCCATCATCAAAATGTCTACTACAACAAAGTGAGCTGATCACATTTGAAAACAACATAATAAACATTATGAACAAACTAGAAACAAGAAAAATAAGCAACGAATTCCAAACCCAACAAGACAAAAATGATAAAGAACTCAGAAGACTATACATACAAGCTGACAAATCTAGGAAAACATATCAAATGAACACTAACAATTACAAAACTTTAGTTAAAAAGGAAAATTACCAAGTTCTATAAAACCACCAACAATAACATAGAAAACAACATAAACAAAAAGCAAAAAACATGGCTGCTAATCTAAAAGCTCGACAACAGAATCAAACAACTATCAAAAGTAGAATCTTTATTAAACTAAAAGATTATCAAGATAGCTTCCTAAATAAATCAAAATGCAAACTAATAACCCACACAAAATCCAACATCAGAAAAATAAACACATGAATAGTAGAAGAAATATGCCCCAAAACAAGGTATAAACTAGAAATAAACCAATGGAAAAACACAAAAGAAACAATCACTTGGTTCAACAATATTACCAACAAAGAGGAATGCTCATTCATACAGTTAGGCATAAAAGATTTCTACCCATCCATCATTGGACAAACACTAAATAATGCACTAACTTTAGCAAAACAATATATAAACTCAGAAAAAGACTTAAACATTATCAAACATTACAGAAAGTCCATACTATGTCATAACAAAATATGGCAAAAAAATGCAATACCTACAATGATTACAACTTTGACATAAAAATAGGTAGCTATGATGGCACAGTTTATATGAAAATTTAGGCATTTACATCAGCAAACTAACAAAACTTATCAACAAAAAAGACATAGGTTTATACAAAGACAACGAATTAATACTTCTAAGAAAATGTAATGCTAAAACTATAGACAATATGATAAAACAAATTATAAAGCTCTTCAACACTCAAGGATTTACAATAAACATAAAAACAAATCTAGAAATAGTAAATTTCGTTGATATAACACTCAACTTAAGCAACAACACATACAAACTGAAAAAAAGAACATAACAACAAAATTTCCAATCACCCCCCAAATATATTCAGAAACATACCCATAGCTATAAATAAAAGATTATCCACAAACTCAAGTAATATAAAAATATTCAATGAAAACAAAGAAATATGTACAACAGCACTAAACCTGAATACACAAATGAAAAGAAACCAAACAAAAACAATAGGAAATAAAAGCATAATCTAGTTTAATCCACCCTACAACAACAGTATAAAAACAAAATTAGGAAAAATATTTTTCAACATGATAGAAAAACATTTCTCCAAACACAACAAACTATAAAAATTATCAACAAAACACAGTAAAAATCAGCATGAAAAATATGAAAAATAACCAAACGCAAGAAAATAATTAATAAAACCAATAACAACACAAACCAACAAGACAATACAAACAAATGTAACTGCCAAAAGAAAAGCAACTGTTCACTTAGTAATAAAAAAAAGAATCTCTAACCATCAATATAATATACAAAGCTACTATGACAAATAGGGCCAATACAGATGAAAAAATTGCTTAGTAGTTAGAGAAACATCATTTAAAGAAAGATTCAATAATCACAAAACATTCAAGACAGAAAAATGCAAAAACAACACATTATTAAAATATATATGAAACCAGAAAGAAAACAGCATTACCACCAAAATCAAATTGGAAATAGTAAAAAGAGGACCACCACATAGAAATTGCAAAAGTTGTAAATTATGACTAGAAGAGAAGCTAGAAATAATCAGCTTTAAAAATCAAAGTAAAATATTAAGCATAAAAAATGAGATAATGAGAAAATGTAGACATGTGAATAAATACCAACTTTGCTACAAAGGAACTCTTGATGATTGTGCTCTTTTGCAGTCACAAGTAATATGACTGAGGGTTTGAGCATCTTCGTCTTATTCAAACGGGATAATTCTCTCTGTCTTCTGGAAACTAACTAAGGTCCATTCAGCATAGTTGCATTATAAACCAGAGGTGGGCTCTGTGAGTGTTGAACAAATAAAATGTGCCTGAGCAAGCGTCTGTAATAGAAATTAGCTAGCCATCCTGTTAGATGAATCTCCTCAAATATGAGTGGCCACCCATTTATATATATATATATATATATATATTTATATATATATATATACATTAAATATTGAAGACTGGCTAGCCATGAATGATATAAATGTAACCTCATCTACATGGCAACACAGTACTATCTATTGTAAATTTTGTTTAAACTTCATTACTCAAAATGAAGAATTTACAAACATATGTTTATACGGACTTTTGTCCTTGTATTGGTGTGAGGATCCCACCACCACCAATGTTGAAAATATATATATAGCATTCCAACTGTGAATGAAAAAAGGCTAAGGAGAGAAATGCATGCTTTTTAATAGGTGTGCCCCCCCCCCCCCCAATGATTTTTTCTTTGACAAATTCAAGTGGAATGACCTACAAAACCCACCTTCAGATGGGAAGAATTTTATTCTCCACTGTGTCCATAAAGTTTGTATATTTTTGTGTTATTCTTTCTAGACTGAAAAGAAAAAATATTCAAATGGCGTAGTTGACATGTGTGTGATTAAACATGTCAATGGAATAGAATCAGGTATTAAAGAATCAAGGAAAATAGTGCTAGACTGCTATGTAATGCACATCCTCCAGTGACTGTTGGACAGTTTTGTCAAATATGAAGAAAAGCCTTAAAGCAACTGTGATGTGATTCTGCTGATAGATGTTCAGAATGTCATGGATAGAGCATGTGACAAATGAGGAAGTTTTAGGAAGTATTAGAGCTACAATGAAACTCAAAACTAGACAAAATTTTTGTGACATTTAATGAGAAAATGTCAGTAATTCCTTTCAGCATACCTTGGATAGAAATGTTTTAAATTGCCTTATAAAAAGTTTTTATTCTGCAGAATTCTTAGACACACATGCCTGGCCTGGTGTTTCTATGTATTTAGAGATCCTTGATGACATACAAAGATTTTGCAATGTTATTGGTCCTGGCCTGGCATCTCAGCTTCCCAACACCATAATATAGCATCTGTTTATATTTTTGTAGTAATTGTTCTGATTAGCTTTCCTCTTTGGTATCTAGACTTTATGAATTTAGGTACAGAACTAGGTTGGTAGCAAGTGCTTCTTTGGTGTTATTGGAGGATGTCATATTGGGATTTTTCAAGTATCATGTCTTCACACATCTATTTTTACCTCCTCAATAATAGCAAATGCCCACACAGACATAAAACAGTTATCATAAATAACTTAATAGATTGCACCTAATATCATAATATTACCGTAATATTTTATTGCAAACTCAAAAATGTAATAAAACAAACACTGACAATTTCCTTAATCCCATAATAAATAAAAATAAACACAAATAATAACAGCAAACACAATTTTCTTCTACTATGTTTTACTTAGAAGAAAAACATTTTCATGCTATCTTAATGAAAATTTATAAAATATATAAAAGTTCAGGCAAAACAGAATCTATTGTAATTTTTCCTTCATCTATTTTTAAATATTTAATGTTAAATTTTCCACATATAAATTTTTTTCAGAATGCAATTATATTTTACATTCAACTGCCCAGCTGTATTCACATAAGCGTAAACATGAACGGCGTGATTTTGAAAATGCTTATCGCCGTTTTCAAGAAGTTCGTCGCCACAAGACCCTCCAGATTTCAAATAACCATCAGAAACAACAGCCAATACAATCAGGAGATCCATCCTTACTCTCTTCAGCCAAAGTGAATGCCCAAATTCTTCTCAAAAACAATTTGGAAGAAAACACAGTTTCAACTGATAATGCTATAAAATGTGAGCCCTTAGATAATGTTATGGAGAAAAAAGACAAAGTGAAAAAAGAAATCATTGAGAATGAAGAGCCATATGAATATACAAATGGATCTGCAGTTTCATGTTCAACACCCAATTCTTCTCAAGAAAGTGTAGTGATTAAATCTGAAAATACTAGTCGTCCAACATCAATCCTAATGTCACAGGCTTCAGATCTTGTTGGTGATTCATTGAATGATTCTCTCAGCCTCCCGATTCCATCAAGTGGTATAAAGACTGAGATATTTGACAATCACATTATTCTTAATGTGCATAACTCTGCAGCCAGCAACTCTTTGCCTTCATCTCCAGGAACCCAAAAAGTTATAGAAAAAAAAGAGAAAGATGAAAACTGGAAAATCTATCTTGTCAGGTAAGATAAAATATTGTGCTGTGTGATTGTCAGATAAATTTGTTTAACCACAATCATAAGTAGATTTACAAATGTTTGTGTTTAATTTTTTCTTTGATAAATTTAGAGGTACGAATAAATTTTATTTTGGTTTCATAGTTATGAAATGCCAAAGAAGCTGGTTTTCTTAATTTTCATCAAGTATTCAAGAGTATTTTCTAAAAATAAATTTATATATCTTTTAATTTTTTATAATAGATTTTTATGATAGATTATTTACTATCCCATTTACTTTTTTGATTGTGAAAACTGTTGAAAAGCAGTTTAATAAAAGTTTTTGTCTATTAATTCACTTTTATAGCTCAATGTAACCACATCTGCCCAAATTTTATAGTCTCTTTGACCTAACATCCTGTTAACAGAGATAATTTCTGCTAATACTTCTTTCTATGAAAAATCAGTTTTGAATATCCAGTGTGTATTTTCATGCATGATTCAAAAGTATAAGATTAACATTTTTTTATCAAGAAGGCTTGCAGCACTGAGCACTTGTTCAACATACTCAATCAAAAGTATTAAGCTTCATTTGTGATTACTAAAAATAAAATTGCAATAATATTATATATTGGCACTACAATAAAAAATCTGCCATATGACCATATGTAATAATTTATTAAAATGACCAGTGATTTTCTATTATAGGTAACAAAAAGACAAAATTTATTAACAGCTATAAGACAGGAAATTGTGGAGAGTCATGATCGCCAGTGTCCTGAAGGGACATGGCATTGTGATGTGAGATATCTGTGATATGCTTCCTTTACTTGTCAGGCTAATGAATAATGAATAAGAGATTCTTTTGATCATATGTCATTAACGAATACATGAGAGTAGATTTGCATTATGTCCTTCATTAAATGAAATATTATCAAATATAGTTGGGCAAATCTTATCACCATGTCTTAAAACTGCTCGATGAAAATTTATTTGGCTATGTTAAAAGTTCAGTGTGTTATACAAAAAATGTTCCGAAAGCAGTGCCTTATTATTTATATTTTGGAAACTGTAACAGATACAGGAAACACAATAACACCATTGGATAGAGAAAGGTTTCAGCTACAAAACACTATTTTCCCATGTAGTTACCCACTATTACATGAGCATTTTCAAAGTGCTTCTTATTTTATGGGTTTTTAAGTTGTGCAGTGCTATCTAGAATGTGGCTTCTCACACAAATTGCTGTTACTACATGTACTGTTTCATCTTTGTAAACATTCATCAAGTATTTTTGACATCAAACTGAAAGCATAGTACCAGATTGGTAGCAAAGTTTAAAGTTGAAATCTTAGATGTAACCATAAGTTCTCTGTTCTTCTATCACATTTCTCACTTGTGGATTTTTTCTGGCTGCTTGTTTCTCAGTCAACTTTGATCTTCAAAAATTCAAATGCAATGTCAATCATTTTCTACTGTCAATTCTTGTTCTTTTATGATGTCTCTCCTTAATAGTTTTTTTTCTCATACTCTAAAATAACCCCTTGTGTCTTAGTGGTTTTATTGCTTTGCTTGGGATGGAATTGAAATGATTATAAAATCAAGGCAAAGGCCAAAAGCTATAATGATTTATTGTTGGGAAGGTCCAACCTCAACTACCATGCCATCAACATCTGCTTCTGATGTCATTGATCAACATAATAAAATTATTCAGTGTGGTCCTTATATTTGCACAACACCATTTAAATGATGGTGTTGTGCAAAAGAGTATAAAGATTATTTATATAGGATTTTAAATTAAGATTTAATAATTATTCTGAAATAGTAATGGACTCTTCTTTAAATCTTTTTGACATTCTTACAGGTACACAGCAAATGATCCATGCAATCCTAGATGTGATCTCCTCTACAAAGACCATTACCATTGCCAGGTATCTGGTTGTGCTATGACCTACAGATCAAAAGATGGAGTCAGAGAACATGCAAGGTTAGTTAGCTCCCTTCCATGTAAAAACATAGGAAATAATTTAAAACATTATATGTAATTCTTGAATGAATATTACTACAGATTATTTCAGAAAAGATTAAATTCTAGCATTCTTAGATAGTAGATTTTGCTAATAGGAAATGAATTTAAATAATTTTCTCTACAATTCTTATTATATAAGTTATATAATTATCTTATTTATTGGTATGTAGATTTGTTTATATTGATAAATTTGAGAGATATGAAAAGTGAAATTCACTTGCTGGACATATAAAATCTATAGAACTAATATAATTTTGGGATTTTTCTTTGATCTCATGAGAAAAAAGAGAAAAATAAAAACTGGAAAAAAATTTATCTTATCAGAGTAAGCAGATTTACAAATTTAAAAAGTAATACACCAGGCCATCATCCACCAAATGTTTGCATCAAGCAAATATATTCTCAGGACATGCAATGTCAGAACACTAGATCAATATGGCTAGTTATAAAATATAAGGAAAGAAATGAATAGGTTAAATGTTAATATTTTAGGTGTATGTGAAACAAGGTAAGAAAACAATGGAGATTTCATACAAATACAGGATCATGTGTGCAGGTGGAGAGAAAAATGAGAAGGCAGTAAGACTGATATTAGTCCAAGACATGAAGAAATATATTCTGGGATACTTTCAACTGTCTGAAAGAATTCTTGTAGTTAAACTGAAAGGAAAGCCATTCAACATATCCATCATAGTTTTATATTTTCTGACAGCACAAAATATAGAAAAAGAAATTTGAAAGTTTTACTGTATGTTACACAACACCAAGGCTCAATACAAATTGTAAGAAATTACAATTGTCATGGCAGACCCAAATGCCAAAGTAGGCAAGGAGAGATGATGGCAAATTTGAATGAGGAATTTGTAATAAATGCAAAGAAAAATGGGTCCAATTGTGCATTGATCATGTAGTAGCTAACACCTGGTTTCAAGAACAACCAAAATGTATATGGACAAGGAGAAACCCAGGAGGAGAGATGAAAATGAAATTGACTATATAACTATCAATAAGAGTTTCAGAAATGTAAATTTACACTGCAAAACATACCCAACTGCTGACTGTGGGACAGACCATCTTCCATTGATACATAAACTTAGAGTGAAACTACAGAAAATGAAGAAATCCAAGGCTGCACCCAGATTGCAATAAGACTCTTGAATTACCAAAATATGGACAGTGTTTAAAGTAGACACAAAGGACAAAATGAGACACATTAAGAGAAGCTTTAGTAACATCAGCAATCAAAAATATCCCAAAGAAAAATAGACAAAGAAAAAAGGAATGAATGATAAATGAAATTCTTAACATGATGAAAAGGAGATAAAAAAACAATGTCATGGTGAGACACAGAATATAGAGCACTGCACAATGGATTTAAGAACAAACGCAGGCAGGCTAAAGAGGAATGGTTAAATAAAAATAAAAGCAAAAATAGAAAGAATGGTTCTCACAGATAAAGCAGATCTGCATAAAAAAATAAGAAAACTAACAGGACGAGACATGCTCATCAATAGGATACATAAAATCCAAGGACAGAATGATGATATTAGAGAAAAAAAAATGTACTTCAGTAATCAAATGACTACATTGGAGAATTCTTCCATGATGAAATAGAATAACTGGCAGTATACAGAAATATCAATGATCAGAAATATTAAAATCTGAAGTGGTTAAAATGAAAAGAAACAAAAGGCAGGACCAGATGGAATTGTAATAGAGACACTGACAGCCTTAGATATTTTCAACATTAACAAGATTAAAAACATAATAAATGAAATATTCAACAGTAGTGAAATACTGGAAGACCTAAGTAGATCAATTTTCACAGCACTGCCTATGAAACCATGTGCAAAAATCTGAACTCCATTAGGCAATCAGCCTAATATGTTAAGAAAATGTATCATCCGAATTTTGATGAAACAGTCTGCAACAGATTTATACTGGAAATAGGGCAAAAACAGTGCGGGTTTGTTAAAGACACTGGATCAATGAATTCAATATTTATGCTCAGGCTGATATCATGAAGAAAAGATATATACCTGTGTTTTATAGATTATGAAAAAGTGTTTGATAAAGTAACAAAGAACTGATAGAACTTCTAGGTAGCAGTGACATTTTTTTTTTTATCATCTCACCCCAAGCAAGGCATTCCACTGCCACTATTGCGCATTGGGGCTACATAGGTGAAGGTAAAGAAAAGGAGTGGTTAGACATAGGGAATGTCAGGAGGAAGGTGACAGATGAGTAAGGATACCGAGGATGAGGGTTGGGCAGATGGGAAGAGTGTTTGATAGAATGGGAGCAGGTTAGTGTGTTAGGAGGTGTCTATTGACCTTACATTTAAACTCCTGGAGATTGTGGCCGTCGGGGAAGCAATCGTGTGGAAGAGAATTGCACAGTCGGGAAGTGCAAGAAAAGAAACTGTTGGAGTAGAAGTTACGGCTGCATTTTATCGGTTTCACTGTAAAAGGGTGGGATCTAGTTGCTAATCTAGTATCTCATTCAAATTCGTATTTAGGGGGTACCAGTGATCTAAGTTCATCGGAGCAGAAGCTGTGAAAGTATTTATAGAAGTGACACAGGGAAGCCACGTCGCGCCAGTGGGAGAGAGACTGCAGGCGGTCTGCCAAGTCGGTATCTATCACATTACAGACCCTCCTCTGAACCTTATTGAGAAGCCCAAGGAGAATAGCAGGGGCACCCGACCAGATATGGCAGCAGTATTCAATGCACGGGCGGATGGTAGATTTATATATGTGTAGGATAGATTTAGACGGAAAAAACTTCCGGGCCCTACACAGAGAACCAACTTTCATAGCAGCGAATTTAGCAATGGATTTGATATAGTCATTCCATTTGAGGTCCGCTGAAAGTGTGAGACCAAGGAGGCGTAGTGTTTTACTCTCTGGGAGGCAAGCCTGGTCCATGCTAATGGGAGGTAGGTGAGATTGTCGATGATGGTTAATTGAGAGTAGCTTCGTCTTAGAAGCATTAAAATTTACTAGCCATTTCTTACCTCAGTCCAATATTGATTGAAGGTCTTTTCAATCTCAGCTGCGAGGTTAGCTTTGACGCCTACACCAGATTTTTGATCGAGGCGAGAGTAAACTGTGGTGTCATCGGCGTACAAACCTATTTGGGCTCTTATGGAATCAGGGAGATCATTAATGTATATCAGGAAGAGTGTAGGACCTAAGATGGAGCCTTGGGGGACACCTGCGTTTGTATGGTAGTTCTGGGAGGCATGTCCGTTTAATACCACCTTCATTGTGCGGTTAGAGAGGAATGACTGGATTAGTTCAAACAAATGTCCAGTTATACCATAGCTCCACAGTTTACATAGAAGGCCAGCATGCCAAACTCTGTCGAATGCCTTAGATATAGCCAATTCAACGGTTTGGGCTTTGCCATTCCTGTCGAGTGCCTGGTATATGTACTCGGTGATGGTCGTTAGCATATCAGCAGTAGACCTGGTAAAGCGGAAACCATATTGCTTGTCCGAAAGGAGCCTGTGTGCTATGAGATGCTGAACCACCTCGGTGTTGATAATGGCTTTGAACACTTTGCCAAAGATCGGAAGAAGGCTGATAGGGCGGTAATTTGCAGGTTCAGAGGGTTCTCCAGTGTTTTTAAATATAGGAACTATAGAAGAAGATTTCCAACAGGCAGAAAAGCAGGAAGCAGATAGGCAGAGGTTGTAGAGCTTAGAAAGGACAGAGGAGAGTTCAGGGGCACATTTCTTTAAGACTATGGTTAAGATTCTGTCACCACCGCTCGCTATGTGAGGGTCAAGTTTGAAGATTATCTTAGAGACAAGCGAAGGTGTAATGTGGACATCATTCAGTTGTGCCTTGGTTCTAGGTGAGAAGTCGGGTGTAAAAACTCCAGATGAGTCCAGACTCGAATTGTTTGAGAATCTGCAGGCAAAGCATTCAGCCTTATCTGCTGGGGAGGTGAGGACCTCAAATTTGTTGATTAGCGGGGGTATTGTGGACTTGCTCTTGTTAAGTACTCTTTTAGAGTCGCCAGTAGTCTTTAGAGCATGCTATATGTTGCTTCATTCTGGCAGCAAACAACATCTTAGCTTCATTAAGTATCCTTTTACACTAATTACGAGCTGAAGTGAAAAGGCACCTGTTTTGGTCCGACGCGTAGTTACGATAGAGTCAGAAGAAATGATTCCGGTGGGCAATGGCAGCCGGGCAAGCGGGTGAGAACGATGGAGACGAATGAGATTTAAGCTGGAATTTCCTAGCAGGGATGAAGGCATCGATGCCAGCCTTAATCCAGGAGGAGACCTCGGATGCACATTCTTCGATGGGAAGACTAAAGACGTTGTTCCAAGGGATGTCACAGAGGAAGTCTCGGAACGAATCCCAGTCTGCTATTTGATAGCAGTAGGCTATTCTACTTGTCTGGGTTTCATGGGTCGGGCGGGAGTGGAGTGAAATATTGATGGACACTACAGTGTGGTCAGAGTTTCCGAGTGGGCAGAGTTGTCTGGTAGTGCAAGAGTCCGGGATGAAAGTGAAGCAGAGGTCTAGAAGTGAATCCCTTCCGTTAGGGTTGTCGGAGAAACGCGTTGGGAAGTCCACTACTTGCGTAAGAGATTGGGTGATTGAAAAGTTCATGGTGTGGACACTAGCAGGGTCAGTGACAGTGTTCTTCAGCCACTTGGTGTGGTGGGCGTTAAAGTCACCAAACACGAATACATGGGCAGAAGGATGGGAAGAAATTGCTTTGTCGATATTGTCAGAAATGCTGTCAAGTAACGAACAGTCAAGGGAGGAAGGGGAGTGGTAGAGAAAGAAGAGATAGCTAATTGAGCTGAGAAGTGAGAGGCGGAAGCACATGAACAAATGATCTGGGGATTCAAAAGATGACACCCTAGCTAAGGGAAGGTGTTCGCTGACATAGACACAAGCCCATGCATATGAACATTGGAGTCCTTCCTGAAGAGGGGAAGGTAGCCAGGAATGTAGAACTCAGATGAGGGGATAGAAGGGTTAAGATTAGTTTCACATAGGGCTAATATATCGGGTGAGTTATTATGGAGGAATGAATCTATGCTGAGGAAGTTGGTGCGGATGCCGCGTATGTTAGTGAAAGAGATGCAAACAGGTTTGGGCGTTTTCAAATGAGCTGGTTTAGTTTTGCTATTATGTTTGATTTTTTCCATAGTGATTCAGTTAAGGCGAGGTCTTAGAATAGAATCAGTCGGTCAATCATTTGCAACTTGTGAAGGATGGAGACTGGCGCAGCCTACAACATAATGTGGCCTCGGGGTTTCCCACCGAACGTTCATGCAGGGACGCCCGTCCATGTGCGATATGGCACTACAAGAACCCCGGTATTATTCAACTGTTGATCAGAGCAGCCTCTCAAGACGTTATGCAAGAGTTCGGGCTCCTAACTACCAGTCGGAAGCAGCAACCAGGAAACTGCCAACCCGGTACTCTCAGAATGTAAAGACATTGCCACCATACTCCGTAACTGCAAAGAGCTTCCAGCTGAACTAACACTAAGACCGGAGAAGGAGGATGAACCGGGAACCCCTTCCTAAACAAGAAACAAGGCGATCACCTCTAAACTCATTCAAAAGAAGGGGGTGGAGTGTGAGACCGGGCGATAGTAGGAACTATCTACTCCAATTAACAATTGACATATTTGGGAAGGATATTAGAATTAACCCAGAACCTAAACTGGCAGCAAACTGCCTGTATCTGGATAGAAAATGAATTCTGTTAATATATTCACCAGACTTAATATACCTATGAAGTGAGGTGATTCTGAGAGAATTAGAAGTCCTATAGTGAACAAAACAAGGTCTATATTTAAATTTCAAATGCTAAGCACTGACTCATTGATTTTGTTAGAAATTAAAACGACTCAAATTTACAAACTTTGCTTAGCACACATGCAAAAGAGAATCCAAAACAAAACTTGTGAAATTTCACACCTTGATGTGAAATGTTTTTCAGCTAATAGAAAACTAGGGAGCATCTAAAAGCAAAATTCAAATAATCTTCAATTCTCAGAAACAAATTCTTTTACAGAACTTTTCACGAGCCGATGTGAAATTTGTTCGCCGTTCAATAGAAAGGCCTGAATCACATCCGGGAGTGAATTCCCAAATGACCTTCTAAAGCTCCACAAGCAAAATAGAAGATGGGCAAATTCGCCTTTCACCAGAGAGAAGACGAGCATATTAACACGTCCTTTGACAAACGTCAGTGATCATTATTATCTCTATCTTTTTCCCTTACTTCTTTCCATTTCTCCTTTCACCCGTCTGCCTATTATTACATTTGATAAACAAATGGAACACTTTAAGACTGAGCAATAACTTCAAAGACATTCCTACCCAATGATAATGCTCATACATACATACGTTCCTGCCTAAGTATTACTTTTGCTCATTGAATGTTTAATTTTTACCAATTCATGTTATTCTTTTCTATTAATAAATTTCTATTTAAACATACAGAAGGTATACTTTTATTCTTCCACAAATCCACCCTCTGATAACCTTTTCATAATTCTAATAATCTTGTGTCAGTTGTGTTTGTGAATTGACCTTGTACCAGACATGGCTAACCGTCCCTGCAGCTACAGTCCTGCCAGGATTCATTATTAGTGCCCAAAATTTAACAACATAAGATATACAGATGACACATTATTAATAGCAGATATAGAAAATAAATTACAAGAACTCCTATAGAATGTACTGAAGGAAAGCTAGGAGGATTAAACATCAATTGCAAAAAGATAGTACTTTGCTTAAATTTTGCAATCTAAGAAACAGAAAAATTTTGTTGGAAACAAAGAAAAGAGTACTGAACTGTAATATCAGTGTTCTTATATGGCAGTGAATGCAAGACAATCTCCTCACAGATACTTACATCACATATTGCAGGCAAGAGGTGCAGAGAAAAATGGTGTATAACCTGCTTAGCAAGCTTGTATAAATGGCTGGCAGAACAAGGTTTGGAAGAGATAAAAGAAAAAAATGATAAAATTTATTAAGAGCTACAAAGGACAGGAAATTGTACAGAGCCATAATTTCCAATATCTTGAAGAGACACAGCATATGGAAGAAGAATACATTACATTTTGTGCCAATAAAGAGGGCCTGTTGTTTGGATAGCAGACAGTTATATCAGAACTTTTATTACAAGTATCATATTGTTGAGGTTGTTTGCAGGAAGTGATACATATTAATTGGTTCTAATGTAGAGAAAAAATATTTTGTATGGTTTATTTCTAAAATGTATATTCTCATGCTGTAAGTAATTATTTCTTTTTGATTTCATATCTGGATATTCTTATGTTGATGCTTCAGAAGTAGTTTCAAATCCTCTTCCACTATTAGATTAAGTACATTGGGAAACAGAGTTATTGTTCTTCTGTGTGCCGCATCCTTTCTGAACACAAGCAATCAAGGTTCTCCACAACTTCCTATCTCATGTGGTTTTTAGCAATTTTTTCCCTTTGCTAAAACAATCCCAATTCTGCAAACCATTCACATGAGCTTGTTGTCTACTGCAAATTTTCTTAAAGACTTTGCTCATTCTATCCATGGAATTCTCAGTATCATTTCATAGAACTACATTTTTTTCTGTTTTTCAATACATACCTTGCTTAGCTCTTGTAACTATTTTTTTGTGTTTTCAAACCTTAGTGTAAAATTTAGCTTTCTCTGTTAAAACACCTACAGGATATTTAAACTTTTGCACCTGCTTGAAATTTATATCTCTGATGCATACTTGCATCTTGGGCTTTTTCTTTTGCTGGTGACCATATTTTGTCTTCTTGCATGTGATGTAACTTTTGAAGACTTAATTTTGAAGCCCATTTTAAGGAGGTCACATCATACATGACATATAAATTTAGCATATGTCTTTTTGGTAGTACATATGCTGATTATCTTATGTGATGCCACCGCCTTAAAATTAGGTCTTCAAAAATACATGATACGTAGATAGTATATAGGTTAGCTCTTTTTTCTCATTTTCTTCTACCACCTTGTGTCTAGTAGTTTTCTTTCCTTATCAGCCATCAGCACAGTGTCATCTGCATATCTTATGTTGTTAAGTTTACACTCACCAATAATAAAACCTGGTAGGAGCTCCATTATAGGGTCACTGTAGAGGTTTAATAAATCTAGGGAAAAGACACATCCTTGTCTCATGTCCCTTCCTATTTTTGTATAGCTACTCAATTCATTTTCTATCCATATGAAGGTGGTTTGCTCCCAGTAAAATTTCTGCATTATTCTAATATCTTTTCCAAATTGAGCTTTCCTAGCAGTTCAAATAGATCCTTGTGCCATACCCTGTTAGACGCTTTTGCATAGTGTATAAAATATAAATGCACATCCATCTGCATTTGTATTTCTTTCTATGATATCATTCTGATCATGAAGATTGCATTTCCTGTTGTGGTTTCCTTGGCAAAGCTTGCACAGTACTATTTCTAGTCAAATTCTGCTTCATTTGCAACTCATCAGGATTTACATCATTAGTTTGATTATGTGACTCATTAAACCGATTGTTTTAAGGTGCTTGCATTCATTTTCACCTGGTTTCTTAGGTAATGTGAAAGTAGATTTAGACAGGTCCTCTGGTATATATGTCACTGTTGTATATTTTGCTTATTACTTCTATGATCTTGTTGATACCAGATTTGTCTAAGGCTGAGAACATTTCTGTTACAATCACATTAGGCCCTGTAGCTTTTTTTATGTTTATCACCAGTGGTCACTTCATCTTTTAGTATTTCTGACCCTTCCATGTCTTTGAGTGTAAGTTTCTTTCTTGCATTGTGAAAAAGTTCTTTGACATATTTGCTCCACCATTGGAGTCTTTTTTTTTTTGTTATCAGTAATCCGGCTTTTGATTTTTATAGAACCTTTTGTTTGGTTCTTGGTTCACCTTTTGTTCTGTTATTTCTTTTATTCTGTTGTGCATACTCGCTGTGTTTATATTGCTCATTCTAAGTTTCTTCACTTTTTTCATTTTCTTTAGCTTGCCTACATTTGTTTTGATTTTCTGTGTTTGGTGTTCAATATTCTTTTCCATTCTTTGGCATTGTTTGTTGCAACATTTTCATCATCTCTACAATTTCCTCTTTCACCAATCTGTTCCTTTCTTATATTGTTTTCTTTGGGATGATCTCATTTGTTGTCAGTGTTTCTCACAGCATATTCCACTTTGATTTTGTAGTCTCATTTAGGTTATATTTGTTTATATCTCTGTTTTTGTATGTCTCTTTGCAATTTAGTTCATTTACAAGTGCCATATTGCAGTTTAAGCATTAGATTTTCTTTAGTTTGCATAGTCTCTGATATAGTACACAACTAGAAGATAGTCACTCTCACAATCAGCACTTGGATATATTTTGCAGTGTAGAACTGCATTTGTGAAACTTTTTGTTCTGGTTCTTTGTGTCTCCTTCATGTCCACAGTCATCTTGGATGCTCTTAGAAACAGGTGTTGGGGATTACTAGAATTACTTAACCAAAATGATGTGTGTGTTAGACCAACTAAGGTGTGATGTTTTTATTTTCTTTTACAGTTCATTTGTAACTTTAGCACACTAAAAAATTCTCAGCATTAAAAACAAATATACTATTCTTGTTATTTTTCAGATTTCATGAGCTTCAAGACAGAGTCAGTTCAATGTCATATACATTATATGAAGAAAATGAGGCTTGCCCAGAAAAATGCCAATTTAATTTAAAAAATACACACTATCATTGCAAATGGGTAAGTAAATACTAAAATACTTGTCTCTTTATTATTTTAAAGGGCTACTTTAATATTTATAAATCAAGATGCTCCACTCTAGATATGTTGCATGCTGGCTACATTTTTTGGTTTCAAAATTGTGTTTTAACAAAAAAAAAAATACAAATGTGTTGATTATATCATTTAATTTAACAATTTGCACAGCAAACTGCCTGTTCTTAGTTAAATGAAAAACTATTTTCAATCAAAATTGAAATGTAAAATATATTTTAATTTGATTTTTTTATGATTTTAAGCTTTTTAATATATCATACTTAATTCCTACATATGCTAATTATTAAAGTATCATAATATTATAATGTTCTAAAAACATATTTTCAAAATTTTTTTTTCAGCCTGGTTGTAACTTGAGCATTCCTCACTCCAGTGAAATATTTGCACGACTGGAACATTACCATATGCACCATAATTACCAGATTGTTTCCAGTAGATTTGTCAAATATCCTCTAATTAAGCCAGAAGTTGATGTTGCAAAACCTCGTCGAGGCCGTCCTCCCAAATACCCACGTCTGGACCTCCCATTATTGTCCAAAGTTCAGTCTAGGTCCGGTGATTTTTTAACACCATTCAATGAGAATGATGTGAGAAATACACAGTCACCCCCTGAACTAACTGCAGTAAATAGTTTTAAAATGTATAGAGAAAGGGAAGTATGTCCAGATGTAGATTGTGTGTATTTGATGAAGGAACATTACCACTGTTCAAAGCCACGCTGTCATCATTCTACTGACCGTCTTGATGTGTTGAGCTTGCATACAAAGAACTTTCACAGTTTTGTAAATATTCTTGAAGGCTTTGAATTTTTTGACCATAATGTTGACTGCCACCGACCTCAGTGTTACAACAACAAGATCAACAAACATTTTCACTGCACACGTTCTCAATGTGATTACAGTTTTATCCGCCACAACACAATGATCCCACATGACAAGAAGCATCAGGAGAAACTGGACTTGTCTCCAATTTCTAAACGTACGATGACATCCTTTGTTCCAATCATGCCAGCTGTTTCCAAAATTGCCCTTCAATCAACAAGCAAAGCTGTGATCAAATCCTCTGGGACATTTTATCCAATTTCAACAATCCCTACCTGCCAGACACAGCCTCTGACCTCCTTAACCCAGCCTCAGAGCAAGGGTAATAGCAACCAAATTGTCAATACTTCTATTGTAAATATGAGTCTCCCCATTCGTGATCTATTCAGTTCTTCTACTGGCACAATGGCAAACTCTCTAGTGCCTGTCTCTCAAACAAGTCTTAATGGTAGCAACGCTCTCCCACTGTTGCTTCAACAAAAAGTTGAAAATGTTTCTTTGCACCCAAATTGGTCCTCTGTTAAGGAAAAAATGCATTATTCTGTTTATCAAAACTGTGGTCGTCCATTTTGCAAACTTAAGAAGCGAGATCATTACCACTGTCCTCAGTGTAATCAAGCATTCTCAGAACCATCACGTCTTCAATATCACATAAGTAAACATGGACTAAAATTCCATGATATTTCCTTTGTGCCTGAAAGCATGGTGCAGAAAGACACATCCAGAGATAACTGTGCCAATAGTCAGATTGAAGAAATGAGTGAAAAAAGTAAAAGAAATGAAGAAAAGAATAATGACCATCTTATGCCAGGAGAATCCATTTGTAGTAAAAATCCTGCCATCAAAAACATACCGTCCTTTTTAATTGGGTTACCCAATTTTACTGCAGTTATGAAGACTAATAATGTCACAACAGTGACTAACTGCCTTCCTAGTCAGCAGACAAAAATGTCCTTGCTGTCAACACCTGAGCCGACTGACTTTAAAAACTCTGAAGAAAATGAAAACATTATTGAAAACAAAATAGAGGAAAATGTGACTGTATCCAAGAAAAGTCTTTTATCTGCTGAGCTAAATTTTTCACAGGATTTAGTACGAAAACGACTAGCAGAAAGTGAGGAATTAGAACGTTCTGAGTCCCCCTGCCTCAAATACCATTGCCTTTCTTCAGGGTCTGTGCCTGGAGTTGGTGAGAAAATGCCTGATGGTTACATTAGGGTAAAGTACAGTGAAGACTGCAGGTATGCAAAATGTACTTATAAACACATGGTTACCCACTTTCATTGTCAGCGCCCAGATTGTGGATATGGCTTCAGTGACAGGTCAAGAATTGTCCAGCACAAACTTCGTCATGAAAGGATTGATAGCATTACTGGGGGTGACTTCAAGCAGTTTCGTGCCAATGTGAATTGTGAATACAAATCTTGTGAATATAACAGTAAGTCTTCACATTATCACTGCCTCAAATGTGACTTTGTATGCACAGACACAACTAAAGTTACTGCACATCGCAAATTTCATCTTAAAATGGAGAATATTGCTTCACATGGTTTCCAGAAATACTTGAGTAATGATCATTGTCATTTCCCATCATGCAATTACAACAAAAAACAAACTCACTATCATTGTATGCAGGAAAACTGTAACTACACTGTGTTGGGTCTGTCACAGATGACAACCCATAAGTTTAAGCATATTGCTGAATCAACTGAAGTATATTAATTCTTTGACTAGAAAAGACAGTAGTTTTTTGTCTATTTATTTTTTCAACAAGTTCTTTTTGTGCCAGTAAAAATATGGAATATTAAGTGTACTTCAAGTTAAAAAGATATAAACATACTTTAAAAAATATAATTTCTCCTTTGAATCAAAGCTTTTACCTATTGACTATTTTGTTACAATTGAAAATGTAACTTGAATCATTATGTATCAGTGTTATAAATGGTAATTATTATTATTATTATTATTATTATTGCTGATGTTCTGATGATGAGGGAAGTTTATGTTTTAGAATTTGTTAAGAAGTAACTTGCTTGATATTTTTATACTACAGATACTAATCCTTGATTTTTACAGTTTCCAATTTGTTCCCTTTCTTTCAGTGAATGAAAGAAAGTGCATTAATTTATATCAAATTCATGTTTATTTATACCTTTCTTTTTAAATGACTATTTTCTGATGAAACATTTCATGATTTATACTGAGATTGTTTTAATCTTTTGTAATTGCTTTTCTCATTTGGAGATATCTCTCCTCTTTTCAAAATTATGCATTTTTGATACTTTTGCCTAAAATTCAAATGAAAGTATAGGTTATTTTATCAGCAGTTTAATTCCAGTTTATTGCTGATATATATTTCAATATCTATGTATTAAAGTTAAATTTTTTCAAGCCAAAACCATGTACTTGGCAAGACATTTAAAAAAACCTTTTAAAAAATTCTTGTTCTCCAAAATGAATTATATATATATATATATATATATATATATATATATATATTAAAAAAAACTGGTATAAGAACAAGATTTGAAATTTGACATTGAATTTATTTTTTATTGTTACAAAAGCAAACAACCACTAAAATTAATTTTTTAATTTTTTTCTTTTCCTCAGTTAATCTAATGGAATTATTAACAACTAAAAATATTTTTCTGATTATCTTTGCATTTTTTAAATATTTAAAACCTTTTTATTCCAGTAAGTATTTTAAGAATATAATTATACTAAGTCTATAAACATTAAATTTGTTGATTATAATGCTGGTTTTTAGCAAATCTATAGACAGCCCTTTCTCTACATTAATACAAGAAGACACCTTGTAGAATTTATTGAAAAAATAAATAAAATGATGAATTTGAATGTTTAGATAATCTTTTTTATATGTACCATTACATTCATTTAAAACAACATCACTGTAGGCACTTAGGTTATTATTCTTGTCAATAACTGAACAGCTTTAGTTTCTTTTAAATTTTATTTTAATTGATCCTTACCAAAATAATCTAGTCCTATCAAATGTCTGGTTGGATTAAGGCCAGCATATTCTTTGACCATCAGGTGATTCAGCATAAACATCTCTAGCAAAAAGCCATGGGCATTAATATTAATAATAAATCAAAATTAAAGAAAAAGAAAATGCATTTTTTAGGTAAAATGCAAACATTTTTAATGCATTAAGGAATTGTAAAGTAGCATAATAAAATATTGAGTTCATGCTACATCATCAGATGATGATCAAAGAACATACCAAAGGAAATATGACTTTCTTATGCATCTACTATATTTTTAAATTCCTTTTAAAAATAAAAATATTAGACTCATCTAGTCCTGTTTGCATCAGCTTTTATTTGAAGCTATTAAAAAATGAAAAATATGCTTTACTGAAATGGAAATATGAGTAAAATATTTGTATCTTATTTAATGTCTGTACTTACCAGGAAAAAATATTGCTGCATATTAAATTCTGTTTAAGTTACATTTTTTTCAGATATTATGCTTAACGTTTTTTTGAATTCGATTTCCATTCTTCTCATTCTAATAATATCTCCATTGATTTAACTTTTACTTAGATTATTGTTGAATATAGAGATCAGTATTGATTAAATGTTGGCACACAGTTCCAGAGTTTATAACCTATTGGTTATTGAAACTAGATTACTAACTCTTGCTCATATCTACAGATTTGAATTTTGATTTTTCATTCTCTGTATTTTTCTAATCTCTTCAATACATATGCAAAAAGAGAAAATAAATAAGAAAGTATAGAGAAATAATTGCTTCTATTTTTAATGTAACTGTTTATAACTCTTGATTGAATAAATTAACAATCTACTCTAATTTTAGAAAACACTGAGTTTTTAATTCATGTGAAGTACTGAATAAGAACAAAAAAAAATTACTTGATTAAATATTTTGTACACTGATTCTGTTTTCATTGTGCACATTTACCACTACATTAAATCCTATTATAGGATTTAAGTGGTATGGGTTTGGATTCATCATTAACTGTTTTAATTTGCTTGAAATTTGATTTTTAGTAGAATAGTTGACTAACATTTATTACTTGGGAAACTAATCAACCTTGATTCATTTGAATGAATGTTTCCATTCACTTATAATGCCAACAATTATAAAATGCATCGTAAAACCACTTACTGATTTCACCCTTGATTTTTGGGGGAGAGTTTATAATTAGGAGATTGCCCACAAGTACAAAAAGTAAAAATGGTGGCCAGCAAATAACTGAATAGCAAAAAGGCAAATCTTTCATGCCTTAAAACAGTCACTGAGACTATTCACTCTCACTACAGAAGGAAAGACAGATAGTACATTAAGTGAGAATTTTGTGATACGCTAAGTGTCTTACTCAGAAATTCTATTTTGGGCGTTATTATATTTCTAATGTGAAATTATGACAAATACATTTGGGTAAGACATGTCATAACAAATATAAGATAAACATACATTCAACAACAGACAAAAATGAAAATAGATTATATTGTTATAAAATATACAATGTATAAACATCCATAAAAAGTTATTAAATATCTTAGTCTAGTAAGTCCCAGCGGTAAAAATATTATAATGTAACATCAAATATTCCTATTATATATTGATTAAAAATGTGTCCCGGTTATAATTGAAATGAACTAATGTGACACTTAAATTAAGTAATTTCTAACTGAAATCTAATTAGAATAAAGATAAGTAATTAGTTGAAGTAGTAATAATGATTCTTTAACATATATGTAGAGTAAAAACAGAAATCATTACTTATGAAAATATAGTGTCACATTTTTTATAAATTGTATTCTAACTTACATTGAATTATTTTCTTCTGAAAAATATTTTACTCAAAAATTCAAGATTATAGAATAAATTTTTGTTATTTTAATTGATTAAAATTGGATCTGACAATTTAATGTCTATATCTTAATGTACTCAACTGTAATGGTCTTTAATAAGAAAATATTTATAGCAGTAAAATAAAATTTCCCACAGTATTTTGCTTTGAAACAATTTTCAAAAAAATATTTCCAAAAGTCATACAGATCTCACTAAAAGTTTATTCTTTTCCTTTGTATTTTTCTAATTCATCCTCATTTTTCTTTCATGCATTTTTATTCTATTTCAATGCAGTTGGGCTCCAGTTTTATTCAATTTTACTTTTTAACCATGTTTTATAAATCATTTTTTTTTTACATATATTTTTCTTTTATGCCATGTGCCTCTTAAATTAATAACACCTTTATACTAAAATATCATACAGTAAAATCAAGTAATAATAGATAAGAAGCAATTTACAAAATACAAATGATATTTAATGCATGCCAAAAATCGAATCAAAGCACAGCTGTGTACAAGAATTAGTTAATTTCTTGTCTTTGTTTTATTTTGTAATTTTAAATGTATTCTTTAATTGAATGTATATAACACAAAAAACAAAACCAATCATTACTTTCAAACATTTAAAAAGTAAAATTTAATTATTACTTATCTTAAAATTTAACTATAAGCTCATGTTCCTATGGGTTATTTTTTATTTATTCTCTGAGCTCATTTGGGGGGGGGGGATTTGTTTCTGGATTTTATTAATGTTCTGAAAATATGTATAAATTGAAATTGAATATTTTTTTTTTACACTAAGGCAGGTGATTTTTCTGTCTTCTTCACTGCCTTCTCAGTTCTCAATGACTGACAAACTGTAAAGTACATTTTCATGTACAATGCCTTTAAACCAGTCATGTTTTATCACAGCTACATCTTATATTTAAAAATATTAAATGCCTTAAGAAAAGGTTGTAGTATTCTTCAGGAATTTTTATAACTCTTGGCTAAAGAAAATCATTCTGAGACAAGTACTTGTAGCCAAGTGGTTAAAATGTTTGCTTTCTGATCATGAGACCTGTGTTTGAATCTCAACATAGTCGATTTGTCAGGAAGTTGACTTCTTGGTGTTATTGGCCTGGGGAGGTCATCCCAGTACACAGCACCTTTGGCAATTTCTTGAAAACCAAACCATGGGTTGACCCATGCCTTTTATGTGAAATTGGATTAGAATTGTTCATCAGTTTTGCTAGCATAAAGTCACAAGTCATTGTGTCCAAAAGTTTGAGTGTACTTGCCTTATTTTAACTGTTGATCATACTGGATGATGTGCTCTCTCCTAGAAACTTTAATTAAAGTCTGATCAGTATAGTTGCAGTATAACCTCAGGAGGGCTCTGTGAATGTTGATCAAATATAAATGTGTCTGAGCTAGAGTTTTCAACGGGGATTGGTTAGCAGACAGACAGAGCAGACAGACATATTCAGATATGAGAAGCCAGCCATTATCTATGGTTATACATTTTGTTCAAATCTAAAAATAAAAATAAAAAACTGATAAAAGCAAAGAAGATGGTGTTCATTTAGTGATGACTGCCAGTTTAAATTCTTAATCCATTTGATATATTAATGTGTCCAACAATAACAAGAAAACATTTTTCCATAACAAAGCTGTAAAGAATATTAATGTCTGTGAATCATTAAAATTTAATCAAACTATCAAGCAACTAAATCTATAGCAAGAAGTTATTTTCAAACATAAAAATATCAGTTTTAAAGTTTGAATTATACTGAGTTGAGGTTTAAAAAAGATAAATGAATAAAAATAAAATTTCTTAGAGCTTTAAGAACATTCAGCCTTTGCTTGTCAGTACATTTTTATAAAAATTATAAACATTTTATCAGCAATTGGAAAAGATGTAAATATTTTTTATTTATTACTTATTTCCTACTGTTCATTTGTTGTTATATATATATATATATATATATATATATATATATATATATATATATATACAATACATTGAGTTATTTGAACTGGTATTGTCTTTTGATTGTTGCAGATGGTGCAGTGGATAGTGGCTCAGAGTGAAAAATCAGAGCTGAGTTCAATTTACAGTTATAATCATTACATTCACTTACACATAAATATCCTTGGGAAAGGTATGAACCTATTTCTTCTCCCACTCACCAGCTATAAGTTAAATAGTTGGACTTGTATCTGGAAAAATTATTATCTCAAGAAATTATTAATGTAATATTCATTTGCAAAAAAAAATGTGAAAAACTCTTATAATCAAAAATATGATTTAGTTTTAAATAACCCTCAAAGTGTTGGTAAGCAGTAAAAAAAAAAAACTAACCAATCAATCATTCAGTTTTAAAATTTTGGCCATTGTACCATCAGGTCTTCTTTACATTCCTGTTCTATTTGACAATGTACTTAGAATTTCAGACTGAACCCACTATGCCATTTCATTCAAGTCTGTTCTTCTCATGCCATTGTGCATACAAAGGGAGATAATTCATTCATTTTAATTTGCCCTTGTGGTGCTACTTGTGCTTATTTGAAGCAGTATAAATTTCATTATTAGAACCTAAGAATAATCACAAAGTAAACTTCATTCATTTAAACAACACTTATATCCACTTAATCTAAAAATCAGGTGGTGTAAATTGGGAATTTTAAAACTAACATGTTTTTCCTAAGTAAAGACTTCTATATGGTATTCAGTTTTTATTTACCAGAACATTACTGAATATGATAAGCACTTGAAAAAAGATGATGGCTGTGACAGCCAAAGCATTGTAACAATAAAAACCATGATGAGGATACCAGTTCAAGTAAATCAATGTATTAAAAGTTATTCTACAATTTAAAAATGTAGATAGAATGATGATTACACATGAAATACTGAGGTGCCTTGTTACAAATAAAGTATGCTTAAACTTAAACTAACTTAAACTCAAGTATAGTCTATAAACTCCCCAAATTAGCATTTTTTATTTAAAATTACTAATCACAGAAACTTGTAAAATGAACCTTGTATGAGATACTTGTATCACTTATTGTTTATTGTGGCCATGGCCGTATCTGACTACCGGGCACACTGGGCACGGGTCTGGGCCGATCCATGCAATCATGGTGAAAATCCGGGCAAGGAAAATGTCTTCGTCAGAAATCAAACTAAACAATTCACGAAGAAAGAAAAAAAGAAAGAAAGAAAAACGAAGAAAACATCTGAATGAACACAGTAAAAATATGTTTATTTATTGATTTTGGGAGAAAAGACTGGTTATACTCAGAAGGTTCGAACCCAATTTCCTGCTTTCGTTCACGTTCTGTGCCTAATTTTCATTGGAATAGACAAAAAAATTTGCAAAAATCATAGTTTCTGGAAACGAATGACACTGATGACATCACATTGTCAACTAATAAATCCGGGCAATTTTCTCTGTGCTCGGTGTTCTTTTAGCATCAGCTATGGTCCTGAATGTGGCCACCATTGTTCTTAGTATATTCTTAACAAAAAGGTCAGTAACTAGTTAATCAGGTTTTCTGAAGTGTTTCTTGATTTGATATTTATATAAAAGTTTTTAAGCAAAAATTATGATATCAGATGCTATTTTTTTATTTTTACTCCTTGTTTAATAATCCTATATAAAACAGAATTTTGATTCTCTGATATAATATTACCTATGATTTTATTAGCTTGTAATTTACAATTATACTTTGTTTTAGGGAAAGAATAAAAGTATATTACTATGTAATATATATTACATAGTAATATTATATTACTATAATAAGTTCTCAGCTTGATCCACTTTCCAAATTCTGGTCAAATGACTGAACATCAGCTTTTTCAGAACACCCCGCCTCACACAACACCATCCATGTATAGGATAATTTTAATAAAGGAATCAATTCTTAAATACTAATGCAGTTTTGTGCTTTGATCATTGTTTCCATATAAGTATTGGCTTTCAATGTACTTATTGTACATTTCAATGTACTTATTGTACTTTCCATTTTACTTATGTAAAATTAGAAAGAAAGAAAAGAATTGGATCATCCATGTTAAAAAAATCTGTATCAAGGATGTATTCAAGCAAAGAGTATAGAAAACATTATTTTAGTAAACTTTTAATGTGACACTTACTGTAACAATTAAAACTATGAAGAACAGAGGTGCCATTAAAGTGTATAATGCCTACATCTTTTCTGTTCTATAATTGTTGCTTACAAAAGCTACATTTTTAAATGTCTTCTCAACAATAAAATGTATTAATTTTTTCATTGAGATAAGACTAAGATTAGATATTTATGCTTTTAATGTTAATATTCTCGAATGATTCCGGTATAGAAAAAACACTTGTTAAGAAAGCAGTTTTATTTGTTTTATTACTTACAAATAAGTCTGTGCCATAATCCATGACTAATAAATAGAAAAATATATGTAAATGATAAAAAAAAGTTATCAATACCTTAAAAGTATTTTATCAAAAGTATGGAACAGTTGTTTTCTTTTTCTACTGTAAATTTTCTTTCATTGTTCTTAGTGAAATCACTGGAAGAAAAATCACTTGAGACTTGAGCCAGGTATGTGGCTTCAAATTTAAATAAAAATATTTCATAATGAGCATCACTTTAAGCCTTTGTCTTCTGTTAAAAGAATAGAAAAAATATAATGCTTAATTCATATATGCATTATGATAGACACTATATTAAAGAATTTTTGACTGAGCTCTGGAAATTAAATAAATAATTAAATAAACATTTCTTACATGATTTCTTTTTTAATTTATGTTTGCTTTGTTTTTCAAATTCCAATTATAATGTTGTATTAATAAAGAGGTAAGTGCAAGTGTGGTTGATGTAAAATTAATGTAAAATTCTCACTTGTGCTAAAGTTTGGTGTTCAAACTCAGGAAAAATTTCAAATGAGACAGACAGGCTTTCTCAATTAAGGAAAACTGGTTCAACACAATTCACTTAATTTCTCTCATACTTGTTTTTGCACTATACTCAGTTAAGGTAAGTATTATGGTAAGTTATTTCCTCTAGTAATATTTAATACAAAATTATAGAATAATCTCATGCTCTTTATTTTAGGATAATTTTATACATAAATAGTACATAAAAATATGCATAATAAGCATATCATTTTCTTATAAAGATAACATCAAAATATTTAGTGTGCAAATATATAAGATAAATGATTTAAGGAAAAACAGACTTACTTTTTCAAACTTATTCTTTATTTAAAAATGCAATAAGTAAAGCACTTGTTTATTTATGGGTCTATAATTTGAAAACTAGTGAGCATAGAATAATTTTCAAAATTTTCAAAGTTAACTTAAAATTGTGATTTATGCAACATGATCCAGTATATTAAGATCTCACTAATATTGGATTCTTGATGACTAACTCCTGATTAAATCCTCACATTGCATTTGATACGAGCTGTTTCCCTACAAGGAAACACTTAGCATTTATTGACCGAGCAGCCAGTACTGTTTTCTGTTGAAATTTATTAAATCTTTCTTTTAAAACAGATTTTTAGGAAAACAGATTTATCAAGTCCAGTAGCAGTTATTGCTCCTTTCATTACTGATGTGGTTTTCCTTCTGAACCTTGTATTTGATGTGGTGTGGAATGTTAACATCTTGATTATGTCATTTTCTCTAACAGTTACATGTGCATTTTAGTTGTTGCAGCTGTTAGTAATACTCAAGTGATGTGATTTCGGTTATTTTGTAAGGTTCTTTGTTTGTGATTATGTAATGCCAGTACACAATGGACTAAGCAGGATGATTTTTACCAAGACCAAGCTTTACTTGTTCAAAGCCTTTTTTCACCATTGATCTTGGGAAGCAGTTGTATACAGCTGACAGTATAGATATTTCTGAATGAGTTTGGTGCCATACATAACATCTATATGAAAGTTTTGATCTGAAAAGGCTATTTAAGAATATGATTTCAGTTCTTAGATTAATGTTTTAGTTTTGTACCAACTTACAAAGTGTTGGGTGAAACTACCCTTGGCACAACCTATTCTATGTTCAATTTCTTTTTCTCTTGTACATAATTTGTTATAGATTATCAATACACTGGGGTATCAGAATTGTTTAATATTTACTAATTCCACATCCTGTATTTTATGATGAATTCAGGGTAGATGCCGTCACTGCTTTTATCCCAATTCCAGATCATCTTGTTGGAAAAGGAAAACATTCCATTTTTTGAAACACTTGATAGAGGATGCTGATTTTCCATTCAAGATCATTCTTTTTCCAACTATAAACACCTATGACATCAGCGTACATCCCCTCATTTCATCATTGATACATTGACCTCAGCAGGATCTTTTCTTCTATTGGTAGACTTGTTTGAGATGTAATATAGAATTTTTAAATGGTCAGTTCTCATCTTGTCAGATCTGTATTTTTATATATGCAAGGTACAGTCTATTTAAATAGAGTGGGACTCTCATTTCCTCCTTTTCATACTGATGAGGTCTGAAATGTTTCTGTATTGGGATCCTCACCAGAATTCTGTATATTGATATAGTTCCTCTATTAGTTTGATGTATTCAGCAGATTTAGAGCTTGGATGGTTGTTTTTAATGGATGAGAAGAGGAAATCTCTATTGATGTGTTTGTTATATGCTGCTGTGTGGTCGACAGAATAGGTATACAATTTTCAGGTATACAATGATGAGAGTCTGGTTAATATGTTGTTCCATAATACTTTCACCATGATGAATCCAAATGAGATACCTCTGTATGTGTGAGGGGCTTGATGGCTAGCTTTCTGTTTCCATAATGCATGATAGACCTCACTTTTTGGATGTACATTTCTGATTCCAAACTTTCATTTTTGTTACATTATCAGGGCTATGTCATGTGATGCAGTGTTTCTTGGGATAATCACACCCTGTGTTAAGGATGGAGTAACCTTTTGAGTAACAAAAAATTAGCAAGAGTTCTCCATTGTTGTTTGAAGTTTCTTTTTCAAAGGGTGATGTCTTAGCATCAAAGAAGCTGTAGCATAATACTTGAGGTCGCATTAAAATCCTCATTAATGCACAGTTTTCTGTTTGTTTTTTTCTTCTATAAAATTTTTACTTAATTCCATGTATAATTTCTCTTTTCCAAGTTGGGGCATAAACAGATATTACTCAGATCTTACAGCCATGCACAACAATGTCAGCAGCCATCAGTCTTTCTGACTGGTGTATGATATTATCTATTACAATGGTGATTTATCTATTGCAATTCCAACTTCATGTCTTTTCTCTTTGTACCCTATCCAAAATAAATTGTATCTCAAATGTGCAATGGAATCACAATCAAGTTGATGAACCTCTTGCATACAGATAACATCAAGTTTTGCTTTCCTGCATTTTTCTAAAAGAAAGTGTACCCTGAAATCATCTGATCCTGACTGGACATTGATTTGAATCAATGAATTTGTCTATCAAGCTTTAGATAAGAATGGCAAAGCTCAAATGGTGACAGATATCTCAAAGGTGTTTGGAAGGTTTTAGTGGGCTAGCTTTCTTATAAACTTAAGGACTATAATGTGATGGTTCCACTAATATACTTAATTCAATCATTTGTAGTAAATTGTGTAATAAATGATCTGTTGAATGGGCATGCTTCCAGGTCATTTAATACTGACATAGTGGTCCTCCAGGGGTCTGTCTTTGGACCTATGCTGTTTCTAATCTTCATCAATGAAAATCCTCAATGTCATCAGTTCCCAACTAGATATTTATACAAATGACATAAATATTTACTCTTGATGCAAGTCCAATTGACCTGATAAGTAAACTTGACAACTGCTCTCAAAAAAGACCTCCAGTCAGTGGTTAACTGGTGTAGCAGGGACCTAGTTGTTTAAACTTTTAAATGTATGGAATTACAGAATGGTGATTTGGTGGGATTACTAATAAGATAATAATTAAGATTCTCGAGAGAGTAGGTTGAATGGTTAAGAAAAAAATTTTAAAAAATGCGTTAGAAATTGTTTTAAATAATGAAATTAAGAACGATTCCAAGAAGAATCAAACTTAGATTTCACAAAAAAAGTGAGTACATTACAATACTTAAATAGTGAATACATTGCAATATCTCAAAATAAGTACATTACAATACCTCAAAATGAGTACATTAAAATAATTATATGAATTTTGCTTTTTTAATTTAAAAGTAAAAAGCACAAACAAAATGGTGACTTCATATATTTCATTGCTAACACTAGACTGGTCTGATGAAAACAAACATGAAGTTTTCAGCAAATGTCTTCATATTTTGCTATCAACAACACAGAGGAAAAATTAAAACATAATTACATTTTGCAGAGCAAAAAGGTTGAGAAATAAAAAATGCATAGCTAACAACCAAACAAAAAAAGATATCTGAAAATATATTCAAGATTTTTGAAACCCACATGATACAAAAACCAAAACAACTGGGTTCAACAATTAGAGTTTATATCAATTCCACAGAACAAAGAAAAATTGATGAATATTTGGGTAGACTGCAAACAAAAGCAGAAAGATGTAATTATGGTGCGAACAAGGAAGAAAGAATCCTGGAACAGTTAATAAAGGGATTGAAATATGCAGCCAAAATAAGAAACCTAACAAGTAAACAAAATTTTACATGAAAGATAGATTTATAAAAGTTTGAGAAAATATGAAGCTACTACAAAAAATGGCACGCATTACAAGGATTCCACTAAAGGAAAATCTGGGACATATCATTGCCTCACAAAGATACACTCATGACAAAACAGAAATTCCAGTCCATATAAAATGAAAAAAAGGAGCCCATATAGAGCTAGAAAACACTACACTACTTTCATAGGAAGTAAAATACAGAAAAGAAAAATGCAAATGCTATGTATAAAACAGAATACAAACTAGACCAAGAAGATGATCTATATTTATATACTGAGAAAAATAGAGACAAAATACTAATCAACATTAACAGTAAAGAAATGTTTGCCAGCATTGTGAAGACATATAGAAAGAAGAACAAAAATGATAACGGACATTGGGGTCAATGGTAATATAATACCATTAAGAATATACAAAAAAATATACCCCCAGGATATTGAGAAAATACTAACAGACTTATAAGTGTAAAAATTAAGCAAACTAACTTATAGTAGTAAATGGCATCAAAATTTCCTAATACAATTCAATAATCCTTAATATTAGACACAAAAGTTAGCAACCATCCAAGTCAAATTTTTTGTGTGTAAAAATGACACAACAATATTATGCATAAGACTATAAATCTGGACTTGGTACAAAGCAACTGTAGAATGACAACAGCAGAGATTAAAAACAACTCCAAATCATAGAAGACCTTACAAGTAAATACCTTGGAAGATTTCAAGGAATTGGAAACTTTCTAGGAAAACAAACAAATTTCTTTGTTGAAAATGTGACACCAGTAATTCAACCTCCAAGTACACTTGACAGGTGAAAAGAAGAAGGAATTAGACAAAATGGAAGATATTGGTGTGATCAAAAAAGTAAACAAATTAACAGACTGGGTAGATGCAATTGCAGGTAGCAGGAAGGAAAGTGGGAAATTATGGATATGCTTAAAACCAAAACCAATGAACAAATGCATTTAAAGAACTTTCCATAAAATCCAATCATTGAAGAAATTACTTATAAATTAGCTGGTGCTAAACATTTTACAAAATTAAATGTGAAGCATGGATATTGGTCAATACATATTAATGAAGAATCAAGTTTACTCACATGCTTCAAAACACTTTTTGACAGGTATAGATATTTAAAATGTCCTTCTGATTTTAAGATATCAACAAAAAATAGAGTACATACTGGAAGATTGTGACGAAACCATTAGCATATCTGATGAAATCTGTGTATATGGCAAAACAATTGAAGAACATAAAAATTTGAGGACAATGAATACAGTCAAAAGATATGGTCTAAATAAAAGAAAAACAAATAAAATTTTATGGTCTTATTTGGGATGAAAATGGTTTCACCCAGATCCAGAGAAATGTGACAAAATCAAGTCAAAACATACAGCTGCAAACTGAGAAGAACTTCAGCAATTTTTAGGTATCCAATACCTAAACCTTTTCATAGCAGAATTTAGTTCCAAAACAACTCCACTGAGATTACTACTGAAGAAGAACACTGAATACCAATGAAATTAAACAAAAAAGCTTTTCAAGAATTGAAAGATTGTGTTCATGAAAACTTCTGCCTCGCTTACTTCAACCTAATTCAAAGACAGTAATTTAAGTAGATTAAAGCTTGTTAAGCCAAGATGAAAGGTAATTGCTCACAGTAGTGTTTAGTTGTGAAAGATTTCATGCATTGGTGTCAAAAAGTGAATGCATAGTCATACCAAAAAGTATGCAAAACAATGTCCTTCAAAGAAATTATGATGCACATAAAGGAATAGAAAAATGTCAACTAAAAGCAAGAAATAGTGTTTATTGAAGAGCAATAAGCAAAGACATTGAAACAGTAGTAAGATCATGTGAGATAGGCAATAAGCACCAGAGAAAGAATATCAAAGAGATACTGATTGTTCAAGAACACCCAACCAGACTATTCCAATATATTGCAGTTGACATCTTTGACTTCAATGATTAATACATTTTACTTGTTTCTGACCAATACAGCAAAATGCCTTTTATCAAGACACTGAAGACTGTCACTTATGCAATCTGCATCAAATATTTCAAAGCAATTTTTGCTATTCATGATAAACCAGAATGCCTGTTACAGACAATGCCAGATATTTCATGTCATATGTATTCCACAATTTTGCCACTTAGTGGGAATTTACGTACATCGCATCCAGCCCAAGATACACACAATCAAATGGCTTCAGTAAATGAATGATTCAAACATTAAAAACAGAATGAAAAAAAGTCAAACAATCAAAGATAGGCTACCAAATGGGTCTTCTATGTCTAAGACCAACCCCACTTGACAGCCACTTGCCATCTCCAGCAGAGATTTTATACAATTGGAAAATAAGAACAAGATTTTTAACTTTATTGAATACTGACATAAAAAAAACAAACAATCAAATCTGGGAACAAAATCAATGACAAAAACAGGAAGCAACAGCAGTATTACACAAAAGAAACACAAAAGACCTTCCTGAATTGATTATCAGCTACAAAGTTTCTGTACTTCAAGAAAATGAGACATGGCAACCAGCAACTGTGATGGATAAATTCAAAGAGTTATATACTTACATAATTAAAATGCAAGGTAATGGAAGACTACTCTGATGCAACAGATGATATTTTGAACAATACAGACCACAGGGATGGGTTACTTTTAACCTACCAGCTCAAGGCATCAGATGGAGTGGTACAACATCATCCTCATATAGGAGTACAGTTCCCTTAAGAAAGTATCAACACTCCACCTACCATAGCTCAGTGTGTACTGCTCATGAAACTGCAGGCACAATCTGAACAAATGGTAGGCCAATCACCAACACCATTAGATCATCCTAGGAGAACACAAAAGTCCTCAACAAAATTTAAGGACATTCTTCTTCTATGTGCCATGTCCCTTCAGGACGTAGGCAATCATGACCCTCCATGTCTCCCTATCCCTGGTGGTTCTTAGTTTGCTTTCTCCTGTTACCCCACCCAAACCCTATTTTTCATCCACTTGCTCAGGCCCATCAAATATGTTACCCACTGCTTTCCCCTGACTCTCTTTTCTTCTATGTGACCTGTGAGTATCAGACTTTCCAAGCCTTTCTTTCTCATTGCATGTCTCAGGAATTTTAGCTGTCTTTTCCTGATGCTTAGTATTAACTTTCTTTTCATTTCTATTGTTTCCAAAACCTCATAATTGTTCACATGCTTCATCCACGGTATCCCCAGCATCCTTCTGTAGAACTGTAGGTATAAGAAATTAAGAAATAAAAGCATTTGGGAAAAACCCAAGGTAAAATTGCACACCCGCAAAAGTGGATTCATAATGACGTTATTTCACATCTAAAAGGAAAAATGCTCGCTGGAGAGCCGGTCTTATGACCAGATTGAATTACTCAAGGACATTTTGTGACCTGTCAACAAAGTCAGTTGGGAGCCATGAGATGAAACAACTAAAATGTAACTTCAACTTCAAATTGACTCGGAGATCTTTCTCTTTATATCTTTCAACAATTACTGCTACAAACAATTTCTTCAACTCTTGATACTTTTAATTTTCTCATTGAACACAAACTCTACCCTTAACTTCTTAATAATGTTCCAAATTGCACATTAACTCCTACAACTTATATTAATCTTTCCTTTTAATAAATTTCTATTTTAAAATGCAAAACATATATTTTATTCTTGCAGTATTTCACACAATTCTACATATTCCAACCTGCAGATAACCAACCTTGTGATAACGAAAACCTTCTGATAACAGTTCTTCATAAAACTTGTAAGCTGTAGGGAGTTTGGTTAAGTATGACACAAGGCCAAATCAAAGAAACATTAACCATTTCCTAATAGCTACAGAACCACATTTCAGTTGCTTCAAGCTTTTCCTTCATATTTGATGAGATTGTCCATTATTTACTACCAAATTGAAGAACAGACATCACATAGCAATCCAGTACTCTCTTCTTTTTCTTTGTTTCTAGCAAAATTTTCCTGCCTCTGAATACTTCTGGAATGCCAATTTGCCTTCGGATGTCAATGTCACACTTTCTGTCTTCTGTTAGAACACTTCCCAGATATTTAAACTTTTGTACCTGCATGACTTTAATTACTGCGTGACTGTAATTGGCATTTTGGGCTCCTTTGTTTGCCGATGACTATGCATTCACTTTTCTTGTAGTTTATTTGTAGTCCTTTCTTCCAACTTTTTTCAGCTACCTGAGGTTTTGTAGTTTCCTTTCCATGTCTGTATCATCTGTGTATCTTATGTTGTTCAGAGTGTAGCATAACTTCTAGGGTCCTCATAATAGTCTGGCATAACTTCTAGGGTCCTCATAATAGTCTATGATAATAAAGCATAAGTAGGCATGTTTTTTCATTTGAAATACTCTTTCTGATAGCATTCTAAGTATAAATATTGCATTCTTGTTCCAGTGTCCTTGACAAAATTGCACTGTTCTTTTCCTATTTCTGGCTTGATTCTGCTTTGCACTCTATTCATCAGGATTTGGATTATGGATTTTGTTTTGTGGCTCATTAAAGTGATTGTTTGTTGAAGTCCACATTCGTTTGTACCTGACTTTTCATAAAGCTATGAAAATTGATCTGCTTAGGTCATCTGGTTTTACACCACTGTTGTAGATGTCATTAATTATTTTTGTGATCTTCTTTATGCCAAATTCATCTAATGCTGTCAGAATCTCTGTTAAACACCGTCTGGTCTAGCTGCTTTGTTTCTATTCAGTTTAGCCATTTCCGCTTCCAGCTCAGATTTAAAATTTATATTAACGTATATGTCTGAGTTAATTTAATAAAACCAACCATGAAATATCTCTGTGGGGATACTCAAATAGATAAATAAAATATAACCCAAAGATGGAACGAATATGTTAGAAAATTCTTCTATGACATATATATAGTAGGGTCGATACCAGCCATTATGAACAGAAAGAAAAACAGCAGGACCAGATGAGAATGCTAGTAGCCATAGACAATCTCATCACCAATAAAATTATGGTGATAATGAATGAAATATATGACAGTGGCAACATGCCTGAAGACCTTAGTAGATCAATGTTTGGAGCATTGCCTAAGAAGCTTTTCTGTTTGACAATCATCTTATGAACCACAAAATTATCATGGAGATCTTGATAAATAGAGAATGTAGAAGAGTTATTTCGGACAAAAACAGTGAAGTTTCATTAAAGACACTGTAACAAGAATTGCAATATTTATAATCATAATGATATCATAGAGCAATACAAATGCAAAAGGATATACAGGGTGCAATGAGTAAATTGTTGTCATGTTATATTTTTAACTTCATGCATGCATTTTGTTTGTTTTTGATTTTGTTGACTACACAGTATAGTAGGGTCAGTTAGGCACCACCTGTGAGAAAAAGAGCATCATGACTCAATTAGTTTTTAATTCTTCTATAAACTATGTCCAGTCATCTGAACCTAGTTGTTGCAGTCTTTCTACCAGGGACTTATAATTTTCTTTTTCTGTTGTTAGTTAGTCAGTTAAGTGCCATATGTGATATTACTTCAGCGATCATGTCTCAAAAGAGACATGACTGACTGGGCAGAAGATTATTTCGCAGTAGTTTGCCATTACTTCCTGCAGTAGACTGGTTGTCAGCCAAGGATATAGAACCCAATCTGTCCTGTTATTTAACCCATAACTAGAAGGAAGAGACTGATTAAGTGAATGAAAGAAATTCCACAGGAATTCGAACTCAGCTCTTTGATTTCCCATTCCGAACTGATATCTACTGCACCATAATGCACATCCTTGTACTGGGTGTATTTTCTTTACCTTCTAAAACATTTAAGTATGGAATTCTACTTCTCAATGATTCTACTATCTTCTTTGTTTCAAGGAAGATAAGGTTTTGTTTGCACTTTATTTTCAAGATTTCCTTTCCTTCATGATTCTCATTCATGTATAAACTGCATGATTTCCACTGCAAGTTGCACATTTAACCATATCCCTGCATTGATCCTTTGGATGTTTTGGATCCTTATCACTACATTTTTGTAGATTTCTTTTCCTTTTACATCTATTTTCATGATACTCATACGTTTGACATTTGAAATATCATAAAGGTATATGCTGTTGGACTATTTCTATTGCATGTTCAGTTTTAATCTCTCTTGCAAATGTTCTTACACATATATTGATTTGTATTATTTCTCCAACTTGTTTATAGTTATTGTTTGTTGCTGACATTTTGATTTTTAGTTCATAGTTTTATTTCTACAATAGAGCAAAGAGACAGTCCCAGCTCCTTGACACAGACTGCTCTGTAGACCTTAGGCTTACATTCTCACAAGAGGAAGAAAAGCAAGCACTTGATCACCTGCTGACAGTCTTTGCAAAGAGGGAGTACTAACATTTTGTAAAAAATAAGAGAAAATATGTATATGTAGCAGACTTCATCCCTGAACAACCGCCTTTAGAATCAAGTCAGAACTGATGCTCTGATCTTTATCAGTACCTCTGACCAATTCTTCTTCAGTTGAAGACCTGGCTGGAAGCACAGTTCATGGTGACATTATCCAAGATCAGTTGCCCCACACCTTCGTATCAACATTCATAATCCATCCTTGTATAAATGGTATGTTCAACCAAGAAGGAAACACACCTGGTATGCAATGGTCCTATGTGCTGAATAGAACAAAGTTATTAGACAGCACACAATTATTGACTTTGCAAACAAAGCAAGTTTCCAGGATTGCAGCCACATACACACCAACAGACAAGAGACCACAAAGTTCATGGTCAACCTTACCCAGTTCTCTTAAGCCTTTCAAATTTATATATGCTAACTTGATAGCAATTTTTCAGTGCCAAAACACAGACTCGATGGAAATCTATGAGGTCAGAACCCTGACTGTCTTTCCAAGGTTTCCAAAGCCAATGTTGGATATAATCTATACCTCATTGAGAATCCTGCTAATATCCATTGGAAAAGTTAGTTTAAGCATTCTATATAGAGATGGATGAATAAATACCTGGGACCCTCCTGGAACAGAGCTTTGACAATTGTTTCAATTCAGGAAACTCAACCTGAGTCAGCCTAAGTTTAGGAAAAGATTGTTTAGTGGCAGAGATGAAGACCTTCAATCTGCCGTCAGAGTTTCTTATTAGGGGAATGATCCCAGGTACACCAGGAAAGTTCCTGGTTGACATCAGTTAATTTAAACAGAGGAACCTGGAAGGGAACAACATGAATGAAAGGTATAACCAAATGATTTTCCTGCAACTGTTCACATTAAACAAAAGTAACTCTCAGGACATTGAATGTCAGAATGTTGAACAACTGTGGACAGCTGGAAAATATAAAGCAGGACATTTTAGGTATAATGAAACTAGGTAGTGAAAAACTGAGACTTTGTCAGTGACAACTACAGAATTATATATGCAGACAATGAAAGTAATGAAAAAGGTGTTGGCTTGATATTGGATCAAGAGATAAAGAAGTGCATTCTGGGGTACTGCTAGTTATCTGAAATAGTCTTGTAGTTAAACTAAAAGGAAAGCCCTTCAACATATCTGTTATATGCAGGGACAACAAAAAGTAAAGAAGAAATTGAATCTTTCTACTCCATGCTGGACAACACCAGTGCTCAGTGCAAGTCATAAGAAATTAGAATTATCATGGGAGACCCGAATGCTAAAGTAGGCAAGGAGAGAGAAGGTGAAACAGTTGGCAATTTTGGACTAGGAAACCGCAATGACCGTAAAGAGAAATTAGTCCAATGGTACACTGCAAATGACCAAGTAATGACCAACACTTGGTTGCAAAAACATCCAAGATGATTATGAACATAAAGAGATCCAGGAGGAGAAACAAAAAACCAAATCAACTGCATAACTATCAACAAGAGATTCAGGAACACAGTTGTGCTCTACAAAACCTATCTAAGTACTGACTGTGAAAGCAACCACCTCCTGGTTATATGTTAACTAAGGATGAAACTTTGGAGATTGAATAAGCCTAATGGTGCACCCAGACTGCAATGCAGCATACTCATAAATGACCTGAACCTATAGGAAAAATATAAGGACAGTGTGAAAAGAAAACACAAGGGACAAATTGGAAATGGAAACTGAAAATAGGACACACTAAGAGAAGCTCTTATATCATCCTAGAGGAAAATGTATGTAGAAGGAAAAATGAGTTAATCACTGATGTGATTCTCAACATGATGCAAAGGAGACAGTAAACAATGCCAAGTCATGGAATGGAATACAGGAAACTATACAAGGAACAAATGCAGATAAGCTAAAGAAGACTTGCTCAACGACAAATGTGCAGAAATAGACAAATTGAGTACAACAAATAAAGGAGATATGCATAAAAATAAAGGTTTTGGAAGGGATGGAAACAAAAAAGACTTATGCTTAACATCAGGAAGGAACAGCTAAAGTTTCTGGGAGATTTAATGAGGAAGGTAGGCTTGGAGAATATAATACTCATGGGACAGATAGAGGGAAGGAGAGACAGGGAAAAGCAGCTTGAGACAAACTTGATGAACTTGAATAAGTGGATGGCAAAACAAGATTTAGGGGAGATACTAAAAGAAAAATATTTAGAGTAACAAGGTAAAGGGGTAAGTGAAAGTTTATAATTGCCTATGTCCTGAAGGGACATAGCATCTGAAAGAAGAAAGAAGAATAAGACCTTACTCTGAGTTCCTTTTTCATGGCTGCCTGTCAGTTTTTTCAGAAGTATTCCCTTTTTTTTTCTTTGGTCGGAGGATGGGTTGAGAGAAAGAGAAGAAGGGATGCTACTGACCTTACCTGTAAGAGAGTCCTATTCTTCAGTTCTTGCTGGGGAAGGGATATTATTGAAAAAGAAAAAGATTTTCACATTTTAAGAATAATGTAATCAGGACTACAGTTAATACCAGGGTTGGAATATACTGTGTTTTGATTAAAAACCAGAAAATCAAATCCATTTTTTCACTTGGTATACTGTTCTGCTTGATTCTCAGTTTGTGTTATTGTATCTGCTGAAGTGAATGCAGGCTCTGACCAAAACAACCTAGTCTTTCCAGCAAATGCATTCACAAAAAGATTGGATAAAATATACAACTAATTCACTCCTAACAAGTAGCAAGGTACAACTGCCTGAGCCTTACTGCAATTCTATTTTCAGAATGTCCTCTTGTCTTCCAAGAATTTCTTAATTAATGGCAGACAGTCTATTAAAGCTCATAAAAAAAATTACCTTTATTTGTTGGACCCACCCCCACCAACCTTACTAGTTGAAGATTAGTCAATGCTCTTTATTTCTGATAAAAGCAGATATTAATTCAAATATTACATTTACCAACAAATTCTACTTAATAATATTACCATGGTTATCACACGCACTAACCTTGAGCCTGTCTTGCCTCAATACAATATAGTTTTATGACCAATATGCATGGTTAATGATCATAATGAGCTAAACTGATCCAATCTTTCTACTATTATAATCACTGCATGGATTTCAATCACCTTTTGAAAATAAAAAAAAAATCCTTAGTAACATTTATGAAATTAATAAATGACCAGTATAAATATACTGAAGAGTTACAAAATGTAGTGTTAATATTTTTTCTGTTAAATTTGATTCTCCATCAGTATTTTAAAAATTTTATAAATTCAAGATTAAAAAGAATTTCTTAAAATAACTTTTGTGCAATCTGTTTCAAGGACAACATTGGTTGAGAGTTTCTCTCAATTTTTGAAGTAATTATAGCAAAGCATTTTATGCCTCTTAATTATGTTTCTAATATATCAATTTGTAATATTTTATGCAGGTATTAGATTTTACAAGCCAGTTGTAATAACTGTTTTTTTTAATCATTTCACCCTAAGTAATTCAATAAACTCACTAGGATGCAAGAAGATACTGAGTATTAGAGAATATTAGAAAATCTACTATTAAAGAGAGAGGACAATAAAGAAGCAAGAATTAAGACAGAAAATAATGATTGACACAGCATTTAAATTTTTGAAGATTTAACTTGACTGGGAAGCAAGGAGCTGAAAGAGAGTTTCACAAGTAATAAGTATGATAGAAGAAACTGTTAGCATGTAATTTACAGTTACATCTAGCCATATCAAGTGTAAAATGACGAGACCTTGCCACTGATCTATTACAGCATTTAAATTCATCAAGTTTAGATACCATAGTGGAAAGTTCATCAGAACAATTACCATTAAAAGGCAAAGGGAAGCTACATTATGGTGGTGGGAAAGGGACTGAAGTCAAAATGCCAGGTCAGTTCCAATAATATTTTACTTGGGTTTTATGAAGAATCTAAAAGTATAGCAGAAATACCAGATCAAATGTGGCATCAGTATTCAAAGCAAGGACAAGGTAGACTTATAAATATGTTCTGTTGAGAAACAGTGAACCAAAATTCTTAGTTGCAGACTTTGCAGTTGATTCAATATGATATTTCCATTTCATGTCAGCTGAAAATGCTAGTCTGAGAAGGTGCAATGAGTTACTCTCCAGGAAGTTAGCCTCATCCATGCTGATGAATGGTAAAAAAGGTACTCTCAGATTATTAAATGAGAGCAGTTTTATTTTCAAAGTGTTAAAATTCATAAGCCACTCCTTTTATTGACGGGAGTAAATAGTTGCATCATCAGCATAGATACAGAGTTTAGAACTGATGACATCAGGAAGGTCCCTTATGAAAATTAGAAACAACATGGATTTAAGGATAGTGCCATGGGGAACACCTGCATTTATGCAAAAAGAGCTTGATTCAAGATAAATTTTATTTCATGATTTGATAAATTAATCAGTTAAAAAATTTGTCCACAAATTTGTCCAAACATTTAAACTTTCAACTTGTGAAGAAGACCAGTGTGTCAAATGCATTCAAGATATCCAAAGAATCAGCCTGGGTTTCACAATTCTTATCTAAAGTTTGATAGTGTTTCTGCAGTAATCATCAGCAGTAACCAAGTAATGCAGAGCCGTACTGCTCATCTGAAAGAAGACGCTGCAGTATGAGATGCTTAACCAAATCAGTGAATTAGAGCTTCTAGTACTTTGCTAAAAAGAGGTAGAAGCATAATAGGCTGTTAGAAGTATCAGATGGTTTGCCTAATTGGAAGTACAGAAGGTTTTCTAACAAGTAGGAAAGCAAGAAACAGCAAGGCATTTATTGTAGAGTTTAAAGAAAATAGGAGACAATTTAAGAGCAAATTTCTTAAGGACTACTGTAGGGATATTATCAAGTCTTCTTTGTGAGGATCCAGTTTAGAAATGATAGCAGAAACCATGAGCAGAGTTATATACTTATAGAGACTCTGTTCTTAGTGGAAAGAAACTATTGAAATTAGAATGAATGCCATCAATATTGAAGAAAGTTGAGGGAGATAGATGTTTTTTTGTTTACTGGTTTACATGTATTTCTTTTCATTGTATCTGTCATCTGTTGTAAGAAGAAAAAGGCCAAAATAATTATATTACTATTATGTATGACAATACAAACTGGCCAGAAGCTGGTTAAGACTAAAACATAACAGCTCTCTCTCTCTTTTTCTTTTATCTCAATCAGTCAGTTAGTCAAGCTTGTTAAAATTGTAGACAAAGCATGTTATGAACAAAAAAACCTTTTTCTAAGAAACGCGAGTGCCTTAACAGAATAGTTGCAAAGTGAAGGAAAGCAGTTTTTACTATTCAAATTGAATGTGAACCAGTGACTTTATAATAACAAACACCCATCGTGATAAACAAACTCTGATTGATCAACAAGATGGTATGATGAAAATCGGTGGGAATTCCAAGTCATGGAGAAAATTATTTTCAGTTAGTTAGTTGGCTATAAGCTCCCGATGAGATGAAACATGTTTGCTAGATTGGATAATCCCACACCCCAAGCCAACACTTGCAGGGCATGCTTACAACAGTAGTCATGAGCAAGACAAGAAGATGAATTCCCCCTTCTTGTTTGATGAAGAACATAAATCTGACTTAAACTGAATTTAAAAGTTTTAATGAAAGTAAAGCCTCATCCAGTAAAGGTGAATCATGAGACAAAGTATTCCTTGAATAACCTTAAGACAAATGTTCGTGAAGATTAGAAGAAATGAAGATGAAGAAGATAGAAAACACTTTATGAGAACCCCAACAGATATGTTAAGAAAATCTCCTCTAACTAGATATGAAGATTAAAATATGATTGCTAAATGAACCCATTACTAAAGACAGACACATCTACGATGCAGTGCAATGGGATAACCTTGTGTCAGGCACTATATATATCAGCCAAGAGTTTGAGAATCATATAAAGAATGTAAAGTAGCAACTCCAGGCTCAGCAACTGGATTTATCGTCATAAAGAGACATAGCTAACCAAGATACAGTGCAATGTGATGGCCCTGTGTCTGGCCAAAATAATCAACTGAAAGTTTGAGAACTGCAAAAATGAACATAACTGTAGTTTCAGCTTCAGTAACCAACTCTATCAGTGAAGAGACCATAATTGTCCATGAAGCAGCGAAATGTGTCGATCTTGTGTCATGCTGAAGACTGAAGAGCAACAAAGAAAGTTAATGCTGAAAAAGAGAAAAGGAGAAAAGAAAACACGAGTATTGTTTTTTTTAAAGAGAACTGAATGCTATATAAAAAAACAAGAAACAAAGATAAAGAATAAAAAAGAGGGAAAAAAAGAGAGATAAAAAGAAAGATAAAAAAAGAAAAAAAGAGAGATAAACGATAGTTGATGTTCTTCCCAGCCTGTAGATTTGCACACATCACCAATTCTTAAAAGTATTTTATTGCATACAACATTACACAAAAAATATTAAGTGAAATCACATCCTTTGTGGAAGAGACTTTTATAGCCCCCAAAAAGCAGATTTTACTTCTATTCACAATTGTCAGTAAAAAGTTTAATTTTTAATCCCGTGTTTTATGTTACTTTCATTTTGTTGTTTGTTCGAAAAGTCTTGTGTTATAATTTTCCCATGTGCTTGATGTGTGAATAACAGAATCTAATTGTTGTCTGACCTAATATCCAGTAAATTCTCGAGGCATTCTCCTGGGAAGCTTGATATTATTGTAGGGAAAGACACAACATTGTCACCCTTGAAGGTGAGGGAGCCCAGCCAGAGAGGGTCATGACAATGTACATATAGGCTTACCATACATTCCTGGCTAATGATCTGTTTTAATGATATCAGATATTTGAATTCAATTTTGTGTCAATCCTTGAAGGTTAACGAATTTTGAGTTATGAAAAACTTTATTTTGCAAAAAAATTCATGCATAATAAAAGTTGAAAACTGTCCACTGGGAAATTATGGTAAACCAAAACAGGCATATTTAACCCACATCAAATGTGCATAATATATATATATATATATATATATTGATGCTCTCACACCCTGATTGAGCACTCCGGAAGAAAAGTAGACTTTGAAAAACAGTAGCCACTCTAGCGTGTATGCATCACTCATTCAGTAAAATGAATTGGAGCACTCTAGCTATTGAGCGCGTAATATGATATGCACTAAAAAGACTGTCTTCTTCCACTGAACACCCCGTGGCCCAGGGGTAGAGCCACCGACTGACACCAATTCGGTCGGGTTTCGAGCCTGGGTTATGTAGCAATCGGAGTCTAACTGTACTGATGAACTGTGAAACAGATGTGTGCAGATGACAATATATATATAAACATATGGAAATCTCCACCCAAATAGTTTGACATTAAAGCTTGTTTCTCATTCATGTTGTTCTGCATATTCACAAGTTAATGAAGTTTGATTGATTGATTTGTTTAATGAAATATCAACTCATTGATTATTTAATACTGAAAGGTAAGGAAGATGAAAAATTCTGTCACGTTGAGAAATGATAACTGAAACCTTGTTTCTAACTATAGGTAATTTATTCATGGCTTTGCTTGCTTGGTCTGCATTGGTGACTCTTGGGAACAACTTTCGCTATATCAGCTGTGACAGGGTTTGGCATACTGGCTTTCCCCAGAGCTATTATATTTCTGGACAATTTGTTGTTTTGAATGGGCTAGCTTCCAGATTCTTTCATACAAATGTAACCGTCCCTTGAGCCTCTATTCTAGATTTTACACTTTTTCTGACTTCATGATATATGTATATAGGTATTTATGCAGTTGACAACACCATTTACTCCCGTCTTAATAAAAAATTTGCCAAGGTTGACAAAGATAACCTAACTGCTGCTTCTGAAAAGAACCTCCAATCAGTGATGGAATGGGGTAAGAAATGGCTTATAAATTTTAATGCCTCCAAAACAAAGCTGCACCCTTTGACCATCATAGAAAAACTTTCCTTCCTACAATCAGTATGGATGATACTAGTTTCCTAAAAAGCAACACACACCGCCATTTCGGCCTCATTCTCTCAACTGACCTCAAATGGAACAACTAAATCAAATCTATGGCTGCATTTAACCCTAGGAAATTGGGTCACTCTGTCAGGCCAGAAAGTTTTTCTCATCAGAATCCATCTTGTACAATCATAAATCTACTATTTGTCTGTGCATTGAATACTGTTGCCATATCTGTTCAGTTGCTCATGCTATTCATCTCCAGCTTCTCCTAAGGAGGATCTGAAATGTAATCAATCCTGACTTAGTAGCTCACCTTCAGTGACTTTCTCTTTGATGTGATATGGCTTCCTTCTGTCTTTTCTACAAATATTTTCACAGCTCCTGCTCTGACGAGCTTCTTTCTCTGGTGCCCCAACCACATGAATTTACTCGTGCTACTAGATTGGGATGAAGGTCCTACCCTTTTATCGTCAAAATAGCCAAATGTAACCACCATTTTTACTCTAACAGATTTTCTTACACTGCCTGTCTGTGAAACTTCCTTCTCTATACTTGCTTCCCTGATAGCTACAATCTCAAAAAGTTTAAATGCATTGTCAATTGCCATTTTCTATCTCCCTAAATCCCATCCATCTCTTATCCTTTTGTTTGGCATCTCCTGTATCCTGTTTTTTCTCTCATTGTAATCCCCTGTGCACCAGTGGCAATCCTGCCTTGTCTGGGGATGAAATGATTATAACAAAGAAACAAAAGAAAAGCTTTCCAACCATCCTAATGGTGTAGCTAATATGAATAGGCAGCTACTTGAAGGAAAGTCTGTCCACTGCCAAAGATAGACCACACCTGACTTCCCAGATCCCAAGCATGACTGTTTATATTGATCAGCAACTGAAACTAATCAATGTCCAGTTTATTGTTGCTTGAATTCAACAGATTTCTTTTGCCTACTCATTCGCTTCTTAGGTCAAAAGCCACTTTTACATGGGTGCCCTAATCAGTGTTAGATATACACACATATCATTAAGTTTGTACCCTCCTTTTGGATGAGCAGTCTTCAATGTACAGTTATCTTTTATTATTTACAGAAAATTTTTGACAATCATAAGACAGGAATTTGAAAAGATAGCTTCATGAATCTGTTGAATGAAATATAAAGATGGTCATTGACTGATTAAAATTTTAATCAGTAACAATCCTTTTCAAGAAAAGTATCTTATTTACATAAAATTATGTACATTTTAATTTTCACAGATAGCATAAGAATTTAATGTTAAGTTTTTTTTATATAAATTATTTGAATGTTTAAAACTTATAAAAACTAAAATAATAATTTCTTGTATAAATCAAATATTGCTTGAAGAATTCAAATCAGGTTTTCCTACTTCTGCATAAACACATACATACAAACACAAACCACATGTACAATGCCAAATGATCATTGGCTAATAAATCACTTATACATTCACTATAGACAATTTACAAATCGCAGTAATGTGACAATTTTAAAATCACTTTATTTTTAAGTAGTCAAATTTGTTCACTTTTGGGAGAAGATTGGACCACAGAAGCTTCCTTAGTCTCCCCAAAGCTTGCTCGCTGAGTGGTTGATGCCAACCAATCAGATCGTTAGCACGTGAAGAATGATTTTTCCCATGCAATAAATCTTAGCCACTAGTCACCTATTTAAGCAAGATTTTTCCTCATCTTATCAGTGAAACCCCAACTGCTAAACAAATCCATGACAGTTGGGGCCATGCACCAATTTTTTCACTCACACACACACCAACATGAATCCTCATCTCATCAATGAGATCCCAACTGGAAATATGCGCCAATCTCACTCACACATACACATCCACATGCATCTTTTGTCAGTGAGACTCCAACTGCTAAACAGATCCACAACAGTTGGAACAATGTGTCATTCTCACTCACACACACACACCCACATGCTGATAATAATTTTTACACCTTCACTAGAAACTTCTTTCGACAACATACTTTCCAACAGTTGTATAATAAGAATCGTTATCACTGATGAACATTTATTCAGTTTTCACTGAACTTTTAATTTGCAGTCAAAGAGAGGCAACTCTTGACTAATTCAACATTTCCTGCATGCTTTCTTTCACATCATTGTTTGATTGTACATTTGTTAATACATATATTTTATGGAACAATGTCTATGGTTATTCTTCTTGTGTGAGTCTTATGTGATGTTTTCTGATCAAAATTAAATTAATGTGGTGACCTGCCCAACAAGTCCGCCACATCCTCACTGCCAAGAAGAAAAATATTTTAAGTAACTAAAAAAAAAAGTAACTCTATGCATGAACAATATAATTTTAAATTTTTTATAGACAAAAAATATAGAAAATAGAATTTAGTTTAGATGCAGGTTGTTGAATTCATTTGAAATATAAAACTTCTATTGATTTTCAATATTGTAGCAAGCACGTTAACTCTTTTTTCTTCTTTTATGTGCCATGTCCTTTCAGGACGCACACAATCATAGCTTTCCACATCTTCCTATCCCTTGTGTCTCTTAGCACACTTTCTCCTGTTGCACCATGCAACCCTCATTCCATCATCCACCTGATCAGGTCCTTCAAATATGTTATCCACAGCTTTCCTCTGTCTCTTTTTCCCTCTATCTGGTCTGTTAGTATCAGGTTCTCCAAGCCCTCCTTTCTCATTGTATGTCCCAGGAACTTTAGTTGTCTCTTCCTGATGCTCAGTATTAATTTCCTTTTCATCTCCATCCTTTCCAAAACCTTGCTCGGTCCATGATATCCGTAGCATCCTTCTTTAGAACCACATTTCAGCTGCTTCAAGTTTTTCCTTCATCTTCAAAGATATTGTCCAACATTCACTGCCATATTAAAGAACTGACATCACATAGCAATCCAGTACTCTCCTCTTTGTTTCTATTGAAATTGTCCTGTTTCTTAATATTTTACTCAACTTCTAGAATGCTTCTTTTGCCATACCAATTCGCCTTCGGATCTCAGTGTTGCACTTTCCATCTTTTGTTAGAACACTTCCTATGGATTTAAATGTCTGTACCTGCTTGATTTTAGAGTCCCTCACCCTGTAGCTGACACTTTGGGCTACCTTTTTTGCTGATGACCATGTATTCGGTTTTCTTTCAGTTTATTTGTAGTCCTTTCTTGTCACACTTTTCAGCTATCTTCTGTAGGAGGTCTTGTAGTTTTCTTTCTGTGTCTGCTATCAGCACTGTATCATCTGTGTACCTTATATTGTTTAAATTGTGGCCTCCAATGACTAATCCTGGCATAACTTCTAGGGTTCTCAGAATAATCTCGCTGTATAAGTTGAATAGATCCGGTGAAAAGAAGCATCCTTGTCTTACGCACCTTTCAATCTTTGTATAATTGCTGAATTCGTTACCTGTCCGTATGCAGGAAGTTTACTGCCAGTAGAGATTCTTGATTACTCTTAGGTCTTTCCCAAATATGTTGAAGCTACCAAGTATCTCCATCAATTCTTTGTGGCGTATTTTGTCAAATGCCTTTGCATAATCAATAAAATATAGGTACAAGCAAGTCCGTTTTCATTTGTATTGCCCTTTCAGAGAGCATGGAGCAGCCACAGATCTATTTCCTTTCGCGAATCAGTGCCCCCGACGGGAGATTCGGTCACTCACTAACCAATCAACTGGCAGAGCGCATTAATTCCTTCTTCCTCTCTAGAACTATTTTCCTAGTCCATTTTGGTAGAACGGACAAAAGGCAGAGAGCCATGAGTCAGCGGGAGAAACAGACGCCTCTCTCACATCGCTGCCACTGATTCCTCTTGGAACACTTTCGCTGAAGAAGACGCTGCCGCTAGCTTCGCACACTCTTCCTACAAACCAAGTAGCAGCGAACCAAATGGACACTTACATACTATCACTCTTGTACGTCTACTAAGAGAATAAACCATTCTTTGTTGTTGTTAAAAAAAGAAGTTTCGTAATTCATTTGTGTTGCCTAAAAATATAGTGTTAGAGAAATTAATCATTTCCCATAACCATATAAATTGGTGACCCCGAATGGCACCTTAGGATTGCGAAACAAATTAAAAAAAAATAACAACACGAAACTCGGCCTCCATTTTCGGACAACAGAACAAGCAAAGTTAAAAGGAGAGAGAGAGAAAAAGCTTCCTGACTCAAAGAACCAAAAAAAACAAAAAAAAAAAAAAAACAAAAAAAACAACCACCTACGAATTTTCTTTGTGACACACGTGTGCGTTCAATTCATTCGTCGGCTGAGAAGACATTGGCAAAAATTTTTGCTCTCAGTAAAATATCCATAAAAGAACCATTTTCGTGACGGAGAAAGACTTTAAAATACTTCGTGTACGAAGCCATAAACGAAAGAAAACATTTGTGGCAAGTAAAACAATCTTTCTAAACAGAGATCATCTTTCGTTTTGCTAGACATATCGACGCCCATTCCGAAGTGGTCAAATAGGAAGATAAAAGATTCTCCCTTTACCCAAATAACATTTTTTTGAACACGTGCCTTTACAACAAAACCCCCAAAAACTTTCCGACGAGGAATTATCTTCTTTTCAGCCCGTCCAAAAGAAAAACACCAACTCAAGCAAGCATAACGAACATTACATTTTATTCAAAGAAAACAAAGTTTAAAAAGAAAAAAATTATTACCCTCGGCTTGGCCAACAAGGCAAAAAAAAAAAAAAAAGAAGAAGAAACTTACTACTATGCTCTTTTCAACTGACCACGTGGTACAAAAAATATATTTTTATTGCAATAACAAAAAAAAAAAAATACAAGTGAGTAATACACTTTTACATTTTATTTTTTCGAAAGTTAAAGCTAAAAGAGCGCCTCCTTCCTTAAGATTTAACTTTCCCGCCTAAATGGTGATTGGGCGACGCCATCTTTAATTCCAACTTTTGTTTTTAGACAGGCCTTGAAACTGACAGTTACTCCCTTACTAAGGAACCTTAAAGCAGCACCTTTCTCTCTTTTAACACGAATATCACTATTTTCTTGTGTCTTTTGAAATGTTTTCCCTTTCGTTTCTTTCTCATTGAGACGTGTTTCTTTGATATTTCTTTTTGGTGGTCTGTTGTCACGCTATAAATTAAAAAGAAAATGGCGACTACTTTACCTGCTTTCGCTGGCGACGTTCGAGTTTGGTTTGCCCAACTCGAGTCATATTTTGTAGCGAACAACGTCGTGGAGCAGCGGCAATTGCCTATTTTATTTAGTGCATTTCCCGCGTCATTGACACCAGTTGTCAAAGATTTGATAACTGACACCCCCCCTTAATGCTACTTATGACAGTATTAAGCGGGAAGTTCTGCTCCGGACGTCGCTATCAGCGGAAAAGCGGTTCCAAACTTTAGTTAATGACGAGCTGTTGGGAGACTGCATGCCAAGCGAATTGCTCCGCAGAATGAGAGAGCTGGCAGAAGATGTCCCTGCTGATAGTGCCATTATAAAGCAACTTTTCTTCTCAAGATTGCCCCCTCAAGTAAAGGCAATTCTGGCACCCATGGTAGAGAAAAGCTCTGTAGACGTAATAGCGTCCTCTGCAGATAAAGTGATGGAATTCACCAAGGGGCCTATTACCGCGTCCATTCCTCAGCCAAAGGCTGAAGTCTCTACCCTCTCTACTGCTGGGAACACAAGCGAAGGTGCCACACAAGTGGCGATACTCAAAGCTTTAGTGCAGCTTACCAATGAAGTAAGTAAATTAACCGTAATCAATTCACAACCGCCTAGATGTCGACATAAAAGTCGTTCGCCATCCCCACACCACCGCCGCCATTCAAGCAAGCCAGGACTATGCTATTATCACAGTTGTTTTGGCGCTAAGGCTCGGAGGTGCAAAATGCCCTGCTCCTTTTCAAACCAGGGAAACTTAAATCTGGAGAGCTGAGCACGGCACACTCTCCACAAGATTTATGTAACAACCGTGCCTATTTTATCACTGACTCCAGGTCCCAAGCACGTTGTTTGGTTGACACAGGAGCAGCTTGCAGTATCTGGCCACTGAAACTCCTCACTGAGAAGCCACCACTGTCGCCCATCACACTGCAAGCGGTAAATCACTCCCCTATTCCCACGTACGGTCAAATTTCTCGTTCTCTGGACTTGGAATTACGGAGAGACTTTACATGGATTTTTACTGTAGCTGATTTACCATACCCCATTCTAGGCTCGGACTTTCTGCACCACTTCAACCTTTTAGTGGATATGCGCAAGCGACGACTTATTGACGGCAATACGGAACTTTCCGCCATGGGTTTTAAGGCAAATACCTCACCTATCAGCCCGGTATTTTTCATTGCCGCCACTGACAACCCATACCAAACACTACTACGCTCTTACCCAGAGTTAACTAACTTAAATTTCGTTGTGAGCAAATCAACTCACTCTACAAAACACCACATCGAGACCACAGGCGCTCCGGTGTTCTCACGCCCTCGCCGCCTCCCTGCTGATAAACTAAAGGCGGCGAAGGCAGAATTTAACCATATGCTGCAGCTGGGAATTATACGCCCCTCGTCCAGTCCATGGGCTTCCCCTTTGCATATGGTTCAAAAGCCTTCTGGAGATTGGCGTCCGACTGGGGACTATCGACGACTAAATGCCATTACGGTACCTGATCGTTACCCAATCCCACATATACAAGACTTCGCTTCATCCCTGCATGGTTGTAAGACCTTCTCCAAACTAGACCTCGTTAAGGCTTACCATCAGATACCAGTGAACCCAGACGACATACCAAAAACTGCAGTAACTACTCCATTTGGAGCGTTTGAATTTTTAACTATGCCTTTTGGTTTGCGAAACGCAGCTAGTACCTTCCAACGCTTCATGGACGAAGTAGTGCGTGATTTGGACTTCGTCTATAATTATATAGATGACATCCTCGTAGCAAGTGCCTCACCTGAGGAACATGTTACTCACCTCCGCCTACTGTTCGAACGGTTTCAAAAGTACCAGGTGAGGATTAACCCTGGTAAATGTGTTTTTGGTGCTTCATCGCTAACTTTCTTGGGACACATTATAAGCCCCGAAGGGATATCTCCCTTACCTGAAAAAGTGAAGGCTCTACAAGACCTTCAACCACCCACTTCACTTCGTTAACTGAGGCACTTTCTCGGTCTGCTTAACTATTACAGACGTTTCATCCCACACTGTGCGGATCTCCTTTCTCCTCTGTCTGACATGTTACGTAACAGGAAAAAGAAAAATGAGCAGATTTCGTTGAATGACATACAGCTAAAAGCCTTTAACGAAGTGAAGAAGAAATTAGCGACAACATCGCTACTTGCACATCCTGTACCCGACTCCCAGTTTTCATTGGTCGTTGATGCATCGGGCACAGCTGTAGGTGCAGTTTTGCAACAGCAACAACAACAACAGCTACAACCTCTCGCTTATTTTTCGAGACAGCTGAAACCGGCAGAACAACGTTACAGCACGTTTGGCCGTGAACTCCTGGCAATGTACCTCGCAGTGAAACACTTTCAGCATTCACTAGAGGACCGACAATTTGTGATCTATACCGATCACCGTCCGCTTACTTTCGCTCTGCGCTCAAAGCCGGACAGATATTCTCCTCGCGAAACTCGCCACTTGGTTTTTGTTTCGCAATTTACAAACGATATCCGACATATCTCTGGTGAACAGAATGCTGCGGCAGACGCCTTGTCTCGCCTTCCCATTAATTCCCTGTTCTCACCTTCAGACATCGACTTACGACGGATGGCCTTTGACCAACCACGCCTGGACACCTTTGATCTATCGTCACCTGAATTTGCAACTTGCAAGTTCGCATACCTACCAGTGCCTACTGCAAACACGCAGATCATCTGTGACACCTCAACAGGCGCACCTCGACCTTTTGTTCCGATGACACATCGTAGGGTTGTTTTTGACACACTACACCAATTGGCACACCCCGGACCCAAAGCCACAGTGAAGCTGATTGCAGCTAGATTTTTCTGGCCAAACATGAGGCGTGATATCACTGTCTGGACACGTTCTTGCGTATCCTGCCAAAAATCAAAGGTGCACAAACATATCCGTGCACCCCTCGGAACATTCAGCACCCCAGACGCTCGGTTCAGCCATGTCCATATTGATCTGGTTGGACCATGGCCGGTCAGTCAGGGATTTACTTACCTCCTGACCTGTATAGATCGCTTTACACGGTGGCCCGAAGCTATTCCCCTAAAGGACATTTCAGCTGAATCCGTAGCGCAAGCCCTTATATCAGGCTGGATAACGCGTTACGGAGTTCCTACAACAATTACCACTGACCGTGGCAGACAATTTGAATCCCACCTATTCCAGGAACTTTCCAGAATTTTAGGGATCAATCGAATTCGAACTACGAGCTATCACCCTGCTTCTAACGGGATGATAGAACGCTTTCATCGCCAATTAAAGGCCGCATTACGTGCCTATCCTGACCAACAGCGATGGAGCGAATATGTACCTGTTGTCCTTCTTGGCTGTCGTGCAGCTATCAAAGAGGACCTAGGATACTCTCCAGCAGAACTTGTCTATGGAGTACCTCTATCATTACCAGGTCAGATGTTTAACCCTATAGATTTAACAGGAACAGATCCTGCCTTGTATATAAACAGACTGCGATCTTATTTTGGTAATCTCCCACCAATGCACCCTAGGGAACAGACCATCAAATCATCAGTCCCAAAAGATATTTCTTCATGGACTCACGTTTTTCTAAGAAGGGACGCTGTCAAAGCCCCTCTCACTCCACCTTACACTGGCCCTTACCGCGTGCTTTCACGCACTGACAAACTTCTCACCCTTGACATTAGTGGCAAAAAAGAAACTGTATCTATTGACAGGGTGAAAAGAGCCTTTCTTAACACAAACACACAAGAGCCACATATTCCCCCTACTTACATACATGAACATATCTTTACACCCGTTGAAAAAAATACGATGCCAACAGACAACTATGTCACCACCACACGCAGTGGTCGACGAGTACATTGACCCAAAAAGCTCTGTAAAACTGTTTATATATAAATTGTACTCTTCTTTGTTTTATGGCCGCTATCTTTTTCTCTGTCGGCTTTCCGCCTAAGCAGGGGGTGATGTAGCAGCCACAGATCTATTTCCTTTCGCGAATCAGTGCCCCCGACGGGAGATTCGGTCACTCACTAACCAATCAACTGGCAGAGCGCATTAATTCCTTCTTCCTCTCTAGAACTATTTTCCTAGTCCATTTTGGTAGAACGGACAAAAGGCAGAGAGCCATGAGCCAGCGGGAGAAACAGACGCCTCTCTCACATCGCTGCCACTGATTCCTCTTGGAACACTTTCGCTGAAGAAGACGCTGCCGCTAGCTTCGCACATTCTTCCTACAAACCAAGTAGCAGCGAACCAAATGGACACTTACATACTATCACTCTTGTACGTCTACTAAGAGAATAAACCATTCTTTGTTGTTAAAAAAGAAGTTTCGTAATTCATTTGTGTTGCCTAAAAATATAGTGTTAGAGAAATTAATCATATAAGCATCCTAATCATAAATATGGTGTTCCTTGTTCCTGTGTCTTTGGCAAAACTGCACTGTTCTCATCCTATCTCTGGCCTGATTCTGCTTCTTGCTCTTTTCATCAGGATTCGAATGATCAGTTTGGTTACATGGCTCATTAAACTGATGGTTTTGTGGAATTTGCACTCATTTGCTCCTGGCTTCTTATGCAGCGCTATGAAGATTGACTTGCTGAGGTCATCTGGTATTATACCACTATTATAAATTTCATTTATTGTTTCTGTAATTTTCTCTATGCCAAATCCTTCCAGGGCTATCAGCAGCTCTATGACTATGCCGTCTGGTCCCGCTGCTTTGTTTCTGTTAAAAAACAACTTTTGTTTCTATTCAAAAAAAAAAATTGTTTCATTCATGTACATTTTTTGTTTCAATTTCAGATTATTATTATTATTTTCTATTTCTGTAGATTAATGTTTAATTTTTATGTAAAAATGTATTTTTATTTCTTTATTTAAATGCAAATATTGCCTAGCATTCTATTTCTAACTTTCTGTCTACTGGAAACAAAATGTTAATCTGGAGAATTGACATATTTTCCTTTGCATGACTAGTTATTTGAACTTATACTAAGTATGTACTTAATATTTTTATTCTTCTATCCAACTCTTTCTTCTTTTTTTTTTTTTTTTTTTTAGCAACCCGGTAGGATAAAAAAAATGTTTACTCAGTAAGATTAAAATTTGATTTTCAATTTCCACTAAAACATTTTGTGTTGTAATTAAGTAAAGTTACCCAATAATTTTGTCTACCAAGAAAGTGCATATTTTATAACTGGCAAATGTTTTAAAATATAAAGTAGTTAAAAAGTATAGAATAAAAATAAAATTTATTTTTAAATATAAGGGAGGTAACAAAGAATTATCTTCCACCATTGAAATCTAAGGGAAGTAAATGGCAATTGATTAAAAGTCTTTTTCCTATTCAGTTAATACTCAGTTAATAATAAACAATAATTTATTTTATTTAGTGAACTTCCGCAGAGAGCAAAGAGGTTGCATGCATTTTTTTACAACACTAAAAGAAAATGACTTCCATCCAGAGCGAACACAGATTCGATGGTATCTCGTGTGTAAACTGTAAAAAGCAAAATTAGCAGTTTCACAGGTTACACATTTAAAACAGATAGATCTCAAAGTCACATACTCTTGTGGGATTATCTTTTCACATATATAAATTTTGGCTGTGAACGAGGAGATAAAAAATGACAGAATGGTTACCATTGTATCAAACAGGCTACACTTGTGGAGTGCTTGAGAGGAAACGGATTGTAGGAATTGTTTATAACCTTTTCTATACATTAATCAAACATCTTAATCACCACTTACGACAAATTGTTTTTTATAGTTCAACAGGGTAAGTGAAAATGTATTCTCTTAAATGGAATGTATTATAGTTGAGGAGATTAGACTACTAGTATACTGCTTTTTTTATTTCATGTTATCTTTGAATATTATTACTTCTGATTTAAAAAGGAAAATTATTGGCTAGATGCAATATTTGTACAGGCAAAATCTTAGATTACTCATGTGTGGGAAATTTAGTAACCTCCTAAATCAAGTCATGGCAAATGAACAAGAACAAAAAAATTGAACAGTTTAAAATATATATTTTATATATGAAATACATTGTACAATAAGAACAAGAAAAAAGTTGTTAAAAACATATTCTTTTAACAGTTAAAGTTAAGAAGTCCAAATACATATATCTGTTTGAAATTGTAATTATCTATTGCTTCTTAATATTCTTCCATAGGCTGCATGTCTTGCATTAGTCAGGTTTGTTCTTAGCTGACATTGCTTGTTCTTGGAGTAGGCATGTCCATTCAGTTCACTGGTCTCAAAGTCTCTCTGGAGTTGACCAAAGTACACTACCAGTCATAATTATTAGGCAACCCTCAGTTTTTTAAAAAAATTATGTATTTTATACTATTTTTAGTATTTATTGCTCAATGAAAATAGAATGGTTCTTTTGTTATTATTACTTTGCAAAATTTTACAAGGCTAGGAACCAAAGAGGAGCTTGCCTGAATCACCCTAAATTTTCTTCATTCTTCTGTAAGCTGTCAGACTAGGAGGTGCTCTTGCTAGATGGTTCCACACTGTAGTTTTTCATTTTTTTGTATTTCAATTTAGCCATGCCTCAAGAGTAATCTGTAGAAATAAGAGCTTAAATTCAAATCTTGAATGAAGAAGGTTATTTCCAAAGGAGGATAGCTAAGAGACTGAATATGTCCAGATGTGCAGTTCAGTATGCACTACATAGGATAGACAAAACTGGAAGCCATGTCAATCAAAAAAGAACAGGGAGAAAATGGAAAACATCAGTAAGAGTGGACTGCAGAATAGTATTGAAGAGTGTAAGAGACAGGAGGAAAACTGCCCTTCAAATACAAGCAGAAGTGAATACCAATAGGGTTGATCAAGTCTCTGTAAATACAGTGAAGCAAAGGCTTTGAGAGGTGGGACTCTTTGGATGAGTGGCAGCCTAGAAGCCTTTGCTTTGGCCAGCCAATAAGAAGAAGAAACTAGCATGGGGAAGAGAGCACAAAAACTGGGCACCAGGACATTGGTCAAAAGTGTTGTGGACTGATGAGTCTATGTTCAAACTGTTTGGGAGTAAAAGGAGGGTGTATGTGCAAAGGAGGGTTGAGGAGCAAGTGAAAGATGAGTGCGTACAGTCATTGAGGAAACATCATGGTGGATCCTGCATGGTTTGGGGCTGTTTTGCAGGCATGAGTTCAGGTGACTTGGTTAAAGTAAAGATAATAGGAAGAAAGAACAGTACCATTCAGTTTTACAGAGGTATCCAATTCCATCTGGATTGTGTATTGTGGTTCAAAATTTCATCCTCCAGCAGGATAACAACCCAAAACATTGTTCTAAATTGTGCCAAAATTATTTAAAATTGAAAGAAACTGCTGGAGTGTTAAAAGTTATGTGTTGGCCACCTCAGTCACCAGATCTCTCACCAATTGGACTTGTATGAGATGAGTTGGACAGGAGAAGTAAGAAGAAGCAGCCTAGTAATGTTTGGGATTTAGTTAGGTGTCTAAAGGATACCTGGAGTGAGTTCTCACAAGATTATTTTAAAATACTTGTAGAAAGAATGCCCAGAGTGTGTGTAGCTGTTGTGAAGGCAAAAGGAGGTTATTTTGATGAAACTGCAATATAATAATTATTAAATATTTATTAATTCATTTGATGCACATGTTATTGTGCAGTATTAACAAAAGAACCACTCTATTTTCATTTACAATTATTCACTTGACAATAAATACTAAAAAATAGTACGAAATACATCATTTTTTTAAAACACTGGGGTGGCTTAATAATTATGACTGGTAGTGTACATCCTTATGGTTGCAAGATCACTGGCCCGACATCTCTGTTTTTGTGCCAAATCTTTTTGATGACTATATTTTGATCTATTTCATTATCGCCAGATAATGAACTCATTTTTCTGGGGGAGATAACCTATTTTTTAAACATTCTCTTACCACATGGAAGAATATGCAATTCAGCATGTCATTGCATCTTTACAGTTCATAACATTAAACACAATACTTGATAAAGATCATGAAATGAGTTTTTTTTTTTTCATAATTTGATAAAAGATACAAATCCTCTATCATCCAATAATTAACTGAAATGCAAAAAGTAAAATTGCATACCTGCAAAATTGGATCAGAATGATTAAAAACATTTTGGAAAAACCAGACCAAGGCAAATTTCACAAGACCATGCAAAAATTAAGATTCTGGATTCTGATTGGATAGGAAATAACAAATTGAACTATGATTCTGGTCAAATTTTCTTAACACCTAGAAAATGGGTATGAGGTTCAAGCCGATCACATGACTAGATTTCACAACTTATTCACATTTTTTATCAGGCCAAAGACTGTCAAATAGATGCAGAGACGAAATGCTAAAATGGAAGAAAAGAAATTTCAAGCATGAACCAGATGTATAAAGGTCCTGTCACACATTTGTTCTCCTTCACTCATGTCAGTTTCCTTTACCTCTTCTTCTTCATCCTCAACATTCTCCCAGCCAACAAAGACTATGATGACAACAACAACAAGATACTTCAACTGATTCCTAAAAATTAGCATCTAATAAGTTCATTTTTCTTTTCACCCTTTAGCTGGCTATAAAAAAAGGAAAGGAACACAGACTTTATTAGTAACCTGTTAATCTTTCTACATACACACATTTTGCTTCTTAGTACTATTCCTCAGGAACATTTAACTGCGTACATTTTGTCTTGAACATTTTACTTCTTACAAATTTGTTATTCTGTTCAGTTAATAAAATTTCACTTATTTTACAAATAAAACACTTTTATTCTTCCGATCTTTAATCTACCTTCTGATATTTTAAATTGTGTAAAAAAGTCTTTGCTATGCTGGATTAAATGTAAACATTTTAATGTCTTATCAAGGACAATCCTAGCATGTACTACCATTCCAAATCAGAGTGAACCTAGGAGTCATAACAACCAAAAGAGTGACTCTACACTCCCCAAGTCTTGCAAGTGAGACCTCATCACTGGATTTAGTTTAAAGTCTTAACCAGGACTTTCTAGATGAATTGCAGATAGAATCCTTAACTTGAAAGTACTGATGAACAGAAAACTATCTGTTGATGACAATACCATTTGAGTTCTTCCAATATGAACATCCAATTTTTGCATTATTTCAAGTGTTCCTTTGTATTTTATGAAAACTTAGTATTTTTAAACTCAACACTTGTGTGCTGAAGTAAGTTTTTTTCTTCTGTGCATGTTAGCATTTGTTTTAAATTTTGTACCCAATCTTAATCAGTCAGTTAAGTGCCATATGTGAAACATGCTTGGGCAATCATGTCTCAAAAGAGACATGACTGATTGGGCAGAAGATTATCCCGCAGTAGGTTACCATTGCTTTCTGCAGTAAACTGGTTGCCAGCCAAGACTATAGAACCCAATCTGTCTTGTTATTTAACCCATAACTAGAAGAGACGGATTAATACCTTTCCTAAGGGTATTTGTGCGTAAGTGAATGCAATGAATTCAACTGGAATTTGAACTTGGCTTAATCACTTCTTCATAATTGAAGAATTTGAATTTTTCACTAGTAATTATCAATGTCTTGATCAAGGACAAGTTTGGCCTATTTAGAAATTAGTTATACTTAGGATTAAGTTAGTTAGAACTGGGATGGCCATAGTGGTGGATGTAGTTTATACCTTGGACTAAACTGGTGTGATTGATTGGTATGTTGTGTGTAATTATGTGGCCAGAATCAGACTGACCTGTAAATGGATACATTTTACTGTTTTACCCAGGACCATATATATCTGAATTGGTCATAAATTGCTATTAAGAAATGGATTTGGTTTAAAATGATACTCAGGACAAGATTGATGTGATTATAGTTTTGGTTTTATTAAGCACTTTCAAGGCTACTTGATAATTATATAGCACTTCCCAACTTCGTACTAAGATAATTCCATAATTGTCTTTGAACTCTATAGTTTTTTCAAATTAATCTATTATATTTCTATTTGGATCATTGTGCTATATGCCTCCATCGCTTCTGTAAATGCAGCAGATGTAGCAAAGAAAAAGGCAAATTACCTTATCAAACCAAGTGACAACGTGTTGTGTGTAGTCTATGATGGAAAATGTTGCAGAAAAAAGTTACTTACTGAAAAAAAGGGCGCATATTCTGCATGAAATACCAAGGCATAATATTCAAAACAGAATATCTATTACTGCATATTTACAATAAATGTGGCACAAGGCTAAAGGAGGAGTGTGTTGAAGCTGGTCTTCACTTCCTATCCTATGCTTAGCTAATCAGATTCATGATCCAATCACTCATTAGAATTTGTTCCTCCACCACAATTACTCATTCATTACCTCTCAACCTTTCATATACCATAATACCATGTATTCACAGCAGAATTTTAAAAATGGGTAACAAAACTCATGACATAAAAATTTTATTTTATATACAATATTTTATAAAAATATAATTAAAAATATAATGATATGAAAATGAAAGAAGGAGGGGATAAATCGCCCAGAACAAACTAAAATGTGACAAAACATTCAAACTAAAAATGAATGTTAGTAAAAACCATCCACTCCATAAAAATCAGAGTGGCAGCTATATTTTGCCCAGTGGTGGAATCAAGTAGTATGTTTGTTAACGGAGAGGAAAAAATAAATATTTGAATGAGAAAATTAAAGAGTAATCCAGTCAGGATAAAAAGATGTGCTGAAAAACAAACTGGGGAGGTTGGGAATCTTGATGTGGATCATAACTAAAGAGAATGCTGGAAACAGGCTAGGAACTGCACTTACTCACATTAACTAGGTACACAAAAATAGTCTAACTTAACCTAAGGGGAGTTTGCAGGAAACTGCCCCATTGTGATATAAATGACTTATAAATTAAAATCAATTCACATGAACCAGACTTGCAACAGTTACTCACCTTTCAATGTAATCTGCTGATATCAAACACTTTCTATCAAATCTGATCTTCATCCTCAAATAATCTAATCAAATACTGATAAGAACAATGTTTAAATCAAAAGATTCCCACCATTTATGACATCCAAATCACTATTCTTGCTACAGCTGTGAGAGACACCACCCATTTCACCCCAGAATACAGGGGCAACACATTATTACATCTGTATGTGAGATCAATGGCATGAACTGTTCAGAAGTAATATGAGCTCTTAACTTGCCAAGGACAATGGTAGAAGGCATGCTCAGCACTTTCTTCTAAACCAAGGTCACACCGATGACAGTTGGACAAATCCACCCTGCTCCATCTGAAGGTCATGTCATTGAGAGATTATTCTGAATCAATTACCAGGTAAGCAAAAACACAAAGTTACTGAGATGCCACTGACTTTCCACTGGTGCCCAAGACCAAAACGAGTGCACCTCGATCACTGACAGAGAGGTTCATTCGTCATGACGCACTCCAAGAATAAATGATACAAGTGCTTCTGAGGCTGAGAAAAGACAGTGGACCAAGGAACAGCCCACAAGGTGTCTCAACACTTGAGTAAGAATTGTGATTGATTCTGGGATCTATGCTAGCACTCAGCCCTTGAAAAAGGAGGAGTAATGGCAAAGCTAGAGAAGGCATCAGTAACATTCATCACCAAAATCAAATTCTCTGTCAACTCACGGCATAGGAAATCCAACCTCGTGATGTGTCAGTGACTTGCATTTCAAGCCACCCATGCCCATGACACAGACGTTTGGTGCAGACATCTCTGTTGATGTAATGCATGCGTCCACCCCACAAGAGGGTGGAAAGCATATGCTCAATCATCAGTCTATGGTCCTTACAGAGAGGGAGTACTGACAACTGGTAAGAGATAAAGGAAAAGACGTATGTGCCATACGCCACATTCCTACTTTTCATGAACAACCAGCATCAAAGCAAAGTCTGTACTGACGCTCCAAGCTTTGCCAGTACCTTTGACTAACTCTTCTCAAATATCTATCTGGCCTGAACAACACTCTAAGAAAACAGATAAAACAGTCTAACTGAAGGGCCCTCGAAGCACAACCTGCTTCCAGGCATCTAACTGCAAACTGGAAGACTTGTTGTAATTAATTTTGGCCCCCGTCACATTTTCGTACTGCTCAAGTGCCTTCTGTGCCACCTCAATGTCACTGTAGCACAACACAAAAATGGAAGACTAAAATATATTTCTGGTAGTATTGTTTTAACACTAAGATTAATCAATGATGGTAAAATCATATAAAAAGGCAGTTAAAGTTAATGATGGGTAAACAAAAACAGAAAATTAAAAATGCCAATATGACTTTTAGAATAAATATTAGAGAAGCCAGCATTTTGCAAAATGACTGGGATAACCTAACTCTACAGAGTTTATCCTGGGAGAAAACAGTATACAATAGCAAGGCAATTTTTATAGAAAATGTTTGTATTTTGAAATATTAAAGGCGAAACGAGGCTTGGGGAAAGGTTGGTCGTCACTGACTATCTTACACCTAGTTAATCTGAATCACGACCCATTTATTTCTTACAATTTACTTATACACCACAAGAACTCATTCATCGCCATTCAATCCAACAAATACCATAATACCGCATATTCACAGGTATCCTACAAAAACACCTATGACGAATAATATATACATTTTTTATATAAAAATATATCTATATTTTAAACTAAAAGTCAATCATATTTGTTTCAATCAGACTGATTCAGCTTTATATCAGCTAATATTTCTGAAATAACATTTAAAATGTATATATATTTTTTAAAATATTTTTTAATAAAGAAAATTATGTTGTGTTGAAAGATTCTTTAATATGAACGATTTTATTGATTTTACTGATAAGCAGAAAAATGATTTTAATCAATTTAAATTTAGTCTGAAATATTTTCAAAAAGTACCTAGTGAATTTCCATTAAAGTTATTTTGGTATATATAATTTCTTTAATTGTCACCAATGGTTCACATAATTTCTTTCATTGTGCATTGTTGGATTTTAGTTCTAATGCCGTTAAGTTTGTGATATTGTATTTTGTTGTTCAATCGTCTAACCTAAATTTGCATAGTAACTCTTTTTCAGCTCATGTATATAAATTGTATGGTATCTAGATTAATTTTAGTCTTTCATGTCTGTCATATTTTTCATTCTTGGTTTAATTTTATATTGATTTCTCTCTTTCTTTTCTTCTACACTTTCTCATTTCATTCTTTCTTTATTCTCTCTCTTGTTTTTCTTAACAATAACCTCGAATAAAAACAAAACCAAAAAAAGGAAAAAGCAATCCGGAACTGATGCTGTTTGAGTTGACCATATTGGAATAAACTTTAAATTTTTAACTCTATTTTGAAAGAAAAATAAAATTGAAAGAGGAATCCATTTATTTGATTATGACCTTTAAAAGTTTTCCGTTTAGTGTTTAGCTTTTATGATTAAAAAAATTGTATATCATAATGGAGTTCAATAAAAGTACAACTTTAATTTTAGTTACAACTTAATGTTTAGGACATCTCGTCAGTCGTCGACAAAACTTAAATGGCTTTTTTTAAATGACTAGCTAACTATGTATTTTTGTATTTAATGTTTCTTATTTTATCCTTTCGTATGCATTTTATTTGAATTATAAACAATTATACAAAATATTTTATTCTGATATTTTATAATAAAAAAAGATAAAGATATACGCACACACGCATGGATACATGCATGCATACACGCATGCACATACTCAAGTATATAATTTTTCAAAGAAGACTATATTTATTTTGCATTTATTTCATTTTATTGTTTATTTATATATATTCTTAATGAAGTTCATAAACATGTCATAAAAATGGTAGTAGTCACATCCAATGCTGTATAACAGATTTTCCTGTTTTAGAGTCTTGCGGAGTTTGGAGTCGTTAAATCAGAAGGAATTTTATTGTTATTATAGAAATGTTCGTGAATGATATGTTTTATCGATATAGTCCTGTAGCGTATATCTACCGTTACAATATTTATCAATCATGCATGGTGTCAAAACCTAAATAATTTAGGATTTGACACGATGCATGATTGATCAGACAAGATACATAACTCACGGAAATAAGGAATAAACAACGATGCTAAGGTCGATGGGGCCTCACTCGAGTTAGGAATGATGCATGTCCCCACGATCGCTGGCCCACGATCGCGGCCTAACTAGCTTGCAACACATGTGGGCTCTGCTTGTATGGATGCGCCTGGCTGCGCGAAGAAAATTTGGATTTAACACGTGAACACAGGATGACCAGTCAGGATTAACTAGGTAACCAATCACTGCCTGCTAACGTAGCGTGTCTCGCGGATGAAAACACGCAAATTGTTTTAATGCGTAGGTGTGAAGGTGTGAACATAATAATATTTTACAAGCTGTTGAATATTATATGTTGAATCATGTGTGGGTGTGAATGTGTGAACACCACAGTCCAAAACATTTTTGCCTTTTTTCCAAATCAGAAATATGGAAAAAAGATATATTCAAAGTTATTTGATTAATCTTATGTTCGTAGAAAGGTTTCTTAATTGTTTAAAAACGGAAGATTCTTCTGATGCAGGTCTTTGTCGAATGTTGTATGTAAGATTTGTTCGGAGAGAAAAGTCTGTTCATTTGTTAAATGTTAGTGGGTTATACTATAGTGGGTTATCCGTTCTAGTGGAGAGTAGTTGTATGTTGTTGCAGATTAACGGAATTTGGCCTCGTTGTAGATAGCCCACTATAAGTCATAAAAAGATTATAAATCAAGAAAAGCAAATTGAGTCTAGAAACAACTTTTAAAGATGGGTCCAACGGACGTTAAATTGTTCATGGCAATAAAATGCTGAAAAGAGAATTTGTTCGTATGAATGTGGGAGCGTTGTAAATTAGGAATGTCTTTAAAGTATCCGCTCCTTTGGTCGGTAAGTAGTTTTGAGACAGCGAAGAAGAAAAGGAGAGGCAAGGGTGGCGAGCATAGTAATTTGTTTGACGTCCGTCAAGGGAGAAACTAATTACACGCGTCTCTCTCGAGTCTGTCTGTCTGGCGATGTTTTCTGTATCGGCTTTTTATATTGTCTATCTGGATCTCAGCAGATCATTTGGAAATTCACACTCTTATTTGATTCTGGTCTTCCTATTGGCCGATAAATAAAGTTCACGTAGGCTCGCGAACTGGAATATAATATTTAATTAATTTTTAGTTTTCAACCGGAACTTCTGCGTGGAGCTGGGTGCGCGCCGACGAGTTTTGGTCATTTGCTTTCTGGTCGTGAGAGTGCAAAACTCCTGTCCCTCGCTTTGCTCGGTATATATCACCACAATACTTTCTCGTCGAGGTTCGTGGAAATAGTTGAGTGAGAAAAAAAGGTTCGTACAACGAGCGATACTTTTCGTTTTCGATTTATCAGGGGAAAAGTTCAATGTGCCTTCTTCTTCCAAAGTTCGCAATTCTGGTGACGAACTTGTTTCTGTTTTCCATTGGCATCGATTAAGTGAAGAGGGAAGAGTGTGAATGTTTGTCGTCGGCGGGATCGGTTTGACTATGTCACTATTTACTGTTACATTTTTAATGACGTGGACGGTTCTGTTTCTATCTGTCGAACTGAGCTGTCGAATTGTCCATCTTCACGCTACATAATAAATTTTTTTTTAATCATTTCACCCCGAGCAAGGCAGAAATGCCACTGATGTGCAGGGGGCTACATAACTGTAAAAAGATTAATTAGAAAAGATTGAGGAGTACAAACTAGTTAGAAAGGAGCAATAGAAAGCTGAGAAAGCAGGTGCGATGACAGATACATAGGTGGAGAGAAAGGGATGGTTATACCGGGGTGGGGAGAGAGCTAATCCAGTGGTTAGTAGATGAGTATTGACTTTGCATTTAAATTTCTGGAGGTTGTAACCGTCAGGAAAGCAAGAATACGGGATCGAGTTCTACAGGCGGGAAGTGCGAGAGAAGAAGCTGCAGGAGTAGAATTGTCGTCTGCATTTGGCTAACCTGACTGTGAATGGGTGGGACCTAGTTGCCAGTCTGGTTGCACGAGTAAACACCTGTTGAGGAGGCACCAGTGACTTAAATTCGTCCGAGCAGAAGCCATGAAAGTATTTATAGAACAGACAAAGGGAGGCCACATTTCGACGATGGGGAAGTGGCTGCAGTCGAGCCGCCAGATCAGTACCTATCACATTACAGACTCTCCTTTGGAGCCTGTCAAGAACACTGAGGAGAACGGCAGGGGCGCCTGACCATAAATGGCAGCAGTACTCCATGCACGGACGGATGGTTGACTTGTATATATGCAGGATGGGTTCAGGCGGAAAAAACATCCTGGATCGACATAGTGACCCAACCTTCTTAGCAGTAGATTTTGCTATGAATTCAATATAGTGGTTCCATTTGAGGTCTGAGGACAGGGTAAGTCCGAGGAGGCTCTCCGGGAGAATCGCTTGGTCCATGCTTATGGCAGGCAAGAGAGGTTGCCTGTAATGGTTGACAGACAACAGCTTGGTCTTAGATGAATTGAAGTTGACAAGCCACTTCTTGCGCCAGTTCACCACAGAGTGTAGATCCCACTCAAGGTCAGCAGCGAGATTATGTTTGTCCGCCACGACAGGTTTCTTACTGGTGCGGGAGTATATTGTAGTGTCATCTGCGTAGATGCCTACTTGGGACTTGATCTCATCTGGGAGGTCGTTGATGAAAATAAGGAAGAGTGTCGGGTCCAGTATAGAGCCCTGTGGGACACCAGCATTCGTGCTGTAGGACGAAGCACGCCCATTCAAAACGACCTTCATTTTGCGGTCATTTAAGAAAGATTGGATTAGCTTAAGCAGGCGACCGGTAATACCGTAACCCCGTAGTTTGCATAGGAGGCCAGAGTGCCAAACCCTGTCGAAAACCTTGGAGATGTCCAGAGCAACCGCGCGAGCCTCGTCAGACTCATCAAGGCCTCTAGCATGTACTCCGTTACGGTTGTTAGCAGGTCGGCCGTGGATAGTAACTCTCATCACGTGATATTTGGTGCAATTTTCAACTTAAAATATCGGCGCAGACGCATTAAAAATATTAGAAAAAAGTAGCCAAGGTGATTGTCTCATATTTGAATTTGGATTTTCTTAAAAACTTAATTTGTCACATTTATTCACAATTATTACCCGCAATGGATAAATTGTCGCTCCAACGGCAGTGTAAAAAATGTAATTTTACTTTTCCTGTATCTAAAGATTCTACGAATGTTTAGTAGCAATTTTTTATGTTCATCTTAGAGTGGGGCTCCACAAAAGTTTTTATTTTAGTGTAGTACTGATAGATTCATCATTTCAGCTCGAAGGAGTCATTTAAAATAATTGAAAACTAGAATAAACAAATGTAACCACTTCTATGAACATAAATTTCTTAGGATGAATTTAAATATTTCTTCAATTTGAGACATTTAAAAAAATAATAAAATAAACTGTAAGAATCTTCATACGCTGTATATTTTTTCTTAAAACTGAATACTGTCTCTTTAGAATTCTTTTAATGATTCCTTTGACAAAACATGTGTAATAACTTCGATATTTTAATGTTTCAAGAACTAAAACGGTGGATTAAAGAAAAATCATAGGAAAGTAAGATAAATGTTTTATGTTTGTTAGAGAAAAGATTAGACAATTAGAAATGAAACCAAATAAAGGGATTGTGTGCTTAATACCACTGATTAAGTAAGTATGGATTTGATACGGGAGAATTATGTCATAAGGAAAGGTATTATTCAACAATTGTTGAACTTAAACAGAAGCAATAACCATAAATAAAATCATCCAAGACTTTGAATTTATAATATTTGAAAAAGATGTTTTTAAGTTTTGCTGTGTCCCCATGAGCTCAGATCAATCCAGTTTTCTGTAGCGAAATACAATCAAAAACATAATCAAATGATGTATTATCGGAAATTATACATTCGAGTATTTTATCTGCATTTTTCAAACATAAACAAAATATTTTATTTGTCTGCATTCAATATTTTAATCGAACACGTAGAAATATACATATTCATGGTTATCTATCTATCTATCTATCTATCTATCTATCTATCTATCTATCTATCTATCTATCTATCTATCTATCTATCTATCTAACTGCTAATGTTCTTACGAAACTTGAGTATATGTTGCGCAGGCACATTTCTATTTCATTTCTTTAAATGCACGCGGCTACACCGAATTTGTATTGTCTATGTTTATAAGTGTGTATGTCTAAAGATGCAGGTATTCGGTGTATTTTCAATCTTTTACACATATAAATATATTTTCATTGTATTTCACATACCAAATAATAGCAACATTTTAAACGATAATCATATTTGGGGCCTGAAAGCATGAAACCAAGTGTCATATAGACAAAACTTTGCCTGTAGATGATTGTAGTACTCAATACCCATCATTTGTCATATTTTCCACACTTATGACAGATGAGGTGAATCTACTCTTTATTGTTTAGTTGACCTTAACGGATCATTAGTAAGACGTTGTATTCAAGGAAAATTCTCCTAATTTACATTTGTACTGAAATATCACTTTTACTGGCTTTTGCGTAAGAGGTATTCTCATTTGCTTAAAAGGGATATCAACAACTGACAACATTGGCATAGGGTCCCTCTGATAACACTGTTGCAAAATAGTCAATATTGCAAGTTTTGACTAAGAGATAAGCGGTGATGCAAAGTTAATTGAAGCAAGCTTGGTATGAGACTCTAATAGAAAGGAAAATTATTTGCGGTGTTTAAATTAACAAAGGAATAAATATCATAGCAAATTGTAAAAATGCATCGAATTTTTAACATTCTTGCAGAAAAACCAGTAAATTCTTTTAATGTTTTTCCTTGTTTTTCCAGCATCCTCCAGATGTTAGCAAAACCAACTTATGCCCGGTCAAGAACAGACTCTACAGCCTTTTTTCTGGGATTAGGTAATAGGATATTAACAGCAGGTTAATTTATTGGACAGTATAATACAGTGAAATCACTCCCTAACAACTCATATAATATGACAAGGCACATTATCCTTCTGGAAGAGACCACTATCATTGGAAATAACAGCTCCCGTGAAGGCTTGTAATTGATTTTCACTGGTATTGAAGTAGACGATTCGCAATAATATACACATGAATGATCAAATGATTGGCGGATCTGAAGGAGATTACCACCACCTTTAAATTTCTTGTTTTTCATTTTTTTATTACTTTTTTCAGTGCAATCTTATCGATTACACCATAAACTTTCCGATTGACAAAAAAAAAACCAAACAAAAAAACAAAAAAAACAAAAAAAAAAACAAGAGAAATTTGTAGGAAATAACCTGGATTTCGATATCTCAAATCAATAGCCACATTCCGATGTGAAGCTTTAAAATGTATTGCAGGTTTCAGTTCAGGGTTAAAGATAAATGTTGAATAGCTTCAAAAGTTAAAAAAGAAAAACAAGAAACAAAACAAAACAAAACAATTATATGAAAAAAACAAACAAAAAAAACCAGGAGAAATTTGTAGGAAATAACCTGGATTTCGATATCTCAAATCAATAGCCACATTCCGATGTGAAGCTTTAAAATGTATTGCAGGTTTCAGTTCAGGGTTAAAGATAAATGTTGAATAGCTTCAAAAGTTAAAAAAGAAAAACAAGAAACAAAACAAAACAAAACAATTATATGAAAAAAACAAACAAAAAAAACCAGGAGAAATTTGTAGGAAATAACCTGGATTTCGATATCTCAAATCAATAGCCACATTCCGATGTGAAGCTTTAAAATGTATTGCAGGTTTCAGTTCAGGGTTAAAGATAAATGTTGAATAGCTTCAAAAGTTAAAAAAGAAAAACAAGAAACAAAACAAAATAAAACAAAACAATTATATGAAAAAAAACAAACAAAAAAAATAACAGGAGAAATTTGTAGGAAATAACCTGGATTTCGATATCTCAAATCAATAGCCACATTCCGATGTGAAGCTTTAAAATGTATTGCAGGTTTCAGTTCAGGGTTAAAAATAAATGTTGAATAGCTTCAAAAGTTAAAAAAAGAAAAACAAGGAACAAAACAAAACAAAACAAAACAAAAAAATAAACACCGGAAATTGCAAAGCTGTTCAATAAATAGCATGGAATAGTGAAGAAAGTTATTAAAGGTCCAGGACAATTCATTTGTGTTACCGGGGCTTTTCTGTAACTGTTGTGGAGTAAATACACCACAGCAATTATAGAAAAGGTATAACATATTATCTTTCAAGATAATTAATATTATCTTTGAATATTTTAGGATATTCAAGTTTATCATAACAGCTATTTATAAAACGAACTAGAGAGTGACGATAACAGTTGAAGAGATGTAGCAAAAGAGAAAACTTAAAATATTTTCTATTCCCACTTCTATTTGTTACAACCATGATACTTGAGAAATGAAGTATACGGATTTATAAATAAAATTAACAATTTAATGTATATGTGTAAACTCAAATTATTCTCAAAGAACAAAGAACAGTGCAAAGTATTCATTAAATCTATTGGAAATTTTAAGAGACGTTTTAGTCTGAGAAACTAAACAGTAGCAATTTAATATAACCAATGGAAAATTGGGAAGTAAATATAGCAAGACACTTGCAATCATTCATAGGGTAAGCGGGGAAAAAAATTGAAATTAGTGGATGAATAGAACATGAAATTAATTTTGATACGAAAACCCTACACTCAATACATAATCCTGACGAACTCTATATCCAGAAAGTTAAGAGCAAAATGATAATCAGTATTAAAGACAGGAGTCAGAAAACAAAAATGAGAATTGAAAGCATGGAGGAAAGTATTCGTAAGATAAATACTTTCTCTTAGATATAAACAATGCAAATGTATGAAATAATAATAATAATAATAATAATAATAATAATAATAATAATTGTTTTTAAAACAAAATACTCTAGTGTCGTGATGTTTTGTTTCGTTGAGCGTCTGCTACGTCCATTTTATTTTTAACTAGCGTCTTTCTCTTTGAATTCTAATCGCGTCTCTGTCAACTCTCGCTTGGCAACCCATTTTGAAGAACGAAAACTCTGTTCAACAACCCGCAACTCAATGTGTTAATCGTGCCGAGGAGTGAATGGCGTTATGAAGTCACAAATGATCCCCTACCGGCTTTGGAACCCTTTTTGTAAAATACCGTTACCCAACATGCCGGGCAACTTTGGGTGGACTTTTGGACCCGTGCATCACTCGTGGGAAAAATATGAGAATTACAAATAGAAAGAAAAAGCCAGTATGGCTCTTATAGTGGATAAACAGGGAGCCCGTCCTTCAGGAAGGAACCTACCTGAGGTTGAATAATCTGCCATAGGAACAAACTCCTACACAAAGAATAAATCTTCAGGTCCCCACAACCAGGATATTCCAAATGATGGCCCTGAAAATTCTCCAGCTAGATCTATAACCGTATATTTAAAGAAAGAAAAAATAAAATGGTTTCGTGAAGAGTACAAAGTCGTCATGACTGCATTTCATGAAGCGTTACTCAAACCAAAAAACATCACTCGCCAAACATATTACATTTAGCGAGAAAAGGTTGGACAAACTAATAGAAAGTACATTGACGAAAATAAATTAGCGAATGTACGAAGATGCATCATGCGAAATAACCGATTGACAGAGACTGAAATTAATGAGATAAGAAGAATTGCAACAAGAATAGACGAGTTAACAAAATATGAAATGGAACCGGATTCAGAAATAAAAAGTAGTAACATTACACAAGCCACAGGTTATAATGTAGAAACCGTGATACATACAAACCACTGTGAAGATAATGCTGTAAGTTTAGAAGTGCTGGAAAGGTGTGATCTGAGTCAGTTCAAAAACGGCAATAAAACGGGTTCAAAACACATTGAACAGAATTATTTTACGGAAAACAAGAACAGTATACAAGAAGCCAAGGAAGAAATCAAGAACCATATAAGTCAGATACAAAATATTGCAATGGAGGAACGAGAACAATTCCCACAATTACAACCAACAAAGCATAACCTCGAAACTATTAAGCTATACAATGCAGCACTCAAATTAATTTTGGATGAAGAAGACACTCATATAACTCTCAATCAAGCAATATATGCATCAGCATTAGCAGTAACAAAAAATTGAACATCAAATAAAAATTAAAAACAAGGCAGTCTTGCAGACATGAAAATCCACCTTGGAAAAGAAAAATAGAAAAGGAAATCGAATAACTTAGAAGTGAATTATCAGTACTTGATGAACTGACAAGAGGAATAAATGTAAGAACTAGAAAAGGCAGAAGATTCGAAAGAAAATACAATATTAAAAATGAAAATGAAGTTCTATCAACTAAGGAAAAAATAAAGCAAATAACACAACTTAAGCTCAAAGAATAAGACGCTATGAGAAAAGATCAAGATTCTACAAACAAAACAAGATTTTTCAAACCGATGCAGAGAAATTTTACTGAGAAATAGGTAAAAAAAGAATGGAAGTGATAGCTCCCCCCACAAAAAATAGAAGAAGTTATACAGTTCTGGGAAAACATATGGGCTTGTCCTAAAGAACACAATAAAGAAGCAGACTGGATTGCGCAAGAGATAGAACGAATAAAAAATAAACCAGAACTGACAGAAGAGGACGTTAAATGTGCACTGAAAAAAGTACACACTTGGAAATTTCCAGGAGTAGATAAAATTCCTAAATTTGGCTATATTATTTAAATACATCACATAAAAAAACTAGCCAAAGAACCTCAAGAAATGGTTAACGATCCCATTAAAATTCCTGCATGGATGACCAAAGGAATTACATTTCTTCTACCCAAGAATAGTAACACAAATAACCCGAAAAACTACAGACCAATTACATGCCTTACGGCAACATACACACATGTATTTTGACAAAACAGACATATTTCTTCTTGGAAACTTGAACAAAAAGGTTGCAAACGTGACTGTTACGGATGTAAAGACCAATTACTTATTAACAAGATGATCTTGGAAAACTGCTTCAATGCAAAGAAAAATCTTAGTACTGCCTGGATAGATTATCGTAAGGCATTCGATAGTGTACCACATTCCTGGATCTTAAAGACTTTAAATATATACAAGGTATCACCCGTCATCATCAATTTCATCAAACAATGTATGTCAATATGGAAAACAACCCTTTACCTCAATCATGTAAATGGAACCTATAAGTCTGATGAAATAAACATCAAAAGAGGTATATTTCAAAGTGACTCTTTGTCTCCCTTGTTATTTTGCATATATTAATAGCATTAACCAGTCAACTTAACAAGACAGAATGTGGTTATAAAATAGCTCAAAAGAAAATAAGCCATCTATTTTACATGGATGACTTAAAGTTGTATGCTAAGAATGATAATGAGCTGGAAGATCTGCAAACTGTAAAATGCAACAGTGAAGACACTGGAATGAAATTCAATGTTAATAAATGTGCTAAAGCTACAGTTTTACGAGGATCGCTACAACAAACATCCTCAATTAGCTTAGACCCTGCTGTAACAATAAAAGATTTAGAGCCAGAAGAAGCTTATAAATAACTAGGTGTAAATGAGAGTGAAAAAATTCACCATAAAAAATGAAAGAAATAGTGCGAAAAGAATACTATAAAAGGATACGTCTGATATTTAAAACTGAATTGAATTCTCAAAACAGAATTGTGGCCATTAATATCCTTGCCATCCCAGTGGTTCAGTATAGTTTCAACATCTTGAACCGAACTCTAAACGACATCAAACGAATGGATTCTAAAACAAGAAAGCTTCTTTCTAAGCAAAGAAGCGTTACATTTAGCAGATTCTGTAGGAAAGCAAAACAGAAGCCAATAACCAACTATTGAGGCAACAAATATGAAAAATAAATCCATGGATAAAGCTCTTGAACAGATGAAACAACGCTGGCAAGACAAACTTCTGCATGGTCAATATCCAGAAGGTGCTAATTAATCCAATGTTAATAAAGTTAATACTCATTGATGGTTACGTGCATCTAGATTAAAGTCTGAGACTGAAGGCTTTATTCTTGCAGCGCAAGACCAAAGTCTTTTCACTAGGAACTTTCAGGCAAATATTGTTCATGGTAATGTGGATCCAAAATGCAGACTATGGTAACTTCATAATTATGCAAAACTTGTGGTGAACAAATTTCTTTATGATAGTGGTTGAATGCACTGTATTTTGATCAGTGTATGTTCTGAGTATCTGTACCATATCGTTGCAATTACTCTGTCGGTACCAGTTGGTCACACCCAGACGTTATATGGTCAATTATCTCCGGATATTTTCCATATGCGGGACGGAATGTGCTGTTTCAGGATATTACATTGATATTTTCTGGTTTGAAAGCATTAATTGTGAGCAGCAACCGGGAATCCTTCAGTTTCTGGCTTAAAACAAGAGTCTGCCAGTCACTGATCTATAGCAGAATCGCTGGTTCTGGTAGAGTTTTTGCAGAGATTTTTTCTCTCATTTCTCTGTAGTGGCAAATTTGCTTTGTTTCATATTTTATTTTGCTTTTTCAGTTCAGGACATATTTTCTTTCCGTTCTGTTTCATTTAGCTGCATTCCCGAAAATATGTTGTTATTTCATCACATGGTGCTGAATTTTGGTAGAACAAGAATTTTGAGAACAAGTCATAACATGCAATCGTTTGTTTCCTGTAAGTAATCAAAAAGACCCATGAGTGTAATTTTCAATTTTAATTTTGAGTGTTGCATTTGGAGTAAGTCCCCACCATATTTGTGTATGTAGGCAGCAAATTCTCTTTTAGTCATGTCCGATTAAATAAATTGCAAACATTTTATCTGCTTATTTTTAATAAAATCCGTTCGTACTCAAGGACAATCTTTCGTGTATTATAATTGAAATGCATAGTAACCTTTACAGTTACAGGTGGTGCCTGTAAACATGCATTTCTTCTCCCCCTCCATCCAGAAACTTCATATCAACAGAATATCTTATCAAGACTGCGCCTCTGATGTCTATTAAGATCAAGCCAGCATCGAAGCTTTCATTTCAGCAAGGAAATTCCAAACCAAACCTCTTTCATCCCCTTGTTTTTCTCCTGCTTGCTCGGCTACTGTTGCCCACAAGAATAGCTTCTGGTTATACCGGAGTGCCGTATCTGATTACAATAGATGCCTCTTTCTCTCTGCTCGTAATGAATACAGGTATGTCCTAAATGATGCAAAATTATTGTTTGCTGTGTAACGAGGAAGTTAGAAGCGTTTTCTCGCCACAAAGGCTTTGGGTTATGACTAAAAATAGTCACCTTAGCAAAAGAATAGTAGTAACTACGTTATGTGATCAGTTTTTCACTAATCCCCCACAAAAGTAGTAGTAACTGGTCATGCGGTCAAGAGTCTACCACCCCCAAAAGGAGAGTAGTAGGATGTGGGTCAGTTGGTCAGGTTCTACCCTTCCCAAAAAGAGATTAACTAGCCTGGTAACTATGGTTACAGGGAAAAGAAGGAAAAGACCAGAGAAAGAGAGGGCCAATGAATATAGGCCCCTGTTTCTATATAAAAAGGAAAAATTAGCAGAAAACCCTAGAGTTGTAGGTATTACAGGCCCCTCTCCGGCGATTCGTTCAAGACGTCGAAAGAACTTTTCATAAAGCTATCAGCAGAAATTTTCCATACGAAAACCTTCCTCAACATCCAGTGAATACACCACGTTACAGCCATGAAAGGTAAAGATTTTTTCGTTAATCGTTCTGACCAAAGCTGTGTACACACACACACACACACACACACACACACACACACACACACACACACATATATATATATATATACACACTTCTACTATAAGCGGGACTCTTCAGAAATGAATTGAGTTCTTTCGGTGACTGGCGTGTGTATACACTGCTTATATACAACACGTTAAAATTTCCCTTCTCTGATTCCATGCTCCTATGGCTTAGGGAGTAGTGACTCCGACTGACACCAAATCGGTCGAGTTTCGATCCCGGTGGATGTGTCTAGCCACACTGATGAGCTGTGATACAGCGAAACCGGCTTGTATGTGGATGACTTATATATATATATATTCTTTAGCCAAGTCAAATGACCACTTTCCATTCCGTCTAAACTTCCTCCAAATATCTTCCTTGTTAGACCCACCTCCCGTGAATATTGTGTAAAACTAGTACAAAGTTGAACCCGTTCTAGTGTCTGTTATTATATAGTTCTCTCACCTTATACCCGTGTTTTTGCTAAATATTTTTGTGTGTTAAAATAAATTTCCTATTTGTATAAAATTATCTTGGGTTATAGTTTAATTCACTTCCTTCAGCATTATTCCAGCTAAATTTTATTTTATGTGTTGCTGACCCAAACGGGTTCGTAACAGCTGATAGAATGAAACAACGTATAGTATCTCGCAAGTTTGGTTCTAAATATTACTGACGGCTCTGCAGAAGTGTGCTGAGCAAACACTCGATTCCTTCTGTATTCGAACAATTCGACGTCCTCATATCCACAGCAGACAAGGTTGAATGTTTTACTCACAAATTCTCTTCTAACTCAACACTTGACTCGTCTGGAGTACCCACACCCGATATCCCTCCTAGAACACAGTCTCAACTGAATGATATATGCATAATCCCGTCTCTAGACTCTGAACATAATTTCTAAATTAGACTCCTATAAGGCAAGCGGAAGTGATGGAATTCCAGCCGTCGTCCTAAGGAAATGTGTCCCTGAGACGGCTCCAGTTATCTCCAAACTCTACAACTATTGCCTCTCTGTTTCCTGTCTTCCTGCTTGTTGTAAGTCCTCATCTGTAGTTTGTGTTTTTAAGAACTCTGGGGAACATACTGACCCATCTAACTATCGCCTTATTAGCCTCTTACCACTTTTCGCAAAGTATTCGAGGCTCTAATCAATGCTGGAGTAGTTAAGCATCTCATCTCTCTGACAAACAATATGTCTTCCTCTTTGTCAGGTCTACCGCTGATGTGCTAACGGCCAAATATGTATACCAAGCGCTTAATAATAATGGCAAAGCTCGAGCTGTTGTTCTAGATATCTTGAAAGCATTTGAAAGCTTGTGCGAAATGATTAAAAATTTCTAACTATACTAAAATGATAATAAACAGATGAAATGACATGAACATAAATACTTGAGAATTAAAGCCGAATCTCTAGTAATTGCTATTCGAGACGTGCCTATTAGGATTAATTATGCAAAAACTAAAATAGATGAGATTAATCAAAATAACAAATATTGGCTGTGTGGTGATAGAAATGATACAGTAAATGATCAGATAAATGTATGTCGTATAATGATGCAGCATTAAAACTAAAGAATAACGATGGAACCTTAAAATGATAAAATAATGATGCAGCGTTGAAATAGAAGCAACTAGCTAAGAGATGTAAGAATTATGCAAACTATCAGGATGTGACCAGGAATGATATAGTTATTTACTATGCACATTTTAGTGCATAACAAAAGCTCAGTGAGAATCAATTTTTCTTAGATCATTTTAACTGATGACTCGTGGTAATAAGTGTTCTTTTTAATAAGGTTGTCTTCAGTCACACGTGTAAAGCACTCTGTAAGAAATAATTTTAACACAATAATAATTGTCAGCTAGATGAGCTGACTTCATAATAAAAGTGGTTTTCACTGTGACTGGTGCGCTAGAAACCGTCCTAAAGATATAAAATGCGAAACGGGAAGAAATGGAATTTTTAAGAATAAATATGCCTGTTCATATCCCGGTGTAGTTACGTTCAGTAAAATGCCGAGGCACGCAGCAGAAATTTGGAAACAGCGATCAGCTATTTCTGATGTAGATATGCAACTGATCAAGATAAAAATATATAGTAAATATAGATACAAAAACAGATACAGTTGGGTGGAATAATGATTGCAGTTGAACCTTTAAGTTTTGCAAATTTGAAAAAATAATTTTCGTTGGGACTTTGGATTTTATATACGTCACATATACTTTGTAAACTAAGAAAACAAAATATGTTAGGTCTTTTCATTAGATCTCGTAGGGTTATATAGAGACGATGGTGAATAACTCCACAAACTCTAAAGTAGATAGAATTTGCAAATTAATATATAGAGAGATGAAAAATCTCAATCTTAAGGTAATAATACCATCTAAACTAAAAATGTTGACTTCCTAAATGTTACTCTTGATTTAACGCATACTTTCCCTACGTAAAAAAAATAATGCTAATTCTACTTAAATCCATCTAAATCAAATTACCCCCATCTATTATGAAAGACATATCCTATTCTTTAGAACATAGAATAAGCAACAATTAACTGAAGACATCTTTGATATACACATTCAATAAACACTGCCTTAAAAAAACAGCGGCTATAAATGCATTGACATTGCATATAACAAGCAAAAATAATAATGCCAAACATAATAGGAATAGAAAAATAGTTTGGTACACACCACCATTTAATCAAATGATAACTATTAACTTCGACTATAAATTCTTCAATTAAAAAGTTTATCTAACAAATAATAGGATTTTTAAATAAATTTCGCGGTGTAAAAACAGCAAATAAACTTTCGGAAGAAAAGTTTTTTAAAAGTTAAACATAACAACAATATTAAAATTATTTTTCTTGGAACAGACTTTGTAAGAAAGACTAGAAAAATCGGATTAATAAATTATTTCGTTAAAACAAATAAAATTAAAACATTACATTTCGCTATAAGAATTCTACGTATTTTTGCTATTTGTAAGGAACTGATTAGGCCAAAATAAATAAAGTTGATCATTATTGTATTTGTTTTTATGAATAAAAAGAATATTAATTTGAAAAGCAAAATATTAAATTAATTTCCAAATAACAAGACCAGGTTTTCAAATTTTCATTATTTTACTGAATTTCTCACAAAAAATTGTTTGTCTTTACAATGAAAAACATAAAATAATGTAGCAAGTTCGAAAGAAATAAACAAATCTTATATTTACTTTGTTTAACTAAGCTAAAGATATTTCAAATGTAAAAACCAAATATTTCTTAAGCTAACTACCCCACGCCCGAACCGAAATTAAAATTCTTCACTCGCAGTGGAACGACGAAATTTGAGATAGATTTCCAGTTATGAGTGAAAAATACGCCATGACATGGTCTTAAACGAAAATCGCTATGATTAAATTGCAACGATTTAGAGTATATACAAAGCGTGAGATTTCATTAAATATAAGAAAATGAAAAAGAAAAACGTATTATTTAACTGTAGATATTTAGCTAAGAATAAATGTGATTAATCTCAAATTGATATCTGATCAACGATATAGTAAAATCTAAAGTATCATTGAAAAGATTTGTTTGTCACTTAAAACCTTTTGTCTAACATTTCAATTCTTTAAATAACATTCATTGATTCCTACAGCAACCCGGACAAGAAGGACTTTCTGGTACGTAGTAGTGTTAATATTGATTTCAGTTACTTTTATGAAATACTAGCAGTATAGCCCGGCGTTGCTCGGGTGTGATGAAAGCTTTAAAACTAATCTATGGTCCTGAAGCTCAGACTCTTTGGACGTTGGCACGAAAGACTAAAAAGCAATAGTTGTTTCCAGTTAAAGCGAAACCGTAGACTGAAAGAAAAATAAATGGATGTAAGTCAAATTTTGATTTCCTGGTATCGATATCAAGTCGTGTTGCTAGTAATATGCTAGATACTGTAATTGTACAAAAAATAAAATTTAAGCAGTTATATTCAAACACTGTCAGAAATGTCAGCGATTCTAGACTACAGCAACAAGAACTAGAGGATCCTTTGGTATGAAAAGTCACTGAAGCTTAATGGAAAATCAATAGTAGTTGAGAAATTGTTGCGTGGATCGAAAAATCTTAGTTATTGTATTAGTTAATTCTTGTGTTATTCCATCTTTGTCATACCATTCTGTTCGTTTCTCTTTAACTCGAGCATACATTCATACGTACATACATACATATGTATTTTTACAACCTGAACCAGGGGCTGAATTTAGGACCAACACATTTTGGTCCTCTAGGTATCTTTCCCAAAGAACATCAATATATAATAATGATAAATCCTCGACTCAATGATAGCATTTATCAGAACGATATGAACGCAACAAGAACCATTAAATATAGTAGATATTTAAATCTACTGTCCTAACATGACACTGGCTGGAAAACCTCAGCTCTCTATATATAACAACCAAGATGTATAATACTATCATTTCCCCATTTAAAAAGACACACAATAATTGAATTAAGTTGATAAATTGCTTCATTTTATGTTATCACATTGTTGTACTAACAAGATATTTGGTGTGCACAATTGTAAGACTTTGGTTTGTAGTAGCCAGAAATTGAAAGTGGACTGTACCTAACAAAACGACGAAAAAAAACAAAGAAATGTGAATGTGAACCGAGTAGCAACAATGACGTAAGATTTGTTATTACTTACATTATAGTGCGCTGACTTGAATATGAGAAAAATAGTGAAAATTTTATGGCAGTTTCGAAGTTTAGGTAATTTATTTCGTTTTACTTTTGCTGTTGGTTGGGCTAACGCAACAAGTCTAAATCATTTGTTTTATTTGCCTGATGCAGACAATTTTATGAGAGTCAGCAGATATACAATTTAGTATATTTACATAACTCAGTTTTGATAACTGAAAGTGAAAGCCATATTTTCATTTTTTAAATCCAATTTTAACATCAGTCTTCTGAGCTTAGATGGGAGCTTTGCACATTTCCCTGCTCTATGCATATGATCGTCCTCGGAGTGTGACAAATTAAATATATAAATGAAAGTTTCTTATTTCTCTTATTTTTTAAAATCTATTTTTGTATTCTTGTGACTCAACAACATTTTCATGATCAGTAACAGCCAAAACAAAACTGTTTTATGATTTTCTTACCTTTCAATCAGTTAATTTTCTGTTTGTAGATGGTTATATTGCTGGGTAAGCAGACCATGGCTGATTTTCATGCAGTTTGTTTGCAATTTTGAGAGTAATTTTTTATGTTTATTAGGAATGTAAAAGGACAAAAGTTGCCATGGACTTTATTATTCCTTTTCTATATAGAATGGCTATAACAGAAGACAGAAAATTCAACATTGTAATGCGAAGGCGCATTGGAATAGCGGCAGATACCTTTTAAATGTTGAACAACGTCTCAAGAAACAGGAAAATTTAAAAACAGTCTTGACCCATAATGTAATATCGGTTATCCGTTATAGCAGTGAATACTGGACAATCTTCTCACAGATGATGATTAAACGTAAGGCAAGAGAAGTGATCTTGCACATAAAGATGCCGAGAATACTATGAACTGAACTGACAATGAAATGTCTAGAAAGAGAGCTTGGAGAATTTGACACTCACAATACATATTGAAGGTAAGGGGGGAACATCACAAATCAGCTAATAATCTAACAGGCTTGTGTAAATGGTTGGCAGAATACGGTTTGGGAAAAATAGCAAAAAGATAAACCTTACTAATAGCTACAAAGAACAGGACAGTGTGGAGAGCCATGATCAAGCAAATCTTGAAGTACCATTGTAAATAGAAGTTGACAAATATGTTTTCTCACTTGATTATGTACAACGAAACGGTTTTAATTGAGCTAGAAAACATACCAACATGTACTATCAAATGGCATAACCATCACTGTATAGGCGACACAGATGGCACATATACTGCTGGTAGGTTCAGGAAGAAATTTGAAAGAATACTTAAACAAAGTATTCGATGAAACCAAGACGAAAATATTAATTTTAATTGCAGGAAAGCATAATGCATAATTATTGGAAGGGACAGTTCAAGGTGTGTTTTACATGTTGGTGGGGTCATAGAAATCAATTTCCTCACAGATGAAAAAAAAACAAACAACTGATGCCGCAGAGATGTACTTCTATCGACAAGCTTTGAGGATATCATGGACAGAGGATGTAATTTTTTTAATGTAATTAACTGACTCAATAAAGAGCGATTTTATCTGAACAAAATGAAAAGAGAACAAAATTATGAAGACGTGTTAAAAATTGACTGCCGCTGCATATTAGATAAATAACTCAACTTCAGGCAATGCATATTTTCCTAAATGATAATTGCAATAGTTGAAGAATAGATTGAATATTTTGATTAAATATATTCATAAAAATGTACTTCAACGATAACATGCATCGAAATCAGATGGAATTTGTATTTAAAAAAATCTCTGCGAGCAGAGATGATAAAAGAAAAGATTGATAACAGCAAGTTATTAGAATATCTTTATGGAAAAGTCTAACTTCAATGATAACTGATTGTTTTGCAAAGAAAAATATAGAGAACCTTGTTTCACCGTTGGGGATAAAGATAATGGATTACTTGTACCTTAGAGGGTCATTTTCTTTTTGTCGATTGTTATCGGTAGAGAAATAGTGGTCTTTTGCAACAGATGTTTCCTGATATTTCCATTTATAAAATCATTTTTGTAGCCATCGTTTATATACCGTGAAGATATTAAATTATTAAAATACATTTTAGAAATAGGTGCAGTGAAAGTACCATGAAATTCCTCATTAATAATATCCCCCCCCCCGCCAAATTTAATCTTCATTAAATTCTGAACGTTATAACATCAATGCATATTCTTGTGAAATATTATCTTTAATTTTTTCAAAATATTTTTCAAATTCACATATTCCCACACCCCTTTGAACTTTTAAAAATAATCTATAAAGTTCCTTTTTCAGTATTGCCATCAGCTATCCAACCACGTTCACTTTAATCTCGCCCAAGATACTTCGGCGCAGTAATTTTAGTTTTGAGAAACGTCAGAAAATGTAACGAGTCAGATATGGAGGGTAAAGGACTGACAGACAGAAACGAGAAGAATTTACTCCTTTTGTTATTTTGAATGCGACGCTCATACTAAGCTGACAACCCAAGGGGAGAATTTATGTTTCCACATATGCAATAATGTCAACTGATATAACTTGACAACCTGATTGGTTGTAAAGTTATATCAGCGTTTTTCAACAGATCGCGTTACTCAGATTAATTATGTATTATCCAGGCTCACCTCGTCTACACATAATTTTTTTAATATACATATACGAACTTCTATAAACCTCTATTATAAATCATATAATATAATTATCACGAAATGTTTACATGGTTTTGATTTAATTTAAAACTATCTTTTTCTTTCGATAAACAAGAAAAGACTTTTCATTTGTTCAGGCGGAAATATCAACTAATAAATTAGTGGACACAGTTTTATAGTGCCTACGCAAACGTCTGCATGCATAGTCCCAACTGATAATCGCACATTACATGTTAAGAAGCAACGTTATATAAACCTTTTACACTTTAACACCCTCTCTCTGTCTCTCGTTCTCTATCTCTCTCACACACGCGCACACACACAAAAATTTACCTCGTGTATCCTCAGTTATCTTCATAGATAGGCTGAAAATAAAACTACATAAAAGTAGTAGAATGATGTGCGGTTGTAGTGCAGTGAACGAGAACGGAACGAGAAATCGGAGAGCCGAGTTCGAATTCCAGTTGAATTAGTTGCATCCACTTACACGTAAATGTCATTGGGAAAGGTATTAATCCATCCCTTGTCCCTCCAGATATGGGTTAAATAGTATGGCAAATTGGCTTATATAGCCTTGAGTGGCAACCAGTCTACTGCACAAAGTAATGTCAACCTACTGCAGGAAATCTCCAGTCACTCAAGTGTGCATCACGTATGGCACTTCACTGATTGATTGAGTACAAGTCTAAAGTGTAAAAATAGAACATAAATTATTTGTCATGATGACAAATGCAGATGATAAAGGAAACCTAACTTGTAGTTTGATTTAAATTTGATCATTAATTTATTAATTGATAATTTCAGTGGCTAATTATTGGCCTTAGCAAATTACAATCTTATTAAGAATTTGATGTTAGGATATTTTAGTTTATGATTAGCATAAAACACGACGAAAGGCAATGAATAAAGATAGTACTGGAGAAAGAACCAATAACACATGAAGTATCGGAACCAACTAAATAGCAAAAATAACGTATCCACAGAGATCAGTACACAGGCATTGTTCTGTATGAATAGATTTCTTAAATTCTTGTCGGATGACGAGATTAAAAGTAGTTACTCCAGAACTTCAAGCGTACAGTCACTATAACCATTTACAAAAAGAATCACTTGCTTTTGCTTGCAGTCAAAATTGTTGGAATTATACACCAAAAATCCTTGTAACTCAGATTGCCGAGGATCATTTTGAGAGAAAATGCGCTTTTAGAGCACACTGTGGCACGATCGACATTGTCTTTGGCATAAAGTAGATTCAAGAAAAATGCCGTGAGACATTTTAAAACTTTACTTCTGTCAACTTGTTTAATATTTTCGATACAGCAATCACGCTAAAATCTTAGGATATTTTAACAAACATACCCACCAATTTGAAAGTGATCCAGGATTTCACCTATGAAGACAATGTCACGAGACTAAACTGAGAACTAGGCAATATATTGACCAGAGTTAATCAAATATCCATCAGCTGAAGTTTTTGTTCATGAAAAGAATTCGTATATATATATATATATATATATATATCTTGTACTGATGTTAATAAGATAGGGTTCGATGCAATACAACTTAGCTAGTAAGCATATATTAATAATTATGCATATCATCCATCGAAGATAGCGCCACTCGGAGTTTCATGAACAACGCAATCTTCGTTACTTAATTTAAAAAAAACGTATTTGGTTGTTGACGTAGCTATATATTATAGTTGGATCGCAGTTTTTTCATTTTAATTAAAAAATGAACAGGATTTGTATATATAAATGCAAAAATATGTATTAGAGTTGTAATTATGAAAAGACCAAGCGAAGCAGCTGTTTCCCTACAGAGCAAAATTCGCAAAATCGATTGCAACAAACCACAAATATTGAAGTAGCAGTTTTCTCACTTATAAAATAGCTCACAAGTAACACCTCCGGGAAAATATATACGTTTTTTAAAACAAGATTCGAGCATTTTATTAACTATATTAACTATTTTATTAACTATACTATATTGAAATTAAATTATATATATATATATATATATATATATATATATATATATATATATATATATATATATATATAAATTTATTATATTATATTATATATTTATATATAAATTTTTACATACCAGAACAATTTTAGAAAAAATCTATGAAAAAGTGAAAGATGTCCTTGTAACGCATTTTGTAATTTACGGCTTCATTGGACTAAAGTGATGGTCACCTTGAAGTGGTTACACACGTATATGGAGGAGGGGTAAAGGTGAAATTTTAACTTTAAATTTAATTTTTTTTTTAAATAAGTGTTCGGGTATATAGTCCCGTCAACTTCATTTCTTTTCTTTTCTTTTTGTTTACATTTTTATTAACTTTGTTTCACATTGTGATAAGAGAAGAAAGGTGAAATGTGATAAGAACCTGGACGTAAATTTACTGTGGATGATCTAGCGAATAAAGAACGTTTTTATCTTAATAAAATGCTTTCTCTTTTAATTAAATTAGCATTTTAAAATAAAAATAACGAACAAACTCATTATGGTGAACAGCAAATGGATTGAATGTGTTGTTTGTATTTAAACATCTTACCATTAAGACAATTAAGACAACATCTGCTTACTTGGTGTTTGCATTACACTCGAATCCTAATATCAGCCTGAAAGAACTTCGTCACATTCCAATTCTCCATGGTACAATTAGCAATGTCACGAGCATAGATAAGGCGTTGTGTAAAGTATCGTGATATTTACATGGAGACATTGGTTGGTGTTCTACTGGCATGTCACATAGAAGCTAAATAAAGCCAAACTGGGATGCTAGATAAGCATCTGGTAATTTCGGTATCGAATGTGGATGCTTTGTTTCACTCTTGTTTATCCGTCAACACAGATAATTATCTTCAAATATTTTTGATGATAATTAAGAACTCAGGGTTAGACAAGGCCCTGTCCATGGTGAGAAGTAATACCTTCCATCTGGTATACCTGGTACACATGTAACGTCAAAGATCAATGGATTTAACATATCCCTTCAATTTTATAAATGAAATGTCGCATCTCTTTGGTAGCCACTAACCTGGCTCGTTTGAACTTCAATAATTCATGTGATTTTGTTATCGCAAGTCTCGCGTGTTTTCATATTATCTCACCAGATGTCAGAGCACAACTGATATAAATCTGGGTATATCGTTGACATCTAAATACGGTAGTGTGAACTACTACTGCTATCCTACATACCCTATACTATATATTGTTTGTTACGAATCTTTGACCAGCTATTGACTTTGTTTTAAAAAAGCCGAGCTTTAATTTCAGTAAAGTCCCAGAATTTGATTCAGAAAGAAAAGAAAATATACTTTCTCAGATTTGGCTTACGTTCTGTTTGTGGTATTGCTGATATCAACGACTAGTAGAGGAATAAACGAGGAAATGATGAATAATTCAGCAACAACAGAATGAAGGAACAAACAAACGATTAAATAATAGAAACAGGTTTTTAATATACATACAATTCCAACGAGTGATATTTGGTAGCGAGAAAGGAATGTATTCTGTGTTATGCGGTGTATGCAATACATGTAAAGAGATTACACTTGCGTTCAAAATAAAGAAATATACTGTCAAAAAGATAATGGTTGTCAATCTTATCTGACTATCGAATGTTCATTTAGATCCGATTGCAAACAAAAAAATGTTAACGATCATCCTTATCTAACTACCGAATGTTCGTTAAAATCTGATTGCAAATAAATCTTACTTTTATGGGATTTTCATCATTTTTCAAAATAAATATCTTTCCGGAAAAACATTTCCTTCAAATACAAGAAATATTCACATTTGAAGTTACTGAAGTCGATAGTTCGTATGTCTGTTTTTTTTTCTTTTTCCTTTTCTTTTTTCTCTCACAAGACTGAAATCAATTATTCATTTCTGTCGACTTTGTTTCATCTCTTTAGCAAGGCCCAAATTCTACGTCCGAACAGTTTGACGTCCTTGACGTCTAGCTCTTAAGTTTTGGGCTTTTTTTTTACCAATCCCGTAGGTAAAAGGGACTATGAAATGGGCGATCGCGTCTTTCAAGAAAACAAAAGGCTTTCTATTTTCTGATTCACGAATGATCGTGTCATTTGACTTCTTCGCCCACTGTCAGTCAGTCAGTCCTTACCACTATGATCTCTTAACTTAATGTGGAAGGGAGACGTTGTCTTTCTTGTTTTATTTATCTCTCTACGCAACACTCTCATAGTTAAGGAAAAATATATCTTTCATTTGCACCCCCCCAAAAGAAAAACATAAGACGAATCCTTAATTTTTATTTCAAAGATGTAATTTTTAAATACTAGATAACGCGTCTGCAATTACATTCAACTTTCCTGATATATGTCTAATTTCTTTATTAAATTCCTGTAGTAACAGGTTCCGAGATAAAAGTCTGCAGTTTTTGTTTTTCATCTTATATAAGAAAACCATAATATATATATCATAATATACAATAATTTTTTCTACTGCAGTGGATATATGTATCCCTAAACGTTTAATGCTTTCAATTAGAGCTAAAGTTTCTTTTTCAATAGTGAAATATACTTTTAGGTGATAATTTAATTTTCGAGAGAAAGAGCTCGACTGTCTTCCAGTAATAATCCCGTTTCAATACCTGTATCGTTGGCATTTACTGCTAGCTCAAATGATTTATTAAAATCTAGGTCGAGTAATATTGGTTCTGAGCTTAACATCTTCGTTAGATCAAAGATTATTTGGTACACATCCGTTCAGTTAAATTTTTTTTCTTAAGTAGGTTGGTTAGCGGATTCGCAGTCCCTGAAAGTTTTTTTTATAGAATCTTCTATAGTAACCGGCCATATCTAGGAAGCGTCGTACTTCTCTCGTATTCTGTGAGGTTGGATAACATTTTACCCTTTTCATTTTTACATCTTGGGGTGATATCTTCCCATATCCAATCACATGTCCCTAATATTCAACTTCTGCTTGGCAGAATTCTCTCTTAAGCAAATTTATCATATTCTTCCATTTTTCATATTCTCTTCTTATTTGAGCAAACACCTTCTTTAATGTGGTTATATGGTCCTTCCAGGGGCCATTATAAATTGCAATATCATAGGTGTTGACCCCTTCAAGGTCTCCTAGATATTGATTCATGATTCTTACAAATATCGCTTGTGAGTTTTTCTTTCCAAAATGCGTGACACAATATAAGTAATTGCCTTTTGGTGTGATAAAAGCTGATAGGAACTTATCTTCTTCTGTCAAAAGTACAGTTCAATATCCCTTCAATAAATTACATTTAGTAATGTATTTTGCTTTTCCTATTCGGTCTATATAGTTATCAATTCTCAGCATGTGATATACATCTGTTTTTAGTGACAGCGTTTACTCTTCTGTAATCTGTGGAGAATCTAATCGAACCGTCTGTTTTTTCTGCGAGTACGCAGAGTGAAGCCCATTCTCCGTAGTTATGCTCAATTATGCCGTTCGCTATCATATACTGAATTTCTTTTGCCATCAACTCTGCTCTCCGAGGGTTCATTCGATATGGGTGTTGCTTTATGGGTGTTGCTTGGTCCACATCGACGTTATGCTGTCTGAATAGTTGATTTCCTCGGCGTGTCAGAGAATAATCCATTGTAGTTGCGTATGAGACTCGCTATATCTTCCTTGCCTTCTGCGTGTAGGTATTCTAATTTTGTTTATAAGTTATTTAGTAACTTTGAGTTCCTTAATCTAGGTGACACGTCTTGACTTATACTTAGGTTCTCTGTACTATTTACCGACCTTTCCGGTTGACTGATTGCTGTTCATACTGTTTCTTCATTTCTATAATAATATGTTTTAATCGTATTAATATAGAAACATTTTGTTTTTCTTTGTCGGTTAGGAATTGAAACAATATAGTTTAAATCGTTAATTTTCCTTAAGTTCCTACACGACCCCTGAAACTTTGCTTTGAATGGGTGAGATGACATAGGAAGTCCTATACTAGTACTTCGCCCATTTTCCAAACTGTCGTTTCACTGATCTCCTATCATGAAGCCCTTTCACTTTTTCTTAAGCGCTCTGCAAATTCTTCTTCGCTATTTGTTATAGTGGAATATCCTGCCATCCCCGAGAATAGAATCCTCTAGACTATAAAGAACGGTGACAAGCGGTACGAGAGCTCAAACGTCTTAGGCGAAGGTATTCTCTATTTGTTAGTTTATTCCGCTCCTACTCGTTGATTGGTTATCTGTATCTTATTGATTGATTGCTTATCTGTATCCTAATTAACTGTACAGTAGCACAATAAATCCGTTATATCGTATTCCTGTGTCGAGTACCATTCTTCCCCTAATCTATCGTGATATAGTGATATATACTTTCCGGGATATATCACTATTTTATTTGCTTCCATAATGCTGTTTCGGAGTTTTGACAGGTAGTCGGACAAATGTTCTGGATTGGATGCATCTTTTATACATGCCTCCTTAATCGTTCTTTTGTTTCTCTATGGAGTACGTTTTAATCATAATTTTGAGTGTGGAATGGAAACGCTCCAGTGGTTCCTGTGTTTAGGGTTGATAAGCACTCGATTGGATAAAATTAATTACTAAACTTTTTATCGCCTACTGAAACAATTTCAACTTAAAATTCGACCCTTGATCGGTTGGTATTTTTTAAAGTAATCTAAATTTGGTGAAAAAACTATTCAGTGCCCCTTCTACTTTCTTGCCTGTAATATCTGGGAGAGGGATTACTTCAAAAAATCTCGAAGCGGCACATAAGATAGTGAGTATATACTTATTGCCCTTTCTCGTCTCCGACAATGGTCCAACCCAGTCTACTATAATTTAACTAAAGGGTTTTTCTAACGGGCTATGGGTTACAATGGTGCTGCTGATATTTTCACATTTGGCTTGTATGGCATGTTTTACAAAACATGACGACATCTCGTCTTAATTTTGACCAGTAAAAGTGCCGTGATATCTTTTCAAATGTTTTATTGGTACCTAGATAGCCTGCTAATGGAATAGGTGCCTGCTAAGCACCTCGATATTTCTTGGGTAATATAATCTGCTCGAGCGTTGTCCAGTTTTCTTCATCTGGAGTCTCTCGTGGTTCTCATTTCCTCATAAAGATTCCTGTTCGTATATAATATTTTGAAGAGGTTTTTATTTTCATTTTCTCTTTCAGCTATCCGGAAGTATTCTCTCAATTCAGCGCCATTTCTTTGACTTTTAATAAGGTCTTTCTTTTCTAATTGACTTTCCAATATGGCGTCTCCCATTTTTTTCCGGTATTTGCTTTCTTCGTTATACTTCCTCCTAGATCGGCTACATTTATCTGTGGCTTCTTTTCTTGGGCTTCTTCTTTGAATCAGCTTCCGTCCCCTAACAACGTATATACTCCAGGTATTGGTAATTCGTTGATGACTCCGACTTCCACTACACCATAAATTATCTCCAATTGCAGCTTTACTTTGTGTATAGGAATAGTTTTCGGTTGATTCTCTTTCTCTAATGTTCACTTGTTTCCTTGTCGTCGAGTTTCTTCCTGCTGGTAAACATTTTGTTTTTGCTAGGAGTGATTGTAAAGCTCCCGTATCTCTTAGAATTCGTATTACACTGCATTCTTTATCGTCTAAGTGCATCAACCTTCCTCTCGATATGAACAGTTTATATCCATTTGTCGTTTGCATTTTAGAAACTGCACCTTGTGGTTTATTAGACGACATGGTACTGACTTCATTATATTGCCTCTCCTTGAAATCAATAGCTATGTGTCCAGTTTTTTGACATCGTTGATATGGGGAAAATTGTTTTTTGTTCGCCCATTTGCGATCTGGTTATTTTATCTAATTTTTATGTAAGTTTTCATGTTGTTCCAGTAGTTCGTTTTCATTTGCATTTTTCCGTGAGTTAGCGTATATTCGTCTGCTAATTTTGCAAATTTATAGGCGCTTTCCACTCTGTTTTTATCTAGATCTAATTTCAATTTTCTATTAATATCATTTGCTTCAACTTATCGAAGTCTTTCCCTATCTCTTTCTCTTGACTTCATCGTTTGAAGTACTCTTCCTTTTGCCGGAAATAGTCGCCATAAGTTTGTGATTCTATTTTCTTAAATTTTCTAAATTTCTGTCTGTATGTCTCCGGTACGAGTTCATAATTTTTTTATATTCCCTTCTTTACTAGTTCGTAATCTGTACATTCTTCCATGGCTTTACTTTTTCTTTGTGTGTATTGGTCATAACTTGTCCCATTCTGTATTCTGTCTCCATTCTAGCCTTTTCTATGTCCATTTGAGCTGTAATTCTTGCCTTTTCTAGCTCCAGCTGCGTTTGTGTCTGCGTTCAATTGATTTAGAATATCTTCCTCAAACACATTATTGTCAACCATGTACTCTGCTATTTCTCGGATTATTACAGCCTTCCTCATGAATCACTTCACTTCTTTGTTCTATAGTGAAAGCGTCATACTTTTCAACTGTAAGAATTTTTTCATTGTCGGTCCTCTAAAGGATTCTTCGACCACTGTCATGCTTATTTTCTTTATTGTTATATTTTTTTGCATTTCTCCACTCCGTTAGTTGCTATTCCTCATTCTTCTATTGATCGATCCTGGACACAAGTCCCCAATTCTTGTTATGAATCTTTAACCAGCTTCCGACTTTGTTTTAAAGTAGTGAAATTCAATTTCATTGAAGTCCCGGACTTGGACTCAGATTGTAACGAAAAGAAAATAAATTATATTTTACCCAACTCGGCTCAGGTTCTGTATTGCTGGTAGAGAAATAAACGAGGAAATAAAGATTGATTCAGCAACAACAGAACGAAGGGACAAATAACCATTTGAATAATAGAAACAGGTTTTTAATATAAATACAATTCCAACGAGTGATATTTGGTAGCGGAAAAGGAATGTATTCTGTGTTATACGGTGTATGCAATTCATATAAAGAGATTACGCTTGGGTTTGGGATAAAGTAATATACTGTCAAAAAGATAATGGTTGTCAGCCTTATCTGACAATTCAGATCCGATTGCAAACAAAACAATGTAAAAGATCATTTTTATCTAACTACCGAATGTTTGTTCAAATTTGATTGCAAATATCTTTAGTTGTCATGATGTTTCAAGTGAAAAGATAAATATCTTACCGGAGAGACGTTTACTTCAAATACAAGAAATATTCACATTGGAAGTTACTGAAGTCGAAAGTCCGCCTGGTTTCTTTCTTTTCCCTTTTCTTTTTTTTCTCACAGGGCCTGAATCTATTATTCATTTCTGTCGACTTTGTCCCATCTTTTTAGCAAGGCCCAAATTCTACGTTCGAACAGTTTGATGTCCTTGCCGTCTAGCTTTTAAGTTTTGAACCTTTTTTTACCAATCATGTAGGTAAAAGGGACTATGAAATGGCGATCGCGTTATAGCGGGTATCTCTTATTTTATTCCGTTTGTAGTAAGGGGTAGCAGTATACCGTAGCAGGTTAACGGAATTTGGCCTTGTGGGAAGATAGCCCACTATAATTCATAAAATGATTATAAATTCAAGAAAGGCAATTTGAGTATAAAATAACATTTATACATATATACATTTCAATTAATGTTTTACAATTAAAACAATACTTGAAATAAAGGTCCAACGGAGGTTAGAGAGTTCATGGCAATTAATAATGAGCTGAAAGAGATAAAAGAATGTTCATCGAAGATATAACGCTGAAAAGGTAAAAGCCTTAGTCGTGTGATTAATGTTCATTTTCAAGTTGCCGATTCTACGGTCAGTGAGTCAGTAAGTACTTTGAGGAATGTTTTTGAAGAGGTCGATAAGTACTTTTGAGAACAGGGAGAAAGTAAGAGGTCAGAATAGTACTTATGAGACAGGGAGGTGGAAAGAGGTCAGTATAGTAGCCGCTCGACTTAAGGCAGGTGACTCTATCCTATCGTCTGGTGAAGCTTTTATGTCCTCGCTTTTTATATCGGCATTTTGGATCAAAACTCAGCTAGTTTCGAATTTCATCCTTATATTTGATTCCGACCTTCCCATTGGCTAGTAAATAAAATTCGCGAAGGCTCGCGAAATGGTAATTTGATATTTGATTAATTTTTATTTTTCAACTGGAACATCTGCGCGAACTCGGATGCGCACGACGATTTTTATTCATTTGCATTTTAGTTGTGAGAGGGCACACTTCTGGTTCATCGCATTTGTTCGGTTGGTACACCACATAACTTTCACCCCAGAAAACGGAGTGATATTTTGATATCTGTTGTCGCTATTTTAAAAAAGATCTTTTCGTTTTGTTTTGCGGTTTCCTTTTTGTTTGTTTTTTTTTTCCTTTTCCCGTTTTCGTTTGAAATAAAAATATGTGTTTTCTTTCTTCCATTTAACCGGTTTACCGAATTTGTTTCTTCGGTATGAGAGGGGAGTATTCGAATCCCGTCTTTATTCGAAGGAATGTTTTGGTTTTTGTTGAAAGGGATTGGTAGTGAATTTTTGTGGGACTAGCTATGGGTTATTTTGGTTTGTTGTCATTTTGAATTTGTGTTGCAGGGAAATATTCCTATTTCGCTGAAAGTCCAAATTCTTTTTTTTTTTTTTGTGGGAATAACCCTGGGTAGTTCTGATTTGTTGAAGTTTCTTCAGCGTTTGTTTGCCATTTTGAGTTTGTATTACAGAGAAATATTCAAATTACACTGAAAGTCCAAACAAGATTTCCGTGTGTATACATATATATAGGTGTTGAACTCACGCCGGGTAGTCATTAATTTTATGGTGGGTTTTTCGTTCTTTTAAATTCACAAGTGACTATCCGACTGTTTTTTTTGTTTTTCTCTTTTTTTTTTTCAGTTGTTTTTCCGTTTTTTTTTCTGTCGCTTTTCCGATTTTTTTGTTCATTTTGTTCTTTTCGTTCTTTTTGTTCATTTTGTTCTTTGTTCTTTTCGTTCTGTTTGTTCTTTGTTCTTATCGTTCATTTTTTCGTTTTTTCTTTCGTTTTTTTTTCTTTTTTTCCTCTTGCTTTTTTTTTTCGTTCATATTTTTCCTTTTCTTTTTCTTCATCAATAATTGTTTGCTCCGGGTGCCTATTTACTCTTCGACCACGTGTCTGGAGTTTTTAGTTGTGAGTTCAATGGCCGTTAGGTTTTTCATTTTGGTTCCGAAATGCTGGGAAGAATGTTCATTTTGAACTTTCCGTAAAATATAAATGTTGAATGAGTAATTTGGCTTATTGTAGTAGTTGTTCATTTTGGTGCCAGCGGACGTTAAGTTTTTCATTGCCATGGTTGCTGAAAAGATGGATAGGTGCGTTGGCCTGGAGAAGATTTCTTTGTGTATATATATATATATATATATATATATATATATATATATATATATATATGTGTGTTGAAAATCCACGTGTTGGTTACCAGTTTATCTGGGGAACTTCAGGTTCGCCAGTTTATCTGCTGTAACGTTGTAGAATACCAATTTATTTGGTCGAAATGCCTTTATTTGTTGGCCGAAAGAAGGTTGCGTATGCGTGTTCGTCTCACGTTGTTTGTCACCACTTTATACTGGGCTATCTTCCCACAAGGCCAAATTCCGTTAACCTGCACGGTATACAATTACCCTTTACTACAAACGGAATAAAATAAGAGATACCCCGCTATAGCGTCTTCCAAGAAAACAAAAAGGTCTCTATTTTCTAATTCTCGAGTGATCGTGTCATTTGACTTCTTCGCCCACTGTCAATCAGTCAGTCAGTCCTTACCACTACGATCTCTTAGCTTAACGTGGAAGTGAGACGTTGTCTTTCTTGTTTTATTTATCCCTCTACGCAACAATATATATATATATATATATATATATATATATATATATATATATATATATATATATATATAAAAGTAGCTATTTTGTTTCGACACTTTTTGTGTCTTTTCAAGTGATGTTGTTATTTCAAATGAATGGCTTTAAAAGGTTAAGAACAAGCAAGACCTCTTTTATCAGGGAGGCATTATTGTATGTACAATGTGGACCAATCAGAGTAAAGCAACTTTTACTTTGGAGAATATGTGGGAAGACTTAAAATTAATCTTGGTGGGCATTGGTATTAAAATTTTATAAAATTAAGATCAGCATTATTAATTAACTATTATAGCTACTATATTTTTGTTGCTAAAAAAAAAAACTATATGTATATATATTTTAACAATTTTGTAGATTTAGAAAATTATTAATATTTTAGACGGGGGAGAGAAAAAAATGAACGCATACATGAATAAACTTACAAACATTCATATATGGAGAAATATTCACAAACATTACTAAGAAAAAACATATACATAGTAATACACCCATGTATATATACATACACAAATTTCAAAATTTAATTTTTATCGAGATGTCAATTTGTCTGTTAACTTTTAGGCAGGCTAAATTGCTACATATTGGATACAGTCGCGGCGGATTCATAGAATCACTGGCCTTTTTTTTTTTTTTTTTAGCAACAAAAATATAGTAGCTATAATAGTTAATTAATAATGCTGATCTTAATTTTATAAATTTTAATACCAATGCCCACCAAGATTAATTTTAAGTCTTCCCACATATTCTCCAAAGTAAAAGTTGCTTTACTCTGATTGGTCCACATTGTACATACAATAATGCCTCCCTGATAAAAGAGGTCTTGCTTGTTCTTAACCTTTTAAAGCCATTCATTTGAAATAACAACATCACTTGAAAAGACACAAAAAGTGTCGAAACAAAATAGCTACTTTTGTAGTGATATTATAACATATCAATGTTATAATTTATTAATAAATATTATTATTATTATTAGCTCTACTTTGTATTGAGCACTTTTTTTAAAATAGTGTTTCTTTGGATGGGGAATATTATTCCACCCATACTTGGTTATATATATATATATATATATATATATATATATATATATATATATATATATATACTGGAGTCATAGGATATCATATATATTAATAAATATAAATATTATTTCTCACCGGTAGCACAACTCGGAGTATTTCTGCACGACAAAATATTCAGATGCTGAGTAGAAACTAACCGTTATATTACATCGAGTGCTATTTTATTAACACCAACACCCTATATGCGATATCTTATATATATATATATATATATGTAATTTTATCAGAGATTTTGTACTAGTCATAAATGGTTTTTACCTGACGTTTATAAAAAGAGCATATTCAATTATTTAAAATATGTAAAGAAATATAAAGCTAGAAGAACTAATTTAGAAACCTAGTCTTTCACCACTTCGTTAAATTACTTACTAATTATATTAAAATATTACCAATAGTTGTTAATATTCTCTCTGAGAATTTGTACCCATTAGCAGCTAAATTGATATTCAGTGTTACCCAACAAGTTCTTATTTTCAGTTTTTTCATCATAATTTGTTACTATCCATATATTTACCATTTTTATATCAAACATATTTTCCAATGAAACATTTAAAAATAATTTCTGTTATCTTGGTTGTAATAACATGTTGAAATTCCATATGCAATGAAAATAGCGAAAGTAGCGAGGGGCTAGCAAACATTTTGTCTATGGGAAAGGGAGTGAAGGGTGGGAAACAATTCATCCCTACAAAGCTACGAAAACAGTCGTAGCTGGGAAGTGAAGATGGAGCCGCTTCGGTCCAGATGTGGGATCAATTCTACTGTTTCCTCATGATATGGCTCTTGTAGAGTATAAAAGTGCGAGTTGTACAGGATGCTTACTATTTTTCCTGCGTCTCTAGGAATAGATTCTATATGCGGGATTGACTGAGGACTTTAATCCCAAAAGATGTTCCATTGAAGGAACCTCAGAATAGAACTGTTCATTATGACTGGAAAAATCCAAGATTTGCTCTATGATGAAATGTTAGCAGCCTGGGTTTTGGAGGTATTGAATGTCACAAGCCATTTTTCCTCTGTAAGTAAAATCAGATAAGAGATGAGCTGTCAGGTTATTTAGAATTTTGGTTGTGTTTCCACAAACTGTCGTATCGTCTGCATATGCATTTAATAGTGATGTTAGAATGTCTTTAATATGTCGAAGAAAAAAGGTAGGACCTATGAGAGAGCCTTGGACGGCAACTACATTTATCTCATGTACGTCAGAGGATTCGCAATTAACAACCGACACGAGAATCTACCCAAGGGGAAGGACGATAATTGTGAAGATTCTACCGAAAATGTCATAGCTGGGGAGTTTTAACTATGACATTCATTGTTAAAAGTCTTCGAGATATCTAAGGCGATTCATTATCTAGCCTTTTACTGATTCTATGTGTAATTCCTGTTAAAATATCAGTAGTGAACCTAGAAGAGCAAAATCCATACCAGTTGTCACTCAGGAGATTGTTACTTCTGAGTTGATTGCCAGTATTCTTGTTAATGATATCCTCAAAACGTTTGCTGATGAATCTGTAGAGGCTGATGTGGGGATTTGCGGCGAGAATGAAAGCTACCCCACATTCTTGCAAACTGGGTATACAGCTGAAAGCTTCCATAGACTTGGAAAACATTTCTGTTTGAAGCAACGGTTAAACATTTTTCCCAAGTTTGTAATTAATTCTTAAGAACTATTGCAAGGATTTTATCCGAACGAATAGACTTTGTAGAGTCAAAGATTTTGTTTGGAAACTTCCTAAGCTGAAACAGAGATATCGCAAATTTTGTGTTCTGTAAGAGGGCAAAGTCAGGTAGGAGATGACCCTTCTCGTGGAGTTTATTGCAAAGGTCTTAGCCTTGTCTGACATAGACGACATAACCTCAGGAACATTTATGCTAGAAATAATAAGCAGCATGCTTCTGTCATACTTTTATTTGAAATGTTCTTCAACTTGCAGCATCCTAGTTTATTGTTTCCAACTTTGGATTAGCTTGCTTGAGCATAGACTTTTAGATATTTTCCAGGACTATTTGGCACTAACTGCAAGCAATTCCGAAAGTGATCAGAATTCTGCCACACTGCTCTGGCTGCAGAATCCTGTCTAAGCGGAGGGACTCAGATACTGAGAAAAGCTCGTTCGTAGGGGAGGAGTTCGTCAGCGTAGATGCAAAGTTAAGGAAAGTCGTTAATGAAAATTAAAAAGTCGTCCAAGGATAAGGCTCTGTGGGACACCTGCGTTAGTACGAAAGGATCCAGATGATTGGCTGTTCAGGATAACTTTCATTTCTCGATCTGATAGGAAGAAATGGATCAACTCAAAAATGTGTCCACGGACACAGTAACTTTTTAGCTTGTAGAGAAGACCGGTATGCCAGACCCTTTGGAGACTTTCAAGTTGTCCAATACTACAGTGCGGACTTCATCACTTTTTATTTAGAGCATGATATACACCTTCCGCAATTATCATCAATACATCTGCAGTTGACTTGGCAAATCGAAAGCAATATTGTTTGTCTGAGAAATAGCCATGCGATGAGAGATGATGAACCAATTCAGCATTGATTAGGGGTTCCAGAAGTTTGCCAAAAACAAAAAAATAGAAGGCTACTAGGTCGATAGTTCGAAGGGTTGGACAGCTCACCAGAGTTCTTAAAAACTGGAACAACAGATGATGACTTTCACCAGGCAGGAAAGCAGGAGACAGCAAGGCATTTATTATGCTGTTTAGAGAGAACAGGGGAAAGTTCAGGAGCACACTTCTTAATAACTATTACAGGGATGCAATCGGGTCTACATACTTTGTGGAGATCTAGGTTAGAGATGATATAAGAAACCGTGAAAGGGGTTATATGCATATCACTCAACAGACACTCAGTTTTAAGTGGAAAACTAGGCAAGAATACTCCAAGTATCAAGAGTAGGGTTTGATACGGGCAAAATATTCAAATTCATCAGCAGAGGATGTTAACACTGATTGAAAAATGGTGAAATAGAAACTTTACACTTATTACAGAAACACCAGTAATCATGACAGCCAAAGTTTTTAGAGCCTGTATGATGCCTCAGAGATTTTGTTTCTTCGAGGACTAGCTTACATTTATTACGGGCAGCAATGACTAGGGAGCAATTATGATTAGAGCTGTGGTATTGGTATAGCTGAAAATAGTGGTTCCTGAGCATGCTTGTGGGAACTATAGAGAAGATTGAAGTTTTACCTGGTATTTCCGAGAAGGGTTAAAAGCATCTATGCCGGCTTTGAACCAAGAAAAAATTTCAGTGGCGGAATTTTCATTTGGGAGGTTGAAGATATCAATCTATGGGACGTGACGACGAAAATCACGGAGCGAGTCACAATCAGCATACTGGTAATGGAAAGAGGTTTTATGAAAAGGGTTTCCTATTTAATTGATGATTAGAACGAAATATCAGTAGCTAGAGCCCTCAGAGATACCTTGCCGAACTTTGCAATATCAAGAGCGCACTATATTAATACATGTGTAGGAATTTTATTTTCCCCTGTAATATGTATTTCCACATTACGACAGAAAATATGTATTGCTCAGTCAGGCTCATCAACAACCAAAAGACTTATTTTTGGATAGAGGATTTGTTGATGAAACATATAAAAAATGCCTCCTGATGTCTTACAACAAACTAATATTTTTGCTTCACAAACTATAATATATCCTCGAGTTCGTCAATGTTTTGAAAACCACTCCGCAGTTTGTACGCTTAATATTCCGCAGTATTTTGCACTAAAGCCTAACTAATGGATGGATTTTCAAGACTGGTTTTTTGGATTCAGGTGACTCTCTAGAGAAGGCCGATAAGGATAGGTACGAGGGACAATTAGGAAAAACTTCTGTAGGCATGGTTTTATAAGCCTGGCTTATGAAGGTGGATCCCGTTTTCAAAACATGAGGTTTCAAATAGTATTTCCTCTTGATAGCAATGTAGTTCACATAGCTAAAAAAAAAAAAAAAAAAAAAAAAAAACACAACAGAAAACAAAAAACCCAGATAAATCACATAGTAATTGGGCATCTCAATGTTATAGATAAAAATGTGAAGAATAATTTAAATTTTTTAATTTAGGTATTGACTCACTGTAATGGTTCTACTTGAGATCGGAAGATAGGGTAAGGCCGAGGAGGCACAGTATATTGCTCTCAGAGAGATTAGCTTGGTCCATGTTTATGGGAGGCAGAAGATTGATGATTGATGATTGACAGACAGCAGCTTCGTTTTAGACGCATTGAAATTTACAAGCCACTTCTTTCCCCATCCCATCACTGAGTGTAGATCCCTCTCAAGACCAGCAGCGAGGTTATGTTTATCCGCCTCGCCGGATTTCTTACTGATGCGAGAGTAAATTGTTGTGCGTAGATAGCACTTAATCATGAAAATAAGGAAAAGCGTCGGGCCTAGGATAGAGTACTGAGGGACACCAGCGTTTGTACAGTTGGATGTAGAGGCATGTCCATTGAAGATGACCTTCATTAAGCGATATGAACAGAATACTTCAAAATAAAACTTTCATTGTGTAATCTTAAAACGCAACAAAACTTTGTGATGAATTGAAAACTGTTTTCATATTTTATATAAATATTTCTGATAATTAGTTTTACCGACGAACATTTCAATAAAGAATAGAAAATCGTACAATTAAGAAGAAACAGAAAATTGTACAGTTAAAAATTTTGAATTTGATTAAAAAATGTTGAACAATATTTAAAAAATGCACACCATGTGTTTCTGTTTACTGACATGAAAAACGCATTCTCAACTTCAATAATGCTGTTTTTTAATTATAGAATTATTAATATTTTCTTATTTTTAGAAATTTGACATTGAAAGATTTTTTAATTGTGCATTTTTTTCCTTTAGTAAAATGAAAATAAAATTTAAATTTCCCTGGTTGTATTTGGTGTTTTCAAACTTACTTCGTTTTATAGCAGGAATCTATTTTTCAAATAAATCCTTATTTTTCGGAAATTTGAAAACGTAAACAAAGTAATTTTCTAAAAAAGCAATGTCTTTTTTTTTATTAATCTGATAGATTTGTATCGTTTAAACATTTATTTATTTTCGTATACCGGTTTGAATCTACAGGCGCTCTCCTGCAGGATACAAATCTGTGTCTCTCTGAGCCGAGGGAAATATTCAGGCAGGTAGACAAAACTTTATGTATTAAACTTTAAGTATTAGTGGATATATATATATATATATATATATATATATATATATATATATATATGTGTGTGTGTGTGTGTGTGTGTGTGTGTGTGTGTGTGTGTGTGTGTGTGTGTATGAAAAGTGTGAGAAGTCGTGAATGTTTTGTTTAAAGTGTCGATTTATTGTTGTTGTTGTTATTATTATTATGTCATTTTTCATCATATTTCGATTTCTGCTTTGGTCTCACTACCAACCAAGTCTGCGGGGAGACCTAAGGCAGGTAGTGGCGTGTTGTTATGGCTCCATTTCATGTTTTTCTATCTTCCCTATCATCTCCAGCATTACATAGATAAAGTTTTCCTTAGTGTGTGGGCTGTACTTAATAAGACAATATTTTGTATATCTCTTAAGCTGGGGTTTCCAGGGATTCTTTCAATGTGTTGTTTTGTTCCATTTTTTATCATTCCAAGTGCACCTACTATCACTAGCACAACTCTTGTTTTCAATTTCCACATTTTTTCTATTTCAATTTCCAGGTCTTTATATTTTGACAGTTTTTCAAATTCCTTGATTGCTATGTTACAATCCGCTGGACAAGCCATATCAATTAATAGACAAGTTTTCTCCTTCTGGTTTTTAACAATAATGTCTGGCCTGTTTGCTTCAATTTTTCTGTCTGTGTAGATGGTGTAATCCCATAGAATGGTTACATCTTCTATTTCTGTAACCGGTGCTGGGTGATGTTCATACCAGTGTTTGCCTACAGCTTTTCCATAATGTTTGCATATTGCCCAATGTAAATATTGCCCAACTCTATCGTGGCGATTTTTATATTCATTTGGGGCAAGCACAGAACAGCCTGAGATTAGGTGGTCTATTGTTTCTTGGTGTTTATCACAAAACCTGCATTTTGGATCCATATTATTATGCATAATATTTGCCTGAAAGTTTCTCGTGAAAAGACTTTGGTCTTGTGCTACAAGAATAAAGCATTCAGTTTCAGATTTTAATCCAGATGCACGTAACCATCGATGAGTATTAACTTTGTCAACATTGGATTTATTGGCACGTACTGGATATTGGCCATGCAGAGGTTTGTCTTGCCAGCGCTGTTTCATCTGTTCAAGAGCTTTATCTTTGGCTTTCATTTTCATATTCTTTGCCGCAATAGCCGGCTCTTGGCTTCCGTTCTGCTTTTCTACAGAATCTACTAACTGTAAATCTTGTTTGAATTTACTGCCTTCTTTTATTATTGAATATTTTTTCTTTCTTTCTTCATGTTGCCTTACTAATTGTATCATCCAATCCTTTGTTGTTTCTATGTATGTTAGTAAGCCAATAGTTGTTGTCTTGTATGACAATTCCAGCTGAATAAGACCTCTTCCACCTTCTTTACGGGGTATGTATAGACGGTCTACATCAGCCTTTGGATGATGCATCTTATGCTTAGAAAGAAGCTTTCTTGTTTTAGCATCCATTCGCCTGATGTCGTTTAGAGTCCAGTTTAAGATGTTAAAGCTATATTGGACAACTGGGATTGCAAGGCTATTAATGGCCATAACTCTGTTCTGTGAATTGAATTCAGTTTTTAATATCATTCGTAGCCTTCTATAGTACTCTTTACGCACTATTTCTTTCATTTTTTTATGGTGAATGTTTTCACTCTCATTTACACCTAGGTATTTATAAGCTTCTTCTGGTTTCAATTCTTTTATTGTTACAGCAGGGTCTAGGCTAATTGAGGATATTTCTTGTATTGATCCACGTAAAACTGTAGCTTTAGCACATTTATTCAAATTAAATTTCATTCCAATGTCTTCGCTGAAGCATTTTACAGTTTGCAGAAGACCTTTATTATTATTTATTATTATTATTATTATTATTATTATTATTATTATTATTATTATTATTATTATTATTATTATTATCTATCTTTTTTATAATATATTATGTGTCCATAATTATATTTGTGTCGCTGCACGTGTTTCGAGTCTAAAGTTCACTCTTCAAGTGAATAAATTTCTGACTTTATATATCCGTTGATTTTAAATATTGGACTCGAAACACGTGTAGCAACACAAATATAGTTATGGACACTTAATGCAAAAGATAAATAATATTATTAATAATAATAACAATAAATATATAGTTTAGGTACCTCACCTCATTTTCGATACCTAAATTTAAATTCAAATTTTCGAAATAAATAAGTTATATGTTAGCTTTAAAATTAGCGTTAATTGAAAGTCAAGAGATTAAATTTAGTAATTCCAGTAAGCAAAATACACTGGTGTATTTTAAACCGAAATTATATTGATTGGAATCTAAAATTTTTCAGATTAAAAAAAATATTTAAACGTACCGCCATTTTTTGATTGATCGGCACATTTACGTAAACAGTAACCATATTTCTGTTTAAAAAATCTGGCAAAAATAAAATATACGTCGCTGACACGTTATTGAAGTCAATTTTTTAAATTAAAATTTACCCTTATCTGATTTCAAACAATTTTACTTGCTTACTTTTCTGAAATACTCGGTAAAAGCTTTTATCAATTACGGTAGTTCTTGTTATCAGTGCTTATCTCAGGTGACGATTGATTTAATGACAACCGGAAGCTGTCAAGAACGCTAAGTAGGGAGGCAAAAGGCGACAAAAATATACGAATTTTATTTTTTTCATGTAAGGGAAGACAACCCTTGAATCACGTGACCTTTTAATGATAAATATCACGTGCGGCCACTCCTACAAATAAAGATACGGGCAATCAAAATGCACACAATTAAAATGTTTTAATTATTTTAAAAATTGACGGGGTCAATCATTTGTATTAAGCTTTTAAATTTTCGATTAGTAATTTTAGTCTTCATGCATAAAATTACATACCCTAGCCAGCCTATTAGAGGAAGAAATTTAAAAATAATTTTGAAACTTTTTATATCATAATAAAAAATGAAAATAATTCTTGTAAAAATTCATTATTCATTCAATTTTCTTTTCTTTTCAGGCTATGATACGCTTAATTTATATTGTTCATAAAAGCAATCAGAAGTTTATCCACATAAAAATTGACATAGTTATTGCATTTTTCGCAATTCGGACCTACTTTTTAGAAAGTCCGGGACTATTGGAGAAAAAAAGACAGTTGATTAGCATTCCCCAATGACTGCTGAATTTAATCATATTAGGCTTATTGCGGCCCAATATCGAATTTTTAAGCATTTCTGGAAATTAATTAGTGGGGGGTAACATATGTAAATAATTTTCTTCCGATATTTTATACAAAATAATTATTTCAAAATTGATTTCGGTCAAAACCTAAACTATATATTTATTGTTATTATTATTAATAATATTATTTATCTTTTGCATTAAGTGTCCATAACTATATTTGTGTTGCTACACGTGTTTCGAGTCCAATATTTAAAATCAACAGATATATAAAGTCAGAAATTTATTCACTTGAAGAGTGAACTTTAGACTCGAAACACGTGCAGCGACACAAATATAATTATGGACACATAATATATTATAAAAAGATAGATAATAATAATAATAATAATAATAATAATAATAATAATAATAATAACAACAACAACAACAATAAATCGACACTTTAAACAAAACATTCACGACTTCTCACACTTTTCACACACACACACACACACACACACACACACACACACACACACACACACACACACACACACACACACACACATATATCCACTAATACTTAAAGTTTAATACATAAAGTTTTGTCTACCTGCCTGAATATTTCCCTCGGCTCAGAGAGACACAGATTTGTATCCTGCAGGAGAGCGCCTGTAGATTCAAACCGGTATACGAAAATAAATAAATGTTTAAACGATACAAATCTATCAGATTAATAAAAAAAAGACATTGCTTTTTTCATTCATATGAATCCGGACATTTTCATCAGAATCTGACCATTATTTGAATTTTGCAAGAATTTCCAAATTAATGAGTCAAAAAAGGTCAAAAAAGCGCATTGCGCAATATTACGTTTTTAATAAACGTTGCGTTAATTTAGGTCTCGCACTGACGTAAGAAAGAAGACTTTCTACAAAAATTTCGAACGTGTTAGAAATAATTCAAAAATTAAAAAATAATTAAAAATGCCTTGATCTATCCTCTTAATGATAATATAAACATTTTGCCGATAAAGCTTTGTTTTTATTTAGTTTGGGGCCTTTTTCCTTCATGCTATACTGTTTTTTTCAGCGATTTTTAAATAGTTTAAACAAAACGTTCACGACTTCTCACACTTTTTTCACCTATACCAATTTCTATCGTCAGGACAACTTCTATTTCTGTTTGTATTATATATATATATATATATATATATATATATATATATATATATATATATATAATCCATTTAAGGTGCCATTCAAATGTCTATATTTTGAAAGCAAAATGAAGCAGTAATATTGATGTTTTTTTAAATAGTTTAAATATCTTTCCCTAAGGCTGTTAAGTCTTGATAGAATTTCTGAAAAGTAATTATCGTAATAAGCTATTGTACATTTTATTGTGATTATTTGGGAGAGTGAATAAACAATTGTTTCATTCAGAAATATTGTGTGCTGTTTTCTCTGTCAATTTTACGTACATCCGGCTTTCAAGGAACAGAATTCTATTTGTCACAATGTAGTTTTCTTTTGTCTATTAACTATGTATTGCGGAAAAGACTGTTTCACTGTTTCATCTACTGACTTCCTTGTTATTGTTATGAACAGCAAAGTAAAAACACCGAAAATTATCGGAAGCTTTTATGTTCTTTATTAAACTGAAACTTTGGATGACCATGAATAATTCCATCTATATATTGTCATATGCCTGCCTCGATGATAACCACCAAGATGATTACACATCGATTCGGGAATATTTACATTTCCACATCTATGGATAGATACGAATTATCTCTCCTAGATCATGACAAATGGACAATGATAAATAAAAATAAGAAAATAAGATTACTTGTTCGATTAATATAATCGAATGGCAATCTTCTCAGGTCTGCTTCAATATCAACACATGCGCTTACCAACAATTCAAGAATGAACGACAAGACGTGACGATTTTTGATATAAGATTTTAATAAGTAACAAAATATTAAAATAAAAAATATCTAAGTATGAATAAAAATGTCCAATGATCTGAACCTCAAAATATATATTCGGATACTCAACGTAGTCGAAATAACAATTTACAACACATATCAACAAATATGAACGAATACAGGCGAATACGAATTCAAGAGATTTACATAAAATAAAAATGGGGAGAACAATATAATTCATAAACACGTGGTATGGTGCATGTGGTAACATAATATTCGTGGAAGTGTATGCGTGTTCTAATATGGGCCTAAGAATATAATAACTGATCTTTATATCAGTTCCTTCTCTCTTATTTTATTGTCTTTTCTTTTCTTTTCTCTCTTCTTCCTCTTTCTTTATACAACTTCGGACTCAAACGCAGTCCACTTGAAATGTATGCAGTTACGACTGTCTCTAATTTCTTTCAGTTGACTGTTGTGCTTTCAGCATACAATTCTGAAATGTCCGCACTTTTCTTTATACTTTTATTCAAACAATAGTCGTATTTTCTGCACTTAAACAAGTCTGCTTTTTCTTATCTTCAATTATCTCTTTCTTCATACCTTCTGCGTCGCTATCTTTCTTCCTTTTCTTTTCTTGATAAACACCTCGGCTTCGCTTTCTTTCTCTTCTTTTAACAAGCAGGAATCAGCATACAAATAACATTACAGCTTCTTCTCTTATCTTCGTCGCTATCTTTCTTTCTTTTCTTGATAAACAACTTGGCTTCGCTTTCTTTCAGTTCATTTAACAAACAGGAATCACCATGCAAATAACATTACAGCTTCTTCTCTTATCTTCGTCGCTATCTTTTATTCTTTGAAAAACAATTCGGCTTCGTCTTCTTGTTTTAACGAATAAGAATTTATAACTCCATTTTTCTTATTCGGAGTTGCTTAAGATGAATTGGTCAAATTACGCTATTATCTCAAATGCGTCTTCCTTTTCATTCATCATTTTTCTGTGCCCAGCAATCGTGACTTGCTTGTACAAGATTTGAACTGCAACTGAATTCCAAACTTTGCTCTTCACGTGATTTGGTATTTGGCGCGAATTCTAGCTCCTGCTGTTTCACGCCCCAATGTCTAGCTTCTTTCTATTTCCTGTCTAGACATTTGTTATTAAGGGTATCTGGTTCAACCAACCTTGACCTGCTATCCCAAAACTGACTTTAGGCTCCCACGTGATCATCTCCGCGTGGTAACAATCTCAATATATGTCTGTAGGTGTGTGTGTGGCTATCTATATCCGTAACACTATTTATCTATATATCTACATCATTTGTCTCTGTCTCTTGATCTATCAGTGTGCATATACAGTTTTGTTAGAGATTGTTAATACTTGACTGACTTGTAAGACACACAAACGGACTAGAGTGTAGAGTATTTAAACCAAAAGAATTCTGTTTAATAAACCGATTTCTGTGACAACCACTAGAAACAAAAACGCTATTCTGTAAAAATGTTTTTCTGTACATTCATATTTTAATATTCAAGACATTAAAAATCGTAAATTAAATCATACCGAATAACATCAAGATCCATCTTTGAAATCATGGGTTAAATTAGGAGGTATTTTCTTAAAACGATTATTGTATTTTAGAAAATGCCTCTGTAAATATCGATTTAAACATGTAGACGATGAAATTCACGTCACTATTAGTGTTTATTTTAAATTTAATCTTTCTTTCTTAATTATTTTTTAGTTCAGCATTCATTTGTATTCACCTTAACAAAAATATGGTACTGACTACTTGTACACAGCACTACAAACTGCTGGTGGTTAGTGGCTATATAATGGGTTAGTCACATCCATTTTATGTAATTTGAAGACCACTGCTTTTGGGGATTTGAAGGACTGTTTCTACATTTTTAAAAAATTGTCTGTGTCTTATGTTTCTCTATGTAAGCATGTGTGATTTTAAATTTCTTATGCCTCTGAAATTATTTAGCTTGACTCACAAGTCAGTACACAGTGGCTATCTCTTTAGCATTTTCTCCCAACAAGTGATGATGTTACTATGTCTTTACTTCTAGTTATCTCACGTTTTATAGCAAGAGGTTTTTGTTCACCTGCATTCTGTCTAACATCTGTACATCTAAAACGTCAGCTCGAAACAGTTCGTCGTGCAAAGCTTTGGAATTACGATATTCGACCCATCTATACAATGTGGTTTTATATTTCACTGATGTTTTTGCTTTTTATTTAACGAAGCAATCGTAACGAGTAGAAAAACGCTACAAGAATTAGAGATCGTGAAGAGACAACTCTTAAAATCCGGTACAATACTGAAGAACGAATGCTGAAGGGAACATTTCAGGATAAACTTTTCGAAAAAGCATAACACATCATTGCAAGGGCTGAAGCTTTGCAGTAGATTTTGAATGTTGTTTCGCCTTTCTAACTTAGGTCATATTTACCACCCAACATCATGATCTTGTGATTAGTTAATTTAAAAAATGTAAACGTCGTTGAATTGAGTTTTTCTCTTGCGGAAAATATCTGTGAGAGCAATATGTAAAGCATAACTGGATGACCAATATATTTCTTATTGAAGTCGGATACCTGACTAATTTCACCATCAGTATAAAATGGATTCACGTCGAGAGAGGATTCGGGTGATATGAGATACTCCTATACATTAACGGGTATGGATAGTGATAATTGTGCTCTTTTGATGAAACTATGTCTGTTTCCAAGAACACTTCTTTACCGAGGACATTCTTGATGTCTTCGTAGTATTTTATTATAAACAAAGAAAAACGATAATAACAAAAACTGTGTTACAAGTTTGTAGCAGCAGTAAGTTAATCATTAAGTTATATAAACAATAAGCAGATAATTATTGTCTTACGAACTTTAAATAAAGACATATTTGGGTATTAAATGAAACATTACTGGAAATATACAGATGTTAGTTACCTTTTAATGTTGAGATCTTCCAAATAAATTTAAAAGCACTCGGAGTTAGAAATTCTAATGGAGAATTCTAAATTGCTGAAATAAAATTTGTACTTGACGTTAAACATATTTCTAGTATAAACCCTAGAATTTTTAAGTGGTTTGAGTAGAACCTCCTGTACAGAAAAATAAAAGAAATAATAAGGTTTACCTTGATGTTAAGTACAAATATACCTATGATTAAGAAAAGCCAAATAATTTTATCAAAATTAAGAGAAAAACACTTGGTTTTTATCAAGTGTTCATCAAAAAACATCTATAATCTTTCGAAGAAGAAATTAAGTCAGAATTACCATATGTCTAAATAATGAGCATAAAAACCTTCCTTGGGTGATGATACTGTTGAATATACAGTTTTACATTTGAAGCGAGAAAATTAACTGAAATTTTCAAGTTCAATGAAAAATGTCTAACTGGCCTCTGAACTAATTTCCGGTATTCTAGAATTTGATGTATAATTTACAAGGTAATTATGCTACTAGGCTAAACCATGCTTTTGTATTCATCATTATGAGAATATCTGTATAATTTTAAAGTACGGAATCCTAAAAAAAGTTTATTTTATCATTTTAATAACGCGATTTTTTCAAAATCAGTTTGATCAGTAAGTTGAACAAGAATCTTTTCAAATACGAGTTCTTCAAAATATTAAAAAAAACAATAATACTCTTCTTCATATTCAAATTGAATAATGAAGAATAGGCCAATGTCTTGCAAAAAAGTTAAGCTTGAATGAAGTATTTCAAAAAAATTGTATTATGCTATTGTCACATACCCGTATCGACAATGCCCATTAAGATGTTCATGTGTCGCTTCGGATATATTACATTTTCACATCTGTGAATATATGCTGATCATCTATCCCAGATCGTGACAAATGGACAATTAATTGAACAAGAAAATAAAGTAAGATTGCTATTCGATTGAATAATCGAATGGCAATCCTTTCCCAGGTTTATTTTATTTCAACACGGGCGCTGACAACAAATCAAGGATGAACGTCGAGACAGTGTAATTTTGATATAAAATTTTAATGCAAGATCCAAAGAATAAGAATAAAAAAAAGAAATCTTAAGGAATTAGAATGTCCAAAGATCTTAAACTCAAAATTACTTTTGGATACCAGGTGTGGTCGAAATATGAAAATACAATATAATATAGGAAACATGAACAATTTACAGACGATCGTGAATGCAAAATATCAACATACAATTAGGTAGGGAAAATTATTAATTTGAAAGCACGTGGTATGGTGTAAGAACATAGTATTCATGTAAGCATGCATATTCTAATGCGGGTCTAATAATCTGATAGCTTATGACAGTCTCTTGTTTCTTTCTTTTACCGTTTCTTCTCTTCTCTTCTCTTCTCTTCTCTTCTTTCTTTCTTTCTTTCTTTACACACTTGAAATTTAAATAGTTCTGTTTTCACTATCTTCAACGTAGCTTCCTTTCAGCATACAGGTGCTGTTATCTAGAGATTTCTCTGCGTTACTTTCTTTCTTTACTTCCCCTTCTTCTTTTGGTAAGTTGGTTGTTTTAACTTTCTTGTCTTTACTTCAAATAAACTGCAATCAGTGTACGAATTACAACAGCTTCGTAGATATATTTCCCTTCCTTCTTCTTCCTCTTTTGAGAAATTGATTATCTTCACTTTCTTTTCGTTACTTAATAAACTGCAATCAGCGTACGAATTACAACAGCTTCGTAGATATATTTTCTTTCGACAATTATGTATCAGCATACAGATATTAATATAACTTCATTTCGTCTTTGTTGTTGTATTTCTTTCTTTCGGCATAATTGCGTCTTCTTCCTTCTTTTAACGAATAAGAATTTACACCTTCAGTCTTTTTTTCTTATCCGGAGTTACTTGTGATGTAACGAGCTGATCCACGCTATCACTTCCAAATACGTCTCCCTTCCTTCATCGTTAGCAGAGTCTAGCAAACGGTTCATACTTTATTGAGACTCAGCAAGTCTCAATCGAGTAACTTCTTCTTTTAATTTTCTCATGTGACTTCTTTTGGCGTGAATTTTTACTTCTGTTGTTTCTACGATCTCCTGATCGACATCAGACGTCTGGTTTATTTCTTGTCTGGCTTTTATCTAGGTTGCCTATCCTTGACCTGCTGTTCCAACGCTAGCACCAGACATTCACGTGATCGACCTCTTGTTACTACACAAAGTCCACCCTCATATGCATAGGTGTGTGTGTGTGTGTGTGTGTGTGTTGTTATCCATATATCCGTTACACTATTCTTCCTTTTTTTTATATCCCCCCATTCCCTTTATTCCAGGGATTAGCTTTGATTTTACACGTTTGTTATTTGGTGGAAATATTTTGAAGTCATTGATATAAGTAAGTTCATCAACGACGTTTCCCAAATCAAAATAATTGAAAGACAGGTTAAAGATAAATTACATTTTAACGATTGAAGTGATTTAAAAAATCTCTTCGTCTATTTTGCCATCAAAGTGGGCAAGTTAGAAGGATTACAAGTACCTTATTCTAAGCTAATACTTCATTAAAATGCAAATGACAAACTACTGTGACTAAATTTAAAGAAATACAGATAAACGTTGTTTTCAGTAGGTCATACTACTATTTAGCATTAAGTAATAATAAAGACCATAGTGTTTCAGTCGATCTCAGCAGATCGACCATAAAGTCGGAATAGTCGACCATCTGCCTCGAAAAAATATACGGGTTTGTTATTTTTTGAAAGAGTTTCGAATTCTTGGTAAGTCCGTCTAAATGTTTGCTCAGGCAGTCAAGCCATAATATACATTATATCTATAAAATGTCAATTTTGTTTCCGTTAATCATAGCTAAAAAGGCTCCTCCACCACAAATGTTAGATGAATTACAAATCGATAAAATAATCTTGGAGAGGGTAACGGGAAATCATTACACCATTTCTCTCAAGAACATTTACAGTAGTTCACAGTTCACAAATATAAGATAAGGCATACAGGGGATCATCAATGACGGATAAATTCTTCACCTGATAATGTGAGATACCTGTTGTAGGTCTGCTTGTCCACCATTTAGCGACTATTCGTAAGAGAGATTGGTTTATTATCGAGACACGGAAAGTTATCACACTATGCCAATGTGGAAAGTTAGAAAACGTGAAATAAGAATGGGCTGATTATCAACATTCTGGTAGTATGTGAAACAAGGTAGGAAAATAATGGGAAACCATATACACAGAAGGAAAGGTGAATTAAAATAATCGAATTAAGCAAGAGAAAGCAAGAGAAAGAACCTGTTCGTATGCTGGTAACTATTAAACATCTTAATTCTTGTTAAACTTAGATCATTAAATAATGTGTTTATAGTAGTATATGCATCCACGCCAGAAAGTATTAAAAAGAAAGCGTCAAGTTCTACAACACATTAGAAAATGCCAAGTCACGGATTAAGCCTTAAGATACCATTATTATTATTATTATTATTATGAGAAATATAAACACAAAAATAGGGAGGGAATAAGCTTGATAAAACATTCACTTTAATAATACAACGTGCGCGAAGAAAAATGTTTTTAATCGTGTACAGCGAATTGTTAAGTAATAACACTTATTTCGAAAAATATGCAGAAACGTCGGTGGACAGGTGCAAATGACATTGAAACTAGCGGTGTCGTATTATAGAGTAATGCCATGTACAGTAATCATAATGAAATAGAGAAAATAACTTTTTTCAAAATAAATTACATTTAAGTTAAGATTTCAAGGACTAATCAAACATGAAGAGAAAGACAAGTTATTTTCTAATAGTTTTATAAGGTTTGATTATAGATTATTATATACAAGTACGGGCACCGTCGTTTCGCTGACTGCAAGAGGGTCAAATTTAAAATCTAAATTGTTTCTTCATTTAAAATACATCAATAAGAAAATATATTCAGCTTTAGTACAGAAAAAGTCATCCTATTTTTTTAATTTGGCTTTGTGTCATGACTACGCGCACCTAAAAATCTTCAGTCATATTTCATGTTCAGGTTATGGGTCATCATCATCATCATTTGCAAATCATTATACCTAAATTAGTAACTTATTTTGGTACCACGTTTTATTGCTGTTAGTTATTGTGATTTGATTAGAGCATTTCATTTACAGACTAATGAAACATTACTCTACGCTAAGCTACATTTTTCAAGTTTAAGAAATCTTCATTATGCATGTTATAAACCTTATTCTACATCGCGTTGATGATCAATTTTTCAACTTGACAAAAAAGTTTTCTAACTTAATGACAGTTAAACATAACTAAATATGGGAGGTTTTGCCGCACGTGAAAGACAGACTGGATAATTGCATTAATTTTTTTAATCGACAAAAATTTGCTGTTTCTTGAGAACATTAACATTCAGAATACATTTTCTGTGATTCTTTCTGTGAGCATTAGGTAATCAGACGGTGTACAGAAAAACAATTTATTTCTTCCTTTGAGCAAATAGTAAATCATTTACCGAATTGCTTTAAGATGAAAGCTGCTAAACAGACACTTATTTAGATTTTCAGTAAGTAAAGTTGAATTGTAGCTCGCAATACAAACAATCCATCGAAAGGCACATGATAAAAACCATAAAACTGTCTGCAAAAAGCTTTAGTTGCAAATCTGAGTAACCAAAGCGAAAAATTTAGAAATAAATACAATTAGCATTTTCAGATATTTAAAAGTGTCTGCGAAGAAAGTACGGATGAATTCTGTCTTCAGTAGTACAATATAAATGCTGTCAAAATTATTATCAAAGTCCAGTGGATTATACTACTATTTAACATTATGTACTAATAAAGATCATTTTATCTAAAACCAAGAGTTTCAGTAATATTTTAGAGATCAACACACAAAGAGTGTTTCTTATAATTCATAGAATCAATCAAGTATCGTATAATGAAAGGAAATTAAAAATTTTTATCAACAAAATAGAGTGCTATAATATATCAAGGCATTCAAAATGTGTATGGAAAATACAGTCGTTAATAAGGTTAATATATTGTGGAGAAATCAATATGGAACAGAATGGTGAAACACGAATAGCAATTTTGTTTGAAAGTCTCAGATTAGTATATTTACTGGAAAGATCGGTAACAAACATATGATCTGAAATCAGCGTTGTATGAAAAGTAAAATGGGGCTTTTGGGTTTGTAAATATAATTTACATATGACAAACAAAACAAAACATATTTTCATTGTAATTAATTGGGTTCTCTTGCTCTTTTCTATCATTGAAAGAATAAATTTTAGCTGAATGAACAAAAAGTAAAATTGCATATGTATTCCTAAAATATACTGTCATAAAATAAATAAAACGACAGTATATAAATCTAATTTCACGCATACACCCAAGAATGTGTTTGTTACTAATTTCTTTATAGGTTAAGTTATTTCAAGACATAAATAACAAGCATAGGTTTAAAATATATAGAGAAAAATGTTTGATAAAAAGAAATAGATCCAAGGCTTACAAATTAGAAATAGATCCAAGACTTTCAAATTAGGCTACGGGCGGATAACCGTTTACCAAAATTCAAATCTAACTTTTCAAGACATGTGTTTCATAATGCATTCAACAATGAAAAAGCGAATAGGTCAAAATGTTAAAAAACTTTAATCTAGAGGAAAAGTCATCTAAATAAGCACTAAGATTAGTAGATTTCTCTTAAAATAAATCAATTAACTGAAATTATGCTATCATTTACACTGTTACGAATGCAGATTAACACACCACATACCTACACACATATACTAAGCTTAGACTCCGTTAGGCAACAGAGTATAGTCACGTGGGAGCCTATAGTCATTTTAAGAATAGCAGGACAGAGGTTAACTGATCCAAATACTCTTAGTAACAAATGTTTAGACAGAAGCTAGACAGGGGCCAGACATGTGAGGTCATGAAGCAACAGGAGCCAAAATTCGCGCCTAAATGCAAGTCACAATGTGGTTAGAAAATTTAATCAGTTGCGGGTTAGACTTTGAATGGATAAGTCATGATATTTCTATGCTGAAGCTCCGACAGCTTATGAATGAAAAGAGGAAACTTATTTTTATAATGACGTAACTCAACCAATTCAGTTACAGCAACTCCGGATAAAAATCATAAGAGTGTATATTTTTATTCGTTAAATGAAGAAGAAGAAGAAGAAGAAGAAGAAGAAGAAGAAGAAGAAGAAGAAGAAGAAGAAGAAGAAGAAGAAGAAGAAGAAGAAGAAACCGAATTGTTCATCAAGGAAGAAAGATATTGACGCAGAGAAGACAGCGTTCATTTGAAGAAACCAAGGTGAAAAAATTTGCAGAGACGTTTGCTTGCTGAGAATATAACGTTCAGTTGAAGAAAAAAGTGAAGAAAATTGCAGAGAATACAACATTCGGTTGAAGAAAGAAGTGAAGAAAATTGCAGACAAGTTTATTACAGTTGGGCAGGATTTGAATCTGAGTTTATGTAAAGAAGAAAGAAGAAAGAAAAGAAAAGAAAGAAAAGGGAAAAGAAAGAAAGAAAAGAAAGAAAGAGAAAAAGAGTATTGAATATAAAGATAAGTTATTATTCTTTTAAATACATACATCCATCAATATTGTTATTGCAAACATCATTCCACATGTTCAATAATACTGTATATATCCTCTCCCACTTTTGATTATGTGTTAATCTTCTGCATTCGTATTACTTTGTCGTAATTGGTTATTTCGATGAATTTGGTATCCAAACAAAAGTTTTGAGATTCAGGTCATTGGACATTCTTACTCAGATTTTTTTCATTTTAAAATTTTGTTCATGTATTAGAATTTTATACCAAAAACCATTTCGCCCTTGTTGTTCATCAATGGATTGTTGGTCAGTGCTTGTGTTTATACAGAAGCGACCTAGGAGAGATTATATATCGATCATACCGATCGAACAGTAATCTTATCTGTTTACTTTTATTTTTTATTGTTGTTCGCCACGATCTAAAAGTATCCGTCCATAGATGTGAAGAATGTAAATATCCCTGAATCGGCGTATAGTGATTATTGAGTATAGTGAATCGGCATTAGTGATTATTGACGAGGAAGACATATGACAAATGGGGGCTCGTACAGTGATTTCTTAATGCTTCTTAAACCAAAATAACACTATTGCTGACCACAACCAGGTGAACAAGTAAAGTAAGGGAAGAAATGGCGAGTGTGGAAGAGTTTATGAAAGAGCCTACCCCGGAAAAACTAAGTTAAAAAAAGATGAAGTATATGAAATAGGGGAAAGTCTAGAATTAAATGTCAGGAGATCAATGAGAAAAATAGAGATAAGAAAGATAACGGAGCACATGGTGGATAACAATGAGTTCGAGGAAGAGACACTGAAAGAGTTCCCAAGAGAAGAAACAGGGCTGTCGAACGCCCAGGTAGAACTGGAGAAAGCCAGAATATTCGCCAGGGCCGAGATAGAAAAAACCCGCATTGAACAAGAAACTAGAATACGCGAGTTAGAAATCAGATGAAGAAAAATTTGAAATCACAAAACAAGTACACCTTCTGCCCAAAATTGTAAAAAGGGAAGTAGAAGAATATAACGGTCATTTTGAGAGGACGGCTACGAATATGAAATAGCCAAGACGACACTGGGCGAAGTTATTGCAGACAGTATTAACTGGTAAAGCGCAGAAAGCATATGCAACGCTGTCGACTGAAGAATGCGCCGAATATGAGATAGTGAAAACTCCTATATTGAAGGCATATGAGCTTGTGCCGGAGACCTATAGACAGAAATTTAGGGGTGATAGAAAATTTGAAGGCCAAACATACGTGGAATATATTAAGCAGAATGAGATATATCTAGATAGATGGTGTCAAGCAAAGAAAGTAACTGAGAATTAGAACGGTATGAAAAATCTGATATTGGAGGAAGATTTTCAGAATAACCTACCCGAAGAGCTGAGAAGCTATCGGAGTGAAAAGAAGATACAGTCAAGTTACTACCTAGCAAAGTTAGCATACAAATACAATATTACCTATAAGAAGCCCGTCCAAAGAATATTACACCCATGATACGTTATTCAGCTCAGACACGTGGTAATGAGAAACTCAAACGCCCCGGAAAACAGACATGGGCAGAGAATCGGACATTATCTGGGCGAGAAGCACCACAGATAGTGTGTTATATATGCAGAAAGCCAGGGCATATCGCCACGAATTGTAGAAATCGTACGGATACAGCGACAAATGCAAAACCCCAGGAGGCAGCAGTCACGAAGCAATTAGATAAGAGTTACTGGCCTTACATTGCAAACGGACAGATTTCTAATAGAAGCGGAAAATATGCTAAAACTCTGAAAATGTTAAGGAACACAGGAGTTTCCCAATCATTAACAAGGTGAGGAGACATACCGGAAGATACCGGCATATGAGGCAAACCTATTAAAACTGAAATATGGAAGATTAGGTTCAAGTCTAGATAGAAAACTGGCAAAGTGGAGGTAGGACTGCTAGATTCGCTACCAATAAAGGGGGTTTCAGTACTGATAGGAAATGATATAAGCGGAAAAACAGGCAGATACTGCGCCCAGAAATATATCAGCGCATTGTGTGAAGAAGAGGTACCATAACTCGAAAAAAGACGAAGGGAAGATTACAGCGGTAGTTACAAGGCAAGCTGAGAAAAAAGCTTCATGAAGAGAAGAAAAATAGAAAGGCGAAATCACCCACAAAAAGAATAGATATAAGAGATGAAGCAGGAAAATATAGCCGGACAGAGAAGAAACAAAAATTATCTCGAGCAAAAGTACAAAAATGTCACATGCACGTAAGTAAACTATAAAAATGATGCAAACAAAGTATATCTGTAAATAATCATGTCGTAGATATCTGAAGTATTTTCGATATTTAGAATATACAAACATTTTTAATGATACAAAGAATAATGTTCACATTTTCTTTTTTCTGAATATTATTTCATCTGCTATTGCTGTATTATTTAATTGACACTGCATTTTTAAATATATAATTTTATGTGTGCTTTGGGAATTTTTAAACATTCTAAGTTATTAGTAATTGACACTGAAACATGAAAAATGATCTGTGAGTTCGTATCAAGTTCTTAATATGGATAAAATTCAGTTGAGCATTTCTTTTTTTCTAATCAGGTAGGAAAATTAAACACTTTCACTAAACTTTTTCTTTTATTGATTTTTGATTATACTATTAAAATCTTTAATATAAAACATGACCATAAAAACTGAATAAAGGCATGAATATTAATAGCATTCGTGTGCTGTTGTTTATAATTATTGTGACTGCTGCTATGTTTGTTCTTTAAATGATTATGAGAAATAGAATTCTATCAGTATTTCAACTACTTTCAGATCTTCTTTTGTAACTGCGAATTCAGTTATGGGGTTTTAATGACATTCAATATATAGCTAACTCAGACTGAGACAACATCTTTTAATCAAGGGACACTGAGACATCATTACATTCAAAACGCTTGCGGATGTTTTAGTTTGTTTCTTTTATTTCAATTAATTTAATCTTATGAGAAACATTGACTTGTGTTATTGGTTTATTTATAATCCATTTTTGTTGAAGATTGCCTTAAAACTTCTACTCGTAACAATAAATGAAAGTTATAAACTCATTATACAAGTTAATTAAACAACAATTTTCTTAGTATGTGTCACTTAAATTGGTTGCTCAGATTTTGACTAAGTAGGATGGATTTATATTGGGAATTTAACAGAGAAAATTGTATGCATCATTATTTAGTAATTATTAATCGAGTTCTGGAAGTAAGAATAGATGCGCATGTATCATAGATACACGTGAGAACACATCGTTAGGATTGAACAGAATATGTTTTCGTGTATTGATAGCAGTTGTTGCTGAATTTCGTTGCTAATTTGTTGTGGAGTGATTGTGGTGAGCTTTTGAAGCAAAGTTGTAGTGACCGGTTTGACCGGAATTAAGACACGGAATACAGGAGGTAGGTTCAAAACAGTTTATTAGGATAACAAGGACATAATTACAAAATAAGTGTTAGTCATAAGTAAATAGAAATGAGTAAGTCCGAATGGTACACTGCGTATTTATGCAGTTAAAGCTGGCTTTAACTGTATACTTGATTGTCCTCAACTGCCGTAATTAATTGCTATCTTTAACTGCCTTCCTGCAGGTAATCATATAATAAGAGTCCATTCCTCGTAAGAGAGCACCATAACACCCCTCTCCTAAAATCTCAACTTCGCAGAGATCTACAGAAAAATTTTTTTTCTCTTTTCAAGTTCGCGGTATACACTTTGGAAAACTTTTGTCTGTCTGTGGTCTTGATATCTTTTCCGCTTTGGATTGACTACTATCACTATCAACTCCGTTGCGTTTCTTTTTCCTTTTCGAACGGGATATTTCGGGGGCCGTTAAAGAGGTTGGAATATTAAAAATGTCATATATTGTATCCATCGCTGTTTCCTCAGAAAACCCGTTATCAACCCCGTCAGTTAGTCGTTTTATAAGTTTTATGTGGAAGAAGAGTCCATTCCTCATATGAGGGCACCATAACAGCAGCATACATGTATTTCATGAATATGTGGATGTAAAATGGTTTTGAATGTTGCCGGTTGCCTAAAAATAGTTTTCTGCTTTTAGTAGTAATGTTCTGTCCACACTGGATAAACCGCTTGAGTTAAATCACAATTATTAAATCAGAGTAATTTAATAAAAATACAGAAGTAAAAACTGCTTTGCATTTATTGTCATTGTATCATAGTTTTTAAGCGCCATAGACTCATCTGTTAGTATTTGTAAAAACTGATATGCTGTATTTCGAGAAATTTATATTTTATACATTAATAACATGCAGTATATGTAGGCACGAACAAGCATAATAATAATGATAATAATAATAATGGAATAAATATAATTTCTATACATTATCTCCACATGAAAAATATATTAGAATTACTTGCTTTAATTTTCTTCAATTGAGGTCATATGTTATTCGGAGATGCATGTTGTGTGCTCTTTAGAGATTGACAACAGTAAAACGATGTTTTTTTTTGCAATACATTTTGTTACAATAATTTTTAGGATAAAAATGAGGTCAAGGAAATGAAATTAAAATCATTTATACATGATGTTAGAAATAGAAAATGCAGTCAATTTACTCACGAATAAATATATTCCAGTGTTTCTCCATAATGTATACATATACACACATGCTGAGTTTACATGAGAACATAAACATAAAAATGGAAATATTTCGAGAGAAACATTAGTAGAAGTTTTTACAGCAATAGTGCACTACTAACGGAATACAGAAATAAACCCGGACCCTGCGACCAGGACGATAGAAGACTCTTCATACGCAGAACTAAGTAAGCTTGACTGTTCTCCTAGCGTGGCTCTACAACCAAGTAATTGGTATCACATTACTTCGTTTTACACGTAGTTCTAGTGTATGCAACAAAATGTCGCGTTTTTTGGATGTAATATTCGTGGATTTATTTGTTGCTGGCCTTCCATTTCCTTGTATTTGTAATAATAACTTTATTGAATGCATAATATGAAAAGACATATTTTAAGTTCAGTCTAGATTTATGTTCTTTAGAATAGTGATTTGTTTGCGATAGAAATTCGTTGTAAATAAATCTCTATGTCCTTTTCCAATCTTCCTGTTTCACGAGCTATGACTCCTCTCTTTCTGTTTCCCTCTCAGAGTCTGTGATACATAACGTGACATAGGTAGGTACAAGGGTATTATTTTTTTTTTTTTTTTTTTAATCATTTCACCCCGAGCAAGGCAGAAACGCCACTGATGTGCAGGGGGTTACATAAATGTAGAAAGATTAATTAGAAAAGAGTGAGGAGTACTAGCTAGTTAGAAAGGAACAATAGAAAACTGAGAAAGCAGGTGCAATGACAGGTACATGGGCGGAGAGAAAGGGAAGGTTATACAGGGGAGGGGAGAGAGAGCTAGAGGCCAGTGGTTAGTAGGTGAGTATTAACTTTGCTTTTAAATTTCTGGAGGTCGTAGCCGTCAGGAAAGCAAGAATACGGGAGTGAGTTCCACAGGCGGGAAGTGCGAGAGAGGAAGCTGCAGGAGTAGAATTGTCGTCTGCGTTTGGCTAACCTGACTGTGAATGGGTGGGACCCAGTTGCCAGTCTGGTTGAACGGGTAAACACCTGTTGAGGAGGCATCAGTGACTTAAGCTCATCCGAGCAGAAGCCATGAAAGTATTTATAGAAGAGACAGAGGGAGGCCACATTTCGACGATGGGAAAGTGGCTGCAGACGAGTCGCCAGATCAGTACCTATCACATTACAGACTCTCCTTTGGAGCTTGTCAAGAACACTGAGGAGAACGGCAGGGGCACCTGACCATAAATGGCAGCAGTACTCCATGCACGGACGGATGGTTGACTTGTATATATGCAGGATGGATTCAGGTGGAAAAAACATCCTGGATCGACATAGTGACCCAATCTTCTTAGCAGTAGATTTTGCTATGGATTCAATATAGTGCTTCCATTTGAGGTCTGAGGACAGGGTAAGTCCGAGGAGGCGTAGTGTATTACTCTCCGGGAGAATCATCTGGTCCATGCTTATGGGAGGCAGAAGAGGTTGCCTGTAATGGTTGACAGACAACAGCTTGGTCTTAGAGGAATTAAAGTTGACAAGCCACTTCTTGCCCCAGTTCACCACAGAGTGTAGATCCCGCTCAAGGTCAGCAGCGAGATTATGTCTGTCCGCCACGACAGGTTTCTTACTGGAGCGGGAGTATATTGTAGTGTCATCTGCGTAGATGCCTACTTGGGACCTGATCTCATCTGGGAGGTCGTTGATGAAAATAAGGAAGAGCGTTGGGCCCAGGATAGAGCCTTGTGGGACACCAGCATTCGTGCTGTAGGACGAAGAGGCACGCCCATTCAGAACGACCTTCATTTTGCGGTTATTTAAAAAAGATTGGATTAGGTCAAGCAGGCGACCGGTAATACCATAACCGCGTAGTTTGCATAGGAGGCCAGGGTGCCAAACCCTGTCGAAAGCCTTGGAGATATCCAGAGCAACCGCGCGAGCCTCGTCAGACTCATCAAGGGCCTGTAGCATGTACTCCGTTACAGTAGTTAGCAGGTCGGCTGTGGACCTGTCAAATCGGAATCCATATTGCCTGTCGGAGAACAGCTTGTGGGCGGTGAGATGATGAACTATTTCAGCATTTATTATAGCCTCGAACACTTTCCCGAATATTGGTAGGAGACTGATAGGGCGATAGTTGGATGGGTCCGAGGGTTCACCACAATTCTTAAAGACAGGAACGACTGAGGAGAATTTCCAGCATGCAGGAAAGCAGGAAGCAGAAAGGCAGTAGTTAAACAGTTTAGAGAGGACAGGGGAAAGTTCAGGGGCACACCTCTTAAGGACTATCACCGGGATTCCATCGTCTCCACACGCCTTATGGGGGTCGAGTTTTGAAATTACTCTGGATACTATTGTCGGGGTAATATACACGTCATGCAGTTTGGCCTCAGTTCTAATAGGGAAGTCGGGTGGGTGCACTCCGGACGAGTCGAGTGTGGAGTTGGATGAGAATCTGCGGGCAAAGCACTCAGCTTTCTCAGCAGATGACGTGAGAACGTCAAATCCATGGATTAAAGGAGGTATTGGGGATTTCCTATTGTTGAGCACTCGTTTACAAATCCTCCAATAGTCCTTGGAGCCGAACTTGCGGTCAGCTATGTGCTGTCGCATTCTCTCCGCAAACAACTGTTTGGCGTCATTTAGAGTTCTCTTGCACTCACTGCGAGCGGATGTGAACAGGCGCCTATTGTGATCAGTTGGCTGTCTCTGGAATAGATGGAAGTAATGGTTCCTGTGGGCAATGGCGGCTGAGCAGGCTGGAGAGAACCACGGAGGGGAATGAGGTTTTAAGCAATACTTCCTGGTGGGTATGAAGGCATCAATGCCAGCTTTCACCCATGACGAGACCTCAGAGGCACAGTCATCAACTGATAGGTCAAACACTTTTCCCCAAGGGACGTCGCAGAGGAAATCGCGAAAGGCTTCCCAGTCAGCTTTTTGGTAGAGGTAGGAGGTTCTATGAGTAGGGGGATCCTGGGGGGAGTGAGATTGGAAAGAAATACTGAGGGAGACTACAGCGTGGTCGGAGTTGCCGAGAGGGCAAAGCTGCGAGACTTGACAGGCGTCGGGCGCAGAGGTGAAACATATATCTAGCAGTGAGGAATGACCCGAGGGTGTGCTTGGGAAGCGAGTGGGGAAGCCCACCACTTGCGTAAGGGATTGGGAAATAGCAAAGTTCATGGCGTGAGTGCCCGCCGAATCAGTAACAGCGTTTTCAAGCCACTCAGAGTGATGGGCATTGAGGTCTCCAAATACAAATATGTGGGCAAATGGGTGATAGGTAATAGCCTTATCTATGTCGTCGGCAATGCTATCTAGTAGGGAGCAGTCAGGAGAGGAGGGAGAACGGTAAAGGAAGAATAGGTAGCTAACCGAACTGAGGAGAGACAAGCGGAGACATATGTATTGGTGGTCAGTAGATTCGAGTGAAGTCACCCTAGTTATGGGGAGGTGTTCGCTGACATAAACACCCAGCCCATGCATGTGGACAGTAGAATCCTTCCTTAAAAGGGGAAGATAACCAGGGATGAAGAGGTCAGAGGAGGGAATAGTTGAGTTGAGGTTAGTTTCGCAGAGCGCGAGGATGTCAGGGGACTTTTCATGCAGGAACGCTTCTACACTAGCAAAGTTAGTACGAATGCCTCGGATATTAGTGAAGGAGAGGTTAATGGGCTTAGGTGGTTTGGATTTAGCTGGTTTAGGGTCATTTCTGTTTTGTCTTGTCATGTTTTTGGTTTATAGAAAGGGACCTAGGGTAGAGGATACAGGCGGTCATTACCCACGATCTGAGCTGGGAGGGAGACTGGCTAGGGCTGCAACAAGGTGTGGCCTCGGGGTTGCCCACCGAAAGCGCTTGCAGGGACACCTATCCATGCGCGACATGGCACTACAAGAACCCCGATATTATACAACTGTTGATCAGAGCAGCCGCTCTTGACGCTACGCAAGAGTTAGGGCTCCTAACTACCAGTCGGAAGCAGCAACCAGGAAACTGCCAACCCGGTACCCTCACAGTGATGAGCCATTGCCACCAACCGGCCAGATCGCAGGAAACTCACGGAAGCACCAGTACCAAGGTCTGAAGAGAGAGAAGTGAAAACCGGAAACCACATCCTAAACAGGAAACAAGGAACGAGCCTCTACTCCAGTTCAATAGACGTGGGAGGAGTATAGACCGGGCGATAGTGTGACCTATCTACTCCTATTAAAAAAAAAAAAAAAAAAAAAAAAAACAAACGAACACGAACAATCCTTTGAAAAAAAAAAAAAAACACAAACTTACAAAAGTGGAGTTTAACTAAGTTTTAACTTAGTTAAAGTCCAAATGAACTCCAAAAAGGGGGGGGAGAACAAAAACATAGATATATATATAAAGACAAAAAAAAAAAAAAAAAACAAACGGAAAATACCTCACAGTTTAACACAGGAAATTTGAATTAAGATTCATTCTTCAATTCTTGCTTTTCCCAAATATCAAAGCGAGTCGGCCTGCTAGGTAAATTCCCATTCAAAGAACAACACGTGGCATGGAGCTGTAATGGCTGCTGATAACTTGGCCAAAGTAGCTTCGCATAACAGAATAAATATAAATTTCAAACTTTTTTTTTTCCCTCCTAAATGAAGCATGAACTCCAAAAAGGGGGGGGGAGAACAAAAACATAGATATATATATAAAGACAAAAAAAAAAAAAAAAAAAAAAAAAAAAACAAACGGAAAATACCTCACAGTTTAACACAGGAAATTTGAATTAAGATTCATTCTTCAATTCTTGCTTTTCCCAAATATCAAAGCGAGTCGGCCTGCTAGGTAAATTCCCATTCAAAGAACAACACGTGGCATGGAGCTGTAATGGCTGCTGATAACTTGGCCAAAGTAGCTTCGCATAACAGAATAAATATAAATTTCAAACTTTTTTTTTTTCCCTCCTAAATGAAGCATGAACTCCAAAAAGGGGGGGGAGAACAAAAACATAGATATATATATAAAGACAAAAAAAAAAAAAAAAAAAAACAAACGGAAAATACCTCACAGTTTAACACAGGAAATTTGAATTAAGATTCATTCTTCAATTCTTGCTTTTCCCAAATATCAAAGCGAGTCGGCCTGCTAGGTAAATTCCCATTCAAAGAACAACACGTGGCATGGAGCTGTAATGGCTGCTGATAACTTGGCCAAAGTAGCTTCGCATAACAGAATAAATATAAATTTCAAACTTTTTTTTTTCCCTCCTAAATGAAGCATGAACTCCAAAAAGGGGGGGGAGAACAAAAACATAGATATATATATAAAGACAAAAAAAACAAAAAAAAAAAACAAACGGAAAATACCTCACAGTTTAACACAGGAAATTTGAATTAAGATTCATTCTTCAATTCTTGCTTTTCCCAAATATCAAAGCGAGTCGGCCTGCTATAGATAGTAATAATAATAATGATTATTATTATTTAAGAAATGGAATACAAATTTAAAAGAAAAAAGATTTTTTTTATCATTTAAACCTTGTTTCAGTTATGTTTTATATTTATTAAATATTGGCCTAAAGGGGAACAAAGGTGAATACAGAACACACTAGATATTATTAAACTAGAAGGTTGTTATGTGTTAATTAATTTGAGAAGTCGCAATTTAAGAAGGTTTGTCGTTTTAAAAACAAATTATACGATTATTTATTAATAAGTTAGAGTAAATGCAAGTCTTGTCAAAATATAGAAAAGATTTTATAAACAAACAATTAAATTTAAAACTGTAAAAAATTTTGTTTTAATATTTTTGCTGCATAAACTCTATCAGAATCACATCGCAAAAAACAAACACAAAAATAAAACAAAAAAACAAAAAACAAAACAAAAAAAAAACAGCGGATATTTTCTGTTAAAAAGCCAAACGTTTGGAGGGAATAGCTCTATCCCTGTGCTAAGATAACAACAGTATTATTTTAAGTTTCTTGTGACTTAATTAAACTATTCTCCATAATAATAATTCTAAGATAAATATGTTGCTCACAAATCTAATATGCAGAATTTAGAGCAAACATGTACTCTATCTTAAAAGTAACTACACAGAAGTTACAGTAGTGAGGATTTGACATCTGGAACAAGAAGGGTACGCTTAACATATCAAATCAAAGATCTGCTAGCTAAAAGAGGTTGAACAAAGTGACAAAGCATTATGTTTCTGTATGAGCCTTGTTGACCATCTAGAAGCTTTGGAATATCCTTCCAAACCTTACTTCGCGAATTAAAAAAATACAAATAAATGGAGGAATCAGCAATGAAGTACATAAAAAAATAAAGAAATGTAATATTATAAATGAAGAGACAGAAATTGATTACAATTAAATTGATAGAAAAATGCACTAAACATCTCCCAAAAGATGCATAAAAGGAAAACTGACATAAAAAGGCGAAATCAAAATTAAAACAACGGGGAAATGTAATAATTTCTTATATAGAAGGGCAAAGTTAGTGAACATTTTAATGTTTCCAAGAAAGATACAGAACAACAAACTGGTCAAATCAGGATTGAGATGAAACGAGATTTTTACATAGAAAAGCGAAAATATTAAACATTAGAACAAAATATGTGAATATATTATCTTTTAATGATGAATGTAAGAATAAAAAAAGTAATAAGTATTTTATGGATAAAATTACCAATTGATAAATTGTAAGAGACCTCGTCAATCAAATTTGCTTGTAAATGGAGGCAATATATACATATGTAAAATGATTGTCTGCACAAGAGGAAAAGACATATTTTAAGTTCAGTCAACATTTATGTTCGTTAAAATAGTGATTTTTTTTTGCTATAGAAATTCATTGTAAAAATGATATTTACTGAGATACTTTCCCCAGCAAATTCACGAAGATAAACATCAATCCTAAGACGTGTAACAATATATCACTTTCTTAAGACTTACTTTTGTCAGAAGTATTTTCAGAAAATTGGTAGATATGAATGCAAATCGTAAACCATAACATAGGATGCAAAAAGAAAATGGATCAGGATCCTAGTTGACTAATAATCCCGCAATCACTAAATAGAGATTAGCTTAACAAAGTAATGTTGATGTAGATGATTGTATGAGTTCATTTGCAGTTGCAATAAGTGATTAGTTTAAGAAAATGATAAGCTTGCACATGACCATAATTGAAGCTTCTTGTCTAGTCCTCGGTATGACGATAAATTACATGGAACTATCACTTGACTGCTGTTGTAACCAGGTTTCTTCATACCCTTGGTGGTAGCACTTGCTAGAGTTCCAGTTCTGGGCAAACAGTGGATCTTCAAACAAAAACAAAACACCATGAAAGTGCAAAAATGCATTTTATCGTAAAAATACTAGTAATACATTTAAAAAAATACATCTTATAAAACAATGACCAACAATATATTTTATTTGTAGCTGAAGCTATAAAAGTGTGTTCAAGATATTTATATTCCAGCGTTAAATAGCTCATAGTAGTTGATATATCGCTAAACTACCAACAAGAAAGAACACTTTAATGACATTAGTTTATATAATATCTGACAATTTCTAAAAATAATCAAACGCATGTCACCTCCTCTAGTAATCATGTCTACTCAAACATGCATATGCACAAAAGTTGAGTATCATTTACCATGCATTCAATTTTAAAAACAGAATTATAGTTTTATTATTTCACAGCTCTCAAGAAAATTACATTTTAGTATTAAAAGACCCATAAGGAGTATATATCCTGTTATCTATCTTAAACATTTACAGAGATATTAATCGGAATAAATTATTCAATTACTCCTCAATTTATCTTATCGACTTATGTAAGTCTGCGTGTATCTGTTATTAATCTATGTATATGGAAATAAGTTTCAGCATGACGTTTATGTAATAGCAAGTTCATAAATAATAAACAAAGAAATCAGCTGTCACGTCTTCTTCTTCTTCTATGTGCCATGTCCCTTCAGGACGTAGGTGATCATGGCGCTTCACATAACTTATCCCTTGTAACTCTTAACAAATTTTCTTTTATTTCTCCCAGACACTGCTTTGCCATTCAATTGCTTAAGCTCATCAAGTATGTCAGGCATTGCTTTTCGTTGTCTCTCTTTCCCTCTATTCATACTCGGAGTAAAAGATTTTCCAAGCCGTCCTTCCTCATTACCTATCCCAGAAACTCCAGTTATCATTTCCTGATGTTAAGTTACCTTTTCGTTTCTATCCTCTTTAAAACCTCGTTGTTGCTTACATGTTCGTTCTATGGTATCCCCAGGATTTTTCTGTAGAACCATATTTCGGTTTCTTCAAGTCTTGCCTTCATCTTTGATGATATTGCCCACCATTCGCTGTCATGTGGAACAATGTACATCACATAGTCCAGTACTTTTTTCTTTGTTTCCAACGAAATTTTCCTGCATTTTAATACTCTACTTAGCTTTTAGAATGTGTCATTGGCGATGCCAATACACCTGATCACAGTATCCTACTTTCTGTCCGCTGTCAGAACATTTGCCAGGCATTTAAATTTCTGTACTTACTGGATTTTAGTATCCTCGACTAACTAGACGTTTGGGCTTCTTATTTTGCTAATGGTCATGCATTCAATTTTCTTGTAGTTTATATTTGGTCTTTTCTTCTCGTTTTCATTCGCTACCTTCTGTAGGTGGTCTTGGAGTTTCCTTTCCGTATCTGCAATGTGTCATTTGTATATTTTATATTGTTAAGATTGTGGCCTCCCAATGACGAATCATGGAAGGACTTTTAGCTCTCTCAGAATTGCCTCATTATAGAGGATTAATAGATCCGGCGAGAAGACACATTTTTGTCTTACAACTATTCTATTTTTGTATATCTGCTGAACTCATTTCCTGTCCAGTTTGCTGCCAGTATAGGTTGTTCATTATTCTAATATCTTTTCCGAATATGTCAAAGTTGCGGGCATCTGTATCAAGTCTTCGTTGCCTATTTTGTCGAATGCCTTTGCGTAGTCTATAAAACATAGATACACTTATTTCTGCATTTTTATTGCCTTTCTGATAACATTACTCGCATAAATATCGCGTTCCTTGTTCCCAGAGAAAACTGCACGGTTCTTGTTCTATTTTTGACTCATTCTTCTGAGCAATCTAGTCATCAGAATACCGATGATGAGTTTTGTTATGTTCCTCATTAAGCTTCTTGTTCAGTGCAATTAACATTCCTTTGTACTTGCTTTTTAGGAAGTGTTATGAAAATTGTTCTGTATAGGTCTTTTAGTTTAACGCAACTGTTGTAGATTTCATTTATTATTTCCGTAATGTTGTCTACGCCGAAATTATCTTTGGCTGCCAGCATCTTAATACATGCTGGTCCTGCTGCTTTGTTTCTATTCAATTTAGCTAGTTCAGCTTCCACTATGGTTTTTAACATTCCTGGTTCGTCAGTATTTCTGTGTATTGCCGGTTGCTACATCTTGTTGTGGAAGAGATCTCCGACATCTTCGTCCCATCACTGAAGAATTTTTACATAGCTTTGATATACCAATTCAGTAAGAATCTTTAAACAAATATCTAATATTTTTCATTCGTTATTTAAACAAAATGATCATTGAAGCTGCCTTCAAACAGCTACAAAAAGCAACGAAAAAGAACGGAACGGCTCTTAAATGTCACGTTCAAAACTGGGTTCTAGTTCAAAGTCTCTTTCCTAACATGAATGTGTATTCTAAACTGTTTACGACCACGAAATAAGGAAACAAGAATAGTCACTAGAAGAGAACATTTCTTTTTTTTTTAAAAAGTTCTTCTAATAAATGTCGAGGCAAATGATCGACATCTTGATCATTTGATCCGGTAGCGAGAAATAAAGTCCAAGATGTTGGTCATTTGCCTTGAAGCAGCCCTGAAAGCGTTTTTTATAATAAAGGTTCACTGTTTCTTATTTTTACATTTACGTCAGAAACAATTTGTTTAAAAAATGTAATGGCTAGTGAGCTAGCTAGCTTTGTAAATCATCACTACTAAGTTCAGTGGCTCATATTTGTGATCTGAGTAGCTGAGTAACTAAGAACAATATTTATCCAAATATTAAATATATTTTTGAATGGTAAAGCGAAGGCGAAAATATCTGCAGGTATGTAGATTTAAAAACCTTTCAGAATGTTTCGGTGTATTTTATTGTCTTCATGTCAGTACTTATCTTACAAATAATGTTTAGTGCCGAAATGATAGGGTTTCAGAAATAAATATTAGTGCATTTAGTAATGTCAACAAGATAAAGAATATGATGTATTGAGAAATTGATTTGGTAGACTTATTAAATCTATTCGTAAAATATACAAATATACATTGCTATTTGGGAAAAGGTGACAGTGCTGTACCTGTAAATACATACTGAAAAGAACAAGATGTTTTTCTTAAAGAAAAATGAGGCTAGATAAAAAAAAACTCAATAAATGATTATCTATCCACCGTATCCTCGTAATATTCACTTCCTGCTTCCTCTTCTTACGTTCATATCACGCACTTAATTCAGTGTTCCTGGGCCTTGTGTTGGGTTAAGTTTATAAAAATGTTTCCTTCTGTTTGAAGAACTTATGGATTCCAAAGAAAAGATGTTTTAATAAACTGAAGCACATTGGCACATATATAAGCGTGAGTACACAGGAAGGTACATATCCAAACACAGCAAAAAAGAATGCTACAAGGCTACATAAATCAAACATCAGCATTAGATAAATTTTAAAAGTGGATAGCTGCTTTGAATTGCTGAATACTACAGATTCTAAATATTTTCTGTGAACTGGCAACAATAAACCGTTATAAAAACCATTCTTTTATACAACTGTAAAACAGAGGAATTACGTTAATGTTTTCGAGAAATCATATTTTCTGCATCAGCTTTTGGACATTGGACATTTTTCCTGACGACTATTACAGTAATTAAATTTCCTATTGTTCATCCAATGGGCTGATAGAGCAGTATGAACGGAAATCAAATTATTACATACTGGCTGTAGAGCCCGGTGTTGCTAAGGTTTTTTTTAATGGTTATGTTGAAATGGTAAGGTCAAGTGCTTATTTAAAAAGTGCCAGTATGAAGTTGTCGTGACGCATAAGTTAAAAGATGCGAAGTGAGTATTAGTTTTTATTGTATAAAACGGGATGCATGCTTAGTCAATTTTGCCAATAAACGGGAATGATGTATGCACAATTGGAAGAATGGGGGCGGGCGTTACGGGAACCTGTAATGTGATGTGATGACGTTGTGACGTAGAAGTGGATGCATTGTTCCTGCAACGTCAGAGGGGTTGGCACCTTGTAGAAAAGGTGAAATCGTTATGGCACATGATAAGGTTGAAGTTGCAAAAGATCCGATTTTTGTTGGAATAAAACTAAGCATTTCAGAGAAATAAACGATCGCAAAAAGCAACATTTTCCATTAATTTTTGCCACATTTTCCATTAATTTTATTTTTGTCAATTGAACTTTTTCTTTACATATCAATGACTCGATTTTGGTTGAATTTGAGTGAAGCGTCTTGGAGAATTGCATAAAGATACGCAAAAGACCACCCGAAATTATGTTTGTCGTTGATTTTTGACAAACCCTGTCCACTGATTCGAAAAAATTTTGTGTACATCAAAAGTTCGCACCTAGATCCACAAGTTATTCGATTTTGGTTGAATTCGCATCAGGCGTCCCAGAGGAGAAGGACTTGTAAATTCTAAACATGTCTATGATTTCTGCCGTACCCTGTAAATCGATTCGAAAAAAAAATACGCGTATATCAAAGATTCGTGTCATGATCGACAAGTAACTCAATTTTAGTTGAAATCGGACCAAGGGTTTCGGAGAAATAAGGTTCGTTAGAATGGAGACACACAAGCATACAGACAGACATATTCATTTTTATATAAATATATAAATAGGCAACGCCTGTATATATAAAATAGTGTTTAGTATATTTTCCTCGTCACAACCTCCGGGGTCACTTGAATGCCTACATATTGTTCTATTTTTTTTTCATTCCGTTTTAAGATTTTACTTACAAGTGTAATAGGGGGAATGATTTTCTGAATCCAAAAGCTTTCCATACCATGTGAGGCAATTTAGCAAATAAATGTTGTTAAATGCAAAAATAAAGGATTACTTTTGTTCTGCCACTACCCGGCCGGTCGCTGTTGGTTTCGATCCAGTCAGCTGGTCGTAGATTGACTCTCTCACGGTGTTTTCCCTTGTCTCACGTTGTGTTGATTAATCACAAGGTAGTCACGTGAGTTCTCCACTCACTGTCTCTCTGCCGAACCAAACCAAATCGGGACGTGTGCACACAATTGAGTAATAAAAGAAAGAAATGTAACATCAAAGGAAATAAGTGGACCGACGGTTGAAAAGTATTGTAAAATAACGTCTTTATATACAGATTATACACAATAGTCTTTTGAATAATTTCCCATCCCTGCGTCTATCAACTGGTAGCGGAACGGACGTTTCTTAGGTAAATCGAATTGTTTTCCTAAGCAATAACGAAAAATCTGGCTGGCCGCAGCTCGCTGCTCCAACAGAAGTCTAAGTTCGTTATGAGTCTAGTCAACTTGTTGCTTGTTTTCCGGAATGTTACGGAAATTGCCGAAGTGCTCTTTCAGTTAGCAATTTCAGACTTGTCTGCAAATTCTCTTATCTGTCTCTTAACTCTGGTTGGTTGATTGGCGACAGGCTTCTCTACGGTCGGCACCCAACGGCATGGCAATCATCTCTCTGTCTCTTTACTTTTTCGGTTTGGAACTGTCTTTGGTCATTACGTTTCTGGACCTGGAAATCGAACTCTCTGCTACTCGAATTACTTTGTCGATCTCTGCAATTCCGACTTTGACTTCAAACTCCGACTTCAACTGCAACTTAAAAACTTTGTCTGGAAATTCTCTTCTGTTTTTAATTCAGGCTGGCCAGCAGGCTCTGTGGTTGACGCCCAACAATACCTATCTTCGTCGTTACATTTTTAGGCCGGTAACTGGAATGAACTTCAACTGCCTCGAACCGCCGCTGGAACTTTTTCCGGAACCTTCTCTACGCCAACTCGAATTCAACTGATTTTGGTCCCTCGGGACCCTGTATTTATGCTCATGCCATGGTGTGGGGCCGGCGGTCACTGGGTGTCTAACCCCTCATCTCGGTGACCAATCGGATTCCGAGGTTAGCTGCTACTCGTTGTTGCCTGTAGTTTACCCAATGGGATTAGTCTTCTTTCCATGACGTCAATTGTTAGTCGTCTTCCCCTTTCGGGGCTTGTTCACAGGACCAATGGAATCTCTCTCGATCTTATGACGTCATCTTCTCATACCCCTTTTCTGGGCTGGACTTAACCGAATTTTCTCTCTCAAAATGTTTCTTTCTCACGAAACAATTTCGGTGATTTTATTTCTTAAAACAATAGGTATTAACCTTTTTGAACAGACGTCGCCCAAAACAAGTTGACAAGGGTCCATTGACATTGTTATCCAGATAACAATTTCTCCGCACCTGTTTTTAATATCCATTCTCTGAGTCACCTATATTTTCAAGCGACAAGAATGCCTTCATTATCTGTCCTACCCTGATGTCAGTGAAAATCCCTTTTCTCTAAATTACTTCGACTCAGAATCAAAACATTTGTTATCTCAATTCTTTTCACAATTCGGGATCAGTGTTATCTTAATTCTTTTCACAATTCATGCCAGCGAGACAATCGGATACAACATGAAATCTCCATTTCCGATATCCGAAAAAGAATATCAATTAAATTTATCTTTCCTTTATGTTTAGAATAGCCATTGCTAGCTTTCTTTTGGGTGGGCCGAAATTGACTCTATGACATTAAACAAATCCATTTCTCTTTTCTTTCTTCTTTCTTCTTCTTTCCGGGTTTACAATAATAGAGCAATCCCATGTGTTATTTTTCGACCCTGCTTTCTTTTTAAAGATAAAGATTTTCCAGCTACAGTTAATAATTAGTTAATAAAATTAATCACCTCCGTTTTCCTTTGCTCATATTTTGCGGATAAAGAAAATTTCTCTTAGTATGTTCTCTTATGATCTATAATAACAATTAGAAGATTTTCCGGTTATGGTTAATAATTAATTATTAAAATTAATCATTTTCGATCCGCTCCAAAATATTGTTATATTTTCATCATATTTTTTCTTTTTTAGTTTTTGAATGGAAGAATAAATTAGATTAAATGTTCGTTTGAAATTTTTGACTTTGTTATATTTAGAATTGTAACCTCTTTTGAAGGGGAAACAAATATGAGCTTAAAATGACAAGATTGTCCAAATTTTTTAATTAGAGATCGGTGCAATATGTTCACTTAACTCCGTTTTCTTAAAATCATGGAGCCTGATGTATAAGAAAAGAAAATTATGTTCTGTCAACGGAGTTGTTATTATTTCCCTGTTCTACCATCAATCCCAAGTTTAGAAAAAATAAAATAAGAATCTTATGAAGCTTTTATCAACAATTGTTTATACTCATAGATCTTGTCTGTGACAGCATATGAGAAAAATATTTTGAAGGTAAAAAATTGTTGCGTAGTGAATTATACACTCCTGGTAACACAACTGAACTAGAACTCAAGTTACCAAAATAAAGAACTCAAGTTACCAAAAAGCCGTTCCAGTTAGGCAAGAGTATTTCTAACAGACGTAGTTTAATACAGATGTATTTCTAACAGATGTAGTTTAAGTCAAAATTAATATTATAACCGTTAAAAAGCGAGTTATAGCAGTGGTGACGGGGAATTGAAACATACGAGTTATAACAGGTGTGATGGCGATATTAAAATATACTGAGTCATAACAAGTTAGAAAAAAGTTTTTCTTCGGCGCACATGATAACAGTGACGACGAGAATTTTGAACCTCGTTGATTTATTTGTTCTCTTTGGTGTGTGTAAAGAAAGAAAAACAAAAACAGATATTCTTCAAATATGGATAAACATTTTAGCTCAAGTGCTAAAAATACAGTACCACGACAGCAACGATAGTAACATTAGCAGTTGTTGGAACAGCAACAAAACTTAATTAAGAAGAAAACGGAAAAGTTTCTCACTCTTTTTTCACATAACAATAGCTTATGCTAATTAATTTTTATCAAAAAGCTGTTTATCATGAAAGCCAACAAAAATGTTGGCCATCAGAGGAGCGAATAAATTACCCATAGTTACTTCATCTATTTGTTGTTACATGCAAAACAACAAATAGATGAAGTAACTATGGGTAATTTATTATTTTTGTAAAGAAAGAAAAACAAAAACAGATATTTTACTGACATAATCGGACTAATTTAATTGTGACGATACCTTAAGAACTGAAATTCGATTACTTCTTTTTTTCCCTTATAACTGGATCTGGTTCCCACGTTGAACTAACCCCTACCTAGATCTCAACCTGCATGTAGATCTAATGCCATATGATCGAATTTCAGATGATCTCATCTAACGTAACCGTTTATTTGCTAGTATACTTTTACGAACTATTTGAAAGATTGCAATCGTCTTGAACACTACGCTTTGAAAATTTGCTATATAAAGCGATGTTAAATTATGGCATTGTGATTTTTATTAGACAAATACAACGCTATAATATCTCATTGTTTTATATAACAAATAGCAAAAGCGAGAAATTAATGCTATTATGGTTAGGCACTATGAAAATATATACCCTATGTTTGGTCATTTGAACTTTTCTGCATCAACTTGTATAAATCTGTAGTCAAGCATGACTGTTGTCATTTCACAATTTTACAGGTATTTTTCTAGGTAAGATAGGTATTACTACTGTAATGTATTTGATATTACTTGTGCTCATATGTATGATACTAAAATGAGAGTAGTAAATAACTGAGGCCTTGATTATTTTATCCCTGACTCGTCCTTTTTTAATGATTTAGTCATAACTTTCCTTAAATAGAATTTTTAAGTTTATGTATCACGAAAGTGATGTACAGTTTGAAAATTCTATAAATATAAGGTGTCTTTGGTTCTCGAAAATACAACGAGCACGTGATAAATCTGTGTTTCAGAGTGAAAGAAATATGATTATTGTCTGAAGTTAGAATATAAGTCATTATCCTCATTATACAGTTAGAACCAAACTGATGGGAATATTGTCCCATAAACGTTATGAGATGAAGAATGATATTATATTATGATGAACAAACTATTTTATTTGAAAATATATGCATCTGACAAGCCCCCACATTATGTTTATGATGCAGCACAATATGTAAGTGATTAACTTGTTTTTAATATATCAAAATATGTACAGCCATTGACATTTTTATTATGCTCATTTCATGACACTGCTTCTGAATATTTAGTGATGTATATATATTGCAAATTTCGTATGTATCGTCTTATCATCAAGATCAAACAGATAGTTAATAATCAGGAAACAGTTTATTGTATCTGTATATTACACTAAGAAAACTATGTTAGCAAAGTATATCAGAAAAAGAGTTAATTTACTTGAAAATCATTTACGAATGTCATAACGAAACAATAATCGAAGTTTATGGTATGTAACACTTCATACTGTAAATAATTATTAATCAAGTATATAATTTGATAAGTCGCTATTTCAGCAAAGTTGAACTGTAATTCTAAGTGTACATTGTACACATCAAAGAAAACATATTCGTCAGCATAAATGTAAATACATTAGCATATAGACCTTGCCCTACATTTCTGATACATTTTTGAAGAATTTGGAACGTTCATCTCGTAAAGAGAGGACCTCATAGAACGTATAATTCACCCATCTTATTAAATTGACACAAATGTAGTTGAAAAGCTAAGGTCCCTGACAAAAATTTTCATAAATGTGAAGAATAGAATTCAACTGACTGCTTTAAAAAAAAGGGAGAGATTTCAAGAATTAAGAATGATTGCATGCCAGAGTCTACAAGTATATTTCTTAAATTTGCAGGGGATAAATCTACGTTGAAATATGTTTGGCAATACTCTCTCTCTCTCTCTCTCTCTCTCTATATATATATATATATATATATATATATATATATATATATATATATCGGAGGTGATGCTGGAATGTTCTGTTTGTATGTGTTACTTCTATGGCAAATGTCCTTCTCGTATTGGAAAAGTATATGCACAAATATATTCAGAAATGTAAACACAGGCGTGCCTATTGTTGAATATATTTTTGTGCATATACGTATATACATGTACTTATATACATATGTAAGTATATACATATGTTGATATTTAATACACACTTATGTGTGTGTGTTTGTTAACTAATTTTATTTTTAAAAAAATGTTGAAAAGAAAGTGCATTTAGTAATTAATAAAATATAATTTTAATTGAGACATTTTATATTATTTATTGTTGTGGGATCTCCCTCTTTTGTATATGATAATGAACCCGACTGAGTGTACATATAATCCCGGCATAGAGAGAACAGTAGTTGCAGTTGCAGTTGCAGTTGCCTCTGCTACTATTGACAATGTCAGCTCCCTGCCTTCGGGCGGAGAGCGCGCTCTGCTTTCGAGTAGAGAGCACTAACACAGTCGTGGTTCTGCCGAAGGGTAGAATCACAATTGAGGAAAGATAGACAGATATTTTTGGCTATATGCCCGGGAAGACCCACATTAAAAAGACCTTGTGTTACATTTCGCTTTAAGTGGGAAGGTGACTAAATACCGTTGCAGTTGCAGTTGGCAGTGGAGAGTAATCGTAGAGATCCGTTACAGTTATTGGAGAGTTCCGAGAGATACCGAAGTTACCCAAAGACCAGACTAGCTCTGAAATCCATTCAGCTAGAATAATATACACGGATATACTATTTCCAACGACTTAACTCCAAGACTTGTATATATTTATTTCTACTAATACTATTCTTAGATTTATTAACCTGCGTTCAAGTTTGTATATTACGTTCAACATAACCTACTTTTCTATCTCCATATCTGTTTTGTTGTTCATTATCTTAATGCAGTTTCTCATCCGGAACCCACAACAAATTGGCGAGGAAGACTCGAACTCACGTATACCACACAACAACAGAACTAATACAGAACAACATAAAATCCATAGTGCCATACAGGTCGACCACAAACTATTTGCCGACTCTATCGCAGATAATCTGCGGGCATTACAACTTTGGAACGAAAAGAAATAGATTGAAAAAATGTAAAAAGGAAATTGAAAGTCAATAGTTTTCCCCTTCAACAAGAAAATTTTTTCACAAAATTTTTACGAGATTAATTGCCAGAAAGCAATAGTTAAAATGGATGAATTTCAGAAAGAAATCCTAGAAATCATAAAAAGAAGTGAAGAAAGACAAATGAAAGATCACAAAATTAAGTTAGAAGGATCACAAATTAAATTAGAAGAAAGACAAATGGAAATGCAAAAGGCAAATGAAAAAGACATGAAAATGCAAAGGTTGAACGAAGAAAGAAAATTACAACTACAAGAACTATTACGAAAATTAACAAGCAACACACAAGAAAGGAGCACGGAAAAAGAAGCGATATTTTCGCAAGATACTGTGTGGAATGAGATAGAAACCTTTAAGTACTCGATTGATGAAGACAAAAATTTTAGACAATATTACAGGTAATATGAAGACATTTTTAATATCAATTGTCAGAACTGGACAGAAAAGAAAAAGTTAAAGCTTTTGCTCAGAAAATTAGGTACGGTGAAATACACTAAATTTGTAGATTATATTCTGCCAAGGAAGACAAACGACTTAACGTTCGATGAGGCAGTGACATGCCTCACTGAGCTATTTAGCCCAAAAGATTTTTGTTTCACAAAAGGTGGAAATGCTTTAATCTCGTGAAAGACGAAAACGAGGACTATTTAACATTCGCAGCCATCGTCAACAAACATTTTGACGACTTTAAATTGGCTGAGCTAACTCCAGACAACTTTAAATGCCTCATATTTGTCCAAGGATTAGTCGCTGCTAAAGACAGCAAAATGCGAAAAAGAATGCTTACCAAACTCCAAAATGAACCAGGTTTAACGTTGCAAAACTATCAGAGGATTGCCAAAAATGCCTAAGTATTAAAAAAGATAGTAAAGATATTGAAGAATCAGGAGTCACGCATATTCGTAAGTTAAACAAAAAAATCCGTTTTTCACCCTCCCCAAAAGTAAAACAAGATTTTAATGACAGAACTACAAGATACAAAGCAACTAGTGACAGAAATCAAATAAAAAACAAGCCCCCCCACTTCTGCGTATTACAGATGTGGATTGCATTGCGTTAGAGATTTTTCGGTTCAAATACAAAAATTGCCTAGTGTGGAATGATGGGACACAAGGCAGCTGTATGTAGAAACAAAAACCAGTCTATTAGGGTAAGATCTACTAGAGTGGAATATGAAAACTAACAAAACACGAGAAAATATGTAAAACTTGAAATATTGAATAAGAAGATCAAATTACAATTTGATTCAAGTTCGGACTTAACAATAATCAATCTACAGGCATGGTGGAAAATGAATAGGCTGACCATGTTACACAAAAAATTGCTAAATCGATAACAGTAAAATGAATAAATTTTGAATGTGAAATTTCAGAGAAAAACCAAAAAATTAAAAATACATGTCATGAAAAACACACACATAAACTGGTAGGAACGGACTGGATGCAGAAGGTTAATGTATGGGATTTGTTGTAAAAAAATAAAGAGGGTGCTGACAGAAACTACGGAATTGAAAAAGGAATTACACAAACAAATTCCAGAGGTATTCTCAAGCAGTATAGGACGAGGTAACAAATTCACAACAAAAATCGAGCAAAAGAAGAATGTGCAACCAGTATTTATTACACCCATAGTTACGAAAAAAGCATTCAAACCAGGTGAACAAGTTTACTTCAGAATGTTAAAAAATGATATGTAAGACGGAATGGAAATGCGATATACACAATACAGGGAGAAAAGTCTACCCATAAAAGACACATAAACAAAAAAAAAAAAAATAAATAAAATAAAAAATAATAAAAAAAGGAGCGAGAAGCCAAGCTCGTCACCCTAAAAAAAAACGATGTCGCGATGGAAGAAATTTTTGAAGCCGTTGAAAATAATAGAAAACAAGCGGAAAAATATTAACTCCTCCCAAAAAAGAAGCTAGGGATGGGGTGTTGTGGGTTCTCCCCTTTTTGTATATGATAATGAACTCGAATGAGTGTACATATAATCCTGCCCCAGAGAGAACAGTGAATCACAGTTGTAGTTATAGTTACATTTTTGCAGTGGAGAGTAATCGTAGAAATCCGTTACAGTTATCGAAGAGTTCCGACAGATACCGAAGTTACCCAGAGACCTGACTAGCTCTGAGCTCCATTCAGCTATACACGGATATCCTATTTCCAACGACTTCACTTCAAGACTTGTATATATTTATTTCTACGAATAGTATTCCTGGATTTACTAACCCGCGTTCAAGTTTGTATATTATGTTCAATCTAACCTACTTTTCTATTTCCATATCTGACTTTGTTGTTCATTATTTTGTGCGGTTCCTCATCCGAAATCCACAACAGTTACAAAAAGATCGTTCAAACCAGGTGAACGAGTTTACTTTAGAATGTTTAGAAATAATATGGCGTATTGGGAACCAGGAACAATAATAAAGAGACTAGGAAATGTACACAATGCAGGGAGAAAAATTTACCCACAGAAGACACATAAACCAAATACAAAAAAGGAGTGAAGAGCCAAGCTCGTCACCCTCAGAAAACGATGAAGCGATGGAAGAAATTTTTGAAGCCTTTGACATTCAGAGACCTCAAATAAATACAGAAATTAGAAGAACAAGCAGAAAACGAAAATTTACAGAGCCATTAATCATAGATCTCAAGCTGAAAAAATATTAACTACCCCCAAAAAGAATCTAGGGAGGGGGTGTTGTGGGATCTCCCCCTTTTCTATATGATAATGGACTCGACTGAGTGTACATATAATCCTCCCATAGAGAGAACAGTAGTTGCAGTCGGCATTTGCCTCTGTTGCTATGAAACTGTCAGCTCTCTGCTTTCGGGTAGAAGGCGCTCTCTGCTTCCGAGCAGAGAGCACTAACCCAGTCGTGGTTCCGCCGAAGGGTAGAATCATGACTCGGTAAAAATAGACAGACATTTTTTGGCCCGGCTATATGGCCGGGAAGACCCCCTATAAAATGTCCTTGTGTCACATCTAACTTTGCGTGGGAAGGTTGGTAAATACCGTTGCAGTTGGCATTTACCTCTGCTACTATGACACTATCAGCTCTCTGCCTTCGGGTGGAGAGCGCTAACCCAGTCGTGGTTCCGCTGAAGGGTAGAATCGCGATTGGGAAAGATTGACAGATATTTTTGGCCTGGATATATGGCCTGGAAGACCCACATTAAAAAGACCTTGTGTCGCATCTTGCCTTATGTGGGAAGGTGGGTAAATACCGTTGCAGTTGCACTTGGCAGTGGAGAGTAATCGTAGAGATCAGTTACAGAAATCGGAAAGTTTCGAGAGATACCGAAGTTACCCAGAGACCAGACTAGCTCTGAGATATATTCAGCTAGAAAAATATACATGGATATACTATTTCCAACGACTTAACTTCAAGATTTGTATATATTTATTTCTACTATTAGTATTACTGGATTACTGCGTTCAAGTTTGTATATTACGTTCAACATAACCTACTTTTCTATCTCCATATCTGTTTTGTTGTTCATTATCTTAATGCGGTTCATCATCCGGAATCCACAACATTTATTCTCAAGACATATTTGCATTTTATATACACAGGGACTAAAGACCAATCAATTTTAGTCATAGTATTATCATATATTATGAGATTATCGAAGTGTCAAAATCAACATTATATAATGATTAATTAGTTATAAAACATATTCTCATTATATAAGTAAAATGTTGTTTAATACGAATGAAGAAACGCTGAAATGATTAAGGGAGATTTTACGACATTGTTGTGACGTCAGAAAGAAGCGTTAAGCAATATCGACTTGCACGCATACCTCTTGTGTTTAAAAAGTTCCTTCTTCTACAGAGATCAGACCATTCTAAAGACAAAAGTTTAACCGTCCGACATGCTATTTAATGTAGCATAACAAATGCTTTTATTCTCTGTTTATGATGCAATCGAGCGAGCATCATTTCCCGAACAATCTTTCTAGTCATTCCTCATCTCGAATCATTGTACCTAAAATTCAATCACATCATCACCTGCGTTTGTTCCCATCTGAAGGGCAATATTCTTGACAGGTTTCAACCGTTGCCACGCAGTTTTGTCCTAACTCCAGTGGACAAATCTAGCATGCCTACATTTGCTTTAAGCCAATTTATATAAGATAGTTTCTGGCATTAAAAATTCTGTAGTATAACACAGGGAACCATCTTTCTTAGCAGTAGATTGTTGGATATAATTGTTCAAATTTGTATCAGTCGGAAACGTGAAACTGAGAAGATGAGTAACTCTCCTGGATGTTTACATTTACCATATGGGGATAGAAAGTAAAAAAAAGGTTCTTTAAGACGATAAATGAGATAATTTTTGTTTTGGAAGATCTAGAGTCAACAAGCAATTTCTAATCTCTGTTAACAACAGATTATAGATTATCTTTTAGATCAGCCGTGGTTTTGACTTTATTGAACCTATCATATTTATAATGTTAGGAGTAAATAGATGCTGGGTCGAGAACCGATGACATTAGGCAGCTTGTTGATAAAATTAGAAACAAAGTAGGTCTGAAAATAGAGTTCTGGGAGTTACCGACATTTATATAGAAATATCTAGAAGAGTAACCGTTCATGGCAAACTTCATTTTACGGTTTGATTAAAAAAAGATTGTATCAAATAAAAAATGCGACCAGAAGCACTATAACTTATCGATATGTGGAAAAACGACCAGCATACCAAATGCCTTCAGGTTATTTAAAGTGACTACTCGAGCTTGGCAGACACTTTCGGTAATACGTCGGCAGCTAAACTAGTGTAGCGAAATCGTATTGTTTACTTGATAGAAAACCTTGTAATGGAGAGATGTTTTAACAAATACTTAATTGATTAGAGCCTCATGTACTTTGCCAACAAGATGTAGAATATTAATAGAGTAATACTTCTAAGGATCCGATAATTTGCTCGAGTGCTTAAAATTTGGATCTGAAGAAGTGCAGAGGATTTCCAATAAGTTGGAAATGATGAAGCAGCAATGCGTGTATTCTAGATCTTAGAGAAGACAGTGGACATTTTACGAGTACATTTCTTTAAGACAACTGCATGAACGCGAACGAGTCTACATTAGAGTTATATGCATATCAAAACAGTAGACGATCTGTTCTAAGTTTCAGATCTATCTACGGTAGGCGATACAACACTGTGTACATTTCGCATTTGTCTAGGGTTTGTAATGCTTTTCTTTTATTTAATTGACTCCAGATGAAAGAAAAGTAGAATTGGAAGAGGACATACAAGTAAGACATTCTTTTTTTCCATAAAAAATGATAACACTTTAAATTGAGTGAAACTGAAGATGGATCGAGGCATTACCACAATTTAATACAATACTATAGAGCTGCTAGTAGTCATGAGAGGTAAATTTGTGAGAAACAAAACTTGGCAAACAAAATTTAGCCTCATCAATTTCATTTATTACGAGTGGTCTGAAATAGACTTTTGTTGTGTTACAACAGGAAAAAAGTGATTTCTATTGACTATAACGGACGAACATGCAGATTTTAACCAAGAAAACCTTGGTTGCTATGCTACAATCCACTGGACAAGCCATATAAATTAATAGGCAAGTTTTTTCTTTCTGGATTTTAACAAAAATGTCCGGCCTATTTGCTTCAGTTTTTCTGTCTGTGTAGATGGTATAAATCCATAGAATGGTGACATCATCTATTTCTGTAACCAGAGCTGGGTGGTGTTCATACCAGTGTTTGCTTACATATTTTCCATAGTGTTTGCACATTATTCACTGTAAATATTGCCCCACTCTATCGTGACGATTTTTATATTCATTTGGGGCAAGTACAGAACATCCTGGGATTAGATAGTGTTTTGGTTTCTTGGTATTTATCACAAAATCTGCATTTTGTATCTACATTATTATATATTATATGCAAAATAGTAAGGGAGACAAAGAGTCACTTTGAAATATACCTCTTTTGATGTTTATTCCACCAGACTTGTATGTTCCATTTATATGATTGAGGTAAAATGTTGTTTTCCATATCGACATACATTGTTTGATGAAATTGATGATGACGGGTATATATTTAAAGAGTTTAAGATCCAGGAATGTGGTACATTATCGAATGCCTTACGATAATCTATCCAGGCAGTACTAAGATTTTTCTTTGCATCCAGTTATTAAGTAATTTATCTTTACATCTGTAACAGCCACGTTTGCACCCTTTTGTTCAAGAGGTAGTATGTCATTTCTTTCCAAGAAGAAATATGTCTGTTTTGTTAAAATAGATACTAATAGTTTGTATGTTGTCGGAAGGCATGTAATTGGTCCGTAGTTTTTCGTGTTATTTGTGTTACTATTCTTGGGTAGAAGAAATGTATTTCCTTTGGTCATCCATGCAGGAATTTTAGTGGGATCGTTAACCATTTCTTGAAGTTCTTTTCTTATGTGCTGTATTTAAATACTATAGCCAAAAGTTAGGAATTTTAACTATTCATGGAAACTCCCAATTGTGTGCTTTTTTCAGTGCACATTTAACATCCTCTTCTGTGATTCCAGCCCATGACTGTTCTGGTTTATTTTTCATTCGTTCTATCTCTTATGCAATCCAGTCTGCTTGTTTGTTATGTACTTTATTTTTTCCCAGTACTGTATAACTTCTTCGATTTTGTGAGGGACTGTCACTTCAATTATTTTTTTACCTATTTCCCTGTAAAATTCCTTTGCATCTGTTTGAAAAATCTTGTTTTGTCTGTAGAATCTTGGACTTTTCTCATAGCGTCTTATTCTTTGAGCCTTCAGTTGTATTGTTTGCTTTATTTTTTCCTTAGTTGATAACTTCATTTTTATTTCTAATGTTGTATTTTCTTTCGACTCTTCTGCTTTTTCTAGTCCTTACAGTTATTCCTCTTGTCAGTTAATCGAGTACTGATAATTCACTTTTAAGTTGTCCGAGTTCTTTTTATTTTTATTTTCCAAGGTAGATCTTCATGTCTGTGAGACTGGTTTGTTTTTAATTTGATGTTCAATCTTTTTGTTGCTGCTATTGCTGATGCATATATTGCTTCATTGGGATTCATATGAGTGTCTTCTTCATCTAAAATTAATTTGAGTGCTGCACTGTAGAGCTTAATAGTTTCGAGGTTATGCTTTTATAGGAGTTAATGGGAAATGCTTAATTTCCCCAACACTATATTTTTTTAGGCACACAAATGAATGACGAAACTTGCTTTTAGAACAACAACAAAGAATGGTTTATCACATAGTAAACGTACAAGATTGGTAGTATGTAAGTGTCCATGGTGAAGCTAGCAGCAGATAGTATGTAAGTGTCCATGGTGAAGCTAGCAGCAGATAGTATGTAAGTGTCCATGGTGAAGCTAGCAGCAGCGTCTTCCGCGAAAGCATTCCATGGGGACTCAGTGGCAGCGGTGCGTTGGGAGAGACATCCGTTACTGCCGCGGGCTAATGGCTCTCTGGCTTTCCTCCGTTCTACAAACAGGACTAGGAAAAATAGTTCTAGAGAGGAATCAATGCGCTCCACCCGTTGATTGGTTAGTGAGTGACCGAATCTCCCGTCGGGGGCACTGATTCGCTAAAGGAAATAGATCTGTGGCTGCTACATCACCCCCTGCTTAGGCGGAAAGCCGACAGAGAAAAAGATAACGGCCATAAAACAAAGAAGGGTACAATTTATATATAAACAGTTTTACAGAGCTTTTGGGCCAATGTACTCGTCGACCACTGCGTGTGGTGGTGACATAGTTGTCTGTTGGCATCGTATTTTTTTCCACGGGTGTAAAGATATGTTCATGTATGTAAGTAGGCGGAATATGTGGCTCTTGTGTGTTTGTGTTAAGAAAGGCTCTTTTCACCCTGTCAATAGATACAGTTTCTTTTTTGCCACTAATGTCAAGGGTGAGAAGTTTGTCAGTGCGTGAAAGCACGCGGTAAGGGCCAGTGTAAGGTGGAGTGAGAGGGGCTTTGACAGCGTCCCTTCTTAGAAAAACGTGAGTCCACGAAGAAATATCTTTTGGGACTGATGATTTGATGGTCTGTTCCCTAGGGTGCATTGATGGGAGATTACCAAAATAAGATCGCAGTCTGTTTATATACAAGGCAGGATCTGTTCCTGTTAAATCTATAGGGTTAAACATTTGACCTGGTAATGATAGAGGTACTCCATAGACAAGTTCTGCTGGAGAGTATCCTAGGTCTTCTTTGATAGCTGCACGACAGCCAAGAAGGACAACAGGTACATATTCGCTCCATCGCTGTTGGTCAGGATAGGCACGTAATGCGGCCTTTAATTGGCGATGAAAGCGTTCTATCATCCCGTTAGAAGCAGGGTGATAGCTCGTAGTTCGAATTCGATTGATCCCTAAAATTCTGGAAAGTTCCTGGAATAGGTGGGATTCAAATTGTCTGCCACGGTCAGTGGTAATTGTTGTAGGAACTCCGTAACGCGTTATCCAGCCTGATATAAGGGCTTGCGCTACGGATTCAGCTGAAATGTCCTTTAGGGGAATAGCTTCGGGCCACCGTGTAAAGCGATCTATACAGGTCAGGAGGTAAGTAAATCCCTGACTGACCGGCCATGGTCCAACCAGATCAATATGGACATGGCTGAACCGAGCGTCTGGGGTGCTGAATGTTCCGAGGGGTGCACGGATATGTCTGTGCACCTTTGATTTTTGGCAGGATATGCAAGAACGTGTCCAGGCAGTGATATCACGCCTCATGTTTGGCCAGAAAAATCTCGCTGCAATCAGCTTCACTGTGGCTTTGGGTCCGGGGTGTGCCAATTGGTGTAGTGTGTCAAAAACAACCCTACGATGTGTCATCGGAACAAAAGGTCGAGGTGCGTCTGTTGAGGTGTCACAGATGGTCTGCGTGTCTGCAGTAGGCACTGGTAGGTATGCGAACTTGCAAGTTGCAAATTCAGGTGACGATAGATCAAAGGTGTCCAGGCGTGGTTGGTCAAGAGCCATCTGTCGTAAGTCGATATCTGAAGGTGAGAACAGTGAATTAATGGGAAGGCGAGACAAGGCGTCTGCCGCAGCATTCTGTTCACCAGAGATATGTCGGATATCGTTTGTAAATTGCGAAACAAAATCCAAATGGCGAGTTTCGCGAGGAGAATATCTGTCCGGCGTTGAGCGCAGAGCGAAAGTAAATTGCCTTTACTTGAGGGGGCAATCTTGAGAAGAAAAGTTGCTTTATAATGGCACTATCAGCAGGGACATCTTCTGCCAGCTCTCTCATTCTGCGTAGCAATTCGCTTGGCATGCGGTCTCCCAACAGCTCGTCATTAATTAAAGTTTGGAACCGCTTTTCCGCTGATAGCGACGTCCGGAGCAGAACTTCCCGCTTAATACTGTCATAAGTAGCATTAAGGGGGGTGTCAGTTATCAAATCTTTGACAACTGGTGTCAATGACGCGGGAAATGCACTAAATAAAATAGGCAATTGCCGCTGCTCCACGACGTTGTTCGCTATAAAATATGACTCGAGTTGGGCAAACCAAACTCGAACGTCGCCAGTGAAAGCAGGTAAAGTAGTCGCCATCTTCTTTTTAATATATAGCGTGACAACAGACCACCAAAAAAAAATATCAAAGAAACACGTCTCAATGAGAAAGAAACGAAAGGGAAAACATTTCGAAAGACACAGGAAAATAGTGATATTCGTGTTAAACGAGAGAAAGGTGCTGCTTTAAGGTTCCTTAGTAAGGGAGATAACTGTCAGTTTCAAGGCCTGTCTTAAAAAACAAAAGTTGGAATTAATGATGGCGTCGCCCAATCACCATTTAGGCGGGAAAGTTAACTGTTAAGGAAGGAGGCGCTCTATTAGCTTTAACTTTCGAAAAAATAAAATGTAAAAGTGTATTACTCACTTGTTTTTTTTTTGTTATTGCGATAAAAATATATATATATTTTTTTTGTACCACGTGGTCAGTTGAAAAGAGCAGAGTAGTAATTTTCTTCTTTTTTTTTTTTAAAACTTTCTTTGAACAAAATGTAATGTTCGTTATGCTTGCTTGAGTTGGTGTTTTTCTTGTGTACGGGCTGAAAAGAAGATACTTCCTCGTCGGAAAGTTTTTGGGGTTTTTGTTGTAAAGGCACGTGTTCAAAAAAATGTTATTTGAGTAAAGGGAGAATATTTTATCTTCCTATTTGACCACTTGGGAATGGGCGTCGGTATGTCTAGCAAAACGAAAGATGATATCTCTGTTTAGAAAGATTGTTTTACTGAGGGCAAAAATTTTTGCCAATGCCTTCTCAGCCGACGAATGAATTTAACGCACACGTGTGTCACAAACAAAATTCGTGGGTGGTTGTATTTTTTTTTTTTTTAGGTTCTTTGAGTCAGGAAGCTTTTTCTCTCTCTCCTTTGCTTGTACTGTTGTCCGAAAGTGGAGGCCGAGTTTCGTGTTGTTATTTTTTTAAAAATTTGTTTCGCCATCCTAAGGTGCCATTCGTGGTCACCATTTTATAGGAGTTATGGGAGATGCTTAATTTCCCCAACACTATATTTTTTAGGCACACAAATGAATGACGAAACTTGCTTTTAGAACAACAACAAAGAATGGTTTATTACATAGTAAACGTACAAGATTGGTAGTATGTAAGTGTCCATGGTGAAGCTAGCAGCAGATAGTATGTAAGTGTCCATGGTGAAGCTAGCAGCAGATAGTATGTAAGTGTCCATGGTGAAGCTAGCAGCAGCGTCTTCCGCGAAAGCATTCCATGGGGACTCAGTGGCAGCGGTGTGTTGGGAGAGACGTCCGTTACTGCCGCGGGCTAATGGCTCTCTGGCTTTCCTCCGTTCTACAAACAGGACTAGGAAAAATAGTTCTAGAGAGGAATCAATGCGCTCCGCCCGTTGACTGTTCAGTGAGTGACCGAATCTCCCGTCGGGGTCACTGATTCGCTAAAGGAAATAGATCTGTGGCTGCTACACTTTGTTGGTTGTAATTTTGGCAGTTGTTCTCGTTATTCCATTGCAATATTTTGTATTCCTAAACTTTGTGACAAAATCTAGATCTATTGATTATGTTTCTGCAATTCTTTCTTTCTTGAATGTTTCTTTTACACATTTGTCTAATCCGAAATCCATGCTGATGTCATGACTGAAGCATTTAACAATTGTTGTCTTTGGCAAAGAGTTTGATATCATCCATGTAGAATATGTGATTCAACGCTTTCTTTCTTTTACTTTGTATCCATGGTTATTACTGTTTATATCATACGAAAGGGTTAAGGGTATACAGAGCAGAAGAGGCAACAAGTAGTCTTCTTGAAAGATTTCGCGTCGGATATTCAAACAAAAGGAAATAGCAGTACCTTTCGTGTGATTTATGTCTAATGTACCTTTCCACATTTCTATGTTATATGTAAGGAAATTTACTATCATCGAGGAGAATGTTTATATTTCTAAAGCATTCAGGATCCAAGTGTGTTGCACACTGTCAAAGTTTTTAGGGTAATCTGTCCAAGCTTTACTAAGAGTTTTTTATTATGTCATTTTTCATCATAAATTGATTTCTGCTTTGGTCGCACTACCTACTAAGTCTGCGGAAAGATCTAAGGCAGATAAATGGTGTGTTGTTATGGCGACATTTCATGTTTTTCTATCTCCCATAACATCCTTAATGTTACATAGGCAAAATTCTCCTTGGGCCGTACTTAACAAGAATTTTTTTGTATACTTCTTAAACTGGGTTTTCCAGGGATTCTTTCAAAGTGTTGTTTTGTTCCATTGTTTATTATTCAAAGTACACCTACTATTACTGCTACTATTTTTGTTTTGAATTTCCACATTTTTCTATTTCATTTTCCAGATCTTTATATTTGATAGTTTTACGAATTCATTAGTTGCTATGTTACAGTCCGCTGGACAAGCCATATCAATTAGTAGGCAAGTTCTTTTTGGTTTCTAAAAATAATGTCCGGCCTATTTGCTTCAACTATTCTGACTGTGTAGATGGTGTAATCCCATAGAATGGTGACATCTTCTATTTCTGTCACCGGTGCTGCGTGATGCTCATATCAGTGTTTATTTACATATTTTTCCATAGTGTTTGCACATTGTTCAATGTAAATATTACTCGACTCTATTGTGACGATTTTGACATTCATTTGAGGCAAGTACAGAACATCCTGTATTGTTTATTGGTATTTATCACAGAACCTGCATTTTGGATCCACATTATTATATATGATATTTGCCTGAAAGTTCCTAGTGAAAAGACTTTGGTCTTCAGATTTTAATCCAGATGCTCGTAACCATCGATGAGTATTAACTTTATCAACATTCGGTTTATTAGCACATACTGGATATTGGCCATGCAGAGGTTTGTCTTGCCACCGTTGTTTCATCTGTTCAAGAGCTTTATCCATGGGTTTATTTTTAATATTTTTGCCGCAATAGTTGGTTCTTAGCTTTTGTTTTGCTTCTCCCCATAATCTACTATATGTAAATCTTGTTTGTATTTACAGCATTATTTTATTATTGAATATTTTTCTTTCTGTTTTCATTTTGTTTGACTAATCCAGTCCAGTTCTTTCTTGTTTCCATGTATGTTAGTAAACCAATAGTTGTTGTCTTGTATGGCAATTCTAGCGGAATAAGACCATTTTCACCTTCTTTATGAGGTATGTATAGACGGTCTTCATCAGCCTTTGGATGATGCATCTTCTGCTTAGAAAGAAGCTTTCTTGTTTTAGAATACATTCGTCTGATGTTATTTAGAGTCCAGTCAAAGATTTTGAATCTATATTGGACCACTGGATAGCAAGACTATTAATAGCCATATTTCTGTTCTGAGAATTTAATTCAGTTTTTAATATCTGTCATACCCTTCAATAGTACTCTTCACACACTATTTCTTTCATTTTCTTATGGTGAATTCTTTCACTGTCATTTACCTCTGTGTACTTATAAGCTTCTTCTTGCTTTAAATCTTTTATTGTTACAGCAGGGTCTAAGCTAATACGTGATGATTGCTGTAGCGATCCTCGTAAAACTTTAGATTTAGCACATTTATTAACATTGAATTTCATTCCAGTGTCTTCACTGAAGTATTTTAGAGTTTGCAGAAGACCTTCCGGCTCATTTTTATTCTTAGCATACAACTCTAAGTCATCCATGTAAAATAGATGGCTTATTAACTTTTGAGCTATTTTCTAACCATATTCTGTCTTGTTAAGTTGGATAGTTAATGCTATCAGTGATATGCAAAATAGCAAGGGAGACAAGAAGTCACCTTGAAATTTTTTTTTTTTAATCGTGCCACCCCAAGCAAGGCATTCCACTGCCACTATAGCGCAGGGGGTTACATAAAGCGATTGGGTATGGGAAATGTTAGAAGGAGGGTGGTAGATGACTTAGGATGTACATAAGGAGAGAGTTGGAGAGAGTGGGTGTGAGTTAGTGTGTTAGAAGGTGTCTATTGACCTTACATTTAAACTCCTGGAGGTTGTAGCCATCGGGGAAGCAAGCATGCAGTAGGGAATTCCACAGATGGAAAGTGCGAGGAAAGAAGCTGTTTCTAAATTGCAGTTACATTTCATCGGTTTCACTGTAAAAGGGTGGGACCTAGTTGCCAATCTAGTATCTCGTGCAAATTCACATCTCGGAGGCACCAGTGATTTAAGTTCGTCAGAGCAGAAGCCATGAAAGTATTTATAGAAGAGGCACAGGTAAGCCACGTCACTGCAGGCGGTCAGCCATGTCGGTATCAATCACATGTTTCTCTGTTGGTGTTTATTTCATCAAACTTGGTTCCATTTATATGATTGAGGTAAAGTGTTGTTTTCCATATTGACATATTGTTTGATGAAATTTATGATAACAAGTGATACCTTGTACATATTTAAAGACTTTAAGATCCAGGAATGGGTTACACTATTGAATGCCTTACGATAATCTCTCCAGGCAGTACTAAGATTTTTCTTTACAGTGAAACAGTTTTCCAAGATTATCCTGTTAATAAGTTATTGGTCTTTAGATCCGTAACAACCACGTTTGTACTCTATTTGTTCAAGTGGTAGTATGTCATTTCATTCCATAAAGAAATATGTCTCTTTTGTTAAAATAGATGTCAATAGTTTGCATGGCCTGTAGTTTTTCGGGTTATTTGTGTCACTATTCTTGGGTAGAAGAAATGTAATTCCTTTGGTCATCCATACAGGAATTTTAATGAGATCGTTAACCATTTTTTGAAGTTCTTTGGCTAATATTTTGTGCGCTGTATTTCAATAATATAGATATAAATTAGGAATTTTATCTATTCCTGAAAATTTCCATTAGTGTGTTTTTTTTTTAGTTCACACTTAACATCATCTTCTGTGATTCCAGCCCATGTCTGTCCTGGTTTATTTTTCATTCGTTCTATTTCTTGCGCTATTCAGTCTGCTTGTTTGTTATGTTCTTTAGGGCACGCACATATTTTTTCCAGAACTGTATAACCTTTTCTATTTTGTGAGGAACTGTTACTTCAATTCTCTGTCTATCTATTTCCCTGTATAATTTCTTTCCATCTGTTTGAAAGATCTTGTTCTAACTGTAGAATCTTGATTTTTTTCATATCGTTTTCTTCTTTGAGCCTTCAGTTGTACTATTTGCTTTATTTTTTTCTCTAGTCAATATCAATTCATTTTCATCTCTAATATTGTATTTTCTTTCGACGCTTTTGCCTTTTCTAGTTCTTACATTTATTTCATTTACCTGTTCATCGAGTACTGATAATTCACTTCTAAGTTCTTCGATTTCTTTTTCTATTTTTCTTTTCCAAGGCGGATTTTCATGTCTGCGAGACTGCCTTTTTTAATTTGATGTTCAGTTTTTGTTACTGAAGCATATATTGCTTTCTTGAGATTTATATAAGAGGTTTCTTTGTCCAGAATTAAGTTAAGTGCTGCACTGTAGAGCTTAATATGGGGATTGTTGATTCGAAATTGTACACATAAGTTGGTTTCGACAGAAACCATTGTCTGAAGTTGACAGATAGGTTCTGTTAAATGAATCAAGTTAGTTTGTAATCATTGTAATAAATTCTCATTTGTAGATTAGTCATAGTCATAGATGACTTAAAGTTGTATGCTAAGAATAAAAAGGAGCGGTTGTCTATGGTGGTTAAAGAATAGCAGCTTTGTTTTGGAAGCATCAAAATTTACGAGCCATTTCTTACTCCTGTCCACCACAGATTAGAGGTTAAATAAAAGTGTATAAACCTATGAAAGTTTATAAAACATGAATGTGTAGGAAATGAATTATAAAACATTATTAATATAGTCGTCATTAATCAATAACAAATTTCAACATATGTCGAGAGAGTGCCATCGAAATATTCGTAACATAAAAGAAATGTTAGAAATTATTAATAATTTGATGGGTAGCATGCAATTGTTGGAAACAAAGAACAATAAAATATAATTTAACATCATTCTGTTTTGACAAATGTCCACATTCTGTCCCGATTATCTGTGCGTTTGATACTAACTGTTTTTTTCTAATTTAATTCAAAATTGTAAATGGCATTCCACTTAATTGTGTAGAATGCAACAGAAAGTATAGTATTTGAAAAATTAGCAAGCGGGAACATATTTGTACTGCAAGCATTTACATAACCATAGCATTTACTTTTAAAATATTTTCAGCTGATATTTCGCTCATCTACAGCAGGTGATACAATTTCATGTCCGATTCGCAATTCTCTATGATTTGTATTGCTTTTCATTTATCTTAATGGGAATCTTTCATCTCTTATTTCCCGACATTGTCAGAAGTTAATTGTCATCAGTTCTTTAAAATAATGCTTTGACTTCTTTAACATTTGTTTCGAGCTCATCTTTTGTTCAGCTTCTATGTACCTTTTTAATTACTCAAACATAAGCAACACCTTTACTTCGAAAAGAGCTCTACCAGGTATGTAAAGACCAACACATTTAATGATCTAGATGTACGTTCAATTATAATATGCGTTTTGCTTCTCTCTTCCAATATATATATAGATATATATATATAATCATTTCCCCCCTGAGCAAGGCAGAACTGCCACTGGCGCGCAGTGGGTTATATAAGAGTTGAGTGAGGAGAAAGTGGAACAAGTTACGGGTGTGTCAGAGAATGAGTAAGAGAAGGATAAGAATACAGGTGTGAAGAGGGATGCAATGAGAATAGAATGGAAAAGGACATGATACAAGTGTTGTCAGGGAAAGGATGTGGATCAAGAAGATAAGAGATGGCAATTGACATTGCATTTAAATCTTTGGTGATTGTAGTTGTTAGGGAAGCAAGTATTTGGAAGGGAATTCCACATGCGGGAAGTGTGAGCAAAGAAGCTGAGGGAGTAGAAGTTGCGCTTACATTTGATTGGTTTCACTGTAAAAAGGTTGGGACTTAGCCGCTAGTCTAATAGTTCGACTAAATTCATTCAGAGGAGGCACCAGGGAGCTAAGCTCATTGGAGCAGAAGCCGTGAAAGTACTTGTAGAAGAGACAGAGGGAAGCCACATTACGTCGGTGAGAAAGTGACTGGAGTTGAACTACCAGGTCGCGATCAGTTACACTGCAAATTCTTCGTTGGATTTTGTCAAGAAGCCCAAGATGAATAGCAGGAGCACCCAACCAAATGTGACAGCGGTATTCAATGCACGGGCGGATGGTAGATTTATATATGTGCAAGATGGATTTAGACGAGAAAAAACTCCTGGCCTTACACAGAGATCCAACTTCCTAGCAGCGGATTTATTTATGGATTCAATGTAGTCATTCCAGTTGAAGTCGGCTGATTAAGTTAGGCCGAGGAGGCGCGCTGTTTTGCTTTCAGGGAGACTAGTCTGATCTATTCTGATAGAGTGGTTAAAAATAGCATTTTTGTTTTGGAAGCATCGAAATTTACGAGCCATTTCTTACCTCTGTCCACCACAGATTAGAGGTCCTTTTCAAGATCAGCAGCGAAGTTTGCTTTGTATGATTCAGCAGATTTTTTATCGAGGCGGGTGTAAATGGTTGTGTCGTCAATATAAATGCCTACTTGGGATCTGATTACATCAGGGAGGTCGCTGATGAAGATCAGAAAAAAGCATAAAACCTAGAATAAAGCCTTTAGGGAAACCCGCGTTCGTATGATAGTATCTGGAAGCATGCCCAGTCAATACTATCTTCATTATGCGATTTGAAAAGAACAAGATTAGGTCAAACAATTGTCCAGTTATACCATAGCCACGTAGCTTGCGTAGAAGGCCAGCATGCCAGACCCTGTCAAACGCTTTGAAGATATTTAGTGCAACGACTCGAGCTTCGCTTATTGAGATCCTGGTATATATACACTATGATGGTTGTTAACACATCTGCAGTAGACCTGGGGAAGTGGAAACCATACTGTTTATCGGTGAAGAGGCTGTGAGATATTGAACCACTTCAGCCACGAGCCAGTCAGTCAGTTAAGTGCCATACGTGATACACGCTTGGGCGATCATGTCTCGAAAGAGACATGACTGACTGGGCAGAAGATTATCCCGCAGTAGGCTGCCATTGCTTTCTGCGGTAAACTGGTTGCCGACCAAGGCTATAGAACCCAATCTGTCCTGTTATTTAACCCATAACTGGAAGGAAGAGACGGATTAATACCTTTCCCAAGGGTATTTGCGCGTAAGTGAATACAATGGATTCAACTGGAATTCGAACTCGGCTCCCCGGTTTCTCGTTCCGAGCCGATATCCACTGTACCACAACGCACTTTGCCAAAAATCAATAGGAGGCTGATAGGGCGATAATTAGAGTGGTCTGACGGTTCTTCAACGTTATTAATTACAGGAACCACAGAGGAAAACTTCCAGCAGGCAGGGAAGCAAGAAGCAGTTATTAATAATTATTATTGTTATAATAATAGCAACTCAAAAGTTATAAGTTTCGGCGTTCAATACACCATCATCAGACAGTAAAATGTGGTTCATTTACCAGATTATATATATATTGATAAGGAAATTCAAACTAATAAAAGTAAACTTAAAAAATAAAAAAATGCCACCATATTATATGATTGTAGTTGCGTGAGAGGTTATTATATTTTAAAAGAATTGTGGGTGTAGACCAATGATTTTTGATGAAAGTGTAGTGATCTTTCCCTGATAGGAAGTGTCATTTCTTTAAATAAGAATGGACTGTAGCTAATGTATAATTCTTAGAAATGACGAGAATTAAAAATAAAAATAAGAACAATAAAAAATACAATATTAGTTTAAAGGGTTTTGTTAATATAAAAACATTTAAAGAAATAGACGTAAGGTCATAGAGATAAATTTTAAAAGCAGAATTACTAGATTTTAGAGATGACTAGTAGTTAAAGTAAGGATGTGCGTTGTGGTGCAGTGGATATTGACTTGGAATGACAAATCGGAGAGCCGAGTTCGAATTCCAGCTGAATTCATTGCATTCACTTGCGCACAAATATCCTTGGGAAAAGTATTAATCCATCTCTTCCCTCCAGTTATAGGTTAAATAAAAGGACAGATTGGGTTCTATAGCCCTGGTCGGCAACCAGTTTACCGCAGAAAGCAATGGTAACCTACTGCGTGATAACCTTCTGCTCCTGATATTCTGAAGCAACTTATTGCTTTACCTTTCGACAACATCAGTGAATTTCAAAGCATAAGTACTCTATGCACGGACGAATGGTTGATTTGTATAGATGCAGGATGATTCAGGCCGGGAAAAACATTCTGGATTTAGCTATTGACTCAATATAGTGGTTCCACTTGAGATCGGCCGAGGAGGCGCAGTGTATTGCTCTCAGGGAGACTCGCTTGGTCCATGCTTATGGGAGGCAGGAGAGGTTGCCTGTGATGATTGACAGACAGCAGCTTGGTCTTAGACGCATTGAAATTTACAAACCTCTTCTTATCCCAATTCACCACAGAATGTAGATCCCTCTCAAGATCAGCAGCGAGATTATGTTTGTCCGCCACGCTGGGTTTCTTACTGATGCGGGAGTAAATTTTGGTGTCATCTTCGTAGATGCCTACTTGGCTCTTGATCTCGTCTGGGAGATCATTTATGAAAATAAGGAAGAGCGTCGGGCCTAGGATAGAGCCTTGAGGGACACCAGCGTTTGTACAGTAGGATGTGGAGGCATGCCCATTCAAGACGACCTTCATTATACGGTTATTTAGAAAAGATTGGATCAGATCAAGTAAGCGTCCGGTAATACAGTAACCCCGTAGCTTGCATAGAAGGCCAGCGTTCCAATTGGAGATGTCCAGAGCAACAGCGCGAGCCTCGCCGGATTCCTCAAGGACCTGGAACATGTACTCCGTAATGGTCGTTAGCATGTCGGCCGTGGACCTGGCGAAGCGGAAGCTATACTGCCTGTCAGAGAATAGTTTATGGGCAGTAAGTACTAAGTTGAACTATTTCAGCATTAATAATGGCTTCGAGCACTTTCCCGAAAATTAGTAGAAGGCTGATAGGACGATAGTTGGATGGATCCGAAGTTCGCCAGAGTTACACCTATAGTTACGAAAAAAGCATTCAAACCAGGTGAACTAGTTTACTTCCGAATGTTAAAAAATATATGGCACATTGTGAACCTGGAACAATAATAACCAGACTAGGAAATGCAATATACACAATACAGGAAGAAAAATCTATTCATAAGAGACACATAAACCAAATACAGAAAAGTAGTGAGGGGCCAAGCTCGTCACCCTCAGAAAACGATGTCGCGATGGAAGAAATTTCTGAAACCGTTGAGAATCACAGAAAACAAACGGAAAAAAAATATTAACTCCTCCCAAAAAAGAATCTAGTGAGGGGATGTTTTGGGATCTCCCCCTTTGTATATGATAATGAACTCGACTCAGTGTACCTATACTCCTGCCATAGAGAGAACAGCAGTTGCATTTGGCAGTGGAGAGTAATCGTAGAGATTCGTTGCAGTTATCGGAGAGTTCCAAGAAGTATTGAAGTTACCCAGAGACCAGACTAGCTCTGAGCTCTACTCGGCTTGAATAATATACACGGATATACTATTTTCAACGACTTCACTTCAAGACTTGTATATATTTGTTTTTTTTTACTAATAGTATTACTGGATTTACTAACCTGTGTTCAAGTTTGTATATTACATTCAATATAACCTACTTTTTTTTATCTCCATATCCGTTTTGTTGTTCATTATTTTGTGCAGTTCCTCATCCGGAATCCACAACAATTATATTTTATTAGAAAATGTTAATGTTATTTATGAGTGATACTGTAATAAATTGAAATAAAATATATGATTTTTGCTCTGGTAATATCCTTATTTAAGAGCACGTTATGACTGACATCAGTTTAACACGTATTACTGTCATTTGTATTGACATAGTCTTTTATAATAATATATGAAATTTCATAAGGTATGCTTAGAATTAATTCTAGTATTCTAGATACTTTGAAAATTGTGGCTCTTATTTCTGATTCTATAACATTTTCTCTTTGGGATTGTTTTAAGAGCTTCAATAATTATCTAGATATTGGTCACCTTCTATGTATCGTTTCTTCAGGACGTGGGCGATCGTGGTTCACAATTTTAAATATTTTTCCAACCTTTCAATGTTTTTAAAGTTTACTGTATTATTAGAATTTTCACATCACTTGTTATCACTTAGAAAAAAGTCTTTTAAATATTCACGTTCACTTTTGTAGTGCTCGATGTGAATTGGTGCAATTCTTCGTCGGAACCGTCCATATTAATTCAATTATTAAGTAAAATATTTTCATATTCCTATTAAGTAATGTGTGACACTACCCTGGCCCTTCGCTGTTAGTTTCGATCCAGCCAGTTGGTCGTAGATTGACTCTGTCACGGTTTTCTCCCTTGTCTCACGTTGTGTTGATTAATCACAAGGTAGTCACGTGAGTTTCCACTAGCTGTCTCTCTGCCGAACTAAACCAAGCCGGGAAGTGTGCACACAATTAAGTTATAAAAGAAAGAGATATAACATCAAAGGAAATAAATGGACCGATGTCTGAAGTGCTGTGAAATAATGTTTTTATATACGGATTATACACAATAGTCTCTTGGCCTAAACAGCACCAAATATGCCACCACACGGAAAAATAAGTGGAATATACACAATATGCTCTTCGGGATAATTTCCCATCCCTGCTTCTATCAACTGGTAGCAGAACGGACGTTTCTTAGGTAAATCGAATTATTCTCCTAAGCAATAACAAAGAATCTGGCTGGCCGCAGCTCGCTGCTTCAAACAGAAGTCGAAGTTCGTTATATAAGTCTAGTCAACTTGTTGCTTGTTTTCCGGAATGTTACGGAATTTGCCGAAGTACTGGGTTATTCTCTTTCAGTTAGCAATTTCAGACTTGTCTGAAAATTCTCATCTTGTCTGTCTCTTAACGCTGGTTGGTTGATTGGCGACAGGCTTCTCTACGGTCGGCACCCAACGGCATGGCAATCATCTCTCTGTCTCTTTACTTCTTCGGTTGGGAACTGTCTTTGGTCATTATGTTTCTGGACCGGGAAATTGAATTCTCTGCCACTCGAGCAGCAACTCTGAAAAATTCTGTAAATTCTCTTCTGTCTTTAACACTGGTTAACTGGCACCAGGCCTCTTCTGTCGATCTCTGTCATTCCGATTTCAACTTCTCTGTCGCTCTCTGCAACTCAAAACTTTAACTGCAAAATCTCTTGTCTGTCTTTATCTCTGGTTGGCCGGCAGTTGGCGCCCAACAACATGGCGCCTATCTTCGTCGTTACATTTTTGGGACTTTCTCCGAGCCAACTCGAGGCCAACTTCGGACTCTCCTCCGATCCAATTCCAACTCCAACTTAAAACTTTGACTGCGAAATCACTTCTCTTCTTTCTGTAACTTTGGCTGGCTGGCAGGCTCTGTGGTTGGTGCCCAACAACATGGCGCCTATCTTCGTCGTTACCTTTTTAGGCCGGTAACTGGAACTGAACTTGAACGCCAACTCGTCTCGTCTCTGGACTCTCCTCCGATCCAACTGATTTTGGTCTCTCGGGACCCTGTATTTATGCTCATGCCATGGTGTGGGGCCGGCGGTCACTGGGTGTCTAACCCCTCATCTCGGTGACCAATCGGATTCCGGGGTTAGCTGCTACTCGTTGTTGCCTGTGGTTTAACCAATGGGATTAGTCTTCTTTCCATGACGTCAATTGTTAGTCGTCTCCCCCTTTCGGGGCTTGTTCACAGGACCAATGGAATCTCTCTCGATCTTATGACGTCAATACCCCATACCCCTTTTCTGGGCTGGACTTAACCGAATTTCCTTTCTCACGAAACAATTTCGGGGATTTTTTTTTCTCTTAAAACAATAGGCATTAACCTTTTTGAACTGTCTTCGCCCAAAACAAGTTGACAAGGGTCAATTGACATCGTTACCCAAATAATAATTTCTACGCACCTGTTTTTAATGTCCATTCTCTGAGTCTCCTATATTTTCAAGTGACAAGAATGCCTTATCAGCTTTACCCTGATGTCAGTGAAAATACCTTTTCTCTAAATTACTTGACTCGAATCAAAACATCTGTTATCGTTAACTCTTTCACGGATTCATGCCAGCCAGACATTCGGATCCAAAATGAAATTTCCCTTTCCTTTACCAAGAAACAATAACAAATAAATTTATCTTTCCTTTATGTTTAGAATCACCGTCAGCTTTCTTTGGGGTGACTGAAACCGATATCTATTGTTTATGTGGCTTGAAAATAAATCCATTTCTCTTTTCTTTCTCTTTTTTCCGGGTTTACAATAATAGAGAAATACCAGAGGTTATTTTTCGTCCCTGCTTTCTTTTTAAAGATAAAGATTTTCCAGCTACAGTTAATCATTAGTTAATAAAATTAATCACCTCCGTTTCCGTTTTCCTTTGCTCATATTCGGAGGATAAAGAAAATTTCTCTTAGTATGTTCTCTTATGATCTATAATAGCAATTAGAAGATATTGGTTATTAATTAATTAATAAGATTAATTATCGCCGTTCCAAAATATTGTTATAAAAGATCTTCAGCAAGGTTTTGTATTTACTGAAAAAATTCACTTTAATATTTTGGCTTACTGAGTCGGTTAGAGCTCTAATTTGACAATTTTTCTTTCTTTCATGCAGCATATCTGGATAGGCTGATTCGTGTGAATCGTAGATTCATATCAAATTTATTGAATCGACTCAAGTCATTTGCACACTTTATTATTATTAGTAGTATTAGCATTATTGTTACTGTGTAATGATATCAACATATATAAGCAAGAATTTCAGAAATAGCGACGAAAAATACTTTCATGCTTGCAATATTATTTGTTTTTCTGCGAATGCTAGTGGAGAGTATATCTCTTGAGTGAATATATATATTTTTGCATGAAAATATTCTCAAAAAGAAATAGTGAAGTGTTGAACTCAGAGCTATTTCTTAAATGTATTGCTGTCTCCAGTAGTACAGCATTAAAAAAAAACCCTGTTCTTTTTAAAGATTATTTTATAATTCATCCTAGAATTTCCCTAATTACGAGCAAACACATTTTTATTCGATATATTCTGTATCGTGAAAATTTTATGTTTATATTTATTCTGATTTAAAAATGCATAATAATATTTAAATCCGTTATATCAATCGCGAATACTAGCTTTTTGTATTATTATCATTAAAAGCAGTCTTAGTATTATTTATAAAAGTAAAATGTATTCGTTGGGAATTGTATATCATAGTAACAGAAACGATAACGTAAGTCGAAATTATTTGTTATAATTTTACGGTGATCGTCATTCCTCTTAGCATTCAATTTATAATTATTTCTAATTATTTCTAAGGTGATATATGTACAAAGTGAGTGAATGTTACAGGAGCAAATACTAATATGCTGACTGCAGTTCGATAAAAAAAATAGTGCGATTTGTTCATTAACTTGTTTTTTTATGAAATAATAAAATATTTTGAAGTTTATTTTGAAGTTGATGTTTATTTGATAGGAGGTGTATATTTATAGACTTTGGGAGATATAAGAACGACAAAAAAAGTTTTTCACTTTTTTGTTGCTATTTATTTGTTGTTGTAAGTTTATAAATGTTATAGAAAATATTCGAATGACAGAGTAAAATGTGATCGTTTCAATTTTTTATCTTACCAGTTACAATTTAAAGAGAATTTTAATAACAATAGTACCATAACAAATAAAAAAGTATTACATAAACTGAATCACAGTCAATAAAGAACAGATGATAGACAAAGTAATAAAAGTAATATAGGAAAAATTATGTTGATTTTTAAAAAAAACTTTTGAGTACAATAAAGGTGGAAAATATACGAAAACTGCTCAATGATTAATTCAAAGAGAAAAATAAAATCATTTCCTTAATTTCTCAAACATACATTGAATTGTCCTAGAGACATATGGGGATATAATTAAACAAGAAAAGAAAATCTAATCTTATTTGTGTCAAGAGTGAAACTGCACGCTCATTAGATTTTACAAACAGGGCAGTTGTATCCACACGTAATTAAGAAAACCAGTTGGTTAAATTAGATGTACCTCCCATATGTCTGCGTAAAATAACTTTACAGACGAATTAACAAAAATATTTTTGTGAGAAACATTCATATTTGTCAGAACGGTATAAGTTGGCAAGTTCAAAGGAGGAGAAATGGGTGTTTTTTTTAAAGAAAAGTATGTTTTAAAATAGAACCCCTATGAATTAAATGGTACATTGACAGCAAGTAGAAAAGTTTAGTTAGAAGAATGATTTAATTTACAGAATCAACTCATGTGTCAAAAATAGAGGCGGTCTAAGAAAGAAGAGTAAAATAAGCATCCTTAAGTTGAGGCTATTGACCCTAGTGGATATTTTAGACTCGTCTGGTTTTATTACTGGGTTTTAGTTATTTCCTTTTTATCGAATACACCCATTTTTGACTGTAGAAGCAAAAACCCTTGTTAAGACAACATGCCAATGCCTCGTAATAATAGGGCTAAAGGCTTCGGGTTTGTCTCTATAAGACGTTGGAGACATAAACGAAATATTTTCCTTCCAAATAATAAAAGAAAAGCCACATTTCTTTTCTATCCCATCAAAAGATCAACAAACCGTAATTCTATTTATTTTATGATCATATAATGTCAGTTATATTGCTTTGAGAAAGCTTAATCTAAATTTTGGATTTCTTAGTTTTTATTATATACTTTGCTATTCTAAACAGCTGTCTCTGTTAATTATTATACCCACAAAGTTTTTGTTATTGTACTCTCTGACCTCTTTCAGATATCTATCTTGCTGGAATTTTGAAGATAACCCTTTAACCAGATTGTTTTAATTTAGCCTTGGAATTATTTAATTAGTTTATTCACTTTTGAACCAATAAAGTTAATTTTTGATCATCACCATCTCTAT